>CM042961.1:13757996-15038947 GCA_023678885.1 Pogostemon cablin | reverse complement strand
AATTTCACTGTATCCTGTTATATATTCGGGTTTGAGATTTTAGAATTTATTGATTATAATTTATAGGTTACAAATATATTAAATTAATTTATTATTAGCTTAATAAAATATAGTAAAAAATTCTAAAAATAAATTTATTTCAAATTTGAAAAAAAAAATAATTAAGTTTTTTTTGTTTGGAACCCATGAATTAAGAAAAATTATTATGTGAGACGAAATAAAATAAAATTGAAAGATAATGAAGGAAAATGAATATACTAACTCACAAGTGGCTCGATTCGTTACTTTCTTTGAATACAGGGGATTCAAATTGCATTGACTTCATCTTCTTCTCATCTTGATCAAATTATTTGAAAGGAAATTATATATAAATTATATTACACCCGATCAATTTCCAACTATTTCACTATTTTATTTTAAAAATTTGATTGAGAATTTGACATTGACTAAGCACGCCTCCAATACGTTTGAGAAAAAAAGACAATAAAAAAAGCAAATGAATAGAGAAAAATAAATAAATAAATTCGTATATATTATAAATTAAATTAAAAGACGCCGTAACTGAGGAGTAATTAATGAAGTGGGTTCCTCATTATAAATACCACCCTACCTATGCCTTATTCAACACACATTACCATATTCATTCTTTCTCATAATGAAGACTCCAATTACAATATCTGCTCTCTCATTCATTCTTCTTCTAACATTTTCCTCAGCTTATGGTGATCATCACCAAGATTTTCTCCAATGCCTTTCTCACAAACTCCACAACTACTCCTCCATTTCCAACATAGTTCACACCCCAACAAACCCTTCTTACACATCCATCCTCCTCTTCTCCCTCTGGAATCTAAGATTCACCACTAACTCCACCCCCAAACCCCAACTCATCATAACCCCGCAACGCGAATCCCAAATCCCCCCGGTCGTGCTCTGCGCTAAGCAGAGCCACTTGGAAGTCAGAATCCGAAGCGGTGGCCATGACTTCGGGGGATTGTCTTCTGTTTCGAAAGTCCCGTTTGTCATCCTTGATTTGATCAATCTGACAAAGATAACAGTTGATGCTAAGGCCAAGACAGCGTGGGCTGAAGCCGGAGCAACCAACGGAGATTTATATTACAGGATTTCCGAGAAAAGCTCGACTTTAGGGTTTCCTGCCGGCGTCTGCACGACTCTAGGACTTGGTGGCCACCTCAGTGGAGGAGGCTACGGCAAATTGCTGAGGAAATACGGTATGGCTGCTGACCATATCCTCGATGCAAGAATTGTCGACGTGCATGGCAGAATTCTAGACAGGAAATCGATGGGGGAGGATCTGTTCTGGGCGATTAGAGGCGGTGGCGGCGCTAGCTTCGGTGTTATTACTGCATGGAAGTTGCAGCTAGTTGATGTGCCTGAGAAAGTGACTGTTTTCAATGTCCTAAGGACATTGGAACAGAATGCAACTCAGCTTATTCATAGGTGGCAATACGTGGCGCCTAGATTGGACAAAGACATGACGATAGATATTACTGCCTCTGTAATGAGTTCAAATCAAAGTAGGAGTGGCTTCACAATCAGTGCTTCGTTCTCTTTGCTTTTCCTCGGAGGAATCGACAAACTATTGCCGTTGATGCAGAGGAGGTTTCCTGAGTTAGGGTTAGTGAGAGAAGACTGTATGGAGATGAGTTGGCTCCAATCAACTCTGTATTTCTATGGACTTCCATGCAAACACCAGAGGCTTTACTAAACAGGACACAGTTCAATAAATTATCAATGCAAAAAAAAAACAGATTATGCCCAACACCCCATTCCCTTGACTGGGCTTGAAGGCCTCTGGAAACTGTACTTTGAACCGGAGACGAGGGCCGGGGTTTCGCTCTCCTTCGTTTCGTACGGTGGTAGAATGGATGAAATATCTGAATCCTCCATTCCTTTCCCTCATAGAGCTGGCAACTTGTTCAAAGTCTTCCACACAGTCTTCACTTTTGGCCGGAAAGCGAGGCTCAGAATTCAGACAAGTACATAAACTGGCTTAGAAGAACGTACAATTACATGACTCCATATGTGTCCAAGTTCCCTAGATCTGCTCACTTCAACTACAGAGATCTCGAGCTTGGAGTCAACAACGACGTTGGAAAGACGAGCTACGAGCAAGCAAGCATTTGGGGTAAGAAGTATTTCAAGAACAACTTTGATCGTCTTGTTTGGATAAAAACCAGGGTTGATCCGATGAATTTCTTCAGACAGGAACAAAGCATTCCACCATGGTATTGAATATTCACTTCATAAACGTTCGCTTATGTATTTTTTCATCACTGTATTTTCTTATGAATAATTAAGACGTCAGTAGTGACTTCTATTTGCTGTTGTTTTTTTGTGTAGAAGAAGATGATTAACTGTTTTTTGGGTATTGTACTAATAAATTGATGGATATTCGAGAGCTACTTTTTTAAATGTATCGTGATGGTTACTGCTCTACTTGGACCGTATTAATTTATACACTTGATTGGGAATTAAGTATTTTAAGATTCGAAATTTTCCTGTCATTTTTGGTATATCTTTATTGGGATAATATCATCATTTATGTTTGATATAATTTAAATTCAGTCCTGATCAAATTTGCTAAATTTGCAATTTTGATTCTCTAATATCCGATTTTAGTTTTTTTTTCTTTTCAATTTGAAACAAATAAATTAAAATAGGCCCTAATATCATTTTAGTTGATATCCTGTGAACCTAAGTTCACAAAGTTAATTTCTGTTCACTTAATCTGTATTAATGTATTGAATTTTTTATATATTCAATTCTTTATTAGAAAATTAATAGAAATTCGTTAATGGTATTAATTTTTATTTATTAGTATATATATTTTATGACTAAGTATATACGTCTTGAATATGGATACACGGACTAATGGATGCACAAAATATTTTTTTTTAATTTATTTATATAAATAATCGAAAGAAAATGAAAGTTAAAATATAATCACAAAAATATAAAATTTCTGCCTATAAAGGGCATGCATATTGGAATTTCTCAAATAAGTTTAATCATACTTGAAGTGTAAGGAGCCAGACCATTTTTAAAAGCAATTTGCACATGAAGTATGACGTGCAAATAATACAAAATTGTGTTAAATTAATGTGAACAAGAAAGCCATCATGGAATGGGATCAAATCATTGGAAAATTACAATAATATTATTTCTTCCATGATTAACTAGCTACCTAACCCGTGCGCACGGGAAGATGTATTTTAAAATATCTTATTATATAATAAAAATTTGAGAATACAAAACGTTATAGTATGTAATTTGTATTCAATCTTAATTTAACAACCAAATTGATATTCTCTTTACATACTATAAACAATTATATAATATATATATATATATATATATATATATATATTAATTTTTTCCTTTGTGTTCATGAATTATTTGTATTATTAATTAAAAAATTAAAAGTTTATGTATATTGGTCCAATAGTGTTACCCGTGTGAAGCGTTACACAGTTAAGGGAATTTTATCAAATAAATAACTCTTAACTAAAAATACAATGTCGCTAAGTAATGTCAAGCTTTAAAATTTTAAATTGAATAATAGTTTGTAGAAAAATATGAGATTTACCTCAATAATAAGAGTGCATAAATTATTCTCTAGTTCATACGGTTTACAGGCTGTCGTAAATCTCATTCGAGAAAGTACTTCATCTTTTGTATCTTACATTCATATTTATGTCTTTCTTTTATAGTTTTTGACACTCTTTTATAGAAAAAATACTCCCTCCGTCCCACGTATTTTTACTCACTTTTCATTTTGGGGTGTCCCACGTATTTTTACCCATTCCATTTTTGGCAAAAATACATACTCCCTCCGTCCCAGTGAAATGCGAACACTACCTTATTATAAACTATAGGTAATTGTCCGCATTTCACCGGGACGGAGGGAGTAATATTTTATTACCTACTTTTTACAATCCCAACAACTTTAATTACTTTTTTACACTTTATTCATCATTCCCAATAACTTTATTCACTTTTTCTTTTTAAATTACTAATTTATTCATACTTTCTCTTACATTATATATTAAAAAAATAAAACGTCTTAATCTCCGTGCCCGTACAAACGGGTAAAAATACCCGGAACGGAGGGAGTATAAAAATATATATGAGATTGGAAAGATAGAATTCCCTATAAGGAATAAATAACTTACTTTCATTTAAGCAGATTAGTAATAATTAAACAACATATCGATCATGTTATTTGAATACGGTATTCAGAACAAATATTGGTCAAGATATGAAAATATTCTTTCTGAAATACTTTTCCGTTACAAAATCGCCCATATCATTAAAGATGGTATAAAATAATGAAATTCATTTTAATTAAAAATATCATACAAAGTTTAGTAAATATATAAAAATGGAATATTTTGGACAGCTCTAATATATCAAATCAAATAAGTTGCACGGTATGCGTTAATTTTAGGGTGACAGCTTCATTTGATTTTATTATGTTTGAATCGAATAATATTTCTTTGCATTTTATCTAACTTAATGTTTTAATATTAAAGTCAACTAATATGACAAATTAAAACCCTAAATCCTACCCTTTGAAAATATTAAATTAAATAATTATTTTAATGGATAGCTGATAGATGGTCATGATTGGATTAATATTGTGCGTTGTGTGGGATGTCTTATATTTAGGGTAATAATTTCACTTAATTTTATGATATTTGAACCGAATAATATTTATTTGAATTATATCTAACCTAATATTTAAATATTAAAAAGTCATAAATATAATTATTTAATTATTTTAATGGGTGGCTGAGATTTGTTTAAGAAATAGCTGGCAGATTGGATTAATATTATTAAGATTATAATAGATAATAATATTTTATTTCCTAATTTGAAAAAAGTTATAATTATAAATATTTAATTATTTTAATAGGTGACTGAGATCTGTTTGAGAAATAGATGACCATAACTATAATTATTTAATTATTTTAATGGGTGACTGAGATTTGTTTAAGAAATAGGTTGGATTTATTTTGCCCTAAATTTATAAATATAATTATTTAATTATTTTAATGGGTGGTTAAGATTTGTTTGAGCTTCTCTCATTCGGTTTTGATGTGGTTTGAATTTTGTTGTCGTATTATTTCTTTGTTTATGTTTTTAATTATCTCATATGTGTTTAAGCAAACACCACCCTTTGGGTGGGAGGGAGGGAGAATTTTCTAATTTTAAAAAGTCATAATTATAATTATTTAATGGATGATTGAGATTTATTTGAAAAACTAATATATTATTGAGTTCAACTTAAAAATTCCATACTGATCGGTGTCGTTTTCACCTAGATTTTAGTGTCTTTTTATTATGTATTTTGTGTGTTTTTATTCATTTTGTATATCATTTGGTGGTGTTATGTGAAGATATGGAGATGTGTGCCTTGAAATGATAAATGTGTGATTTTCATGATTAAGTGCCTTAAATTGTGCTACATTTGTGAATATTTAGAGAATTATTAAATTGGTGTAATTTGTGTGATTATCAGGTAAAAATGGATTTTAGACATGATAAAGAAGATGTGGGAAAAAACAGAGCTCGATTTGGAGTTAAAACGAGGGAGAATGAGTCAAAGCAAAATGCTGAAAAATACACGTCCCACTTGTGTAATTTTTCTGTACTTTTTTGGAGCTCAAAAATAGAAGTGTGATATATGGTTGGAAATCCATAGAAAAGAAGATCGTTTTGGTATAAGGAACACTTCAACCGGAGCCCAAACGAGAAAGTTATGATTAAAATGGTGACGTCGCGCAAGCAGTTCTTACTCAGCACGGTTGTGCTACTTTGCATGACTTGTTATACCCTCAAATGTTGGAAGTTTTCTCAGATCTATATATGGTTGGAAAGCCACGGAAGAGAGGATCGCGTGAGCGCAAGAATCACTAAAAACGGAGATCGGATGTGGAAGTTATGCGCAAAACGGTGAGACTGCGCAGCACGCGATACGCTACACGACCCGTGTACCGAGCACGGGCCCTGTAAGGCATGGGCGTGCTCGGACACCAGAAAACGCTATGTAGTGGCTAGTCCTCATGTGAGGCTAGCAATGTGATTGGTTAGGAATTATGTAGATTTTGCACACCACATGTTTGATGAAATGATTGTTATGAATATTTTCTATCATGAATGCTTATTCTCATTTGATGCATGATTTGTGTGGTTAAATTATCTATGCATAGTGTTAGGATGGCCATTCCAATATTATGTATGGTGGTTTAATTGAATCATTGATTGTATGAGGTGACTTAGTTAGTATGAGGGGAGGAAAGCCATTCCCTCCAAGTGCTTAGAACCTCATGATAGGACATTAGTGATGAACTAGTGAGGGGAACCAAGACAATTTTCACTTGACCTTAGAAAGGGAACACTAGGAAAACGTCCCTGCCCACTAGAGAAAATTCCTCGTGATAATATCTCTACACCGGTATATTAATATCCGTAAGTACCTATAGGAAGAGTTAAGATTGGAGACGCTCTTAGAGTGCCCTTAATATCATAACTTGAAAATCATCAATGCATGTGTGTGTGTGAGTCTATATAAGTCTTTTCCATGAGTGTTGCTTGCATTGCATACTTCTTAGATTGCTCTACCTTCATCCATCTTCCATGTCCATTGTATCCATCTATCTTTAATTGCTTTCTTAGTGTTAGTTTTTAGTGTTAATCATCACATCCTTATCGATTCGTCCTACTAGAGTAAAGCATTTCTCAAATACGACTACCCACTTTCGCCCTTGGGTTCGATATCTTATAAATTTTGCACTTGGTCGCTTACGTGCTACACACGATAGAGTACACTTGCTCTAAATCAATTACCAAAATTGAAACCAAGTTCATGGCGCCGTTGCCGGGGCGAAAGCCTTTGGTGTAACGTGTTTGAATTTGTTAGCTTTACTTAAGACATTTTTCTTATTTTTGCATTCTAAATTTGCTTTGAAAAATTGTGTTCTTACTTGTTCTTCTTGATAGGTACATCAACCTTGAAAGAAGGGGAGAAGGAGCAAAACAAAAAATAGCAAGTGAAGAGATATTGTAGAAGGTCCCTTGAAGAGATGATGAACATTGACCAATTCTACAATAATGGAGGAAATGGGGGATGGCAACGAGCTTATAATGAGAGTACAAGCCAACCATATCAAGGATACATTTACACTCCATCAAGTTCCTACAATAATTTCTTCTCTACAAACATTCAACCAAGTTTTTCAAGTTATGAGCCTCAAAATACATACTCCATGCCTACTTCCAACTTTAATGGGGGACAAGTGTGGAACATGCCCAATTACCAAATGGGAAATGGAACAAGTATGCAAAATGGGTATGTCCAAGGGAATCTCCAAGAAGAGTGTCCGCCAAATGGTGAAGGAAAGTCTACAATGGAAGATCAAATGGCTAAAGTGTTGGAATTCATGAAAGGGACTAAAGAAGGAATAGATGAAATGAAACATGAAATGAGACAACGAAATGAAGAAAGAAAGAGAAAAGTTGAGGAAGAGGAGAGGAGATTTGAAGCCATAGAATGTCAATTGACTCAAATGATAAGTGAACGGAACACTTTCTACAACATGGAGAATTTTGATGAAGAGAATGAAGAAAAGTTAGAGGTAGAAGAGTGTTCGGGGGATAATAAAGACTCGAGTGTTGAAGAGTTTTTAAAGGCTAAGGAAGAAAAGAAAGAGGTAAGTTTGGTTGAAGAAGAGTGTGTAGAAGGAAAGGATGTTGAGAACAAGTCAAAATGGAGAAGAAATAAAGAAATAGTGCCAAAAGAAGCAAAGCGTGTAGAAAAGTTTGAATGTGACTATTGGGGCATTCCGATTACTCCTTATCCTATTCCTTTTCCTCAAAGATGTGTTAAAGAAGAAAAGAGAGAAGAGTTTGAAACTTACATTGCATTGAAAAAGAAGAAGATGGAGGAAAGTAAGGTGAAAGATGAAGAGGTCAAATCTATGCATGAAAAGTATTCCATGAAAGTGGAGGACCTTGGAAAGGATGTAATGCCTTGTGAAATTGAAGGAAAAAGAACTCTTAATGCAAGGTGTGACTTGGAGATGAGTGAAAATGTGATGCCTTATTCTACTTATAGAAGCCTTGATATGGGGGAACTCAAGCCTACTACAACTTGTCTTAAGGGTAAAAATGGATCTTTTATTTTGCCTTTTGGAAAGGTTGAAGACGTTGTGGTTAAAGTGAATGAGATGGTTTTTTTCGGTTGATTTTATGGTACTTGGTGTGGAAGCGGAGCCTCGAGTCCCGCTTACTCTTGGAAAAATTTATTTACAACCGAAAGATCTAGTGAAGATGAAGAAAAAGAGGAAGTCTCATTGAGCTCGGAGGACGAGAATGAATTACTATCATGCCATCAAGGAGGAAAGGATGAATCATATCTTAAGACCCCAAATGTGCCTCCGGATGAGTTTGAAAAGATTGAACAATCTTACTACATAGAAGCTTTGAATCCTATTGCGGAAAATTTTGTGAAGAATGGAAAGAAAGAGGATGAGGAAATAACGAGTATTGTTCAAGATGGTGAAAATGTTGAAGACTTGTTGGAAAGTGATGAGGAAAAGATTATTAGTGACTTCTTATCCTTGTTGGATGATGAAAGTTGTTGTGAAGAGGAGAAAGAGTTAGAACAAGATCATGAGGTAGAAAAAGGTGAAGAACAAGATCATGAGGTAGAAAAAGGTGAAGCTTCGTTGAAGGCCAAGAACCCCGAAAAATTTGTACTTACATGTGAAATCAAGAAATGGGAGAGACTTCAATGCTATAAGTGATCTTGGTTCAAGTGCAAATTTGATGCCTTTGGAAAATTTTGAAAAATTTGGCATTGAGCGGTTAAAGAAAACTCTTGTGGAATTTGAAAAGTTTAATTCTTCTCATGTTGAACTTGATAGGAATGAAGTTCCGGATATTGAATGGAAATTAGATAAAGAAGGATATTGTTGCTCTTGCAAAAGGAAAAAGCGTCCATTGTATGATTCTCCCGGAATGTCAAGTATGGTTAGTAAGAAGGGGGATACGGTCATAACGGACAAGAAGAGAGCAAAAAGGAAGTTTAAAGTGAAGATGAAGGCCGATTGACCAAAGGATTTTTGTGGAGTTTAAAAGTTGAATTATGCGTCCGGCTTGAAGACATTAAACTTAGCGCTAGATGGGAGGCAACCCATCATTTATTTTAATGCTTTCATTTAATTTCTTTGATTTAGTTTTCTTGCATTTTTTTGTGTGTAGGTGGATTGTGCTCATGAAGGAAAACACATAAGGATGAGACGAGATGTGCTAGATTTTGAATGAAGATGTATGTCACACCACTTTGTTCAAACTTAAATTTAACACTTGTGTTAATTTAAGTTTGGGGGAAGAGTGTGTGGTGGCCATACTTGAATGTTGGCATGCACATACGTCATCACAAGGTACGTTTAAGATGATCAATGGTGGAAACTACAAGGGTAAGTCTCACCACTTTTTGCAAACTTAATTCTCAACTTGTTTCGATTTAAGTTTGGGGGGATAGTGTGTGGTGTGTCTTACCACTTGTGTATGCTTGATGTATCATGTTGATAGAGTGATTATCTTGATTGTCTTGTGAAAATTGGGTAAATTTTAAAAAATTTTCTCATGAGTATTGGATTGATTTTGGTTAGTTTGGTTGTGTTGGAGTGCATGATAATCCTTATTTTTATTGCAAGTGTTGAGCTAATGGTTTGTTGAGTGTTTGAGCATGGATGAAGGATAGTGGAAGCATGAATGGAGCTTGGAGCTAATGCTTTCATTATCAAAATGCCTATTGATCGGTGTGAAATTCACCTAGAATTATGGGCTAAATTGCATGAATTTATGTGGATTTATTTGGATTTAATTCAATAATTAAGCATGATTTTAATGAAAATATTATTAATTGCTTAATTAGTTTGAGAGAGGTATTATTATGTATTTTTGCAGAAAAGGGGTGTTTTGAGCTTGAAAGAGTGATGGAAGAAACGGGAATTAAATTGGGACGAAGACGAAAAAAAAGAGAAAATTTGGCAAAGACAACATAGAAAAGACAACACTTTTCAGAAAAGTGTTGTCTATTCAGAAGTGCAAAAATTGTCCAGAGAGCTGAAAAATTGCAAGAAAACACGGGCAGATGCATAAAAACACGCCCGTGTTTTTATGCACTTTTGAAAGAAAAATATGCGGAGGCTGGATTCGAACCCGAGACCTCATGCATGTACAAGGGCGCCTCTAACCACTTTGCCAAGCCATCACATGTGATTAATACTCGCCCAATTTATTCTTATACTAAATTCCTGGAACCAAAAATTCTATAAAATTCACTCTTGTCCCACATCGAAAATCATCACAAAATCCACTCACCCTACACCTATAAATACCCTCATTTGGACCAACTCTTGGAACCAATTCCTTCATCCATTTAAATTCAATAAAATTGAATCTTTTCAAGATTCAATAGTTGAGAAAGGGCTTTTTAGCAAGATCTCCATAGTTGAGATCCCTCCCCCTTTCGGGGTGAGGGATCCGTAGTTTTAATATTTTTCTAGAATAGGATTTTATTTGCTTTCCAAGAAGGTGGAGACACCAAGGAGAAGATGATCTTCATGGATGTAAAAACTTCATTAAGGTGTAATCTAATCCTATTTATTATCTTTATTTTCTATGTTTTGGTGGTTGATTGAAGGCATGATTATTGATTAATTTATGAAAATGTCTTGATTGAATTTCCGGCTTTGATTAGGTTTTATTTATGAAATTCACATGTCTTGTAATAATATGGGATTTATGTCTTTGGTATTAGTGTACAGTGATTAGGTTGTGTATTGTGTATCGACATGTCTTGTCGTTGCTTTACCCTTAGTTGCTTTGCATGATTATCATATGTGAGTTTTTTCCATTTATTACATGTGGGTTTGATATAAGGGGAGCCTGGCCGGGAGTCCTTATATTTAGAACAACATAAATGAACACTAGTGAGATCACTTGTGCCCGAGGATTAAACTAGTGAAGGGAACCCCATCCATACGAGCATAGTACCTTGAAGGGAATTGTAAGTAGGATCGATCCTAGGAGCTTTTTAGGGGTTATGAAAATAATATACATCCTATTCACCATGGCCCTTGGGGATAGGTGGAAATAGTGATCGCCCTTACCATGATTTGCTTAAAAATGGAAAACAATTAAAGATGTTGGATGATTTATTATATGAGTGTATCATGAAAACTACCATGACATTGAAAATCCAAAAATATTGTAATTAGATTTATTTTTCCTGCATTTTATTTTCTTTTATTTTTATAAACCTCCTCTCCGATCGTCCCTAACTAATCACGATACTATACCTAAAGGCCATGAATCCTAAATTCCCTTGGGTTCGATATTTTGTTGCTTGGTCGCCCGGACTATAACGACCAATCAAATGGCGCCGTTGCCGGGGAATTTCGTTATAGTCCGGGCGACCAAGCAACAAAATATCGAACCCAAGGGAATTTAGGATTCATGGCCTTTAGGTATAGTATCGTGATTAGTTAGGGACGATCGGAGAGGAGGTTTATAAAAATAAAAGAAAATAAAATGCAGGAAAAATAAATCTAATTACAATATTTTTGGATTTTCAATGCCATGGTAGTTTTCATGATACACTCATATAATAAATCATCCAACATCTTTAATTGTTTTCCATTTTTAAGCAAATCATGGTAAGGGCGATCACTATTTCCACCTATCCCCAAGGGCCATGGTGAATAGGATGTAGATTATTTTCATAACCCCTAAAAAGCTCCTAGGATCGATCCTACTTACAATTCCCTTCAAGGTACTATGCTCGTATGGATGGGGTTCCCTTCACTAGTTTAATCCTCGGGCACAAGTGATCTCACTAGTGTTCATTTATGTTGTTCTAAATATAAGGACTCCCGGCCAGGCTCCCCTTATATCAAACCCACATGTAATAAATGGAAAAAACTCACATATGATAATCATGCAAAGCAACTAAGGGTAAAGCAACGACAAGACATGTCGATACACAATACACAACCTAATCACTGTACACTAATACCAAAGACATAAATCCCATATTATTACAAGACATGTGAATTTCATAAATAAAACCTAATCAAAGCCGGAAATTCAATCAAGACATTTTCATAAATTAATCAATAATCATGCCTTCAATCAACCACCAAAACATAGAAAATAAAGATAATAAATAGGATTAGATTACACCTTAATGAAGTTTTTACATCCATGAAGATCATCTTCTCCTTGGTGTCTCCACCTTCTTGGAAAGCAAATAAAATCCTATTCTAGAAAAATATTAAAACTACGGATCCCTCACCCCGAAAGGGGGAGGGATCTCAACTATGGAGATCTTGCTAAAAAGCCTTTCTCAACTATTGAATCTTGAAAAGATTCAATTTTATTGAATTTAAATGGATGAAGGAATTGGTTCCAAGAGTTGGTCCAAATGAGGGTATTTATAGGTGTAGGGTGAGTGGATTTTGTGATGATTTTCGATGTGGGACAAGAGTGAATTTTATAGAATTTTCGGTTCCAGGAATTTAGTATAAGAATAAATTGGGCGAGTATTAATCACATGTGATGGCTTGGCAAAGTGGTTAGAGGCGCCCTTGTACATGCATGAGGTCTCGGGTTCGAATCCAGCCTCCGCATATTTTTCTTTCAAAAGTGCATAAAAACACGGGCGTGTTTTTATGCATCTGCCCGTGTTTTCTTGCAATTTTTCAGCTCTCTGGACAATTTTTGCACTTCTGAATAGACAACACTTTTCTGAAAAGTATTGTCTTTTCTATGTTGTCTTTGCCAAATTTTCTCTTTTTTTTCGTCTTCGTCCCAATTTAATTCCCGTTTCTTCCATCACTCTTTCAAGCTCAAAACACCCCTTTTCTGCAAAAATACATAATAATACCTCTCTCAAACTAATTAATCAATTAATAATATTTTCATTAAAATCATGCTTAATTATTGAATTAAATCCAAATAAATCCACATAAATTCATGCAATTTAGCCCATAATTCTAGGTGAATTTCACACCGATCAAACCCCCCAAACTTAAAGTGTTGCTCGTCCCCGAGCAACGAAAGAAAAGAAAGAACGAGGAGGGGAATTCACCTAGAATTGAATCAAGATATCAAGTCATTTCAAAACCATTTCAATTCAATCAAAACAAGAGACAAGACATCAATTTAAGTGCATACAAGTTAAGCTTAGGAAATATACAAGCAAGTGAGACCTTCACTACTCCTCTCTAGATTTTGCTTTTCACTCTCACACTCAAAGGGTGTATGGGAGAAGTGTATACTCTCATAAATCAATTCAAATGCATGTCATTACCATATGCTTGCCAAAAGTCTACGCTCTCCACCACTTCTATGTGTGTTAATTATTGAATCAAAAAGGTCTTTATATGGGGTTGCAATGTAGGCTCTTTGGTATTGGGTAGGAAAAATATTTAGGAAAAGTAAGCTCAAGATTAATAGAGAATTTGAGTTGACGGCCAATATCAACTCTCACTCTCTCTTTTCTCAAATTAGTGAAGAATTCAAGTTGGTTGGTAGCCTCAACTCTCATTCCCACTTTTTTTTTTCCTTTTTCCACCTTAATCACAAAGATAATTTTATCCATCCAACAAATAAAAGAACCTTTTTCTTCTCTTCTTCATTATTGAGTTTCTTTTTATCTCTTTTTCCCAAGGGCTCTCTTTCCATTTTTCTACTAGAGCTCCTTATGCTTCTTTTATACAAGCTTCACTCAATTTTTCTTTTCACACAACCTCCATTTTTTTTTTTCTTACTTCATCTTTTCTTACACTTTCACCATTTCTCTCTTTCCAAACTCTCTTGTAAGCTCAATTCAACCACTTCATCCCCATTAATCCTCTACTAATCGACAAAGGTGATTAGGATATAAAATATGGATAAAATAGCTAAATTTGTAGGTTGCCAAAGAAATAAGGATGATAAGCTCAATGGGGCAAACTACGATATGATTTCATTTGGTAGGATAAATTTGGCAAAGTGACTTGTCAAAACAAAGATGGCCTTAAATCATTTCCAACAATCTTCACACACATGTAGTTTCAAGAAGACACAATGGCAAGTTCTAGAATGCACACAAAAGAATGATGCACACACAAGAAAGGAAAAACCACTTGATTTCATGATTTTAAGGCTCAAAAGCTCACGGGTTTATAGTAGTGAAAGGCAACACAAAACAAGCATAAACCATAGCTCAACAAGTACACAAGTAAAAATCTATCTAGTCACAAGTTTCAATCAAAAATCATAATCTTAAAATTTCTCACAATTAAGCACAAGAGAGCCAAGAAAGATTTTCTCCTTATTGAAAGCAAGAAAAAGCGAGAAAAGCACGAAAAAAAAAAACCGAAAACAACAAAAAAGGAGAAAATACGTGCCAAGGAAAAGAGTAAGGACTTAAACGTGCGCCGGTGCAATATGCTCAAGTAGGAGTTCATGGATACAATTTATAATTCAAACCGTAGAAAAGTCAAGTAACAAAAGACATGCCCCCCAAACTTAAATTAAATTTAAGTTGGGAAGATATTCGTTACCTCAATTTGCACCACTCCTTTGCTCTTCAAGGCCAATACCATGGCTCCACGCTTTAGTCCCTACAAACACAACCATAAAACGAAAAACAAATCAAAGAAAAAAAATGTCCCTATCCTAACCACTCAACAAACCCAAAGTCACAAATACAACTAAATTCCCCGGCAACGGCGCCATTTGATTGGTCGTTATAGTCCGGGCGACCAAGCAACAAAATATCGAACCCAAGGGAATATGGGATTTATGTCTTTGGTATTAGTGTACAGTGATTAGGTTGTGTATTGTGTATCGACATGTCTTGTCGTTGCTTTACCCTTAGTTGCTTTGCATGATTATCATATGTGAGTTTTTTCCATTTATTACATGTGGGTTTAATATAAGGGGAGCCTGGCCGGGAGTCCTTATATTTAGAACAACATAAATGAACACTAGTGAGATCACTTGTGCCCGAGGATTAAACTAGTGAAGGGAACCCCATCCATACGAGCATAGTACCTTGAAGGGAATTGTAAGTAGGATCGATCCTAGGAGCTTTTTAGGGGTTATGAAAATAATCTACATCCTATTCACCATGGCCCTTGGGGATAGGTGGAAATAGTGATCGCCCTTACCATGATTTGCTTAAAAATGGAAAACAATTAAAGATGTTGGATGATTTATTATATGAGTGTATCATGAAAACTACCATGGCATTGAAAATCCAAAAATATTGTAATTAGATTTATTTTTCCTGCATTTTATTTTCTTTTATTTTTATAAATCTCCTCTCCGATCGTCCCTAACTAATCACGATACTATACCTAAAGGCCATGAATCCTAAATTCCCTTGGGTTCGATATTTTGTTGCTTGGTCGCCCGGACTATAACGACCAATCACCTATTGAGGGAGTTCACTCTACATCTTATCACTTCTAAATTGCTTGACATGAATTGATGTTGATTTGGATTGTAGTGGATTAACATGTTACTTCATGTGTTATGTACTTGGGAGGTTTACTTGCTTTATTTAGGTAGTTTACTTGCTTTATTTTTCTATTTTTGAATAAGGTGGCAAAAATCTTGAGCTTACATGTTATTGGATGATGATTTGTGCTTTATTTTCTTTTGATGGATGGAATTTTGATTATTGCATGATTATGTGTTTTTGTGTTGTTGTTTGCTTGGTGAGTCTTTGCTCATGCGTTTTGTTTGTAATTTTTATTCTTGTATAGGGTTGCTTGGTGGTATGTTTTGGGAAGGAGTTAAATGTTTTTTGAATGTGAGCTATGATGCATTATTTGTGATAGGTGATGGCAAGCATGTTAATGGTTTTCTACTTGTTGAAATTGTGACATGTTCTATTTAACTTGTTCAATTTTGAGATGAATTGAGGTGTAATGAGTTCCTAAAGGTCCGAGCAAAAGCTTGTGAGCGTTTGAGACTCAACCGTGCATCCATGGTTAATTTCTTAATGAGTGGGTCGATTGAGCCTTGATAAACTAGAACTCGCTCATGGACTATGGGAATGAGCCCGATTGGTGGAGGTTAGTGAAATGATCCTAGGTCATCCTTGTAATTTTATAGCCATTGTCATATATTTCCTTACCCTATACATCATCCCTAGTTAGCCACTTTGAACCTTTAAGCCTATTTCTTGTGATATAAGCACAATACAAACCATGATTACCCACTTAAGCCTTATATATATGCCTTTGTGTGGGTGATTGAGGAGATGATGGTCTACAAGGTTTGATATGAGAATTGTGCAAGAGAAAGAAGGAAATGATAAACAAGCAAGAAAAGGATGAAAAGAGCTCAAGCAAAATGCAGATGCAACCTTCAAAGTAAAAAAGGAGCAAAACAACAAAAATATGCTCAAGGAATTCAAAAGTCGAAAGAAAGAAAGCATGCAAATTAAAAGAAGCTCAAGAATCCAAGGAATGATAATGATTAGTGCTTGTGATTAGAAAAGAAAAAAAAGGAAGATAGAAACGTGAAGAAGTTGAAGGAGTTGATCATCTCTTCGATTACTTACACTCGATGAGTCACTTTTATCCATAATCTCCCTACCCTTACCAAAAAGCCTAACATTACATCCAAAAATAAAAGACCTTTTTGATCATTAGTTGAAGCCTTGGTGGCTTGTGAATGTAGTCCACGAGCAAGCCTATGGTGCGTCGGGTTCAATCGATTGATGAGTGAAAATTACCCTACTTCATAGAGTGTTGAGTGCATTTTGATACCCGTTGTGAGGCTTGGACCGGAAGGGACTTTATTACTCTTAATTTTCTTAGACTTGAACTTGTTAATTTTTTTATGTCATGATTTTAATGTTGTAGTGTGACTTGATATGATTTGTAGTCCTTGTTACTTATGATGTGTTGTTGCTTATGTTCGTTAGGTCTTTCTCTAGGTGAAAATTCCCCCTCTCGTTTTCTCATTTTCGTTGCTCGAGGACGAGCAACACTTTAAGTTTGGGGGGTTGATCGGTGTCGTTTTCACCTAGATTTTAGTGTCTTTTTATTATGTATTTTGTGTGTTTTTATTCATTTTGTATATCATTTGGTGGTGTTATGTGAAGATATGGAGATGTGTGCCTTGAAATGATAAATGTGTGATTTTCATGATTAAGTGCCTTAAATTGTGCTACATTTGTGAATATTTAGAGAATTAGTAAATTGGTGTAATTTGTGTGATTATCAGGTAAAAATAGATTCTAGACATGATAAAGAAGATGTGGGAAAAAACAGAGCTCGATTTGGAGTTAAAACGAGGGAGAATGAGTCAAAGCAAAATGCTGAAAAATGCACGTCCCATTTGTGTAATTTTTCTGTACTTTTTTGGAGCTCAAAAATAGAAGTGTTATACATGGTTAGAAATCCATAGAAAAGAAGATCGTTTTGGTATAAGGAACACTTCAACCGGAGCCCAAACGAGAAAGTTATGATTAAAATGGTGACGTCGCGCAAGCAGTTCTTACTCAGCACGGTTGTGCTACTTTGCATGACTTGTTATACCCTCAAATGTTGGAAGTTTTCTCAGATCTATATATGGTTGGAAAGCCACGGAAGAGAGGATCGCGTGAGCACAAGAATCACTAAAAACGGAGATCGGATGTGGAAGTTATGCGCGAAACGGTGAGACTGCGCAGCACGCGATACGCTACACGGCCCATGTACCGAGCACGGCCCTGTAAGGCATGGGCGTGCTCGGACACCAGAAAACGCTACAACGGCCACCTCCGTGGCCGTGTGACGCTGCACGGCCCGTGTAGGTTCAAAAGGCAGTTTTATGATCTCTAAATGTTCTAGAAGCTTCCATGGGGGTATAAATACATGTTTTGACCACAAAATTCGAGAGGAATCATTTTTGGATCAGTTTCCACACACACTAAACACCTAAAATCACACACATTCATCTCCATCTCTTCCATCCTTCACTTCATCCATCCAAACCACTTGATCTCCTCAAATCCATCCATTAATCCATCCATCCAACAATCTAAGAAGAGGAATTCATCAAGGAGTGAAGATTTGAGCATGTTGAAGGAGAAGAAGGCCTACATTGCAAGGGAAGCCAACTTACCTTTAATTTGTGATTTTCTTCATTATTTAGCTAGATTAGAGCATGCCTTGGATTGTAATGAATTTGTAATGCTATGTAGTGGCTAGTTCTCATGTGAGGCTAGCAATGTGATTGGTTAGTAATTATATAGATTTTGCACACCACATGTTTGATGAAATGATTGTTATGAATATTTTCTATCATGAATGCTTATTCTCATTTGATGCATGATTTGTGTGGTTAAATTCTCTATGCATAGTGTTAGGATGGCCATTCCAATATTATGTATGGTGGTTTAATTGAATCATTGATTGTATGAGGTGACTTAGTTAGTATGAGGGGAGGAAAGCCATTCCCTCCAAGTGCTTAGAACCTCATGATAGAACATTAGTGATGAACTAGTGAGGGGGAACCAAGTCAATTTTCAATTGACCTTAGAAAGGGAACACTAGGAAAACGTCCCTGCCCACTAGAGAAAATTCCTCGTGATAATATCTCTACACCGGTATATTAATATCCGTAAGTACCTATAGGAAGAGTTAAGATTGGAGACGCTCTTAGAGTGCCCTTAATATCATAACTTGAAAATCATCAATGCATGTGTGTGTGTGAGTCTATATAAGTCTTTTCCATGAGTGTTGCTTGCCTTGCATACTTCTTAGATTGCTCTACCTTCATCCATCTTCCATGTCCATTGTATCCATCTATCTTTAATTGCTTTCTTAGTGTTAGTTTTTAGTGTTAATCATCACATCCTTATCGATTCGTCCTACTAGAGTAAAGCATTTCTCAAATACGGCTACCCACTTTCGCCCTTGGATTCGATATCTTATAAATTTTGCACTTGGTCGCTTACGTGCTACACACGATAGAGTACACTTGCTCTTATCAATTACCAAAATTGAAACCAAGTTCATGGGCAAGCATGTTAATGGTTTCTACTTGTTGAAATTGTGACATGTTCTATTTAACTTGTTCAATTTTGAGATGAATTGAGGTGTAATGAGTTCCTAAAGGTCCGAGCAAAAGCTTGTGAGCGTTTGAGCCTCAACCGTGCATCCATGGTTAATTTCTTAATGAGTAGGTCGATTGAGCCTTTATAAACTAGAACTCGCTCATGGACTACGGGAATGAGCCCGATTGGTGGAGGTTAGTGAAATGATCCTAGGCCATCCTTGTAATTTTATAGCCATTGTCATATATTTCCTTACCCTATACATCATCCCTAGTTAGCCACTTTGAGCCTTTAAGCCTATTTCTTGTGATATAAGCACAAAACAAACCATGATTACCCACTTAAGCCTTATATATATGCCTTTGTGTGGGTGATTGAGGAGATGATGGTCTACAAGGTTTGATATGAGAATTGTGCAAGAGAAAGAATGAAATGATAAACAAGCAAGAAAAGGATGAAAAGAGCTCAAGCAAAATGCACATGCAACCTTCAAAGTAAAAAAGGAGCAAAACAACAAAAATATGCTCAAGGAATTCAAAAGTCGAAAGAAAGGAAGCATGCAAATTAAAAGAAGCTCAAGAATCCAAGGAATGATAATGATTAGTGCTTGTGATTAGAAAAGAAAAAAAAGGAAGATAGAAACGTGAAGAAGTTGAAGGAGTTGATCATCTCTTCGATTACTTACACTCGATGAGTCACTTTTATCCATAATCTCCCTACCCTTACCAAAAAGCCTAACATTACATCCAAAAATAAAAGACCTTTTTGATCATTAGTTGAAGCCTTGGTGGCTTGTGAATGTAGTCCGCGAGCAAGCCTATGGTGCGTCGGGTTCAATCGATTGATGAGTGAAAATTACCCTACTTCATAGAGTGTTGAGTGCATTTTGATACCCGTTGTGAGGCTTGGACCGGAAGGGACTTTATTACTCTTAATTTTCTTAGACTTGAACTTGTTAATTTTTTTATGTTATGATTTTAATGTTGTAGTGTGACTTGATATGATTTGTAGTCCTTGTTACTTATGATGTGTTGTTGCTTATGTTCGTTAGGTCTTTCTCTAGGTGAAAATTCCCCCTCTCGTTTTCTCATTTTCGTTGCTCGAGGACGAGCAACACTTTAAGTTTGGGGGGTTGATCGGTGTCGTTTTCACCTAGATTTTAGTGTCTTTTTATTATGTATTTTGTGTGTTTTTATTCATTTTGTATATCATTTGGTGGTGTTATGTGAAGATATGGAGATGTGTGCATTGAAATGATAAATGTGTGATTTTCATGATTAAGTGCCTTAAATTGTGCTACATTTGTGAATATTTAGAGAATTAGTAAATTGGTGTAATTTGTGTGATTATCAGGTAAAAATGGATTCTAGACATGATAAAGAAGATGTGGGAAAAAACAGAGCTCGATTTGGAGTTAAAACGAGGGAGAATGAGTCAAAGCAAAATGCTGAAAAATGCACGTCCCACTTGTGTAATTTTTCTGTACTTTTTTGGAGCTCAAAAATAGAAGTGTGATACATAGTTGGAAATCCATAGAAAAGAAGATCGTTTTGGTATAAGGAACACTTCAACCGGAGCCCAAACGAGAATGTTATGATTAAAATGGTGACGTCGCGCAAGCAGTTCTTACTCAGCACGGTTGTGCTACTTTGCATGACTTATTATACCCTCAAATATTGGAAGTTTTCTCAGATCTATATATGGTTTGAAAGCCACGGAAGAGAGGATCGCGTGAGCGCAAGAATCACTAAAAACGGAGATCGGATGTGGAAGTTATGCGCGAAACGGTGAGACTGCGCAGCACACGATACGCTACACGGCCCGTGTACCGAGCACGGCCCTGTAAGGCATGGGCGTGCTCGGACACCAGAAAACGCTACACGGCCACCTCCGTGGCCGTGTGACGCTGCACGGCCCGTGTAGGTTCAAAATGCAGTTTTATGATCTCTAAATGTTCTAGAAGCTTCCATGGGGGTATAAATACATGTTTTGACCACAAAATTCGAGAGGAATCATTTTTGGATCAGTTTCCACACACACTAAACACCTAAAATCACACACATTCATCTCCATCTCTTCCATCCTTCACTTCATCCATCCAAACCACTTGATCTCCTCAAATCCATCCATTAATCCATCCATCCAACAATCTAAGAAGAGGAATTCATCAAGGAGTGAAGATTTGAGCATGTTGAAGGAGAAGAAGGCCTACATTGCAAGGGAAGCCAACTTACCTTTAATTTGTGATTTTCTTCATTATTTAGCTAGATTAGAGCATGCCTTGGATTGTAATGAATTTGTAATGCTATGTAGTGGCTAGTTCTCATGTGAGGCTAGCAATGTGATTGGTTAGGAATTATGTAGATTTTGCACACCACATGTTTGATGAAATGATTGTTATGAATATTTTCTATCATGAATGCTTATTCTCATTTGATGCATGATTTGTGTGGTTAAATTCTCTATGCATAGTGTTAGGATGGTCATTCCAATATTATGTATGGTGGTTTAATTGAATCATTGATTGTATGAGGTGACTTAGTTAGTATGAGGGGAGGAAAGCCATTCCCTCCAAGTGCTTAGAACCTCATGATAGGACATTAGTGATGAACTAGTGAGGGGAACCAAGTCAATTTTCACTTGACCTTAGAAAGGGAACACTAGGAAAACGTCCCTGCCCACTAGAGAAAATTCCTCGTGATAATATCTCTACACCGGTATATTAATATCCGTAAGTACCTATAGGAAGAGTTAAGATTGGAGACGCTCTTAGAGTGCCCTTAATATCATAACTTGAAAATCATCAATGCATGTGTGTGTGTGAGTCTATATAAGTCTTTTCCATGAGTGTTGCTTGCCTTGCATACTTCTTAGATTGCTCTACCTTCATCCATCTTCCATGTCCATTGTATCCATCTATCTTTAATTGCTTTCTTAGTGTTAGTTTTTAGTGTTAATCATCACATCCTTATCGATTCGTCCTACTAGAGTAAAGCATTTCTCAAATACGGCTACCCACTTTCGCCCTTGGGTTTGATATCTTATAAATTTTGCACTTGGTCGCTTACGTGCTACACACGATAGAGTACACTTGCTCTAAATCAATTACCAAAATTGAAACCAAGTTCACATACCGATTTTTTTTTTGGACAAATATTGCCACAAAGTATTGACTTGACAGATTGGCTGGTTAATTTAGCAAATATGATATAAAATATCAAGTATTGAGTTCAGAGTAATTATATCATCCTTGTTCACATGAAGAATAACCAGATTGCAAAATATTAAATTAAACATTTCTGAAGACTTCTCTGAAAACATAATACTTGCATACTGTGCTCGAACGATCCTCATGCTTTTCTAATAGTATTTTCAAACCTTTTTTGGTCGTCGATCTCGACACCGCCATGTACAGTTGACCATGACTAAAAATGGGCTTCTCAAGAATAAACCAAAATTCTCCAACGATTGTCCCTTACTCTTATTAATTGTCATCGCATAGGACACAATCAACGAAAATTTTCTTCTTTGGAATTTGAAATGCAATTTGATATCTGTAGGTGCCAACGAAAGCCTCAGTATCAAAATAATATTACCAGCGTTATTATCAGTCAATACATTAGCATGAAGCACACATTCTCCCAACTTTGTTATGAGGAGCCTCATTCCGTTGCATAAACCTCTTGAATGGTCAATGTTGCGGAGCAACATCATCGGTATTCCTACTTTGATGTTCAGCTTATGGTTGGGTACTCCAGAACATTTGAGAGAATTAAGTAACATAAAATTTTATTATTTTAAAATTATAAAATCAGACCTTATATTACTTACTCCCTCCGTCCCCTTGAAATATATCCATTTACTTTTTGCACGTAGATTAAGAAGTATAATAATTTAATGTATTTTGATGTGAGAGAAATAATATTTTAAAGTGTAGTGTGTAATTGTATTAGTGTTGAGTGTGGGGTCATGTGTGGTCACATTAATCTAAAAAAATAAATAGATACTTTGTAAGGGGACGAAGGGAGTATTTATAAATATCAATCAATTAATGAAATATTTTACGGTTACTTAACTAAACCAAACTTCCATTGTAAATAATTTAAAATCTAAAGTTCTGTGTATACAATTATATAATTCAAATTTTTTACTATAATTTTTTTACTTTAGAATGCTTAATCTGGACGGTTTAGAACCAGATTATAGGCCGTTCAAATTTTTTTACTGTAGAACGCTTGATTCGGGTGGTTTAGAACCTGAATCCATTCTTGAGTTGATTCTCATTGAAGAATTCGAAGAACTATTCAGACAATTCTGAAGTCTTTGATCTTCTTAGAGAATCATTCTCAGTGTGTTTGAAATGAATGGAGGAGGGCTCCTTATATAGGTGAAGGGTGAGGAAGCCCCATATATAACTCGCAATTTGATTGGTCAATGAATTATTTGACCTAATTCTATGGGCTTGGGCTGATTGGTCAATGGATTATTTGACATAATTATGTGGGCTTGGACCTTTCCATCCCTGCAATTTGATTGATCTATTTAATATTATTAATTTTTTAATAAATAAAATCTTATTTCCTAATTTGAAAAGGTCATAATTATAACTATTTAATTATTTTAGTGGGTGGCTGAGATTTATTTTAAGAAAAAATGGCCGGGATTGGATTTGTTCTGTTTTATATAATTTGATTGGTCTATTTAATATTATTAATTTTTTAATAAATAAAATCTTATTTTTTAATTTGAAAAGGTCATTATTATAATTATTTAATTATTTTAATGGGTGGATGAGATTTGTTTTAAAAATAGATGGCCAGGATTGGATTTATAACTTCGCTTAATTTTATGATTTTTGATCGAATAATATTTATTTGAATTATATGATTTGTTTGAGAAATAGATAGCCAGGATTGGATTATTATAATTATTTAATTATTTTAATGGGTAGCTGAGAGGTGACTGAGATTTGTTTAAGAAATAGATGGTCAAGATTGGATTTATTCTAGATTGGACTAAATTATTTCCTAATTTGAAAAAATTATAATTATTAATTCCAGCAATTGAGATCTGTTCCCCCAGTTTAACAACAATCAGAGCTCCAACATTGTGCTGAGTCATTGACTTCACAGCATCATACACCGTGTTATCAGTGGTGCACCAGAGCCAGGATCTATCTGCACCCTTCCCTTTGGCTTTCCGAACATCAGATATAGTAGTGCTTTCGAAATTGTATGGATTCGTCGTATGACTTCCTACCATTCTCACACAATTAATAACTCAAGAACAAAACACTTGGAGTTGTATGTACAATTAATCACCAATTAAATAATAATTAAAGTGAGTGAAATTAGTCTTACATGTGGAGATGATTAATTATAATAAATTAGGGATTATAGGCATTATGGGCACCTGTGCGTTGTACGGGATGTGCTATTTTAGGGCAATAACAATTTCACTTAATTTTATGATGTTTGAGCCTAATAATATTTATTTGAATATGAAGTGAGATTATTCATAATTACAATTATTTAATAATTATAATGAGTTGCTGAGATTTGTTTTAAAAATATATGGTCAAGATTTTATCCTCTGGAAATATTATGCCATAAACCCTAAACCCCTAAATCCTAAACCCTAAACCCTAAACCCTTTGATGGTTATGATTGGATTTATATTTAATATTATTAATTTTTTAATAAATAATATTTTGATTCTTAATTTGAAAAAGTCATAATTATAATTATTTAATTATCTTATTTCCTAATTTGAAAAAAGTTATAATTATAATTATTTAATTATTTTAATGGGTGGTTTAGATTTGTTTGAGTCTCTCATCCGATTTTGGTGTGGGTTGAATCTTGTTGTCGTATTATTTCTTTATTTATTTTTTTTAATTATCTCATAATATGAAAAATTAAAATACAACAATAAAATTTTCATTTTTCTAAATTATAGGATCATATTCTATATTACTAATTTACACAATTCAAAACCATTTATTGTTTACACATCTTAGTGAATTGACGAACCCTTTCGAACACAATATTAGTTACAATATAAATAAAAGAATGTTTCATCTGAAACATGTAGATATTCGATGTTTATTGCACAATAAGTTATTTTGAAAAATTAATACTATAATTGAGTTCAACTTAAAAAATGCATACCGTTTTTTTTTGTGGATAAACATTGTGGATGGCTAAGATTTGTTTAAGAAATATATGGTCAGGATTTGATTAATATTATTAATTTATTAATAAATAATATCTTATTTTCTAATTTATTATTAATTTTTAATAAATAATATCTTATTTCTAATTTATTATTAATTTTTTAATAAATAATATCTTATTTCCTAATTTGAAAAAGTCATAATTATAATTAATTTATTATTTTAATGGGTGTCTGAGATTTATTTGAGAAATTGATGACCATCATTGGATTTATTTTGGGTGGCTGAGATTTGTTAAAGAAATAGATGGTCAGGATTTGATCATATAGAAATATTATGCCACAAATCCTACAACCCTAAAAGCCTAAGCCTAAACCCCTAAAATCAACCCTAAAACCCTAAACCATTTGAAAACATTAAATTAAATAATTATTTTAATGGATGGTTTGGTAAGGATTAATATTATTAGTTTTTTAATACATAATATTTTATTTTCTAATTTTAAAAAGTCGTAATTATAATTATTTTGTTTAAGAACTAAACCCTAAACCATTTAAAAATATTAAATTAAATAATTATTTTAATGGATGACTTGGTCAGGATTGGATTAATATTATTAATTTTTTAATAAACAATATCTTATTTCCTAATTTGAAATGGCTATAATTATAATTATTTAATTATTTTAATAGGTGGTTAAAATTTGTTTAAAAAATAGATGGTCAGGATTGGATTAATATTATAAATTTTTTAATAATTAATATCTTATTTTCTAATTTAAAAAAATTATAATTATAATTATTTAATTATTTTAATTGGTGAAATTATTTCTTGATTTAAAAAAGCCTAAACCCTAGACCCTTTGGAAACATTAAATTATTTTCTAATTTAAAAAGGTTATAATTACAATTATTTAACTATTTTAATGAGTGCTTGAGATTTGGCTGAAAAATAGATTGTTAGGATTGGATTTATATTTAATATTATTAATTTTAATAAATAATCTTATTTCCAAATTTGAAAAGGTCATAATTATAATTATTTAATTATTTTAATGGGTGGCTTAGATTTATTTAAGATAAATCCTAAAACCCTTAAACCCTAAACCCTTTGTAAACAATAAATTATTTCATAATTTGAAAAAGTTATAATTATGATTATTTAATTATTTTAATAGATGGTTGAGATTTGTTTGAAAAATAGATGGTTATGATTTGATTTATATTTAATACTCCCTCCGTCTCGAGTATTTATACCCATTTGTACGGGTACGGAGATTAAGACGTGTTATTTTTTTTAATATATTATGTAAGAAAAAGTAGGGATAAATTTGTGATTTAAAAAGAAAAGGTAAATAAAGTTGTTGGGAATGATGAATAAAGTATAAAAAAATTATTAAAGTTGTTGGGGTTGTAAAAAGTAGATAATAAAATATTATGCATTTTTTCTATTAATGAAATAGGTAAAAATACATGGGACAACCCAAAATGGAAAGTAGGTAAAAATGCGTAGGATGGAGGGAGTATTATTAATTTTTTAATAAATAATATATTATTTTCTAATTTGAAAAGGTCACAATTATAATTATTTATATTTATTGGGTAACTGAGATTTGTGTGAGAAATAAATGGTCAGAATTAGATTTATTATAATTATTTAATTTTTTTAATGGAGCAGATTTGTTTAATAA
Source organism: Pogostemon cablin (assembly GCA_023678885.1). NCBI lineage: Eukaryota > Viridiplantae > Streptophyta > Magnoliopsida > Lamiales > Lamiaceae > Pogostemon > Pogostemon cablin. Next base: position 15,011,941 of record CM042961.1, on the reverse strand, counting down.
ATAAATTGCCAAAATTGGATTTATTTTAGATTTAACTAAATTATTTTCTAATTTGAAAAAGTCATAATTACAATTATTTAATTTAATTATTTTATTGAGTGGCTGAAATTTATTTGAAAAATAGATGATAAGGGGTCAGGATTGAATTTATTATAATTATTTAATTATTTTCTAATTTGAAAAAGTTATAATTACAATTATTTAATTTAATTATTTCAATGGGTGACTGAGATTTATTTGAGAAATAGATGGCTATGATTTGATTTTTTTTGTTAAGATTTGTTTTGAAAAATAGATGACTAGGATTGGATTTATATTTAATATTATTAATTTTTTAATAAATAATATCTTATTTCCTAATTTGAAAAAGTCATAATTATAATTATTTAATTATTTCAATATCCCAGATTATAGACCGTTCAAAATTTTTTTACTATAGAACGCTTAATCCAGACGGTTTAAAATCAGATTATAGGTTGTTCAATTTTTTGACTGTAGAACACTTGATCCAGGCGGTTTAGAACCTGAATCCCAAATGTATTCCGTTCTTGAGTTGATTCTCGTTGAAGAATTCGATGAACTATACAGATAATTCTGAAGTCTTTGATCTTCTTAGAGAATCGTTCTCGGTGTGTTTGAAATGAATGGAGGATGGCTCCTTATATAGGTGAAGGGTGAGGAAGCCCCATATATAACTCGCAATTTGATTGGTCAATGGATTATTTGACCTAATTCGGTGGGCTTAGGCCTTTCCATTCATTCAATTTGATTGGTCTATTTAATATTATTATTAATTTTTTAATAAATAAAATCTTATTTTCTAATTTGAAAATGTCATAATTATAATCATTTAATTATTTTAATGGGTGGCTGAGATTTGTTTTAAAAATAGATGACCAGGATTTGATTTATTTTGCTTTTATATAATTTGATTGGTCTATTTAATATTATTAATTTTTTAATAAATAAAATTTTATTTCCTAAGTTGAAAATGTCATAATTATAATTATTTAATTATTTTAATGGGTGGTTGAGATTTGTTTTAAAAATAGATGGCTAGGATTGGATTTATTCTGCTTATATATATATATATATAATTATAATTACGACTTTTTAAAATTAGGAAATAAGATATTATGTATTAAAAAAACTAATAATATTAATCCAATTCTAACCAAACCATCCATTAAAATAATTATTTAATTTAAAGTTTTCAAAGGGTTTAGGGTTTTAGGGTTGATTTTAGGGGGTTTAGGGTTTAGGCTTTTAGGGTTTTAGAATTTGTGGCATAATATTTCTATATGATCAAATCCTGACTATCTATTTCTTTAACGAATCTCAGTCACCCATAATAAATCCAATGATGATCATCTATTTCTCAAACAAATCTCAGACACCCATAAAATAATTAAATAATTATAATTATGATTTTTTCAAATTAGGAAATAAGATATTATTTATTAAAAAATGAATAATAAATTAGAAAATAAGATATTATTTATTAAAAAATTAATAATAAATTAGAAAATATGATATTATTTATTAAAAAATTAATAATATTAATCCAATTATGATCATCTATTTCTTAAACAAATCTCAGCCACCCACAATGTTTGTCCACAAAAATAAACGGTATGCATTTTTTAAGTTGAACTCAATTGTATACTCCATCCGTCCCATACTAAGGGTAGTTTTTATTTTTGACACGTAGATTAAGGAGTATTATTATTTAATTTGTAGTGGGTAGTTATATTAGTGGAAGTGTGAGTCCCATATTTTAATTGTATTAGTGGGTGTGTGTGGGTCCCATGTGTGTAAAAAAAGTGAACTTTTTGGGTGAAACGACCAAAATAAAAAAAATGAGACTCTTTGGATGGGACGGAGGGAGTATTAATTTTTAAAATAACTTATTCTGCAATAAACATCGAATATCTACATGTTTCAGATGAAACACTCTTTTATTTATATTGTAATCAATATTGCGTTCGAAAGGGTTCATCAATTCACTAAGATGTGTAAACAATAAATGGTTTTTAATTGTGTAAATCAGTAATATAGAATCTGATCCTATAATTTAGAAAAATAAATATTTTATTGTTGCATTTTAATTTGTCATATTATGAGATAATTAAATAAATAAATAAAGAAATAATAAGACAACAAGATTCAAACAACACCAAAAGCAGATGAGAGAAGCTCAAACAAATCTCTACCACCCATTAAAATAATTAAATAATTATAATTATAACTTTTTTAAATTAGGAAATAAGATATTAATAAAGCAGAAAACTGACCATCTATATTTTAAACAAATATCATTCACCCAATAAAATAATTATATAATTATAATTATGAATTTAGGGCCACCCATTAAAATAATTAAATAATTATAATTATGACTTTTTCAAATTAGGAAATAAGATATTATTAAAGCAGAATAAATCCAATCCTAACCATCTATTTCTTAAATAAATTTCTGACACTCATTAAAATATAAATAATTATAATTATGAATTTAGGGTTTAGAATTTTAGTGTATTCTGTCCTGACCATCTATTTTTTAAACAAATCTCAGCCACCCACTAAAATAATTAAATAATTATAATTATGATTTTTTAAAATTAAGAATAAAATATTATTTATTAATAATATTAAATATAAATCCAATCCTAACCATCAAACGGTTTAGGGTTTAGGATTTTGGGGTTTAGAGTTTTAGGGTTTAGGGTTTTAGGGTTTAGGATTTAGGGTTCTAGGGTTTATGTCATAATGTTTCCAGAGGGTAAAATTATAACCATCAATTTCTAAAACAAATCTCAGCAACTCATTAAAATATTTAAATAATTGTAGTTATGAATATTCCCACTTCATATTCAAATAAATATTATTCGGTTTAAACATCATAAAATTAAATGAAATTATTGTTGCCCTAAAAATAACATATCCCGTGCAACGCACGGGTATGATGCTGTGAAGTCGATGACTCAATAAATATTGGAGCTCTGGTTGTTGTTAAACCGGGGGAGCAGAGCTTATTGCTGGGATTAATAATTGTAATTATAATTTTTTCAAATTAGAAAATAATTTAGTCCAATTTAGAATAAATTCAATCTTGATCATCCATTTCTTAAACAAATCTCAGTCACCTCTCAACTACCCATTAAAATAATTAAATAATTACTTCTATAATAATCCAATCATAGCCATCTATTTCTCGAGTTAAATATTTGTTTGGTCCCGTAACTTTTTTTCTTTTTAATTTTAGTCCCAAAAAAGATATTTGTTTATAATTAGTCCCATAACTTTAATTTTTCTTTAATTTTGGTCCAATTTTTATCGGATTTGCCACTTGTTGCCGGAAACCGACGAGCGATGCTGACGTGGCTAGTCCAATTATTTCTCAACCAACCAAAGATTGATGAAACTTAAGAAGAAGAATTAAGACAACACCAAAGATTGCAAAAACGTTTATAGTCACCCCATACATAAATATTTTGCAATTTTTGGTGTTATCCTTCTTCTTCTTCTTAAGCTTCATCAATATTTGGCTGGTTGGACTCGTCATGTCAGCATCACTTGCCAATTTCGGAAACAGGTGGCAAATTCGGCGAAAATTGGACCAAAATTAAAGAAAAATAAAAGTTATGGGACTAATTATAAACAAATATCTTTTTTGGGACTAAAATTAAAAAGAAAAAAAGTTACGGGACCAAACAAATATTTAACTCCTATTTCTCAAACAAATCATATAATTCAAATAAATATTATTTGGTCAAAAATAAAAAATTAAGCGAAATTGTTACCTTAAAACTAACACATATCGTGCAACGCACGGGTTTTGAAAAGATTATAATTATAATTATTTAATTATTTTAATGTGTGGCTGAAATTTATTTTAAAAATATATGGCCAGGATTAGATTTATTCTGCTTTTATATACTCCCTCCGTCCTAGGCTAAGAGGGAAATTTTACCATTTTGGTCGTCTCACCCAAAGAGTCCAATTTCCTTTTTTGGACACATGGAACCCACTCACACCCACTAATACAATTAAAACATGGGGCCCCACACCCACTAATACAACTATCCACTACACATTAAATAATAATACTCCTTAATTCACGTGCCCAAAAGCAAATGAGACTCTTAGTTTGGGACGGAAGCAAATGAGACTCTTAGTTTGGGACGGAGGGAGTATATATAGATAACAATTAATTGCATATATTGTGTCATCATGATTTGCTAAAAAGTTGGGGTGATTTTTTGATTGATGAAGAATCAATATCAATCACGTAAAAAATAATTAGCAATAAATATATTTATATTTTTTGTTTATATTATTTAGCACAAACAAAATATTGGCTGTGATATGTCAATCATATAAAAAAAATTAATATATGTATATATTGCAACTCAAAAACATATAAACAAAAAATTAATTAATAACTTATAAAACCCTAAACACTAAAACCCTAAGCCCTATAATTTCCAGATCATTTAGATTGTTATTAGTTAGTAAAGTAATTAAAAGAATGTAATTACAAACGACCTCTTTATAAATTAAATAAAAAACAATGTTTTTAAAAGTTTGTTTTACACCTGAAAGCTCTTCTCCAGAAATCAAACTTGATCGGATGAATGGCGACTTTTCTTTTCCGACGGGTGGAAACACCGTCGGCGTCAATAGCGCAATTCCTTAGTTTCGAATCGATATGCGTGAAGAATGGCTTCTCAGTGTTCTTTCTCCTCAATCCGATTTCGATTCAAGAGAAGAATGGGGAAGGAGAATAACCCCACTCTCACCCACAATTTATTTAATTGAAAAATGGTAAATTTGAATTAATATCACTGATTTAGTGGCAGATTTATTAAGATACCATACTTAGTTTAAACAATCACAATTAATTAAAATATTTACCTAATATAGATAAAAACAAAGTGCGGAAGAAGCAAGGGTAAAAGTCCCTAATTAAGGACTCTTGTTAAGAGCGGGAAAATAAGTGGGACAGTTACTGCTTTTATATATATATATATATATATATATATATATATATATATATATATATATATATATATATAAAAGCAGAACAAGTTGACATTTATTTGGGAAATTAATTCTTTCGGTAATTATGACTGATTCTACAGTCTTTTTTTATAATTCTCAAATTTGATTTTTTTGTGTGTTTTTTTATTCTTTAATCGAATTTGGTCTTTATTTTGCCATTAATCCTGTACGATTCTAACTTAATCATTTCACCTCTAATTAATGGATGTTGAATTGGATGGAGATAATAGTGTAACTATTATCGATTCTAACTTAAATCATTTCACCTCTAATTAATGGATGTGGAATTGGATGGAGATAATAGTGTAACTATTATCGATTCTAACTTTAATCATTTCACCTCTAATTAATGGATGTTGAATTGGATGGAGATAATATTGTGGGGTTTGTGAAAAGGATCAAAAAAATGAAAATATGCTCTCTAGGGTTTAAATTCGGGTTTTATATACCCTAGGGTGAAAGCTGCCCCAAATTTTGACACTTGGCAGAAATTGCAGAAAAACTATGACGTGTTTTCACGCACATAAAAACTCAAGCTTATTTTTCGGTTTGGTTCTCTTATTATATTTTGGTGTTAGATCTCCTGTTTTGCGAATCGTTGGATGATTGACACTATGGTTTAACAAAACATATACCCTAAAAGGATGGTTTAAACGTTATGATTTTCTTTCCCGTACATGTAGCGCGTGCTATAGGAAATGTACCAGAACATCCAAAATCTTAATTTTTAGGCATGGTCAAATTTACCTAAAAAATACCAAACTTTCTGTATGTGATTCTGTAGAAATACTCAACGAGTTTTCTTGCTATGAAAACTCGACATTCTCATGAAAAAGCTGGAAAGTTTTCGTGTAATTTCCATTTTCTTCGTCTTACATCATTTAAACTCCGATTCGAGCGCATATTCTTCCCACATTTCTCATTTCACCTCTAATTAAAACTCATTGTTAAACTGAAAATCATACAAACAACACCAAAATACCATTTCTCCAATAATCAAGTGAATCGGGTAATTTATGATTAAAACATAAAATAATTATATGAAACTATGCAAATAATAAACCCTATTTTCAAGCAATTTCTATGCTCATCAGTGTTATACAACCGATTGCTAGCAGAATAAACTCATTTTCAAGTATTCAACAATATTATATATAAAATTACATAATAAGTTTGTTAGTACAATACCAAATTAACAGTATAATCTTATGTGTAAATCAAAAGAATGACACTAAAATGAAACACTTATAACTTCTTATTCTTAACAAAGTAGTAATGTGATGAAATCAACTTGGTGCATGAATTGGAGCTTTTTCATCAAACGAGTTGTGGTGAAGCATGTCAGTTTCTATTTTTTTCCTCCAGGATCTTTTTACGCCTCCTTTATTAATTTCTGTGTCTATGTTTATGCAATGTAGGAATGCTCTGTTGGTTCCTGAAAAAGTTGTGTGGATCAACCATTGTCTTCACAATAACAAGGCGATCAAAGTTGTTCTTGAAATATTTCCTGCCCCAAATGCTTGCTTGCGCGTAACTCGTCCTTCCAACGTTCTTGTTTACTCCAATGTCAAGATCTCTGTAGTTGATGTAGGCAGCCCTGGGGGAGGAGGAGACGTATGGAGTCATGTAATTGAAGGCCCTCCTCACCCAGTTCAAGTAGTTGCCCGGATTCTGAGCCTCGGATTCCTGCCAGTAGACTGTATGGAAGACTTTGTACAAGTTACCAGCCCTGTGAGGAACAGGAATGGCAGATTCAGATATTTCGGCCATTCTCCCACCGTACGGAACGAAAGACAGCGTCGACAGCCTGGCTTCCGGCTCAAAGTAGAATTTCATGATCCCTTCAAGGCCGTCCAAGGGAATGGGTGTCTGCACATAATCTGTTTTCCTCTGCATGTAAGACTTATTGGGCTGAACCCTACTCAATAGAGACTCGGGTCTGTCTATGGGGTGTTGGTCGAAAAATAGAGCCGATTGGATCCAACTCATTTCTCTGCAGTCCTCCCTCTGCAACCCCAGCTCAGGAAACCTCTCTTGCATCATCGCCAATAATCTGTCGACCCCGCCTAGAAAAACCGAGAAGAAAGATGCCGACACTGTAATGTTCCTCCTTCCAATTACTTGGCTGGAATTCACGACCACTGCATTGATGAAGAGGGTTATATCTTTGTCCATTGCAGGTGCCACGTACTGCCACCGGTGAATGAGCTGAGTTAAATTTTGCTCCAAAGTCCTCTGGATGTTGAAGATAGTGACTCTTTCTGGAACATCAACCAATCGAAGCTTCCATGCAACGATGACACCAAAGCTGGCACCTCCACCGCCTCTGATTGCCCAGAACAAATCCTCTCCCATTGATTTCCTGTCCAGAATTCTCCCATTTACATCAACTATTCTTGCGTCGATCACTTGGTCAGCAGCCATTCCATATTTCCTCAAGAGTGAGCCATACCCTCCTCCACTAATGTGCCCACCAACTCCAACAGTCGCACAAAAGCCGCCAGGAAACCCCAAGGTGGAGCTCTTCTGAGCGATGTTGTAATATACAGAACCGAGGTTTGCACCGGCTTCAACCCATGCAGTCTTGGCCTCAGCGTCCACCGTAACGCCGCTGAGCCTGATTAGATCAATGATCACGAATGACACTGGTGAAACAGAAGATAGGGCCTCGAAGTCATGGCCTCCGCTTCGAGTTCTGACTTCCAGGCCGTTTCGTCTAGCGCAGAGGACGATAGGGGGGATTTGGGACTCGTGCTCCGGGGTTATAATGAAGCTGGGTTTAGGGGTGGAGTCGGAGACGTATCTGAGATTCCAGATGGTGAATTGCAGGACGGAAGAGTAAGATGAGTTGGTTGGGGTGTGAACAAGGTTGGTTATAGCGGAGGAGTTTTGGTATCTTCCAGAAAGGCATTCCAGAAAATTATTTTGATCAGCAGAAGAGTAGGAAAATATGAGAAGAAGAATGAATGTGATCAGCACAGATAAGAATGGAGTTTTCATGATGTAATATGAAGGAGAATTTTGTTTTAAAATCGTAATGATGAAATGTAGAGAAGAATAATTTGAAAGATAAATGATGTGAATGCAGAAGAATGAAATATGTTTATACTAGTGTTTGTGTGTGATGAGAGATGCAGAGTGGAGTGGCATACTATTCTATTTATAAGGATTCATTCTGAATTTGAGATGATTAAAGCGTGTTGATACACACGCGTTTCCCTTGAAAATTTTATTATTCTATATTTTAATTAATTTCGAGGTATGAAAAATAAATTTGGTTGTATTCCGCTAAATTCAAAATTCGTAGAAGTCAAGGGACGCTACCTTGTTTATATATATACAAATATTCTTTATGAACCATAGTCCTTCGTCCACATTTACACGTTGGCATTTCCAATTTGTATGATCAATTTCAGTTTTGCTGAAATTTATATTTAAATCATTTTTGGTCATAACTCGAATGACCAAGTCTTGGGTCGTAGTAATCGAGTGTTCTATACTTGTGGATACAATACTTTTTGGACTTCGATTTACCCGACCTCAAATATATATAGTATACTCCATCTCGATTTATTAATTAATTTGTGTGGATCTATATATATTTCCTCCGTCCGCCGAAAAGATATACATTTTGATATTTTGGGCATCCGTACAAAATTTATACATTTTCCTTTTTAAACACATGAGACTCACACACATCACTAATATATTTAATATATGGGTCTCACACACCTTACTAATACAACTACCTACTACCCATTAAATAATAATATTCCTTAATCCATGTGCAAAATGCAAATGTATACATTCCGAGCGGACGGAGGGAGTATTAAAGAGGAAATATATACTCCATTTTGAGATGTAAGGAAAATATATATTTTATTTTGAGATTACCAATAGAATAATCGTATAAATTATCAACGTAATTATTATAAATGAATTACTAACGAAAATATTTATTATTGGAATTGAATTTTGGTTGGTAAAATTTACCAACCACTATCTTATCAATGAAATTTTATCAATAAATTTTGTTGTTAATCCATAATTATTAATCTAATTTAATAATAAAATTAATTTTTTTATCAACATAATATTTTATTGGTAAAAACTACTCCCTCCTTCTCAGAATAAACTTCATCATTACTATATACACGAAATTTAAGAAAAATTATTTTATGATAACTTTTGGAAATTAATATAGTATTTTTAAATAATAAATAAATTATAAATTTGTTATGGGACGAAAATAGAAATGTGAAGTGTAATTTGTGAGGGATGGATTAATTTTTTTTTAGTGTCAAGTAAAGTTGTTTAGTTTAAAATAAAGTCGTCTTACTCTTCATACTAAAGCAAATGACCAATTCAAACAAGCTTTGTTATCCATTGAAACATACGTAAATGTCCGGATGGGTATTTTGCTCGAGGATTTGTCTTCTATCAAATTTCATTCAAATTTAATTATTCATTTATTTATAGATTTCATTTCGGTAGGGTGCTAAGTCAAAGTGTTGCTCCCTCCCAACCTCAATTTTGCATTTATTGTTCCTATGAGTACACTACATCCGTCCCATTAAAAATGTTTTTTTTTCTATTTTGATCTTCTCATTCAAAGGGTTCTCTTTCATTTTTTTTACACATATGAGACTCACACACCCCCTCTAATACAATTAAAATATAGGGCATACACTCATACTAATACAACTACTCATTACGCATTAAATAATAATACTCCTTAATCTACGTGCAAAAAAGTAAAAAACCCTCTTATATATGCCGGGACGGAGGGAGTAAATAAAAATCATTCTTTTATTTATTTTTGGAATAGTTGGGTATTTTCTAATAATAATAAATTATAAAGTATGGTGTGGGATACAGTAAACTAACATAAAAATCCAATAATTTGGAGATAAATGTGAGAAAGAGAGAAAATGGGCCAAAAAGAAAACCAAAACCAACACTCCTCATTAGTATTTTACCTTTCTATCCCTGAAGCCCTAAAATACTCCGTTTAATTCCAAACCTAACTATGGGTAATTTGGGAAATCCAACCTACTATATAACCAGCATTCACGCATCAATCGACTCTTCAGATCCATTCAGCTCAGAAATTGAAGAAATGAGGCAACGGAGAGAGGGAGTTCTCAAGGGTGGTTGCCCCTTTCTGTTTTCCGATGATTTTCGATCAGAGCGAGGGTTTTGAGAAGGGAGAGTGTATGTATTTGTCTGTGAGAGCGGCTGCTAGGGTTCACTAGAAGTTCCACCCTTATTTCTTCTGTATTTATTTCATTAGATTCAATATTCCTAGTTTCCTTTCAAATTACAGACTTTTCATTTTGAGTTGTTCCATAAAAGTTTGCACATTTTCTTAGAAAAGTAAAAAGTCAAAACAATCACTCTTCCCCCATACACTTCATTTAAAAAAAAAATTCCTACCTAATATATCTAACATATTTTATCATTTATTTATTAACTATGGGCTCTGATACCTTGTTAAATGACCACCTAATCTAAAGACTTAAGCACGAATAGAGATAAATCGTTTAATATTTAATTAAGACACTCTAACACGACGGATGGTTGGACAAGGCGTGTAGGTGAAATAGAGCGATGGTGATCTCGGTTCTGGCAAGGATGGAATTAGTAGACGTGGAGTGTAGGGGCAGCTCACGTGAATAGTGTGGGCTTCACGAATGCATGAGATTAATGGGCTAAGGCAAGTAGTATGATGTCAACGTGTGATGGGCTTCTGGATGTGATAATGGACATTTCTGCATGGGAAAGATTAGTGGCAGGCCCATTAATTCTTCTCACTCCTACATCGTTTCATAAGTTGATTACTAAGCACAGTAGTCGTGGCATAGCAATTCACAGCATTTGATAAAATCATGCCTATGGGCTTTGGTAATTATATATTGTTAGGACTGGCCATTCACTCAATCCTCCGTATTTCATCATTTTCATTCTAAATTGGATATAAAATTTACAAATTTTCAATAATACCGAAAAATCATAGAAAGTATGAAAATAAGAAATAAATCTACAAACAAAATTAAAATAAAGTTGGTTTCTTGTGTCCAAGGTGAAAAGGGTACAACATTTTGTTCTAAAAAATTTTCACTTTAATTAATAAGGGTACAACATTTTGTTATAAAGAGCATACACTTTCATTAATTTTTTTTTCAAGAAAAAAAGGGTACACGCCTCATCAGAATAGTATATCATTTAATACTAAAGGTTATTTGGGCACACGATGTCTACGGAGCACACAAGTTTTAGTCATTAAAATAATGTAATCATATAAAAACGACATGTGAAAATGTGAATTTTCGTACTGAACAATAATTGTACAGCTTTTCTACATTTGTTTTTTCGCTAAAAAAATTACTCCCTCTGTCCCAACTTCAACTTCACACTTTCCGTTTTGGTCCGTCCCAAATTCAATTTCACACTTCCATAAAAGGAAAAAGCAGCAAACTAATATCCCTCTAACATACTTTAATTTCAAATTTGTCATCACCTTTTTAACACACATAACATACTTTATCATTTATTTATTACCCCAAAATATCATACTACCCTCAAAAGTAAGTCAAAAAGTGACTTTTCTTAAATTTCGTATCTACAGTAAACGTGAACTTGAATTTGGGACGGAGGGAGTAATAAAAAATTCGTTAACAAAGTATATAAATTTTTATTTATTAATGTGTATATTTCTATTAAAAAGTGTATAAATTTTTTAAAGTGGGTACACTGTGCACCTAGACATGCACCCCGGTTCGGAACCGCCGATTTCGGTTCTGAACCGGCGATTCCGGTTCCAAGGTAGGGGGAACCGGAACCGAACTGGGATACGAAGATTTCGATTCCGGAACCGACGGTTCCGGTTCCGTTTTGGAACTGACGGTTCCGATTTTAATTTTTTTGGGTTTTAAGCGTAAAAAGTAAAAAAAATTAAAAAACCGGCGGTGCAAACCGGAACCGTCGATTTTTTTCCCAAATATGAGAAATCGGAACCGAACCTTCCTTAGCCGGTTTCGGTTTTTTTGGCCAGTTTCGGAACCGGCGATTTTGGTTCCGATTAAAACTGGCGGTTCCCCGGTTCGAACGGTCAGTTCTGATTTTTTGGTGCATGTCTGTGTGCACCGAGTGTACAGGATCATTTGCCTATTTGATGACCTTATTTCGTTTAAAATAAGAAACTTCATATTTCGTTTCTGTAAATTCCATAATTTCATCATCCAAAAAATACATTTTAATTTCAAAATTGTCTCTAACACATAGCATATTTATATTTTAATTACTCCCTCTGTCCCGCCCAAACGTCACCGGTTGCTTTTTGTGCGTAGATTAAGAATATTATTATTTTATGTGTAGTGGGTAGTTGTATTAGTAGTGAGTGGTGAGTCACATGTTGTACCTTTTTACTAAAAGTGGGAAATGATGATATTTGGATGGAACGCACAATATAGTAAAATAATGACCTTTTGATGGGATAGAGGGAGTATTACTTACCAAAAAGGAAAATTTTCATATAAAGAAAAAACTATTATTACATTTCAAAAGATAATAAAGCTAGTTAAAAAATAATTTTTTTATATTTCATGTAGAAATGCGAACTAATATAGAATTGAGGGAATATTTTATTGACAAAGATTTGTACGAGATCGTCTCACGAGTCTATACGGGTCAAATATAGTCCTAAAAAATGACGTGGATCTTAATATAACATGTTACCTACGCGGATCTTAATATAACATGTTACCTGCCAATTACTTTTACTCCAAATGTAAACTAATTTTTTTATGGCGTTTGACTTTTTCTTTTCTTTTTTTTTTAATAGTTGAGTGAGGGGCTTCTTTCTTCTTTATTACATTAATTATGGACTATTACAAATAAGTAAGAAATATTTTCTTTAATAACATGAAAATGGTGTTAAAATAATATGAAAATAATAATAATAATAATAATAATAATAATATCACTTATTATTAATTAATTAATTATCACTTTTTTTTATTATATTACTCCATCTGTCCCAACTTCAAATTCTCACTTTCCGTTTTGGTTCGTCCCAAATTCAATTTCACACTTCCATAAAAGGAAAAAGTAACTAATTAATATCCATCTACCATACTTTAATTTCAAATTTGACATCACATTTTTAACACAAATAACATACTTTATAATTTATTTAATACTAAAAAAATACCATAATACCCCCAAAAGCTAGTCAAAAAGTAACTTTTCTTAAACTCCGTATCTACAGTAAATGTGAAGATAAATTTGGGACGGAGGGAGTAATTAATAGTTCATGGAAAAGTTCATTTAAATAATTTTCACTTTTTCTTTATCAAGTACTCCCTCCGTCCCGTTTTAATGTTTACATTTTTATTTTGCATATCTCATTTCAATGTTTACGTTTTCCTTTTTGGAATATGAGATCCACCTAAAATAATTAATATATATCATCCAACACTAATACACCTACCCCATTTTGCATTATATATTATATTTTTCTACCCACTATCTATTAAAATATTATACTCCTTAATCAACGTGCAAAAAGCAAACGGAAACATTGAAACGGGACAGAGGGAGTATTATTTTTAATAAAAATATTATCACTTTTTATTTTTAAAAAATATATTAATTAATTAAATACTAATATAATTGCACATGTATCACCTTTTTTTATCAAATATTACTTTTTATTAAAAATGTTATCACTTTTTATCCGTCCTATAATTTTTTCATTATATAGTTTAATTTTTCATTATATAGTTTAATTGGATTTGTATCACTTTTTTTAATTAAGTATCACTTTTGATTAAAAATATTATTACTTTTTTTTCTTACAAATTATTTATAAAATAATTTGATTAGTCAAGTATCATTTTTTCATGTTCAAATATTACTTTTTGTTAAAAATATTATCACTTTTTAATTTATAAATTTTTTTATGAAACTGCTCCCTAATAAGTGTATTACATTTTTATTTTTATATGTATCACTTCTAAATTTTCAACCATCACTTTTAATTTTTTTAGTGATGACATTATACTTTAAGTATTAATTGAATTTTAATAATTAATAAAATTATTAATTCTAATATGTATAAGAAAGATAAAAAGTTATCAAACATAATTAATTGCATATTATTCCTCCGTCCCACACTTATGTTCACACTTTCCTTTTTTATCCGTTCCACACTTATCTTCACCACCCAAAAAATGAAACTTCACATTAACCAACAACCTAAAAAGTTATTTTAATTTCAAAAATATCACTCCCACCTAACACACATAACATACTTTATAATTTATTTATTACCTAAAAATATCACAATACCCCTAAAAAGTCAGTAAAATTAGTAAAAAAGAAACTTTTCTTAAACTCCATATCTACAGTGTCGGCGAACTTAACTATGGGACGAAGGAATTATTTGTAAATCGTGAATGGCGCCATTCCAGTTTGCACGGTAACCGGCCGGGGTGCGCCGCTTCTTCTTTATTTTTTATTTTTTATACTGATGGATAGTCCGTCTCACGTAAGGAGATCCATGAGACGGTCTCGTTCAAAACTCACCCTATTTTATTTAGGACGATGTTTATTTACAATTTAATAAAACAAATTTAAATTTTCAAAATCCATATCTAAATTTTAAAAATAATTTCTATATAAACCTACAAATTTGTATAAACTCTAAATCCTTAGTAATCTCTCCATCTCGTCTAGCTCTTCAACCTTAATATAGATATGTAATTTATAAAATTAACTTTTTTTTAAAAAAAATTATTGATTTTTTAAGGTAAAGTAGTATTTTTAAGTACTCCTTCCATTCTTTGAAAGAAGTGCATTTTGTTATTTTCGTATATACAAGAGGTGCATTTTCCTTTTAAGTAAATGAACCCACACAAACAATTAATATATCTCGATGGGACTCACATATACCACTAATACATCTATCCACTATATATTACTCCTTCC
The DNA here is from genome assembly GCA_023678885.1 of Pogostemon cablin. Taxonomy (NCBI): domain Eukaryota; kingdom Viridiplantae; phylum Streptophyta; class Magnoliopsida; order Lamiales; family Lamiaceae; genus Pogostemon; species Pogostemon cablin. Next base: position 14,996,887 of record CM042961.1, on the reverse strand, counting down.
GTCCCACTGAAACGTACGTGTTTTGCCATTTTGGTTCGTCCCAATACAAAAGTGTGCATTTCATTTTTTAGAAAAAGATACTCACAAATTATTTACTTTTCTCTTCATATGTCCCACATACATCACACTAATACACATACCCACTTTATATTAAAATATTATTTATTTCATCTTGATACACATTAAAATATTATATCCCTTAATTTACGTGCAAAAACAAACACACACCTTTTAACCGGACAAAGAAAGTAAAATATTATTTCTCTCTCTTCATTTATACATTAAATATTATATCTCTTGATTTACGTGAAAAAGAATGCTCTTCTTTCAATTGGACGAGGTAGTATTAAATTAATAATAAAATAAATTATGTGTATTAAGTGATAATGATATTTTTAAAAATATAATGCACTAAAAGATTATTTGTGAAAAGTTTATTAGCACTGAAGGAGTAATTTTTTATTTATTTATTCTCTTTCCCATTCTCTTATATATTAAGAGTGAGGCTCCTGTGCACCCGGTCGCATGGAGCACATTCCGTGCGCCTTTACAATTTTCGTGCCATTTTATAATTTAAACCCCTATCAATACATAGATTTAAATCGAATATAGAGAGGGAGGGTTGTGTTCACATAGGGACACGGAGTATCCCTCCGTATCATCGGTGGCGCAGGAGTTTTTGCCATTGAACTTGGTTTCAATTTTGAAATTAATTGATTAGAGTAAGCGTACTCTATCGAGTAGTAGACCGTAGTGATCAAGTGCAAAATTTAGAAATATCGAACCCAAGGGCGAAAGTGGATAGCCGTATTTGAGAAATATTTTACTCTAGTAGGACTAATCAATAAAAGGAGTGGGTGTTTAACACTACAATTAACAACTAGGAAAACAAATGTGATGGATGATGAATGAAGGTGAACAATCTAAGAAGTATGTAAGGCAAGCAACATCATGAAAAGGCTCATGTAGACTCACACACACGCATGCATTGAAGGGGTCATGTTATGATATTAAGGGCAATCACTTATGTACCCCTAATTCCTATGGCCAAGACAATTAGGTTCTCAACTCTTTTACAAGTTTAAATCTCCTAGAATTGTCTCTTACTCTCAATTCCACTATGATCATAAGTGGGTTCCCCTAACTAGTTCATCACTAATGTCATATCATGAGGTTCTAAGCACAAGAAGGATGTGGCTTACCTCTTCTCACACTAACTAAGTCATCTCATGCAATCAATGATTCAATTAAACCACTAAGCATAATATTAGAATGACCATCTTAACACTATGAATAGAGAATTTAATCACACAAATCATACATAAAATGAGAATAAGCATTCATGATGGAAAATATTCATAACAATTATTTCATCAAACATGTGGTGTGTAAAATCTACATAATTCCTAACCAATCATATTGCTAGCCTCACATGAGGACTAGCCACAACAAATCATTACAAATCTTATACAATCCATGGCATGCTACAATTGAGCCAAATAATAAAGAAATTCACAAATTAAAGGTAAGTTGGCTTTCCTTTTAAAGTAGACCTTCTCTTCCTTCAACATGCTCCAATCTTCACTCCTTGATGAATTCCCCTTCTTAGATTGGTGGATTGATGGAATGGTGGATGGATTTGAGGAGATCAAGTGGATTGGATGGTTGAAGAGTATGAAGATAGATGTAATAGAGTTAGTGTGTGAAAATGTGGTATAAAATGTGTGTGGAGCTGATCCCAACTGATTCCTCCTTTATTTTACACTCAAAATAGACATTTATACCCTTGGAAGCTTCTAGAACACGTTCTAATCATAAAATTGACTTCGGACCGAGCTCAGGTCGAGTTTGGATTGGTGCAGCGTAGTCTCACCGTTTCGCACATAACTTTCACATCCAAAATTCGATTTGGGTGATTCTTGCGCTCATGTGATCCTCTCTTCCTTAACTTTCTATGAATATAAAGAACTGACAAAACTTCCAACATTTGAAGGTGTAACAAGTCATGTAAAGTAGCACAATCGTGTTAAGTAGGAACAGCTTGCGCGACATCACCATTTTAATCATAACTTTCTCGTTTGGGCTCCAATTGAGGTGTTTCTTATGACAAAAAAATTCCTCTCTTATGTGGCCTTTCAATTATGTATCACACTTCTAGTTTTGAGCTCCACCAGCGTATAGAAAAATTACACAAGTTGGACATGCATTTTTTAGCATTTTGCTTTGGCCCGTTCTCCTTCGCTTCAACTCTTAATTGAGCTCCATTTTGTCCCACATCTTCTTTATTGTGTCTAGAATCCATTTCTACATAAAAATCACACAAATTACACCAAAGTAACAATTCTCTAAATATTTACAAATATTACTCAATTTAAGGCATTTAATCATGAAAATCACACATTTATCATTTCAAAGCACAAATCTTCATATCTTTATATAACACCACCAAAAGATATACAAGATGAATAAAAACACAAGAAAATACATAATAAAAATACACTAAGATCTAGGTAAAAATGACACCGATCAGCCATATATTAATATCTTCAATTCATATTATAACTAGGGGTGGACAAAATTACTGATTTTTCAGGATACCGCATGTACCGTATCGAAAATTACCGAATATAATAAAAATTTAGGTATACCAAAAATTTCGATACGGTATGGTGCCGTATCGAAATTTTTGGTACGATATCGGTAATAATTTTAAGAAATTTTGGTATTTCGGTATATACCGATATATTGAATAGATTTTAATTAAATTAATATACTAATAATTTTAATTATAGATACTTTCAGGTCCAGGTTCTAAAATTATACTAATGAAGAATATAATAATAAATTAAAATATTACATTATATAAATAGTACTAGTATGAGTCATTTGACTCACAAACCTGGAAACCATACTTCTATCTATTACAGTCACCGTCCCTTCCGAAGTTCCGATTTCAATTTCCTTTCTCATCCACGCAACTCCATCTTCCTTAATTATTTCTCTTTTTTTGTCCATCGGTAGCCCATCACGGCATCACCCACCATCCTCTATTCCCACTGTAGCACAGATAGTCGTCATCTCTAAAAGCTTCCGGAGACATATTCAAATTCTGCCCAGATCTGAAATCTACCCTACTTATCCGAACTCTACCTTTCTTCACATCTTTTGCGCTTTCAAAACTCATTGGATTAGTCGGTGAGATTGCCTATTTCATTATCTGCTTGGATTCATCGGCAAGGAATGTGTACAGCCTCTCATTCCAAGATTGAGAAGTGAAAGATGAATGTTTATTACTATTTTATATTGTTTGGAAATATTTTTTTTGTTTGAATGTTCTACTGCTTCTTGTTTTGCTTAGATTTTAGATTATTGAGATCATGAATTGAAATTTGGAATGCTTTTTATTTTTGTCCGAACTGCATAGTGGTGATATTCATTCAAATCGAAAGATGAAAAGATATTCGGTATTTCGGTAAAATAACGGTATATGTTAGTAATATACCGAAATCTCGGTATACCGAATTTCGACATACTGAAATTATCGGTACGATATCAGTATGAATTTTCTAATACCGTTGCTTTCGGTACGATATACAGTATGAATGAATTTTTTCGGTACGGTTCCCCTAATTATAACACATCTCTAACATACTATTTTAACATAAATTTAAAACCTAGTGAGCCAAAATTCAAGACAAAAATAAATTTTTGTTATATAATTTATTAAAAATCTACATACATCCCAAGCAAACAAAATTTTTTATATAATCATTCTTATAAAATATGATCATTTGATGGTCTGAACCCACATAACAAATTTTATATTATATTTTTTTTTCAAGGAAAAGATTAAATTACGTTTAAAAGTTGAGGAATATTGAAGCATTCAGTTTTAATATATATATTTATCAATATCTAAATGATTTAAAAATTGACTCGAAATCAAATGCAAGTTGAAGTCCAAGGGCATTCATATATCAAATTAAAATTTATATTTAGACAGGATAATGAATTTATATTTCATTAATTTAAAGCATGTTGGCCTGATATTTTATAGCATGCTGACGACGTCGGAGTTAAACTAGGGGCGAATAGGAATATAGGATCGATGGTCTTATAAAGACAAATATAGTTCAATTATTAATATTATTAAATATTCAAAGCTCGTGTTGAATATGTGGATGATGGATCACCAATATTGACCATTTATTTTAAATAATTATCTATCGCAGTACAACAACTATCGATATTGGCTACTTCGTTGAAACATCATCCACATGTGATCTAAATTGTTGTCTATCATGAATTTAAATGACCAATTTAAGAGTAATATATTACCAATTCACTCCATCCCGGACAAAGAAATGTGTTTACTGTTACTTTTGTGAAAATTTTTTGTAGTGAAATATAACTATTTGATCGGGACAGAGGAAGTATATACCCAGAAAACTGCAAAACATTTAAAAAAAAATAAAAAAATCTACCATATAAAAACAAACAAATGAATTAGTTGTTATTTGAACATAAATTAATCATCCAATAGGTATATATATAATTAAAATTTTAGTTTATTTTGTTTTTTTAATGCTAAGTAATTCACTTAAATTCTATCTTTACTATCTATAAATGAGATGATCAGAGGAAAAAGAAAAACATATAGAGAGTAAAATTTCAAAGGAATTCATTAGGCAATTTCAATCTCATTGCTAATTCTCGAAAATGAAAACATAGTAATTAAGAATTAAAAAGATGAAATAAATATTACTCATGATCCCTCTAAACTCTTTACAGTCTCATCATTTATTTATTTTATTACACTTTTCACTCCCTCGTGGTAAGAATAATCATCCAGCTTCATATATTAAAATTTTTTTTACCCTACCTAATTTACTGTAGGACTTACTTTTTTCTATTTACTCATTACTAAAAACAATAACACATTACTTTTAATAAAATTGATTAAAAAAAATAAAAATATCATAGCGTCAAATAGAGAGTTGACTTATTAACTGCATAGCAGTAATATATTGCTATAGACTGCACCCTTTGTTTGAATACAGTATAACTTAACTGACTTAATTGGAGTGGCAACATAACATATTTTAACGTGTCTAATTTTCAACTTTGCCACACTTTGTCTGATATAAATATCAATTTGTCAACAACTAAACTAACTCATCAAGACTCGAATCATGTCTGCACTTACATTCATCATTCTTCTACTATTTTCTGGCTCGTCGGCAGCTTTTACCGACGACCACTCAGCATGCTCGTCGGAAGCATATCCCGATGCTCAGTCCTCGTGCTCATCGGCATCTTATGCTGATGATCACGAAGACTTTCTCAAATGCCTTTCCTCGAAATTCCATAACTACTCCTCTGTTTCCAGCCTTGTTTACACCCCTAAACACCCATCTTTCTCTTCCGTCCTGCTATTCGGAATCTGGAACCTCAAATACGTGACTCCTTATGTGTTAACCTCACCAAGGGCAGCCTACTTCAACTACAGAGATCTCTAAGTCCGAGGAAAGACGAGCTACGAACAAGCAAGCATTTGGGGGCAATTTTGATCGGCTTGTGAAGGTGAAAACTATGGTTGATCCACATAATTTTTTCAAGAACGAACAGAGCATTCCACCTCTATACTCCAAGAGTGACGAATGAAGGAGTTTGGTTGAGATGTTAAATAGGAATAGTAAATATGATTTACTTTGAAAACTTGTCTCCTACTTTTGGTGCCATTGTAGAGTTCAGAATGAAGATTGTACTAATGTATTCATGGGTTCAAATCTTGGATTTTTTTGGGAAAGGACAGTATCATTTCAAGAACAAGTGAACTTGCCCCTCATGTGCAGGCTTTAAAAATTAAGAACAGGCTTTAAAAATTAAGAAAGAGAAGTTGTACTAATTGTTAAATGAGTAGTAATCTTGTCTGAAATTTGAATTTTTTGAACAAGAGAGGCTGTAATCCCTCGTCCCACGTGAACCATATGTTGAGTACTTTTTCTATGCACTCAATCACCATTTTCCTAACATACCATGGAGACTGATCTCTAGCTGAAGGAGAGCGAAAGATATGATACAACAGTTACTCTTCCATGTTGGGTATTGTAGGATCGTAGATTTGAAAAGTGACTATTTTATTAATGTGCTCACACAATATTATACAAACACTCTTTCTACACTCAAGAGTCACTCTATATTGAGCTCTTCTCACTATGCACTTATGTGCATACCACACACACTTAACTTTGACACTCATATTACCACTATTACATCACACACACATCTACCTATTTATAGATGGTTAGGTCGGTGGATATTACCACCTAGAGTAATCTAGACTATTGATCAACTCACCATACATGACTCATCTAGAGCCTTCCCACTATGTCGGTTATCTCTATTTATTGAATGCCTATCTAGATAATTCTAGGACCACCTCTTCATATCCACACACCACTTCCCTTCTATATGTTTTTTCAATTATCCCGAATATTCCAGAAAGTTCGGTGTTGATCCTCATTCCATGCGACACACATTTATAGGGAAGGTAACATAGTAGCAGATTTGATTTCAATAATTGGAGGCACGCTTACTTACTTGGCACAACCCGGTACCACACTTCCATGAATTTATATTATTATAGATTTAGATAAGGTTTAGATTTTTTCTTAATATTTTTGTACCTGTATTGCTACTTTGTTTTTTCTTTTTTCTCTTTAATAATATCGTTCATTTGCCATGTATTGGATACTTTTATTAAAAATAAAAAATAAAATTTTTTGAATAGAACACCCACTATAATAATATGAGACCTTTGAGTGGATTATAGTTATTAAAAGTGAATCTTGTATCACTCTCCTCATGTAATATTAAAAATTAAAGAATAGTATATAAATTAAGCAATTGAAGTAACATTAAAAATTAAAGATAATATATAAATTAAGCAATTAACTTCAAATGATAGTATTAACAGAATGATTAATTAAAATTAAAATGTATAATAACTAAATTATTCAACGTTTATTATGGTGCTAATCTTACAAAAGAAATTAGCCTTAAGTATTAAGTAAAACAAAATAAATTATCCTATAAAATTCTAATAATTAAACCAAAAGAAAATTACAAAATAAAATAATTTTTTCTGACAAAATAAATTATCTTCTTTTGCAATCTTCAATCCGCTTTATTTCCTTAATTATTTGGAATAGTAGATGATGAATTGAATCAAAAGTGCCGAATGGACGAGAGATGAAATTTGGGAAATAAGCTGAATTGGGGAAGGAGATGAAATGAGGAAAAAATTTCTGGAATAAATGTTGCCCCTTTTCTGCTTGCTGCTTCTCTTTTTGCATCCCAAGCCAATGAGTGGAAAATGGGCTTTACATTACAAAAAAATTGTTGGGCCCATTTCACTATGCATGTTTCCACCTTGTGCTTCATTTCTATATATTTTTTTATGGGATAATGTTAAAAGTTAGTATAATTAATAGTTAATTCATCAAATATTCATATTTTTTCTTATTCAAAGACTTTTTATAACTTCCCTCCCATTCGTTCCCAACCTAATCTAGTTGGGCCCAACCTAATCTAGTTGATGGTATGAGTTGGAATGACAGTTCATCCAAGTGGTGGTGTGAGTCATTTCTATCAATTTCTTGATTTTTTAAGTCAAAATTGGAAATAAAGTGAAATAAAGTATTGACCGATTGGGGTCATCACATCTCATTTTAATAAATGGACCTAGAAAAAGATGAATGACTTCAACTTAATGTGAAGAATTGGATGTACTTTCTCCGTCCGATTTTAAGGGTATCATATTTTTATTTTAAGGATCTCATTTCCTTTTTTATCTACACATACCCACTAATACAACTAAAAAATGGGACCACACCTCCACTAATACAATTACCCACTACACATTAAATAATAATATTCCTTAATCTCCGTGACCAAAAACAAATGACATCCTTGAATCTGGACGGAGGGAATAAATTCTATTTGAAAATTTCGACATTTCACATCTTATTTTAGTTCGTATTTATTCTATTGAGTCACGATTCTTCCCATCTCTTTTACTTTACATTTAGAACACAATTTTAACTTCTTTTTTAATACATTTCTCCAATGATCAAGTGAATAGAGATTTTTACGATTAAAATCACACATAATTATAAAAAATCATCAAATTATTCCAACACAATTAAACTCGTCTCTTGTTGGCAATCTCTCATAAATACTAAAGTATAAGAAAGAATATGAAAAATGATAAGAAGAGATAACATTTTAATAAAAAGTAATAATTAAATTGATGAAAAATGTTAATGGTACAATAAATTATTTCATGAACAATTCGCCATAAAAATAAAAAAAGATAACGTTTTTATAAAAAAAATATAACTATTTAAGAAAATGTAAAACAGTTTCATTGTGAGACGATCTCATGCAAGTGTGCACTATTATTAAAGTATTAAATGTCATAATCTTTAATATAAGAGCGTGTACCTTTAATTCTTAAAAAAATTGATTATTTTAATCAAATATTTATAATATCCATATTTCGGTATACATTTTCAATGAAAAAATTATACTCCCTCATTCTCATTTCAATCTTTACATATTTTTATTTTGGGTATATATCACGAACTCACATCCAACACTAATATACATACCCACTTATATTAAATATTATATCTTCCATTCACTATCTATTAAAATACCATACTCCTTAATCAACGTGCAAAAATCAAACGTAAGTATTGAAACGGGAAGGAGGGAATACTATTTTTAATTTAAATATATACCCTAAAATAAAATGATATTCATTTGCATACCTTGTGCACCCTTGGCAGGGGCGGACGTATGAAGGCCTTATGGGGGGCACTGGGCCCCCCTAAAATTTTGAATTTATTTACTATATATGTAATAAATTTTTTAATAATATACGGTAGTTCAGTGTAAATTTCTTTTTTATGGAGGTTGAGAGGTTCAAGTTCGAATTCATCCCATCACACCGTGTAGTTTTTCATTGTCCTTTTCACTATTTTTTACTTTTGCCAATTCTTTCCAATATTATTTTACTATTTCTCCTTCTTCCTATTCTTTTACACTTTTACTATTTACTTCTGCCCATTCTTTCCAATATTATTTCACTATTTTTACTTCTTCCCATTCATTTACACTCTTCTTTTCATTATTTTTACTTATTCCCATTCTTTTACTCTTTTCACTTACTTCTGGACGTATTAAACGCTATATTACTAAAATATTTTTGATTTTAAAACATGTATCAATAATACAGATTGAGTGTACAAACATTAACCCGAGTACATAGAATATCAATTTATACATTATATTTCGCATTATTTTTTAGACCATTCGACACAAATTCTGCGTCCGCCACTGACCCTTGGACACAACAGACCACTTCAAAAATTAAATGTAACTATTATTATAGCGGTATGGAGGGTGTATATACACGTGACTAAAATTTTCTAAGGAATTAGTAATTAGGATTTCGTTGACATTGCTAATTCTAGCTCCAAACTAAACAAATACTCCCTCCATCCTGGAGTTAAGTTCACCGATACTGTAAATAAGGAGTATAAGAAAAGTTACTTTTTGATCAACTTTATTGACTTTTGAGGGGTATTGTGGTATTTTTAGGTAATAAATAAATTATAAAGTATGTTATGTGTGTTAGGTGAGAGTTGTATTTTTGAAATTAAGATAACTTTTGAGGTTGTTGGTTAATGTGAAGTTTTCTTTTTTGGGTGGTGAATATAAATGTGGGACGGACGAAAACAGAAAGTGTGAAGATAAGTATGGGACACAAGGAGTACTATGTTATAAACCACACCTTATTTGAATCTAGTACAACTTGACTGACTGAGTTGAAGGGTGGCTACATATTTTCCTTCTTACTTATAAATCTTGTGTGTACATTTCAACATTGTCACACTTTGTCTTATATAAATATCAGTACCCAACATCTGTTCCTCGACAAACACTAAACTTATCAGCCAACCTAAACTTGCTTATGAAGACACCGATCATGTCTGCATTTATATTCATCATTCTTCTCATAGTTTCGTGCTCGTCGGCAGTTTTTGCCGACGATCACTCATCGTGCTCATCGGAAGCATATCCCGATGCTCAGCCATCATGCTCATCGGCAGCTTACGCCGATGATCATGAAAACTTTCTCAAATGCCTTTCCTCAAAATTCCATAACTACTCCTCCATTTCAAGCCTTGTTTACACCCCAAGAAACCCATCTTTCTCTTCAACTCTGTTATTCAGCATTTGGAATCTTAAATACGCATCCGAATATACGCCTAATCCCCGGTTTATTCTTACCCTGGATCACGAATCCCAAATCCCACCTATCATACACTGCGCCAAAGAGCATGACTTGGAAATCAGAATTCGAAGTGGCGGCCATGACTATGAAGGACTATCTTTTGTATCGAATGTTCCGTTTATTCTCCTTGATTTGATCAATCTTAGTGACATAACAGTCAATGCAGAGTCCAAAACTGCATGGGTTGAAGCTGGTGCCACCCTTGGAGCTCTTTATTACAGGATAGCTGAGAAAAGCCTTCTTTTGGGGTTCCCCAGCGGCATTTGCCCGACCATCGGTGTTGGTGGGCACATCAGTGGAGGCGGCTACGGCCCCCTGATGAGAAGATACGGGTTTGCTGCAGACCAAGTACTTGATGCAAGAATAGTTGATGCTGAAGGCAGGATTCTCGACAGAGAATCAATGGGTGAGGATCTGTTCTGGGCGATTCGAGGCGGTGGAGGTGCTAGCTTTGGTGTTATTACAGCATGGAAGCTTCAACTGGTTGATGTTCCAGAGAAGGTGACTGTTTTCACTGTCCAAAGGACAATGGCACAGAATGCAACTCAACTCGTTCAGAAGTGGCAACATGTTGTACCTGAAATAGACCATGATTTGTTCCTCTTGATCATGGTTGGAACGACGAATATTCTGACAGGGGAGGTGAATGCAGGGCAAGGCAGAAACAGAATCAGTGCCACTTTCTACTCACTCTTTCTTGGTGGGACTGACAGGTTGCTACGATTGATGGAAAAAGAGTTCCCTGAATTGGGTATTGTAAGTGAAGACTGTCATGAGATGAGCTGGATTGATACGTCATGATCCCTAAAATATACATGAAATCGAATTCAAACCACGTGCAAACTCCTATTCCCAACGATGGTCTTGAAGGACTCTGGGACTATTTTTTAGAGCCAGAATCCAAGGATGCTGACGCCTTCTTCCTCCCATTTGGAGGAAGAATGGCGGAGATTCCGGAGACGGAGATTCCGTTCCCTCATCGGGCAGGCAACTTGTACTAATGTGTACTGGAAAGAAGAGGACAAAGATCATTCAGACAGGTTCGTTAACTGGAGCAGGAGGGTTTACGAATATTTGACTTCTTACGTGTTAACCTCACCACCAAGGGCAGCCTACCTAAACTACAGAGATCTCGACGTTAGAGTGAATAACATCCGAGGGAAGACTAGCTACGAACAAGCAAGCATTTGGGGTAAGAAGTACTTCAAGGACAATTTTGATCGGCTTGTAAAGGTTAAAACTATGGTTGATCCACGTCATTTTTTCAAGAACGAACAGAGCATTCCACCTCTGTACTCCAAGATGGACGAATAAAGGAGTTTGGGTGAGATGTATAGTAGGAATAGTAAGTATGATTTACTTTCAAAGGGCAATAATCATTGCAAGAATAAGTGAGCTTTAAAAATTGGGCAAGAAAAATTGTACTAGTCGTCAAATAAAAAATGGTCTTAATTAAGTGGAAATTTTGAACAAGACAATGTGTAACACAACTCAACATCGACAACTAAACACTTGCACTTAGTTACCATGAAATTATTTTTAAAGAAATAAACTAATAATTTTATGAATTAAAATATTACTCTTTAAATTATGATACAACTTGATATTTTGTACTTCCTCCATCATATTCAAAAAGTAGTTTTTACTTTTTCATGTGGATTAAGGAGTATTATTATTTAATATATGTAGTGGGTAGTTGTATTAGTGGGAGTGTGAGCTCCATATTTTAATTGTTTTAGTGGATGTGTGGATCCCATGTATGTAAAAAAATGAAATATGACTCTTTGAGTGAGACGCCAAAATGAGAAAAAAGAGACTCTTTGAGTAGGACGGAGGAAGTATTTCTTTTAATAGAATTTGAGAAGTAATATTTTTAATTTAAAAGAATAATAATTTATCCTTTAAAATTATTTTTTTTATGTACTAAAAGATAAGTTTGTAAAAACAGAGTGCGTGATGCATGAGCTAGATTCACAGAAGACTCACCCTAGTAATAGTATGGACGACTTATTTGAAATTATAGTAATTTTTAAGATTATTGAATAAAGTAATATTTTTAATTTAAAAGAATAATAATTTATCCTTTAAAATTATTTTTTTTATGTACTAAAAGATAAGTTTGTAAAAACAGAGTGCGTGATGCATGAGCTAGATTCACAGAAGACTCACCCTAGTAATAGTATGGATGACGTATTTGAAATTATAGTAATTTTTAAGGTTATTAAGTAATATTTATTTATTTATTTATTTTTGAGTGCAAAGAATTTTATAAAACAAACAAACGAGAAAAATATAAAGAGTTTTGTGGAACTTTTTTGCAATTGTTATGCATGGTAAATTTTAATCGAAATAAGCAGATCACCAACTCTCACAACTCATCTGTCACCTCACCTCATGTTCCAGTACCAATGAAATTATCACATAACGGGATTAATTACTTGAAATGAGAAAAGCCAAATGGATTGAAATGCTGAAATTAAAAAAAGCCCAATAAATTAAAGAGGCCGGGTTATCGCCATTTGCCATCTTTGAAATATCTGGATCTTCGGTTTAATGATTTTCAAGGCGGCGTTCCTTCTAAGAGCTTCGATAAAGATTTGGATGCTTTGTTTTTTAACGACAACAAATTCGGATTTGATATTCTCAAGAATCTCGGAAACTCGACGGTTTCTGTTTTGCTGTCGGGTGTATTCCGGGAATCATTGAGAAGATGGGGAAGACTCTGAAAGAGCTAATTCTAATGAACGAAAATCTCTCTCCCCACTCAACTTGGTGCTGCCATTGTGGCAGCAAAGAAGAGAATTCCCCATTGAGAAAATTTCATCGTTTTTTTTTTTTTGGGAAACAGAATGAAACAGCTTGAAATGGAATGGAAAAGGAACAGAGGATGAACATACTCCTCCATCCCATAGAAGTTGACACACTTTCATTTTTGGTTTGTCCCATTAAAGTTGACACATTTTCTTTTTAATACATGGGACCTACACAAAAACAGTTAATCTATTTTCATGGACCCCACATATCACCTCTAATACAACTACACACTACACATTAAATATTATTTCTCTCACTTCACTTTACTTCACTTTATATTAAATTATTATACTCCTTAATCTCCGTGCCTAAAAAAAATTATACCAACTTCTCCGGGACGGAGGGAGTAATTATTTCATAAGGTTAATTTAGTAAATGTTCAACTTTCTAAACATTAAAGTATTCTAGGGTTAATTTAACCCCTCTATAATTACATATGTTCTCTATTTAGTTTTCGTTCAATCTTCCCCAAATATCTATTCACTCTTCTCTTCTAAATCTTATTATTTTCTTCTTCCTTCCCCTGTTACAGGTTGATAGTTTGAAGTCGATAATGGTGAAATCCTCACAAAGCACGCGATTTAATTGAATAATTTTTCTAAGTTTCTCGTTTCCTTAAGAAGAGTGTTTTAGTGTCTCAATCTTACGCTCAGTAGTTCTTTCAAATTTTTGTATTGAGAGTTATCTTCACTTTTTTAAAAAAATACTCCCTCCATCCCATTAAAGTTGGTATAATTTTTTTTGGGCACGGAGATTAAGGAATATAATAATTTCATGTAAAGTGAAGTAAAGTGAAGTTAGAGAAATAATATTTAATGTGTAGTGGGTAGTTGTATTAGAGGTGATATGTAGGGCCCATGAGAATAGATTAATTGTTTTTATGTTGGTCCCATGTATTAAAAAAGAAATGTGTCAACTTTAGTGGGACAAACCAAAAAGGAAAGTGTGTCAACTTCTATGGGACGGAGGGAGTACAAAATATATTACTGGGCCAGCAAACATACGTAGTTATGACTTATGAGGCTAAATTATCTCTTTTCTTAATTTGCGAAGAACAACGAGCGATGATCTTTGGCGAATACCAATTATTGGAATTATGTATAATAAAATTGGTAACGAAATCTTGAATCTTGACAAAATACCACTAGCTGGATTTGATCGAAAGGGGTTTGAATACCAAAGTATAAGAATATGATAAAAAGAATGGCATCTTCAATAAAATATTGCAAATTTACAATCCTCAATCATGAAACATTAACCAATTTAAAAAAGAAAGAATGTAAACGAATGATTAGCATTTAGGCAGTGGACATTGGTTCCGTGGGGTTTAGTTGGTGTGCCTATGTATATGCAGGGGTGGAATGGTCTGTGGGTTCCTGAAGAAGTTGTGTGGATCAACCATAGTCTTGACACGAACAAGGCGATCAAAGTTGTTCTTGAAATATTTCCTGCCCCAAACGCTTGCCTGCGCGTAACTCGTCCTCCCAACGTTGTTGTTGACTCCAATGTCGAGATCTCTGTAGTTGATGTAGGCAGCCCTGGGGTTAACAGAGACGTAGGGAGTCATGTAATCAAAGGCCCTCCTGACCCAGTTCAAGTACCTGCTTGGATTGCTGGCCTCGGCTTCCTGCCAATAGACTGTATGGAAGACTTTGTACAAGTTACCAGCCCTGTGAGGAACAGGAATGGCAGACTCAGATATTTGGGCCATTCTTCCACCGTACGGAACGAAAGACAGCGTCGACAGCCTGGCTTCCGGCTCAAAGTAGAGCTTCATGATCCCTTCAAGGCCATCCAAGGGAATGGGTGTCTGCACATAATCCGTTTTCCTCTGCATGTAAGACTTATTGGGCTGAACCCTACTCAACAGGGACTCGGGTCTATCTATGGGGTGTTGGTCGAAGAATAGAGCGGATTGGATCCAACTCATTTCTCTGCAGTCTTCCCTCCGCAACCCCAGTTCAGGGAACCTCTCTTGCATCGTCGCCATTAATCTGTCGATCCCGCCTAGGAAAACTGTGAAGAAAGACGCCGACACTGTGATGTTCCTCCTTATTCCAACTTGGGTGGAATTGGCCACCACTGCATTGATGAAGAGGGTCATATCTTTGTCCATTGCAGGTGCCACGTACTGCCACCGGTGGATGAGCTGAGTTAAATTTTGCTCCAAAGTCCTCTGGACGTTGAAGATAGTGACTCTTTCTGGAACATCAACCAGTCGAAGCTTCCATGCAACGATGACACCAAAGCTGGCACCTCCACCGCCTCTGATTGCCCAGAACAAATCCTCTCCCATTGATTTCCTGTCCAGAATTCTCCCATTTACATCAACTATTCTTGCGTCCATCACTTGGTCAGCAGCCATTCCATATTTCCTCAAGAGTGAGCCATACCCTCCTCCACTAATGTGCCCACCAACTCCAACAGTCGCACAAAAGCCGCCAGGAAACCCCAAGGTGGAGCTCTTCTGAGCGATGTTGTAATATACAGAACCGAGGTTTGCACCGGCTTCAACCCACGCAGTCTTGGCCTCAGCGTCCACCGTAACGCCGCTGAGCCTGATTAGATCAATGATCACGAATGACACTGGTGAAACAGAAGATAAGGCCTCGAAGTCGTGGCCCCCGCTTCTTGTTCTGACTTCCAGGCCGTTGCGTCTAGCGCAGAGGACGATAGCGGGGATTTGGGACTCGTGTTCCGGGGTTATAATGAAGCTGGGTTTAGGGGTGGAGTCGGAGACGTATCTGAGATTCCAGATGGTGAATTGCAGGACGGAAGAGTAAGATGAGTTGGAGGGGGTGTGAACAAGGTTGGTTATAGCGGAGGAGTTTTGGTATCTTCCAGAAAGGCATTCCAGAAAATTATTGTGATCAGCAGAATCTGCTGGAGATGATATGAGAAGAAGTATGAAGGTGAGTGCAGATATGAATATTGGAGTTTTCATGGTGTAATATGCAAGAGAATTTTGTTTTGATATCTATGAAATGTAGAGAAGAATAATTTGAAAGGTAAATGATGTAAAATGCAGAAGAGCGAAATATGTTTAAATTAGTGTTTGTGGGATGAGAGATGCAGAGTGGAGTGGCATGCTATTCTATTTATAATGATTCATTCTGACTGAGGGGAGAGGAGGGGATAATTTAAGCGTGTTGATCCACACGCGTTTCCCTTGAAAATTTTATTTTGTTTTATTTTATTATTTCCAAAAATTCATTGCAGAGTTGAAGGAGAGAAATAATTGCAAGTTGGTTGTAGGGTTTTGCATGTTTAGTGCTAAATTCAAACTACGTAGAAGTCAAAGGGAAGCTACGTATACATACTAGCGTATTTTTATATTTTTATTTTATTATTTTCGTCTAATGACCAAGTCACCAGTCATCACCATATTTATATACTCCCTCCATCCCGGCGTAAGAGGACCATTTGTTTTTTTGCACGTAGATTAAGGAGTATTATTATTTAATGTGTAGTGAGTAGTTGTATTAGTGAGAGTGTGTGTCCCATATTTTAATTGTATTAGAGGGGGTATGTGGATCCTATGTGTATAAAAAATAAAAGGGGACTTTTTGGGTGGGACGACCAAAATGGAAAAATGACCTTTTTAAGCTGGGACGGAGGGAGTATGCTTTAAATAGTATATATATTCACTCCCGTCTCATTCAAATTATAATTTTATTATATATATGCTTTTATTTATAAGAAATACTCACTCCATTCCGGGCAAAGTTCCTCATTTACTTTTATGCGTAGATTAAGAATTACTCCCTCCATCCCAAATTCAAGTTCATGTTTACTGTAGATATGGAGTTTAAGAAAAGTCACTTTTTGACTTACTTTTGAAGGTAGTATGATATTTTTGGGTAATAAATAAATGATAAAGCACGTTATGTGTGTTAAAAAGGTGATGACAAATTTGAAATTAAAGTATGTTAGAGGGATATTAGTTTGTTGCTTTTTCCTTTTATGGAAGTGTGAAGTTGAATTTGGAACGAACCAAAACGGAAAGTGTGAAGTTGAAGTTGGGACGGAGGGAGTATTATTTTATGTGTAGTGAGTAGTTGTATTAATAGTGAGTGGTGGATCATATATGGGGCCCTTTTACTAAAAAAGGAAAATTGAGACCTTTGAATGAGACGCCCAATATAGTAAAATAGGGATTTTCGGTGGGACGAAGTGAGTACTACTCTTATATCCTTATCCGGTGCACAAGATATGTAAGGATATAATATTTTGTTTTAAAGGATACACATTTTAATTAACAAGGTATAATTTTTTCAATGAAAAGATCAATTAAAATATGAATAATATAAATGTTTAAATAAAAAATACTCCTATATTATATTTTTCTAAGAAAATATAAAGGATACACGTTCTTATATTAGAGATTATAATATTAAATATTAAAGGATACTACAATTTTAAAAAGATGCAATATTTGGGGGCACGGTGTCCCATTTTGGCCATATAAATTACTACCTCCATCCCATAAACAAATTCACACTTTCTATTTTTATCCATCCCATAAACAAGTTCACACCCCCAAATAAAAATATACACACAAATCAATAACACCACAACACACTTTAATTTCAAAATTACCACCTCTTTACAACTCACATAACTTACTTTATAATTTATTTATTACCTAAAAATACTAAACTACCTCTAAAAATAGAGCAAAAAGTAATTTTTTCTTAAATTTCGTATCTACAGTAACCGTGAATTTTTCTTTGAGACGGAGGGAGTATTAAATATTTCATAAAAAAATTTTAAAAAAAATATTTTCATTAGAACTAAAATTGTAAAGTTTTAACGAAATTTTCTACTGCCACATTAATTTTAAATTTATTTCTACATTTTAATAAAAATTTAGGGAAAATTAATTTTTTCGTCCGTTAACTTTTCCTTATTTTTAAATTGGTCCATCATTTTTTTCAATTTTGAAAACAGTCCATTAACTTTATAAATCTCAACTTTTTGGTCCTTTGACCTGCTACAGAAGGTGACCAACAGGTTATTGAAAATAATATTTTCTCAATTTTGAAACTAGTCCACTAACTTTGCAGAATTCAACTTTTTAGTCTTTCAACAGGTGTTTTAAGAATTTTCAGCCCTAAATCACTTATATCATATCATTCTTTCGCCAAATTTTTATCACTTTCTATTTTTCAAAATAGACATAGTCCATTATGAGCATATCAGACCCATCATGCTTCCGTATATTAATTAAACAACATTAATCTCGTAATTAACCAACTTGTAACAGTAACAGTATTTTTTTTTACCGTTGATCCACCGGGTATTCGGGAGGTTTTACAGCTGCTCCTCTCAGCCAACCACGCGCCCCGCAGTGTGATGGTTCTATCCCGTTCATTCAGCGGACCTCAGCACAACCCTGGTTCATTTTCTATACTGGGTGTACAGGATGCTGCTACTATTTCTCGTCAGAAATTATGGAGATCAGAAAAATGAAAGGTTGCATGTGGACAGTAGCCCAAAATTATTTATTTAATGAATGGAAATATTATTACACACTCATACTACCTAAACAAGAGGAGAAGACTCCTCTAGCTGTTGGCTTTGATCGTTTGCTTAACGTGAACCGTTAGGGTTCCTAACGTTTCTAACATGCAGCGGAAGCAAGAAACCAAAGAAATGTATTACCTTTCACCAGGGTTGATGTAGATGTTGAATTCTCGCCGGCAGACTGCGCAGCCTCACCGTTTTGGGCATAACTCTCTCATCCGACGTCAGAATTGAGTGATCTTCACGCTAAAACAATCCACTCTTCCGTGGCTTTCCATCAGTATATCACGAGTTCTATTCTGAAGTCTGTATGATTTTATAAAAATCATAGAAGGTAGCAGACAGCAGCAACAAACAACCTTCCAGTCTTCTGCTGTATTCCCAAGTCCAATCTCAACGTCGTGTGGGCGACGATCCTCGAGATCTTCTCATTCTGCTATTCCCTCATCCTTATTACAACGTTAGGCGTGATTAATCTCATAGATTAGGATTTTCGGACAGCTGAGATGACTTATATATGGGCTACAGCAGGGACCAGGAGGAGAAATTAGAGTTGGACCTCCATTGGGCTTAAGTATCCAAGCTAAGCCCAAAGCTTATACTTAAGTCTAATAATAATAATATATTCCGCTACAATATTATTATTGTACTACCGTTCTAATCCCATAATTATGTTATGGGCTCCTTCTTATTATGAGCCCGTTATTCTCCCCATGTTTAAGATATACAATGCCCATTAATTAATTAAGTTACTGACAATTCCATTAATTAATATCTCATCCAAGAGTAGTATCACTCAACCTCATTATCATGCCGAAATAAATCCACCTGCAGGTTTTACAAGATAATCCTTATGAGCTCCTCAAGGGGACATCATCAATCTATAACGGACACGGATTCCTTTTACAATCAACAGCACACCACAGAGACATCACTACTTCCCAACTCACCGAGTTTGTTGATTTAATTACATGTAAATCTCACCCATTGATGAATCAAAGAAATGCATACTGCCCTACGTGTCGAGGTTATTGTATAGGGATTAAGAGCAGGAACATCCATAATAACAGAGATCAAGTTCTTCTATAAGTCAGTATAAGTCGAACGATCTCAAACAGTCCTGCTCAATACACGCAAAGTGCACTAATGTGATTCTATAGCCAAGACGAGCTAATACCAAACCACACTACAACCATCCTGATAGAGAGTCCCCGTCTATCTCGGTTGTGAGCATCAATTTATACTTTATAAGGAAACCAATAATATGATCTTCCACGTGTTGTCGCACAACATATTATCTACAGTATAAAGTAAGTGGACTATTGCATCGATTATATAAATAAATTATACGACGCAATCATTTGATCATATATGATTCTCATTTTAAATTAATTGTTTAAACATTGTTCATACAAAAAGCTAGACTTTTAGTATACAATCCAACACTAGCTACCTATGGTAGCTGAAATAAAAACACTCATACAAGAAAAGAAAGAAACTAATACAATGTTTGTTTAGAGAGAAAACAGAGGAGAATGGTCGATGCCTTCTGCTTTCTCAGCTCTATTATTTATAGAGGCTTTCGGATGTGAAATCTGGATTTCAAAGTCTCTTTACATTGGCTGACGTCACTGCTTACATCATTGTGCTGGTGTCACTGCTTACGTCATTCCCATTGGATTCTAACTTTTGCAGCTGGCTGATCCCTTTTCTTTATTGGATGCCTTCTTGTGGGCCATCCTTCTTGTCGGTGACATGTCTCTTACCCTTTTCGAAAGGTCATCTGGCTCTTGCTTTTTTAAAGAGTCATTTATCTTCTTTGGTTCCTGATGATTCTCCTGGCTCTTGGGTGATTTGAAGAGATTTTACCCTCTCCTTTCCACGTGTCTCTTTTGATGGGGGTGGTTCAGTACTCCTGATCATCCCTATGCCCAACCTTATTCCTTCTCCAAACTCTGATTCTGTTTGGGTGGAACAACTCGTGCATACTTTGTTCGTCCATTGCCTAAAATGGGCCATGTTACAATATCTCCAATGGGTTTGTTTACTCACCGGAATCTTATTTCTCCAAAGAAGTTATTATTTTTCCTGGAAGACCTTCTTAGCAAATCCTGTCTTCTTTCCTGTTAAAGTATTCAACAGAAAAGACCCATTCAAAGACTTGTGCTCAAACTTGAATGTGAACTTCACCTCCACCATTGCTTTAATGCAGGCATACAACCCCCTCGCTCTACGCGTAGAGATCTGTTCTTCAGAAAATGTAGAAACCAAGAATGGTTCATTTGCAAAAGACTCATTGATCCTATTTGATGCTGAGACATCGTGTCTTCTTAGCTTGATGAAATAGAAAGCCTCGTGGTTGCCTTTCCCGACTGGTTCTAGAGTCGTACTGGTGAAGTAAAGCTCCAATACATCACCTCTGGATAGAGTTGCGTTATTTTTCCATGCCTTAAAAACTATTTTCCCAGCCACTCTGGCAGTTTTGAAAGCTCTGGGAAGCCTGGTACAATAGTATATATTGAAGCTAGCGCTCAAAAATCATACCATTATTTCACATTATTTGGATTTGAGGCTTCTCGTATCCAAACTTGGGGATATTCCCCAGATATATCCACCCGGTATTTCTCCAGTCGGATTCCTTATCTGGTATTTAATTTCTCCCAGCTGGCCTGGTATTCCTGCCAATAAGAGAAATCAGCTAAGTTAATACCAAACTTAGCAGTGCCTGTCATCGGCCTAAGGTTGATCTCTCCCTCTTTAACCCCAGAGGTGCTAGGTTGACTCATCGACTTTAGATGTGACTCTAGATCTTCGATTTTTCCTTAGATCAATTCCTCTTTTGTAGGTTCCAATCTTGGACTCGTGCTAAGGGTACTTGAATTCCTTGCTCTGGGTTTAGAGCCCCTTTCTCGACTACTCTCCTTTTGTCGATTGCTATTGCTATCAACAGCCCGGAGGAGTGGCTCTCGTAATGACTCGAATAGACTCGCATTGTTGCGAATACAATCTCGTATGCGATTTGACATTTTGATCTGATCGCTCTCTTGTATTCTTCTAGCACACTTTGCATTGAGTGTCAGATTCTCAAATTCCCTTTGGAGCAACTCAAGGTTGTCCATCAGGTGCCTTGAAATAGTCAGGATGGAGTCTATTTCAGCTCCCTCCATCTCTCGTCAGGAAATCTGCCAAAACATTATCAACAGATTTAATAATAACAATATTAAAATCATAATATTGACATTCTACTTGTCATCTTAATAGTCTAGCCTTTTCTGGTTTAGATTCAATTTTATTTTTCAAAAAGGCTTTGACGCTTGCGTTATAAATTTTAAGGATAAATTTCTTCGCGAGAAGAAATAACGGCCATTTTTTGAACGCTTTTCGAACCGCAAAGAACTCCTTCTTATTGATGTGCCACCTCTTTACTTCATTCTCCGCAAAGAGTCCACTACAGTATCTGCATGGCACTTCTCCTTTCGGTATGGACTTAGTTAGAACCGCTGCCTACCAATAGTCGCTGGCATCTGTATATAGTATCAGATCATCCTCGTCATTCGGAATGGCTAACTTCGGGAGCTTTATGAAAGCCTCCTTTAGCTGCTTAACCATCTCTCGGTGTGATTCCTCCCCTTTGAATTTGGCATTTTTTTCAACAGATGACCGAACACCTTCCTCTATTGCGCCAGATTGTTGATGAACATTCCAGCAAAGTTGACAACTCTTAAGAAGCTTTAGAGTTGCTTCTTGTCCTTGAAATCTTCAGGAAATCCTTGAACCTTTTCTACAATGTGTGGTTGTAGAATAATTCAGGACTCATCGATCTCGACTCCAAGAAACTCAATCTGTCTTGTTGCTATTACTGCCTTCTTTTTAGAAAGCACCAAACCTTCCTTGTGGCATATTTCTGAAAATACTTCCAAATACGTCAGATGCTCCTTCATGTTCTTTGTAGCTATGAGGATGTCATCCACATAAACGAACATGAATGAGAAATAATCTTTGAACAGATTATCCATCTTCATTTGGTATATCTGGGGTGCGTTCGCCAAGCCCATAGGCATGACATTCCAGATATAATGGCCTTGTGGCGTGGAGAAGGCTGTGAACTTCTTGCTTCCTTCTTCTATCATAATCTAGTAAAACCCAGATTTGCAATTAAACTTTGAGAATACCTTGGCATTCTTGATACAGTTGACCAAGTGTTCCCTACTTGGTATGTAGTATCCAACAAACTCCAAGATATTGTTGATCCCTTTGTAGTTGATCACAAGTCTCGGCTTCCCTCGCTTGACTTCTCCATGATTTCGAACCAGAAATCCTGGACTGCTATATGGGGATACTCCTGATGATATCAACTTAAGGTCCAGATGTTCCTTAAGTATTAGCTGCATATCCTTTCAATCCTCTTGGTTAATTAGGATAGGCTTGAATCTCACGAACTCATGCTCCTTTCCTTCTTTTACTTTGAGTGAAGCTTTGAGCTCGTTCTTATCCCACCAGGCTAGAGGATCCTCATTGAAGTTCCTCTGTATCTTCTTCTTGACGTCCTCCAAAGACATCTCTCTGTAGGCTTTCTCCCAGGCTTGCTTTGAGAAGGTGGTTTGTATTTTTCTTTAGTTTCTTCATCTTCCATACTCCTTTAGTCTCGGTTCTCATTTAAAGAACTGCTTCGCCATATCTCCTTCGATCATTCATCTTTGGATTGCTAAGTTTTCCTTCATCACCACACTTGCTGCGAAATCTGATTGGCATTTTTCTTTGAAATGCATTACGCAGTCTTGGTGCGATGATCTTATATTCACAAAGGGTTGTGAAGATAAGCCTTCTTGTTGCTTTTTCTTAGGTAAAATGCTTGAATGTCTGTAGGAAATTATTTCATAACAGAATATCTGCTCCGGTGTTGTGAAAATATATCGGTGGAGTTTTCACCTTGTACCACGTGGTATGATCTGCTCCCCCAATCATGATTTCCGCCTGCCTGATTCCTCTGTTAAGGATTAGCACCCTTTGAGAGAAATCTTTTCCTAGTACCGTTAGCAAGTCTTCGCCTGAGTCTTTGGGAAAGACTCATTCTTTTACTGTGCAGATGTCAGCTCCTGAATCATAACATGGAATCCTGTTCAGCGGTGAACGCACTCAATCTACAACCAAGATGTATATTTAGACTCTATATACCAATTGAAGATGTACAAAATGACTGTGAATATGGATTAAAAATGCGCGGTCATATATAAAATAAATCCACAAGTAGTGTTGTACGAAGTTTACACACGAAAGTTCAATTAATTCGTAAAAACCTTCACAACCCTAGTTCTACCAAAAAGGCTCTAGCACATGATGTTACGAAGAACAATCATGGGTGTTGGATAGATCTTACCCGGATGTCTTGAAAATTACAAGATAAATTAGAAAATAAAATAAACCCTAGATGCGGGAGTCGTCACGTCCTTCTCCGTCTTGAATCCTCCTCTTGGTTCTTCCCTTGATTCCACGAACGAATCTTCAAAGTAATGGATGGATGGAGGAAAGGATATGGATGATGGTTGGGGGGTGATCCTCCCTTGTGGGGTGTAGTATGGTTGTTGCCTCTCTCCAATCTGTATGACTCTATGATGAATAATGATGTGCTCTACATCCCTTTTTATACTTGTAAAGTACTCCTAACGGACCTTGGATGGGCTTTTACGTGAGACATACGCCAAATTTGGTAAAAGAAATCCCAAACTACCAAAAATAGCATCCAGTGATATTTTGTTAAACAAAGCCTTCAGAAGTCGAGCAAGGCCTCCAAGTCGAGCAATGGTCGAGCAAGCTCTCTGTAAGTTTTTGATCATTTTGTTCGACCAAATTTCATCTGCTTGACCAAGATGATGCTGGTCGAGCAACATCTCCAAGTCAAGCAAGTTTGCGCAGTCTCACCGTTTTGCGCATAACTTCCACATCCGATCTCCAATTTGAGTAATTCTTGCACTCACGTGATTCTCTCTTCCTTGGATTTTATCCATATAAAGAACTCTTAGAAATTCCAACATTTGAATTATAACAAGTCACGGAAAGTGGCACAACCGTTCTGTTCGACACAGCTTGCGCGACGTCACGTCTTTGATCATAACTTTCTCATTTGGAGTCTGATTTAGGTGTTCTTTATGCCAAAACGATCCTCTCTTCTGTAAATTTCTAACCATATATCAAACTTCCAATTCAGAGTTCTACACAAATACAGAAAAATTACACAAGTTGGACGTGCGTTTTTCAGCATTCTTGCACAATTTGCACCATTTCTCCAACTTTGCACTTTTGATCCCTTTTTCCATCTAAAATACAACAAAACACCTCAAGTGCACATTTTTCTCACATATATTGAATATAAGATAATTGTGCTAATATATGACAACAATTCTCATCAAAAAGGTATTAAATTGGACACTAAAACACACTTATTTTCACTCTCAACAGGATGACAATTTTCCCTTCGGTCACCTTATATATGATGTTATGCTTTCTCTTCTTGAAGATGAGGAACCGCTCTAGTCGTTGAACTTGGTTTCAATTTTGGTAATTGATTTAGAGCAAGTGTACTCTATCGTGTGTAGCACGTGAGCGACCAAGTGCAAAATTTATAAGATATCGAACCCAAGGGCGAAAGTGGGTAGCCGTATTTGAGAAATGCTTTACTCTAGTAGGACGAATCGATAAGGATGTGATGATTAACACTAAAAACTAACGCTAAGAAAGCAATTAAAGATAGATGGATACAATGGACATGGAAGATGGATGAAGGTAGAGCAATCTAAGAAGTATGCAAGGCAAGCAACACTCATGGAAAAGACTTATATAGACTCACACACACACATGCATTGATGATTTTCAAGTTATGATATTAAGGGCACTCTAAGAGCGTCTCCAATCTTAACTCTTCCTATAGGTACTTACGGATATTAATATACCGGTGTAGAGATATTATCACGAGGAATTTTCTCTAGTGGGCAGGGACGTTTTCCTAGTGTTCCCTTTCTAAGGTCAAGTGAAAATTGACTTGGTTCCCCTCACTAGTTCATCACTAATGTCCTATCATGAGGTTCTAAGCACTTGGAGGGAATGTCTTTCCTCCCCTCATACTAACTAAGTCACCTCATACAATCAATGATTCAATTAAACCACCATACATAATATTGGAATGGCCATCCTAACACTATGCATAGAGAATTTAACCACACAAATCATGCATCAAATGAGAATAAGCATTCATGATAGAAAATATTCATAACAATCATTTCATCAAACATGTGGTGTGCAAAATCTACATAATTCCTAACCAATCACATTGCTAGCCTCACATGAGGACTAGCCACTACATAGCATTACAAATTCATTACAATCCAAGGCATGCTCTAATCTAGCTAAATAATGAAGAAAATCACAAATTAAAGGTAAGTTGGCTTCCCTTGCAATGTAGGTCTTCTTCTCCTTCAACATGCTCAAATCTTCACTCCTTGATGAATTCCTCTTCTTGGATTGTTGGATGGATGGATTAATGGAAGGATTTGAGGAGATCAAGTGGTTTGGATGGATGAAGTGAAGGATGGAAGAGATGGAGATGAATGTGTGTGATTTTAGGTGTTTAGTGTGTGTGGAAACTGATCAAAAAAAATGATTCATCTTCAATTTCGCACAAATCATGGTTTTATATCACTTATGGACCTTCTAGAAGCTTCCGGAACATTCTGAAATTTTCACAGGATTTTGCACCTACACGGCCCGTGCTGCAGTACACGGCCCGTGTAGGGCACACCTACTTCGGCGTTTTTGTGCATGCTTCCGGACACGGCTCGAGCTGCAATACACGGCTTTAATCATGGCCGTGTAGCACTTTCTGATGACAATACACAGCTTCTTCTTACAGGGCCGAGCTCTGCACACGGGGCGTGCAGCAGCGCACGGCCCGTGCACCAGCGCACGGCCAAATCCCTGGGCGAGCAGCGTGTTCTGATGACATTACACGGCCAGATGCTACAGGGCCGTGTTCCGCACACGGCCCGTGCAGCTGCCTGACCTATTCTTCGTCTCCCTTTCGCTCCCGACTCCGTTTTTGTCCGTTCCATGACCTGTTTTACACATATTTAAGCTCATTTACATAATTTTATCAGTTCATACCACTTTTCTCAAAATAACAATAACTCCACCAAACTTAACACAAATACGGATAAAAACATCCGAAAATACACACATAAAGACACTAAACCTAGGTGAAAATGACGACAATCAACCCCCCAAACTTAAAGTGTTGTTCGTCATCGAACAACTAAAAAAATGATAAACAAGAGGAGAAATTTTCACCTAGAGAACATCTAACGAACATAAACCACAATATATCACAAGTAATAAGGACTTCAAAATCAAGTTAAGTATCCCTACATAATCAAACTTATAACATGAAAGATTAACGAGTTCAATCTCAAGCATGACAAAAGAGTAATCAAATCCCTTTCAATCCAAGCCTTTCATAGGATATCAAATTCACTCAACACTCTTTGAAGTAAGGTTTTGATCAACACTCATCAACCGGTTAAAATCGACTCACCATAGGCTTGCTCATGGACTATGTTCACAAGCCACCCTAGTTTCAATAAGTGATCAAAAAGGTCTTTATCTTTGGATGTAATGTTTAGGCTCTTTGGTAAGGTAGGAAACTTTGGATAATAGTAACTTTTCAAGTGTGGTTGATCGAAGAGATGATTCCTTTCTTCAACGTCCTCACTTTCATGCTTCCTTTCTTTTCTACTTTAATCACAAGCACTAAGCATCATCATTCCTTGGATTTCTTGAGCTTCTTTTTGAATGGCATACTTCTTTTCTTTGACTTTTGTGTTCCTTGAGCATAATTTTTTATTTTGCTCCTTAATCACTTTTGTTGAAGTTGCACTTGCTTTTATTTGGAGCTCTTTCATCCTTTTCTTGACTCAACATGTCGTTCCATATACATTTGCATATTTTTCCACATCTTCCCTTGTAAATCATCATCATCCTCAATTACCCACACATAGGTTATATATATAAGGTTTAAATGGGTTTTCAAGGCTTGTAATGTGCTTATATCACAAGAAATAGGCTTAAAGGTTCAAAGTGGCTTACTAGGGATAATGTTTGAGGTAAGGAAATTTTATGGCTATGACTTTATTCAACAAGGATGGCCTAAGATCATGTCACAAATTTCAACCATTTGGGCTTCGTTCCTATAGTCCAAGAGCAAGTTCTAGTTTGTCTAAGTTCAACCGGTCCTCTCATCAAGAATTAATCATGGAGGCACGGTTGAGGCTCAACTCTCACAAGCTTTTGCTTGGACCAAAAGAAATCTAATTAACCTTCATACTTCTCAAAATTGAACAAATTATGTAATCCATGTCACAATTTCAACAAGTAGAAACCATTAACATGCTTGCCATCACCTATCACAAACAATGCACCATAGCTCACATTCAAAAACATTTAACTCCTTCCCAAAACATACCACCAAGCATCACTATACAAGAATAAAAATACAAACAAAACGCATGAGCAAAGACTCACCAAGCAAACAACAACACAAAAACACATAATCATGCAATAATCAAAATTCCATCCATCAAAAGAAAATAAAGCACAAATCATCATCCGATAACATGTAAGCTCAAGATTTGCCACCTTATTCAAAAATAAAAATAAAGCAAGTAAACCTCCCAAGTACATAACACAAGAAGTTGCATATTAATCCAAACAATCCAAATCAAATCAAGTATATGCTAAGAAAATGGAAAATGATGAGTAGTAAAGTGAACTCCCTGAAAAGGCATTTAGTAATGGAAATGGTTGGCGCGAGCTTTCGGATTGCATGCATCACGAATCTCGACATTGATTTTCGGGCTCACTTCATGCTTCCACTATACTTCATTTATGCTCAACAACTCATCAAAACCATTAGCACAACAATTATTATCAAATAATGAACTAACATGCACTTCAACTCAACCAAACTAACCAAAATCAATCCAATACTCATGAGAAAAATTTTAAAATTTACCCAATTTTCACAAGACAATCAAGATAATCACTCTATCAACATGATACATCAAGCATACACAAGTGGTAAGGCACACCACGCACTATCCCCCCAAACTTAAATCGAAACAAGTTGAGAATTAAGTTTGCAAAAAGTGGTGAGACTTACCCTTGTAGTTTCCACCATTGATCATCTTAAACGTACCTTGTGATGACGTATGTGCATGCCAACATTCAATTATGGCCACCACACACTCTCCCCGGCAACGGCGCCATGAACTTGGTTTCAATTTTGGTAATTGATTTAGAGCAAGTGTACTTTATCGTGTGTAGCACGTAAGCGACCAAGTGCAAAATTTATAAGATATCGAACCCAAGGGCGAAAGTGGGTAGCCGTATTTGAGAAATGCTTTACTCTAGTAGGACGAATCGATAAGGATGTGATGATTAACACTAAAAACTAACACTAAGAAAGCAATTAAAGATAGATGGATACAATGGACATGGAAGATGGATGAAGGTAGAGTAATCTAAGAAGTATGCAAGGCAAGCAACACTCATGGAAAAGACTTATATAGACTCACACACACACATGCATTGATGATTTTCAAGTTATGATATTAAGGGCACTCTAAGAGCGTCTCCAATCTTAACTCTTCCTATAGGTACTTACGGATATTAATATACTGGTGTAGAGATATTATCACGAGGAATTTTCTCTAGTGGGCAGGGACGTTTTCCTAGTGTTCCCTTTCTAAGGTCAAGTGAAAATTGACTTGGTTCCCCTCACTAGTTCATCACTAATGTCCTATCATGAGGTTCTAAGCACTTGGAGGGAATGGCTTTCCTCCCCTCATACTAACTAAGTCACCTCATACAATCAATGATTCAATTAAACCACCATACATAATATTGGAATGGCCATCCTAACACTATGCATAGAGAATTTAACCACACAAATCATGCATCAAATGAGAATAAGCATTCATGATAGAAAATATTCATAACAATCATTTCATCAAACATGTGGTGTGCAAAATCTACATAATTCCTAACCAATCACATTGCTAGCCTCACATGAGGACTAGCCACTACATAGCATTACAAATTCATTACAATCCAAGGCATGCTCTAATCTAGCTAAATAATGAAGAAAATCACAAATTAAAGGTAAGTTGGCTTCCCTTGCAATGTAGGCCTTCTTCTCCTTCAACATGCTCAAATCTTCACTCCTTGATGAATTCCTCTTCTTAGATTGTTGGATGGATGGATTAATGGATGGATTTGAGGAGATCAAGTGGTTTGGATGGATGAAGTGAAGGATGGAAGAGATGGAGATGAATGTGTGTGATTTTAGGTGTTTAGTGTGTGTGGAAACTGATCCAAAAAAAATGATTCCTCTTCAATTTCGCACAAATCATGGTTTTATATCACTTATGGACCTTCTAGAAGCTTCCGGAACATTCTAAAATTTTCACAGGATTTTGCACCTACACGGCCCGTGCTGCAGTACATGGCCCGTGTAGAGCACACCTACTTCGGCGTTTTTGTGCGTGCTTCCGGACACGGCTCGAGCTGCAATACACGGCTTTAATCATGGCCGTGTAGCACTTTCTGATGACAATACACGGCTTCTTCTTACAGGGCCGAGCTCCGCACACGGGGCGTGCAGCAGCGCACGGCCCGTGCACCAGCGCACGGCCAAATCCCTGGGCGAGCAGCGTGTTCTGATGACATTACACGGCCAGATGCTACAGGGCCGTGTTCCGCACACGGCCCGTGCAGCTGCCTGACCTATTCTTCGTCTCCCTTTCGCTCCCGACTCCATTTTTGTCAGTTCCATGACCTGTTTTACACATATTTAAGCTCATTTACATAATTCTATCAGTTCGTACCACTTTCCTCAAAATAACAA
The DNA here is from genome assembly GCA_023678885.1 of Pogostemon cablin. Taxonomy (NCBI): domain Eukaryota; kingdom Viridiplantae; phylum Streptophyta; class Magnoliopsida; order Lamiales; family Lamiaceae; genus Pogostemon; species Pogostemon cablin. The sequence continues at coordinate 14,966,231 of CM042961.1, read as the reverse complement.
TAACTCCACCAAACTTAACACAAATACGGATAAAAACATCCGAAAATACACACATAAAGACACAAAAACCTAGGTGAAAATGACGACAATCAGTCGTCCCACGGTAAATTCGTCATATAGATTGAGTCTTGTATCCTCCTTCATAATTCTTATAAGGGTCCTATGAGAAATGGATGTCTGGGAAAAGAATCTCGACGTGTCCTCTTGCATCTCCTGTCAGAAGTCTTCTTCCTTACTTCGACTCATCTTCAGAAGATTCGTTTAGACTGAGGTATTCTTCTTTGTAGATGCTTTCATCTGAGGGAATATCTTCAAATTGATATACCTGTACTAGATCTTGGAAGTAAACAACTTCCTCCATTTCTGGAGTTGTTTCGAACTGCCATACTCCTCTTTTCTGGTTTTCTGGGCAATCTGGCGAGATATGTCCTCTTGCTCCACACGTGTAGCAGTTACAATCCTTGAATCTTTCATTGACTTGTATGATCGCCCTTCAAAATGTCTTTCTTGTGGGAGTTCTTCATGTATTCCTCTAGTTCGACCCTGAGGATGATGCTTGACTTCTTGAACTCCACCTTGATGGTCCATATCTCTGCCCTAATTTATAGCTTCGGGCCTTCTATTTAGACAAAAAGGATCTTGGTCTTCTGGACCTCCATCCTCCGCTCCTTTGGGTGTAAGGATGATGTTTTTTCATCCTTTTCTGCTTTCTCGAATTTCTTCCAATGGTAGTTGGAAGATCATTACTCTCACGGCATAAGGGTACTTTTTGTTGATTCTCTTTAATCTCTTGTAGTTTTTGTGTAGTGATGCTTGATGACACCACTCCGTAATTTTGGCTTTGTGGAAGGACATTCTCCTTGCTATCGAATCTAGCTCGCATGACCAAGAACTTCAAGATCCACTTCATCGGAGTAGGTTACTTCGAAGGAATGAAAGAAGAAAAAAGAAAAAGGTATATGAATGCCCTATACAGCCTAGAACTACTTGACATCTGTCACGTAGACGAGTACATCAAACTGTTCACAAAGTATAGATGGAAATCAAAGATCAAGGAGGAGGAAGTATTCCTCCTATTCTTTGCCAAAATCTCAGGCCCATGGAGAGAAATGTTGATTACCATTTTGAGAATGCGGAAAGTAGAAGAAAATTTTAGCTTAAAGTGAATATAATGTGAGTATGATATAAGTTTTTGATTTATAGGTTTTTGATTCGAGGCTGTTTTAAGAAAATATTAAGTAATTTCCAAAAAAAATTTTTGGAATTACCTGCTAGTGACCTATAATAGGACTGTTTTGTTGAATCAAGTAAACATTATGGATGGATTTCAAAATTTTCCAAACATAATGGACGATTTTCAAAAATTGGAAAACCTATAGACTAAAATCAAAATTGGGCAAAGTTAATGGACAAATAAATATATTATCCTAAAAATTTACTACTGCTATTCCCAACTTTAAATATTTTTTATTTTATTGTCTCATTAAACTGTGAGCAGTTTTAAATTTAATTTGATAAAAGCACTAAACACTATATTAAATTTCAAATTTGCCATCTATTCCAATAGATGTTACTGAACTTAGTCTCAATTTTGAGTTAAAAGTTTTTTTTGTCCCATAACTATTTAAAATTTTAGATTTTATTCCAAAAAAGATATTTGTATCGATTTTGTCCCATAACTAAGATATTTTGATTTTGTAGGTTAAAAGGTTTTTGGTTAATTCCTAAAAAATTCACCACCTTATTGGGAATTTTCAAATCTATCATGACCTTTTATTTTTGTCAATTCAACACAATCTATTTAATATTTTCAATTTTATCACGACCTTTTATTTTTGTCAATTCAATACGCGATCTATTTAATATTTTTAATTCTATCATAACTTTTATTTTGCAATTTCGTACCCATTTATTTTATATTTTCAATTCAATTAAATTTATTATTATTATTATTATTATTATTATAGTGTTATTATTATTATTAAATATTATTTAAAATTAATTAAAACACACAAGCCGATCATTTATTTCATAAGATTTTTTCTGTTATTATAGTAAATTAACATGTGATTAAAAAATTATCTTAGTTGGTCGACCTTTATGTAAAATTATTTTTAACTATAACGAATAAAATTCTATTATTATTATTATTACTTCAGTTCGAACTTATCACTATTATTATATAGTAAATTGATGAGAGTGTAAATTCATGTGTTGTGAACTCTGATTTGCATGGAAATGGAGTACGGTTTGGCCTCTTATCATTACAAATCGCGATGTTTATGGAAAATCAGTGAATCAGAGGCTACTGAGGCATTTTGAGCGTGTTTGCACAGGAAAACAGGTCTTAAAGACTCGTAATGGGAGGACTAGATTTTTGAGGTAATTTTTGAAGGTTGTTCGACCAAGATGGTTATAGCGGAGGAGTTTTGGTATCTTCCAGAAAGGCATTCCAGAAAATTATTGTGATCAGCAGAATCTGCTGGAGATGATATGAGAAGAAGTATGAAGGTGAGTGCAGATATGAATATTGGAGGAGTTCTCATGTTGTAATGTAACATTATCTTTATCTTAGAGAAGAATGATGAAAATGAGCTTGTGTTAATTTGTGGAATGATGGATGCAAAGTGGAGTGGCTAGCTATTCTATTTATAATGATTCATTCTGAGGGGATAATTTAAGCGTGTTGATCCACACGCGTTTCCATTGAAAATTTAAATTTATTATTTCCAATAATTCATTAAACAGTTGAAGGATATGAACATTTGCAAGTTGGTTGTCAGGGTTTTGCATGTTTAGCGTTAAATTCAAACCACGGTGGAAGTCAAAGAGAAGCTACGTACTCGCGTATTTTTATTATTATTTTGGTCCAATGACCAAGTCATCAGTCATCACTGTATGCATATATGCTTTAAATAGTAGTATATGTATTCACACCCATTTCATTCAAATTATATTATTTAAAAAAAAAAAAAAAGAAATACTATATATTTTTGAATACTTCATAAAAATAATTTTTTTTAAAGAAACAGCATTTTCATTATACTCCCTCCGTCATTTGGTAAGAGTCCCATTTTCTTTTGGGCACGTGGATTAAGGAGTATTATTATTTAATGTGTAGTGAGTAGTTGTATTAGTGGGTGTGGGTGTGTCCATGTGCCTAAAAAAGGAAATGAGATCCTTTGAGTGAGACAACCAAAATAGTAAAATGAGACTCTTACCTAGGGACGGAGGGAGTATGTAAAATTTTAAAATTTTAATAATTTAAATATTGTTAGTAAAAAAATTTCAAAATTTTAATTACAAATTATTGTTTTTGGTATGACGGCACACCAATGTATTAGCAACAATCATGACATAGAAAAATAAAATAATTATGCAACTAATTCTAATATCTCATAGGCTTGGTGCCAATATATTAGCAACAATCACGACAGAAAAATAAAGTAATCATGCAACTTAAAATTTTAATATGTTATAAACATGGCGATCACTAACATATCCTAAGCTCTCTCGAGTAACTTAAAATCTAAACACAATTTTTTTTTTGAGATTTAGGTGAATTGTGGTATATATTTTATCCCGATTTGATTCTCATTTTCTCCTTTGCTCATTTTAGCTCAAAAACATCTCATTTCTTACAATAAAATAGTATGATTCGCATATTTTTCTATAAAAGTATAAAAATATGATACGAAATAAAATATCAAAAATAACATAAAAGCATGCAAAAATCACATCAACATGACTCTGAAAAAATCAATAAAATTTTCACGTCAAATATTTTACTAACCATTCATACACTTGAGTCGTTTTGAGACTAAGAATTCTTGAATTTTTATTTTACAGAAGTTGCAAAATATTTGTGGGGTAATTATATTTGGATGATCTTATTTAGTCTATCTAAGAAGCGTCATTATTTTTCTATCATTTTCACATGGTCGGCATTTTCTCACTGTCCTTATTTTGATTTTGTTTTGTTAGAGGACAATAAAAGTTTTAAGTGTGGATAACTATGACTATGCATACGGGTGCACAGAGTATTAACTCTTTAAAAAATAAAATGAACAGAGAAACCGCTAATCAAAAATATTTTTTACCCATAATTAAAATGCCCTTTCATTTTAGTCTCCCGAAATAGTTATAATTTGTACTAATTTAGTGTTGTGTAATTTCTTTTGTGCAAAGAGCAAGTTCGATAAAGTACACGAGTAATCAAGTAAAATTATTGAATTATTGGAAATTAAGCAATTAAAAATTTATTCAATCTTATATTTATTGTGATATTATAAGGACAAAAGAAGAAATGGAAGATAAAACATGCAAATAAAGAAATGCAAGAAGTTAAAGAGATGATGGATTAACATGAATGTGTTGATCTCAAAGAGATATTATAGCACTTGGTCCTGTAAATATGGTCAGCCCATATAATACTTTTATTATTTCAGTTATTAATTTAATTAGTTAGTTTTTTGTCCGATTCTAATTAGAAATTAGACAAAGAAAACTAAATATGGAAAAGAGAATTTAAAAAATTACTAAATTTGGACAGAATTAAAGACAAAATATGGATAAAAAACAATTAAATTGAGAATTGAAATAATGACTAAAAATGGAATCAATTATTTATATATATATATATATATATTTATTGGATCAGATGTGATAATATCATGCGAACTAGCAACAAAAGACGACCAATATTCTGCTCTTAGCTAGTTCGAGTTTTTTTTTTCTCTCAAAATGCCAATATTTGGATCACTTCACTATCATTGAAATAGACAACAATTTTCAAAAACAGTTGTCTTTCATCAATCTATTATCTATTGATCAACAGTTGCCTATAATGCCAAACTGATGATGATGATGACTTTAACCCTTTTTTTTCCGTCATTTTCATCATAATTTAATTATTTTTTCCTCCTTTTGCTGTTTTAGCTTAATTTAACCCCTTTTTTACCTTAAAAATCAACAACAAAGCACAAAAAACCCAATCTCTCCAACAATCAAGTATATAGGGCATTTTTCAATTAAATTTCAAGCATATTTAAATAAAATCAAGCTATTAATGTAATCTATTTCTATCAATTTCTACACTCATCAATTACTCCCGTAACTTATTTTATTATTTAATTTACATCATAATTAAATTGTTGTGTGCGGTGCACGGGACATATTCAGGCCACATTTGAAGATTCTAAATTTCTAACAATAAATTTTGACAAAATTAACCAATTAAATAAAGTATGAATGGTTCTTTTAGCGAATAGATAAGAGAGCCACTATATATTATGTATTGATTGATAATAAATTTTACATGTGCTTGTATGAGTTAATGAGCATATCTGATATTTCTTAACTCTTTTATTTTTTATCAATAAAATAAATAAATAAATAAATAAAGTATGAGACTAAATTAACATAATAACTATTTAAAGTTAGATTTAGTTATGAGACCAAACAAAATTCAACTTGTAAAGCAGGTAACTGATAAGTGTAGAAATCTCGTGAATTTAGGGTCCAATTATAGCATGGTTCCATACAATTATGCTTACTTTGAGTGTTTAAGTGTCCTAAATTGCGCGATATTTGTAAATATTTAGAAAATTTGAACTTTGGTAGAATTTGTGTGATTTTCAGGTATAAATGGATTTTAGAAGTGAAGAGGAAGATGTAGGAAAAAGCGAATCTCAATTTAGAGTTAAAACGAGGGAGAACGGGTCAAAACAGTGAAGCAGCGCGAAGATGTTACAAAAATTCGACCGAGGCATGAAAATTCGGTCAAATTTTTGTGCATTTTTTTAAAAAGTACGGTTGAAACAGAGCATCAAAGGCTATGCATACTAAGAAAAATTCGACTGAAGCACGAAATTCAGTCGAATTTTCGTGCAAAATGTCCAGCTGTGCAGCGCGAAATTAGGATTTTTCAAGTGGGTATAAATACTCAAATCTCAATCTTCCAGAGGTAGAACAGCAGGGGGATACTTCTCACATACCACACACCCCCATTTCATCTATTTTCATCTCCATTCATCCATCCTCCTCTCTGCTCATCCATCCACCCAAATTCCACTCCATTTTCCACTATTTTCACACCTTCACCCATGAATTTTCACAAATTCTTATCTACCCATCATGCATCTATGGAGGATTGAGGCTTGAAGAGTAGGAATTTGATCGTTGTCATTTTCACCTAGATTTTAGTGTCTTTGTTTGTGGATGTTCGGATGTTTTTATCTGTATTTGTGTTACTTTTGGTGGAGTTTATATAATTATGAGAAATGTGGTATGGATTGATAGAAATGTATAAATGAGCTTTAATATGTGTGAAACAGGTTAAGAAATTGAGAAAAATGGAGTCAGGAGCAAAACAGAGAAGGAAGAACAGGGCACGCTCGGACACACACCGTGTGCAAAACACATGCCTGTTCGAGCATCAGAATATCGAGCTCGCCCAGGAAAAGCCATATTTTCTCGTGCGCCAGCGCACGCCCCGTGTACAGAACACGGGCCTGTTAGAGAAGGCCGTGCACAGTCATCAGAAAATGCTACACGCCCATGGGAGAGGCCGAGCATTGGCGCACGTCCCATGTCCGGGAATACACAGAACACGCCGAACTAGGTGTGCACTACATGAGCCGTGCGCTGCTACACGGCCTGTGTAGGTGCAAAAGGCAGTGTACATTTCAGAATGTTCTGGAAGCTTCTAGAAGGCCTCTAAGTGATATAAAAGACTGACTTGTGCGAAATTTAGAGGGAAGATAAGAATTAGAGCAGTTACACACACTCCACACCACATTTTCACACACTAGATCCATTTGATTCATCTCCATATATTTGATCCATCCATTTCACTTGATGTTCTACAATCCATCCATCAATCCATCCTTCCACCACTTGAGAAGAGGAAATCATCAATGATTGAAGAAGTTAGCATTTTGAAGAGAAGGAATGTTATCTCCAATAAAGGGAAGCTAATCTACTTTTCAATTATTGTTGATTTTCTTCTTATTTTGGCGCAAATGGAGCAAGCCTTTGAATGTATTGATCTAAACGCAATGTGTAGTGGTTAGTCCTATAGTAGGGCTAATCATATGATTGGTTGAGAAGAATGCTAGATATGTAGGATTCGAGATGTTGAATTGAGTTAATTTTGGACTTCCTTTTATGATTAATGAATCATGTTTCATTTCAATACTTGTGTAATTAAATTCTCTATTCATAGTGTTAGTATGACCATTCCAATGTTATGATTAGATATTTAATTGAATCATATATTAAGATGAGAATGCATGTTAGTATGAGGGGAGCTAAGCCATACCCTTCTTATGCTTAGAACATTCATAGAGGGACACTTAAGAAATTGAGTGAAAAGAACCAAACTTATGATCATATTACTTTAAGGGAATTGAGATTAAGAACAATCCTAGGAGATTTAGATTTGTAAAAGAGTCGAGAACCTATTTGCCTTCGCTATATGGATTATGGGTAAAAACGTGATTGCTTTTAGTCCACAAATTAATGAAGTTCACCATCAAGAGTTATGCATATCTAGCTAGATTCGTAACCATGAGTATGATTAGCCTTACTCTCTTCTTAAGTGCATTCTATCCATATTCCATTCATCTTGTTACTCATTTGACTTTAGATAAAGAGTTGTTAATTGAATTCTTAGTTAATTGATTAGAATAATAAGTAGTCTAAATACCAAACCTCAAATATTGTCACTCTTACAAAGCATAAATCAATGACAAATTCGGATAGAACCATGAGTTTACTTTCTCTTGGGACGACATACTTATAAATTTTGTTGCTTGGTCACATGTGTACAACAACGATAGAGTCTCTTACTCTAAAACATTTTACTAGAAAATGTGACTAAGAACATGATGCCGCTGCAGGGGAAATATTAAACTTTTGGTTGCAACGAGTTTGAATTTGATTAGTTTTGATAAGAGTATTTCTTTTATTTGTTTACTTGTTTACTTATCTTGGTTATTTGGAGAACTAATTTGAAAATTCTTGTAGGTTCATGCGAACTCGTTCAAGGTCTCAATCTATTGAACCTTTGAATTTGGAATTAGAAGCTACCTTAAGAAGGCAAAGAAGAGGAGTGTTAGAGCCTACGGAGAAAGTTATGGAGAACGTAAGGAAAAATGCAAACATGGTTGATGAAGAAGGTAATATGAGGAATTTTTAAGGGGGTGATAATGTTCGAGGAGGAAATAATAATCCGGAGTTTGTGCCACAAGCTAATGCTCAACAAGTTCACTTGCATAATCAACAATTGCAAGAAATCATTCAACACTTGATGGCACAACAAGAAGCAGGGAATAATCCTCCGGTGGTGCAAAATCAGCCCCGTGGTAATGGTAACAATGGAGCTGGGATGAATATCTGTAATCACTTCCAACCGCAATATGGGAATTATGTTATGGGACCACCGTTGAATGTAAACAACTTTGAGATAAAGACGGGATTGATTAATATGGTGCAAGCAAATCAGTTTGGAGGTGGTGCAATGGAAGATCCAAATGCGCACTTATCTCAATTCATGGAGTTAGCCAACACCATCAAGATTAATGGAGTGAGTGAAAATATTATCAAGATGAAGCTTTTTTCCTTTTCATTGAGGGATAAAGCTAATGCTTGGTATCATACTATACCTCTGGGATCATATACTACATGGAGGGAATTGGCTCAAAGATTCTTAAGTAAATATTTCCATACATCAAAGATGTTGCACTTGAAAGGTCAAATCTTCCAATTTAAGCAAATGCCTCTTGAGACTTTTAGTGAGGCTTAGGACCGTTTCAAAGAAATGCTAAGGAGATGTCCATAATATGGATTCCCCGAAGAACAACAAATAGGATTTTTCTATGCCGATCTACATAGAAGTGAGAGGATGCTCATTGATGCCTCGACGGGAGGTTCGATTTTGGGACAAACTCCGAAAAGAACAATTTCCATATGTGAGGAAGTAGCTTTGAATACGGGTCAATGGCCTATGGATAGAGTTGCGGGAATGTATGAAAGAGAGAGAATAGCTAAGATGGAAGAAATGTGCTTGCAACAAGTGAAAAAAGTGGAGGTACCTAAGGAGGATATAACCGATAAGGCAATCACGGAGATACTTAAGAGAATGAATGCTAATTTACAAGTGTCTCCGGATTCTTTGTCCAAGTCTATGGTGAACCAACAAGTGTGTGAGAATCCTCAACGAGGTGTGCCGTTATCTTTGATGAATCAACAAGTATTTCCTAATCCTCAACAAGGCATGTCTATGCCTAATATGGGTCAATCTTCTCAAAGTTATCAAATGCCTACATCTATGCCTCAACAAGGTATGCCCTCTAATTTTGAAATTCAAGATACTTGATGCCCATCGGAGATGTTGTTGACGTTTGATCGTTTAGTTAATGTGAACCGTTAGGATTCCATACGTTTCTAACAAGCAGTAGAAGCAAGTAAACAAGAAACGTGTTATCTTTCACCAGAGTATGTTGAAAACGATGAATTCTCGCTACAGCCTGTGCAGCCTCACCATTTTGGGAATAAATCTCTCTTCGATGTCGGATTTGAGTTATCTATACACCAAAACGATTCTCTCTTCCATGGCTTTCCGTCAGTATATCACACGTCCTGTTCTGAAGTCTGTACCATTTTATAAAAATTATACAAGTTGGCGGATAGCAGCAGCAAACAACCTTCCAGTCTTCTGCTTTATTCCCAAGTCCAATCTCGACGTCGTGTGGGCGACGATCTTTGAGATCTTCTCATTCTGCTGTTCTCTCATCCTACTCACAATGTTAGGCATGATTAATCTCATAGATTAGGATTTCTGGACAGCTGAGATGACTTATATATGGGCTACAGCAGGGACCAGGAAGAGAAATTAGAGTTGGGCCTCCATTGGGCTTAAGTATCCAAGCTTAGCCCAAAGCTTATACTTAAGTCCAATAATAATAATATATACCACTAAAATATTATTACTGCACTACCGTTCTAATCCCATAATTACGTTATGGGCTCCTTATTATGAGCCCGTTAGTCTCCCCATGTTTAAGATATACAATGTCCATTAATTAATTAAGTTACTGACAACTCTATTAATTAATATCTCATCCAAGAGTAGTACCACTCAACCTCATTATCATGCCAGAATAAATTCACCTGCAAGGTTTACATGATAATCCTTATGAGCTCCTCAAGGGGACATCATCAACCTATGACGGACATGGATTCCTTCTACAATCAACAGCATACCGTAGAAACAGCACTACTTCCCAACTCACCGAATTTATTGATTTAATTACATGTAAATCTCACCCATTGATGAATCAAAGAAATACATACTGCCCTACGTGTCGAGGTTATTGTATAGGGATTAAGAGCATGAACATCCATAATAACTGAGATCAAGTTCTCCTATAAGTCAGTATAAGTCAAACGATCTCAGGCGGTCCTGTTCAATACACACAAAGTGCACTAATGTGATTTTATAGCCAAGACAAGCTAATACCAAACCACACCACAATCATCCCGATAGAGAGTCCCCTTCTATCTCAGTTGTGAGCATCTATTTATACTTTATAAGAAAACTGATAATATGATCTTCCGCGTGTTTCACACAACATATTATCTACAGTATAAAGTAAGTGGACTATTGCATCGTGCATATAAATAAATTATAAGATACAATTATTTGATCATATGATTCCTATTTTAAATTAATTGTTATAACATTGTTCATACACAAAGCTAAACTTTTAATGTATAATCCAACAATCTCCCACTTGTATTAAAAGACTATGTTGTAATGTCTTCTGCCATACATCTGATTCCCACTCCCACTACACGATCATCAAAAGCTGTCGCCTAAGGCCCTTGTAAATGGATTTACTAGGTCATCATCCGATGCAATCTTGGCAACAATAACCTTTTCCTTATTATACGATTTTTCTCGTAACAAGTGGTACTCGTGCTCCATGTGTTTAATTGCCTTATGGACTCGTGATTTTTCAAGTTTGCAACTGCACCATTATCATCAAAATAAATTGTGATAACCTTGGGCAAACTTAGAAACACTTCGAAGCCCATCATGAAGTTTCTAAAGTCATACAGATAACTTGGCTGCCTCATAGGCTCCAATTTATTATCTTTCCATGATGGAGTTCGGAGTTTGAAATATATTTCTATATAACACTCCTCCATATTATGAATTAACTTCCTAAAATTAAACACATAACCTTTGAGGTGGATTTACTGCAGTCCCTATCTGATCTGAAAAATCTGAATCTATGTAACCCATAAGAAGCAGTGAATCTGTCCGGTAAGGCCACATATAGTTTCTAGTCCTTTTCAGGTACTTCAAAATTATGTGTTACCACAGTTCAACATTCTTATTTTGGGTTACCTTGATACCCACTATCCACGCATTTAGCAAAACAGATATCTGATCTCGTGCATAGCATTCCTTAGATTAAGCTTCCTTATTCGCCGAAGCATAAAGAACCGCTTTCATCACCTTTATCTTCTTTTGTGTCTCAAGACACATCTCCTAAGATAAAGTCATATGCTAAAACAAGTAAGGATCGTATCATCACATGAAGCTTGAGACAAGCATAATATCCCTTCATTGTGATATGTATTACTGTGATCCAAAGGATATATTTTGCTTCTCTTAAGTCCTTCATTACATACAGCTTTATTAGCCATACCCCATACGCCCAACAATACTCTTTCATTGTCTCCAATAAGCAAGATACTATCTACGTATTGTACAAGAAATACCACCACGTTTTTGTCACTCTCTTCAATACACAAGCCCTATCCGAACATTAATTAAATCCTTGTCACTGGATTTACCTTATCAAAATGGATGTTTCATGATCTTGAAGCTTGCTTTAGTCCATCGATGGACACTTTTAAGCTTACTATCAAAATGCTCTTAGCCCTTTGCAATGAATCACTCTGGTTGCTTCACATAGATGTTTTCCTCAAGACTTCCAATCAGGAAAATTGTCTTGACATTCATTTGCTATCTCTCATATTTCATATGAGTAGCAACAGATAAAAGAGTCCGGATCAACATAGGCATAGCTATTGGCAAATAGGTTTTCTCATATTCGAAACCTTTCTTTTTGAGTATACCTTTCACAATAAGCTTTACTTTCAAGGTTTTCACCTTACGGTATGATCCTCTTTTATTTTGTATGACCACTTCCAATCGATTTTACACCATTTAGTGGTCCTACAAGCAGCCAGATCTAACTTAGAATCCATCGATTCTATTTCAATATTCATTGCACTTCGCTAAGATTATGTATTTTTATCTTGTAGTGCTTCGTCGTATCCATGGGTCAATTTCATGTTTACTAGGGACCAAGTCTCACGACTCTCTCAAAATATATATCTTACGAGTTGTCGAACAACCCTCCTACTATGACAAGGCACTACATGTAATTGTGTATTAGACGTGACACGCGTTGCAGTTTATCTTGTAGTATATCCTCTTGTACAATTGGTACTAATACTTTGTGTTTTCCATCTCATTTCCTTTAGAACAATATATACATGGCATTATGATTTAATACATAGTCCTTTTCCAAAAATTTAGTGTTTATGTTAACAATCACCCTTCGATCTTTTGGACTAAATAAATCATCACCCTTCATTTTTCTAGGATATCCCACAAACAGACAAACATTCATACAAATTACTGTTTCTAGGGCATATCCATAAAATGAATTTAATAATTCCAAATAACTCATCATCTATTTAACCATTTCCATAAGAGTCTTTCTCTTATTAGGATTAGAAGATGTGTTATTAATTACTATTTATTGCATCCGTGGGATGACCATGATTTAAGAGTGAACAAATTATTGCCAACGTACAACAACATATTATAGCTCCATCCTTCATTACTATGATCATGTCATTTAAATGAAATGGAGTATCCATCCGTAAATGCATAGAAACTAAAATGAAATTCTTTATATGAAAATGTATGTAAAGACAATTTCTCATAATCAAGCGTTTATTCATATCGTGAGATAAATAAACAACTCCCACTGCAACAGCCACTACTCTCGTAGTATACCCATGTACCCAATAATAATCTCATCATCACTTAGTTACAAGCTTTTAGTGATTCTGGTATCTACACACACTGTGTCAGTAGATGCCATCACTAACCATGCTAAACGACTAGTGAATGAGATACTAGCCTTATTCATACATTGATGAAAATGGATTTAATTTGCCACATGTTTTGTCAGAAGTTCCCCACCATATACAACCTCTCGTATTTCAGGTAGAACTTGCTCAAAACATCCAGGCAAATTATGATGAATAAATTGATCTAGGTTTCCCTTTAAATTTCTACTCCAAGTATTTCCAATTCATTCATCAAATTATCCATGACCTCTTGCCTTTCTTACTTTCTCAAGTATTTGAAGAGTCGCATGAGACCATCATATTTCTATGAACCTCTCACCTCTCCACTAGAAACTTTAATAGGCAACATGGGACATCCTTAGTGAGAACACATTTATATTTTTCTAAGCAGTAAAATTCAAAACCAAGATTCTTTTCTTATCATCTAATTTTGGACAAGTAAATATGTTTCTTTTAGTAAACAATAAGCGAGATAAAATTATTTGAAATTACAGAGAATCACAAATAAATACACCGATCAAATCTTCGAATTTATCCATTTATATTGATTCCCTCAAAACAATATAAAAATAAAATTCACCGACATCTCAAGCACCATGAGTCTGCAAGCCACGATAGTGTGGACGTTTACAAACCTAAACATTTACAAGAGAAGGTTTTACCCATTAATTTCATTTGTCAACCTAACCTTATGACAAAATAATTAATAGTCGGTTTCTCTTTAGCCATGCAAATCAAAGCAGTAACTCCGATGGGGAGTATACTTATTATTTATACCTAAGTGTACACCATTATTTGATCCAAGTCTGCGGCCCAAGCTTGTGTGCTTTACAGATGGAGAAGTACACACGCGCTCGGATAATTTCCTACAATCATCAATTACAAGTTTGTACAGTGATCCGTAAATAAACTCATCTGATGGAGAAGAAGGTCTATGCCAACACGAAAGTTCATGTGCATCACATTACAAACAATAATTATTTAATGAAGTCTGTACCAGTGATCCGTGAATAAACTCATCCGATGGGGAGAAAGGTCTATGACAACACGCAAGTTTACTCACATCACTTGCAAACCAATAATGAAGGCTGCTGAAATTATTTACCAATCCCCTCTCCCACTTAGTTATTTAACACCGAGGGTTTTTACATGCATACAATATAACAGGTATAAAATACGCAATTAAACATGCTATTATTACGGCAAATAAGGCAGTAAATCAAATAGCACTTGCATCCAAATATATAACAATAATTTACAAAGAAAATAATTATTATCAATTATATATAAGGAATAATAAAAAAAGCCAAATATAAAGGAGTTGACTAGGTCAACACACCATGCATACAAAAGGGTGACTTGCACAACAAGAAAGACCTCTTGTGCCCCAAGCCACCTCCCAACCCATACATGAATGCGCAAGAGAAAAGGGAACCGCATGCACACCGGCACCATTCCAGCCTGAAGTTTCATCGTCTGCCTGAAAACGTGGCCCGTCGAAAAACATCTCCAAGCCAATGCACCACCGACAGCGACCACCTCTACCGACGCTTGCACATGAAGTCACCGCTCCGCCGCCAATTTCAGGCAGGTTGTACCGACACCATCTGGTAGTTGTGACGCCAATGGTTCACTTCCAGCAATGCTCCATGGCGCGCCCAGCAGGTTTCCAACAAGCATCTGTCCTCCCGCTGTCGGCTAGGTTGCTATCTCGTGATCTCACTTCTTGCCGGCAAAATACAGCAGCAGGCCAGACTGCGTACAGTCTGCTTCCCATTCCCGCCGGTCCACCAACCACACGCTGTCGCTATGCAACATCACCGGCCAGCACCCTTCAAATCGACCACGTACCTCGCCGGCTAGAATGACCAGCTGGTCGGACTGAAGCCCAATCCACTCCCCAGCCTTGTTGGAATCCTATCACCGATCAACAACGCCAACCTTCAGTCGAAATCCCGCTGGTAAGCTGCTTCCAGTGATAGCAGTTCCGCTAAGCCCACACATGACAGCCACATGAGGAGACCCGCTCGGAAATAGGGAGAGACCCGATCAACACCATATGAGGACTCGCCCAATGGGAAACTCATAATTCCTTGGAAAGAATAGGACTTGATTGGGAAAACATCCAGGCTCGATCAAAAACTTGCAGATGTGCTCAGAAACACGTCAATTTTGCCTGGAAACTCGCTGGTCCACCCCTAAAACGCTGTGAAACATCAACACCCATCGATCTTCCTACAATATTATGACACCATCGAGCCCTAACAAATGCGACTAGGCATCATTCTCTTGCAACTGGTGTCAGCCTGTTTGATCAGCAACTTTTCGACAGAAGCGAAAGCAACCAGCAACTTGTTCTGCCAACGTATTCCAGCAACCATCGACAAGCATCACTGCCTTCCAACGGTGCCACTACCTTGTTGTACAAGACAACCCTTTCACCACTGAAACATGTCGCCGGCTTACCACTCGTCAGCCACAACATCAGTCACTGTCGGCAGGCATATACCAGCCTCGCACTAGCGATCAAATCACCACCACTAGGTCTCGTTAGATTTGTCAATGTCCATCATCAGTTGTACACGTTCATCGTCCATTGTCCATCGACGACCAACAGCCACCGATCATCGTTCGATGTAGAGTGTGTGTGTGGTTTAGCTAGGATTGTGCAGCCATGGAAACAACTTTTAGGTTTTATGAACATCCAACCGTATAGAACAGGTATCATAAACTTATAATTCACATAGAGATTTCAATTGGATTAATCAATAAACCAAAACCCTAATTATCCATGTGATTTTAATCCAAATAAAAATGCATAATTCACATAAACCCTAGCCTAACGTTTTACGCTTCATCACGAAACCGAAGCTCTGATACCAATTGTTGGCATTTGATCATTTGGTTAACATGAACCGTTAGGGTTACATATATTTCTAACAAGCAGTGAAAGCAAGTAAACAAGAAACATGTTACCTTTCATCAAGGTATGTTGAAGACGATGAATTCTCGCTACCAGCCTGCGCTGCCTCACCATTTTGGGCATAACTCTCTCATCCGATGTCAGATTAGAGTTATCTATGCGCCAAAATGATTCTCTCTTCTGTGGCTTTCCGTCAGTATATCACATGTCCTGTTCTAAAGTCTGTAAGATTTTATAAAAATCGTACAAGTTGGCAGACAGAAGCAGCAAACAACCTTCCAGTCTTTTGTTGTATTCTCAAGTCCAATCTCGACGTCGTGTGGGCGATGATCTTCGAGATCTTCTCATTCTACTGTTCCCTTACCCTACTCAAGTGTTAGTCGTGATTAATCTCATATATTAGGATTTCCGAATAGCTGAGATGACTTATATATAGGCTACAACAGAGACCAGGAGGAGAAATTAGAGTTGGGCCTCCATTGGGCTTAAGTATCCATGCTTAGCCCAAAGCTTATACTTAAGTTCAATAATAATAATATATACCACTAAAATATTATTACTGCACTGCTGTTCTAATCCCATTATTACGTTATGGGCTCCTTCTTATTATGAGCTCATTAGTCTCCCCATGTTTAAGATATACAATGCCCATTAATTAATTAAGTTACTGACAACTCCATTAATTAATATCTCATCCAAGAGTAGTACCACTCAACCTCATTATCATGTCGGAATAAATCCACCAGTAAGGTTTACATGATAATCCTTATGAGCTCCTCAAGGGGACATCATCAACCTTTGACGGACACGGATTCCTTCTACAATCAACAGAACACTATAGAAACAACACTACTTCCCAACTCACCGAGTTTGTTGATTTAATTACATGTAAATCTCACTCATTGATGAATCAAAGAAATACATACTGCCCTACGTGTCGAGGTTATTGTATAGGGATTAAAAGCACGAATATCCATAATAACTGAGATCAAGTTCTCCTATAAGTCAGTATAAGTCGAACGATCTCAGGCGGTCCTGCTCAATACACACAAAGTGCACTAATGTGATTATATAGCCAAGACAAGCTAATACCAAACCACACTACAACCATCCCGATAGAGAGTTCTCGTCTATCTTGGTTGTGAGCATCTATTTATACTTATAAGGAAACAGATAATAAGATCTTCCGCGTGTTGTCGCACAATATATTATTTACAATATAAAGTAAATGGACTATTGCATCGTGCATATAAATAAATTATAAGACGCAATTATTTGATCGTATGATTCTCATTTCAAATTAATTGTTATAACATTGTTCATACACAAAGCTAGACTTTTAGTATACAATTCAACAAATGTCACTTGAGGAAGTTGCCTTCATGCAAGGAAGGAACTTCCAAGGAAATTATGGTGGTAACTTTGGTAATCATGGAGGTGGATATCCACAAAGGCAAGAAGGATGGAATCAAAACAATTATGGAGGAAATTTCAATTAACCTCGTAGGTATAAGAATTTGTCATATGGGAATCAAGAGAATGCCCTTACTCTTCCATCGGGCATTAATCTGGGAGAGAAAGCTCCAAATGGTTAAGGGAAGCCTACAATGAAAGATCTAATGGGTAAAATATTTGAATTTATAAAGGAAGATAAGGAGGAAAGAAGGCAAAGAGATGAAGTGATTGATAAAAAATTCAAAGCACTTGAAACTCAAATGAGTCAAATGACAACCGAGAAAGGTAAAATGCATCGTAAGGGTAAGTTTCCCTCCACTACCGTGACTAATCTGAAGGAACAATTTTTGTATATTACCGTTTGTAATATGGAAAGTAAGGTGGAGAAAGGGTTGGTGGAAACAACAAATATCGTTTCAAAGGTTGAAGAAGTACTTTGTGATGAAGTCGTGTCAAAAGTGGAGGAGGAAGTTGCCATTGATAAGGATTTGTCTTTTGATGATGAGAAGATAATTGGTGAATTTTTGTCTTTGTTGGATGATGAAAGTAATTGTGATGAAGAGGTGATGTTGAAACAAGATCATGACACTGTTGAAGTTGATGCTTCATCAAAGGTTGAAGACCCCTGTAAATTTGTTCTTACTTGTAAAATTGGAAAAGGGGGATATTTTAATGCTATATTTGATCTTGGTTCAAGCATTAATGTGATGCCTTTAGAAATATTTGAAAAACTTTGCATTGGGAGGTTAAAGGAAACGGATGTGGAAATCGGAATAATGGATGGTTCAATGATAAAGCCCCATAGAGTTGTGGAGGATATGATTGTGAAAATAGAGGATTTTGTCTTTCCAGTGGATTTTATGATAGTTGAGAAGCAAGCGAATCCTTTGATCCCATTGATTTTTGGAAGACTATTTCTAGCAACCGGAAGAGCAAAGTTTGTCATGGATAAGAAGGAACTCACACTCCGATCAAATAAAAGAGAATTGGTGTTATCAAGAAAGAATTTTAAAGGGGAGATCTTCATTTGAAGCCACCCATTAAGCCTCCGGATGATCGAGATCGAGTGGTAAGTGAAATTTTAAAAGATGAAGATTTAACTAACTTTTTACTTGAATTTGCAGGAATTTTTTCTTCAAGGAGGAACAAGTTCGGGGGTAATGCACGTGTTGATTGGAAGATTGATAAAGGGCCTCCAGGATTTGAAAACATGAGGAAAAGAGGTAATGAATTGAGTTCAAGTGTTAAAGGAGCAAGAAGTATGGATAAGAAGGTTGTTAAGGAAATGTTTAAAGTGAAGATGAGGCCCGATGGGATCTTGGATTTCTCCAATAGTTAAGAGTTTAAATGCGTCTAGCTCGACGACGTTAAATCGAGCGCTTGATGGGAGGCAATCAATTTTAGTAAGTTTTCTTGTTTAGTTTTATTTTTCTTGTATTTTTGGTATGTAGGTGATGAAGCTCATGAAGAAAAGGGCGCTAAAGATAGAATGAAAATGTATGCCACACCACTTTTTACAAACTTAAATTTTAACACTTGTGTTAATTTAAGTTTGGGGGGGATTGCGTGGTGGTCATACTTGGATTGTGGAAAATGCACATGAGTCATCACGAGGTAAGTTCATGAAGAGCATTGGTGAAAACGACAAGGGTAAGTCTCACCATTTTTTGCAAACTTAATTCTCAACTTGTTTTGATTTATGTTTGGGGGGAGAGTGCGTGGTGTGACTTACTATTTATTTATGCTTGAATGTGTGATGAATCATGTGTGTTTTTGTGCCAATTTTGGATCAATTTATGTTGGATTCTTGTTTTATTGATTATTGAACAAACATGTGCCAATTTAATTGTTAAATTGAGAGTGGAATTAAGGTTCATGAGAAAGTTGAATTAGGGGATTTGTGAGAATGATGAAATTGGATGTATATGTTGTGCAAATTGAATTATCATGCTTGTAGAATGCTTAAATTGTAGTCAAATAGATTTAGGTTTTGAGGATTCGGGCATGAGGAAATGTGGATTATATTTTGAAAGTTTATGGAAAAGTTGTTCATGCCAAGTGTTTGATGAAATGTCTAAGTGAAAATTTTGACTAAATCTGAGATCATATATTCATAGTGATTAGTGATGGTATATTTTGGAACTTATGTGTGTACGTATGATATGAATTGAGATATAAGCTCATAGATAATTTAAAGGAGTGATAGTGAAGTGAATGTTGTGGTGAAGCTTGAAGCTATAATGATATGAATGTGTAATGTTGATGCATAGTATAGTTCACACTTAGTTGAATAACTAGAGTGGAATCTAAACTTAATGCATTAACATTTTTATTGATGAAATTGAAAATGACTTGAACATTGTTGTAAATTGTAGATGGCCGAGAGGAGAGTGAGACCAAGGAATGAAGATTTCATCGTCATTACCAATCTAGGGGAATTGGCTAATCTCGATGCTCAAATAATGGAAGATGGGGTCCATCCGGACTACTTTGGGGTAGAATTTAAAGACCATTGAGGTAAGTATGTGCTTCGTTGGCAAACACTTTCTCCCAAGATCAAGCCAACCTGATTCCAAGATACAACAACAATGGAAGGGTTAGGAATTGATGAAGATTTAAGGAAGTTGTTCAGATTCTCACAGATGGAAGAGTTTTTCGATAAAAGGCCTCCTATTTACTATCATCTAACTGCTGAGTTCATGAGCACTTTTCAAGTGAAGAAGGATAAGAATGATTTCTCTATTTCAGTAACATTCCAATTAGACAACGTGATGAGAGAAAAGATCCCTCTACATGTTTTGAATGGATTTTTTGGATGCCCACCATGTCAAGACCATCAGAATTTTTATCATGGAGGTGCTTTTAATCAGTAAGAATGGTAGAAAAGTTTGGTGAATGATGGGACAGAGCAAGCAGGATATGTTCCCAACGCCTCAAAAGGAACTGCAATAAGGAATCCAGTCATAAGGTACCTAGAGAAGATTGTCTCGAATACCATCTTAGGGAGATTTGAGAGTGGAGCAGTGGGAGAGAAGCAGTTATACATCATGTACTGCATATACCATGAGCTATCACTGAATGTTGCAGCGCATTTTGTGCAACATGCGGAGAGAGTTGCTAAGAGACAAACTTCTCAGGGATTGATGCTAGGAGGTATGATTACTATAATCATTCAAGGCTTGGAAATAAATCTTGCGGGAATGGAAAATAGGATGGTGAGTGAAGGATTGAATTATCTGCAGTTGATGAGGATGTAATTTTTGTCTATAGCCGGGAATCAGTATTGCTTAAGGCAAGAAAAAAGGGCTCCATTTCCTTTGCCAGCTCCAGAGCTCACTACAATATACACTCAGTGGAGGTTTTTTAATTTGGCAATGGCTAGTGCTAATCACTCCAGGGTTGTGAGAGCATTTTATAGAAGAAACCGAGAGAAAGTGGAAGAGGTTCTCAGACAGATGAGAGTTGAAGAAAATCATGAACTAGCCAATTTGAGAGTTGAGCCGGTCCCTAAGGAAGGAGACAAGAAGGAGCCACCACATCAGCAGGTGGAGTTTGAAGAGCAAGCCCCTGAGCCACCACAGTTTGAGAAGGAAAAGCGACAGCAGTAGCCACCAATAGGACCCGAACATGGCAATGATCAATGGAATTATATGATGGATGAAGTGAGAGATATAAGGCATGTGTAGCAGACGTATGAAGCACAGATGAGGGAGATCCGAGAGGTCCAGCAGGAGAATATAATGCATATTCAAGAACTAAGAGCTGGACAGCGGTGTAGGGAGTACTACGAGGAGCAGTCTTGGGTGCACTCCAACAACATAGAGGAGATGATGACGATGATGTTCAATTTCCAATTCCCAGCGTCTCCTCGTGCGTACATTCTATGGAATGCTTATCATCCACCTCCACCTTCGGAGCCATGAGGGAGTCATTTTAGTGCCTATCACTTCTAATAGTTCATTTGAAGAATTTTAGACTTGATTTGATTCGTTAGATTTTGATTGGATTGTACTTAAATTATTTTATTTTGGGAGGTTTTACTTTGGGATTTTTATTTTCAGTTTTATGCGATTTACTTTTCATTATTTTTGGTATTTTAGTTTGATTTTCATAATGTGGATGTGATGGGAATTTGATCTTACTTCTTATGGATGTGAATTGATGTGCTTTGATATCTTGAGATGGATGACTTTGGGTTATGCATGTTATGTGCTTTTGCTATGTTTCTTGTTTGGTAAGTCTTTGTTATTGTGTTATGTTTGTTTTGTTTTAATTCTTGTAGGGATGGTTTGGTGGTATGTTTTGGGAAGGTGTTGAATATTTTTGAATGTGAGCTATGATGCATTGTTTGTGATAGGTAATGGCAAGTATGTTAAGGATTTTTACTAGTCAAAATTGTGACATAAATTACATAACTTGTTCAATTTTGAGAAGTATGAAGGTTAATTTGGATTCTTTTTCCAAGCAAAAGCTTGTGAGAGTTGAGCCTCAACTGTGCCTCTACAGTTAATTCTTGATGAGAGGACCGGTTGAACTTAGACAAACTAGAATTTGCTCTTGGATTATAGGAACGAAGCCCGAATGGTTAAAATTTATGATATGATCTTAGGCCATCCTTGTTAAATGAAGTCATAGCCATAAAAGTCCTTACCTAAACATTATCCCTAGTTAGCCAATTTGAGCCTATAAATATTTTCTTTGTGATATAAGCACAATACAAGCCCTGAAAATCCACTTGAGCCTTATATATGTAACCTATGTGTAGGTAATTGAGGATGATGATGGTTTACAAGGGAAGATGTGGAAAAATGTGCAAGTAAATGGAAGAAAGGTTGAATCAAGAAAAATGATGAAAGAGCTCAAGTTAAAAGCAAGTGCAACTTCAACAAAAAGTGGAAAAAAGAGCAAAATCATAAAATATACTCAAGGAATACAAAAGTTAAAGAAAAGAAGTATGTTATTCAAAAGAAGCTCAATGAATCCATGATATGTTGATATTTAGTGCTTTTGAATAATTGACAAAGGGAGGAAGTTTGAAAGTGAAGAAGTTGGAGAAAAGAATCATCTCTTCGATTATCTACACTTGACTAGTCACTATTACCCAAAGTTTCCTACCCTACCAAAGAGTCTAAACATTATATCCTAAGATAAAGACCTATTTGATTACTTATTTAAACTAGGGTGGCTTGTGAACATAGTCCTGTTGGATTGTATACTAAAAGTCTAGCTTTAGTATGAACAATGTCATAACAATATTTGAAATGAGAATCATTGATCAAATGATTGCATCTTATAATTTATTTTATATGCATGATGCAATAGTCCATTTACTTTATACTGTAGATAATATGTTGTGCGACAACACGCGGAAGATCATATTATCGATTTCCTTATAAAGTATAAACAAATGCTCACAACAGAGATAGACGGGGACTCTCTATCGGTATGGTTGTAGTGTGGTTTGGTATTAGTTTGTCTTGGCTATAGAATCATATTAGTGCACTTGTGTGTATTGAGCAGGACCGTTTGAGATCGTTCGACTTATACTGACTTATAGAAGAACTTGATCTCTGTTATTATGGAAGTTCGTGCTCTTAATCCCTATACAATAACCTCGACACGTAGGGCAGTATGTATTTCTTTGATTCATCAATGGGTGAGATTTATAAGTATTAAATCAACAAACTCGGTGAGTTGGGAAGTAGTGCTGTATCTATGGTGTGCTGTTGATTGTAGAAGGAATCCATGTCCGACATAGGTTGATGATGTCCCCTTGAGGAGCTCATAAGGTTCATCATGTAAATCTTGCAAGTGGATTAATTTCCGGCATGATAATAAGGTTGAGTGGTACTACTCTCGGATGAGATACTAATTAATTTGAGTTGTCAGTAACTTAATTAATTAATGAGCATTGTATATCTTAAACATGGGGAGACTATCGGGCTTATAATAAGAAGGAGCCCAGAACATAATTTTGGGATTGGACGGGTAGTGCAGTAATAATATTTTAGTGGACTATATTATTATTATTGGATTTAATTAAAAGCTTTGGGCTAAACTTGGTTAATTAAATTCAATTGAGGCCCAGCCCAATTTCTCCTCCTGGTCCCTGCTGTAGCCCAATATATAAGTGAACTCAGCTTCCTGGAACCCTCAGATTATTCCTGCGCCTCTTTTGGTGAGAGAAGGGAAGAGAAGCAGATTGAGAGATCCTGCAGACTGTTGCCCACACAACAGCAGGATCACACTTGGGACATACAACAGAAGATTGAGAGGTGGTTCTCTGCAGCGATTCATCCTCTACACCAACCCAGAAGTACGGTAAACAGTTTATTAATCGCTTCCGCTGATTTGTTTACCTGTTCATCCTAACGATCACGTTTGAACCACACGATCCAATTGCCAGCAAGTCCATGAGCAAGCCTATGGTGAGTCAGTTTTAACCGGTTGATGAGTGTTGTTCAAAACCTTACTCCATAGAGTGTTGAGTGAATTTGATATCCTATGAGAGGCTTGGATTAAAAGGGATTTGATTACTCTTTTGTCAACTTAAGATTGAACTTGTTAGTCTTCCATGTTATAAGTTTGATGATGTAGGAATATTTAATGTGATTTTGTAATCCTTATTACTTGTGATGTGTTGTGGTTTATGTTCATTAGGTTTTTTTAGGTGAAAATTACTCCTCTTGTATACATTTTTCGTTGTTCGAGGATGAACAACACTTTATGTTTTGGGGATTGATCGTTGTCATTTTCACCTAGATTTTAGTATTTTTGTTTGTGGATGTTCGGATGTTTTTATCCGTATTTGTGTGACTTTTGGTGGAGTTTATGTAATTATGAGAAATGTGGTATAGATTGATAAAAATGTGTAAATGAGCTTTAATATGTGCGAAACAGGTTAAGAAATGGAGAAAAATGGAGTCGGGAGCAAAATGGAGAAGGAAGAAAAGGGCATGCTCGGACATGCCCCATGTGCAGAACACGGGCCTATCCGAGGTGGCCGTGTTTGAGCATCAGAACGTCGAGCTTGCCCAGGAGAAGGCCATGTTCTGGCGCACGAGCCGTACACCAGCGCACACCTTATTTATAAAAAAAAATGGGCCTGTTAGAGAAGGTCGTGCACAGTTGTCAGAAAATGCTACATGCCCATGGGAGAGGCCGAGCGTTGGCGCATGCCCCGTGTCTAGAAACACGCAGAACATGCCGAACTAGGTGTGCACTACACGAGCCGTGTGTTAATACACAGCCCATGTAGGTACAAAAGGCAGTGTATATTTCAGAATGTTTCGGAAGCTTCTAGAAGGCCTCTAAGTGATATAAAAGGCTGACTTGTGCGAAATTTAGAGGGGAGATCAGAATTAGAGCAGTTACACACACTCCACACCATATTTTCACACACTAGATCCATTTGATTCATCTCTATATATTTGATCCATCCATTTCACTTGATCTTCCACAATCCATCCATCAATCAATCCTTCTACCACTTGAGAAGAGGAAAGCATCAATGAATGAAGAAGTTAGCATTTTGAAGAGAAGGAAGGTTATCTCCACAAAAGGGAAGCCAATATACTTTTCAATTATTGTTGATTTTCTTCTTATTTTGGCACAAATGGAGCAAGCTTTTGAATGAATTGATCTAAACACAATGTGTAGTGGCTAGTCTTATAGTAGGGCTAATCATATTATTGGTTGAGAAGAATGCTAGATATGTAGGATTTGAGATGTTGAATTGAGTTAACTTTGGACTTCCTTTTATGATTAATGAATCATGTTTCATTTCAATACTTGTGTGATTAAATTCTCTATTCATAGTGTTAGGATGACCATTCTAATGTTATGATTAGATGTTTAATTAAATTATATATTAAGATGAGCATGCATGTTAGTATGAGGCGAGGTAAGCCATACCCTTCTTATGCTTAGAACTTTAATAGAGGGACACTTAAAAAATTGTTTGAAGAGAACCAAACTTATGATCATATTACCTTAAGGGAATTGAGATTAAGAACAATCATAGGAGATTTAGACTTGTAAAAGAGTCGAGAACCTAATTGCCTTGACCATAGGGATTAGGGGTAAAAACGTGATTGCTTTTTGTCCACAAATTGATGAAGTTCACCATCAAGAGTTATGCATATCTAGCTAGATTCACAACCATGAGTATGATTAGCCTTGCTCTTTTCTTAAGTGCATTCTATCCATATTCCATTCATCTTGTTACTCATTTGATTTTAGATAAATTTAGTTGTTAATTGAATTCTTAGTTAATTGATTAGAATAATAAGTAGTCTAAATACCAAACCTCCAATATTGTCACCCTTACAAAGCATAAATCAATGAAAAATTCGGATAGAACCATGAGTTTACTTTCCCTTGGGACGACATACTTATAAATTTTTTTGCTTGGTCACACGTGTACAACAACGATAGAGTCTCTTACTCTAAAATATTTTACTAGAAAATTCGACTAAGAACAGAATTGCATCTTAAAGGGAATAATCAACCTAAATTCCGAATAGGGGAGAACTTACCTTTCATTTGTAGTTTTTTTGTTTTGTTTGCAACAATGAATATTTGTAAGCATTTTAGGGACGTTTTCATGATATTTGTTATTGGCTAGACCTCTTGTGAGGCTAACCACGTGATGAATTAGGGATATTTGGATTTGTTGAATTTCTAATGGTTTAATTGATGTGATTTTTGGAATTTCCTACATGATACATGATTTACTTAATTTGTATTATGATGTGTGTGGTTAAATTCTTCATTTATGATATTAGGATGGTCATTCCAATATTATGTTTAGAGATTTTATTGAATCATGTTATAATATGGATTTTATATGTTAGTATGTAGTAGCATCTTTGTACACTTAGAACATTCATGTTGGAACACTTAGTTGATTGATCTTAATTGATTGTTAATTGAGTGAGAAGGATAAATCTTATATTCATAGTGCCTTTAAGGGAATTGAGAGCGAGAAACAATCTCTTATACTTTAAACTTGTAATGATTTGAGAACTTAATCACCTTGGCCAAAGGGATTAGGGGAATATTTGTGATTGCTTTTATTCCAATTATCATTTATGTTTTCCATTTGAATTTAACAAGTCTATATTGTGTCCTTGATTTTAATTGTGGTTAGCATTGCTCCTCTTTAAATTGTTGATTCATCAATTCATCCATCATCCATCATCCATTCCATTTGTATCTTTTTATCTTAATTGCTTTCTTAGGTATTAATTGTAGTTAATTCTATTCCCTCCATTATTGATTAGTCCTACTAGAGTAAAACATCATTCAAATACGGATACATACACTTTCTCTCTTGGGTTAGATATAATAAATTTTGCACTTGGTCACCACGTTCTACACAACGATAGAGTACGCTTACTCTTATTAATTTGTACCAAAATTGAGGAATGAAAAGTTTTTTTGTCCCATAACTATTTAAAATTATAGATTTTGTCCCAAAAAAGATATTTGTATCGATTTTGTCCCATAACTATAAGTTTTATTTCAATTTTGTCTAATTTTCACCAGAATCTTCAATTTTCGCCGGAAATTGGTCACGTGCGTTTCACGTGACGGATGAATTTGAGAGTTCCGGCGAAAATTGAGGGTTCCGGCAAAAATTGGGCAAAATCAACATAAAACTCATAGATATGGGACAAAATCAATACAAATATCTTTTTTGGGACAAAATTTAAAGTTTAAAAAGTTATGGGACAAAAAAACTTTGGGTTAATTCCTAAAAAATTCACCACCTTATTGGGGGTTTTCAAATATATCACGACCTTTTATTTTTGTCAATTCAATACACGATCTATTAAATATTTTCAATTCTTTCACGAACTTTTATTTTTGTCAATTTAATACGTGATCTATTTATTATTTTTAATTCTATCACAAATTTTTTTTGCAATTTGATACACCACTTATTTTATTTTTTCAATTCAATTCATTATTATTATTATTATTATTATAATAAAAGTAGAACTATGTAGTTATTAATTAATGGAATTAATACTCCATCCAAATTTTTTATTTTTATTTTTAAATTTAAATTGGTTACTAATTAATTTCCTTTGCTATAAAATTTTATTTTCAATAAAAAATTTTTTTATATTATATTTTTTATTAGAGTTGTGGATTTATGATGGGCGTTTTCCCTACACACAAAATTAATCCTCATGTGCAAGGATATCAATTGTAGTTTTGATGGGCAACCAAGTGATTATCGAACCCAAGGATGGATTATTATTAATTCAATTATATTCTAGATTATTGAGACTATGTTGGCAAATTATTGTGGTGATTAAGTAACTAAATAACAAGTATTTAAAATAGCAAATAAAGTAAACAAGCAATAGAAATGGAACGACTGTGATCAAGTGAGAAATTAGGTAGTTCTTCGGGTTATCCAATTTTACTTATTAATTTCCTTTCTATGTGTTGATATCCGACTCTTCCTTGTAGCTTATGGATGCATCACTAACATGCAAGTTCACTCTATAGACACAAGTAAAGAAGCGTATGACACGTATGAATATCCTTGGAGCAAGATTATTTCCCGTGCACTTAGTACTCTAACCCGATATTATCTCCCTTTCTAGGTACTATGAAATTATACTCTTATCCTACTTATTAACTCGAATAATATTCAATTAACAAGTATTTATATAAGATAGTTCTAATAAGACTTCGGAGTTCTCTCACTTAGAATTATAACATGTAAATCCTGCTCAGCAGTTAACGCACTCATCAATAACCAAGATATATATTCAGACTCTACATAACAGTTAGTGATGCACAAAACAACTGTGAGTTTGAATTTAAAAAGCACAATCTTATATAAAATAAACTACAAGTAGTGTTGTACGGAGTTTACACATGGAAATTCAATTAACTCATAAAACCTTCATAACCCTAGAATTACCTAAGCGGTTCTAGCCCATGATTGATCTACGAACAATCATGGTAGGTGGTAGGATCTTACCCATAGTCTTGAAAATTACAAGATAAATTAAGTAGCGAAGTTAACCATAGATGCTGGCGCCGTCGTGACTCTCTCCATCTTGAATCTTCACTTGATTCTCACTTGGTTCGACAGGCGAACCTCTCTCCATAGCTCCTTCGGATGACGGTAGAGTTTCGGTGGTGAATGGATGATGAAGCCTTCTTTTTGTGCTGCGAAGGATCCCTTTTTATACTTGTTAAACCTCCTTACAGGCCTTGGAAGGGTTCTTAATTTAGACACACATCAAATTTGGTAAGAGTAGAAGGGCTCTTAATTTAGACATGCGTCAAATTTGGTAAAAAAAACACCAAATTGCCAAAAATAGATGCAGCGACATTTCATTCAACCAAGCCTCTACTGGTCGAACAAAGCATCCAGGGCGAACGCTAGTCGAACAAGCTCTCTGTAAGATTCTGATCATTACGTTTGACCAAGATGATTTTGGTCGAACAGACTCATTTGGTCGAACAAGCTCTCTGGACACTTTTGCACATTTTGTTCGGCTTGGCCTCCCTTGTTTGACCAAAGTGATGCTGGTCGAACAAGTCCATCTTGGTCGAACAACATTTAAAAATTGCCTTGAAGATCGTATCCTCTCATTCCGAACCTTTAAGACATGTTTTTTTGCGTAAACACGCTCAAAAAGCCTCAGTAGCCTCTGATTCACTGATTTTCCATAAACATCGCGATTTGTCTTTATAAGAGATCAAACCGTACTCCATTTCCATGCAAATCAGAGTTCACAACACATGAATTTACACTCTTACCAAACTCCCAAACTTACATGTTGCTCATCCCGAGGGAACGACATTCAAATCAAATCCAGATTGTGTAATCACAAGATCCTTATAACAAGCACAACCTTTCTAACACATGCAATTATATCAATTCAAAACATACATTCCATCATACCCTTCATTTATGCAAAACATCAATCAATCACAATACTTCTACGAGTGCTAAATCATCTAGCTCACGGATAAGTGTTTACTCTCTCTCAAGTGTAAAAGATGTATACTTTAAAGGCTAGTATATATGCTCAAATTCAATTCTTATACTCGCGTAACCATAAGCTTGACAAGGGTCTCAAAAATCCATCTATAATCGTTCAACACTAGGATCACAAAGGACTTGCTCTTAGGGTTATAATGTTGGCTCTTTGGTAAAGGTAAGAGAATATAGATAAGTGACTAAATTTACTAGTAAAGAATTACCTTGGAATTTTGCACTTCAACAACTTCCTTCTTTTTTCTTCCGACATTCTTATGATCACTTCAATTTACGCTTTCTCCATCTTCACGTGGATCAACATCTTTTCTTTAACAATAGAATACCAATTCCGGTGTTCTTCAAATATAAGGGTACTAGTTTCGAGCACTACCCTTTCTAACAATAGGAATACTGGTTTTAGGCACTATCCCTTGCAAGACTTAATCATATTCCTCGTACTTCACGTCATTACACCAAACTTTCCTTCCTATTCTTCCAAGATCTAACTAGCATTTATATACCTCCACTCCTTACTAGTAAATATGTATTCAATGCTCAAATAAGTAAATAATGGCTTTTATCAACGGCTTGCCAAAGAAAAAGGTTTAAAGGCTCAACAGGACTTTCAATGATAATCATAGAACAAGGTAGGGTAGATTTGGCTAAGTGACTTAATCATCAATAAATGGCCTAAGATCATATCCTAACATCTATCAATTATAGACTTCAAACAAGACTCCAAGTCAAGTTCTAGAATACGAGTATGCAAATGATTCTTCAAAGCATGCAATCAACATCAATTTTTTCATGAACTACAAGTAAAAATAGAATATGCTCATCATTAACAAATCAACATGCATCAAAACAAGTTCACATGTATAACATGATGCATTACACTAAACAATTCAAAGCAAATCAATGTATCCATCCTCCAACAATCAAACACCTAACATCATCAATAATATCAAGTACATGTCACTCACACCACAAATACCCAACCTGTAAAGTGAAAAGAAGAAGGGAGATGAGATGAAACAGATAAAATTAATAAAAACCTGGGCGCTACTACTCCTCCGGATCATCACTCTCATCTCTGCGCCAATCATCGAAATCCCTCTGAAGAGTATCGATCTTCCTATCAAGAGCTTCATAGTTCTCATTCAAATCTCCCAATCTAAGGTTAAGCACAACATAATTATCATTCGCCAATGCCAGCTGCCTATTCATCTCCTGCTGGTTCGCATTTAGTGTGGCGAAGTGCTCATGCATCAATCGGAAATGCTCCCGATAAAAGTGGTCTTGAGCTCGCCAGAAATCCTGCTGTTGCTATGGTAGTGGCTCGAAGTACTCATGCTCCTGCAGATGTGGAGGCTGCATCGGAGGCATATCCATCTCCGAATAGATAAAAGCTGGTGGTGGCTGCGGCTCTTAATCCTCAAAGTCAGCTAAATCTCCTATTAAAATCATATCCTCGCCTAGAAGGATTCTCTATGCGTGCATATGAGCAAGACGTCTCCAATCTCCTTCATCTAAACAAGTCCTCGAGATCACCCTGTGCTCCGAGGTATCCATCAACAAGTTACTGTTGACTTGAATCATCGTAAGATCAACAATAAAATGTGGAAATCTGAACGATAGAGGATTCTTGCCACGAATGAACATCTAAGTATCGTCTATCCGCTGAATCAACCCCATCCTCACACATGACGATAGGATCAAGTCTGGATCTCCTCGGATCGGCCTATGCCTGCTCAAATCAACCGGATAATACTCGGCTATCAGAGTAATGAGCCCTCCAATATTCACGCGCTGAAATCCGTGGGTAGTGAACTTATGCAGCTGCTGGAATAATTAGGCCGCAACATTAAAGCGGACTCCATGAAGCATGCACCATAGCACGTAAAGCTCTTCCCTCAGAATACAACTACATTTGGACCTAGCAAACAATGTGTTACCCCAAATCCTATCCATATAGGCTATCATAGGGTTGCGGATAAAAGCAACCTTGTAAGTATTTGAATTATATCTTCCTCGCCTCCCCGAGATAACCCTCCAAAACTCATCGGGTTTGAAATCATCGTGCTCCACATCAGTTTAATTCTCATAGCCAATCATCTCATTAAATTCTCAGGCATACATCATCTGCTATTGCCCACCAATCTGAACCTGGATACCATATGGAAGGTAACGATCTCCATGCTCAATTCTCAATGAACATAGAACCTCATCAGTTATGTGAAAATACGTCTCCCTCTTCATCTCCATAAACCTAGTTATTCCTACTTGATTGAACATCCAATGAATATCGTTAGTGATGTTCATCTTCACCATAGCATGATCATCTTGATATCTTGTCCTAGTTATGTTTTTAGAAATCACAGTCCACAAATCCTTCTTCTCCTCCCAATCTCCGAGTTTAATACCACAATCGGACGGCCTCATCTTATCCGTCTTTAATCTCTTAGCCATTTCACTCTTGGAAGGAGACTTAGTTCCCTTCCTCTTAGAAGAGGAAGCAATCTCTTTTACTATAAAAATTATACTTCAATACACAACAAAAGAGATATACCAATCCTAAGACTAACATGAATCCTACTCAAGACTTCAAACTCATGTTTTACACCATTCTCAATTTCAAGTGTTGATCCAATCATCTTACAACTATAAACTCAACACTTTCAATCAAGATCCATTAAAATCCATGCTCTTAGAAATACTTCACACAAACATGCTCTTCAACTCACATACTTCAACAAAATTCTCTAAACATGTTCACCTTCCACATTCAATTACACCACAACAACACCCCAAATCCATGAGCCCATACATATACTGCAAAATTAACCTCAAGCCCATGCTATACACATAATCAATTTCACTAAAATTCAACAATCCAACATAAATCAAACCATACCCGTTCTAGTGAAAATTTCAACAATAACTCCAACAATTCAACAATCAAATCCAACCAAAACCATGATAAATCCTCTCACCCACTCTTCACTAAGCATAATCACTTCAATTCAAGAGTTAAAAGTGAAGAACAACATACCTTTGTTGGCCATGGTGTGCGTGTGGTGATTAGCAACAAAAACCCCAAAAAATCGAGTGGAAAACCCCAAAATTGGACTTTAAATCCCTCAATTTCGGATGTGGAAGTGTGTGAAAAGGTAGATTAAAGTATGGGAAGAGTTTGGAAAGAAGAACTTACGGTTTGGAATCGATGTTCGAGAGAACGAGAGTATGTCGAACAAATGGAAGAAACTGACCTTTTAATTCTAATTTCGAACCCCATTCGACTCGAACAAGCAGGTCGAACAAGGGTTTTTAGTTGAACAACATGAATTTGTGCTTAAAAAGTAACCCGTTTGACCTCTGTTCACCCTAAATGACTCGATCGAACAACCTGTGAAGTCGCGCCCCTGTTCTCCTCTGTTTCGTTCGACTGCCGTTCGACTTGAAGACCCTGGTCGAGCAAGACTTGCTGGTCGAACAAACTCTCTATAAGTAATTGCATATTTTATTCGACCATCGTTCGACCATCCACTTTGGTCGAACAACAAATCCCCCAAACTTACCCATTGCTCGTCCCGAGGCAACAAAATAAAAATAAAGAGAAAGAAAGAGAGTAAGAAAATTAGCGGGGAAACAAGGACTATGACAAATACCCCTTCAAAATACAATTGTCCTCAACTTAGTTCATGCAACTTTCATTACATGTAATACTCAATTCATAGCATACAAGATAAGACAATCACCACCAAAAATGCTCCATTCACATGTTCTCACGAGAAGTATATATCACTCGCACTCAAGTATAAAAGATGTACACTTATGGGTTATGGTGTTATACTCAAATTCAATTCAAGTGTCCGCATAACCATAAGCTTGTCTATTGTCTCAACTCTCCTTTTACTTGTAGCTAGCAAATCATGGATCAAAAAGGTCTTTTATTTGGTTGTAATGCGGCTCTTTGGAAAAGGTAGAAAATTTATGGATAAGTGACTCAAAACTCGAATCAATCAAGCTGCAGTCTCTCTCGATCTTTCATTCTTCCTTATCACTTCAATCAAGCAAAACATATTTTTAACTTTTCTAGCTCTTCAACTCCATCATTCTCCTTTTCTTCACCCTTTTTTTCTTTCTTTTGAGGTACCAGTTTTGGGCACTACCTCTCGTATCCTCCATAGGGTACTAGATTTAAGTACTACCCTAGGGTGTATATTTCCATGGAGTATTAGATTTAAGCACTACTCCAAGAATTTTCCTTTTGATCCTTAAGATGCTTCCTTCATCATCCTTATCATCCCTCAAATCACCACTCTCTTCAATTAAGCTTTATTGGCTATCAAAAGAATGGATTTAAAAAAAGGTTCAAATGGGTTGACAAGGGATTTAATGAATTTAGGTAAAGTATATGGGAAAAGATGGGCTATCCAAAGATGGCCTAATATCATTTTCATAATCCGCTAGACTAATCTTGAATATTCAAGGAGACTCAAAGTAAGTTCTAGAATACACGCACAAGAACGATACTCACCAGAAAAGAATTATCATGTGATTATGTACATGATCAACGAGGCTCAAAATCTCAATTGAATTTTTAACAAGTAATAGAGCACTTTTCATAGTAAGTAATATCCCACAAGTACACATAGAACTTCATATCACAATATAACTCAAGTACACTTCGTTCATCAATTTCAAAAGCATATGAATTTCAAGCACGATTTAAACATATAAGCCCACATGGATCACAAAACCAAAATCTCAATCCTTCCACTCTCATGAATTAAGAGCACACATAAAAATTAGAATAAGGAAAAGAGGGCATCTGATTTTTTCTCCATCAAAATGTTCACGAGCTCCTCGAGTTGTTCAACATGGTCAGGTCAAAGCCTCATTGTAGAACTCATCTTGCCACTCTTTTATCTTTTCTAACATTAAAGCTCAAGCACACCTCATCATCACAAATTCATCGATAATAAGATAGGAGAACTATAAAAAAGAATCAATTGACTATCTAATCGACTCCACATATTAGGAACACCACTGAACACTAGGCAAATTTCAAAAAATTGACACATCAAAATGGATTAAAGTTTCAACATATTGCAAAAAATCAATTCCCCTAGCAAACATTACAAAGAAAAGATTATACTCTTTGTGCTTCAATGAGGTAAGAACATCACACAACCCCCCAAACTTAGTAAAAATATAAGTCGAAACTAAGTTTGAAAAGAGATGTAATTGCCGAATAGTAAGCACTTTAAATATAAAAAATTTCTTACTCACACAAAATAAATAAAGCATTAAAACGGAAGGGCAAGCCCCAACAGGCGCTCATGTTTAACGTCGGAGAGTCACGACGGTAAAAGTCTTAATCAACTAGAAATAATAAAATCAATAATAACTGCCGTTCCTGGCAATGGCGCCAAGAACCTGATGCGTGTTTTCTTTGCACGCAAATTTAATCTCCAAATATTAAGAATATCAATTTCAGCTTAAGCAAGCGACTAAGTGAATATCGAACCCAAAGGACGACGTATTATCAATTTAATTATTACCTAAATTAATTAAGATGAAAGGTAATAAAGTTGATGGATTTAATTAACAACTATTAAATTAAATAACAAGTAAAATAAATAACACTGGAAGAATACGAAAGTGGATCAAGTAGGAGAATAGGTAGCTCTAGGGTAATCCAGTTTTACTACTTAACTTCATTCTCTTGTGCTGGCCGACTCTGCCTTGCGGACTATGGACGCATCACTAAAAATGCAAATCTACTCTATATACACAAGTAAATATGCGTGTAACACGTATAAATAACCTCGGAGCAAGAGACGTAATTTCACCCCCTTTCTAGGTACTATCAGTATCAAACCCGATATGATCTCCCTTTATAGGTACTATAAAATTACCCTCTTTATCCTGCTTACTAACCTGAATTTAATTCAATTAATAAACATTCATATATGATAGTTCTAATGAAGCTGCGGAGTCCCCTCACATAGAATCATAACATAGAATCCTGTTCAGCGGTGAACACACTCAATCTACAACCTAGATATATATTCAGATTCTATATAATAATTGAAGATGAACAAAACGACCGTGAATATGGATTAAGAAAGCACAATCATATATAAAATTAATCCACAAGTAGTGTTGTTCGAAGGACACACAAGAGAGTTTATTTAATTCATAAAACCTTCATAACCCTAGATCTACCAAAACGGTTCTAGCCTATGATGTTACGAAGAACAATTATGGGGTTGGATAGATCTTACCCATAGTCTGGAAAATTATAATATAGAAGAAAAGAATTAGGAAAACCCTTGGTGCAGAAGTCTCCTTCCTTCTCTCTTCCGTCTCTTCAAATCCTCTTGATTCTCCTTCTTGGATCCACAGACAAATCTTCACAGTGATGGATGGATGGAGGAAAGGATATGGATGATGGTTGGGGGGTAATCCCCCTTGTGGGGTGTTGGATGGATTTGTGGCTCTCTTCACATGAATAATGATATAAAATATATATATATATAGGTGTGAGAAGGGAATTAAATAAGAAAATAAAAGATATGGGTGAATCATGGAGGATTATGTGATAAGGAGATTAATTGTGCTCCAAGAAATATATAATTTTCGGAATTTCGGAAATTATCGAAAATTCTCACTGGCAGCTGCGCGACTTCACGATTTTAAGCATAACTTCCTCGTCCGATCTCTTATTTTAGTGATTCTTATGCTCACGCGATCCTTTTTGACTTGGATTTCTCTGACTTTAAAGATCTCACAAAAAGTCTAACATTTGAAGATGTAACAAGTCATGTAAAATGGAAGAGTCGTGCTAAGTAGAAACAGCTTGCGCGACGTCACCATTTTGATCATAACTTTCTCGTTTAGACTTCGATTGAGGTGTTCCTTATGCCAAAATGACCCTCTCTTCCGTGGCTTTCCAACCATGTATCAGACTTCTAAGTTTGAGCTCCACATAAATACAGAAAAATTACACAAGTTGGACGTGCGTTTTTTCAGCATTCACGCACAAATTGCACATTTTCTCCAACTTCGCAATTTTGATCATTTTTCCAACTAAAACACAATAAAACAACTCAAGTGCACCTTTTTCTCATATATATTGAATATAAGATACTTGTGCTAATATATGACAACAATTCTCATAAAAATGTGTTAAATTGGGCACTAAAACACGCTTATTTTCACTCCATCAAAGCTCATGGTCGAACAGAGCTACTGTATGACTTTGTGCATTTTGTTTGACCAGTGCTCGACCAATCGGCTTGGTCGAACAACCCCCATCTTGGTCAAAAAACTCCCTAAGCTTCAAAAACATCGTACTCTTCTCGTCTTCTCCTGCAACATTAAACTATAGAACATCATCAAGTATCAAGATAGCAAAACTTAAGCTCGAGAACCACTTTTAGACCATATAAAATCATGTGTAACTCCACAAACGACACTCAAAAATAAATAAATACCACTAAACATTAGGCAAGTTGCAAAAAAATCAACACATCAAAACCGGTTAAAGTTTCAATATGCCGCAAAAAATCAACTCCTCTAACAAACATTACAAAGAAAATATTATACTCTCTATGCTTCGATGAGGTAAGTACATTCACACCTCCCCAAACTTAGTAGAAACTATAGTCGAAACTAAGTTTGCAAAGAGATGTAATTTCCGATTAGTATGTGATTGTCGTCATTTTCACCTAGGTTTTAGTGTCTTTATGTGTGTATTTTTGGATGTTTTTATTCGTATTTGTGTTAAGTTTGGTGGAGTTATTGTTATTTTGAGGAAAGTGGTACGAACTAATAGAATTGTGTAAATGAGCTTAAATATGTGTAAAACAGGTCATGGAACGGACAAAAACGGAGTCGGGAGCGAAAGGGAGACGAAGAATAGGCCATGCAGCTGCACGGGCCGTGCGCGGAACACGGCCCTGTAGCAGCTGGCCGTGTAATGTCATCAGAACACGCTGCTCGGTGATTGTCGTCATTTTCACCTAGATTTTAGTGTCTTTATTGTGTATTTTCGTATGTTTTTATCCGTATTTGTGTTAATTTTGGTGGAGTTATTGTTGTTTTGAGAAAAGTGGTACGAACTGATAGAATTGTGTAAATGAGCTTAAATATGTGTAAAACAGGTCATGAAACGGACAAACACGGAGTCGGGAGCGAAAGGGAGACGAAGAATAGGCCATGCAGCTGCACGGGCCGTGCGCGGAACACGGCCCTGTAGCAGCTGGCCGTGTAATGTCATCAGAACACGCTGCTCGGCCAGAGATTCGGCCGTGCGCTGGTGCACGGGCCGTGCGCTGCTGCACGCTCCGTGTGCGGAGCTCGGCCCTGTAAGAAGGAGCCGTGTATTGTCGTCAGAAAGTGCTGCACGACCATGATCAAGGCCGTGTATTGCAGCTCGAGCCGTGTCCGGAAGCACACACAAAACGCCGAAGTAGGTGTGCCCTACACGGGCCGTGTACTGCAGCACGGGCCGTGTAGGTGCAAAATCCTGTGTAATTTTCAGAATGTTCCGGAAGCTTCTAGAAGGTCCATAAGTGATATAAAACCATGATTTGTGCGAAATTAGAAGAGGATATACAGATTATATCAGATTGAGAGCAGTTACACACAATCCACACCACATTTCCTCACACACTAGATCTACAAGCCATCTACACCATCTAAATCCATCAATTCACCTTGATCTTCATAAATCCCATCCATACATCCATTCATTCCATCATCTAAGAAGAGAAAATCAGATTTGTTTGAAGAATTTGGCATGATCAAGGAAGAAGGAGTCTACCTTCAAGGGGAAGCTCAATCTCTTTTATTTTGCTACTTTCTTCATTTTATTGCTCATATGGAGCTTGTATTGGATTGTAGCCAATTTGCAATGAATATTTGTGGCTAGTCCTCAAGTGAGGCTAGCAATATGATTGGTTAGGAAATATGTAGATTTTTGCACTATTAAAGCTTGATGAATTGATTGTTATGATTACTTTCTATCATGAATGTTTATTCTCATTTGATGCATGATGTGTGTGGTTAAATTCTCTATGCATAGTGTTAGGATGGCCATTCCAATATTATGTGTGGTGATTTAATTGAATCATTGATTGTATTAGGTGACTTGGTTAGTATGAGGGGAGGAAAGCCATTCCCTCCAAG
The DNA here is from genome assembly GCA_023678885.1 of Pogostemon cablin. Taxonomy (NCBI): domain Eukaryota; kingdom Viridiplantae; phylum Streptophyta; class Magnoliopsida; order Lamiales; family Lamiaceae; genus Pogostemon; species Pogostemon cablin. The sequence continues at coordinate 14,927,454 of CM042961.1, read as the reverse complement.
TGCTTAGAACCTCATGATAGAACATTAGTGATGAACTAGTGAGGGGAACCAACTTATGATCATAGTACCCATGAGGGAATTGAGAGTAAGACAATCTTAGGAGATTTAAACTTGTAAAAGAGTTGAGAACCTAATCACCTTGGCCATAGGGGTTAGGGGTACAATTGTGATTGCCCTTAGTATCATAACTTGAAAGTCATCAATGCTTGAGTAAGTGTGAAGTCTACATAAGACCTTGACCATGATGTTGCTAGCCTTGCTCTCTTTTTAGATACACTTCATCCATTCCATCTCATTCTTGCTACTTGATTTGATTGATACTTGTTATAATTAGTTGCTTGTCTAGTTTATTAGTTAATTGATAGAGTAATCATAGTTCTTAAATTAAAACCTTATCTTGATCATCCTTACAAAACATAAATCAATGGAAAATCCGGATACAACTTGAGTTTACCTTTTCCCTTGGGATGACAATACTATAAATTTTGCACTTGGTCACGCGTATACAACAGCGATAGAGTACACTTACTCTTGACATTTCACTAGAAATGCGACTAAGTTCATGGCGCCGCTTGCCGGGGAAATGTTAAACTTGTGGTTGTAACGAGTTTGAAGTTGATTAGTCTTGATAAGGATATTTCTTTCATTTGTATAGTTGTTTACTTGTCTTAGTTACTTGGAGAGCTAATTTTGGAATTCTTGTAGGTACATGCAAATCGTTCAAGGTCTCAATCTATTGAACCTTTGAATTTGGAATTAGAAGCTACCTTAAGAAGACAAAGAAGAGGAGTGTTGGAACCAACAGAAGAAAATATGGAAGAAGTAAGGGATAATGCAAATATGGTTGATGAAGAAGGTAATTTGAGAAATTTTCAAGGTGGTGATAATGCTAGAGGAGGTTTTGGTAATCAAGAATATGTGCCACAAGTTTATGCTCAACAAATGCACTTGCAAAACCAACAATTGCAAGCTATTATTCAAAACTTGTTGGCACAACAAGAAGCAAGGAATGATCCTCCGATGGTGCAAAATCAACCTCGTAGAAATGGGAATAATGGAGTGGGAATGAACATCCGAGATCACTTCCAACCGCAATATGGAAACTATGTTGTGGGACCACCGGTGAATGTTAATCATTTTGAGATCAAGACGGGATTGATCAACATGGTGCAAGCAAACCAATTTGGTGGTGGTACTATGGAGGATCCAAATGCTCACTTAGCCCAATTTACGGAGTTAGCAAATACGGTCAAGATAAATGGGGTAAGTGAGGATATTATTAAATTGAAGCTCTTCTCGTTTTCATTACGAGATAGAGCTAAGGCTTGGTATCATACTTTACCACCGGGATCCTACAACACATGGAGAGAGTTGGCACAAAGATTCTTGAGCAAGTATTTCCCACCATCGAAGATGTTGCATCTCAAAGGTCAAATATTGCAATTTAAGCAAATGCCTCTTGAAACTTTTAGTGAGGCTTGGGACCGATTCAAAGAAATGCTAAGGAAATGCCCACAACACGGATTTCCCGAAGATCAACAAGTAGGATTTTTCTATGCCGGTTTGAATGGAAGTGAAAGGATGCTTGTTGATGCTTCATCGGGAGGTTCGATTTTGGGGCAAACTCCGGAAAGAGCAATTGCCATATGTGAAGAAATAGCTTTGAATACGGGACAATGGGCCATGGATAGAGTTGCGGGCTTATATGAAAAAGAGAAGATTGCTAAGATGGAAGAAGTGTGCTTGCAACAAGTGAAAAAGGTGGAGGTGCCTAATGAAGATGTAACCGACAGAGCAATAACTGAGATACTAAAAAGGATGAATGCTAGTATGCAAGTGACTCCAACATCTACACCAATGGTGAATCAACAAGTGCTAGCTAATCCTCCGCATGTGATGTCATTACCTTTGATGAATCAACAAGTGTTTCCTAATTTTCAACAAGGTGTATCTACACCAAGTATGGGTCAATCTTCTCAAAGTTGTCAAATGCCTACTTCTATACCTCAACAAGGTATGTCCCCTAATTCTTGGAGCCCATCGGAGATGACACTTGAGGAAGTTGCCTTCATGCAAGGAAGGAACTTCCAAGGAAATTACAGTGGGAATTTTTGGAATAATGGAGGAGGATACCCACAAAGGCAAGAAGGTTGGGGGCAAGGTAACTTTCAAGGGAATTTCAATCAACCCCGGAGATATGAAAATTTGTCGTATGAGAATCAAAGTAATGCACTCACATTGCCACCGGGCATTCATCCGGGGGAGAAGGCTCCAAATGATGAAGGAAAGTCTACATTGTCTACATTGGAGGATAAAATGACAAAGATGTTTGAGTTTATGAAGCAAGAGAAACAAGAGAATGAGAGAAAGTTTGAATATGTGAAGCAAAGAGATGAGGTAAATGAGAATCGATTCAAAGCAATTGAGACTCACATTAGTCAAATGGCAAGTGAAAGGGGTAATGTTCATCACCAAGGGAAGTTTCCATCTACAACCATTACTAATCCGAAGGAGCAATGTAAGGTGATTGAACTTCGTAGTGGAACAAAATACGAAGGGCCTTCAATGCCAACGGAAGCAGAGGAGGTGGATTGTGAACTTGAGCCTATGGAAAGTTTGGGTGAAGAAGGGAAAGAGAAAGAAGTTGATATTGTTGAAAAAGGTGAAAGTACCCCTACACTTGAAGAAGAAAAAGTAAAGTCTCCAAAGAAATGGGAAAGATGTAGAGAAGCAAAACGGAAAGAGAGAGAGGAAAAGTTTGAAAGAGATGAATGGGGGATTCCTAAGTTGCCCATGGCAATCCCGTTTCCACAAAGATGCTTGAAAAAGGGATTAGAAGAGAAATTTGCCAAGTTTGTTGAAATGTTGAAGAAGATACATGTGAATATGCCTTTTGCGGAGGTCTTACTTCAAATGCCCAACTACGCCAAATTTTTGAAGGATATCTTGTCAAAGAAAAGAAGCTTGGGAGAGTTCGAAACGGTGAACCTTACGGAGGAATGTAGTGCAATCTTGCAAAAGAAACTTCCCCCTAAATTGAAAGATCCGGGGAGTTTCACTATTCCTTGTGAGATGGGAGAGCAAAGGAACTACAAAGCTTTATGTGATCTAGGGGCAAGCATTAACTTAATGCCCTTATCAATCTTCAAAAAGTTGGGTATTGGTGAGGTCAAACCGACGTCGGTTACACTTCAATTAGCCGATCGGTCGTTGACACATCCCAAGGGAATAGTGGAAGATGTTTTGATCAAAGTTGGCAAGTTTGTGTTCCCCGTTGATTTTGTGGTACTAGATATGGCTGAAGATGATAGTGTCCCATTGATACTTGGACGTCCATTTCTTGCCACCGGGAAAGCATTGATAGATGTGGAGAAAGGGGAGCTAACTTTGAGGGTGAATGAGGATGAAGTCATATTTTCTTTAAGTGAGGCTATGAGGTATCCTAGGAAGGAATGTGGAAGAGTGGAGGTTATTGACGACATGGTTGAAAAGCATATGTATCACCTTCACTCCAAGGACCCTTTGGAAATCATCATAAGCCACTCTTATTTTCTTGAATCTATAAAAGCTAAATCTTCTTTTGGTGTAGAAAATGATAAAATAATTGATGAATTGCATGGTTTAAATGCTTGTAGGGCACTCACAAAAGAGGAAGCAAAGGAGGTAAAGGTAGAGAAACTTGATGAAAAGCCATTTTTGGAAGTGCAAGAGAAGAAGAAGGTAGAGTTGAAACCATTGCCGGATCACTTAAAGTATGCTTACTTGGATAAAGATGAAACGTATCCGGTAATTGTATCCTCTTCCCTTAATGATTTAGAAGTAGAAAAATTGCTACGAGTCTTAAGAGATCATAAGTCATCTATTGGTTGGAGCATTAAAGATTTGAAAGGTATTAGTCCATCTATGTGCATGCATAAGATCCATTTGATTGATGATGAAAAGTCTTGTGTGCAAAACCAACGTAGATTAAATCCTATAATGCAAGAAGTGGTAAGGAAAGAGGTGTTAAAATGGCTTGATGCGGGAATAATCTTTCCAATTAGTGATAGTCAATATGTAAGTCCTCTACATGTAGTGGCAAAGAAAGGTGGTATGACAATTGTTAGATCCGATACAAATGAAACAATTGCCACTAGAACTATCACGGGTTGGAGAGTATGTGTTGACTATCGTAAGTTGAATGAGAATACTCGTAAAGATCATTTCCCATTACCATTCATAGATCAAATGTTGGATCGTCTTGCGGGGCATGAGTACTATTGTTTTCTTGATGGTTATTCCGGGTACAATCAAATATTGATTGCACCGGAAGATCAAGAGAAGACAACTTTCACTTGTCCCTATGGTACATTTGTATTAAGAATGATGCCATTTGGTCTATGTAATGCCCCTGCCACTTTTCAGCGTTGTATGATGGCAATCTTTGATGGTTTAATTGAAAATATTATGGAGGTGTTTATGGACGATTTTTCCGTGTATGGATCTTCTTATGATATTTGTTTAACTAATCTCACGATTATGTTGCAGAGGTGTGAAGAGTCGAGTCTTGTGCTAAATTGGGAAAAATGCCACTTTATGGTGACCGATGGGATAGTCTTGGGACATCATATTTCAAAGCATGGGTTAAAAGTGGATGGAGCTAAAGTAATAGCCATAGAACGTCTACCCCCTCCTACTAGTGAGAAGGGGGTGAGATCGTTCTTAGGACATGCGGGCTTTTATAGACGCTTCATTAAGGATTTTTCCAAAATTGCTAAACCCCTTTGTAAATTGCTTGAAAAAGATTGTCCATTTAACTTTGATGATGAGTGTTGTGTGTCATTTCAGGTGCTTAAGGATGCTCTCACTTCATCTCCGATCCTCATTACCCCGGATTGGAGTTTACCATTTGAACTTCATTGTGATGCTAGCGATCAATCCATTGGAGTGGTGTTGGGGCAAATGAGAGAGAAGAAGTTTAGAGCAATCTATTACGCCTCAAAGACATTGAATTCGTGCCAAATTAACTACACCACAACGGAGAAGGAATTTTTAGCCGTAGTGTATGCTTTTGAGAAGTTTCGACCATACTTGGTTGGAATACAAACGATTGTCTACACGGATCACGCGGCTATAAAATACCTCATGAGTAAGAAAGATGCTAAACCTCGTTTAATTCGTTGGGTGTTGCTTTTGCAGGAATTTGATGTGGTCATCAAGGATAAAAAGGGCGTGGAGAATGTGATTGCGGACCATTTGTCTAGGTTAGAAAATGGAGGTGCAAATGAAGATTTGAAGCCCATTGGGGATGAGTTCCCGGATTAGGATATTTTACTACTAGAGGTCAAGCAAGTGAATACTCGCATGGTGAATGTGCCGCCTTGGTACGCCGATTACGTCAATTTCTTTGTGTGTGGAATCAAGCCCACGTTGCTTAATGGGTACAAAGAAAAGAGGTTTCATGTTGAAATTAATAAGTATTTTTGGGATGAACTTAATCGCATTTCTAGTGAAATGTCAAGAGTAAGTGTACTCTATCGCTGTTGTATCCGCGTGACCAAGTGCAAAATTTATAGTATTGTCGTCCCAAGGGAAAAGGTAAACTCAAGTTGTATCCGGATTTTCCATTGATTTATGTTTTGTAAGGATGATCAAGATAAGGTTTTGATTTAAGAACTATGATTACTCTATCAATTAACTAATGAACTAGACAAACAACTAATTATAACAAATATCACTCAAATCAAGTAGCAAGATGAGATGGAATGGATGAAGTATATCTAAAAAGAGAGCAAGGCTAGCAACATCATGGTCAAGGTCTTATGTAGACTTCACACTTACTCAAGCATTGATGACTTTCAAGTTATGATACTAAGGGCAATCACAATTGTACCCCTAACCCCTATGGCCAAGGTGATTAGGTTCTCAACTCTTTTACAAGTTTAAATCTCCTAAGATTGTCTTACTCTCAATTTCCTCATGGGTACTATGATCATAAGTTGGTTCCCCTCACTAATTCATCACTAATGTTCTATCATGAGGTTCTAAGCACTTGGAGGGAATGACTTTCCTCCCCTCATACTAACCAAGTCACCTAATACAATCAATGATTCAATTAAATCACCACACATAATATTGGAATGGCCATCCTAACACTATGCATAGAGAATTTAACCACACACATCATGCATCAAATGAGAATAAGAATTCATGATAGAAAGTAATCATAACAATCAATTCATCAAGCTTTAATAGTGCAAAAATCTACATATTTCCTAACCAATCATATTGCTAGCCTCACTTGAGGACTAGCCACAAATATTCATTGCAAATTGGCTACAATCCAATACAAGCTCCATATGAGCAATAAAATGAAGAAAGTAGCAAAATAAAAGAGATTGAGCTTCCCCTTGAAGGTAGACTCCTTCTTCCTTGATCATGCCAAATTCTTCAAACAAATCTGATTTTCTCTTCTTAGATGATGGAAGGGATGGATGTATGGATGGATTTATGAAGATCAAGGTGAATTGATGGATTAAGATGGTGTAGATGGCTTGTAGATCTAGTGTGTGAGGAAATATGGTGTGGATTGTGTGTAACTGCTCTCAATCTGATCTAATGTGTATCTCCCCCTCTAATTTCGCACAAATCATGGTTTTATATCACTTATGGACCTTCTAGAAGCTTCCGGAACATTCTGAAAATTACACAGGATTTTGCACCTACACGGCCCGTGCTGCAGTACACGGCCCGTGTAGGGCACACCTACTTCGGCGTTTTGTGCGTGCTTCCGGACACGGCTCGAGCTGCAATACACGGCCTTGATCATGGCCGTGCAGCACTTTCTGACGACAATACACGGCTCCTTCTTACAGGGCCGAGCTCCGCACACGGGGCGTGCAGCAGCGCACGGCCCGTGCACCAGCGCACGGCCGAATCTCTGGCCGAGCAGCGTGTTCTAATGACATTACACGGCCAGCTGCTACAGGGCCGTGTTCCGCGCACGGCCCGTGCAGCTGCATGGCCTATTCTTCGTCTCCCTTTCGCTCCTGACTCCGTGTTTGTCCGTTCCATGACCTGTTTTACACATATTTAAGCTCATTTACACAATTCTATCAGTTTGTACCACTTTCCTCAAAACAACAATAACTCCACCAAACTTAACACAAATACGGATAAAAACATCCGAAAATACACACATAAAGACACTAAAACTTAGGTGAAAATGACGACAATCAACCCCCCAAACTTAAAGTGTTGTTCGTCCTCGAACAACTAAAAATGATAAACAAGAGGAGAAATTTTCACCTAGAAAACATCTAACGAACATAAACCACAACGCATCACAAGTAATAAGGACTTCAAAATCAAGTTAAGTATCCCTACATAATCAAACTTATAACATGAAAAATTAACGAGTTCAATCTCAAGCATGACAAAAGAGTAATCAAATCCCTTTCAATCCAAGCCTTTCATAGGATATCAAATTCGCTCAACACTCTTTGAAGTAAGGTTTTGAACAACACTCATCAACCGGTTGTAACCGACTCACCATAGGCTTGCTCATGGACTATGTTCACAAGCCGCCCTAGTTTCAATAAGTGATCAAAGAGGTCTTTATCTTTGGATGTAATGTTTAGGCTCTTTGGTAAGGTAGGAAACTTTGGATCATAGTGACTTTTCAAATGTGGTTGATCGAAGAGATGATTCCTTTCTTCAACATCCTCACTTTCAGGCTTCCTTTCTTTTCTACTTTAATCACAAGCACTAAGCATCATTATTCCTTGGATTTCTTGAGCCTCTTTTTGAATGGCATACTTCTTTTCTTTAACTTTTGTGTTCCTTGAGCATATTTTTCTATTTTGCTCCTTTTTCACTTTTGTTGAAGTTGCACTTGCTTTTCTTAAGCTCTTTCATCCTTTTTCTTGACTCAACCTTTCTTTCCATATACGTTTCTTTGCACATATTTCCACATATTCCCTTGTAAACCATCATCATCCTCAATTACCCACACATAGGTTATATATATAAGGTTTAAATGGGTTTTCAAGGCTTGTAATGTGTTTATATCACAAGAAATAGGCTTAAAGGTTCAAAGTGGCTTACTAGGGATAATGTTTTTGGTAAGGAAATTTTATGGCCCTGACTTTCTCAACAAGGATGGCCTAAGATCATTTCACAAATTTCAACCATTCGGGCTTCGTTCCTATAGTCCAAGAGCAAGTTCTAGTTTGTCTAAGTTCAACCGGTCCTCTCATCAAGAATTAACCATGGAGGCACGGTTGAGGCTCAACTCTCACAAGCTTTTGCTTGGACCAAAAGAAATCTAATTAACCTTCATACTTCTCAAAATTGAACAAATTATGTAATCCATGTCACAATTTCAACAAGTAGAAACCATTAACATGCTTGCCATCACCTATCACAAACAATGCATCCTAGCTCATACTCAAAAACATTACTCAACTCCTTCCCAAAACATACCACCAAAACCACACCTATACAAGAATTAAACTAACAACAAACATCACCTACTAATCAAGGGATCAACCAACAATACAAACATATAACAAGCATAAATCAAATCATCCATCAAAAGAAATAAAGCACATATCCTCAATCCTCCAATAACATGTAAGCTCAAGATATGCCACCTTATTCAAAAATAAAAAAAAAATAAAGCAAGTAAACTACCTAAATAAAGCAAGTAAACCTCCCAAGTACATAACACATGAAGTAACATGTTAATCCACTACAATCCAAATCAACATCAATCATGTCAAGCAATTTAGAAGTGATAAGATGTAGAGTAAACTCCCTCAATAGGCATTTTGATAATGAAAGCGTTAGCTCCAAGCTCCATTCATGCTTCCACTATCCTTCATCCATGCTCAAACACTCAACAAACCATTAGCTCAACACTTGTAATAAAAATAAGGATTATCATGCACTCCCACACAACCAAACTAACCAAAATCAATCCAATACTCATGAGAAAAATTTTAAAATTTACCCAATTTTTACAAGACAATCAAGATAATCACTCTATCAACATGATACATCAAGCATACACAAGTGGTAAGGCACACCACGCACACACCACGCACTATCCCCCCAAACTTAAATCGAAACAAGTTGAGAATTAAGTTTGCAAAAAGTGGTGAGACTTACCCTTGTAGTTTCCACCATTGATCATCTTAAACGTACCTTGTGATGACGTATGTGCATGCCAACATTCAAGGATGGCCACCACGCACTCTCCCCCCAAACTTAAATTAACACAAATGTTAAATTTAAGTTTTTGTAAAGAGTGGTGTGACATACATCTTCATTCCAAATCTAGCACATCTCGTCTCCTCCTTATGTATTTTCCTTCATGAGCACAATCCACCTACATACCAAACAACAAAACAAGCATCAAAAGATAAAAGAATGGGTTGCCTCCCATTTAGCGCTAAGTTTAACGTCTTCAAGCCGGACGGAATTTCAAGCTCATTTAGCAATCGGAGAAATCCAAGACCCCATCGGGCCTCATCTTCACTTTAAACATTTCCTTAACAACCTTCTTATCCACACTTCTTGCTCCTTTAACACTTGAGCTCAATTCATTGACTCTTTTACTTATGTTTTCAAATCCCGGAGGCTCTTTATCAATCTTCCAATTAGCACGTGGATCACCCCCGAACTTGTTCCTCTTTAAAGAAAACTTTTCTGCACATTCAAATACAAAGTTAGTTAATTCTTTATCTTTTAAAAGTTCACTTACCACTCGATCACGATCATCCGGAGGCTTAATGGGTGGCTTCAAATGAAGATCTCCCCCTTTCAAATTCTTGCTTGATAGCACCAATTCTTTTTCATTTGAACGGAGTGTGACTTCCTTTCTATCCATGTCAAATTTTGCTCTTCCGGTGGCCAAAAACGGCCTTCCAAAAATCAATGGGATCAAAGGATCCGCTTGCTTATCAACTACCATGAAATCCACCGGAAAGACAAACTCTTCTATTTGCACAAGCATATCCTCCACAACTCCATGGGGCTTAATCATTGAACCATCCATTATTCCGATCTCCACATCTGTTTCCTTTAACTTTCCAATGTCAAGCTTTTCAAAAACTTCCAAAGGCATCACATTAATGCTCGAACCAAGATCACATATAGCATTAAGGTATTCTCCATTTCTAATTTTACAAGTAAGCACGAATTTACCGGGGTCTTCAACCTTTAATGAAGTATCAACTTCAACAATTCCATGATCTTGTTCCAACCACAACTTTTTCTCACCCTTACTTTCATCAACAAATGAAGACAAGAATTCATCAATAATCCTCTCATCATCAAAAGACAATTCATCATCATTAGCAACTTCCTCTTCCACTTTAGATACAACTTCATCAACAACTACTTCTTCAACCTTTGAAACAATGTTTGTTGTTTCCACCAACTCTTTTTCCACCTTACTTTCCAAATTACAAATGGTAACATACAAGCATTGTTCCTTAGGATTTGTAATGGTAGTGGAAGGAAATTTACCTTTACGATGCATTTCACCTTGCTCGGTTGCCATTTGACTAATGTGAGTCTCAATTGCTTTAAATCGATTCTCATTTGCCTCATCTCTTTGCTTCACATATTCAAACATCTTAGTCATTTTATCCTCCAATGTAGACATTGTAGACTTTCCTTCATCATTTGGAGCCTTCTCCCCCGGATGAATGCCCGGTGGCAATGTGAGTGCATTACTTTGATTCCCATACGACAAATTTTCATATCTCCGGGGTTGATTGAAATTCCCTTGAAAGTTACCTTGCCCCCAACCTCCTTGCCTTTGTGGATATCCTCCTCCATTATTCCCAAAATTCCCACCGTAATTTCCTTGGAAGTTCCTTCCTTGCATGAAGGCAACTTCCTCAAGTGTCATCTCCGATGGGCTCCAAGAATTAGGGGACATACCTTGTTGAGGTATAGAAGTAGGCATTTGACAACTTTGAGAAGATTGACCCATACTTGGTGTAGATACACCTTGTTGAAAATTAGGAAACACTTGTTGATTCATCAAAGGTAATGACATCACATGCGGAGGATTAGCTAGCACTCGTTGATTCACCATTGGTGTAGATGTTGGAGTCACTTGCATACTAGCATTCATCCTTTTTAGTATCTCAGTTATTGCTCTGTCGGTTACATCTTCATTAGGCACCTCTACCTTTTTCACTTGTTGCAAGCACACTTCTTCCATCTTAGCAATCATCTCTTTTTCATATAAGCCCGCAACTCTATCCATGGCCCATTGTCCCGTATTCAAAGCTATTTCTTCACATATGGCAATTGCTCTTTCCGGAGTTTGCCCCAAAATCGAACCTCCCGATGAAGCATCAACAAGCATCCTTTCACTTCCATTCAAACCGGCATAGAAAAATCCTACTTGTTGATCTTCGGGAAATCCGTGTTGTGGGCATTTCCTTAGCATTTCTTTGAATCGGTCCCAAGCCTCACTAAAAGTTTCAAGAGGCATTTGCTTAAATTGCAATATTTGACCTTTTAGATGCAACATCTTCGATGGTGGGAAATACTTGCTCAAGAATCTTTGTGCCAACTCTCTCCATGTGTTGTAGGATCCCGGTGGTAAAGTATGATACCAAGCCTTAGCTCTATCTCGTAATGAAAACGAGAAGAGCTTCAATTTAATAATATCCTCACTTACCCCATTTATCTTGACCGTATTTGCTAACTCCGTAAATTGGGCTAAATGAGCATTTGGATCCTCCATAGTACCACCACCAAATTGGTTTGCTTGCACCATGTTGATCAATCCCGTCTTGATCTCAAAATGATTAACATTCACCGGTGGTCCCACAACATAGTTTCCATATTGCGGTTGGAAATGATCTCGGATGTTCATTCCCACTCCATTATTCCCATTTCTACGAGGTTGATTTTGCACTATCGGAGGATCATTCCTTGCTTCTTGTTGTGCCAACAAGTTTTGAATAATAGCTTGCAATTGTTGGTTTTGCAAGTGCATTTGTTGAGCATAAACTTGTGGCACATATTCTTGATTACCAAAACCTCCTCTAGCATTATCACCACCTTGAAAATTTCTCAAATTACCTTCTTCATCAACCATATTTGCATTATCCCTTACTTCTTCCATATTTTCTTCCGTTGGTTCCAACACTCCTCTTCTTTGTCTTTTTAAGGTAGCTTCTAATTCCAAATTCAAAGGTTCAATAGATTGAGACCTTGAACGAGTTTGCATGTACCTACAAGAATTCCAAAATTAGCTCTCCAAGTAACTAAGACAAGTAAACAACTATACAAATGAAAGAAATATCCTTATCAAGACTAATCAACTTCAAACTCGTTACAACCACAAGTTTAACATTTCCCCGGCAGGCGGCGCCATGAACTTAATCGCATTTCTAGTGAAATGTCAAGAGTAAGTGTACTCTATCGCTGTTGTATCCGCGTGACCAAGTGCAAAATTTATAGTATTGTCGTCCCAAGGGAAAAGGTAAACTCAAGTTGTATCCGGATTTTCCATTGATTTATGTTTTGTAAGGATGATCAAGATAAGGTTTTGATTTAAGAACTATGATTACTCTATCAATTAACTAATGAACTAGACAAACAACTAATTATAACAAATATCACTCAAATCAAGTAGCAAGATGAGATGGAATAGATGAAGTATATCTAAAAAGAGAGCAAGGCTAGCAACATCATGGTCAAGGTCTTATGTAGACTTCACACTTACTCAAGCATTGATGACTTTCAAGTTATGATACTAAGGGCAATCACAATTGTACCCCTAACCCCTATGGCCAAGGTGATTAGGTTCTCAACTCTTTTACAAGTTTAAATCTCCTAAGATTGTCTTACTCTCAATTCCCTCATGGGTACTATGATCATAAGTTGGTTCCCCTCACTAATTCATCACTAATGTTCTATCATGAGGTTCTAAGCACTTGGAGGGAATGGCTTTCCTCCCCTCATACTAACCAAGTCACCTAATACAATCAATGATTCAATTAAATCACCACACATAATATTGGAATGGCCATCCTAACACTATGGATAGAGAATTTAACCACACACATCATGCATCAAATGAGAATAAGAATTCATGATAGAAAGTAATCATAACAATCAATTCATCAAGCTTTAATAGTGCAAAAATCTACATATTTCCTAACCAATCATATTGCTAGCCTCACTTGAGGACTAGCCACAAATATTCATTGCAAATTGGCTACAATCCAATACAAGCTCCATATGAGCAATAAAATGAAGAAAGTAGCAAAATAAAAGAGATTGAGCTTCCCCTTGAAGGTAGACTCCTTCTTCCTTGATCATGCCAAATTCTTCAAACAAATCTGATTTTCTCTTCTTAGATGATGGAAGGGATGGATGTATGGATGGATTTATGAAGATCAAGGTGAATTGATGGATTAAGATGGTGTAGATGGCTTGTAGATCTAGTGTGTGAGGAAATATGGTGTGGATTGTGTGTAACTGCTCTCAATCTGATCTAATGTGTATCTCCCCCTCTAATTTCGCACAAATCATGGTTTTATATCACTTATGGACCTTCTAGAAGCTTCCGGAACATTCTGAAAATTACACAGGATTTTGCACCTACACGGCCCGTGCTGCAGTACACGGCCCGTGTAGGGCACACTTACTTCGGCGTTTTGTGCGTGCTTCCGGACACGGCTCGAGCTGCAATACACGGCCTTGATCATGGCCGTGCAGCACTTTCTGACGACAATACACGGCTCCTTCTTACAGGGCCGAGCTCCGCACACGGGGCGTGCAGCAGCGCACGGCCCGTGCACCAGCGCACGGCCGAATCTCTGGCCGAGCAGCGTGTTCTGATGACATTACACGGCCAGCTGCTACAGGGCCGTGTTCCGCGCACGGCCCGTGCAGCTGCATGGCCTATTCTTCGTCTCCCTTTCGCTCCCGACTCCGTGTTTGTCCGTTCCATGACCTGTTTTACACATATTTAAGCTCATTTACACAATTCTATCAGTTTGTACCACTTTCCTCAAAACAACAATAACTCCACCAAACTTAACACAAATACGGATAAAAACATCCGAAAATACACACATAAAGACACTAAAACTTAGGTCAAAACAACAATAACTTCTTTTGAGTAGTGGTTTAGTGTAGATTTTGTTTTTTAGTTTTCTTGTAGATTTGGTATGAAGGTGGTTAAGTTCATGAGAAACGCATAAGAGAAAAGACACGGATGCTAAAGGTGGAATGATGATTGTATGCCTCACCACTCTTTACAAACTTAAATTTTAACACTTGTGTTAATTTAAGTTTGGGGGGAGGTTGCGTGGTGGTCACACTTGATCAATTGGAGCTTCACACTTGATCAATTGGAGCTTAAAGTAGGCATAAGAGGTGGAGAAGTTCATGGAGAGCATTGAGAAAACGAATAAGGTATGTCTCACCACTTTTGCAAACTTAATTCGTAACGTGTTTCGATTTAAGTTTGGGGGGAGAGTGTGTGGTGTGATCTATACTTTGTTCAATTGATTGTGTTATCTTGTGTATATATCATCTTTGCAAAATGGTCATTTTTGAACAATTTTGAATATGTTTCTCATGAGTTAGGATAGTTTTGGTGTGTTTGGTGGTGTTTTGAGTACGTTCTAATCCATTCTTGGTTATGAGTGTAGCATGGATAACATTGAGTAGTGTTTAAGCATGAATAGGGTATGTGAAGAGTGAAAAACAGGGCAAGGATGGAGTGAAGCAAGAAAAATGGAGAACAGGGCAAACTGCTACACGGGCCGTGCGCCGTGCACGGCCCTGTAGCAGTTAGCCGTGTAGCGAGCTCAGAATATGCTACACGGCCAGGATGATGGCCGAGTTACGCAGCTCGAGCCGTGCAGGAGAAACGGTACACGGGCCGTGTTCCGCACACGGCCCTGTCACAGGTGGCCGTGTAAGGGGATCAGAACACGCTGCACGGCCTCACTTGAGGCCGTGCTGTGTAACACGGGCCGTGCAGGGCTTCGACCAGGTTTTTAAAAGGGTTTTTCTGTAAGCATTCTACACACTCCCTTTCATCCGTACACATCCAATTCACTCCTCCAAGTACACAAATCTTCCACCAGGTTAGTTTTTTTGAAGGATTGTGAGTAAAGTTTGTCAAGTTTGCACACCAAATCACTTCTCCACATCCAATTGTTGAAAGGTATGACTTCTTGAACCAAAACTTTTGAATTTTGATATGAATTTCGTAAATTGATATATGGGCTTTGTTCTAATGTGAATTTTATGCTTAATTGATGATGTTCATACATGTTTTGAATAGAATTTTTGAATAAAGTGAATTAGGGTTCATGAGAAATTTGGGGATTTGTGTGAGAATGTTGAATTTGAATAATTGTGTTGTGCCAATTGATGAATTACATGAGTATGATGTTTATTTGTAAGAGATTAACTTTAGATATTGAGGATTTGGGCATGAGGATATGCAAATTTTATGTTGAGAGGATGTTTTAATTTTGTGCATGCCAAGTGTTCGATGAAATGTCTAAGAGAGGAATTCGTTGGAAATTGATGGTCAAATGTGAATAGCATTTTAAGATGATTGAAGTGAGGATTCATATGTGTGATCATGAGTAGAAATTGGTTATAATTGTTGATAGTTGAGATGAATGGTGATAAGTTGTTAAGTGTGAATATATTTGATAAGTTGTATATTGCTTGTATATTGTAGATGGCTGAGAGGAGAGTTCGCCCAAGAACCGAGGATTTCATTGTGATAACCGACCCTGAGGAGTTATCTAACTTGGATGCCCAGTTGTTTATTGAAGGAATTCATCCACAAGAATTTGGAGTTGAGTTCGAGGATTATTGGGGAAAGTATGTGATTCGCTGGCAAGTGCTAGCCCCGAAGGTCAAGGCTACTCGTTTCCAAGATACGGAAACGATGAGGGGATTAGGTATAGAGGAAGATCTGAGGAAGTTATTTCGCTTCTCTCAGATGGAAGCTTTCTTCGATAAGAGGCCGCCAACCTACTATCATCTCACTGCGGAATTCATGAGTACTTTACAAGTGAAGAAAGATAGGAATGGGTATCCACTGTGGGTGACTTTTCAGCTAGATAATGTGTTGAGGGAAAAGGTTCCATTGGCATTTTTGAATGAGTGTTTTGGGTGCCCGCCATGCGAATTCCATCGGAGCTTTTATGCCGGAGGAACTTTCAATCAACAGGAATGGTGGTCAAGCCTTGTGAATGATGGAACTGAGAGAGCAGGGTACGTCCCTAGTGCCTCAAAGGGAACAGCCATCCGGAATCCGGTAATGAGGTATTTGGAGAAGATCATCTCCAACACTATACTGGGAAGGTTTGAAGGAGGCTCAGTTGGAGAAAAACAGCTCTACATCATGTATTGTATGTATAAAGAGCTACCGCTTAATGTTGCAGCACACTTTGTGCAACATGCGGAGAGAGTTGCAAAGAGGCAGAGTTCTCAAGGGTTGATGCTAGGAGGGATGATTACAATGATAGCCCAAGGAATGGGAGTTAACTTCGCAGGAATGGAGAATCGTATGGTTAGTGAAGGGTTGAATTACTCACAGCTGATGAGGATGGAATTTTTGACCATGGTAGGAAATCAATACTGTTTAAGGCAGGAGAAGGGAGCTCCATTTCCGTTGCCAATGCCGGAGCTCACTACAGTTTATACAAGGAGAAGGCTTGCAAATTTGGCTATGGGAAGCGTGAACCATTCCAGAGTTGTTAAGGCATTTTATAGAAGAAACAGAGATGAAATGGAACAGGTTCTGAGGCAGGTTAGAGTTGAAGAAAATGAAGAGCTAGCCAATTTGAGGGCCGAGCAAGTGCCCATGGAGGGTGATGAGCAAGGAGAGCAACCGGAGCAGATTGAGTTTGAGGAGCAAGGCCCTGATCCACCACTGTTTGAGGAAGAAGGAGCACCGCCACCAGTCGCACCGGGCCAAGGAGATGAAAGGTGGAACTATATGATGGATGAGGTACGTGACATGAGGCATGTGCAGCAGACATATGGGACTCAGATCAGGGAGATTCGCGAAGTCCAGCAAGAGCATGGAAGACATATTGAAGAGTTAAGAGCTGGACAACGAAGGAGGGAGTACTATGAAGAACAATCAAGGGCGCACTCCAACAACATGGAGGAGATGTTGACCATGATGTTCAACTTCCAGTTTCCTGCGAACCCTCGAGCCTACATCCCATGGAACACCTATCATCCACCTCCTCCGCCTCCGGAACAATGAGGGAGTATTTTGAGTTCTTGGCACTTTTGTCCATTCATCTAGCTATTAGTTAGAATTTCGGTATTATTGCTTAGACATTTGATTTGATTTGTTAGGATTTGATTGGATTGTACTTAAATTGTTGGTTTTTGGGAGGTTTTAATTTGGGATTTTATTTTCAGTTTTATGCGTTTTTCTTTTCGGTATATTGGATGCGATGGGAAATTGATCTTTATTGTTATGGATTTGAATTGAGGTGTTTTATTTTCTTTTGATGGATGATTTGATTTATGCATGTTATATGTTTGTATTGTTTGTTGGTCACTTGATTAGTAGGTGATGTTTGTTGTTATTTTAATTCTTGTATAGGTGTGGTTTTGGTGGTATGTTTTGGGAAGGAGTTGAGTAATGTTTTTGAATATGAGCTATGATGTATTGTTTGTGATAGGTGATGGCAAGCAAGTTAATGGTTTCTACTTGTTAAAATTGTGACATGGATTACATAATTTGTTCAATTTTGAGAAGTATGAAGGTTAATTGAGTTTCTTTTGGTCCAAGCAAAAGCTTGTGAGAGTTGAGCCTCAACCGTGCCTCCATGGTTAGTTATTGAAGAGAGGACCGGTTGAACTTAGACAAACTAGAACTTGCTCTTGGACTATAGGAACGAAGCCCGAATGGTTGAAATTTGTGAAATGATTTTAGGCCATCCTTGTTGAGAAAGTCATGGCCATAAAATTTCCTTACCAAAAACATTATCCCTAGTAAGCCACTTTGAACCTTTAAGCCTATTTCTTGTGATATAAGCACATTACAAGCCTTGAAAACCCATTTAAACCTTATATATATAACCTATGTGTGGGTAATTGAGGATGATGATGGTTTACAAGGGAATATGTGGAAATATGTGCAAAGAAACGTATATGGAAAGAAAGGTTGAGTCAAGAAAAAGGATGAAAGAGCTTAAGAAAAGCAAGTGCAACTTCAACAAAAGTGAAAAAGGAGCAAAATAGAAAAATATGCTCAAGGAACACAAAAGTTAAAGAAAAGAAGTATGCCATTCAAAAAGAAGCTCAAGAAATCCAAGGAATAATGATGCTTAGTGTTTGTGATTAAAGTAGAAAAGAAAGGAAGCATGAAAGTGAGGATGTTGAAGAAAGGAATCATCTCTTCGATCAACCACATTTGAAAAGTCACTATGATCCAAAGTTTCCTACCTTACCAAAGAGCCTAAACATTACATCCAAAGATAAAGACCTTTTTGATCACTTATTGAAACTAGGGTGGCTTGTGAACATAGTCCATGAGCAAGCCTATGGTGAGTCGGTTACAACCGGTTGATGAGTGTTGTTCAAAACCTTACTTCAAAGAGTGTTGAGCGAATTTAATATCCTATGAAAGGCTTGGATTGAAAGGGATTTGATTACTCTTTTGTCATGCTTGAGATTGAACTCGTTAATCTTTCATGTTACAAGTTTGATTATGTAGGGATACTTAACTTGATTTTGAAGTCCTTATTACTTGTGATGTATTGTGGTTTATGTTCGTTAGATGTTCTCTAGGTGAAAATTTCTCCTCTTGTTTATCATTTTTAGTTGTTCGAGGACGAACAACACTTTAAGTTTGGGGGGTTGATTGTCGTCATTTTCACCTAGGTTTTAGTGTCTTTATATGTGTATTTTCGGATGTTTTTATCCGTATTTGTGTTAATTTTGGTGGAGTTATTGTTGTTTTGAGGAAAGTGGTACGAACTGATAGAATTGTGTAAATGAGCTTAAATATGTGTAAAACAGGTCATGGAACGGACAAACACGGAGTCGGGAGCGAAAGGGAGACGAAGAATAGGCCATGCAGCTGCACGGGCCGTGCGCGGAACACGGCCCTGTAGCAGCTGGCCGTGTAATGTCATCAGAACACGCTGCTCGGCCAGAGATTCGGCCGTGCACTGGTGCACGGGCCGTGCGCTGCTGCACGCCCCGTGTGCGGAGCTCGGCCCTGTAAGAAGGAGCCGTGTATTGTCGTCAGAAAGTGCTGCACGGCCATGATCAAGGCCGTGTATTGCAGCTCGAGCCGTGTCCGGAAGCACACACAAAACGCCGAAGTAGGTGTGCCCTACACGGGCCGTGTACTGCAGCACGGGCCGTGTAGGTGCAAAATCCTGTGTAATTTTCAGAATGTTCCGGAAGCTTCTAGAAGGTCCATAAGTGATATAAAACCATGATTTGTGCGAAATTAGAAGAGGAGATACAGATTATATCAGATTGAGAGCAGTTACACACAATCCACACCACATTTCCTCACACACTAGATCTACAAGCCATCTACACCATCTAAATCCATCAATTCACCTTGATCTTCATAAATCCATCCATACATCCATTCATTCCATCATCTAAGAAGAGAAAATCAGATTTGTTTGAAGAATTTGGCATGATCAAGGAAGAAGGAGTCTACCTTCAAGGGGAAGCTCAATCTCTTTTATTTTGCTACTTTCTTCATTTTATTGCTCATATGGAGCTTGTATTGGATTGTAGCCAATTTGCAATGAATATTTGTGGCTAGTCCTCAAGTGAGGCTAGCAATATGATTGGTTAGGAAATATGTAGATTTTTGCACTATTAAAGCTTGATGAATTGATTGTTATGATTACTTTCTATCATGAATGTTTATTCTCATTTGATGCATGATGTGTGTGGTTAAATTCTCTATGCATAGTGTTAGGATGGTCATTCCAATATTATGTGTGGTGATTTAATTGAATCATTGATTGTATTAGGTGACTTGGTTAGTATGAGGGGAGGAAAGCCATTCCCTCCAAGTGCTTAGAACCTCATGATAGAACATTAGTGATGAACTAGTGAGGGGAACCAACTTATGATCATAGTACCCATGAGGGAATTGAGAGTAAGACAATCTTAGGAGATTTAAACTTGTAAAAGAGTTGAGAACCTAATCACATTGGCCATAGGGGTTAGGGGTACAATTGTGATTGCCCTTAGTATCATAACTTGAAAGTCATCAATGCTTGAGTAAGTGTGAAGTCTACATAAGACCTTGACCATGATGTTGCTAGCCTTGCTCTCTTTTTAGATACACTTCATCCATTCCATCTCATTCTTGCTACTTGATTTGATTGATACTTGTTATAATTAGTTGCTTGTCTAGTTTATTAGTTAATTGATAGAGTAATCATAGTTCTTAAATCAAAACATTATCTTGATCATCCTTACAAAACATAAATCAATGGAAAATCCGGATACAACTTGAGTTTACCTTTTCCCTTGGGACGACAATACTATAAATTTTGCACTTGGTCACGCGTATACAACAGCGATAGAGTACACTTACTCTTGACATTTCACTAGAAATGCGACTAAGATCACTCGGCCAGAGATTCGGCCTTGCGCTGGTGCACGGGCTTGCGCTGCTGCACGTCCCGTGCGCGGAGCTCGGCCCTGTAAGAAGAAGCCGTGTATTATCGTCAGAAAGTGCTGCACGGCCATGATCAAGGCCGTGTATTGCAGCTCGAGCTGTGTCCGGAAGCACGCACAAAAATGCCGAAGTAGGTGTGCCCTACACGGGCCGTGTACTGCAGCACGGGCCGTGTAGGTGCAAAATCCTGTGAAAATTTCAGAATGTTCCGGAAGCTTCCAGAAGGTCCATAAGTGATATAAAACCATGATTGGTGCGAAATTGAAGGAGAGATTCACATTAGATCAGATTGAGAGCAGTTACACACAATCCACACCACATTTCCTCACACACTAGATCCACAATCCATCTACACCATCTAAATCCATCAATTCACCTTGATCTTCATAAATCCATCCATACATCCATCCATTCCATCATCTAAGAAGAGAAAATCAGATTTGTTTGAAGAATTTGGCATGATCAAGGAAGAAGGAGTCTACCTTCAAGGGGAAGCTCAATCTCTTTTATTTTGCTACTTTCTTCATTATATTGCTCATATGGAGCTTGTATTGGATTGTAGCCAATTTGCAATGAATATTTGTGGCTAGTCCTCAAGTGAGGCTAGCAATATGATTGGTTAGGAAATATGTAGATTTTTGCACTATTAAAGCTTGATGAATTGATTGTTATGATTACTTTCTATCATGAATGCTTATTCTCATTTGATGCATGATGTGTGTGGTTAAATTCTCTATGCATAGTGTTAGGATGGTCATTCCAATATTATGTGTGGTGGCTTAATTGAATCATTGATTGTATTAGGTGACTTGGTTAGTATGAGGGGAGGAAAGCCATTCCCTCCAAGTGCTTAGAACCTCATGATAGAACATTAGTGATGAACTAGTGAGGGGAACCAACTTATGATCATAGTACCCATGAGGGAATTGAGAGTAAGACAATCTTAGGAGATTTAAACTTGTAAAAGAGTTGAGAACCTAATCACCTTGGCCATAGGGGTTAGGGGTACAATTGTGATTGCCCTTAGTATCATAACTTGAAAGTCATCAATGCTTGAGTGAGTGTGAAGTCTACATAAGACCTTGACCATGATGTTGCTAGCCTTGCTCTCTTCTTAGATACACTTCATCCATTCCATCTCATCTTGCTACTTGATTTGATTGATATTTGTTATAATTAGTTGCTTGTCTAGTTCATTAGTTAATTGATAGAGTAATCATAGTTCTTAAATCAAATCCTTATCTTGATAATCCTTACAAAACATAAATCAATGGAAAATCTGAATACAACTTGAGTTTACCTTTTCCCTTGGGACGACAATACTATAAATTTTGCACTTGGTCACGCGTATACAATAGCGATAGAGTACACTTACTCTTGACATTTCACTAGAAATGCGGCTAAGTTCATGGCGCCGCTGCCGGGGAAATGTTAAACTTGTGGTTGTAACGAGTTTGAAGTTGATTAGTCTTGATAAGAATATTTCTTTCATTTGTATAGTTGTTTACTTGTCTTGGTTACTTGGAGAGCTAATTTGAGAATTCTTGTAGGTACATGCAAACTCGTTCAAGGTTTCAATCTATTGAACCTTTGAACTTGGAGTTGGAAGCTACCTTAAGAAGACAAAGAAGAGGAATTCTAAACCCTACGGAGGAAGAAATGGAACACATAAGGGATAATGCAAATATTGGTGATGAAGAAGGTAACATGAGACTTTTTCAAGGGGGTGATAATGCTCGAGGGGGAAACAATAATCCGGAGTATGTGCCATAAGGTTATATGCAACAAGTGCACTTGCAAAACCAACAAATGCAAGCTCAAAACCAACGAATGGAAGCTCACAATGAGCAAATGCAAGCTATCATTCAAAACTTGTTGGCACAACAAGAAGCAAGGGATAACCAACAAGCTCCTCCGGTAGTGCAAAATCAACCTCGGGGTAATGGAAATAATGGAGTGGGGATGAATATCCGAGATCATTTCCAACCTCAATATGGAAACTATGTTGTGGGACCACGGGTGAATGTTAATCATTTTGAGATCAAGACGGGATTGATCAATATGGTGCAAGCAAACCAATTTGGTGGTGGTACTATGGAGGATCCAAATGCTCACTTAGCCCAATTTACGGAGTTAGCAAACACGGTCAAGATAAATGGGGTAAGTGAGGATATTATTAAATTGAAGCTTTTCTCATTTTCATTACGAGATAGAGCTAAGGCTTGATATCATACTTTACCATCGGGATCCTACAACACATGGAGAGAGTTGGCACAAAAGTTCTTGAGCAAGTATTTCCCACCATCAAAGATGTTGCATCTCAAAGGTCAAATATTGCAGTTTAAGCAAATGCCTCTTGAAACTTTTAGTGAAGCTTGGGACCGATTCAAAGAAATGCTAAGGAAGTGTCCACAACACGGATTTCCCGAAGATCAACAAGTAGGATTTTTCTATGCCGGTTTGAGTGGGGGTGAAAGGATGCTAGTTGATGCTTCATCGGGAGGTTCGATTTTGGGGAAAACTCCAGAAAGAGCAATTGCCATATGCAAGGAAATAGCTTTGAATACGGGACAATGGGCCATGGATAGAGTTGTGGGCCTATATGAAAAAGAAAGGATTGCTAAGATGGAAGAGGTGTGCTTGCAACAAGTGAAAAAGGTGGAGGTGCCTAAAGAAGATGTCACCGATAAGGCAATCAAGGAGATACTCAAGAAAATGAGTGAAAATTGGCAAGTGTCTCCGGATTCTTTGTCCAAGCCATTGGTGAATCAACAAATGCTTACAAATCCTCAACAAGGTACATCATCACCTTTGATGAATCAACAAGTGTTTCCTAATTTTCAACAAGGTATGTCTATGCCTAATGTGGGACAATCGTCTCAAAGTGGTCA
Organism: Pogostemon cablin; assembly: GCA_023678885.1. Lineage (NCBI taxonomy): Eukaryota > Viridiplantae > Streptophyta > Magnoliopsida > Lamiales > Lamiaceae > Pogostemon > Pogostemon cablin. The sequence goes on along the minus strand of CM042961.1, from coordinate 14,903,886 downwards.
AATGCCGAATTCTATGCCTCAACAAGGAATGTCCTCTAATTTTGGAGTTCAAGATAGTTGGTGCCCACCCGAAATGACGCTTGAGAAAGTTGCCTTCATGCAAGGAAGGAACTTCCAAGGAAATTATGGTGGGAATTTTGGGAATCATGGAGGAGGATATCCACAAAGGCAAGGAGGTTGGGGGCAATGTAACTTTCAAGGAAACTTCAATCAACCTCGAAGGTATGAGAATTTGTCATATGGGAACCAAGAGAATGCACTTACGTTGTCACCGGGGATTCATCCGGGAGAGAAAGCGCCAAATGGTGAAGGAAAGTCTTCAAATGAAGATCAAATGGCTAAAGTGTTGGAATTCATGAAAGGGACTAAAGAAGGAATAGATGAAATGAAACATGAAATGAGACAACAAAATGAAGAAAGTAGACTACAAAATGATATGAATGAGAGGAGGTTCAAAGCAATTGAGACTCACATTAGTCAAATGGCAAGTGAAAGGGGTAATGTTCATCACCAAGGGAAGTTTCCATCTACAACCATTACTAATCCGAAGGAGCAATGTAAGGTGATTGAACTTCGTAGTGGAACAAAATACGAAGGGCCTTCAATGCCAACGGAAGTAGAGGAGGTGGATTGTGAACTTGAGCCTATGGAAAGTTTGGGTGAAGAAGGGAAAGAGAAAGAAGTTGATATTGTTGAAAAAGGTGAAAGTACCCCTACACTTGAAGAAGAAAAAGTAAAGTCTCCAAAGAAATGGGAAAGATGTAGAGAAGCAAAACGGAAAGAGAGAGAGGAAAAGTTTGAAAGGGATGAATGGGGGATTCCTAAGTTGCCCATGGCAATCCCGTTTCCACAAAGATGCTTGAAAAATGGATTAGAAGAGAAATTTGCCAAGTTTGTTGAAATGTTGAAGAAGATACATGTGAATATGCCTTTTGCGGAGGTCTTACTTCAAATGCCCAACTATGCCAAATTTTTGAAGGATATCTTGTCAAAGAAAAGAAGCTTGGGAGAGTTTGAAACGGTGAACCTTACGGAGGAATGTAGTGCAATCTTGCAAAAGAAACTTTCCCCTAAATTGAAAGATCCGGGGAGTTTCACTATTCTTTGTGAGATGGGAGAGCAAGGGAACTACAAAGCTTTATGTGATCTAGGGGCAAGCATTAACTTAATGCCCTTATCAATCTTCAAAAAGTTGGGTATTGGTGAGGTCAAACCGACGTCGGTTACACTTCAATTAGCCGATCGGTCATTGACACATCCCAAGGGAATAGTGGAAGATGTTTTGATCAAAGTTGGCAAGTTTGTGTTCCCCGTTGATTTTGTGGTACTAGATATGGCTGAAGATGATAGTGTCTCATTGATACTTGGACGTCCGTTTCTTGCCACCGGGAAAGCATTGATAGATGTGGAGAAAGGGGAGCTAACTTTGAGGGTGAATGAGGATGAAGTCATATTTTCTTTAAGTGAGGCTATGAGGTATCCTAGGGAGGAATGTTGAAGAGTGGAGGTTATTGACGACATGGTTGAAGAGCATATGTATCACCTTCACTCCAAGGACCCTTTGGAAATCATCATAAGCCACTCTTATTCTCTTGAATCTATAAAAGCTAAATCTTCTTTTGGTGTAGAAAATAATGAAATAATTGATGAATTGCATGGTTTAAATGCTTGTAGGGCACTCACAAAAGAGGAAGCAAAGGAGGTAAAGGTGGAGAAACTTGATGAAAAGCCATTTTTGGAAGTGCAAGAGAAGAAGAAGGTAGAGTTGAAACCATTGCCGGATCACTTAAAGTATGCTTACTTGGAAAAAGATGAAACGTATCCGGTAATTGTATCCTCTTCCCTTAATGATTTAGAAGTAGAAAAATTGCTAAGAGTCTTAAGAGATCATAAGTCATCTATTGGTTGGAGCATTAAAGATTTGAAAGGTATTAGTCCATCTATGTGCATGCATAAGATCCATTTGATTGATGATGAAAAGTCTTGTGTGCAAAACCAACGTAGATTAAATCCTATAATGCAAGAAGTGGTAAGGAAAGAGGTGTTAAAATGGCTTGATGCGGGAATAATCTTTCCAATTAGTGATAGTCAATATGTAAGTCCTCTACATGTAGTGGCAAAGAAAGGTGGTATGACAATTGTTAGATCCGATACAAATGAAACAATTGCCACTAGAACTATCACGGGTTGGAGAGTATGTGTTGATTATCGTAAGTTGAATGAGAATACTCGTAAAGATCATTTCCCATTGCCATTCATAGATCAAATGTTGGATCGTCTTGCGGGGCATGAGTACTATTGTTTTCTTGATGGTTATTCCGGGTACAATCAAATATTGATTGCACCGAAAGATCAAGAGAAGACAACGTTCACATGTCCCTATGGTACATTTGCGTTTAGAATGATGCCATTTGGTCTATGTAATGCCCCTGCCACTTTTCAGCATTGTATGATGGCAATCTTTGATGGTTTAATTGAAAATATTATGGAGGTATTTATGGACGATTTTTTCCGTGTATGGATCTTCTTATGATATTTGTTTAACTAATCTCACGATTGTGTTGCAGAGGTGTGAAGAGTCGAGTCTTGTGCTAAATTGGGAAAAATGCCACTTTATGGTGACCGATGGGATAGTCTTGGGACATCATATTTCAAAGCATGGGTTAAAAGTGGATAGAGCTAAAGTAATAGCCATAGAACGTCTTCCCCCTCCTACTAGTGAGAAGGGGGTGAGATCGTTCTTAGGACATGCGGGCTTTTATAGACGCTTCATTAAGGATTTTTCCAAAATTGCTAAACCCCTTTGTAAATTGCTTGAAAAAGATTGTCCATTTAACTTTGATGATGAGTGTTGTGTGTCATTTCAGGTGCTTAAGGATGCTCTCACTTCATTTCCGATCCTCATTACCCCGGATTGGAGTTTACAATTTGAACTTCATTGTGATGCTAGCGATCAATCCATTGGAGTGGTGTTGGGGCAAATGAGAGAGAAGAAGTTTAGAGCAATCTATTACGCCTCAAAGACATTGAATTCATGCCAAATTAACTACACCACAACGGAGAAGGAATTTTTAGCCGTAGTGTATGCTTTTGAGAAGTTTCGACCATACTTTGTTGGAAGACAAACGATTGTCTACACGGATCACGCGGCTATAAAATACCTCATGAGTAAGAAAGATGCTAAACCTCGTTTAATTCGTTGGGTGTTGCTTTTGCAGGAATTTGATGTGGTCATCAAGGATAAAAAGGGCGTGGAGAATGTGATTGCGGACCATTTGTCTAGGTTAGAAAATGGAGGTGCAAATGAAGATTTGAAGCCCATTGGGGATGAGTTCCCGGATGAGGACATTTTACTACTAGAGGTCAAGCAAGTGAGTACTCGCATGGTGAATCTGCCACCTTGGTACGCCGTCAATTTCTTTGTGTGTGGAATCAAGCCCACGTTGCTTAATGAGTACAAAGAAAAGAGGTTTCATGTTGAAGTTAAGAAGTATTTTTGGGATGAGCCGTATTTGTTTAAAATTTGCAATGATGGAGTAATAAGGAGATGTGTAGCTGAAGAAGAAGTTATGGGGATTCTTGAACTTTGTCACTCGTCTTTGTGTGGAGGTCACTTTGCTCATCAAAAGACGGGGGCTAAGGTTTTACAATCGGGCTTCTATTGGCCAACATTGTTTAAGGATGCAAAGAAGTTTATTGCAAAGTGTGATAGATGCCAAAGGATAGGGGGAATAGGCAAGAGAGATGAAATGCCCATGACCTTAAGGATTGATGTAGAAATTTTTGATGTATGGGGGATTGATTTTATGGGACCATTTCCCTCGTCTAAAGGATATGTGTACATCTTGCTAGCTGTGGATTATGTGTCTAAGTGGGTGGAGGCAATCCCCACGAAGACAAATGATGCTTTGATTGTGCAAAGGTTTTTGAAAAAGAACATTTTTGCTAGGTTTGGAGTTCCACGGGCTTTAGTGAGCGATGGAGGATCACACTTTGTAAACAAGTTGATGGAGAGTTTGTTGAAAAGATATGGAGTGAAACATCGAGTGGCTACACCTTACCACCCTCAAGCAAATGGTTTGGCGGAGGTCTCAAACCGCCAAATCAAGTTAGTTTTGGAGAAGACCATCAATGGAGGGAGGAAGGATTGGTCGGACAAGCTTGACGACGCTTTATGGGCTTATCGGATGGCTTTTAAGACCATTCTTGGTGTCTCACCGTATCAATTAGTCTATGGTAAAGCTTGTCATCTCCCCGTGGAGCTTGAACACCGTGCATTATGGGCTATCAAACGCCTTAATATGGACGAGGGGGAAAGTGGTCAAGCAAGGTTGTTGAAGTTAGTTGAGTTGGAGGACTTTAGAGGAAGAGCATTTGAAAACTCAATTATCCATAAGAAAAATATGAAGAGATGGCATGATGCTAAGGTCAAGGAGAAGACGTTTGCTCTCGGGGATAAAGTGCTTGTATTCAATTCGAGGCTCAAGTTGTTTCTCGGAAAGCTTAAATCAAAATGGATGGGACCCTATGAAGTGCTTGAAGTGTTGAATGGACATATATTGAGGTTAAAGGGTCCAAATAATGAATTTGTGGTAAATGGTCATAGAGTGAAGCATTACCTATCTCCTTCTCAAAAGGAGAGGGTGTATGTGGTTACTCTCTCTTCTTAAACTTCTTTTGAGTATTGGTTTAGTGTAGATTTTTTTTTTTTTAGTTTTCTTGTAGATTTGGTATGAAGGTGGTTAAGTTCATGAGAAATGCATAAGAGAAAGGACACGGATGCTAAAGGTGGATTGATGATTGTATGCCTCACCACTCTTTACAAACTTAAATTTTAACACTTGTGTTAATTTAAGTTTGGGGGGAGGTTGCGTGGTGGTCACACTTGATCAATTGGAGCTTAAAGTAGGCATAAGAGGTGGAGAAGTTCATGAAGAGCATTGAGAAAACGAATAAGGTATGTCTCACCACTTTTGCAAACTTAATTCGTAACTTGTTTCGATTTAAGTTTGGGGGGAGAGTGTGTGGTGTGATCTATACTTTGTTCAATTGATTGTGTTATCTTGTGTATATATATCATCTTTGCAAAATGGTCATTTTTGAAAAATTTTGAATATGTTTCTCATGAGTTAGTATAGTTTTGGTGTGTTTGGTGGTGTTTTGAGTACATTTCGATCCATTCTTGATTATGAGTGTAGCATGGATGACATTGAGTAGTGTTTGAGCATGAATAAGGTATGTGAAGAGTGAAAAACAGGGCAAGGATGGAGTGAAGCAAGAAAAATGAAGAACAGGGCAAACTGCTACACGGGCCGTGCGCCGTGCACGGCCCTGTAGCAGTTGGCCGTGTAGCGGGATCAGAACATGCTACACGGCCAGGATGATGGGCGAGTTACGCAGCTTGAGCCGTGCAGGAGAAACGGTACACGGGCCGTGTTCCGCACACGGCCCTGTAACAGGTGGCCGTGTAATGGGATCAGAACACGCTCCACGGCCTCACTTGAGGCCGTGCTGCGTAACACGGGCCGTGCAGGGCTTCGACCAGGTTTTTAAAAGGGCTTTTCCGTAAGCATTCTACACGCTCCCTTTCATCCGTACACATCCAATTCACCCCTCCAAGTACACAAATCTTCCACCAGGTTAGTTTTTGAAGCATTGTGAGTAAAGTTTGTCAAGTTTGCACACTAAATCACTTCTCCACATCCAATTGTTGAAAGGTATGACTTCTTGAACCAAAACTTTTGAATTTTGATATGAATTTAGTAAATTGATATATGGGCTTTGTTCTAATGTGAATTTTATGCTTAATTGATGATGTTCATACATGTTTTGAATAGAATTTTTGAATAAAGTGAATTAGGGTTCATGAGAAATTTGGGGATTTGTGTGAGAATGTTGAATTTGAATAATTGTGTTGTGCTTATTGATGAATTACGTGAGTATGATGTTTATTTGTGAGAGATTAGCTTTAGAAATGTAAGATTTGGGCATGAGGCTATGCAAATTGTATGTTGAGAGGATGTTTAAATTTTGTGCATGCCAAGTGTTCGATGAAATGTCTAAGAGAGGAATTCGTTGGAAATTGATGGTCAAATGTGAATAGCATTTTAAGATGATTGAAGTGAGGATTCATATGTGTGATCATGAGTAGAAATTGGTTATAATTGTTGATAGTTGTGATGAATGGTGATAAGTTGTTAATTGTGAATATGTTTGATAAGTTGTATATTGTTTGTACATTGTAGATGGCCGAGAGGAGAGTTCGCCCTAGGACCGAGGATTTCATTGTGATAACCGACCCTGAGGAGTTATCTAACTTGGATGCCCAGTTGGTAATTGAAGGAATTCATCCGCAGGAATTTGGGGTTGAGTTCGAGGATTATTGGGGAAAGTTTGTGCTTCGCTGGCAAGTGCTAGCTCCGAAGGTAAAGGCTACTCATTTCCAAGATACGGAGACGATGAGGGGACTAGGTATAGAGGAAGATCTGAGGAAGTTATTTCGCTTCTCTCAGATGGAAGCTTTCTTCGATAAGAGGCCGCTAACCTACTATCATCTCACTGCGGAATTCATGAGCACTTTACAAGTGAAAAAAGATAGGAATGGGTATCCATTGTGGGTGACTTTTCAGCTAGACAATGTGTTGAGGGAAAAGGTTCCATTGGCATTTTTGAATGAGTGTTTTGGGTGCCCGCCATGCGAATTCCATCGGAGCTTTTATGCCGGAGGAACTTTCAACCAACAGGAATGGTGGTCAAGCCTTGTGAACGATGGAACTGAGAGAGCAGTGTACGTCCCTAGTGCCTCAAAGGGAACAACCATCCGGAATCCGGTAATGAGGTATTTGGAGAAGATCGTCTCCAACACTATATTGGGAAGGTTTGAAGGAGGCTCAGTTGGAGAAAAGCAGCTCTACATCATGTATTGTATGTATAAAGAGCTACCGCTTAATGTTGCAGCACACTTTGTGCAACATGCAGAGAGAGTTGCAAAGAGGCAGAGTTCTCAAGGGTTGATGCTAGGAGGGATGATTACAATGATAGCTCAAGGAATGGGAGTTAACTTCGCAGGGATGGAGAATCGCATGGTTAGTGAAGGGTTGAATTACTCACAGCTGATGAGGATGGAATTTTTGACCATGGTAGGAAATCAATACTGTTTAAGGCAGGAGAAGGGAGCTCCATTTCCGTTGCCAATGCCGGAGCTCACTACAGTTTATACAAGGAGAAGGCTTGCAAATTTGGCTATGGGAAGTGTGAACCATTCCAGAGTTGTTAAGGCATTTTATAGAAGAAACAGAGATGAAATGGAACAGGTTCTGAGGCAGGTTAGAGTTGAAGAAAATGAAGAGCTAGCCAATTTGAGGGCCGAGCAAGTTCCCATGGAGGGTGATGAGCAAGGAGAGCAACCGGGGCAGATTGAGTTTGAGGAGCAAGGCCCTGATCCACCACTGTTTGAGGAAGAGGCACCGCCACCAGTCGCACCAGGCCAAGAAGATGAAAGGTGGAACTATATGATGGATGAGGTACGCGACATGAGGCATGTGCAGCAGACATATGGGACTCAGATCAGGGAGATTCGCGAAGTCCAGCAAGAGCATGGAAGACACATTGAAGAATTGAGAGCTGGACAACGAAGGAGGGAGTACTATAAAGAACAAACAAGGGTGCACTCCAACAACATGGAGGAGATGATGACCATGATGTTCAACTTCCAGTTTCCTACGAACCCTCGAGCCTACATTCCATGGAACACCTATCGTCCACCTCCTCTGCCTCCGGAACAATGAGGGAGTATTTTGAGTGCTTGGCACTTTTGTCCATTCATCTAGCTATTATTTAGAATTTTGGAAGTATTATTGCTTAGACATTTGATTTGATTTGTTAGGATTTGATTGGATTGTACTTAAAGTGTTGGTTTTGGGAGGTTTAACTTTGGGTTTTTTTTTTATTTTCAGTTTTATGCGATTTCCTTTTTGGTATTTTAGTTTGATTTTTCGTTGTTTGATGCGATGGGAGATTGATCTTTATCGTTATGGGTTTGAGTTGATGTGCTTTATTTTCTTTTGATGGATGATTTGATTTATGCATGTTATATGTTTGTATTGTTTGTTGATCCCTTGATTAGTAGGTGATGTTTGTTGTTATTTTAATTCTTGTATAGGTGTGGTTTTGGTGGTATGTTTTGAGAAAGAGTTGAGTAATGTTTTTGAGTATGAGCTATGATGCATTGTTTGTGATAGGTGATGGCAAGCAAGTTAATGGTTTTTACTTGTTAAAATTGTGACATGGATTACATAATTTGTTCAATTTTGAGAAGTATGAAGGTTAATTGAGTTTCTTTTGGTCCAAGCAAAAGCTTGTGAGAGTTGAGCCTCAACCGTGCCTCCATGGTTAATTATTGAAGAGAGGACCGGTTGAACTTAGACAAACTAGAACTTGCTCTTGGACTATAGGAACGAAGTCCGAATGGTTGAAATTTGTGAAATGATCTTAGGCCATCCTTGTTGAAGTCATGGCCATAAAATTTCCTTACCAAAAACATTATCCCTAGTAAGCCACTTTGAACCTTTAAGCCTATTTCTTGTGATATAAGCACATTACAAGCCTTGAAAACCCATTTAAACCTTACATATAACCTATGTGTGGGTAATTGAGGATGATGATGATTTACAAGGGAAAATGTGGAAAGATATGCAAATGTATATGGAAAGACATGTTGGTCAAGAAAAAGGATGAAAGAGCTCAAGATAAAAGCAAGTGCAACTTCAACAAAAGTGAAAAATGAGCAAAATAGAAAAATATGCTCAAGGAATACAAAAGTCAAAGACAAGAAGTATGCCATTCAAAAAGAAGCTCAAGAAATCCAAGGAATGATGATGCTTAGTGCTTGTGATTAAAGTAGAAAAGAAATGAAGCATGAAAGTGAGGACGTTGAAGAAAGGAATCATCTCTTCGATCAACCACACTTGAAAAGTCACTATTATCCAAAGTTTCCTATCTTACCAAAGAGCCTAAACATTACATCCAAAGATAAAGACCTTTTTGATCACTTATTGAAACTAAGGTGGCTTGTGAACATAGTCCATGAGCAAGCCTATGGTGAGTCGATTTTAACCGGTTGATGAGTGTTGATCAAAACCTTACTTCAAAGAGTGTTGAGTGAATTTGATATCCTATGAAAGGCTTGGATTGAAAGGGATTTGATTACTCTTTTGTCATGCTTGAGATTGAACTCGTTAATCTTTCATGTTATAAGTTTGATTATGTAGGGATACTTAACTTGATTTTGAAGTCCTTATTACTTGTGATATATTGTGGTTTATGTTCGTTAGATGCTCTCTAGGTGAAAATTTCTCCTCTTGTTTATCATTTTTTTAGTTGTTCGAGGACGAACAACACTTTAAGTTTGGGGGGTTGATTGTCGTCATTTTCACCTAGGTTTTAGTGTCTTTATGTGTGTATTTTCGGATGTTTTTATCCGTATTTGTGTTAAGTTTGGTGGAGTTATTGTTATTTTGAGGAAAGTGGTACAAACTGATAGAATTGTGTAAATGAGCTTAAATATGTGTAAAACAGGTCATGGAACGGACAAAAACGGAGTCGGGAGCGAAAGGGAGACGAAGAATAGGCCATGCAGCTGCACGGGCCGTGCGCGGAACACGGCCCTGTAGCAGCTGGCCGTGTAATGTCATCAGAACACGCTTCTCGGCCAGAGATTCGGCCGTGCGCTGGTGCACGGGCCGTGCGCTGCTGCACGCCCCGTGTGCGGAGCTCGGCCCTGTAAGAAGAAGCCGTGTATTATCGTCAGAAAGTGCTGCACGGCCATGATCAAGGCCGTGTATTGCAGCTCGAGCCGTGTCCGGAAGCACGCACAAAAACGCCGAAGTAGGTGTGCCCTACACGGGCCGTGTACTGCAGCACGGGCCGTGTAGGTGCAAAATCCTGTGAAAATTTCAGAATGTTCCGGAAGCTTCTAGAAGGTCCATAAGTGATATAAAACCATGATTGGTGCGAAATTGAAGGAGAGATTCACATTAGATCAGATTGAGAGCAGTTACACACAATCCACACCACATTTCCTCACACACTAGATCCACAATCCATCTACACCATCTAAATCCATCAATTCACCTTGATCTTCATAAATCCATTCATACATCCATCCATTCCATCATCTAAGAAGAGAAAATCAGATTTGTTTGAAGAATTTGGCATGATCAAGGAAGAAGGAGTCTACCTTCAAGGGGAAGCTCAATCTCTTTTATTTTGCTACTTTCTTCATTATATTGCTCATATGGAGCTTGTATTGGATTGTAGCCAATTGGCAATGAATATTTGTGGCTAGTCCTCAAGTGAGGCTAACAATATGATTGGTTAGGAAATATGTAGATTTTTGCACTATTAAAGCTTGATGAATTGATTGTTATGATTACTTTCTATCATGAATGCTTATTCTCATTTGATGCATGATGTGTGTGGTTAAATTCTCTATGCATAGTGTTAGGATGGTCATTCCAATATTATGTGTGGTGGTTTAATTGAATCATTGATTGTATTAGGTGACTTGGTTAGTATGAGGGGAGGAAAGTCATTCCCTCCAAGTGCTTAGAACCTCATGATAGAACATTAGTGATGAACTAGTGAGGGGAACCAACTTATGATCATAGTACCCATGAGGGAATTGAGAGTAAGACAATCTTAGGAGATTTAAACTTGTAAAAGAGTTGAGAACCTAATCACCTTGGCCATAGGGGTTAGGGGTACAATTGTGATTGCCCTTAGTATCATAACTTGAAAGTCATCAATGCTTGAGTGAGTGTGAAGTCTACATAAGACCTTGACCATGATGTTGCTAGCCTTGCTCTCTTCTTAGATACACTTCATCCATTCCATCTCATCTTGCTACTTGATTTGATTGATATTTGTTATAATTAGGTGCTTGTCTAGTTCATTAGTTAATTGATAGAGTAATCATAGTTCTTAAATCAAAACCTTATCTTGATATTCCTTACAAAACATAAATCAATGGAAAATCCGGATACAACTTGAGTTTACCTTTTCCCTTGGGACGATAATACTATAAATTTTGCACTTGGTCACGCGTATACAACAGCGATAGAGTACACTTACTCTTGACATTTCACTAGAAATGCGGCTAAGTTCAGTATGCACGTCAAATATAACTTACTCACACTAATGAAATAAAGCATTAAAACGGGAAGAAAAGCCCCAACAAGCACTCTTGTTTAACGTCAGAGAGTCACGACAGTACCAATTTAGTGCAAGTCAAAAATGACGCAAGCATCATCTGGCGACTTGTAATGCTTCAATCGATGCCCATTCGCCGTGATAATATCCTCATCTTTGTCCATAAGCTCAAAACTCCCCCCTCAGCAGGCTCTATGGATAATGAACGGCCACGTCCACTTCGATTTCAATTTTCCTACAAAAAGCTTTAAACAAGAGTTAAAAAGTAATACCTCATCACCTTGCTTGAACTCCTTGTATCTGATCCTCGAATCATGCCATTTCTTCATTCTCTCTTTGTAGATCACTGAATTCTTGTAAGCTCTATTCCAGAACTCATCCAATTGATTTATATGAGTTACTCTCAACTCCTTCACATCTTTAATTGACAAGTTCAAGTTTCTCAATGCCCAAAAAGTTTTGTGCTGAATTTCTACGGGTAAGTAGCACGGCTTCCCATAAACAATTTAGTATGGTGACATATCCAACATTGTCATATAAGCAGTACAGAATCTCTACAAAACATCATCGAGCTTCATAGCCTAATTCTTCCTATGGGTTCCGACTACTTTCTCCAAGATTTACTTCACTTTTCGGTTGGAGACTTCAGCTTGCCCATTCGCTTGAGGATGATAGGGTGTAGTAACCATGTGCTTAACACCATAATCCTTAAGAACTTTTTCAAAAAGCTTGTTGATGAAGTGGGTACCTCCATCACTTACTAGTGCTCTAGGAACTCCATAGCGGGCAAATATATATTTCTTCAAGAAAGATAAACAGTCATTGAATCATTCACGTGAGTGGGAATGACCTCCACCCACTTAGAAACATAATCCACAGCAAGAAGGATGTAGAGAAATCCATTAGATGGGGAAAAAGGCACCATAAAATCGATCTTCCATACATCGAAGATCTCATCAACAATGCTTGGCTGAAGTGGTATCTCATCTATCCTACTTATGTTCTCCATCCTTTGACATCTATCGCATGTTGCCACATAGGTTTCACAATCTTTAAACAAAGTAGGCCAATAAAGAGCAGATTGAAGTATCTTCGCTGCCATCTTTTGAGCTCCAAAATGCCCCCGTTAGATTGTGTATAGCAAAAATCAAGAACACTCTCCATCTTTATCTCGGGCACACACCTACAAACGATAGAATCTGTACATATTTTGTAGATAAATAGATCATACCATATAAACGTCTCAACATCCCATTTGAATTTCGCAAGTTGATAATGGTTGAGATCTCTTGGAATTTCTCCTACAGCAATGTAATTCATATAATCAGCATACCATGGATCCATTCCTTGTGCAGCCACTACACATGCTCGTGTCGCTCCTTCAATAAATACCTCCATTATCTTCTCATTCGGGAATATTTCTTCTATGTAATCGAAAGAATCATCATAGTGTTCTCTTGTCTACAACCTCAATAGGTGATCCACCAAAATGTTCTCTGTACCCTTCTTATCTCGGATCTCCATATCAAACTCCTGCAGAAGAAGAATCCGTCTAATGATCCTTGGCTTCGTTTCCTTCTTCTCCATCAAGTATCACATCGCAGAATAATCCGTATACACTATAATCTTCATCCCCACCAAATACTGATGAAACTTATTGAATGCATACACTATAACTAAAAACTCATTTTCAGTAACAATGTAGTTCTTTTGTGCAGCATCAAAAGTCTTACTTGCATAGTAAATGGAGCAAAACTTCTTTTCCCTTAACTGCCCAAGCTCCACTCCAAGTGCTAAGTCACTTGCATCACACATAAGTAAAAACAGCCGAGTCCAATCTAGTGTGATCAAGATAGGTGCAATAATAAGGGCCTCTTTCAAAATCTAAAAAGCTGGTAGACATTCTTCATCAAAAACAAAAAGAAAATCCTTTTCAAGTAAATGAGAGAGAGGTTTGAAATATTTTGAGAAGTCTTTTATGAATCTCCTATAAAATCCTGCGTGCCCAAGGAAGGACCGCACTCTTATTTTATTGGTAGGTGGTGGAAGCTTCTCAATGGCCACAACCTTTGCTCGATCCACCTGTAATCCCTTGGCCGTAATATGATGGCCAAGAACAATCCCATCTCTCATCATGAAGTGACACTTCTCCCAATTCAAGACAAGATTAGTTTCTTGGCATCTCTTCAAAACAATAGCTAGGTTAGATAAACAAATATCAAAGGAGGAACCAAACACAGAAAAGTCATCCATAAACACCTCCATAATTTTCTCTATCAACCCATCAAATATGGCCATCATGCAACGCTGAAATGTAGCAGGTGCATTACATAATCCAAAAGGCATCTCTCTAAAGGCAAAAGTTCCATAAGGGCAAGTGAAAGTAGTCTTTTCTTAGTCCTCGGGTGTAATCATGATTTGATTATAACCCGAGTACCTATCCAAGAAACAATAAAACTCATACCTTGCAAGACGATCAAGCATTTGATCCATGAAAGGAAGGGGAAAATGGTCTTTGCATGTATTTTCATTCAGTTTCTTGCAATCCGCACACACACACCATCCCGTAGGAATCCTAGTTGCTAATGTCTCTCCATCCTCAGCTTTCACAATAGCCATGCCCTCCTTCTTAGCTAAAACATACAATGGACTCACATGGGGACTATCACTAATGGGATATATAATTCTTGCATCTAGCCACATTAAGATTTGCTTCCTAATCACTTCTTGAATAGCGGGATTCACCCTCCACTGATTCTGAGTGCTATTCTTAGCCTCATCTAACAATCTTATCTTATGCATACAATATGATGGACTAATGCCTTTTAAATCATTAAGAGACCAATCAATCGCAGACTTATACTTTCTAAGCACCTCTAACAATTCTTCAAGTTGATCATCATCAAGGGAAGAAGATACAATTACCAGATATGCGTCATTGTCACCTAGGTAAGCATACTTCAAGTGCTCTGGTAGCGGTTTCAACTCCTCTTTCTTTTCTTCTTTAATCGTGCTTTCTCTATCTAAAGGCAAGTATTTTCTAGTCCACTTCACCTCTTCAATCTTGGTCCTTTTCGACTCATACCTGTCATCACCCAAAGAAAGTAAATTTTCAAGAAAATCGATACATAGCTCATTGGAGAGTTCATCTAGCTCTGTGGTGGAAAAAGTAAGAGACTCCGCCAAGCATGTCTCAAGACGATACTTAGAGAGGATCAAAGACATATCTTCATTCACATTCTCCTCCACCTCATCAATACTGAGACATTGTGTCTCCATAGGCATCTTCATTGCTTTGTCAAGATTGAATAAGACCTCTTCTTTATCCATCCTTAGCCTTAGCTTACCCTTTTGAACATCAATCATCGCTCCAGCAGTAGCAAGGAAAGGTCTTCCTAAGATTAGAGAGATATTATCCTTGTCATCTTCCATTTCAAGCACAAGAAAGTCCACAGGAAAGACGAGTTTCTCTACTTTGACAAGAACGTCTTCAATAACACCCTTTGGAAAAGTCATAAACCCATCCACCAATTGTAGAGCAACTGTTGTGGGAGTTAACTCCCCCGAACCAAGCCTTTAAAATATCAACAATGGCATCAAATTGATGCTTGCTCCAAGATCGCACAAGGCTTATCGTGCCGGCCCCTTTCCAATTTCACACGAGATAGTGAAGCTTCTCGGATCCTTCAACTTTGCGGTCAGCTTTCTCTGCATGATCGAGCTGCAATTCTTCGACAAATTCACTATTTCAATTTCGTTCAAGCTTCTCTTCTTCAAAAGTATATCCTTCAGAAAATGGGCATAATACGACATCTTCAAGATCGCTTCAGAGAAAGGAATGTTCAAGCTTATTTTGTTCATGATGTCTGAAAACCTCTTGAACTTTTCTTCCAATCCCTTTTTGACAAGCTTAAAAGGAAACGGTGGAGGTATCTTTATTTTGAGAATTCCCCATTCATCACGTTCAACCTTCTTCGCCTTATCCTTTTTGGCTCTCAATCTCTTGGCTCTTTCACACTTTTTCTCTGATACTGCATTATTATTCGGCTCTTGAGATGGTACTAAGATGTTCTGATCAACAGGTGTAACATTCGGTGTTGAATCAAGCACTAAACGAAGATGTTCAGCCTCTGTTTGACCAAAAGTATTTGGTCGAACAGATTGAGTTTGGTCGAATAATGTTGTTGATCGCGGACTCTCTTTCTCTGGTTGTTGTTCGACCACCGTTCGATCCATGTGATATGGTCAAATGGCAGTGCTCTGGTCAAACGGCGGCTTTGATCACGAAGTCATCTCCCCCTTTGTTGTTCGACCATCATTCGACCAATATGGTCTGGTCGAACGGATGTGTGTTGGTTGAGCGGTGGGACATAAAATAGAGCATCGAAATTCTGTTTCGCTGAAGTTTGTTCAACCTCAGCTCGACCATCAGGTCTGGTCGAACTGAGCAGGTTTGGTCGAACAACTCCCCTGCTTCCTTCATTTTTGCTCGCCGGCATCATCGAACCTTCATACTGCTTACCTGACCTCAATGTGATGGCATGACAAGACTTAGAATTCTCAATACTTTGAGATGGAAACTTCCACTTCTCAATAGTTTGAATCAATTTGTTCACGTTTCCTGCCATCTCCCCCATCAACAATGTAAGGTCTTTAACTTGATTAGACAAATCCTCATGATTGGCATCAATCTTCTTCTCTAACTTGGCCTCAAGTCGATCTACTCTTGCATCATTCCGTGCCATGTACCTGTTCATAGCATCCTCGAAACTCAGTTTTCCTTCTTCCACCTTAGCACCCGGATCAATACCAATAGGAGATTGTACCGCATTATTCGGATTACTCCATCAAAACTCTGGCCTCTTTGGTTGTTGATAATTACCTGGGAGACCACGATTATCGTAGTTCCCTTGATAATTCCGATTTTCTTGATTTGGAACCTCATTCCTTGAATACTTTGTCCCATAGCATAGTTCACTTCTTCTATCTTCACTTGGTTAGCTCCTTCATAGCAAGCTGTATAATTGGTACTCGTTACGATAAGTTTGTGATCTACTTTTGCTGAGACTCCAGTAGCTTGCTGATATTAGTCTAGCTAGAGACGATCTCATCTTCTCTTCTCGACTTAACCATAGTATGCTCAACCTGCGCTACCTTTCCAAAAACATAGGTGTCTCTCACTCTATCAGTTGGCCAATCTCTTGAATTTATCGAAATATCCTCAAAGAGCTTCTCAGCCTCTATGGGTGACTTTGTAAGCAATGCTCCATTGGATGAAGCATCAAATAACACACGAGAATTGCAATCCAATCCATTTTAGAAAATACTAATGTATTGAACTTTAGATAGCCCATGTTGTGGACACTTTCGAAGCATGTCCTTGAATTGGTCCCAAGCCTCATGAAACTTCTTATTACCATGGATAGCAAATTGATTGATTTCTTGCTTCATCTTGAACCTTCGAAGGTAGCATGTATCGCTCCAAGAATTTCACTTTCAATTTCTCCCAGGTATCACATTCAGCAGCATTAAGATTATCGTACCAATCTCTCGCTTTTTCATTCAGCGAGAACTTAAACAAGATGGTCTTCCTCGCATCCTCATGAGCTCCTGCATCTTTTTGTGTACTTGCATACCCAAGAAACTTATTTAGATATTGCTAAGAATCTTCAAAGGTTCCCCAGAGAAGGAACTCCTTTCAATCATGCTAATAAGAGTAGGGTGTAGATAAAAATTGGCTCCGGCCCCTCTTGCTCCTAACAGCCCCACATTGCCTCCTCTGTTTTCTTAAAGACTTCACGGATGGCAAATGTATCAGGATTCGCTGCCATGTTGATTGCTTCTACTTCCAAATTAACTTCAGTTATTGCTTCAATCGCTTGCGAGTTCTGCTCTCCAATGTCAACTACCTGATCAATAGTATCAGTTGACTCCTTGTTTATATTCTTTCCCTTCTTCTTCTTAGCGTTCCTTTTTCTCGCGGATGCCTCTATTTCTGGATCAAAAAGTTCTAGATTAGTTCCCTTCAATCTAGTGTGCATACACCTAAGAAAAATTCACAGTTTGAAAATAAAAAAACAAGAATAAGGTAGTCCTAGTTAAACTAGAAATAATGAATTAGTAATTAATACCGTCCCCGGCCAACGGTGCCAAGAACTTGATGGGCATTTTCTCAACACACAAAATTAATCCTCAAGTGTAAGGATATCAATTGTAGTTTTGATGGACAACCAAGTGATTATCAAACCCAAGGATGGATTATTATTAATTCAATTATATTCTAGATTATTGAGACTACATTGACAAATTATTGTGGAGATTAAGTAACTAAATAACAAGTATTTAAAATAGCAAATAAAGTAAACAAGCAATAGAAATGGAAAGACTGTGATCAAGTGAGAAATTAGGTAGTTCTTCGGATCATTCAGTTTTACTTATTAATTTTCTTTCCATGTGTTGATATCCGACTCTGCCTTATAGCTTATGGACGCATCACTAAACCATGCAAGTTCGCTCTATAGACACAAGTAAACAAGCGTATGACACGTGTGAATATTCTTAGAGCAAGAGTTATAATTCACCCCCCTTTCTAGGTACAATCAGTATCAATTATTTCCCGTGCACTTAGTACTCTAACCCGATATGATCTCCCTTTTTAGGTACTATGAAATTATACTCTTTATCCTACTTATTAACCCGAATAATATTCAATTAACAAGTATTTATATAAGATAGTTCTAATAAGACTTCGGAGTTCCCTCACTTAGAATTATAACATGTAATCCTGCTCAGCAGTGAACGCACTCAATCAATAACCAAGATATGTATTCAGACTCTACATAACTGTTAATGATGCACAAAACAACTGTGAGTATGAATTTAAAAGGCACAATCTTATATAAAATAAATCATAAGTAGTGTTGTACGGAGTTTATACATGGAAATTCAATTAGCTCATAAAATCTTCATAACCCTAGAACTACCGAAGCGATTCTACCCCATGATTGATCTACGAACAATCATGGTGGTTGGTAGAATCTTACCCATAGTTTTGAAAATTACAAGATAAATTAAGTAGCGAAGTTAACCCTAGATGCGGGCACCGTCGCGACTCTCTCCATCTCGAATCATCACTTGATTCTCACTTGGTTCGACAAACGAACCTCTCTCCACAGCTCCTTCGGATGATGGTAGGATTTCGATGGTGAATGGATGATGAAGCCTTCTCTTTGTGCTGCGAAGGATCCCTTTTTATACTTATTAAACCTCTTTACATGCCTTGGAAGGGTTCGTAATTTAGATACACATCAAATTCGGTAAGAGTAGAAGGGCACTTAATTTAGACATGCGTCAAATTTTGTAAAAAATCCCAAATTGCCAAAAATAGATACAACGGCATTCCGTTCGACCAAGCCTCTACTGGTCGAACAAAGCATCCAGGTCGAACGCTGGTCGAACAAGCTCTCTGTAAGATTCTGGCCATTCTGCTTGACCAGACCTCTTCCGTTAAACCAAGATGATTCTGGTCGAACAGATTCATTTGGTCGAGCAAGCTCTCTGGACACTTTTGCACATTTTGATCGACTTGGCCTCCCTTGTTCGACCAAAGTGATGCTGGTCGAATAAGTCCATCTTGGTCGAACAACCTTCAAAAATTACCTCAAAAATCTAGTCCTCCCATTACGAGTCTTTAAGACCTGTTTTCCTGTGCAAACACGCTCAAAATGCCTCAGTAGCCTCTGATTCACTGATTTTCCATAAACATCGCGATTTGTCATGATAAGAGACCAAACCGTACTCCATTTCCATGCAAATCAGAGTTCACAACACATGAATTTACACTCTCATCAATTTACTATATAATAATAGTGATAAGTTCGAACTGAAGTAATAATAATAATAATAGAATTTTATTCGTTATGGTTAAAAATAATTTTACATAAAGGTCGACCAACTAAGATAATTTTTTAATCACATGTTAATTTACTATAATAACAGAAAAAATCTTATGAAATAAATGATCGGCTTGTGTGTTTTAATTAATTTTAAATAATATTTAATAATAATAATAACACTATAATAATAATAATAATAAATTTAATTGAATTGAAAATATAAAATAAATGGGTACGAAATTGCAAAATAAAAGTTGTGATAGAATTAAAAATATTAAATAGATCGCGTATTGAATTGATAAAAATAAAAGGTCGTGATAAAATTGAAAATATTAAATACATTGTGTATTGAATTGACAAAAATAAAAGGTCATGATAGATTTGAAAATTCCCAATAAGGTGGTGAATTTTTTAGGAATTAACCAAAAACCTTTTAACCTACAAAATCAAAATATCTTAGTTATGGGACAAAATCGATACAAATATCTTTTTTGGAATAAAATCTAAAGTTTTAAATAGTTATGGGACAAAAAAACTTTTAACTCAAAATTGAGACTAAGTTCAGTAACATCTATTGGAATAGATGGCAAATTTGAAATTTAATATAGTGTTTAGTGATTTTATCAAATTAAATTTAAAACTGCTCACAGTTTAATGAGACAATAAAATAAAAAATATTTAAAGTTGGGAATAGCATTAGTAAATTTTTAGGATAATATATTTATTTGTTCATTAACTTTGCCCAATTTTGATTTTAGTCTATAGGTTTTCCAATTTTTGAAAATCGTCCATTATGTTTGGAAAATTTTGAAATCCATCCATAATGTTTACTTGATTCAACAAAACAGTCCTATTATAGGTCACTAGCAGGTAATTCCAAAAAAAAAATTTGGAAATTACTTAATATTTTCTTAAAACAGCCTCGAATCAAAAACCTATAAATCAAAAACTTATATCATACTCACCTTATATTCACTTTAAGCTAAAATTTTCTTCTACTATGCGCATTCTCAAAATGGTAATCAGCATTTCTCTCCATGGGCCTGGGATTTTGGCAAAGAATAGGTGGAATACTTCCTCCTCCTTGATCTTTGATTTCCATCTATACTTTGTGAACAGTTTGATGTACTCGTCTACGTGACAGATGTCAAGTAGTTCTAGGCTGTATAGGGCATTCATATACCTTTTTCTTTTTTCTTCTTCCATTCCTTCGAAGTAACCTACTCTGATGAAGTGGATCGTGAAGATCTTGGCCATGCGAGCTAGATTCGATAGCAAGGAGAATGTCCTTCCACAAAGCCAAAATTACGGAGTGGTGCCATCAAGCATCACTACACAAAAACTACAAGAGATTAAAGAGAATCAACAAAACAGTACCCTTATGCCGTGAGAGTAATGATCTTCCAACTACCATTGGAAGAAATTCGAGAAAGCAGAAAAGGATGAAAAAACATCATCCTTACACCCAAAGGAGCGGAAGATGGAGGTCCAGAAGACCAAGATCCTTTTTGTCTAAATAGAAGGCCCAAAGCTATAAATTAGGGCAGAGATCTGGACCATCAAGGTGGAGTTCAAGAAGTCAAGCATCATCCTCAGGGTCGAACTAGAGGAATACATGAAGAACTCCCAAAAGAAAGACATTTTGAAGGGCGACCATACGAGTCAATGAAAGATTCAAGGATTGTAACTGCTACACGTGTGGAGCAAGAGGACATATCTCGCCAGATTGCCCAGAAAACCAGAAAAGAGGAGTATGGCAGTTCGAAACAACTCCAGAAATGGAGGAAGTTGTTTACTTCTAAGATCTAGTACAGATATATCAATTTGAAGATATACCCTCAGATGAAAGCATTTATAAAGAAGAATACCTCAGTCTAGACGAATCTTCTGAAGATGAGTCAGAGTAAGGAAGAAGACTTCTGACAGGAGATGCAAGAGGACACGTCGAGATTCTTTTCCCAGATATCCATTTCTCATAGGACCCTTATAAGAATTATGAAGGAGGATCCAAGACTCAATCTATATGACGAATTTACCATAGGACGACTAGAGCGGTTCCTTATCTTCAAGAAGAGAAAGCATAACATCATATATAAGGTGACCGAAGGGAAAATTTTCATCCTGTTGAGAGTGAAAATAAGTGTGTTTTAGTGTCCAATTTAATACCTTTTTGATGAGAATTGTTGTCATATATTAGCACAATTATCTTATATTCAATATATGTGAGAAAAAGGTGCACTTGAGGTGTTTTGTTGTATTTTAGATGGAAAAAGGGATCAAAAATGCAAAGTTGGAGAAATGGTGCAAATTGTGCAAGAATGCTGAAAAACGCACGTCCAACTTGTGTAATTTTTCTGTATTTGTGTAGAGCTCTGAATTTGAAGTTTGATATATGGTTAGAAATCCACAGAAGAGAGGATCGTTTTGGCATAAAGAACACCTAAATCAGACTCCAAATGAGAAAGTTATGATCAAAGAGGTGACGTCGCGCAAGCTGTGTCGAACAGAACGGTTGTGCCATTTTCCGTGACTTGTTATACATTCAAATGTTGGAATTTCTAAGAGTTCTTTATATGAATAAAATCCAAGGAAGAGAGAATCACGTGAGCATAAGAATTACTCAAATTGGAGATCGGATGTGGAAGTTATGCGCAAAACGGTGAGACTGCGCAAACTTGCTTGACTTGGAGATGTTGCTCGACCAGCATCATCTTGGTCGAGCAGATGAAGTTTGGTCGAACAAAATGATCAAAAACTTACAGAGAGCTTGCTCGACCATTGCTCGACTTGGAGGCCTTTCTCGACTTCTGAAGGCTTTGTTTAACAAAATATCACTGGATGCTATTTTTGGTAGTTTCGGATTTCTATTACCAAATTTGGCGTATGTCTCACGTAAAAGCCCATCCAAGGTCCGTTAGGAGTACTTTACAAGTATAAAAAGGGATGTAGAGCACATCATTATTCATCATAGAGTCATACAGATTGGAGAGAGGCAACAACCATATTACACCCCACAAGGGAGGATCACCCCCCAACCATCATCCATATCCTTTCCTCCATCCATCCATTACTTTGAAGATTCGTTCGTGGAATCAAGGGAAGAACCAAGAGGAGGATTCAAGACGGAGAAGGACGTGACGACTCCCGCATCTAGGGTTTATTTTATTTTCTAATTTATCTTGTAATTTTCAAGACATCCGGGTAAGATCTATCCAACACCCATGATTGTTCTTCGTAACATCATGTGCTAGAGTCTTTTTGGTAGAACTAGGATTGTGAAGGTTTTTACGAATTAATTGAACTTTCGTGTGTAAACTTCGTACAACACTACTTGTGGATTTATTTTATATATGACTGCGCATTTTTAATCCATATTCACAGTCATTTTGTGCATCTTCAATTGGTATATAGAGTCTAAATATACATCTTGGTTGTAGATTGAGTGCGTTCACCACTGAACAGGATTCCATGTTATGATTCTAAGTGAGGGGACTCCGAAACTTTATTAGAACTATCATATATGAATACTTATTAATTGAATTGAATTCGGATTATTAAGTAGGATAAAGAGGATAATTTTATCGTACCTATAAAGGGAGATCATATCGGGTTAGAGTACCAATTGGCAAGGGAAATAATTGATACTGATAGTACCTAGAAAGTGGGGTGAAATTATATCTCTTGCTCCGAGGTTATTCACACATGTTACACGCATGTTTACTTGTGTCTATAGAGTAGATACGCATGGTTTAGTGATGCGTCCATATTCCACAAGGCAGAGTCGGACATCAACACACGGAAGGGAAATTAATAAGTGAAACTGGATTATCCTTGGGCTACCTATTCTCCTAATTGATCCACTTTCGTATTCTTCGAGTGATATTTTATTTAATTTGTTATTTCATTAATTGTTTATTAGTTAATCATTCAATCCTCAAACGTTATTGTCTTACGTCTTAATTAATTTATTAAATAATTAAATTGATAATACGTTGTCCTTTGGGTTCGATATTCACTTGGTCACTTACTTAAGCTGTAACTGATATCCTTAATACTTGGGAATTAATTTTGCATGCAAAGAAAACACGCATCACATCCCAAAGGAGTTCACGAGTAATGTGATGGAAATGCAACTAGTTCCAGTTGATGAAATCAAGAGGGAGCTCAGTAAACTCAAGGAAGAAATGGCTAAGACTATGTCTTGGATCCACATCAGAGCAATTCGAATCCTCATCAAAGCAACTTTCAAAGAAGGTATCGATACACCAATCGATATTGCAATCTTTGATAAGAGGATCAAGAATACGATAGAAGCATGCCTGGGAGGAATCTAAGGGAACCTGTATGTAGGCAAGGTGGCATCTTACAAATACCCAAGGATTGCCTACAACCTGGCAAATAAAGATTTCAGTAGGGCACTCACTCTTCATCAAGATTTCAAAAACAAAGACTTGATGAAAGAAGGAAATAGGCCTTACTCGATCACATATAGTATCTCGTATGCTCTATCCAACACCCATCATTTGGATCTATTCCAAATGAAGGAGTATATTGAGATACCGGAAGTATTCGAGAAGGTTGCATGTGCATCTAGGCCAGAAATAATGGAGATACCGCCAATCCACGATATGGATTTGCGAATCAGAGATAAGCTGGTCTGGAACAGGTAAATTAGCCTCAGATTCGACTAGAGGATGATTTCTTTCCAAGAAGATAGAATGATTAGTGAAAAATGGGAAAAGAAGCTAATCGTGGAGGTAATCCAGGAACCAGAAAAGTTTACAACTAAAGGTGAACTGAAATGCCCAGAATGATAGAGAGGAGTCGAAGTAATATTTGACATTACTAAAAAGGAAAACTCTATTTCTTGTGATGTCTTATATTATCTCCAACAGCCAATAACTAAGAGATATCAAGGACAGCTCAAACTCGGAGTACTTGAGCTGGTAATAGAAGGGATAGCAGGAAGATTCCCAGAATAATTAGTGTTGGGATTGGAGTTTCTCGAGGATCAAAAACCTTAGGAACGATTACAAGATGGAATGGAATTTATGGTCAAAGGAAAAAGATATAAGGTGTACTAGTAGAGGCTCGGGCTTATAAGCTCTGATCCACCCATAGCCACAAGTCCATTCTCAATATATATCACTGTCGGGGTGATATATAAGGAACAACGTGCGGAGTATTTTGCGGCATACATTGATTCAGGAGCTGACATCTGCACAGTAAAAGAATGAGTCTTTTCCAAAGACTCAGGTTAAGACTTGCTAACGGTACTAGGAAAATATTTCTCTTAAAGGGTGCTAATCCTTAACAGAGGAATCAGGCAGGCGGAAATCATGATTGGGGGAGCAGATCATACCACGTGGTACAAGGTGAAAACTCCACCGATATATTTTCATAACACCAGAGCAGATATTCTGTTATGAAACAATTTCCTACAGACATTCAAGCATTTTACCTAAGAAAACGCAACAAGAAGGCTTATCTTCACAACCCTTTGTGAACATAAGTTCATCGCACCAAGACTGCGTAATGCATTTCAAACAAAAATGCCAATCAGATTTCGCAGCAAGTGTGGTGATGAAGGAAAACTTAGCAATCCAAAGATGAATGATCGAAGGAGATATGGCGAAGCAGTTCTTCAAATGAGAACCGAGACTAAAGGAGTATGGAAGATAAAGAAACTAAAGAAAAATACAAACCACCTTCTCAAAGCAAGCCTGGGATAAAGCCTACAGAGAGACGTCTTTGGAGGACGTCAAGAAGAAGATACAGAGGAACTTCAATGAGGATCCTCTAGCCTGGTGGGATAAGAACGAGCTCAAAGCTTCACTCAAAGTAAAAGAAGGAAAGGAGCATGAGTTCGTGAGATTCAAGCCTATCCTAATTAACCAAGAGGATTGAAAGGATATGCATCTAATACTTAAGGAACATTTGGACCTTAAGTTGATATCATCAGGAGTATCCCCATATAGCAGTCCAGGATTTCTGGTTCGAAATCATGGAGAAGTCAAGCGAGGGAAGCCGAGACTTGTGATCAACTACAAAGGGATCAACAATATCTTGGAGTTTGTTGGATACTACATACCAAGTAGGGAACACTTGGTCAACTGTATCAAGAATGTCAAGGTATTCTCAAAGTTTAATTGCAAATCTGGGTTTTACTAGATTATGATAGAAGAAGGAAGCAAGAAGTTCACAGCCTTCTCCACGCCACAAGGCCATTATATCTGGAATGTCATGCCTATGGGCTTGGCGAATGCACCCCAGATATATCAAATGAAGATGGATAATCTATTCTCATTCATGTTCGTTTATGTGGATGACATCCTCATAGCTACAAAGAACATGAAGGAGCATCTGACGCATTTGGAAGTATTTTCAGAAATATGCCACAAGGAAGGTTTGGTGCTTTCTAAAAAGAAGGCAGTAATAGCAACAAGACAGATTGAGTTTCTTGGAGTCGAGATCGATGAGTCCTGAATTATTCTACAACCACACATTGTAGAAAAGGTTCAAGGATTTCCTGAAGATTTCAAGGACAAGAAGCAACTCTAAAGCTTCTTAAGAGTTGTCAACTTTGCTGGAATGTTCATCAACAATCTGGCGCAATACAGGAAGGTGTTCGGTCATCTGTTGAAAAAAATGCCGAATTCAAAGAGGAGGAATCACACCGAGAGATGGTTAAGCAGTTAAAGGAGGCTTTCAAAAAGCTCCCGAAGTTAGCCATTCCGAATGACGAGGATGATCTGATACTATATACAGATGCCAGCGACTATTGGTAGGCAGCAGTTCTAACTAAGTCCATACCGGAAGGAGAAGCGCTATGCAGATACTGTAGTGGACTCTTTGCGGAGAATGAAGTAAAGAGGTGGCACATCAATAAGAAGGAGTTCTTTGCGGTTCGAAAAGCGTTCAAAAAATAGCCGTTATTTCTTCTCGCGAAGAAATTTATCCTTAAAATTTATAACGCAAGCGTCAAAGCCTTTTTGAAAAATAAAATTGAATCTAAACTGGAAAAGGCTAGACTATTAAGATGACAAGTAGAATGTCAATATTATGATTTTAATATTGTTATTATTAAATCTGTTGATAATGTTTTGGCAGATTTCCTGACGAGAGATGGAGGGAGCTGAAATAGACTCCATCCTGACTATTTCAAGGCACCTGATGGACAACCTTGAGTTGCTCCAAAGGGAATTCGAGAATCTGACACTCAATGCAAAGTGTGCTAGATGACATCCTCATAGCTACAAAGAACATTGCATGAACTTAGTCTCAATTTTGGTACAAATTGATAAGAGTAAGCGTACTCTATCATTGTGTGTAGACGTGGTGACCAAGTGCAAAATTTATAATATCGAACCCAAGGGAGAAAGTGCTGTATCCGTATTCGAAATATGTTTCACTCTAGAAGGACTAATCAATAAAAGGAGGGAGATGATTAACACTACAATCTACCTAAGAAAGCAATTAAAGGATAGAAAATATACACATGTAATGGAAGATGGATGACAGTGAGATGGATGAAGTAACAATCCAAAGAGGTGCAAGGCTAACCACATTCAAGATTAAGGATATTACATGTACTTGTTAAATTTAAATGGCAAATATCAAAGACAATTGGAATAGAAGCAATCACAAATGTTCCCCTAATCCCTATGGCCAAGGTGATTAGGTTCTCAACTTATTACAAGTTTATAGCACAAAAGATTGTCTCTTACTCTCAATTCCCTCAAGGGTACTATGATTATAAGATTGGTTCTTCTCACTCAATTAATAACCTACTTAGATCCATTAACTAAGTGTCCCAACAGGAGTGTTCAAAGTATACAAAGATGCTACCACATACTTCACATACTAACATACAAAATTCATATTATAACATGATTCAATCAAATCCCTAAGCACAATATTGGAATGGCCATCATAACATCATAAATAGTGATTTCAATCACACACATCATAATACAAATAAAGTGAATCATAAATCATGTAGGAAATTCCATATATCATATCAAAATACCATTAAAATCCAACAAATCCAAAAAGCCCTAATCCATCTTGTGGCTAGCCTCACTAGAGGTCTAGCCAACAATAAACATTATGAAAACATCCACAAAATGCTTACAAATATTCATTGTTGCAAACAAAACAAAGAAAATACAAAATAAAGGTAAATTTCTTCCCTATTTGGATTTGGGTTGAATCTTCCCTTCAAGTTGCAAAATCCCACTCTTCAAGCCTCAATCCTCCTTAGATTTATGATGGATAGATGGAATGTGTGAAGATGAAGGTGAAAATGGTGGAAAATGGAGTGAAATTTGGATGGAAATGGTAGTGTGTGTGGAAGATGGTGTTGGAGTGTGTGAGGGGCAGCTGCCCCTGCCAAAACCCTCGATTTTTCTGGTGCAAATGGTGTAATTGGGGGTATTTATACCCCCTGAGGAAGTCTGGAAGTCGCACTTGAGTTTTGACACTTTTGCATAAAAACACGCCCGTGTTTTTATGCATCTGCGCGTGTTTTCTTGCAAAATTTCAGCTCTCTGTACATTTCTTGCACTTCTGAATAGACAACACTTTTCTGAATAGTGTTGTCTTTTCTGTGTTGTCTTTGGTTCGTTCTCCCTCGTTTTAACTCCGAATTGAGATCCGCTTTTTCCTACATCTTCCTCTTCACCTCTAGAATTCATTTATACCTGAAAATCACACAAATTCCACCAAAGTACAAATTCTCCAAATATTTACAAATATCGCGCAATCTAGGATACTTAAACACTCAAACTAAGCATAATTGTATAGAACCATGCTATAATTGGACCCTAAATTCATGAGATTTCTACACTCATCAACCCCCCAAACTTAAAGTATTATTCGTCCCCGAACAACGAAGAAAAAAAATAGAACATGAGGGTAGAAATTGAGTGAATTGGAGAATGGATCAAAGAAAGAGTATAATCATTTTCAACTAATCAATCAAATCAAACCACATGACTTAAACATCAATAAACTTATGCGCAAATCATGGTGGGAATAATGCAAGTACAATTCTCATTTTCACTAATCCTTTCAAGGTAGTTTATGCACTCACACTCATAGAGGAAATTGTGGACATGTTTACACTCATAATCTATTCACATGTACGTATTACCATAAGCTTGCCCCAAGTCTCAAACTCTACATCACTATTGAAGTGTGTCAATCATTGAATCAAATAGGACTTTATATTTGGATGTAATGAAGGCTCTTTGGTAGGGGTAGGGATATATGGATAAAAGTGACTCAAATATGTGTGTGGATGATTAGAAAAGACGTCTCCCTTCTCGTCAAGCACTACTCCTTAATCATAAATTCACTTTTCATGTACTTCATATCCCTTCCTTTCTTAACTCTTGAACTTAAGCATTTCTTTTTGTAGCTCTTTTTCTCCATATCTTTTGCAATATAAATTTGAGCTTTTCTTTCTTTTTTTTATAGCTCTTATGCTCTTTTGTTTTTTTTTTTTTAGAGCATCATTCATTTTATTTTCATGCTTACACATCATCATTCACTAGCTCTCATTACATTTCAAGCACAAAATTCTTAATTTCCTTTCCAAGCAAAATTTTTGCTTTTCTCTTCATAACCTCCTTTAATAACCATCTCCAATAATCACTCACACAAAAGGTTTTATGTAAAGGCTTAAGTGGGTTTTTATTTGCTTGTAATGAGCTAATAATCAAAGATAGGCTCCATAGGCTCAAAATGGCTTACAAGAGAACAATGTTATGGTAAGGATATCATTTGGCTAGTGACTTCAATTTTCAAGGATGGCCTAAGATCATTTTCAACAATCTCCACACAATGTAGCCTCAAGCAAGACGAATGGCAAGTTTTAGAACACATACACATGAATGATGCACACATGAAAGAAATGAATCGCATAATATTTGTGCATTCAAGGCTCAAAATCTCACGGTTCATCAATAGTGTAAAAACAAGCATCACACAAACAAATTCCCAACCATAACAAGTACACAAGCTCATATCTATTCGGCCACATGATCTAACTCAATCTCATAGTCTCAAGCAATCATCAAATTAGCTCCACAAGAGAAGATTCAATAATAAGAAATCAATGAAAGGCTCACAAAAACAAGAGGAACAAAAGGTGCTCCGGTGCAAAATGTACAACTAAGAGCAATATGAGTATGTAACAAAACAAACCATCCCAACCCCCAAACTTAAATTTAACTAAGAGTTGAATTTTAGTTTGAATAAAGTTTTGTTACCAATTTTTGTTGCACTTCTTTCTTCTCTTCAAAACCATCACCGGAAGCTCCTTCATGTTCCTACAAAAGACAAGAAACACGATAAAAACTAAAAACAACTAAGAAAGCAATTGAATGAAAGCAATAAAGATAATGATGGGTTGCCTCCCATCTAGCGCTAAGTTTAACGTCTTCAAGCCAGACGAAACTTGGAGAACTCATCGGAATGGCCAAGGATATCGTTCTTTCTTGCCATCAAATTTTAATCTTTGTACTTCTTCCTCTATTAGGCATTTGTGACAAGTAACGACCTCAGTTGCATCATTTGAGATTGGCTTTAGATATTCGACTCTTTTGAGTTTGCATTCCATTAACCTTTCCATTCTTGAGCACCACTTATTCCTTCTCTCCACATAGAGTTCTAGCATGTCTTCAAGTTCCCTTTTGTCCTTAAGAATATGTGAAGAATCAATAGGTAAGACAAAGTCTATAAAAATAATATTATGAAATTCAAAGCAACTTAAAGAGTTTAAAGGTTTAGAAATTCTCATTTCACTCTTCAAGTCATCATCACTTGCTTCTAGACTTTGTTCCTCTTTATCAACATCATTTGCCTCAATAGGCTCTTCAAGCACCTCTTTTGATTCTTCTTCCCCCAAATTTTCTTCAACCTTATTTTCCTTATTCTCAATAAGCTCAACATCTCTTGAGTCTTCATCATCATCCCCCGAACACTCTTCTACTTCTAATTCTTCTTCAATATCTTCATCGAAATTTTCCATTTTGTGAAGAGTGTTCCGTTCACGTATCATTTCACTCATTCGATGTTCAAGGGCCTCAAATCTTCTCTCATTTTCCTCATCTTCTCTCTTTCTTTCTTCTCTTCTTTCTTCAATTATCTCATTGAGCATATCCATGAGTTGCCCAATTCGATCTTCTACGGGTGGCTTTATCTCTTCACTTGGTGGATGCCATCTTTGTTCTTGGAGATAATTCCCTTGATCTTGGAAATTACTCCCTAGCATGTAATAAATTTCGTCTACTTGAGAACTAGGCATCATCCACTCTTGTTGCACCGTAGTATAAGAAGTTGGCATACTTTGAAGATATTGATCCCCATAACTAGGAAGACTTGGTTGAACACTTTGCCTTTCATTGCTCCCATGAGCGTATATTCTATACAACTCCATTAAGGCACTATTCTCGGATAGAGGGGTAACCGTCGGAACTTGGTTGTAAGAACTTGGTACGGAATATGTGTTTGTTTGATACGGTTGGAATGTATTCAAATTGTAAGCACCTTGCCATCCCTCATATATTCCATTATTGTAGTATTGATCCATTTTTATGCTCTTCTTCTCAAGATCTACTACAATTTTTCTCCACTTACTATTTTTGGTTGCTCCTCCTTCTCTTCTATCAAGGTTGGAGTACCTATCAAGAAGAACAAGTTAGAACAAGGTTTTCCAAAGCAAATATATAAGCAAAAATAAAAAAAATTGTCCTAAGTAAAGCTAACAAATTCAAACACGTTACACCGAAGCCTTTCTCCCCGGCAGCGGCGCCATGAACTTAGTCTCAATTTTGGTACAAATTGATAAGAGTAAGCGTACTCTATCATTGTGTGTAGACGTGGTGACCAAGTGCAAAATTTATAATATCGAACCCAAGGGAGAAAGTGCTGTATCCGTATTCGAAATATGTTTCACTCTAGAAGGACTAATCAATAAAAGGAGGGAGATGATTAACACTACAATCTACCTAAGAAAGCAATTAAAGGATAGAAAATATACACATGTAATGGAAGATGGATGACAGTGAGATGGATGAAGTAACAATCCAAAGAGGTGCAAGGCTAACCACATTCAAGATTAAGGATATTACATGTACTTGTTAAATTTAAATGGCAAATATCAAAGACAATTGGAATAGAAGCAATCACAAATGTTCCCCTAATCCCTATGGCCAAGGTGATTAGGTTCTCAACTTATTACAAGTTTATAGCACAAAAGATTGTCTCTTACTCTCAATTCCCTCAAGGGTACTATGATTATAAGATTGGTTCTTCTCACTCAATTAATAACCTACTTAGATCCATTAACTAAGTGTCCCAACAGGAGTGTTCAAAGTATACAAAGATCACTACTAAAAAAAGGGTCTTTAGTATCAGTAATTTTTAGTTACTAAAAGCTTAAAAATCGACACTAATGATCTTTGGTATCAAAAATTTGCTCCGTTACTATTCCAATACTTATACGGGCGTTGCTAAAGACATAATATCAAATGAATATTATCTGATATTAAAGATAATGCAATAGTATCAGAAAAGATCAAATACCAAAAATACAAACTATAGTATCAGAAGTTCCTATAGTATCCATAATTGGGCATCAACAGTGAATGATGCTAATCCTTTATGCTATAACATCAATAGTGAATGATACTAATCCGATGCTAATCCATTATACTTTAGCATCAATCGTGAATGATACTAATCTATTATGATTCAGTATCAAAAATAAAAGATACCATAATCTATATATAGAATCAAAGTTTAGCATCAATCATGAATGATACTAATCTATTGTTTTATTATCAAAAATAAAAGATACCATAATCTATATAGAATCAAATATTTATGATACCATAGACATATTTTATTCTAATAAAATAAAAATTTGTGTTACCAATAAGTCTTATCAAACCTAATTCGTTTATTTATAAACAACAACTAGCAATCAATAAAAATTTTAAAATTTTCAAAACCACCTAATCAATCAATAAAGAAAATCTCCATTCATGGATCGATACAAAATAAAATTGCAAGAGTGTAATACGCAAAAGTATTTAGAGTATCATTTAGTTCAACAAAATAAGGCTCCTACACAAACTCCTTGACTGCTTTTTCCCTTTCTACAGTACCTACATGTTATAAAGAAGAATCAATCAACAAATTGCACGGGAATATTATTATGAAATGAATACAAATTCATGTCTATGAATGAACCTAAAACAAGCATCCTAAATTATATCTAAAAGATGAACAATATTATTATGAAATGAATACAAATTCATGTCTATGAATGAACCTAAAACAAGCATCCTAAATTATATATAAAAGATGAACAAGTAACAAGGGATGAAAAAAATATATGAATGCAGATACTGATTCCATGTATTCTTGTTATCTCACGAGTCAAAGTATTCTAAAATAAATAGAGTGCTTACCGACTTGAACTAGCTGAAGTTATGAGGATCAGACCATGCATGAGAAGACCTACTCTCTTATTCCTATAAACCAACAATGAGAATGTTTAATCAAACACAAGACAAATATAAAAATGATTGAGCGTGTGAAAATAATAAGTTTCATACCCGACTCGCATTAGCTTGCATGTTAAGCACAATATCAGTGAGTTTCTGCAATTTGTCTTCTAGGGATATTATCTTCTCCTTTCCAGATTTCACTATTTCTTCTAATTCTATTCTTCTCTCTTTTTCCCTCGCAACCTCATCTTCTAAAACCTGTCTTTTTTCTATTTCAGCTTCAACCATCAATAATGAATCTCTAGCTCTTTTCGAAGCACCAGCAGATATTGTTTTTACACCAATTCCGTAGGTTCTTTTGTATCCACGTTTATCATCAATCTTGTCCCTGAAAATTCTCTTTCTCTCATTACCAACATCACAACCTGGTGGAAGATTTGATAACTCCTCATCGATCTCCTCCTGCAAAATAAAATGTGTGTCATGATAATAAACAACTATTTAAATTGTAAAAAAAAAAAATCTCAACACATCTTTACAATTATTTTGGCAGATTCTTGATCAACAGGCTTTTCTTTTGTTTGACCATAAGCGATCTTAAATAGCTCCAACTCGTCTGGTTCTATTCCATCTTTCGTCTATCATGTATAATAAAAATCTTATAATATAAGCAATTCTCATTTACACAATATTATTGTTGAATTCAAACATGACTATGATTTTTACCTTCTCTAATCTCAGTCGAGCAAAACTCTTGGTCCCCAAGTGATGTGTCATCAAAGACTTAGTTTGATTCTCTACATTCCTTAGACTACAAGCCTAAATCATCATATCCTTAGAAAGTATTTTGTTAAATTATATATATTGTATATTTTAACAATATTAAGCATATAAAATTCAATGACATACCTTTCCCTCTGGTGACTCCCACTTGTGCACAATCTTTATCCATTGAGCGGGATCTACCCTACGATCAGGCTGCTTTATTATCTCAACTAGCGGGACATTTGCTTCCTTTGGTAATGTATAGTATTTCTTCTTAAGCTTGACTCTCCATGATCTTAAACAGTGATCTAACTTATCCATTGTCCAATCCATTGGAGATATAGAACCCTCAAATGTGAACCTAGTCTTTAAATAAAGATATTGGAAAATAAAAGTTAGATGTAAAATTTATAGTGTACTCTTATATATCTACTATAAGAAATATATAGTGAAATTAAATTGAATGTATAAAAGATACCAAAATGATCTTCCAAAGTATTTCCTCAGTTTGCACATTCAAAAACGTCCTCCAGTCTTCCAAGTTGAGGGGTATCAATTTTGGGTCTCTCGAAAGCAATCCAAGATAGGACGAGAGCTTCCTTGCATTTGTACAATTGGGTTGTCCATATCTATTAACCTTCACGATAGTCTTGACACTACCTTGCAAGTTAGCACACTTATTTGGTCCTCTATGACCATGTTTCCTTTGAACAACCTGTTCTTCTATACATATATTAACAATAGTAAACATTAGAACTAATGTATATTAGTAATTTTGAAAAAGAATATGTTGTGTAATACCAATTATTGCAGGATTAGTAGTACTAAAGGAAGCAGAGGTAGATTCAGAAGTTGCATCAATATTTGATTCAGCTGTTGTGTGAGGTGCATGTTCAACCACTATTGTGTGAGGTGCAGGTTCAACCACTGCTTCAACTGTAGATTCCATTGGTGTACTGATAGAAGGAGCAATTGTACCACTTGTGGAAGAAGTTGAATGATTAGATTCTGCAGCTGTAAGTAGGGTTATTTAAAAATACGAGGTAATTAATATCAAGTGACGATATCTAACATTCGGTATACATATTTCAAAGAACATAATCACCTTTTTTTCCAAAGAGGCATTTTGAAGATGAAGCCTGGCCCTGTTGCATGTTTTTGCCCTGCTTCCGATTCTCTTTACTCATCCTCTTATTTCGATTTGATTTGTCACTACTCATACCATTGGAATCATTCATGGTCTTAATCATCGTACCCTGTATTTAAAAAGTAGTGCAGCAAAGGCAGCACTAACTCAACATATCCTGAATCTAATAAAAGTTAAACTATGTGGTCTTACCATGGATTTATAATTCATAGCAGAAATAATCACATCAAAGGTTCTATACTCACCATCAAAGGTTCTATACTCACCATGGATTTAAAATTCATAGCAGAAATTAATCATTAAAGTTTCATAAGCAAAAACTACATCTAAGAAACCGAACTCTCAGTTACATGTTGTCAAATTCATACAAAGTATCATCCTCATCAGTTTCAATATTTTTATTATTTTCCTCATCAAAATCATCTCTGTCATTCTCATCATCCGAGACATCATCACTGTCGTCTTTGCACACATAAGTATCATCAATGTCAATCATTGTTTTTTCAAGAACATCAGAAGGATGCAGTTCACAATCGAAATAAGAACTTGTTTCTTGAATAAGATCATCTTTGCTCATGTCATATGAATCTCTAGGTTTTACCCTTGTCACAACACTCCAATTTCTGTCAATCGGATCAGGTGTATAAAACACTTGGATTGCTTGAGATGCCAACACGTATGGTTCAGTAGTCTTCCATAAGTGCTTAAAATTCACTAGTGTGAAGCCTAATGCATCATTTTTAATTCCTATAGACATATCAACCCAATCACATTTGAAAAGAACAACCTTCCTCCCTTCATAGTAGTTTAACACAATAATTTCTTTAAGAATACCATAGTATATGATCCCATCCTCTGAACTCGGATAAACAATCATGAACAAATTTCATATGTCCAGACATAATGACAAATTCAGTATTCAATTACCAGATCATAATCTTTCACTAATCAAAGATTTAATTCTCAATAATCAAATATTAGAAATCAAAGGCATCAGATAATAAGTGGAGTATGAAATCCAAATCAAAATTCAGTCATCAAAAACATAATCTCACATCAGTTGCCTATCCACAAATTCAAAATAATTTTCAAAAAGAAAAAAAATAAATAAGAACAACAATGGGCATCAGATAAACTACGAGACTTACTTTTAGTCAACATCATCTACTAAAAAAAGATATCCCTAAATATAAACTGCACACATCATTTTAAGGAAAAAAAGGAAAACAAAGGAAAAAATTTCAGAAATCCTAGAAATCGAAAATTGAATCGCAGTAGTTCCCAGAAAATAGAATCAAAGCTAATCTATCATCACTATACACATTAAAATGGCATACTATATCCAGAATCTTACAGATCACAGAAGAACACATAAAGTTGAAATAAGAAAGAATGAAACAGTTACATCACGAACAATAACCACAAATCGTAAATCTTCATAATCACTTGGAAATGCAGAAATTCGAGCCTAAAACAAAGTTCATTTCACCTATCTGAACAGAAGCAGACGAGATTCATTTGAAATGAAGAAACGCAGAATATCAACCTTCAAAATGTCACACACCTAAATTCAAACTCAAAATAGAAATCCTGACTCGAAATAGCACATTTATAAGGGAAAAAGAAAAATAACCTTCAATAGCGAAGTAGCTGTAGGCGAAAGTGGTGGAGAGAGTTCGGCGATGAGACCGATGATGAACAACGAAATCTCTTGCGACGAGATGATGATGAACAACGAAAGTGGTGGAAGAGAGAAATAAACTTAATCTAATGAAAGAAGGAGTGAGAAACCTTAAGAGAGAGAAAATCGATTACGCTTGCCGGGTTTCTTCGCCGGAAGAGGAAGCGTGCCTTGATTCTGATTTTGGCCATTCCAGCTGGCCGTTTTTTTTAACTCGTAATTAAAATTAAAAAAGCTTTACCTGTGTAATATTCCTTTTTTTCTTTCTTTTTTTCTGCCAATAATTTCTTTTCTTTTTTAATTAAAAATTTAGTAATTTAATATAAGTTCAAGGTTGTAGGTATATCCGCATGCCAAATATTTTTTTACTCTAAATATTTGATTTTTATTAATTACAATATAATAAAAAAAGTGGTTCTTATAGCTTTGATCTACCTTTAGTAAATTTCCACAAGATAATTTATGCAACTCCTTTTTTAATTTTTGAAGAAGAGGGTTTCCAGTTTCACAATAATTATTAATAGAAAAAAATAATAATAAAAGATGAAACAGAAAGATGTTGTGAACGAGGACCTTAAAGAAATTGTTGGGAAATGGAATTTTCCATATTTAGAAGAACCCATTTCAATAAGTCACAAATAGGAGTATATAAAAGTGACTCAAACCTAAATAATTTGGTATACTATGTATCTGTATCGTTAACTTTTTGATACTAATAGTAAACTAATTCTATACCGTTGTTTTGCTCAAATAATAGCATCATATTGATTTTGATACAAATAATAGCATCAACAATAATTTGACACTAAAAGGATATTAGCATCACTAATTTATTGATTCAAAAAAAATATATAATAAGAAAACTAGTACAACAATAATATCAGTTAACTTTTAATACTGATAACATCATTGTCATCTATAATTAATTGATACTAATAATAGTATCACGAATATTTGCTACCAAAGGAGAAATTATATTTATTTGATACTAAAATAAAATTGTATCAAAAAATGATTTGCTACTACAAATAAAATAGTATCCTTAATATATTTTCTGATAGTAATTAGATTAGGTTCATAAAATTTGCATCCGAGCGAAAAAGTTAGATACCAAACAGTACTTTTAGTATCAATTGTTTTATGGATACTAAATTATTTGATGCCAAAGCCCTTTTTTTTAGTAGTGGATGCTACCACATACTTCACATACTAACATACAAAATTCATATTATAACATGATTCAATCAAATCCCTAAGCACAATATTGGAATGGCCATCATAACATCATAAATAGTGATTTCAATCACACACATCATAATACAAATAAAGTGAATCATAAATCATGTAGGAAATTCCATATATCATATCAAAATACCATTAAAATCCAACAAATCCAAAAAGCCCTAATCCATCTTGTGGCTAGCCTCACTAGAGGTCTAGCCAACAATAAACATTATGAAAACATCCACAAAATGCTTACAAATATTCATTGTTGCAAACAAAACAAAGAAAATACAAAATAAAGGTAAATTTCTTCCCTATTTGGATTTGGGTTGAATCTTCCCTTCAAGTTGCAAAATCCCACTCTTCAAGCCTCAATCCTCCTTAGATTTGTGATGGATAGATGGAATGTGTGAAGATGAAGGTGAAAATGGTGGAAAATGGAGTGAAATTTGGATGGAAATGGTAGTGTGTGTGGAAGATGGTGTTGGAGTGTGTGAGGGGCAGCTGCCCCTGCCAAAACCCTCGATTTTTCTGGTGCAAATGGTGTAATTGGGGGTATTTATACCCCCTGAGGAAGTCTGGAAGTCGCACTTGAGTTTTGACACTTTTGCATAAAAACACGCCCATGTTTTTATGCATCTGCGCGTGTTTTCTTGCAAAATTTCAGCTCTCTGTACATTTCTTGCACTTCTGAATAGACAACACTTTTCTGAATAGTGTTGTCTTTTCTGTGTTGTCTTTGGTTCGTTCTCCCTCGTTTTAACTCCGAATTGAGATCCGCTTTTTCCTACATCTTCCTCTTCACCTCTAGAATTCATTTATACCTGAAAATCACACAAATTCCACCAAAGTACAAATTCTCCAAATATTTACAAATATCGCGCAATCTAGGATACTTAAACACTCAAACTAAGCATAATTGTATAGAACCATGCTATAATTGGACCCTAAATTCATGAGATTTCTACACTCATCAAACGAGCATCTGACGCATTTGGAAGTATTTTCAGAAATATGCCACAAGGAAGGTTTGGTGCTTTCTAAAAGGAAGGCAGTAATAGCAACAAGACAGATTGAGTTTCTTGGAGTCGAGATCGATGAGTCCTGAATTATTCTACAACCACACATTGTAGAAAAGGTTCAAGGATTTCCTGAAGATTTCAAGGACAAGAAGCAACTCTAAAGCTTCTTAAGAGTTGTCAACTTTGCTGGAATGTTCATCAACAATCTGGCGCAATACAGGAAGGTGTTCGGTCATCTGTTGAAAAAAATGCCGAATTCAAAGAGAAGGAATCACACCGAGAGATGGTTAAGCAGTTAAAGGAGGCTTTCAAAAAGCTCCCGAAGTTAGCCATTCCGAATGACGAGGATGATCTGATACTATATACAGATGCCAGCGACTATTGGTAGGCAGCGGTTCTAACTAAGTCCATACCGGAAGGAGAAGTGCCATGCAGATACTGTAGTGGACTCTTTGCGGAGAATGAAGTAAAGAGGTGGCACATCAATAAGAAGGAGTTCTTTGCGGTTCGAAAAGCGTTCAAAAAATGGCTATTATTTCTTCTCGCGAAGAAATTTATCCTTAAAATTTATAACGCAAGCGTCAAAGCCTTTTTGAAAAATAAAATTGAATCTAAACTGGAAAAGGCTAGACTATTAAGATGACAAGTAGAATGTCAATATTATGATTTTAATATTGTTATTATTAAATTTGTTGATAATGTTTTGGCAGATTTCCTGACGAGAGATGGAGGGAGCTGAAATAGACTCCATCCTGACTATTTCAAGGCACCTGATGGACAACCTTGAGTTGCTCCAAAGGGAATTCGAGAATCTGACACTCAATGTAAAGTGTGCTAGAAGAATACAAGAGAGCGATCAGATCAAAATGTCAAATCGCATACGAGATTGTATTCGCAACAATGCGAGTCTATTCGAGCCATTACGAGAGCCACTCCTCTGGGCTGTTGATAGCAATAGCAATCGACAAAAGGAGAGTAGTCGAGAAAGGGGCTCTAAACCCAGAGCAAGGAATTCAAGTACCCTTAGCACGAGTCCAAGATTGGAACCTACAAAAGAGGAGTCGATCTAAGGAAAAATCGAAGATCTAGAGTCACATCTAAAGTCGATGAGTCAACCTAGCACCTCTGGGGTCAAAGATGGAGAGATCAACCTTAGGCCGATGACAGGCACTGCTAAGGTTGGTATTAACTTAGCTGATTTCTCTTATTGGCAGGAATACCAGGCCAGCTGGGAGAAATTAAATACCAGATAAGGAATCCGACTGGAGAAATACCGGGTGGATATATCTGGGGAATATCCCCAAGTTTGGATACGAGAAGGCTCAAATCCAAATAATGTGAAACAATGGTATGATTTTTGAGCGCTAGCTTCAATATATACTATTGTACCAGGCTTCCCAGAGCTTTCAAAACTGCTAGAGTGGCTGGGAAAAATAGTTTTTAAGGCATGGAAAAACAACGCAACTCTATCCAGAGGTGATGTATTGGAGCTTTACTTCACCAGTACGACTCCAGAACCAGTCGGTAAAGGCAACCACGAGGCTTTCTATTTCATCAAGCTAAGAAGACACGATGTCTCAGCATCAAATATGATCAATGAGTCTTTTGGAAATGAACCATTCTTGGTTTCTACATTTTCTGAAGAACAGATCTCTACGCGTAGAGCGAGGGGGTTGTATGCCTGCATTAAAGCAATGGTGGAGGTGAAGTTCACATTCAAGTTTGAGCACAAGTCTTTGAATGGGTCTTTTCTGTTGAATACTTTAACAGGAAAGAAGACAGGATTTGCTGAGAAGGTCTTCCAGGAAAAATAATAACTTCTTTGGAGAAATAAGATTCCGGTGAGTAAACAAACCCATTGGAGATATTGTAACATAGCCCATTTCAGGCAATGGATGAACAAAGTATTCACGAGTTGTTCCACCCAAACATAATCAGAGTTTGGAGAAGGAATAAGGTTGGGCATAGGGATGATCAGGAGTACTGAACCACCCCCATCAAAAGAGACACGTGGAAAGAAGAGGGTAAAATCTCTTCAAATCACCCAAGAGCCAGGAGAATCATCAGGAACCAAAGAAGATAAATGACTCTTTAAAAAAGCAAGAGCCAGATGACCTTTTGAAAAGGGTAAGAGACATGTGACCGACAAGAAGGATGGCCCACAAGAAGGCATCCAATAAAGAAAAGAGATCAGCCAGCTGCAAAAGTTAGAATCCAATGGGAATGACGTAAGTAGTGACACCAGCACAATGATGTAAGCAGTGACGTCAGCCAATGTAAAGAGGCTTTGAAATTCAGATTTCACATCCGAAAGCCTCTATAAATAATAGAGCTGAGAAAGCAGAAGGCATCGACCATTCTCCTCTGTTTTCTCTCTAAACAAACATTGTATTAGTTTCTTTCTTTTCTTGTATGAGTGTTTTTATTTCAGCTACCATAGGTAGCTAGTGTTGGATTGTATACTAAAAGTCTAGCTTTTTGTATGAACAATGTTTAAACAATTAATTTAAAATGAGAATCATATATGATCAAATGATTGCATCGTATAATTTATTTATATGATCGATGCAATAGTCCACTTACTTTATACTATAGATAATATGTTGTGCGACAACACGTGGAAGATCATATTATTGGTTTCCTTATAAAGTATAAATTGATGCTCACAACCGAGATAGACGGGGACTCTCTATCAGGATGGTTGTAGTGTGGTTTGGTATTAGCTCGTCTTGGCTATAGAATCACATTAGTGCACTTTGCGTGTATTGAGCAGGACTGTTTGAGATCGTTCGACTTATACTGACTTATAGAAGAACTTGATCTCTGTTATTATGGATGTTCCTGCTCTTAATCCCTATACAATAACCTCGACACGTAGGGCAGTATGCATTTCTTTGATTCATCAATGGGTGAGATTTACATGTAATTAAATCAACAAACTCGGTGAGTTGGGAAGTAGTGATGTCTCTGTGGTGTGCTGTTGATTGTAAAAGGAATCCGTGTCCGTTATAGATTGATGATGTCCCCTTGAGGAGCTCATAAGGATTATCTTGTAAAACCTGCAGGTGGATTTATTTCGGCATGATAATGAGGTTGAGTGATACTACTCTTGGATGAGATATTAATTAATGGAATTGTCAGTAACTTAATTAATTAATGGGCATTGTATATCTTAAACATGGGGAGAATAACGGGCTCATAATAAGAAGGAGCCCATAACATAATTATGGGATTAGAACGGTAGTACAATAATAATATTGTAGCGGAATATATTATTATTATTAGACTTAAGTATAAGCTTTGGGCTTAGCTTGGATACTTAAGCCCAATGGAGGTCCAACTCTAATTTCTCCTCCTGGTCCCTGCTGTAGCCCATATATAAGTCATCTCAGCTGTCCGAAAATCCTAATCTATGAGATTAATCACGCCTAACGTTGTAATAAGGATGAGGGAATAGCAGAATGAGAAGATCTCGAGGATCGTCGCCCACACGACGTTGAGATTGGACTTGGGAATACAGCAGAAGACTGGAAGGTTGTTTGTTGCTGCTGTCTGCTACCTTCTATGATTTTTATAAAATCATACAGACTTCAGAATAGAACTCGTGATATACTGATGGAAAGCCACGGAAGAGTGGATTGTTTTAGCGTGAAGATCACTCAATTCTGACGTCGGATGAGAGAGTTATGCCCAAAACGGTGAGGCTGCGCAGTCTGCCGGCGAGAATTCAACATCTACATCAACCCTGGTGAAAGGTAATACATTTCTTTGGTTTCTTGCTTCCGCTGCATGTTAGAAACGTTAGGAACCCTAACGGTTCACGTTAAGCAAACGATCAAAGCCAACAGCTAGAGGAGTCTTCTCCTCTTGTTTAGGTAGTATGAGTGTGTAATAATATTTCCATTCATTAAATAAATAATTTTGGGCTACTGTCCACATGCAACCTTTCATTTTTCTGATCTCCATAATTTCTGACGAGAAATAGTAGCAGCATCCTGTACACCCAGTATAGAAAATGAACCAGGGTTGTGCTGAGGTCCGCTGAATGAACGGGATAGAACCATCACACTGCGGGGCGCGTGGTTGGCTGAGAGGAGCAGCTGTAAAACCTCCCGAATACCCGGTGGATCAACGGTAAAAAAAAATACTGTTACTGTTACAAGTTGGTTAATTACGAGATTAATGTTGTTTAATTAATATACGGAAGCATGATGGGTCTGATATGCTCATAATGGACTATGTCTATTTTGAAAAATAGAAAGTGATAAAAATTTGGCGAAAGAATGATATGATATAAGTGATTTAGGGCTGAAAATTCTTAAAACACCTGTTGAAAGACTAAAAAGTTGAATTCTGCAAAGTTAGTGGACTAGTTTCAAAATTGAGAAAATATTATTTTCAATAACCTGTTGGTCACCTTCTGTAGCAGGTCAAAGGACCAAAAAGTTGAGATTTATAAAGTTAATGGACTGTTTTCAAAATTGAAAAAAATGATGGACCAATTTAAAAATAAGGAAAAGTTAACGGACGAAAAAATTAATTTTCCCTAAATTTTTATTAAAATGTAGAAATAAATTTAAAATTAATGTGGCAGTAGAAAATTTCGTTAAAACTTTACAATTTTAGTTCTAATGAAAATATTTTTTTTAAAATTTTTTTATGAAATATTTAATACTCCCTCCGTCTCAAAGAAAAATTCACGGTTACTGTAGATACGAAATTTAAGAAAAAATTACTTTTTGCTCTATTTTTAGAGGTAGTTTAGTATTTTTAGGTAATAAATAAATTATAAAGTAAGTTATGTGAGTTGTAAAGAGGTGGTAATTTTGAAATTAAAGTGTGTTGTGGTGTTATTGATTTGTGTGTATATTTTTATTTGGGGGTGTGAACTTGTTTATGGGATGGATAAAAATAGAAAGTGTGAATTTGTTTATGGGATGGAGGTAGTAATTTATATGGCCAAAATGGGACACCGTGCCCCCAAATATTGCATCTTTTTAAAATTGTAGTATCCTTTAATATTTAATATTATAATCTCTAATATAAGAACGTGTATCCTTTATATTTTCTTAGAAAAATATAATATAGGAGTATTTTTTATTTAAACATTTATATTATTCATATTTTAATTGATCTTTTCATTGAAAAAATTATACCTTGTTAATTAAAATGTGTATCCTTTAAAACAAAATATTATATCCTTACATATCTTGTGCACCGGATAAGGATATAAGAGTAGTACTCACTTCGTCCCACCAAAAATCCCTATTTTACTATATTGGGCGTCTCATTCAAAGGTCTCAATTTTCCTTTTTTAGTAAAAGGGCCCCATATATGATCCACCACTCACTATTAATACAACTACTCACTACACATAAAATAATACTCCCTCCGTCCCAATTTCAACTTCACACTTTCCGTTTTGGTTCGTTCCAAATTCAACTTCACACTTCCATAAAAGGAAAAAGCAACAAACTAATATCCCTCTAACATACTTTAATTTCAAATTTGTCATCACCTTTTTAACACACATAACGTGCTTTATCATTTATTTATTACCCAAAAATATCATACTACCTTCAAAAGTAAGTCAAAAAGTGACTTTTCTTAAACTCCATATCTACAGTAAACATGAACTTGAATTTGGGATGGAGGGAGTAATTCTTAATCTACGCATAAAAGTAAATGAGGAACTTTGCCCGGAATGGAGTGAGTATTTCTTATAAATAAAAGCATATATATAATAAAATTATAATTTGAATGAGACGGGAGTGAATATATATACTATTTAAAGCATACTCCCTCCGTCCCAGCTTAAAAAGGTCATTTTTCCATTTTGGTCGTCCCACCCAAAAAGTCCCCTTTTATTTTTTATACACATAGGATCCACATACCCCCTCTAATACAATTAAAATATGGGACACACACTCTCACTAATACAACTACTCACTACACATTAAATAATAATACTCCTTAATCTACGTGCAAAAAAACAAATGGTCCTCTTACGCCGGGATGGAGGGAGTATATAAATATGGTGATGACTGGTGACT
This sequence comes from Pogostemon cablin, assembly GCA_023678885.1. Classification (NCBI taxonomy): domain Eukaryota; kingdom Viridiplantae; phylum Streptophyta; class Magnoliopsida; order Lamiales; family Lamiaceae; genus Pogostemon; species Pogostemon cablin. Next base: position 14,859,371 of record CM042961.1, on the reverse strand, counting down.
TGGTCATTAGACGAAAATAATAAAATAAAAATATAAAAATACGCTAGTATGTATACGTAGCTTCCCTTTGACTTCTACGTAGTTTGAATTTAGCACTAAACATGCAAAACCCTACAACCAACTTGCAATTATTTCTCTCCTTCAACTCTGCAATGAATTTTTGGAAATAATAAAATAAAACAAAATAAAATTTTCAAGGGAAACGCGTGTGGATCAACACGCTTAAATTATCCCCTCCTCTCCCCTCAGTCAGAATGAATCATTATAAATAGAATAGCATGCCACTCCACTCTGCATCTCTCATCCCACAAACACTAATTTAAACATATTTCGCTCTTCTGCATTTTACATCATTTACCTTTCAAATTATTCTTCTCTACATTTCATAGATATCAAAACAAAATTCTCTTGCATATTACACCATGAAAACTCCAATATTCATATCTGCACTCACCTTCATACTTCTTCTCATATCATCTCCAGCAGATTCTGCTGATCACAATAATTTTCTGGAATGCCTTTCTGGAAGATACCAAAACTCCTCCGCTATAACCAACCTTGTTCACACCCCCTCCAACTCATCTTACTCTTCCGTCCTGCAATTCACCATCTGGAATCTCAGATACGTCTCCGACTCCACCCCTAAACCCAGCTTCATTATAACCCCGGAACACGAGTCCCAAATCCCCGCTATCGTCCTCTGCGCTAGACGCAACGGCCTGGAAGTCAGAACAAGAAGCGGGGGCCACGACTTCGAGGCCTTATCTTCTGTTTCACCAGTGTCATTCGTGATCATTGATCTAATCAGGCTCAGCGGCGTTACGGTGGACGCTGAGGCCAAGACTGCGTGGGTTGAAGCCGGTGCAAACCTCGGTTCTGTATATTACAACATCGCTCAGAAGAGCTCCACCTTGGGGTTTCCTGGCGGCTTTTGTGCGACTGTTGGAGTTGGTGGGCACATTAGTGGAGGAGGGTATGGCTCACTCTTGAGGAAATATGGAATGGCTGCTGACCAAGTGATGGACGCAAGAATAGTTGATGTAAATGGGAGAATTCTGGACAGGAAATCAATGGGAGAGGATTTGTTCTGGGCAATCAGAGGCGGTGGAGGTGCCAGCTTTGGTGTCATCGTTGCATGGAAGCTTCGACTGGTTGATGTTCCAGAAAGAGTCACTATCTTCAACGTCCAGAGGACTTTGGAGCAAAATTTAACTCAGCTCATCCACCGGTGGCAGTACGTGGCACCTGCAATGGACAAAGATATGACCCTCTTCATCAATGCAGTGGTGGCCAATTCCACCCAAGTTGGAATAAGGAGGAACATCACAGTGTCGGCGTCTTTCTTCACAGTTTTCCTAGGCGGGATCGACAGATTAATGGCGACGATGCAAGAGAGGTTCCCTGAACTGGGGTTGCGGAGGGAAGACTGCAGAGAAATGAGTTGGATCCAATCCGCTCTATTCTTCGACCAACACCCCATAGATAGACCCGAGTCCCTGTTGAGTAGGGTTCAGCCCAATAAGTCTTACATGCAGAGGAAAACGGATTATGTGCAGACACCCATTCCCTTGGATGGCCTTGAAGGGATCATGAAGCTCTACTTTGAGCCGGAAGCCAGGCTGTCGACGCTGTCTTTCGTTCCGTACGGTGGAAGAATGGCCCAAATATCTGAGTCTGCCATTCCTGTTCCTCACAGGGCTGGTAACTTGTACAAAGTCTTCCATACAGTCTATTGGCAGGAAGCCGAGGCCAGCAATCCAAGCAGGTACTTGAACTGGGTCAGGAGGGCCTTTGATTACATGACTCCCTACGTCTCTGTTAACCCCAGGGCTGCCTACATCAACTACAGAGATCTCGACATTGGAGTCAACAACAACGTTGGGAGGACGAGTTACGCGCAGGCAAGCGTTTGGGGCAGGAAATATTTCAAGAACAACTTTGATCGCCTTGTTCGTGTCAAGACTATGGTTGATCCACACAACTTCTTCAGGAACCCACAGACCATTCCACCCCTGCATATACATAGGCACACCAACTAAACCCCACGGAACCAATGTCCACTGCCTAAATGCTAATCATTCGTTTACATTCTTTCTTTTTTAAATTGGTTAATGTTTCATGATTGAGGATTGTAAATTTGCAATATTTTATTGAAGATGCCATTCTTTTTATCATATTCTTATACTTTGGTATTCAAACCCCTTTCGATCAAATCCAGCTAGTGGTATTTTGTCAAGATTCAAGATTTCGTTACCAATTTTATTATACATAATTCCAATAATTGGTATTCGCCAAAGATCATCGCTCGTTGTTCTTCGCAAATTAAGAAAAGAGATAATTTAGCCTCATAAGTCATAACTACGTATGTTTGCTGGCCCAGTAATATATTTTGTACTCCCTCCGTCCCATAGAAGTTGACACACTTTCCTTTTTGGTTTGTCCCACTAAAGTTGACACATTTCTTTTTTAATACATGGGACCAACATAAAAACAATTAATCTATTCTCATGGGCCCTACATATCACCTCTAATACAACTACCCACTACACATTAAATATTATTTCTCTAACTTCACTTTACTTCACTTTACATGAAATTATTATATTCCTTAATCTCCGTGCCCAAAAAAAATTATACCAACTTTAATGGGATGGAGGGAGTATTTTTTTAAAAAAGTGAAGATAACTCTCAATACAAAAATTTGAAAGAACTACTGAGCGTAAGATTGAGACACTAAAACACTCTTCTTAAGGAAACGAGAAACTTAGAAAAATTATTCAATTAAATCGCGTGCTTTGTGAGGATTTCACCATTATCGACTTCAAACTATCAACCTGTAACAGGGGAAGGAAGAAGAAAATAATAAGATTTAGAAGAGAAGAGTGAATAGATATTTGGGGAAGATTGAACGAAAACTAAATAGAGAACATATGTAATTATAGAGGGGTTAAATTAACCCTAGAATACTTTAATGTTTAGAAAGTTGAACATTTACTAAATTAACCTTATGAAATAATTACTCCCTCCGTCCCGGAGAAGTTGGTATAATTTTTTTTAGGCACGGAGATTAAGGAGTATAATAATTTAATATAAAGTGAAGTAAAGTGAAGTGAGAGAAATAATATTTAATGTGTAGTGTGTAGTTGTATTAGAGGTGATATGTGGGGTCCATGAAAATAGATTAACTGTTTTTGTGTAGGTCCCATGTATTAAAAAGAAAATGTGTCAACTTTAATGGGACAAACCAAAAATGAAAGTGTGTCAACTTCTATGGGATGGAGGAGTATGTTCATCCTCTGTTCCTTTTCCATTCCATTTCAAGCTGTTTCATTCTGTTTCCCAAAAAAAAAAAAACGATGAAATTTTCTCAATGGGGAATTCTCTTCTTTGCTGCCACAATGGCAGCACCAAGTTGAGTGGGGAGAGAGATTTTCGTTCATTAGAATTAGCTCTTTCAGAGTCTTCCCCATCTTCTCAATGATCCCCGGAATACACCCGACAGCAAAACAGAAACCGTCGAGTTTCCGAGATTCTTGAGAATATCAAATCCGAATTTGTTGTCGTTAAAAAACAAAGCATCCAAATCTTTATCGAAGCTCTTAGAAGGAACGCCGCCTTGAAAATCATTAAACCGAAGATCCAGATATTTCAAAGATGGCAAATGGCGATAACCCGGCCTCTTTAATTTATTGGGCTTTTTTTAATTTCAGCATTTCAATCCATTTGGCTTTTCTCATTTCAAGTAATTAATCCCGTTATGTGATAATTTCATTGGTACTGGAACATGAGGTGAGGTGACAGATGAGTTGTGAGAGTTGGTGATCTGCTTATTTCGATTAAAATTTCCCATGCATAACAATTGCAAAAAAGTTCCACAAAACTCTTTATATTTTTCTCATTTGTTTGTTTTATAAAATTCTTTACACTCAAAAATAAATAAATAAATAAATATTACTTAATAATCTTAAAAATTACTATAATTTCAAATACGTCATCCATACTATTACTAGGGTGAGTCTTCTGTGAATCTAGCTCATGCATCACGCACTCTGTTTTTACAAACTTATCTTTTAGTACATAAAAATAATAATTTTAGAGGACAAATTATTACCCTTTTAAATTAAAAATATTGCTTCTCAAATTCTATTAAAAGAAATACTTCCTCCGTCCCACTCAAAGAATCTCTTTTTTCCCATTTTAGCGTCTCACTCAAAGAGTCATATTTCATTTTTTTACATACATGGGATCCACACATCCACTAATACAATTAAAATATGGAGCTCACACTCCCACTAATACAACTACCCACTACATATATTAAATAATAATACTCCTTAATCCACATGCAAAAAGTAAAAACTACTCTTTGAATAGGATGGAGGAAGTACAAAATATCAAATTGTATCATAATTTAAAGAGTAATATTTTCATTCATAAAATTATTAGTTTATTTCTTTAAAAATAATTTCATGGTAACTAAGTGCAAGTGTTTAGTTGTCGCTGTTGAGTTGTGTTACACATTGTCTTGTTCAAAATTTCCACTTAATTAAGACCAAATTTTTATTTGACGACTAGTACAATTTTTCTTGCCCAATTTTTAAAGACTCACTTATTCTTGCAATGATTATTGTCCTTTGAAAGTAAATCATACTTACTATTCCTACTATACATCTCACCCAAACTCCTTTATTCGTCCATCTTGGAGTACAGAGGTGGAATGCTCTGTTCGTTCTTGAAAAAATTATGTGGATCAACCATAGTTTTAACCTTTACAAGCCGATCAAAATTGTCCTTGAAGTACTTCTTACCCCAAATGCTTGCTTGTTCGTAGCTAGTCTTCCCTCGGATGTTATTCACTCCAACGTCGAGATCTCTATAGTTGAGGTAGGCTGCCCTTGGTGAGGTTAACACGTAAGAAAAGTATTCGTAAACCCTCCTGCTCCAGTTAACGAACCTGTCTGAATGATCTTTGTCCTCTTCTTTCCAGTACACAATGTTGTTCAATTGGTACAAGTTGCCTGCCCGATGAGGGAACGGAATCTCTGTCTCCGGAATCTCCGCCATTCTTCCTCCAAATGGGAGGAAGAAGGCGTCAGCATCCTTGGATTCTGGCTCTAAAAAATAGTCCCAGAGTCCTTCAAGACCATCGTTGGGAATAGGAGTTTGCACGTAGTTTGAATTCTATTTCATGTATATTTTCCCCTGTTTCCTGCTGAGCAGAACTTCACGTTGATCCATGGGGATCATGTTGAAGTACAAAAACGTATCAATCCAGCACATCTCATGACAGTCTTCTCTTACAATACCCAATTCAGGGAATTCTTTTTCCATCAATCGTAGCAACCTGTCAGTCCCACCAAGTGAGTAGAAAGTGGCTCTGATTCTGTTTCTGCCTTCCCCTGCATTCACCTCCCCTGTCAGAATATTCATCGTTCCAACCATGATCAAGAGGAACAAATCATGGTCTATTTCAGGTACCACATGTTGCCACTTCTGAACGAGTTGAGTTGCATTCTGTGCCATTGTCCTTTGGACAGTGAAAACAGTCACCTTCTCTGGAACATTAACCAGTTGAAGCTTCCATGCTGTAATAACACCATTGATTCTCTGTCGAGAATCCTGCCTTCAACATCAACTATTCTTGCATCAAGTACTTGGTCTGCAGCAAACCCGTATCTTCTCATCAGGGGGCCGTAGCCGCCTCCACTGATGTGCCCACCAACACCGATGGTCGGGCAAATGCCGCTAGGGAACCCCAAAAGAAGGCTTTTCTCAGCTATCCTGCAATAAAGAGCTCCAAGGGTGGCACCAGCTTCAACCCATGCAGTTTTGGACTCTGCATCGACTGTTACGTCACTAAGATTGATCAAATCAAAGAGAATAAACGGAACATTCGATACAAAAGATAGTCCTTCATAGTCATGGCCGCCACTTCGAATTCTGATTTCCAAGTCATGCTCTTTGGCGCAGTGTATGATAGGAGGGATTTGGGATTCGTGATCCGGGGTAAGAATAAACCGGGGTTTAGGCGTATGTTCGGATGCGTATTTAAGATTCCAAATGCTGAATAACAGAGTTGAAGAGAAAGATGGGTTTCTTGGGGTGTAAACAAGGCTTGAAATGGAGTAGTTATGGAATTTTGAGGAAAGGCATTTGAGAAAGTTTTCATGATCATCGGCGTAAGCTGCCGATGAGCATGATGACTGAGCATCGGGATATGCTTCCGATGAGCACGCTGAGTGATCATCGGCAAAAACTGCCGACGAGCACGAAACTATGAGAAGAATGATGAATATAAGTGCAGACATGATCGGTGTCTTCATAAGCAAGTTTAGGTTGGCTGATAAGTTTAGTGTTTGTCGAGGAACAGATGTTGGGTACTGATATTTATACAAGACAAAGTGTGACAATGTTGAAATGTACACATAAGATTTATAAGTAAGAAGGAAAATATGTAGCTACCCTGCAACTCAGTCAGTCAAGTTGTACTAGATTCAAATAAAGTGTGGTTTATAATATAGTACTCTCCCTGTCCCATATTTATCTTCACATTTTCCGTTTTCGTCCGTCTCACACTTATATTCACCACCCAAAAAAGAAAACTTCACATTAACTAATAACCTCAAAAGTTATCTTAATTTCAAAAATATCACTCTCACCTAACACACATAACATACTTTATAATTTATTTATTACCTAAAAATACCACAATACCTCTCAAAAGTCAATAAAGTTGATCAAAAAGCAACTTTTCTTAAACTCTGTATCTATAATGTCGGTTAACTTAACTCCGGGATGGAGGGAGTATTTGTTTAGTTTGGAGCTAGAATTAGCAATGTCAACGAAATCTTAATTACTAATTCCTTAGAAAATTTTAGTCACGTGTATATACACCCTCCATACCGCTATAATAATAGTTACATTTAATTTTTGAAGTGGTCTGTTGTGTCCACGGGTGGACAAGGTGTCTAAATGAATACCATTTTATTTTAAAGGGTATATATTTAAATTAAAAATAGTATTCCTTCCGTCCCTTTTCAATACTTACGTTTGATTTTTGCACGTTGATTAAGGAGTATGGTATTTTAATAGATAGTGAGTGGAAAGATATATTATTTAATATAAAGTGGGTATGTATATTAGTGTTGGATGTGGGTTCGTGATATATACCCAAAATAAAAATATGTAAAGATTGAAATGAGAATGAGGGAGTATAATTTTTTCATTGAAAATGTATACCGAAATATGGATATTATAAATGTTTGATTAAAAAAATTATTTTTTTTAAGAAATAAAGGTACACGTTCTTATATTAAAGATTATGACATTTAATACTTTAATAATAGTGCACACTTGCATGAGATCGTCTCACAATGAAACTATTTTACATTTTTTTAAATAGTTATATTTTTTTATAAAAACGTTATCATTTTTTATTTTTACGGCGAATTGTTCATAAAATAATTTATTGTACCATTAACATTTTTCATCAATTTAATTATTACTCCCTCCGTCCCGGAAGTATTGACACATTTTTTTTGGGCACGGAGATTAAGGAGTATAATAATTTAATATAAAGTGAAGTGAGAGAAATAATATTTAATGTGTAGTGGGTAGTTGTATTAGTGGTGAGTGTGATGAGTGTGTGGGTCCATGTAAATAAATAAATTGTTTTTGTGTGGGTCCCATGTTCTTAAAAAGGAAATATGTCAATTTCTGTGGGACAACCCAAAAAGGAAAGTGTGTCAATATCTTTGGAACGGAGGGAGTACTTTTTATTAAAATGTTATCTCTTCTTATCACTTTTCATATTCTTTCTTATACTTTAGTATTCATGAGAGATTGCCAACAAGAGACGAGTTTAATTGTGTTGAAATAATTTGATGATTTTTTATAATTATGTGTGATTTTAATCGTAAAAATCTCTATTCACTTGATCATTGGAGAAATGTATTAAAAAAAAAGTTAAAATTGTGTTCTAAAGGTAAAGTAAAAGAGATGGGAAGAATCGTGACTCAATAGAATAAATACGAACTAAAACAAAAAGATGTGAAATGTCGAAATTTTCAAATAGAATTTACTCCCTCAGTCCGGATTCAAGGGTGTCATTTGTTTTTGGTCACGGAGATTAAAGAATATTACTATTTAATATGTAATGGGTAGTTATATTAGTGGAAGTGTGATCCCATTTTTTAGTTGTATTAGTGGGTGTTTGTGGATAAAAAATAAAATAAGACCCTTAAAATGAAAAAATGATACCCTTGGAAGCAAATGGAGGGAGTAAATCCAATTCTTCACATTAAGTTGAAGTCATTCATCTTTTTCTAGGTCCATTTATTAAAATGAGATGTGATGAGTCGGTCAATACTTTATTTCCAATTTTGACTTAAAAAATCAAGAAATTGATAGAAATGACTCACACCACCACTTGGATGAACTGTCATTCCAACTCATACCATCAATTAGATTAGGTTGGGCGCAACTAGATTAGATTAGGAACAAATAGGAGAGAAGTTGTAAAGAGTCTTTGAATAAAATAAGTATAAATATTTGATGAACTAATTATTAATTATACTAATAATTAATATTATCCCATAAAAAAATATATATAAATGAAGCACAAAGTGGAAACATGCATAGTGAAATGGGCCCAACAATTTTTTGGTAATGTAAAGCTCATTTTCCACTCATTGGCTTGGGATGCAAAAAGAGAAGCATCAAGCAGAAAAGGGGCAACATTCATTCCAGAAATTTTTTCCTCATTTCATCTCTCGTCCATTCGGCACTTTTGATTCAATTCATCATCTACTCTTCCAAGTAATTAAGGAAATAAGGCGGATTGAAGATTGCAAAAGAAGATAATTTATTTTGTAGAAAAATTGTTTTATTTTGTAATTTTCTTTTGGTTTAATTATTAGAATTTTATAGGATAATTTATTTTGTTTTACTTAATACTAAGGCTAATTTCTTTTGTAAGATTAGCACCATGATACACGTTGGATAATTTAGTTATTATGCATTTTAATTTTAATTAGTCATTTTGTTAATACTATCATTTGAAGTTAATTTCTTAATTTATATATTATCTTTAATTTTTAATGTTACTTCAATTGCTTAATTTATATACTATTCTTTAATTTTTAATGTTACATGAGGAGAGTGATACAAGATTCACTTTTAATAACTATACTCCACTCAAAGGTAATATTGGGTGTTCTATTCAAAAGTTTTTATTTTTTATTTTTAGTAAAAGTATTCAACATATGGCAAATGAATGATATTATTAAAAAGAAAAAAGAAAAAACAAAGTAGCAATACAGGTACAAAGATATTAAGAAAAAATCTAAACCTTATCTAAATCTATAATAATATAAATTCAAGTCATGAAACATAGGCTTAAGAATTGGAAGTGTGGTACCGGGTTGTGCCAAGTAAGCGTGTCTCCAATTATTGAAATCAAATCTGCTACTATGTTACCTATAAATGTGTGTCGCATGGAATGAGGATCAACACTGAACTTTCTGGAATATTCGGGATAGTTGCAGAAACATAGAGAAGGGAAGTGGTGTGTGGATATGAAGAGGTGGTCCTAGAATTATCTAAATAGGCATTCAATAAATAGAGAACCGACATAGTGGGAAGGCTCTAGATGAGTCATGTATGGTGAGTTGGTCAATAGTCTAGTCTTATGAAAACTTAAGCAAGAACTTGTGAAATCTCTCAAGCTCTCACACTCTTAACTGATTGATCACTCACATTTCACTCACGAATTGATTATCAAACGAAGAATGAAATGAAAACGATAAACATGAAGATGTATAGTGGTTCGGCGTAAGCCTACATCCACTTCCTAAGAGAAGAATTCACTATGATGATAATGAAGGTTACAAACTTACAAGCACACTTATCAAACCCTAATGCTTGAAACTGATATGTGAAGAAGATGATCTGAATCTTTTTTTAACTAACAGACTGATCTCTCTTATACGGATGTGTGTGACCATGCTTTGGATACTCTCTCAACCAATCAAAAGCAAGCACACTGAATCAATTATAACCAACTGATTCACTAACTGATTGATGCTTCCAGCTGCTCCCTTTCCAACTGATTCCATTGCCATGTCACCAATCCGATCCCTTACTTATCAACCAATCATAATGGTCTATTTTTACTTCTACATGCAATCAATCTTATCACTTATCACTTGATCCTTCAAGCAACCTGATAGATTTGACCAAAACATGTTTGGTTCGACCTGTTCCAAGAAGTCGAACCCAAGTCGAATCCTAGTTAATCTGTTGTGGTTCGATCACGCTGCCTTTGGTTCGATCTGTTCAACATGTCGAACCAACCTCGAACCCACCTCAATCTTCTGCGGTTCGACCACGCCGTATTTTGTTCGACCTGTTCAAACATGTCGAACCCTAAGTCGAACCTACGTATGCATGGTCTATATCTTCACAAATCTCCACCTTAGACCTTGCATCATCATACTAGCTTTATCTTCTCCACCTTGCTGCTATTATAGGTTGCAGTCACCTTTCTTCATCTTGTTTTATTGGAGACCAATAAGACTCTTACACAGCTCAAACTTCTGAATTGGTAGAGCTTTAGTAAAAGCATCAGCAGAGTTCTCTGATGTCTTAATCTTCTTGACAGTCACCAACTTTTCTTCAATCATGTCTCTTATATAGTAAAGCCTTACATCAATGTGTTTAGTCCTCTCATGATACCCCTGATGTTTTGAGAGATGTACAACACTTTGGTTATCACAAAACACTTCAATAGTGTCTTGCTGAACACCAAACTCTCCCAAAATTCCAACTAACCAAACACCCTCCTTGATTACTTCTGTGAGAGCAACAAATTCTGCCTCTGTGGTTGAAAGTGGTACAATGTGTTGATGTGTAGCCTTCTAACTTATTACTGTGCCAAATAAGTTGAACACATAACTTGTCATGGACTTTCTTGTATCAAGGTTAGCTGCATAATCTGCATCCACATAACCAACAACAGCCTCATCCCAAACATCTTGCTTCTGGAACTTCAATCCAACTGACATAGTTCCTCTAACATACCTTAATGCCCACTTTACTGCATCCCAATGAACCAGACCAGGATCACTCATAAACATACTGATCACACTCATCACATAAGCTAAGTCTGGTCTACAGCATACCATAGCATACATCAGACTGCCTACTGCACTAGCATATGGTATTTTACTCATTTCAAACCTTTCTTTATCTGTTTGAGGCCCTTGAAGAGATGACAGACTCATCCCTTGCTTAACTGGTACTGATGCATTCTTACAAAGATTCATATTATATCTCTTTAGCACTTTATCCAAGTATGACTTTTGAAACAACCTCAATAGTCCAGCTGACATGTTCCTTTCTATCTGCATTCCAAGTATCATCCTTGCCTCACCAAGATCTTTCATATCAAACTCCTTCCTCAAAGTATCCTTTACTGAATTGATTCCTACCATATCTCTGCAAGCTATCAGTATATCATCTACATAGAGTAATAGATAAGTGTAGCTTCCTTTATCACATCTTATGTACACACAGCTATCATACATGCTTCTGACAAAACCATTAGAAGTAATGTACTCATCAAACCTGAGATACCATTGTCTTGGACTTTGCTTCAGACCATATAGTGACTTAAGTAATAAACAAGCCTTTGAGTCTGCTCCTTGTAGACTAACACCTTCAGGAATCTTCATGTAAATCTTCTCATCTAAATTTCCATGCAAGAAAGCTGTTGTTACATCTATCTGATGTAATTCCAAATCCAACTGAGTAACTAATGACAGCAATATCCTTATTGAGCAGTGTTTAACCACTGGTGAAAAGATTTCATTATAATCCACACCTTCTTGCTGTGAAAGCCCTCTTGCTACAAGCCTTGCTTTATATCTTATTCCTCCTTCCTTGCTTGTAACTGGTTTCTTCTTATATATCCATTTACTACCTACAAGTTTCTGGTTAGCAGGCCTGTCAACAATCATCCAAGTATTGTTCCTTTTTAAAGATTGCAACTCTTCTTCCATAGTATCCAACCAATGCATAATCTCCTTACTTGAAACTGCTTCTGAGTATGTCCTAGGTTCATAGACATCAACATCTGATGCTACATATAATGCATATGATACAGTGTCTGCCTCTATGTATCTTATAGGTGTTTTGATCTGCCTTCTCAATCTGTCCCTAACCAATTGATAGCTACTTAGAGTTCTTCTTTCATTTGAACCAGATAACTCAGACCTCTCTTCAGCAGCTATTTCTTCAGGTACATTATCCTCTCTATGATCTTGAACATGCTGTACAATTATTTTGTCATCATGCTCCACCTCAAACTCACACATATCAGCAGTTATCACCTTATCAGACCCTCTCTCCAACAAAGGCATCCTTTCTTCATTGAATGTAACATCTCTACTAACTATGAACTTGTTATTCTCATAATACCATAGTCTATACCCTTTTACCTCTTTAGGATAGCCAACTAGCACACACTTAACTGCTCTAGGATCCAACTTATCTTGTTTCTGATGTGAATACACCAGACAACCAATAATCCTCAAATGACTGTAATCTGGTACCCTTCCAGACCATACTTCTTCAGGTGGTTTAAACTTGAGTGCTGTGCATGGTGACAAATTGATCAAGTAAGCTGCAGTAGATACTAGCTCACCCCAGAAACCTTTTGAGAAACCTCCACTACTCATCATACACCTAACTCTTGCAAGAAGTGTCTGATTCATTCTCTCAGCCACTCCATTTTGCTGTGGAGTACCTGGTACTGTCCTGTGCCTCTTTATACCCTTCTCTTGACAAAACTTATTGAATTCATGTGACACAAATTCAAGACCATTGTCTGTTCTTAAGCACTTGACCTTGTTTACAGTCTGTAGTTCTACCTGTGTCAACCATTCTTTAAAAACTAACAGTGCTTCATCCTTGGTTTTCAGAATTTTAATCCATATCTTTCTTGAATAATCATCAATGAATGAAATGAAGTATTTCCCACCTCCTATTGTTGAAGTCTTGGAAGGCCCCCAAAGATCTGAGTGAACATATTCTAACCTAGCTTTGGTATTATGTTCAGCTGCACCAAACTGCAATCTCTTTGCCTTTCCTAATATACAAGCTTCACATTGATCCAACTTACAGGTTGAGCTGATCTCAAGAAGCTTCTGTCTGGCAAGTTCTTGTAAACCTCTTTCACTTATATGACCAAGCCTACAATGCCAAACCTTAACACTACTATCATCCTTAGTTGTATTAATTTGTCCAGTTACTACAGAACCATCCAAGAAGTACAGATCAGACCTCTTAAATCCTTTAACAACTACTAACTTTCCTTTCAAGACAGCAAGTGTATTTCCTTTCAAATGGCACTCATATCCTTGAGAAACTAACATTCCAAGAGATATTAGATTTCTCCTTAAGCTTGGTACATATCTAACATTATTTAACATTCTGACTTTTCCATCAAACATTCTAAGTTTGACAGAACCAATTCCAACAATCTTGCAAGTATGATCATCACCTAGCATTACTGATCCTTCATCTTGTGACTTCAATTCAGTAAACTAATCTTTTCTAGAAGTCATATGAAAAGTACATCCAGAATCCATAAACCATTCTTCTGAAACTGAACTAGAACACACAGATATTTCTTCAATGAAATTAGAATCTGTAGCAACTTGATTTGTTGTTACCTGATTTGCATGAGGCCTCTTATCTTCTCCCTTTTCAGTTATCTTCTTTGCTACCATTGCTTTCCATTTGAAACATTGCTTCTTGTAATGTCCAGGCTTATTGCAGTGGAAGCAATTCTTGTTTTCTTCTTCATCTGCTGGTGCATTATAATTCTTCTCTGGCTTCCTTTTATCAACATTACTACTATTATTCTTGTTGTTCTTGCTCAATTGGTTCTGTTTCTTCACTGTCAATCCTTCTGCACTTGCTTGTTGTTCTGGATTCTTGTGAAGTACCTTTGCCTTAACTGTCAACAACACTTGCTCTAGGGAGATTGATTCAGCATTAGCAAACAACAAAGTGTCTCTCAAACCTTCAAAGGATTTTGGAAGTGCTGACATGAGAATGACAGCCTTGTCTTCAGTTGACAGAGCCACATCTATGTTTTCTAAGTCATCAATGATCTTGTTAAACTCATCTAACTGACCAATTATAAACTTATCTTCTGATACTTTGAAGGAGTGCAACTTCTGCTTCATGTACAAACGGTTGGCCAAACTTTTAACCATGTACAGCTCCTCCAGTTTCTTCCAAACTCCTCTTGTAGTAACTTCTTTTGAAATATCCCTTAGGGCCTTATCTCCAAGACACAAGATGAGAGCACTTTTTGCCTTGGTTTGTTGTTCTTGATCTGCTACAATAGCAGCTGCATCAACTCCTGCAATCTGACCTTCAGGCAATAGTTTAATGGCATCTGATAAACCTTGTTGAACCAAAATGGCCTCCATCTTCATCTTCCACAGGCTGAAGTCTGCCTTCTCTGTGAACTTCTCAATATCAAACTTGGTTGTAACCATGATTCTTCCCCTCTGATCTGATTACTTATGGCTGCTCCTCCTTCTTCCCACAGACGGTGCCAATTCTTATGAAAACTTAAGCAAGAACTTGTGAAATCTCTCAAGGTCTCACACTCTTAACCGATTGATCACTCACGTTTCACTCACGAATTGATTATCAAACGAAGAATGAAATGAAAATGATAAACACGAAGATGTATAGTAGTTCGACGTAAGCCTACATCCACTTCCTAAGAGAAGAATTCACTATTATGATAATGAAGATTACAATCTTACAAGCACACTTATCAAACTCTAATGCTTGAAACTGATATGTGAAGAAGATGATGATGAAGATGATCTGAATCTTTTTTAACTAACAGACTGATCTCTCTTATACGGATATGTGTGACCATGCTTTGGATACTCTCTCAACCAATCAGAAGCAAGCACACTGAATCAGTTATAACCAACTGATTCACTAACTGATTGATGCTTCCAGCTGCTCCATTTCCAACTGATTCCATTACCATGTTACCAATCCGATCCCTTACTTACCAACCAATCATAATGATCTATTTTTACTTCTGCATGCAAGCAATCTTATCACTTATCACTTGATCCTTCAAGCAACCTGATAGATTCGACCAAAACATGTTTGGTTCGACCTGTTCTAGGAAGTCGAACCCAAGTCGAATCCTAGTTAATCTGTTGTGGTTCGATCACGCTGCCTTTGGTTCGATCTGTTCAACATGTCGAACCAACCTCGAACCCACCTCAATCTTCTGCGGTTCGACCACGCCGTATTTGGTTCGACCTGTTCAAACATGTCGAACCCTAAATCGAACCTACGTATGCATGGTCTATATCTTTACATGTAGATTACTCTAGGTGGTAATATCCACCAACCTAACCATCTATAAATAGGTAGATGTGTGTGAGATGTAGTAGTGGTAATATGAGTGTGTCAAAGTTAAGAGTGTATGGTATGCACATAAGTGCATAAGCTCAATATAAAGTGAGTCTAGAGTGAGTCTTGAGTGTAGAAAGAGTGTTTGTATAATATTGTGTGAGTCCATCAATAAAATAGTTATTTTTTCAAATCTACGATCCTACAATACCCAACAAGTGGTAACAGAGCCACAGGATGGTGGGAGAGTTATAAAAAGTTTTTGAATAAGAAGAAGTATGAATATTTGATGAACTAACTATTAATTATACTAATATTTAACCTTATCCCATAAAAAAATATATAGAAATGAAGCACAAGGTGGTAACATGCATAGTGAAATGGGCCCAACAATTTTTTTTGTAATGTAAAGCCCATTTTCCACTCAATGGCTTGGGATGCAAAAAGAGAAGCAGCAAGCAGAAAAGGGGCAACATTCATTCCAGAAAATTTTTCCTCATTTCATCTCCTTCCCCAATTCAGCTTATTTCCCAAATTTCATCTCTCGTCCATTCGGCACTTTTGATTCAATTCATCATCTACTATTCCAAGTAATTAAGGAAATAAAGCAGATTGAAGATTGCAAAAGAAGATAATTTATTTTGTCAGAAAAAATTATTTTATTTTGTAATTTTCTTTTGGTTTAATTATTAGAATTTTATAGGATAATTTATTTTGTTTTACTTAATACTTAAGGCTAATTTCTTTTGTAAGATTAGCACCATGATAAACGTTGGATAATTTAGTTATCATGCATTTTAATTTTAATTAATCATTGTGTTAATACTATCATTTGAAGTTAATTGCTTAATTTATATATTATCTTTAATTTTTAATGTTACTTCAATTGCTTAATTTATATACTATTCTTTAATTTTTAATGTTACATGAGGAGAGTGATACAAGATTCACTTTTAATAATTATACTCCACACAAAGGTCTCATATTATTATATTGGGTGTTTTATTCAAAAGTTTTTATTTTTTATTTTTATTTTTAATATCTCTAGAGATACTTCCATGCAACCAACCAGGTGGAGGTGCTCTTTTTGAGAAATATTAACTCAATTTATAAATTAAAAATTATCTCAAAAAGGTGATAAATCAAATTAATTAGTTTAATTAATATCCGTATTTACACGTATAATATCTCATAATGAAGAAGGACACGTGTATAGATATACTAATTGCAAATACACTGCTATAAATAATTTTTTAAAAGTATGAGGTGTCGCGAAGTGGTTAATTGTCGTATTTTTTTAATTTCAAATATATAATCTTTCTACTTTTATTTATTTATTTATTTATTATTATATTGTTCATGTATATCTATGAATTAAATACAAACTTTAATTATATATTTTTTTATTTGGTTAAAAATAGATAATTAAACCAATCAATAAAAATATACCAAACTTATTATTATTATTATTATTCATGTATATCTTCAAATTATACATCAGCTTTAATCATATTTTTTTATTGGTTAGGAATAATTTTTTTTTTATTTTAATATCACATATAATATTTCTATTTTTTTAGACAAAAACTTGCGTGCACCAGGGCGCACGGACCATATTCCGTGTGCCTTTAGAATTTTGTGTTAAATTGAATATCATTTAGTATAAAGATGTGTACCCTTTATTTTTTAAAGAAAATTATTTTGTGTATCCGGGCGTATGGACAATACTCCGTCCTCCTTTAGAATTTTGTGTTAAATTGTATACCCTTTAGTATAAAGATGTGTACGCTTTATTTTCTAAAGAAAAAATATTAATGAAAAGTGTATACCCTTTAGAACAAAATGATTTACCTTTATTAATTAAAGTATACCCTTTAGACCAAAGCAATGTACTCTTACCCATAATACTAAATTTCTAAAGGCGCACGGAACGTGTTCCCGTGCACCGGGACGCACGCAAGCCTCATTCATTTTTTTATTATTATATTATAAATTAATTATATACTATTTATTTTAGAATTAAAAAGTAAATTTTAAAATAATAAATAAATCAATTAATAAAAATATATCTTCAAAAATTTTGAGTATATCTTATTATTAAATTACAATATGCATAATATTAAATTAACTAATTAATTTTTTTATAAAATATAATGTATCCGCATATTATGCGGGAATATATATATATATATATATATATATATATATATACTAGTATGAATCCCGTGTATTACACGTGTTGTAAATTTATAATTTTAAAAAATATAATTTAAGTTTAATATAACTATTTATTCAATAATTTTAAAAAATACAATTCAAGTTTAATTTAACTATTTATTCAATAATTTTAAAAAATACAATTCAAGTTTAATATAACTATTTATTCCATTATAATCTAATATAAGTTTATATTATAAAGTAAAATTCAATTTATATACACTCAAATGTGGATTTACTTCCGTTGGAAAAAGTTTAATTTCATTGTTAAATTAATTTACCAAAAAATTTTTTAAAAAAAATTATTGAATTGGTTTGTCAAATTTTGTTATGATTGTTGTTCCAGAATTAAAATGATCAAAAAAATTAAAATATGTAAAATTTATCATTGAAAAAAAATTATAATAAAGTTAATTAATAGAAAAAAATTCAACATAAATTAATTCGATGAAATAAAAAAATTTTTTTAACAAAATGAATTTAAAAAATTAAAATATTAACAATGAAAAAAAAAATAATGTAAACAAATCAAAAATTAGAAATAATTACTGATAGGTACACATTTTGTACCCCTAATTACTACTAGATACATTGATTTAAAATAATTATTATTTAATACAAAATATTAAAGTAAAATACCAAATATACCCCTAAACCCATATACCTTTAAAACACTAACCCCAACCTCCACCCACCACCGGACCACCGCTGCCGCTGCCGGACCGCCGCCGCCGGCGGAGCTCCGGCGGCCGGTCGCCGGAAAATCTGTTCGTCAGAAAAAAAAAAAAAAAAAAAAAAAAAAAAAAAAAAAAAAAATCTGGTCGCCGGAAAGCTGCCGCGCCGCCGCCGCCGGAGCTCCGGCAGCCGGTCGCTAGAAAAACTGTTCGTCCAAAAGAAAAAAGAAAAAAAAAAAACTGGTCGCCGGAAAAACTTCCGCCGCCGGAAAAGCTGCCGGACCGCCGCCGCCGGACCACTACATTTTTTTGCTGCACACACTTTTTTTTCCTGCACACACTTTTTTTGCTGCACACACTTTGCTGCACTTGAACTTTTGCTGCACACAATATTTATGTGCAGCACATTAATATGGGTAATATTGGAATATCACTATATATTTTTGTACCTAGTAGTAATACTTTTGTATGTTTGTATCTCATAGTAATTTAGGGTTTTTTTGTGTACCTAGTAGTAATCCTCCCCAAAAATTAATATATAATAAAAAAAGTTAAAAGAAAAAAAGAATTTAAATAATTTTTTTTAAAAAATAAATTAAAATAAAATTTGAAAATTATAAAAGAATCTTCAAGAAATTAATTAATATAAAATTTAGAAAATAATAATAAAAAAAGAAAAAATGGATACCTTTCTTCAGAACTTGAATGGAACTTGAAGAAAACTTTTGTTCTTTACTTATGTCTAATGAATGAATAAAGAGTTTATTTATAGGTGGAGAGTATATTATTTGCACAAAAATTCACATAATAAACTCAAAAAATTAAAAATTAAAAAATAAATTAAAAACCAAATAAAAATTAAATAAAAAAATAATCAAAGAGAATTTAAAAAATATAAAAGAAATAGCAAAATAATAAAAAAAAAGTGTTTATAACTTTTGTTCGTCATGATGAATAATTTATGACGAATTAATAAAGAGTCTTATTGCATAGGTGGAAATTTATTAATTTTTTTTATATTTCTAAATAAGATTTTATTTTATTTTTATTTGATCTCATCTAATCATATAAATATTTGAATCTTAAAGAAAATTTATATGAAAATATATGTATTTATCACTAAATATCAATTAAAATTATTAAAATTAAAATTAATTCAGGTGGCGACACATAAATTAAAATTTAAAATTTCTCAAATACTTGTGTAAACTGGGTTTACATACGTTTATATGTAGACACTGTTACTATTTATTACATGAAAAATTACTCTTTAAACACATAAATTGTTACTCTTTTAAATTAAAAATTAATTTTCAAATTCTTGTAAACCATAATTTTTCGATTACTCTTAGTACATGAAGATTAGAGACATGAATTATTACTCTTCTATATAAAAATTATTACTGTTCAAAGAGTAATTTTTAAAAAATACTCCCTCCGTCCCCCGATGTATTTCACGTATTTGTGTGCGCGGAGTTTAAGAAAAATTTGACTTTTTAAGTATAAAGTAAGAAAGAAAATAAATATTTTAGTTAATTTAATGAAAAAGGTGTGTAAAGTTATTGGAATGGGTGAAAAAGTGAGTATTTTGTTGGGATATGTGTAAAAAGTAAGTATTATTATAGTGTATTCATTACCATTTTTAGTAAAAGTGAAGTGTGAAATACTTTGAGGGACGGATGGAAAAGGAAAGTGTGAAATACTTTGGGGGACGGAGGGAATAGGGTTTTCATGTAAACCCTATTTACATGAGACTCACTCTTAAAATTTTTAGTAAATTTAACCATTTAAAAATTTAATAACGTAAAAAAATCAAAAGGTTAAAATTTACTAATAAAAAAAACTAAAACCAAAAAATTAAATAAATAGAAATCTAAAGAGAAATTATAAAAAATTTAATAAAAAAATAATAAGAGTACCAATGAATTTTTTTTATTAATTAAAAAAAAGATTAAAATATTACATACTAATAAAAAATGAAAAATAAAATAACAGAATTAAAAAAATTAGTAAAAACAAAAGTTAATAAAAGAGAATTTAAAAAATATAAAAGAACAACAAAAATTATAAAAATAAAAAAATACATCCTTATTCGATCTTTAAAAAAATTATTATTTATGTATCATTATATTTTAATTTTGGTGAAAGTATATTAAAAAAGAATAATAAAACAAATAAAATTAAAAGAAACATACGAAAAAAATATTAAAAAATTTTAAAGAAAATTTATAATAAAATTAATGTATATTATTAAAAAAATATTATAAATAAATTCAAAAAAATAAGAATATGAAAGGAAGTCATAACAAAATTAATTAAATAAATTGTAAAATCATAAAAAAAAATTAACAACGTAAAAAAGAATTAAATAAATGGGCTTGTTGAGTAAGGCCGGCTTTCGAGCCCAAGCCTAAATTTGCTTAATAAGCTTGAGCGAATTACACACTAATAATTAAAAAAAATTAAAAACAAAAAAAATTAAATAAAAAAAATAATCAAAAGTGAATACATAACAAAATTAATTAAAAAAATTGTAAAATTAACCATGAAACAAAAATTAATTACGTAAAAAATCAAAAGATAAAAAAAATTTTTACTAACAATTAAAAAACAGAACTAAAACAAAATAAATAAATAAAAACAAAAAGTTATCAAATGATTACGTACTAACAATTAAAAAAACAGAATTAAAACAAAATAAATAAATAAATAAAAATAATAAATAATTAAAAGAGAATCTTTAGAATTTAAAGAAAGCTTTTGTTTATCATGATAAATAAATCATGTGTGCAGAATGAATTAATAAAGAGTCTTATTTATAGGTGGAGAAAGAATAAATTTTCTAAATCTTTAAGTAAATATGTATATTTATCTATATGTATTTATCTAATTTTTAATTAATTTTGATTTGATAATATCATATTCAAATCTTAAAATAATATATGTATTTATCTACATTAAAATTTAACTAATAATTAAAATAATTGAGATTTTTAATTTAATTAAAAATTAAAATAATTGAGATTAATTCTGGTAGCGACACCTCATCAAAATTAAACTCTCCTTTAGTGTATATATATATATATATATATATATATATATATATATATATATATACTCCCTCCGTCCCGTTTCAATGTTTACATTTGTTTTTTGCATGTTGATTAAGAAGTACAGTATTTTAATAGATAGTAGGTGGAAAGATATAATATTTAATGTAAATTGTGTAGGTATATTAGTATTGGATGTGGGGGCCATAGTAATATAATAATTATTTTAGGTGGGTCTCATATTTCAAAAAAGGAAACATTGAAATGAGACGCCCAAAATAGAAATATGTAAACATTGAAATGGGACGGAGGGGGTATATATTTTAAATAATCTTTAAAAACAATATTCTTTAACTTGCTTTCTCATCTACAAGGTAAACCATATACAAAAATGTCCAAGTCATACTCCTAAATCCTACTCCCTCCGTCCCACGTATTTTTACTCACTTTTCATTTTGGACTGTCCCACGTTTTTTTACCCATTCCATTAATGGTAAAAATGCATAATATTTTATTACCTACTTTTTACAATCCCAACAACTTTAATTACTTTTTTACACTTTATTCATCATTCTCAACAACTTTATTTACTTTTTCTTTTTAAATTACTAATTTATCTCTACTTTTTCTTACATTATATATTAAAAAAATAACACGTCTTAATCTCCATACCTGTATAAATAGGTAAAAATACTCGGGGACAGAGAGAGTAATTAACTTTAGAAACCCTGCACCTCATAGTATTGGACGTGTCATGAATACTGAATTTTCTGGAGTAAACCAACATGAACTTTTGACTTTCTAAAAGTTAAAGAAACTTAATATTGTGAATTTCTTCGAGCTTTGTTTGTTTTATGTTAAAAAAAAATTTAGATTTAGGTTTTTAAAATTGTATCTTTAAATTTTAAAATCATATATATATATATATATATATATGCATGATGAGTGTTGAAATTGCTAGAAAATATGGTTTTTTTAATTAAGATTGATATAATTAAGGTTGTTTTTAGTGTTTACTTTCATTAATTCCTTAATTTTTGTGGAGTGGAATCTTTTAGTGAAATCTGCAGGATTTTGAGTTTAAATCAGCTTCTTCATTCAATAACAAAAACATAAAAAAAAGCGGAGCTCAATTCGAAATTAAAACGAGCAAAAACGGGCTAAAACAACACAGGCGCGCAAGCGGAAAATTCAGCTTTGTATTTGGGCGCCCATTGTCCATTTCCCAGCCCAATAAAGAAGATTAGGTCCATTCGAATTAATTACAAGGCCCAAGGATTGTCAAGCCCATTTCAAATGATTAAAGAAGAGGTGCACTCACTCCAACTACGTTGCTATTGTTCATTTAGAGTTGGTGGCCAACATTCAATTACAATAATTATTTAATTGTCCACGTGAAAAATCAAATTAGAATTGTGATATAAAAAAAGCAGGTCAGCCGTGTGATGGAGGGGGAGTTGACCAACAGCATAACCCACTATTCTTTTACCTTTTTTCCCCAATTCACCCTCCATAAAATTCCATCATCTCAACACATTTAATTGACTAAATTCTTTCATCATCTACTCCAAGTGATCAAGGAAGCAAGAGAGGTTGAAAATTACAAGAGAAGATAGAGGCTTTCATTGAAGAAATTTAAGGAAAGCATTTATTTTATTTTGTAATTTTTTTAGGTTTTAATCATGAACTTTTGTAAGACAATTTATTTTATTTTGCTTGAGACTATGGTAGACTAATCTCCTTTGTGAGATTAGTTCAATGATTGGTGTTGGATAATTTAGTTTTTATACAATTGGATTTTGATCTTAATTGAGCATTTGTGTTATTTCTAGAGTTAAATTCATTTTTTGCCCTATAACTAAGCAAAACTTCGTTTTTTGCCCTAAAAAAGATAAGTGGTTCAATTTTTTCCTATAACTAATGATTTTTTTCAATTTTTGCCCATTTTCGCCGAAAAATGCAAAATTCGCCGGAATCTGCCACGTCACGCTTCAATTCCGGTTGGTCAATCCGACGTGGCAATTTTGATTTTTTTTTAGCCAATGAATTCGCCACGTCATATCCACCTATTAATTAATTTATTTTTTTCATTCCGAATCAGCATAATATTTAATTAAATTAAAAATAAAAAAACAATTAAATTAAAACCTGTAAAATTAATTTAAAAAAAAAAGAAAAAGAAAAAAAGATAATTAAACGTGTTATAACAGTTGAAATTCCCAAATCTGCTCAAACCCCAACGACGTCGCGAACATTCCTTCCCCTCGGTCCGCTGGGTTCTTGGCTTTTCCTAGTGCGGTGTGCTGTAAGATATCACGACACGTAGAACACTCATTTCGTCGGTGCGCGACAGATGGTTTTTGAACGTAAGAAAGGTACCGTGGACTGGTCCCACCCCGAATATGGTATGCATATGAAATCACTTGAGTTATTGTAAATTCCTCTTGGGTGCGCGACAGATCGAATCTAAATTTGTCTTGTTCTGAGTTATTGTCGAATCTCAACGTAATTTATGTTTTTTTTTTTAATTTATTGTTGGTTGGTGAGCAATGAATATGAAATCTGTAATGTTAGGCAAGTGGGGTAGAGATGGTGTGCAATTTTTTAATGGAGTGGTCCCTAAAGTTCCATTAACCCTTGTTGAGTCAGCATCATTGAATTTTTTAAAGTGTGAACCTTTATGCTTTTTACTGAGTTGTCTTTCATATTTCGTTTAAAAGCAAAAAATTATGCAGATTAAACCCAATTAATAATGAATGAGATGTTAGCTAGTATGATTCTCTTGTCCAAATATGATTTAAGAAAGTATATATACTTTTTGATTAGTTTATGCTGAAGAGGAATATATCTAGTTAATTAAAAATTAATGAACGCGTATGTATAGCTTATGTAACTTGATAGCTTTATTCTTCTGGCGATTGTGTCATTTTGTGAGAGAATGCGTAGAGGGATTTAGGGATTTTACAAAGTGAATTTAATTTTAATTCTTGATTTTTTTTCTTTTAATTCTGTAGGTGATGACACTAATTATATTAGCTTAGTCCTGCATTTTGGGGGTAAATTTATGCATTCTCCTACTACAGTATATGTTGGGGGTGAAAGGACAACGTTTGACTGGATGACGTCAGATTCAATAACATATGCTGATTTGGATGAGTATAGCAAAAAGGTTGGTGTAGATGGGGGCAGAAAATATCATGTGGAATTGGTGGGAGAGAGTTTTGTACAGGTTGATATGGATGATGATGCTGACGTAAGAGCGTGGTGTAAAACCTTTTTAGATAAGGGTAGAGAGATGCATGTATAACTCGTTAGGGTTTGAGCAGATTTGGGAATTTCAACTGTTATAACACGTTTAATTATCTTTTTTTCTTTTTTTTAAATTAATATTACAGGTTTTAATTTATTTAATTTAATTGATTTTTTTATTTTTAATTTAATTAAATATTATGCTGGAAATGAAAAATAAATAAATTAATAGGTGGATATGACGTGGCGAATTCATTGGCTAAAAAAAGTCAAAATTGCCACGTCGGATTGACCAACCGGAATTGAAGTGTGACATGGCAGATTCCGGCGAATTTTGCATTTTCCGGCAAAAATGGGCAAAAATTAAAAAAATTCGTTAGTTATAAGGCAAAATTGAACCACTTATCTTTTTTAGGGCAAAAAACGAAGTTTTGCTTAGTTATAGGGCAAAAAATAAATTTAACTCGTTATTTCTATCATTGATGTTTATTGCTTGATTTATATGGTTGATTTGTGTGATTAATTATCTTAGGCATGTGATTAGGTTGAGAAATCAATTATGTATTTATGATAGTTTATTGAATCATTTCATCATACACTTCATGTGCATTAATTTAAAATGAGATAGATATATCCTTCTAGATTTAAAACCTTTTGATAGAACATTTAATTGGCTTAATTGAGAAATTAGTTGATTAGATGAGGGACCCAAACCATTAGTGAATTCATAGTACCTTAAAAGGAAATATTGTCTATGATTTAATACCTCATTAGGGAACTCGTAGTGTAATTAGTACCTAGTGGGAGGTGTTCACTTTGGTCTCGATCATATGTGCTTTTAGAAGACTTATTGAGGGCTTACACCCTATCCATCTCGAGAGAGAGTTTAGGTGGAATTAGTGATCGCTTCTATCCCATGTCCATAAGAGATTAGAATTAATTGCATGAATACTTCATTATCTATGCCATGATTATTGCTAATCTCATCCTTGTATCATTTGCAACCCATTTATATTTGCATTTATGTTATTCTTGTTTCTTGCATTAGTTTAATTGCATTTATTTGCATCTTATCCTCCTATTCCGTCGTCCTTATAAAATCACGATAAACTTGAGATCGCTTAAACTCTAGCACGTTCTTCCCTTGAGTTCGATAAATTCTTTAATTGGTCATCCCGACTATTAACTATCAATCAATGCACACCTATAAATTTTATTAATCTTCATTCATCTATTTAACACTCTCTCCGTTCCTAATCACCTTCTCATTTACTGTACTACGTTATTGAAAAAAGTTGCACTTTTAGATTAATTTTGTTGGTTTTAAAGGGTATTGTAGTTTTTTTAGGTAGTAAAATACTATTATAAAGTAATGATGAGTGTAAAAAAGGAGTGAAAAAATTGAAATTAAAAATTTTTATAGATTTTTAAATAAAGTGATATTTTTCTTTTTTTAATGTATGAAGAGTGTTATTTGGGGATGGTCGAGATAGCTCAGTTGGTAGAGCAGAGTACTGAAAATCCTCGTGTCACCAGTTCAAATCTGGTTCCTGAGGCGAATCATCTCAAAGCTTGCCAGTCTCTCTAGAAAATATCTCTCAACACTAATGTAGTGGAATTGGCTTTGGTATGTAATGGACAAATAAGAAAAGTGTGAGATGGAAGAAGTATATCTGTCTCTTATTCATTAATATATTAATTCTTCAATTTTTTTATATTAATTAATATCTACCACCCACCTTTTATATATTGACTTAGACAAGCAAAATTAAGACTTCTCATACCAAATTAAAAAAAAAATCCTATAAATTATCATTATTCATAATTTTAAACCACACTTAACCTCAGACAAACATATACCCATGGAATTTAGCGTATGGATGGGGGATTCTAAAGAAGAGAATATCATGAGATCAATCACGGTGGGCAGAGGATAATGAATGGTTGGAAATATTTGAGCGGGGAAGAACTCCCACAATTACCAAACTCATCTTCACGCTTTATTTTCATAGAATAGAACTTAAGAAAAATTATTTTTGAAATTATTATTAATGATTTTTTTGGTACTTTTAAGTAATAATTAAATAAATTATTAGAATGAATATAGAGTGAATTTAGTTCATCATGAACCTTCTTTTTGCAAAATTATTCTTTAAAACTTAAAAAAAAATTACTCTTTAGATCTGGAGAGAAGAATTATTTTTTTTAATAAAAAAATTTACTTTTTTTAATAAAAAAATTTACTCCAAAATTATATATACTTAATAAGAATATAAAAAATCACAACATCAAAATTTTTAAAATATTACTCCTTCCGTCCCGTCAAAAAGTCTCCATTTTACTATATTGGACGTCCTATTCAAAGATTTTCATTTTTCACTTTTAGTATAAAGGGTCCACCATTATCCATCACATCCCTCTAATACAACTACACAATACACATAAAATAATAATACTTCTTAATTCACGTGCAAAAGATAAACGGCCACCTTTGCCCGGGACAGAGGGAGTAGTATTTTTCATTCAAAAAATTAATATTTCATTTCTCTAAATATAATTTTTAATGTATTAAAGATAATCTGTAAATCAAGGTGCAAGAATTTGAATAGTAATATTTCTATTCAAAAGAGTAATAGTTTAACTCTTTAAAGAGTAATTTTTCATATATTAAAGAGTATTCGGTATTTAGGATTCACATAAATGTTTGTTAAATTATAAAATATGTTATGCGTGTAAGGAGTAGATGAAAAATTTAAAATTAAATTATATTACTTATAAGATTATTAATTTTGAAAATGTGTTATGGAAAATGTGTCCCGAGAACACACAAGATCAACTATTTATTTATTATCCAAAATATAAAATTATTTCTAAAAGTAAGTTAACAGACAACTTTTCTTAATATTCATAAAAGTGAAGTGAAGATGTGTTATGGAAAGAGACCTTCTCAAAAAGATATTATCATTTTTTTATTAAAAATATAATTAATTTTTTTATTTATACTATAAATTATTTATAAAATAGTTTATTAAATATCACTTTTAATCTATTAAGTATCATCAATTTAATATCATATTTTATCGGTTTTTAGGTTTTGTCATAAATTAATTAGATAATAAATATCAATGCATGAGTGTTGAGGTTGTTTGAATATATGGCCTTAGGGTATATAAAATAAAAACAAAAAATTGACTAAAATTGGCCTATATTTTCTACAGTTGACTTCTTAAAATCGTCCGTCAATGATCAACGGATTCTTCTCATAAATTAATTAGATAATAAATATCAATGCATGAGTGTTGAGGTTGTTTGAATTTATGGCCTTAGGGTATATAAAATAAAAACAAAAAATTGACTAAAATTGACCTATATTTTCTGCAGTTGACTTCTTAAAATCGTCCGTCAATGATCAACGGATTCTTCTCCTAGGATGACCGAGTCTCTCGTGCACTGTGCACAAAGCGTATTTGCACTCAACTAATAGTTTTAATTTTAGGGTAGGACTCGCATGAGATTCTGTTACATCATTATATTGTTTTATACTTTTTAAAATAGTTATTACTTTCGCTATAAAATATTACTTTCTCTGACTAATGCAAAGGTAACAGTTTATTTTTTACGTGTAGATTAAGAAGTATTATTATTATATGTGTAGTGAGTAGTTGTATTAGAGGGAAGTGGTTGGTGAACTTGTCTCAATTTTGGTATAAATTGATTAGAGTAAAACATACTCTATCGTGTGTAGCACGTAAATGACCAAGTGCAAAATTTAAAATATCGAACCTAAGGGAGAAAGTGTATGTATCCGTTTTCGAAAGTTGCTTCACTCTAGAAGGACTAATCAATAAAGGAGGGGTTGTTTAATTTCACTATAAACTATAAACTAAGAAAACAATTAAAGATAGAAAATATACATATGAGATGAATGATGGGTGATGGTGAGCAATCTAAGAAGTTTGCAAGGCTAAACCACAATCAAGATTAAGACATCACCTAGACATGCAAGTTCCTAATGACAAACATCATTGAAAATGGAATAGAAGCAATTACATATGTTTCCTTAATCCCTATGTCCAAGGCAATTAGACTCTAAATTTTTTACAAGTTTGCAAGCCCCTAAAATAGATTCTTACTCTCAATTCCCTTAGAAGGTACTATGATCATAAGTTTGGTTCTTCTCACTCAATTAACAACCAATTAAGATCAATTAACTAAGTTTTATCTCATGAATGTCCAAGCACAAGAAGGGTATGACTTACCTCTCCCTACACTAACATACATCATCATATAATAAAATGATTCAATTAAAACACTTAGCATAATATTGGAATGACCATTCTAACACTATGAATAGAGAATTTAACTACACAATTCATAACATGTATCGAGTAATCATAGATCATGAGATAAATTCTAAAATCAATTCAATTAAACCATTAAAAATCCTACAAATCTAGAATAGTCTCAATCTATCATGTGGCTAGCCTCACATGAGGATTAGCCACTATAATTCATTACAAAATCAATATAATCTATGGCTTGCTCCAATTGAGCTAAATAATGAAGAAAATCACAAATTAAAGGTTGAGAAGCCTCCCTTTCAAACTTGGCCAACTCTTCCTTCAACATGCTCAAATCTTCACTCCTTATTTATTTTTCCTTCTTAGATTGGTGGATTGATGGAATGATGGATGGATTTGAGGAAATCAAGTGGAATGGATGAATGGAGAGGAGGATGGATGAAGATGATGGTGAAATGGTGTGAGGTGTGGGTGTGCATCCACTCCCTCTGATTTTCTGGTGCAATTGCTGTAATTGGGGGTATTTATACCCCTTGGAAAACCCTAAAATCGCACTTGAAATTTGGCAGAATTACATAAAAATACGGTCGTGTTTTCCTGCATCAGCACTTTTTAACACAAAAACACATATTTTCGCTGAATAACAAGAAAACACGATCGTGTTTTCTTGTTCCACCCGTGTTTTCATGCACTTTATCAGTTCTCTGGACATCAATCATATTTTTATAAAAACACGGGCTCAACGTAAAAATACGGTCGTGTTTTTACGTTATTTTGGAAATTTTCAGATCTTTCTAACTATCTCCATTCTTCATGCTTTTCTTTACCACTTATCTTCATAATCACCTATTTCAAGATATGAAAATGTATCATCATCATAAATCCTCAATTTTCTAAAATATGATATAAAAAGATACAAAAATACGGAATAAAAGAACTAAAACACACACAAAAATGACACAAAATCTAGATAAAAATAGCGACGATCAGTGGGTCATGTGATTACTTTTTTACTAAAAAGGAATTTTTTTTTAAAACAGCCAATAAATTTGAGTACAAGGGATACTCATCCCTTACAAGAGAAGGAATTATGCTAAGAACTAGTAGCAAGACAAACTATAGGATTGAAAATCCAATCTTTTAAAGAATTGTGTGTTTTAAGCCCACCCTTATGAACTTAGTCGCATTTTTAGTAAAATATCAAGAGCAAGTGTACTCTATCGTTGTTGTATACGTGTGACCAAGTGCAAAATTTATAAGATTGTCGTCCCAAGGGAAAACAAATATTGGCTAGTATTCGAATTGTTCATCGATTTATGCTTTGTAAAGATAATATGTTTGAAGGTTTGGTATTAAAACTAATGCTTATTATTCGGGAAAAAACCTTTTTAGTCCCATAACTTTCCTCATGGTCTTTTTTAGTCCCAAAAAAGATAAGTTTGTCAAATTAGTCTCACCGGCGAAGAAATAGGGTCAAAAACATCCCATTTTTGCCGGAAAAAGCTGACATCACCTAAAAACAGCTACTTCACACCAGAACTTCGCCACTGACCACGATTTCGCCATCGGCCATGACACCGGTCAGAATTATTTAAATAAAAATATCTTATTGGCATTAAAATAACACTTAATTTGTTGACTCACCTACCATCAGGGCGCTATGTCATCATCCCGGTTGAAAATCGGTGATTTCGATAATGTCCGTATTTTTGGCAAAAATAAGACGTAATTGGGCCTATTTCTACACGGTGGGACTAAATTGACAAACTTATTTTTATTGGGACTAA
The DNA here is from genome assembly GCA_023678885.1 of Pogostemon cablin. Lineage (NCBI taxonomy): Eukaryota > Viridiplantae > Streptophyta > Magnoliopsida > Lamiales > Lamiaceae > Pogostemon > Pogostemon cablin. The sequence goes on along the minus strand of CM042961.1, from coordinate 14,828,634 downwards.
AATAAAACATGAAGAAAGTTATGGGACTAAACAGGTTTTTATCCCGCTGACTCACCTGCCATCAGGGCTCCACGTCATCATACCAGTCGGAAATCGACAATTCTGGCTGTGACGTGGCTGTTTGGAGGTGATGTCAGTTTTTTCCGACAAAAATGGGACGTTTTTTGCCCTATTTCTTCGTCAGTAGGACTAATTTGACAAATTTATCTTTTTTTAAACTAAAAAAGACCATGGGGAAAGTTATGGGACTAAAAAGATTTTTATCCCCTTAAGATTCTATTCAAATAACTAGAATGTAAACTAGCTAAGTAAATGATCAAATAACGAGCAAATGACTAATGGAATGGATGTAGAATACACTTGAGAAGAGAGCAAGGCTAATCATACCTATAGTTGAGACTTGAGCTAGATATGCAAAGCCATTCATAGTAATTCTCATTAACTTGTGGATTAAAAGCAATCACAAATTTACCCATAGTCCATATGGCCAAGGCAACTAGGTTCTCGACTCATTTATAAGCCTAAGTCTCCTAAGATTGGTCTTAATCTCAATTCCCTTAAGGTACTATGATCATAAGTTGGTTATTTTCACTCAATTACTTAAGTGTCCCTCTATCGAATGTTCTAAGCCGAAGGAGGGTATGACTTACCTCCCCTTATACTAACATGCATGCGCAACTCAATATATGATTCAATTAAAACTTCACTCACAACATTGGAATGACCATCCTAATATAATGAATAGAGAATTTAATCACACATACATTGAAATGAAACATGATTGATATATCATAGAAGAAAATCCACAAATCAATTCAAATCACTACTCAAGTTTTACATATCTAACTCTTCTCCTCAACCACTCATATGACTAGCCCTACTATAAAACTAGCCACTAAATATGATAATTAATTCAATACAAATCAAGCTTTGCTCCATTTGAGCCATAATAAGAAGAAAATTAACAATTGGAAAATATATTTGCTTCACTTGCATAAGAAAAGACTTCCTCCTCTTCAATTGATCAACTCCTTCAATAATTGATGCTCCAGTCTTCTCAAATGGTGGTAGGATGGATGGAATGAAGGTTTTATGGATTGAAAGTGTAAATCAAATGGTGATTTGATGGATCTAGATGGTAGAGATGGAAGATGGATCTACTATGTGAGGAAATGCAGTGTTTTGGTGTGTGTAACTGCTCTAATCTGATCTCTCATGAATTTTCCCTCTCAATTTCGCACAAGTCATGATTTTATATCACTTATTAACCTTCTAGAAGCTTCCGGAATATTCTGAAAATTACACAGAATTTTGCACCTACACGGCCCGTAATGCAGCGCATGGCCCGTGTAGGGCACACCTATTTCGGTGTGTTATGCGTGCTTCCGGACACGACTCGAGATGCGCTGTACAGCCATGGTCATGGCCATATAACATTTTCTGACGATAATTCACGGCTTCTTCTTACAGGGCCGTGCTCCGCACACGGAGCGTGCAGCGACGCACGGCCCGTGCACCAGCACACGGCCATCCTCCTGGGCGAGTAGCGAGTTCTGATGCCACTACACGGCTATTGGGTACAGGACCGTGTTCCACACATGGCCCGTGTACCAACTTTCCCTATTCTCTCATTTTCTTTTCGCTCCCGACTCCATTTTCGTCCGTTCGTTAACCTGTTTTACATATATTTAAGCTTATTTACACAATTCTATCAATTTATACCACATTTCTCAAAATAACAATAACTCCACCTAAAGTAACACAAATACGGATAAAAATATCCGAAAATACATAAATAAAGACACTAAAATCTAGGTGAAAATGACTACGATCACCTTAATCCTAATCCAATTTCAAGTTCTAAACATAAACAACTCAAAAACATCTTCCAAGTGTCCGTTCTTCCCTTCGAAAATAACACCATTTCGCCATTTCCAAATGCTCTATATAATTCCAAGCCACAGGGCATTCCAATTGGTAGCCTTCATACCCTTCAATTTAGATCCAGTGTGCGCTTCAAAGTTAAGAATGGGGATTATATTCCCCGCTGAATGAATCCCAAATCATTTCCTAAACAAAGACCATAATGGATATGTCACATTGCATCCAAAGAAAAGGTGCTCCTTTGTTTCCTCAGCATCGTTGCATAATGGACATTTGGTGTTTCCAACATTCACTCCTCATCTATCATGATTGACTTTTGTAGAGATCCTTCCTTTAAAAATTCTCCATGCAATTAATTTGACCTTTCCTGGGGTATTGCATCTCCATAATTTGTTCCATACTTCAACATCTCTTAACGGACAGATGTCTTGACACCTGTCACACAAAGCCACATATGCTGATTTAACTGAATAAAGGCTAGTATTCTCAAGCTTCCACACCCATAGGTCCTTCGTGTAAACCCCTGGTTTGTACCTACTCAAAATCATCATAAGTTCAGACAGTGAGTTGTGTTCCCAATCATACAAGTTTTGCCTCCAAGTGATATTCCACTGCCATATCCCATCATTATCCCAATTTCCCATCCACAATTTACTAAAAAGGAAATATGGATACCTTTGGATTGGACGCCCAAAATGATAAAATGGATACATTTGGACTGGCCGGAGGGAGTATCACTTTTGCTATTAAATGTTACACTTTTCATTTATACTATAAATTGTTTATAAATAACATTATCACTTTTCATTAATTGAGTATAATTTTTTATTATAGTAGTTATCACTTTTTATCCATCTCACGTATAACGGTATTACACAAGCCTTTCCCTTTTAATTGAATTATTGTTAATAGCCTTAAAAGGAGTGCAAATTAAAATTAATTATACACACTTCATCCACCATAAGGTATATATTCATTTTGGCTATTTTGATATTACACTTTAAAAGAAATCTTCTTCCGGGATTAGCATCGGACCATGAAGTTTGTTGAATTGCATGTTTTTCACACCAACAGTTAATGTTGGATTGTAATGTTGTGGAGGAAGATGATGAAGTCATTTACTCTTGCTATGTGGGGTTTCTTTGTGATTTTTGTTATTTTATAATGTGATGTACAGGTTTTAGGTTCTAGGGTTAGCTTTTTAAAGAGGGCACAATATTTTCCCTCCAAAATTTCTTTCATTTTCCCTCCTTTTTCATGCTAACATTTTCTGTTATGAACTTAACGGATGGGACCAAATTTATAACTATTGGGACCAAAAAAAGGTTAGGGACCAAAAGTGAAATCACACTTCTTGTATGGGACCAAAAGTGTATTTTACCCTTAGTGGAGGCGGCTACGGCACACTTATAAGGAAATACGGCATGGCTGCATACCATGTCGTCGACGCAAGAATAGTTGATGTAAATGGGAGAATTCTCGACAGAAAATCAATGGGTGAGGATCTGTTCTGGGCGATCAGAGGCGGTGGCGGTGCCAGCTTCGGTGTCATCGTTGCATGGAAGCTTCAACTAGTTGATGTTCCGGAAAGAGTCACCTTCTTCAGTATCCAACGTTCTTTGGAACAAAACCTAACTCAACTCATTCATCGTTGGCAATATGTGGCGCCTCGTTTGGACAAGGACATAGCCCTCTTTATCCTTAATAGACAAAGTAACACCACTGTTGTCGGTACTTTTTTTTTCAGTATTCCTAGGTGGGGGTTGAAAAATTACTAAGAATGATGCAAGAGAAGTTTCCCGAGTTAGGGTTAGCCAGAGAAGACTGCACCGAAATGAGCTGGATCCAGTCGGCTCTATACTTGGACAACCACCCGATAGACCGACCCAAGTCGTTATTAAAACGGACTCAGCCCCCAAACCATACTTGAAACAAAAAACAGACTACGTGCAGACTCCAATTCCAGAGAAAGTTCTAGAAGGGCTCATGAGATTCTATCTCGAACCGGAAGCAAGGCTGTCATTGATGGGGTTCATTCCATACGGTGGAAGAATGGCTGAAATATCTGAATCCGCCATCCCGGTGCCTCACAGAGGTGGTAACCTGTTCAAATTCTTTCAGACGGCGAACTGGGAGGAAGACGAGGATCAAAATTCAGACAAGTATATAAGTTGGGTTAGGAGGGCATATTATTACATGACTCCATATGTGTCCAAGTTTCCAAGGGCTACATACCAGAACTACAGAGATCTCGACATTGGAGTCAATAATGATGTAGGAGACACGAGTTATGCACAAGCAAGCATCTGGGGAAGGAAATATTTCAAGAACAACTTTGATCGCCTTGTTCGAGTGAAGACAGCTGTTGATCCTCAGAATTTCTTCAGGCACCAACAATGCATTCCACCAGTGCATAAATATAAACACAGAGATTAAAGGAAGATTCAGGATGGTGATCAGTAGAAAACGTGTTTTTTTTCTTTTTTTTTTTTGGGTGGGGGTTTGGAATCATTTTTCGAATAATATTCAATTGATATTTTCTAATAAATTGATGGTTTATCATGAGTGTACTAATTTGCTATAGTTTTTATTTTTAAATTAAGATATTGCATATGAACATTTATAGTCTAATCAATCAAAACATTCTGTTAATCAATTAAAAGGCGAACTTATAATTTTTTTCTTGTCGAATCGCTCTTTTTAGTACTACGTTAGATTTCCATAATTTTAAATGTATTTCATAAACATTTATTTATATTGTTATAAAAACTTCTTGAAATTTCGAGAAAATTTTAAATTCTTGATTTTTCAGAATATATAAAAAGATATTTCAAAATTCAGTCATACTTTTTAAACCTTCTATAATTTTGAAAATTTTCAACCATTAATGTTATAGACGGAGTAAGTAGTACTAATTGTTACTAGCTCTAACTTCCAACATATGTTTACATCATAAATCCTTATAAATTCAGTGATCTCTTTTAATTTAAACACTTTAGCAATACATAGAGTATATAAGATTCGAAAGAGGACCACAAGGTTTATACCGTGAACCTGATTTACACAAGTGTTGGTGTTTATTATCATCTTAATGATCTTTTATAGAGAATGAGATGATCATTTAATATAATATTAGAATCATAAGCAAAGTTTAGAGTTTAAACCTCATCGAAAGAAAAAAAGAAAGATTAAAAAAAGATAAATCTAAAAAAAAAAAGATGAATGGTTCAATTTTTTTTATAAATAAATGAGTGGCGATGAGGTTCGAACCGTAATACAACAAAACATCCGATCACGTAAATTGAATGGAATTTTTTTTATAGCTGTGTAGTAGTGAGATTCGAACCCTAAATATTTATTAAGTCATGACTCTAATACCATTGTTAAATGATCACTTTATGTAAAAGTTTAAATTGATAAAGAGGTGAATCATTTAATATTTAATCAAATCACTCCAACATCCTTGTATTAATTACGAATAACACGAAAATGGTGCAGTTAAATTTCCATTTTCTTGTAGTGGTTCTATATGGTACGATTAAAAAATACCCAACAGATTTTCAGAGAAGATTTTAACCTCAATTATGTCATTCTAAAAATTAGACTTTTCGATTGCGTATAGATTAATTACTTTGACATTGTTGACGCTAGTTTTCACAGACCTTCATTGTATGGAATTTGTAGAAAATTTTGGGTGACTAAGTTTAGTGATTATAAGTCCGTCAATTTTTTCTAAATTAGAATTAGTAGACCCGCTCTAGTAATAATTACTCTTTGATGCTGCTACCGTCGGAAAACAGAATGTCAAAATCTCACATCTCCAGTATGCTGATGATACTATCTTAATCGGGCAAGCTTCAACGAATAACATTTGGGCACTTAAATGCATCCTTGCCAACTTTGAGTTACTATTTGATCTTCGAGTAAACTACTCAAAATGCAGTCTTTTTGGAATTAATGTTGATGAAAGTCTTTTGAAAGAAATGGCAGAAGTATTTGGATGTGAAGTTGAAAGTTTTCCAATATCTTATTTGGGAATTCAAGTTGGCATCAATCATCGTTGCTCAAATACTTGGTCAGGGGTGGTTCAAAAACTGAAAAATAGATTGAAGGCTTGGGGGGATAAAAATATATCATTTGGACGGAAAATTACCTTGGTCAATGTTATTTTGGCCTCGCTACCCATTTATTATTTGTCTTTCTACCACTTACCCAAACGAACTTTGAGAGAAATTAATCACTCCAATTCAGCGAGATTTTCTTTTGGGGAGGGGGGTGAGAACATTAAAAAAAACTCTTGGGTTTCTTGGAATGATGTTTGCAAACCTAAGCTACTAGGCGTCCTTGGGGTCAAAGATCTTGAACGCTTCAACATGTCTTTGCTTGGGAAATGGACGTGGAGGATTCGAGTTGAACCAACTCACTTTGGGTAAGGATACTCGACTCCAAATATGGAATTTTGCCAATTTCAAATTTTAGTGGGGAGGGGGTTAGTAGAAGTTCTATGTCTGGGTGGTGGACGGAGATTTTTGACTTTTTTTCCTGTCAATCAAGTATCTTGGTTTGAATCAAATTTGTACAAAAAATTAGGTTGTAATATGCAAACTAGTTTTTGGAGGGATTCTTGGGTTGGAGATGTAAAACTTATGGTTTTATTTCCAAGACTATATTTTATATGTAACAATAAGGATGCAATGGTGGGGGAAATGAGTGTTTGGTTAGACAATAGTTGGAATTGGAGTTCCTCTTAGAGAAGATCTCTTTTCACTTGGGAACATGAGTCTGTTGATAACTTGCTTTGCATTGTAAATACTATAAAATTGCAGGAAATGGTGGAAGACAAGCGGATGTGGAAGCAAATAGCTAATGGAGTATATTCAAGCAAGAGTGCCTATGATGCTCAATCACTATCCATCCCGATGAACTCAAACTTGGAGGGAGAAATTGCCTCAGCCATTTCTAAAATCTGGAACCCGCTGATCCCATCCAATATTTCAGCATTATCTTGAAAAATCTTGAGAGAAAGACTACCCACTCGAATTAACTTGAAGAAGAGAAAGGCTTTAAAACATGGTGATGATCTTATTTGTGGTCTTTGCGGGCAATTTGAAGAGGGCACTCGTCATCTTTTCTTTGAATGAGCTTTCTCGTATCAGGTAAGGTGTCTTTGCTATTCATGGTAAAGTACTCCCATGGCGTTGAACAACAAACCAGCATCACACTTTTTGCAACATTTGGGGATACTTGGCCAAAAACTAAAGAATCGTATGTTAGAGTGCATTTGGTCATATGTTGTGTGGTATATATGGAAAGCAAGGAACAACAAAATCTTCGAAGGTGTGGAGACGAATTCAACAAAGCTTTTTGAAGAAATCAAACTAAGAGCATGGTGTTTTTGCATTTTAGAAGTAGGAAAATTACTCATATATCTTTTCAAGATTGGTGCACTAATCCTAGGTTATGTTGGGGTTAACATAATGTTTGGTATTGATATTGTATGGGAGACTACTCTCATTTATTCTATAATTTTTAATATGTAAGTAACTCTACTTCTTGAATACCACTGGTACTCTTTTAATAAATTTTTTTTTTCGAAAAAAAAAAAAATAGATCATGCTCAAGGGTAGAATTAGTCTGGCATATATTGGTGTGCTAATACATCCGAAATCACTAAAATAAAATAAAATAAAATAAAATAAAATAAAATAAAAATAAAAATAATAATAATTAATAATAATAATAATATTAATATTAAATTTTTAGAATATATTTAGCTCAAATCCAAAAGTTGAATTAGTAAATTAAGGATTACAAAAAATTATATATAAAAATAAAAAATAACTTTAAAATCAATATTTTACTTTAAAGAGTCAATAAATATTAGGTACAAAACGTATTTAGATATTACTAATTCATACATTCGCTATAGAAAATTACGCACAGATACAAAATTTAATTTGTTTTTCCATATTACCCATACTTACTGAACATCAGTGTGCACCATGTGAATCAAATAAAAAAAACACGATTAAGTATTTACTCCATTCGTCCATTGGTAAAAGTCTCATTTGCTTTTGAGCACGTGAATTAAGGAGTATTATTATTTAATGTGTAGTGGGTAGTTGCATTAGTGGGTGTGTGAGCCCCATGTTTTAATTGTATTAGTGGGTGTGGGTGTGGGTGGGTCACATGTATCCAAAAAAGGAAATAGGATCCTTTGGGTGGGACAACCAAAATGGTAAAATGAGACACTTACCTTGGGACGGAGGGAGTATATATATACATCACTTTGCACTCATTTGAGATAAATAATTTTTGAGAAGAAAAAATGAATAAACTATTTATATGAATATAAATCAGTGTACATTTAAGTGAGATAAATAATTATCGAAGATAGAGTCATTAAATACAACCTTAATTTGTACACACATGTGCACAATGTACTTAATCAATTTGAATTTTGATTAATTAATTAGAAACTTGCCACAAAATGAAGAATGAAGTCACAATTAGAAGAACGATGACGAATCTGTACATTGGTGTGCATTTAGAGAGAGAAATAATAGAAAGTGACTGCAAGAGAATTAGTAAAATGATTTTTTTCTAAATTATTTCTTTCAAAATTTGTACATCAGCATGCATTTAGAGAGGAATAAAGAAAGTGGTCGCAGAGAAAATTAGGAAAACGATTTTTTCTTAAATTCCCTCTCCTAAAATCTCAAGTGATAATTATAATAATATTGTACATCCGTGTATAATAATAGTATACATCGGTGTTCAACGAAATTATTGTTCTGTATAAACGTTGAATATTAAACGTTGTGAACAAGGATAATGTTGGGAGAAAAAAGATCGTTATATATTCCGCAGTAATTATATTAAATTAATATATTTATTAATAATTAGGTTGTAAATACACATACCTATAATTAATAAACCCTACTTTAAATGAGTGTTTGATTTAATTTATTTAAGAAATTAACTCATTAAAATTACATTGAATGCATTTTAGATTTATGAAAGAATTTTCAAAACCATCGTTTAAAAATTATTTTTTAATTTTTAAATTTAAAATGTATATAATAAATAAATAATAAAAACTTTTTAGTATATTAAATATATCAAATAAAATTAAAATCGTATTGATTTCAGGATGAAACCCCCTCTTCTTTTATCTCTCTCTAGCTCCTCCTTGACCTAGCTGTCCAACCTCCACATTTCCCCCTCTTTCCTAACCATCCCTACCAAATCCCTCCTCTCTCCTTCTACTGCCACACGTGCGGCGGTGGTCTTTGCGTCGTCGGCGAGACCCATACCCTACTCTCATCCCTTGATTTTGTTGTTCTTTTTCTCCTTACCCTTCTTTCCCGTTTCTTGTGGTTCTTTTATATACTTGTAGATCGGATCGGATTTGATTTCTGTTTGCGTCAAGGTGGATTTGTTGGAGGTTTGGTGATAATGGCGTCAAAGTGTGGGTGATGAAGTGACGATGGTTCGATGGTATAGTATGCAGAGGAGAGGAGGCTCCTGCTGCTATTTTTGTTTCCTTTCCGTTTTCTTTTTTTTTCTTTCTTTTTTTTTTCCTCTTCTTGTGTTCCATCAAACTCTCTTTTAAATCTGTTTTCTTAGGTTGTATTTTGCAAAAGTTAGAATTAATCAGATTTTTAGTGATTCTTGATATATATATTTTTTTTGGTGTTAGTCTCCCTTCGCGAGTGTTCTCAGTCTCCTCTTGCAGGAGTGTTTAGTCCTCTTTGTGAGGTGGTTTAGTATTTATGTGTGAGTTGTCCCCTTATAGTGGGGTGTTTCTCTTTCCATCGAGAAATGGTAGGGTACAATCGAGTCCGTCTTTGACGGTGCTCTTTGGCTAGTCAGCCACGTTGTAATTTTTATGTCTGAGTTTATTTAAATATAAAAACTATCGTTTCGAAAGAAAATAAAAAATAAAAATCAATAATCACTCAAAATTAATTGACCGCCTACAATCTCCTTCCCCATTTCTCCATTCTCGAATTCTCCTTCAAATATTTAAGAAATTCAAGCAAACATAAAAAAACAAAATTAAATTAAAAATAAAGAAATAGTGGCAAGCTTATTCACACTACTAGTTCTTACAAAGAAGAAAGAAGCAGCAACCTTAATATTTTTAAAGTTTCCGACATTTTTTATGTTGGAAATAAGAATTCTTGTTTGACCAATTATATCAATCACATTTCAAAAGACATGTTGTATTTTTAACTTTGAATTAATGCCATACTTAATCGATTAATATTTGTGAATCGATAATATATATTAGGGGCATTGGAGCTGTGAATTGTCCACTATTTCATCCAACAATTGATAAGTTTCGTTGATTATCCTAAATATGGAATGATTTGACTTATGTTTTCTAACTCATTAACAATGAATTACAAAGAGTAATCATAATATATATATATAATTTTCTCCTTTTACGTAAACAAGTTCAGGAATTTTGAGAATTTAGTGAAAAGTAAAAAGGATTTTAAAGTTTGAAAGATTTAGTGCTTTAAATTTAATTATAATATCGCCAAATTCATTCTATTTGCAATGTATTTGTGCTAAATTGATAATTATTAATAAATTTAAATAGTTGTTCATATTGGCGATAAAAGATAAATTTTAGAAATCTATTAGTAATTACCGGCAAAATAAATTATAAAAAAGTTATTTAATTTTTTTTTGGAAAATTAATTGTAATAGGTAAACCTACATAAAATTTTGTCTAAATGACTTTTGACTAAAAGGTGGTTATAATTTTAATTATTAAAAAAAGAAAAAAGGAATTATTATTTACAATTAAGACTCATACATTTCTTTTATTAAGATTTCCCCCAAATTCTTGCACAGTCAATCTCCCAAAATGAAAATATGGGGAAGCTTTCAATCGTTCAGTTCCAGTTCTGGATATGTTTGCTTAACTGACCATTTACCCTCCATTTAATTAACTTTCATAAACTCTTAACCCCAATTTCCACGGTGAGTGAAATTTCTCAACATCATCTTCTCAAGCCCTCACCTGCAATTATCCTTCTTGATAGACGAAGATTGAATCTTCTCAAGTCCTCACCTGCAATTATTCTTCTTGATAGACGAATATTGATGTGATTCTTCTCCGTGGATGATTTGTGCAAATCAAGAGATCATCTTTGCTCCGGTATTCCTCGATCGATTGTTTCAATTCCTCTTTACGCTCAAATCTTTATTGGTTCTGTATTCCTATATATTTGTTAGCCTAAATATTTTTCTATCCTTTTGGCAATTTTTTTGTGAATTGGAAATTTTAGGTTTTCCAAATTATGAACTAGGATCAATTTATTTTCTGATAATTTGATCCTCGACTCTTTTTTTCCCCTAGCAATCATTAAGTGTTTTAAATACCTCCAAATTATAGGAAGTAGACCATATATTCTTTGATTATGCCTGCATTGACACAATTTAATTGTTATGTGGTGAAGTTTTATAATTATTTAGCTTGAATTTGTTTCTAGTGTGATTTGGAACATGTGAAATTTTACTTATTTAATTTCCACGTTACTAACAATAGCACATGAATTAGTCAACCGATAGATTCATTTTGCATCTATATCCAAGTTCCATTAACATCACCTCCTGGTTGTAATAATAACATGGCCTAATTAGTATTCCTGCCTCTCTTTTCTTTTTTGCCCACTTTGAATATGAATATTCTTTCTATAAATCCAAAGAGCTGGTGTTCTTTATGAGCCATAAATTGTGTAATAGAGTCTATAATTTTGAAATGCATTCAGGCCAGTTGAAGCTGAAACATTGCAAAGATATTAAAAAAATAAGATAATTATATGGATAGGATTGTTGGAGTTAAACTAGATGAGCTCAAAAAGAAAATTATCAAATACAGTGCACTTGTTTAATCTTTACTTGAAGAAAACAATAACATTTCTTTAAATTATGGTGAAAGAAACATTGTGGTGGATAATGGTTTTAACGTAATTGTGATCTATAATGTTTTGTCCTTGATAAGAAGGTGCTCCTGATTATGGTTATGTATGAGTATTGTATTTTTTGTGATAAATGTGTCATCGGTGTGAACTGTGTTGTGTAAATCATAAAAAGTTAAGAGTGTGAACTGTATTGTATAAATCATAAAAAGTTAGGTTGAATGTTTGGATTTGTTACGTAAGGAAAATTTTGTAAATGCCACCATATACTGCATCACAATTCCTTAGTCATTATTATCTCAATCATTTGTCCAACTTATAAATTGTTTATGCTTTTGAAAACTGATTTTGGATTTTGTAACAGGGATTTTAAAAAATACTTATATCTACATGAAGAAGTAATATTATCCTTCAATTCACTTTTAATGGAAAGTTGGCAACATTTGAACTACAAGAGTTCATTTTAGTGACATGTATGTAGAGTGGAGAGAGAAATTAGCAGAAGAGATTTACGAAAAATATTTTGATCCATAGATAATTTTAGTTTTACAAACATTTTTAGTTTTGGAAATTAGATTTGTGTTAATATTTTGTTGAAATCTTATAATTGAATCTATTTGTTTTTAATATTTAGGGGAAAAGATGATGGAGAAAAAGACTACAGGGTAGCTGTTTTGTTGCAGGAAAAGAAAGGAAAAGAACTTATTTTGTTCTTTTGAACATATGTAAAACATTGATGTTTTACATATTTTGACTACTAATTTCATCATTTCTTATTTTAATATATGTCATTTCACGTTTATTTGTTTATTTGCTCTTTTGCTTATTTTTAAAAAACAACATTCAAAATTATCAAACCAAATTTTATAATCAAATAATGAAAACTGTTAAATCTTCTAAGGCCCTGACAGCACTCAAATTTTGAAGAATGACGCACAAGTCGTTATAGCGGAATGGTTTCGCTATGAAAACATATAATGCAAAATTGGTTATTCATTAGAGAAATCAGTTAAAAGGTATGCGATAATGGTAAAAATGAGAATCTTTGGCTATGAGGACCCTAAAATACTCAAATTTAGAATAACAACGTGCAAGTCGTTATAACAAAATAGTTCCATTATATGGCCAAATAATGTTAAATCGGCTATCCACTAAAGAAACAACTGATAGAATGGTGTACAATAATGTTCAAAGTGAGAAATTTTGACTGAGACGACCACATGATAACTTGAATTTTGAATAACGTCGTGCAAGTCGTTATAACAGAATGATTCCGTTATGTGTTCAAACAATGCTAAATCAACTATCCACTAGAGAAATAACTCAAATGGTGTACAATTAAGTTAAAAGTGAGAAATTTTGACTGAGACGACCCTGAGATAACTCGAATTTTGAATAACGACGTACAAATCGTTATAACAGAAATGATTCGGTTATGGGCATAAATGCACATATTTTCGTACATACCAATAAAATAATAATTTTGGACATCATATATTGCTACATGCTCATTCAAAAATACAAGTGGATACTTATGATTTATAATTGTTCGAATCCAAACTTATCACATGCTACTTAGAACATTTATGGGATATTCCATAAGTGATTCAATATCATCATTCTTTTGTTACATTATGATAATATTAGGCTTTACATCTACATATGGAGATCTGATCAAGTCTAAGGCCCTAAAATCACTCGAATTTTGAATACCTTAGTGCAAGTCATTATAACGGAATGATTTCGTTATGTGCCCAAACAATGCTAAATCAACTATCCACTAGAGAAACAACTCAAATGGTGTACAATTAAGTTAAAAGTGAGAAATTTTGACTGAGACAACCCTGAGATAACTCGAATTTTGAATAACGGCGTGTAAGTCGTTATAACATAAATGATTCTGTTATGGGCATAAACGCACATATTTTCGTACATACCAATGATATAATGATTTTGGACCTCATATTAAACATCTACTTTAATTTCATCATATTGCTACATGCTAATTCAAAAATACAAGTGGATACTTATGATTTGTAATTGTTCGAATCCAAACTTATCACATGCTACTTAGAACATTTATGGGATATTCTATAAGTGAGTCAATATCAGCATTCTTTTGTTAGATTATGATAATATTAGACTTTATATCTATAAATGGAGATCCGAACAAGTCTAAGGCCCTAAAATCACTCGAATTTTGAATAACTTAGTGTAAGTCATTATAACGGAATGATTTCGTTATGTGCCCAAACAATGTTAAATCAACTATCCACTAGAGAAACAACTCAAATGTTGTACAATTAAATTAAAAGTGAGAAATTTTGATTGAGACAACCTTGAGATAACTCAAATTTTGAATAATGACGTGCAAGTCGTTATAACAGAAATTATTTTGTTATGGGCATAAACGCACATATTTCGTACATACCAATGAAATAATGATTTTGGACCTCATATTAAACATCTACTTTAATTTCATCATATTGCTACATGCTCATTCGAAAATACAAGTGGATACTTATGATTTGTAATTGTTCGAATCCAAACTTATCTCATGCTTCTAAGAACATTTATGGGATATTCCATAAGTGAGTCAATATCAACATTCTTTTGTTACATTATAATAATATTAAGCTTTACATCTACATATGGAGATCCGAGCAAGTTTAAGGCCCTAAAATTACTCAAATTTTGAATAACTTAGTGCAAGTCGTTATAACGGAATGATTGCGTTATGCAGCCAAACAATGTTAAATCAACTATCCACTAGAGAAATAACTCAAATTGTGTACTATTAAGCTAAAAGTGAGAAATTTTGACTGAGACGGCCCTGAGATAACTCGAATTTTGAATAACGGTGTGCAAGTCGTTATAACGGAATTAATTATGTTATGGGCATAAACGCACATATTTTCGTACATACCAATGAAGCAATGATTTTGGACCTCATACTAAACATTTACTTTGATTTCATCATATTTCTACAAGTTAATTCGAATATACAAGTGGATACTTATGATTTGTAATTGTTTCAATCCTAACTTATCACATGCTACTTAGAACATTTATGGGATATTCCATAAGTGAGTTAATATCAACATTCTTTTGTTACATTATGATAATATTAAGCTTTACATCTACATATGGAGATCGAGCAAGTCCAAGTCCCCTAAAATCACACGAATTTCGAATAATGTCGTGTAAGTCGTTATAATTGAATGGTTCCGTTATATGGCCAAGCAATGCTAAATGGTTATCCACTAGAGTAACAACTCAAATGGTGTACAATTAAGTTAAAAGAGAGAAATTTTAACTGAGACAACCCCGGGATAACTCAAATTTTGAATAACGACATACAAGTGGGTATAACGGAATGATTCCGTTATGGGCATAAATGCACATATTTTCGTACATACCAATCAAATAGTGATTTTGGACATCAACCTTGATTTCATCATATTACTACAAGCTCATTCAAAAATTCAAGTGAGATACTTCATATTTGTAATATTTCACATCCAAACGTTTATATTTTATACACTTGTCGTATATGACAGTACGAAATAATTCATATGTGATGCAATACCAATATTCGTTTATTAGTTTATCTATATATTATATTTTGACATTTTATGTGGAGATCCAAATGAATGAAAGGGCCCTAAAATCGATCGAATTTTGAATAACGGCGCGCAAGTCGTTTTAACAGAATGATTCCGTTATGGAGCTAGACAATGCTAAATTGGCTATTCACTATAAAAATAAATCGAATGGTATACAATGAGGTAAATGTGAGAAAATTTGATTGAGACGACCTCGAGATAACTCGAATTTTGAATAACGATATACAAGTCGTTATAATGAAATGGCTACGTTATGAGTATAAATGCTAATTTTTCAAAAGTTCATAAAGTATTAATAATTTAGTAAGAACCCTCATTTTTTTATTTTACAAAAAGGTCCCAAACTTTTATTATTTTTTTAGAAGCCCATAAAGTATTAATAATTAAGTAAAAATCCCACTTCTTAAAGGGAGACCATTTACACAAAATTTTATAATCTGGTCTTTTAAATAAGATTTATTGTTGACTAGGCCATTTAAATTAAAACCTTTTTTTTAGTGTTTGGTCATCAGATTATTATAGGAATATTCTCAAATCAAGGCTGAAAAATGGATAAATTATCTATCGGCCTAAATTACTTTTTCAATCAATTAAAAAAGTGAATTATATAAAATTATCAACTGATAGCTCATTATTTTGGTTATTGGAAGTCCATAGATCATCAGCTTAGAAATGGGCTTGAGAATCTATAATGTGAACCCTTCGAACTCGAATTTAATCAGCCAACTTTGAATTTATTTGAGCCCATTGTTAAATGACCACCTCATCTAAAAGTTTAAGCTGGTAGAGAGATGTATCATTTGGTCATCTAAAAGCTTAAGCTGGTAGAAAGATGTATCGTTTAATACTTAATCAAGTCACTCTAACACGCTCCCTCACATGCAGGCGGAGATTTTTGCCTCAAGCCTTGCATGTGGAATTTTTGCTTAAGCTGGTAGAGAGATGTATCGTTTAATACATAATCAAGTCACTTTAACACGCCCAAGCTGGTAGAGAGATGTATCGTTTAATACTTAATCAAATCACTCTAACACACCCCCTCACATGCAGGCGGGGAATTTTGCCTCAAGCCTTGTGATAAGTCGTAATTTTACCTCATTATTTTAGATGAATTCATATATATTTTTATGTGAGTTGTGATTATTTAATATTAATTACGACTTATTTCTATTTCACATATTATATTTTAATTACTTCAATTCTTGTCTAAACATGCCAAAAATAAGAGAAATTTTATAGTCACATAATTTATTTATGTGGGACTGTTACAATAATTTTAATTGTAGAAAAATAAAGATTTGACCAAGACAAAATAAGGAGAGATTTGACTAAGATAAATTAAGGAGGGATTTGATTTGAAGAGAAAAAGGAAACTTACCAAAAAGATTGGAGATGCATTGAACGTGGACACTCTTCAAAGAAGGAAGATCTAAGTTAAATTTGTTAAGGATCCATATATTAATATTGGGAGATTATCTCACGCTGTTCATCATTCCACATCTGGGCTGCACGGTTAGAAGCAGAACGCAGATTTGGGGGAAGAACACCAGTTGAAGAACATGGGTTTTATTATTTTTAATTTAATTTAATTTCAATTATGTAATTCGTTTACTAGTATGAGGATTGTGAACCTCCGTAGAATATTTACATGTTTGCTTATGAATTAAATTATCAACATGATTTATGAATTTATTTTGTGATTGGCTTTGATGTTAATTTTGACTTTTCAATTGCTCGTGTAGACTACCACTCTCATATGTGATTGATTATTCAATAGCTATTTTGCATATTATAATCCGTAATTATTATAATATTGTGAACCGAGTATCAAATTGAGGGAGTACCTCTTGAAATCACGAAATCTAGGTTGTATTATTTGCTACTCCCGTTTTCATAGTCTAGTAGTCCTAATATCTAAACCCTAATTTATTTTCGAGTTTGAATCCATAGGGTCACTCGGAAATAGTTTAATCTAGAGGTCGTACCCTAGGTTATTAAATTTAAGGATATTTCGGATTAATTTGGTCGTACCATTAGCCTAGGGACTTGAGTTTATGAACTTGTTGGTGTTCTAGGAATTTCATCCATGTGAATTAGGATACGAGAGGGAATCAAATCCTTGGACTAGGTTTTCAATTTTATTTGTTTATCTTAATTTTATGTTTTTGCTATTTTAATTATTTAAGTTTTCATGTCTATTAGTTATTAGACTCAATCCAATCCCCCTTTCGGTTACTTTTAAAAGTATAATTAATTCAATTAAAATTTGATTACTCCCTGTGGGTTCGACCCTTACTTACCCTACTACATTCTTAGTGGGTTTGTTTGAAAAAATTACAAATCTTATTTTTGGGTGACGGCGAAAGAACACCACCTTGCATGTGGAATTTTTTGCTTAAGCTGGTAGAGAGATGTATCGTTTAATACTTAATCAAGTCACTCTAACATGCCCCCTCACATGCAGGTGGGGAATTTTGCCTCAAGCCTTGCATGTGGAATTTTTTCATAAATGGGTGGCGGTGAGGTTCGAACCCTGGACCTTTATTAACCATGGGCTCTGATACTATGTTAGACAACCACCTTATCTAAAAGCTTAAGCTGGTAGAGAGATATATCGTTTAATACTTAATCAAGTCACTCTAACATCCGTCATTAGCTCATGGAAAAATGAAGAGGAGTTATAATGAGTAGAGCATAGCAGGCAGAAAGGGGGAATCCCAGCTTTCATTTTCTTCCATCATTTCAATTTCTTTCACGTAATTTAAAAGTGAGGGTACTAGTTAAGTTGGGGTCTTCATTGTAATTTTTTCTCTCCTATTTGATGAAGAATTTATTTAAATTTATATAATTTATTTAATTATATACTTTATTTTTTTCATTTCAATCTTTATATATTTTCAGTTTGAACGTCTCATTTTAATTTTTACATTTCCCTTTTTTGAAAGATGAAATCCACATAAAATAATTTATTATATCTCATATAATACTAATACAACTAGACACTATTCATTAAATATTACTCCCTTTAAACTCACTCTACAATAAATACCATATTCTTTAATCTCCGCGTAAAAAACAAAGATTGAAACGGGATGGAGGGAATATTATTCATGCAATGAACTATTCAAAATTGATTTTAAATAATACTTAATATTTAAATTATCAACGAATAAGCTTCAAAAATATTACCAACAGAATAACAACATATTTACCAATGATTTAATTACGAGGCCATTTATTATGAAAGATTCCTTTGGTAAAAAAAAGGTTTTTGCTTTTCAGTATATTGGATATGAACATCTTCAAACTCTTTAATCAGCCCACTTTGAATTTATTTGAGCCCATCAATTAGCCCAAGGAAAAATGAATAGGGGTTATAATAAGTAGAGCATATATTAGTCCAAAGTGGAATCCCAACTTTCATTTACATCCATCTTTTTAATTTCTTCAAGTAACTTAAGTAGGGGGGAGTAGTTTAAAAGTGAGGGTACTAGTTTAGTAGAGGTCTTAACTGTAATTTTGTCTCTCCTATTTGATGAAGAATTTATCTAATTGTATATTTTTATTTCTTTTAAGTTAATCTCTAATTCCATGTACTACACTGCATATCATTACTTTTTTATACATATATATGTTGTGAGTTGAATTTCACGCATTTTATATATGCCCATTACACCGTTTTGCTTAGGAAAGTTATTATTTTTTCATGGAATTGAGTACATTTGAGTATTTACATGATTTTGATGCTACTAAGGTGTTTTGTTGAGTTTTGAAGGGTAAAACATGATCAAAAGTTCAAAGTTGGAACGAGGAGTGAAAGTGAGAAGGAATGCTGAAAAATACAGTCCACGTTGCACAAATTTATGTATTCTTATAGACGTCCAAATTGATCATGTGAAATATGGTTTGAAAGCCACAGAAGAGAGGGTCATTTTGGCATAAAGAACACCTCAATTGGATTTCAAACGAGAAAGTTATGATCAAAGTGCTAACATCGCGCACGCTGTACCGAGGAGCCACTTTGCATGACTTTTTATATATTCAAATGTTGGTGTTTATGAGAGTTATTTATATGGATAGAAATCCAAGGAAGAGAAGAACACGTGAGTACAAAAATCACTCAATTTGGAGGTCGTATGAATAAGTTATGCTCAAAACGGTGAGATCGCGCAGTGCAGTTTCTGCAGCTCGGCGGGTAGCGAGCGGCACTTCCATGTGACCAAAAGCTGCCGAGCTGGTGTCCCACGGAGCTTACACGACGTCCAGGTGTCACCCATATGATGCTCGGCATGTTTGGGGGCCGCTCGGCCATCAGCTTGGCTCGAGCTAGGTGCCGAGCAGCCCAAAATCGAGCCCAGTCGGGGCCTGTTCGATGCAGCAGTGTATATATACCCTCAAGTCGCGATTCTGAAGAGTTTTGATCGCGAAAAAGCCCTGCATCAGTCCTAGACACAATTAGGGAGATCAAAACACAAATTGGAGAGGACCCATCCATAACCCATCATCAATTCACACCTCCTATCACACCCATATCAGATTACAATCTGATTTCATCTTCCATCCAATTCCACAAGGGTTTCAAGTGCTAATTGAGGGAAAATCAAGCAATTGAAGAGATTGAGAAGGAACGTGAGATTGCTCCTACACTAGGGTTTCACAATTCCTATCTATTCCTTTCTATTACATTGATTATTGTTATGAATTGCTTAGCCATGAGGATTTCTTGTAATCTCATAGGCTAGTTTTATATACAGTTCTAGGGTTTGATGGATTGATTTGATTGATTTGGGGATTTAGACCAAAGATTGGGATTTTATGCAGTTGAGCTTTTGATTTTACTTATTTTATTAAGACATGTTAATCTGCTTCGTAACGTCTTCATAATATATTCATGACATCCGCTATAATGCTTGGATTATTGTGTTAGCTTGTGTGCGTTCATGATTGGTATTGTCTATCTGTTAGGGATTAGAGTAGCTCCGCTATAAGCACTTTAATTTCATGAACTGGTTAATCAAATACTTGATTAGTTTAGTGGAACAATGCAATTAGACAATCAAGTAGGAAGTGAATAGAACCTTGTAGTAATTCTAGAAAATATCTTGTTAGTCGGGCTTACCATCCGGAGGTATTGTTGCTTGCTTTGATTAGTATCTAGGAATAAGGCTTTGTAATATTTGCGCACCTTAGGATTTAAACCAGATTAGACTGTTAGCTTTGAATCGAATCATATTCGGTGGGATAACAGGGATATGTGGTGTATTTTCAGTGAAACTGTATGAATGAACAATCGTAAGTTTAATAACCCAAATTGATTGGTCTCTACCTGATACCTTAGAACTGTTCGTCATCTCTTGATTAGAAACTTGCTTTTATTTTTCCTTGCTTTTAATTAATTCAGTTATTTAATATTTTGTTATTTAGATTAATTCACAACAAAACATTGGAAATTGGTTACTCAATTCTAATTAATTAGTAATTTATAGAATAAATAAATAATTAGCTGTCTTAGCGGGATCGATAATTTAACTTGGGTACTTGCTGCTACAATTGACATCCTTATACTTGAGGATTAAATTATAGTGTGTAGAAAAACCCTATCAAGTTTTTGGCGCCGTTGCCGGGGATAGTTTTAATTATTTATTTTCTTTTATTACTTAGTTAATTAGAATATTTTCTTTGGGATTTAATTGTTTTACTTTGGATTTTTCTTGGAGTTGCATGCAAACTAGGTCAAAGACGAGAGCACAAGATCTTGAATTTGATCCGGAAATTGAAGCTTCTGCGAGGAAAAGAAGAGTAAAATCAAAGAATACTAAAGCACCTCCTAAAGCAATTTTAGAGGAGGAATAAGTGCAGATTGAGAATCAGGCTATCCTAGAAGAGGCTGAATCGGAGTTTGAATCAGAATCTGAGACAGAACCTGAAACAGCATCAATGGGAG
The DNA here is from genome assembly GCA_023678885.1 of Pogostemon cablin. NCBI lineage: Eukaryota > Viridiplantae > Streptophyta > Magnoliopsida > Lamiales > Lamiaceae > Pogostemon > Pogostemon cablin. The sequence goes on along the minus strand of CM042961.1, from coordinate 14,807,242 downwards.
AAAGAGTCGATGAGGATGACATCGTCATCCGAGAAACTTTTAAGTCCACCAATCTAGGAGGATCAGGCGTAGTTGGAGCCGTTCAAGCTGATGAAACAAACGACATAAGGCCAGCCCTGATCAATATGGTGGAGAGAAATCCCTTTGCCGGAGGCATTTTTGATGAGCCCTATGGCCATCTTAAGCGTTTCAACAGCTACATGGATACAGTGAAAGCTGCTGATGCTACTAATGATAGATGGAAGATGAGGCTTTTTCAGTTTTCATTGGTTGATAAGGCAAGGGAGTGGTATGATAAGCTAAAGGGAGACAGTTGCTCAAACTGGACTGAGTTACAGCAGTTGTTCGTGGATCGATTTATGCCACCAGGAAAGGTTCTTTTAGTGAAACAGGAGATCAATCAATTCAAGCAGCGGAGAGATGAGTCGTTTGGAGAGGCTTGGAAAAGGTTTACTGATGCGTTGAGGAGATGCCCACAGCATGGATTCAAAAAGTCTCAACTCATCAGTGTCTTCTATAATGGCCTTGACAACGAATCTAGAGCGTTGGTTGATGCTTCTGCGGGAGGAACAATTTTTGGCAAAACATCCAATGCCGTAGAGAAATTATTTGATGATATCTCTTTGAACTCAAGGGATTGGCCATCTGAGAGGATCCGAGGGACTTATATACTTGGTAAAGTTGCAAAGGTTGAAGAGAAATTTTCTGAAGCTGATAAGAATGATAAGGTTGTCGCTCAATTGGAACAGATGAATAAGAACCTGATTACTCTGATATCAGGTAATATGGGGGAGGCAACCGAGGATCTGCAAGTGATGATAGGTGATGAACCTTCAAGAGGTCGAGGATGCTAATTGGGCTATGGGGCAGAGTCTTCAGGGTTCGAGAGCTCCTCAAAATTGGCAAGGAAATAGGTACCCTCAAGGTAATTCGAACCAGAGGAATATCCAAGGGGGAGGTCCTAATAATCAAGGAGGCAATTGGCAGAATCAGAGGCATGAGAACTTCTCTTATTCAAATCCGAATAATGCAGTTCCATATCCTCCTAATTTTGATCATGGCGCTAAGACTGAAGAAGGGAAGTCCAGTATTGACGATTTGTTCGCAAGATACATGAAGAAGAATGATGCCGACATAAACAAGATCAATAACTGCATTGTTCTCATGGACTCGAATATGACCAAACAGAATGAGGAAGTGAACAAGCAGTTGAAGAATTTGTCATATACCATAGGACAGATATCCTCTACAGTAAATCAGCAGCAAGTGCAGTTTCAGAAAGGAAAGTTTCCTTCAGATACAGAAATAAATCCAAAAGAGAGTGCAAATGCGATCACTTTGAGGTCCGGGAAGCAGTGTAAAGGTCCAGAACTAATGCGGGACGTAACAGAACTGATTCAGAATGATACAGAACAGAAATAGAATGGAACAGAGGAAGAATCGAGCCGCTCAGACGCAGCTCGACAACCTGCTCGAGCCGAGCGGGCTTCTGAACCGGCCGAGTTTTAGTCGAGTGGGGTGCAGACTGGTTCAGAGGGGTCCTGCGGTTCGAGCCATGCCCCGCTCGGTCGGTTTAGTGCACCGCTCGAGCCGAGTGAGCCAGCGAGCAGTCCTCCAGGTTTTCCAGCGCGTCCAACTTCTGTACAGAGTTAATCTGATCAGGAAATTGCTGATAAAAAATGGCAGAGAGCTAAGAAACTGAGAGAAGCGGAACAGGTACTCGAGAAAGACAGTTTGGGACTTCCAATTACAAAGGTACCAATTCCTTTCCCTCAAAAATTCATGTCAAATAGCCTTGATGAGAAGTTTCGTAAGTTTGCTGATGTCATGAGGGATGTCCAAGTCACTATTCCTTTCTCAGAAGCATTGGAAGATATGCCACATTATTCAAGGTTCATCAAGGAACTTATCTACAGAAAGAGGAAGCTTAACAGTTTGGAGACAGTGAATTTGACGGAGAACTGCAGCTCTATCATTCAAAAGAAGATTCCAAAAAAATTGAAGGATCCAGGGAGCTTCATCATTCCCTGTAAAATTGGAAAAGAACCGTCTAAGAGAGCACTGTGTGATTTAGGAGCCAGTATAAATTTGATGTCTTTATCAGTGTTCAAAAATCTTGGTTTGGTGGAGTTGAAACATGCATCTGTTGCCCTACAGTTAGCAGATCGGTCGTTGACATATCCCGACGGAGTAATTGAAGATGTACTAGTGAAGGTGTCGAATTTGACTTTTCATGTGGATTTCCTTTTACTTGACATAGAGGATGAGAAGGATGGTGCGCCTCTGATCTTGGGGCGTCCATTCCTTGCAACTGGAAGGGCTCTGATTGATGTGTTCAAAGGAGAGTTGAGGTTGAGAGCCAATGATAAGGAGATCATCTTTTCTTTGAATAAGGAGATGCAGTGGCCTACAGATCAACAACAGTGCAAGTATGTGGAATTAGTGAACTCGGAGTGTGATGAGAATTTTATCCTGTCTGATGCAGAGTTCGAGAGTTTGTCCAATGATGCATGTATTTACTATCTTGAGAAGTTACTTGCATTAGGTGATGCAAGGGATGAACAGATAAGGAAGACTACTGCTGACATAGTGAATCGGAATAAGAAGACCACTGTTGAAGGAAAGATGAAGCCTGCTGCCAAGGAAGTGAAGTATAAAGGGAAGAGAGTTGAAGTGGTAGAGGAAATTGTAGAAGCAAGCGTATCTCATACTTTTCCTACTACTAACTCTAATGTGATGTTTGATAATCTTTTGGTTGCAGGAAAGATTGATGATTCATATTTGAAGCCTCCAAACTTACCTCCTGATTTTTATTCTCATATTGTTGAAAATTTTAACTTGTTTGATCCTTGTTTTGCTACACAGGTTGAGCTTACAATTGAGTGGAGGATTGACAAGAAGGACTCATGACAGTCATGGGAGGAAAAGAATTCAAAGGATCATGTTGGAGTGACAAAGAAGGGTGAGATGATTGGTGAAGTAAATAATATAGGAAAGAAGTACCTTAAGGTACGAATGCGAGAGAGCTGTCCTCCGATCCCATAGGCAAAAAGAGGTATCCCGTCGTGACTCTCCGACGTTAAACATGAGCACTTGTTGGGGGCTGTCCCTCCCATTTTAATTGCTTTTATATGTCTGTGTTGGTGTAGAAGTTTTATTAGGTGTTGCTTGACTGCGGTATATATTTCTTTGCAAACTTAGTTTCTCACTTCGTTTAATCTAAGTTTGGGGGGGGGTGATAGGCTTTTTTTGCGCACTATAATTTAATCCTCAAGTGTAAGGATATCAATTGTAGCAGTAAGCACCCAAGTTAAATTATCGAACCCAAAAGGACAGCTAATTATTTATTTCCTAAAATTACTAAATTAATCAAAATCAAGTAACCGATATCCAGGAGTTGTGAATTTAATTATCTAAATAACAGAAAATTAAATAACTAATAAAATAAATCACAGAAGAAAGATTTAAGATTAATTCAAGAGAAAATCAACAGTTCTAAGGTATCAGGTATAGACCAACTAATTCGGGTTTCTAGACCTCTAATTGTTCATTCATGCAGTTTCACTGAAAATACACCACATATCCCTGTTATCCCACCGAATATGATTCGATTCTAAGCTAACAGTATAATCTGGTTTAAATCCTAAGGTGCGCAAATATTACCAAGCCTTATTCCTAGATACTAATCCAGCGAACAACAATACCTCCGGATGGTAAGTTCGACTAACAAGATATTTTCTGGAATTACTACAAGGTTCTATTCACTTCCTACTTGATTGTCTAATTGCATTGTTCCACTAAACTAATCAAGTATTTGATTAACCAGTTCATGAAATTAAAGTACTTATAGCGGAGCTACTCTAATCTCTAACAGATAGACAATACCAATCATGAACGCACACAAGCTAACACAATAATCCAAGCATTATAGCGGATGTCATGAATATATAATGAAGACGTTACGAATCAGAAAAGCATGTCTTAATAAAATAAGTAAAATCAAAAGATCAACTGCATAAAATCCCAATCTTTGGTCTAGGTTCCCAAATCAATCAAATCAAACAATCAAACCCTAAAACTGTATAAGAAATTAGCCTATGAGGTTACAAGCAACACTCATGGCTATGCAATTCATACCACAAATCAAGACAAAAGAAAATTAAAGAAAGGAATAGAAAAACCCTAGTGTTGGAGTGGTCTCAGATTCCTTCTCCGTCTCTCCGATTGTCTGATCTTCCTCTTGAATAGCCCTTGAATCCCCTTTGATGTGGATGGATGATGGGATGGATATGGATGATGGTAGATGATGGATGGTAGGGGGTAATCCCCTTGTGGAGGGTGGTGTCTCTTATGAATAATGATGTGAGATATATATAGGTGTGAGAAGGGAATGAGATAAGGAAAGAATTGTGCTCCAAGAAAGGGAATGAGATAAGGAAAGAATTGTGCTTCAAGAAATAGCTAAAACTGGCTAATTTTCGGAAATTTTCGGAAATTCCCGTTGGCAGCTGCGCAGTCTCACCGTTTCGAGCATAACTTCTTCATACGAACTCCAATTTGAGTGATTTTTATGCCAAAACGATCCTCTCTTCCGTGGCTTTCCAACCATATATCATATGATCAATTTGGACTTCTACACGAACACAGAAAAATTATTCAAGTGGACGTGTGTTTTTCACCATTCCTTCACACTTTCACTCTTCATTCCAACTTTTAACTTTTGATCCTGTTTTACTCTTCAAAACTCAACAAAACACCTTAGTAGCATCTTAATTATGCATGATATGAAAATCACTCAATTCTACACAAAATCATGGCCACATTCTATCAAAAATGGTGTAATGTGAGACCTAAATCACATGAAATTTCACTCTCAACAAACCCCCAAACTTACCAGTTGCTCGTCCCGAGGCAACATCATAGAAAACCAATAGAATAATTGAGAGGAAATTTCACGGCTTCACATCCAAGAAAATTTAACAATTCAAAAATCATACTTCAAATACTAAGATAACCATCCATCTAAGAACATACAATTCAAATCAACTACTTCACTTATTCGGAATGCTCATCCACTCATTCTCACAGGTAGTATTTACGCTCAACACTCAAGTGCGATATATACACTTTAGGGTATGGTGTTTACACTCATAATCAATTCAAACACACGCGTAACCATAAGCTTGGCAATCATCTCAACTCTCGACTAAAGGAATAATTTCAACAATAGGATCACAAAGGCCTTGCATTAGGTTGTAATGTTGGCTCTTTGGTAAAGGTAAGAAATATATGGATATCGTGACTCAATCACTAGTAGAGAATCAAAGAAGACTTACAGCTTTTCAACAAACAGCTTTACTTTCTTCTTTCTTCTTCAACGCTCTTCAATGCTTCTTGCAATTTGATTCCTCCTACACTTTTGAACACCACATCCTTACTTGAAATTTTTTTTCTTCTTCCCTCTTTTCTTTTCTTTTTTTTTTCTTTTTCAAATAAGGGTACCAGTTTCAGGCACTACCCTTTTCATGGGGTACCAGTTTCGGGCACTACCCCTTTATGCAACAATTTAACTACTCTTTTCAACAATTTTCATCACTTCCAACTTATTCTCCTTTTATGTTTCTTCTCAATATACCAAATTGACTCCTTCAACTCTCTACTAGGTAGGGATTTTTAAAGGCTAACAAAGGGATCAATTGGCTAATCACATAGGCTTCCACAAAAATAAGGCTTTTAGGCTCAAAAGGGTTAACTACGGATAGTTTCAATAGGCAGGATAATAATTTGGCTAGTGACTAATAAACAACAAAGATGGCCTAAGATCATTTCCTATCATCTAATTAAACACGTAGCTTCAAGCAAGATAAAAAGCCAAGTTCTAGAATACGTGTGTATGAACGACACTCACAAGAATAAACTGAATCATGCAATTTCTCATGATTTTAAAAGGCTCAAAATCTCACATGACTATACGAATAAACGAGCAAACCTAATAAAGCTACATAGCTAATCTTCCTTGCACATAATCAAATTTCAAGCATCTCAATATCCAAGCACAATCTCAAATTGCTTCTCAACAATCACACATATAATCAAGTGCCATGAAAAATCAGAAAATCATCATAGAGAACCAAAAATCAACTATACCAACACTAGGATTAACACAAAACAAATAAACACAAACAAAAACAACACGAAACCTGGAAAATCGCAAAAAATCGAACCCTCAACATCATCAAATAAATTGAAAATATTAAAAATCCGCAAAAAATCGACCCTCCAAGCAACAACACAATGCAAAAATTTTACTTCGGTACTACAAGACAAGGTATGTACGTAACCTCCCCCCAAACTTAGATCAAACAAAGTGAGAAACTAAGTTTGCAAAGAAGTATATACCGTAGTCGAGCAATACCTAATAAAATTATTACACCAACACAGACATATAAAAGTAATTAAAACGGGAGGGACAGCCCCCAACAAGCGCTCATGTTTAACGTCGGAGAGTCACGACGGAATACCTCAAGCTCATCGGAATGGCCATGGATATCTTTCATCCTTGCCATCGTATTCTAATCGCTGTGCTTCTTCATCAATCCAATACTTATGGAAAGGTATGACCTCGTTGGCATTCTTAAAATTTATCTTGACCTTGCCAACCATGTTAAGATCAAATTTCATCAACCTCTTCATTCTACTCCACCACTTATTCCTTCTTCCGACGAAAATTCCCAACTTCTCTTCTAACTCCTTTTTATCCCTAAAAATATGTGAGGAATCATTAGGTAAAACAAAGTCAATAGAAACAATATCATCAAATTCAATGCAACTTAAAGAGTTTAAAGGTTTAGAAATGCTCATTTCATTCTTCAAGTTCTTTTCGGTTGCTTCATGGCTTTGCGCTTCTTCATTCTTTTCTTCCTCAACAATTGACTCCAGTTGATAGCTCAATTCAAGTGGAACCACTTGACTTAATCGAGTGGACTCCTCGTCGAGTTCTATTTCCTCAAACGACAGCATAGGACCTTCAAATTGCATTCCAGGGCACAATGGAACAACAATATCTTCCTTAAACTCCTCTTCATCCATTCTTTCCTCTTGTTGACCTTGAGAATTTAAACTTGAAGTGATGTTCGCAAGAAGATTGTTTATGTCTCTCGTTCTTTGATCAAATTCCTGCGATGCAACTTCCCTCTCCTGCGATTGAACTTTCATCTTTCTTTCTAGAGCTTCCAATATTCCCATGTTTTCTTCATGCTTCTTGATGGAAGTATCAAACGCGTCTTGTAATTCTTGGGAAACTCCGATCGATCCAGAATAAGTGTTCTCTTGATAAAGTTGATATAAATTTTCATTGTAAGCACAAGACGATTCATCTTCATATCTGACTTGATTGTAGTACTTATGATGACTTTGATTCACTAAAGAATCATAACCATAATTCCTCTCATCCATGTAATATGGAGAAGGAACCATAGCATTATGATTTTCATAGCGTTTCAATATTTTGTCTATGCATGAAGAAGGATCCATAACATTCTGATTTCCATATCTTTTCAATATTTCGTCCATCTCAGTACCTCAAAGATAATTTATAGTCAGAATATATCCAAATAAGAAAAATAAAAAAAGCAATAAAAAGTCCTAATTAAACTAGCAATAAAAGAAAAATAAATAATTAAGCCGTCCCCGGCAACGGCGCCAAAAACTTGATAGGCTTTTTCTGCGCACTATAATTTAATCCTCAAGTGTAAGGATATCAATTGTAGCAGTAAGCACCCAATTTAAATTATCGAACCCAAAAGGACAGCTAATTATTTATTTCCTAAAATTACTAAATTAATCAAAATCAAGTAACCGATATCCAGGAGTTGTGAATTTAATTATCTAAATAACAGAAAATTAAATAACTAATAAAATAAATCACAGAAGAAAGATTTAAGATTAATTCAAGAGAAAATCAACAGTTCTAAGGTATCAGGTATAGACCAACTAATTCGGGTTTCTAGACCTCTAATTGTTCATTCATGCAGTTTCACTGAAAATACACCACATATCCCTGTTATCCCACCGAATATGATTCGATTCTAAGCTAACAGTATAATCTGGTTTAAATCCTAAGGTGCGCAAATATTACCAAGCCTTATTCCTAGATACTAATCCAGCGAATAACAATACCTCCGGATGGTAAGTTCGACTAACAAGATATTTTCTGGAATTACTACAAGGTTCTATTCACTTCCTACTTGATTGTCTAATTGCATTGTTCCACTAAACTAATCAAGTATTTGATTAACCAGTTTATGAAATTAAAGTACTTATAGCGGAGCTACTCTAATCTCTAACAGATAGACAATACCAATCATGAACGCACACAAGCTAACACAATAATCCAAGCATTATAGCGGATGTCATGAATATATAATGAAGACGTTACGAATCAGAAAAGCATGTCTTAATAAAATAAGTAAAATCAAAAAATCAACTGCATAAAATCCCAATCTTTGGTCTAGGTTCCCAAATCAATCAAATCAAACAATCAAACCCTAAAACTGTATAAGAAATTAGCCTATGAGGTTACAAGCAACACTCATGGCTATGCAATTCATACCACAAATCAAGACAAAAGAAAATTAAAGAAAGGAATAGAAAAACCCTAGTGTTGGAGTGGTCTCAGATTCCTTCTCCGTCTCTCCGATTGTCTGATCTTCCTCTTGAATAGCCCTTGAATCCCCTTTGATGTGGATGGATGATGGGATGGATATGGATGATGGTAGATGATGGATGGTAGGGGGTAATCCCCTTGTGGAGGGTGGTGTCTCTTATGAATAATGATGTGAGATATATATAGGTGTGAGAAGGGAATGAGATAAGGAAAGAATTGTGCTCCAAGAAAGGGAATGAGATAAGGAAAGAATTGTGCTTCAAGAAATAGCTAAAACTGGCTAATTTTCGGAAATTTTCGGAAATTCCCGTTGGCAGCTGCGCAGTCTCACCGTTTCGAGCATAACTTCTTCATACGAACTCCAATTTGAGTGATTTTTATGCCAAAACGATCCTCTCTTCCGTGGCTTTCCAACCATATATCATATGATCAATTTGGACTTCTACACGAACACAGAAAAATTATTCAAGTGGACGTGTGTTTTTCACCATTCCTTCACACTTTCACTCTTCATTCCAACTTTTAACTTTTGATCCTGTTTTACTCTTCAAAACTCAACAAAACACCTTAGTAGCATCTTAATTATGCATGATATGAAAATCACTCAATTCTACACAAAATCATGGCCACATTCTATCAAAAATGGTGTAATGTGAGACCTAAATCACATGAAATTTCACTCTCAACAAACCCCCAAACTTACCTGTTGCTCGTCCCGAGGCAACATCATAGAAAACCAATAGAATAATTGAGAGAAAATTTCACGGCTTCACATCCAAGAAAATTTAACAATTCAAAAATCATACTTCAAATACTAAGATAACCATCCATCTAAGAACATACAATTCAAATCAACTACTTCACTTATTCGGAATGCTCATCCACTCATTCTCACAGGTAGTATTTACGCTCAACACTCAAGTGCGATATATACACTTTAGGGTATGGTGTTTACACTCATAATCAATTCAAACACACGCGTAACCATAAGCTTGGCAATCATCTCAACTCTCGACTAAAGGAATAATTTCAACAATAGGATCACAAAGGCCTTGCATTAGGTTGTAATGTTGGCTCTTTGGTAAAGGTAAGAAATATATGGATATCGTGACTCAATCACTAGTAGAGAATCAAAGAAGACTTACAGCTTTTCAACAAACAGCTTTACTTTCTTCTTTCTTCTTCAACGCTCTTCAATGCTTCTTGCAATTTGATTCCTCCTACACTTTTGAACACCACATCCTTACTTGAAATTTTTTTTCTTCTTCCCTCTTTTCTTTTCTTTTTTTTTTCTTTTTCAAATAAGGGTACCAGTTTCAGGCACTACCCTTTTCATGGGGTACCAGTTTCGGGCACTACCCCTTTATGCAACAATTTAACTACTCTTTTCAACAATTTTCATCACTTCCAACTTATTCTCCTTTTATGTTTCTTCTCAATATACCAAATTGACTCCTTCAACTCTCTACTAGGTAGGGATTTTTAAAGGCTAACAAAGGGATCAATTGGCTAATCACGTAGGCTTCCACAAAAATAAGGCTTTTAGGCTCAAAAGGGTTAACTACGGATAGTTTCAATAGGCAGGATAATAATTTGGCTAGTGACTAATAAACAACAAAGATGGCCTAAGATCATTTCCTATCATCTAATTAAACACGTAGCTTCAAGCAAGATAAAAAGCCAAGTTCTAGAATACGTGTGTATGAACGACACTCACAAGAATAAACTGAATCATGCAATTTCTCATGATTTTAAAAGGCTCAAAATCTCACATGACTATACGAATAAACGAGCAAACCTAATAAAGCTACATAGCTAATCTTCCTTGCACATAATCAAATTTCAAGCATCTCAATATCCAAGCACAATCTCAAATTGCTTCTCAACAATCACACATATAATCAAGTGCCATGAAAAATCAGAAAATCATCATAGAGAACCAAAAATCAACTATACCAACACTAGGATTAACACAAAACAAATAAACACAAACAAAAACAACACGAAACCTGGAAAATCGCAAAAAATCGAACCCTCAACATCATCAAATAAATTGAAAATATTAAAAATCCGCAAAAAATCGACCCTCCAAGCAACAACACAATGCAAAAATTTTACTTCGGTACTACAAGACAAGGTATGTACGTAACCTCCCCCCAAACTTAGATCAAACAAAGTGAGAAACTAAGTTTGCAAAGAAGTATATACCGTAGTCGAGCAATACCTAATAAAATTATTACACCAACACAGACATATAAAAGTAATTAAAACGGGAGGGACAGCCCCCAACAAGCGCTCATGTTTAACGTCGGAGAGTCACGACGGAATACCTCAAGCTCATCGGAATGGCCATGGATATCTTTCATCCTTGCCATCGTATTCTAATCGCTGTGCTTCTTCATCAATCCAATACTTATGGCAAGGTATGACCTCGTTGGCATTCTTAAAATTTATCTTGACCTTGCCAACCATGTTAAGATCAAATTTCATCAACCTCTTCATTCTACTCCACCACTTATTCCTTCTTCCGACGAAAATTCCCAACTTCTCTTCTAACTCCTTTTTATCCCTAAAAATATGTGAGGAATCATTAGGTAAAACAAAGTCAATAGAAACAATATCATCAAATTCAATGCAACTTAAAGAGTTTAAAGGTTTAGAAATGCTCATTTCATTCTTCAAGTTCTTTTCGGTTGCTTCATGGCTTTGCGCTTCTTCATTCTTTTCTTCCTCAACAATTGACTCCAGTTGATAGCTCAATTCAAGTGGAACCACTTGACTTAATCGAGTGGACTACTCGTCGAGTTCTATTTCCTCAAACGACAGCATAGGACCTTCAAATTGCATTCCAGGGCACAATGGAACAACAATATCTTCCTTAAACTCCTCTTCATCCATTCTTTCCTCTTGTTGACCTTGAGAATTTAAACTTGAAGTGATGTTCGCAAGAAGATTGTTTATGTCTCTCGTTCTTTGATCAAATTCCTGCGATGCAACTTCCCTCTCCTGCGATTGAACTTTCATCTTTCTTTCTAGAGCTTCCAATATTCCCATGTTTTCTTCATGCTTCTTGATGGAAGTATCAAACGCGTCTTGTAATTCTTGGGAAACTCCGATCGATCCAGAATAAGTGTTCTCTTGATAAAGTTGATATAAATTTTCATTGTAAGCACAAGACGATTCATCTTCATATCTGACTTGATTGTAGTACTTATGATGACTTTGATTCACTAAAGAATCATAACCATAATTCCTCTCATCCATGTAATATGGAGAAGGAACCATAGCATTATGATTTTCATAGCGTTTCAATATTTTGTCTATGCATGAAGAAGGATCCATAACATTCTGATTTCCATATCTTTTCAATATTTCGTCCATCTCAGTACCTCAAAGATAATTTATAGTCAGAATATATCCAAATAAGAAAAATAAAAAAAGCAATAAAAAGTCCTAATTAAACTAGCAATAAAAGAAAAATAAATAATTAAGCCGTCCCCGGCAACGGCGCCAAAAACTTGATAGGCTTTTTCTGCGCACTATAATTTAATCCTCAAGTGTAAGGATATCAATTGTAGCAGTAAGCACCCAAGTTAAATTATCGAACACAAAAAGACAGCTAATTATTTATTTCCTAAAATTACTAAATTAATCAAAATCAAGTAACCGATATCCAGGAGTTGTGAATTTAATTATCTAAATAACAGAAAATTAAATAACTAATAAAATAAATCACAGAAGAAAGATTTAAGATTAATTCAAGAGAAAATCAACAGTTCTAAGGTATCAGGTATAGACCAACTAATTCGGGTTTCTAGACCTCTAATTGTTCATTCATGCAGTTTCACTGAAAATACACCACATATCCCTGTTATCCCACCGAATATGATTCGATTCTAAGCTAACAGTATAATCTGGTTTAAATCCTAAGGTGCGCAAATATTACCAAGCCTTATTCCTAGATACTAATCCAGCGAACAACAATACCTCCGGATGGTAAGTTCGACTAACAAGATATTTTCTGGAATTACTACAAGGTTCTATTCACTTCCTACTTGATTGTCTAATTGCATTGTTCCACTAAACTAATCAAGTATTTGATTAACCAGTTCATGAAATTAAAGTACTTATAGCGGAGCTACTCTAATCTCTAACAGATAGACAATACCAATCATGAACGCACACAAGCTAACACAATAATCCAAGCATTATAGCGGATGTCATGAATATATAATGAAGACGTTACGAATCAGAAAAGCATGTCTTAATAAAATAAGTAAAATCAAAAGATCAACTGCATAAAATCCCAATCTTTGGTCTAGGTTCCCAAATCAATCAAATCAAACAATCAAACCCTAAAACTGTATAAGAAATTAGCCTATGAGGTTACAAGCAACACTCATGGCTATGCAATTCATACCACAAATCAAGACAAAAGAAAATTAAAGAAAGGAATAGAAAAACCCTAGTGTTGGAGTGGTCTCAGATTCCTTCTCCGTCTCTCCGATTGTCTGATCTTCCTCTTGAATAGCCCTTGAATCCCCTTTGATGTGGATGGATGATGGGATGGATATGGATGATGGTAGATGATGGATGGTAGGGGGTAATCCCCTTGTGGAGGGTGGTGTCTCTTATGAATAATGATGTGAGATATATATAGGTGTGAGAAGGGAATGAGATAAGGAAAGAATTGTGCTCCAAGAAAGGGAATGAGATAAGGAAAGAATTGTGCTTCAAGAAATAGCTAAAACTGGCTAATTTTCGGAAATTTTCGGAAATTCCCGTTGGCAGCTGCGCAGTCTCACCGTTTCGAGCATAACTTCTTCATACGAACTCCAATTTGAGTGATTTTTATGCCAAAACGATCCTCTCTTCCGTGGCTTTCCAACCATATATCATATGATCAATTTGGACTTCTACACGAACACAGAAAAATTATTCAAGTGGACGTGTGTTTTTCACCATTCCTTCACACTTTCACTCTTCATTCCAACTTTTAACTTTTGATCCTGTTTTACTCTTCAAAACTCAACAAAACACCTTAGTAGCATCTTAATTATGCATGATATGAAAACCACTCAATTCTACACAAAATCATGGCCACATTCTATCAAAAATGGTGTAATGTGAGACCTAAATCACATGAAATTTCACTCTCAACAGGGGGTAACGTACATACCTTGTCTTGCAGTGTCGAAATAGAATTTTTACATTGTGTTGTTGCTTGGAGAGTCAATTTTTTGCGGATTTTTAATATTTTTGATTTATTTGAGAATATTGAGGGTTCGATTTTTTGTGATTTTTCAGGTTTCGTGTTTTGTGGTGTTTATTGTTTGTTTTGTGTTAATCCTAGTGTCGGTGTAGTCGATTTATGGTTCTCTAGGATGATTTTCTGATTTTTCATGACACTTGATTATATGTGTGATTGTGTTTGAGAAGCAGTTTGAGATTGTGCTTGGATATTGAGATACTTGACATTTATTTATGTGCATGAAAGATTAGCTATGTAACTTTATTAGGATTGCTCGTTTATTCCTATAGCCATGTGAGATTTTGAGCCTTTTGAAATCATGACTAGTTGCATGATTTAGTTTATTCTTGTGAGTGTCGTACATACACACGTATTCTAGAACTTGGCTTTGTATCTTGCTTGAAGCTACGTGTTTAATTAGATGATAGGAAATGATCTTAGGCCATCTTTGTTATTTATTAGTCACTAGCCAAATTATTATCCTACCTATTAAAATTATCCGTAGTTAACCCTTTTGAGCCTGAAAAGTCATATTTGTTGGAAGCCTACGTGATAAGCCAATTGATCCCTTATTATCTTTAAAAAAAAACCTACCTAGTAGAGAGTTGAAGGAGTCAATTTGGTGTCTTGTGAAGAAACATAAAAGGAGAATAAGTTGGAAGTGATGAAAATTGTTGAAAAGAGTGGTTAAATTGTTGCATAAAGGGGTAGTGCCCGAAACTGGTACCCCATGAAAAGGGTAGTGCCTGAAACTGGTACCCTTATTTGAAAAAAAAAAAAGAAAAGAAAAGTGGGAAGAAGAAAGAAAATTTCAACTAAGGATGTGGTGTTCAAAAGTGAAGGATGAATCAAATTGCAAGAAGCATTGAAGAGTGTTGAAGAAGAAAGAAGAAAGTAAAGCTGTTTGTTGAAAAGCTGTAAGTCTTCTTTTATTCTCTACTAGTGATTGAGTCACGATATCCATATATTTCTTACCTTTACCAAAGAGCCAACATTACAACCTAATGCAAGACCTTTGTGATCCTATTGTTGAAATTATTCCTTTAGTCGAGAGTTGAGATGATTGCCAAGCTTATGATTACGCGTGTGTTTGAATTGACTTTGAGTGTAAACACCTTACCCTGAAGTGTATATATCTCACACTCGAGCGATGAGCGTAAATACTACCCGTGAGAATGGTTGGATGAGCATTCTGAATGAGTGAAATAGTTGATTTGAATTGTATGTTCTTAGATGGATGGTTATTTTGCATCTGAAGTATGATCTCTGAATTGTTATATTGACTTGGATGTCTCCTGCTGTGAAATTTCCTCTCAATTAATCTATTGGTTTTTAAGGTCGTTGCCTCGGGACGAGCAACAAGTAAGTTTGGGGGTTTGTTGAGAGTTGAATTTCACGCATTTTATATATGCCCATTACACCGTTTTGCTTAGGAAAGTTATTATTTTTACATGGAATTGAGTACAATTGAGTATTTACATGATTTTGATGCTACTAAGGTGTTTTGTTGAGTTTTGAAGGGTAAAACATGATCAAAAGTTCAAAGTTGGAATGAGGAGTGAAAGTGAGAAGGAATGCTGAAAAATACAGTCCACGTTGCACAAATTTCTGTATTCTTATAGACGTCCAAATTGATCATGTGAAATATGGTTTGAAAGCCACAGAAGAGAGGGTCATTTTGGCATAAAGAACACCTCAATTGGATTTCAAACGAGAAAGTTATGATCAAAGTGCTAACATTGCGCACGCTGTACCGAGGAGGCACTTTGCATGACTTTTTATATATTCAAATGTTGGATTTTCTGAGAGTTATTTATATGGATAGAAAGCCAAGGAAGAGAGGAACACGTGAGCATAAAAATCACTCAATTTGGAGTCCGTATGAATAAGTTATGCTCAAAACGGTGAGATCGCGCAGTGCAGTTTCTGCAGCTCGGCGGGTAGCGAGCGGCGAGCGGCACTTCCATGTGACCAAAAGCTGCCGAGCTGGTGTCCCACGGAGCTTACACGACTTCCAGGTGTCACCCATATGATGATCGGCATGTTTGGGGGCCGCTCGGCCATCAGCTCGGCTCGAGCAAGGTGCCGAGCGGCCCAAAATCGAGCCCAGTCGGGGCCTGTTCGATGCAGCAGTGTATATATACCCTCAAGTCGCGATTTTGAAGAGTTTTGATCGCGAAAAAGCCCTGCAGCAGTCCTAGACACAATTAGGGAGATCAAAACACAAATTGGAGAGGACCCATCCATAACCCATCATCAATTCACACCTCCTATCACACCCATATCAGATTACAATCTGATTTCATCTTCCATCCAATTCCACAAGGGTTTCAAGTGCTAATTGAGGGAAAATCAAGCAATTGAAGAGACGGAGAAGGAACGTGAGATTGCTCCTACACTAGGGTTTCACAATTCCTATCTATTCCTTTCTATTACATTGATTATTGTTATGAATTGCTTAGCCATGAGAATTGCTTGTAATCTCATAGGCTAGTTTTATATACAGTTCTAGAGTTTGATGGATTGATTTGGGGATTTAGACCAAAGATTGGGATTTTATGCAGTTGAGCTTTTGATTTTACTTATTTTATTAAGACATGTTAATCTGCTTCGTAATGTCTTCATAATATATTCATGACATCCGCTATAATGCTTGGATTATTGTGTTAGCTTGTGTGCGTTCATGATTGGTATTGTCTATCTGTTATGGATTAGAGTAGCTCCGCTATAAACACTTTAATTTCATGAACTGGTTAATCAAATACTTGATTAGTTTAGTGGAACAATGCAATTAGACAATCAAGTAGGAAGTGAATAGAACCTTGTAGTAATTCCAGAAAATATCTTGTTAGTCGGGCTTACCATCCGGAGGTATTGTTGCTTGCTTTGATTAGTATCTAGGAATAAGGCTTGGTAATATTTGCGCACCTTAGTATTTAAACCAGATTAGACTGTTAGCTTTGAATCGAATCATATTCGGTGGGATAACAGGGATATGTGGTGTATTTTCAGTGAAACTGCATGAATGAACAATCGTAAGTTTAATAACCCAAATTGATTGGTCTCTACTTGATACCTTAGAACTGTTCGTCATCCCTTGATTAGAAACTTGCTTTTATTTTTCCTTGCTTTTAATTAATTCAGTTATTTAATATTTCGTTATTTAGATTAATTCACAACAAAACATTGAAAATTGGTTACTCAATTCTGATTAATTAGTAATTTATAGAATAAATAAATAATTAGCTGTCTTAGTGGGATCGATAATTTAACTTGGGTACTTGCTGCTACAATTGACATCCTTATACTTGAGGATTAAATTATAGTGCGTAGAAAAACCCTATCAATATATATATATATATATATATATATATATATATATATATATATATATATATATATATATATATATATTCTAGAACATATACAATATATGATTGTGTATTGTATAATAATAAAATAAGAGTTTATATTATCTAATCAATTACATTATTATTTTATTCTTATGTATGGTTTAAAAAATTACTTACTTTTAAAATTTAGTTCTGTTTTCAATTTAAGAGTTTTATAGACAATTAATTTAAACTAATTAATTAAGAGTGAGACTCTGCTACCCCGGGGACACTGTTTCCCTTTACAATTTCCGTGCCCATTTACAATTTAAATCCCCTAACAATACATAAGTTTAAATAGAATATGAAGGGGGAGGGTTGTATTCACATGGGAACACGGGGTGTCCCCGGGGGCGCATGAGCTTTTGCCATTATTAATTGGCTCAATTTGAGTTACTGAATTTTTATAATATGTACGTATATATCCAAATATAAAAGAGACACTAAAAAAACTGTTTTTTACCAACGGAATATTCCATTGGTAAAAGTCTTAATTTCATTGTTAAATTGATTTATCAACAGATTGCAATGGAATTCGTTGGTAAATTTCTATTGGTAAATTTTTAGCAACGAAAAATAATTCCTTTGGTAAATAATTCTGTGGGTAATCCGTTGCTAAAAATTCTGTTGGCAATTTATATAAAGATTTCCTTGATAATCGTTGGCAATTACCAACGGATTGAATTTCGTTGGTAAAATAGAGAATAAATCCATTGGTATTCCATTGCTAATAGAAAAATATCATTTTTGTTGCTACCAACGGATTGAATTCCGTTGGTTGTTTAATGTGAAAATCTGCATGTTTTAGGGTCCAATTTAGCACCGGTGTGTGATATTTATATCCGTATTTGAGCATCTTTTAATTGAATTGCATATATTTGTGTTATAGATGCTTGTGAGGTGTTATTTTGTGTTTTTAGGTGGAAAATGGGGGTAAAAAGAGCAAAAACGGAAATCGTGAGCGGAGTCGGGCCAAAATAGGAATTGGTGCAGCATGGTACGACTCGTGCCAGCCTTGGCACGGGTCGTGCCGCCCACATAGCCCACTCGTGCCGGCCACATGAAATGCCATCGCTGCCCAACACGCCCCAGATTCTTTATATAGTTAGAAAGCCAAGGAAGAGAGGATCGCGTGAGTATAAAAATCACCTCAATCAGAGATTAGATGAAGAAGTTATGAGCAAAACCGTGAGGTCGCGCAGGCTGCCGACGGGTGGCACGACTCGTGCCGACCACCCAGCCAGCGCCCATGCCACCCAGCTGCCGAGAAATTCCGATAGCATGCGCCCGGCAAGACTCGTGCAGCTTCCCAGCGAGCCCATTTCGTCATTTTTGGCCCATTCGTGTTTTTGACGTGAAAAAGCCCACTTTTAAGTCATAATTCGGGAATTATCAGTGCCCAACTATAAAAGGAGCCCTTGGGGTATTTCAAACCCTAACTCTCCACATCTATACATACTTTTCCATACCCTTTCACCACACCGTCCCATCCACCCATCCCGGGGAGTTCATCAGTGTTGCTTACTTGAGAAGGAGAACAAGAAGATTCAGAATCACGGAGGAAAGAACGGAGAATCACGCCACATCTAGGCTTTTTCTTATTCTTTCTTTTTAGCTTTTGAATTATAGACCTATATTATTGTTTTCATACCTAACCATGTGTGTTGCCTGTAACACCATGGGCTAGTACTTCTTGGATAGTACTAGGTTCTGAAAGTTGAATTGGTTTGAATTGATGATCTAGAATAGGTTGGATATCTGCAATATACTTATTCACTTATTAATGCTTTGAATTTAGACCTATATTTTTATCTTATATGATCTGCCCTCATTCATTATATGTCATTGTCTTATGCATATTTATGCTTGTTGCTTGTGCCATAAGGTGATTATATTTGTCAACCTATTGTGGGTAAAGGGGATCTAACCGTATAACTTTTATTCATTAGAATAATTAATATTGAACACTTAATATATCTATTAATTACCATTCTAGAGGATTTGCTTTCTTAGATTGTTAGGTGAGAATTTGGAATTAATTCTTAAGTACCTATAAAGGGAAGTCTAGTGATCTAGCCTTTAATGGAATTTTGCATGAAGTTCCTAGATAGGGAGTAGGAGTTATTCTTCTACATGTGAGGGTTTAAACCTGGTTTATGTATTAAGTTTACTTTAAAAGAGGGATTTAACATAATTAAGTGATTGCTTTCATAAGAATTGCAGGGATTCTAACTGATTGTCTAGTGATTTGATTTGACCAATTTAACTGGATTTCCTAGTGTTGTCTATCTTCTCTCTTGAACACTTCATCCTTATTTTTATTTGCTATTTATTATTTTAAGTACTTATTTTCTGCTTTCTTAGGTTTAATTAAATTCACCTATAAACCCAGATTTGTCTTAGGTTAGAGTTGTCATAAATAGATTAAATAGTAAGTTAGAATTATCCCTTGGGTTCGATAATAGACTTGGTCACACACTGAACTGTAATTGATTCCCTACACTTGGGGACACGCAAAAAGGTGAACAAGCAAATGGCGCCGTTGCCGGGGATAATTTCCTAGGCTTTACTATTTAACTCTTTTGTGATTTATTTTAATTTAGGACGTTAAATTTTTAATTGATTTTATTTTTATTATTATGTTTTTTGTTTTTTATTTTATTTGGATCCAAACTATTCTAATCAACTGCGTGAGCACAGGTAAAAGCAGCTAAGATGGCTGACGATCAGGCCCTAACTCCCATGCGAGATCAGTATAAGCTGAAGCATACCATGAACGCTGGGTTGAATGGACCCGCAATTACTACGGAGAGTTTTGAGCTACCGTTTGGACTGATCCAGATGGTACAAGCACATCTGTTCAGTGGTAATCCTTTGGAGAGTACTAGTGAGCATTTGCAATTATTTGATGAGTATCCAAGGACGCAGAAGCATAGGAATATCCCAGAGGATGCTATCAGAATTTCCCATTCTCACTAACAGGGAAAGCCAAAGAGTGGTACAATAACCTTCCTGCAGGATGTTGTACTACATGGGAGCAGTTGGCAGATAAGTTCTTGAATAAGTGCTTCCCTCCCTCCAAGAGCTTTAAGGTAAAGCAAAAGATCATACTATTTAAACAGAGAGCCTTAGAGAGTTTCTATAAGGCGTGGGAAAGGTTCAAGGAGCTGTTGCGATATGGTCCACAACATGAATTTACAAAAGACACCTACTTAGGCTTCTTCTATCAAGGCCTAAGAGGTGAATCAAGAGTATTAGTGGACGCAATTGCTGGTGGATCAATTTTCAAAAAGTCAGCAGATGAAGCAGAAGAGATCTTTGAGGAGATGGCAGCTAACACGTATGATTGGCCTATGGAGAGATCAGATAGAGTCGTTTTTGATAAAGTGGTTAAAGTAGAAGTACAGGTCAATAGCAACGAGATGTCAGAACTCAAGAGTCAACTCAGTGAGCTGTATAAGAAGATGGATCGTATGGCACTAGGAAATAGAGGAGAGAAAGCTAGAATGGATGGAGACGAAGATCATATGGAGGAAGCAAATTATGCTATGGGTCAGAATTTTCTGGGGGATTACAGAAATAGACAGAATTTCAGACTTAGTAATCAACAATGGTAAATGAATGACCAAGGAAATTCCAACTTCAACAATCAGAGAAGGAATGAGAATCTGTCATATGCTTACCCGAATAATGCAGTTGGACCTCCTCCAGGAATTGATCCATCCCATATGCCAGCTGAAGGAAAAGCACCCGTGGATGATGAGTTAAAACTGTTGTTGAAATAGCAAGGAGACTTTATGAAGCAAGAGGGGGAGCAGATGAAGCAGAAAATCAGATAACGCAGCAAGGGGAGCAGTTAAACTTGATGGTCAAGCTGATGATATCTACTAATGAGCAATCTGAAAGGAAGCAGAAAGAAACTTATATTTTTCTCGGACAATTATACGCTGCAGTTGGGAGATTAGAGCAACAAGGTAAGTTTTCATCTCAAACGGTGACGAATCCAAAAGAACAAGTTATGGCCATCACCCTAAGGAGTGGAACGCAGTACGAGGGCCTGAGAATGCCATCGGAATGTTCTGAAGTCAAAACAGAGGTCGAAAAATTAAATGAGGATAAGCACGTCGGAGCTGACACACGGCACGACTCGTGCCACCATGGGCACGACTTGTGCCGACTTGAAAATAGCACACCGCGCGCATCGTGCCCATCAAAGGCAAGACTGAAGGCAGAACGACTCGTGCAAAAGTCCCATACAACTCGTGCTAAAGCAAAAATCCCGTTGACACTGGCGGACGCTTGTTACCGTACGAGTCAGAAGATGTCGGCACGACTAGTGCACCTAGCCGGAACGACTCGTGCCCCTCTCCGACGGAAACATAAAAAATTCATCCTGATCCTCGTGTTGTCGAACTCATCCAGAATGATCTCCAGGTGCCTGAAACTATGGATAAGTCGAAAGAACATGAAGTTAAGTTGAAAAAGTGGCAAAAAGCTAAGGCAGAAATAGCTAAAAAAGAGAAATGATAGGAGTTTGAGAAGGATATTTGGGGAATTCCAAAGACAATGCATCCAATCCCGTTTCCAGAGTAATTTTTGAAGAAAAGGTTGGATGAAAAATTCAAGAATTTTGTGGAGATGTTCAAAAAGATCCACATTAATATTCCTTTGCAGAAGCCTTAGAAGAGATGCCAAACTATGCAAGGTTCTTGAAGGATATTATGTCTAAGAAGAGGAGTTTGACTGGAGATGAGTCAGTGAATAAGGTAGAGAGCTGCAGTTCTGTGATACAAAAGAAACTTCCTATGAAGTTGAAAGATCCGGGAGGCTTTACCATACCATGTGAAATTGGAAAAGGACAAGCTAAGAGAGCCTTATGTGATTTAGGGGCTAATATAAATTTGATGCCTTATTCCGTATTCATTAAGCTTGGTTTGGGGGGCTGAAGCCGACATCTGTAGCATTGCAGCTAGCTGATAGATCCTTGACCTACCCAAGAGGGATAGTTGAAGATGTCTTAGTGAAAGTGAGAAAGTTCATATTTCCAGTGGACTTCATTGTACTAGACATGGAAGAAGAAGAAGATGATAGAGTTCCTCTAATTTTGAGAAGGCCGTTCCTTGCGACTGCAGGAGTACACATTGATGTAAAGAAGGGGGAACTGAAGTTGCAAGTTAATGATAAAAAAGTCATCTTTTCACTTGAGAGAGTTATGAAGTGGCCTACTGATATACAAAAGTGTAGAAGCATCAAAGAAGTAGAGGGTGCCGCGGAGGAAAGCTTGCCTTTGATCCTGTCTAAGGATCCTGTTGAAAAAAGCCGAAGCAAAATTCTTGCTTTTTTTCTACTGATTTTGATGACAGATTTGATGAGCTTTCTAATGGCTACATTGAATACTTATATAAATTTGATTGCAGGGATTTAGCAAGAAAGCTTAAGCCGACTACTGCGAGCCTCAAGGTTGCAAGTGCAAGAGAAACAACACTTATAAATGTGGCAGAGGATGTAGTAATTAAGGTTGAGAAGAAGGATGTAGACAAAGGAAGAGGAGATGATGCCTACTTGAAGCCTCCTAACTTACCACCGGATACCCACAAATTTGAAAGTCCTTTCTCTTTTTCTTTATTTTGTGAACAATTTTATCCTGACTTTGATCTTGATGGTGATAGGAGTGACTCTGAAATTGAGTGGAAGATTGACAAGAATGAGACGAGAAAGTTTGAGAAAGGAGATTCTACTAATCATGTGGTGCCTAAGAAAGGTAAGGTGGTAAGTGTGGATGATAAGAGGGGGAGAACGTATTGGAAGGTAAAGATGAAAGAAGATCGCCCTCTTAATCAGTAGTCTACATATTCTACATTCCGTCGTGACTCTCCGACGTTAAACATGAGCGCCTGTTGGGGGCTTACCCTCCTGTTTTATTGCTTTTATGTGTTTGTGTGGTGTAGGAAATTTTATTAGGTGCTTCTACGTATATGGTATTCACTTTTTACAAACTTAGTTTCTCACTTAGTTTGAACTAAGTTTGGGGGGAGGACGTACATCCCAATGTCTTGAAGCACCGAGGTAAGTTTTCTTCACTTGTGTGTGATGCTTGGAGGTTGATTTTTTTTAGAATTTTTGGAATTTATTTCGATCTTTCAAATTTTTTTTGCGACTTTCCAAGGGTCTTGTGCTTGTCTTGTTTATTTTTCCTAGATTAGGAGTGTGGTTTATTTTTGATTGAATTTTGAGTTCTCCTATGATTTTATTGATGAGTTCTGATTGGTGATTAGATGTATTTTGAGCTTTAATAATTATAAAGGATATCGGAGTTGAAAAAGAAGCGAGTTCTATTTGAGGCCTATGCCTGACCGAGTTGAATAACTCGAGGAGCTTGCAAGATATGGAGGAGATAAATCAGGTGCTTTCGTTTTCTTATTTTAATTTTTTTATTATGTTGAGTTTATTGTCTAGTAGTTGAGGTAGTTATGTTTGGGTTTCTGGTTGTGTGCTTATTAAGATCTTATTTGTTAGATTTCTGCCAGAAATTCATATGCTCTTGAAATTAGTGAAGGAATTACACTTAAATTATATTGTGATATGAAGTTCTATATGTACTTGTGAGATATTGCTTTCCATGAAGAGTGCTCTATTACTTGTTAAAAGCCATGTGAGATTTTGAGCCTTTAGATCATGTACATAATCACATGATATTTCTTTCTGGTGAGTATCATTCTTGTGCTTGTATTCTAGAACTTGCCTCTTGTCTTGCTTAAGACTACATGTTGTGTTAGATGATGGGAGATGATATTAGGTCATCTTTGATTTATAACCCATATTTTCCATACATTTTACTTGAATTCATTAAATCCTTAGTTAGCCCATTCAGCCTTTTAAATCCATTCTTTTGATAGCCAATAAAGTTTAATTGAAGAGAGTAGTGATTTGTGGGTTGAGAAGGATGATGAAGCTTGAAAATGCATCTAAAAGAAATTCATGGAGTAGTGCTTAAATCTAGTACTTCATGAAACAAATACCCTAGGGTAGTGCCCAAAACTGGTACCCTATGGAGGATGTGAGAGGTAGTGCCCGAAACTGGTACCTTGAGAAAAAAAAAGAAGAAGAGAAGAAAAAGAAAAAAAAAGGGGAAAAATATATGTACATGTTGTGCATGGAAGAGAAAAATTAAAGAGTTGAGGATGATGATGTGCTTAATTGAAGTGATGAAGAATAATGAAAGAACATGATGGATCGCGACTTGATTGATCCGAGTTTTGAGTCACTTATCCATATATTTCCTACCTTAACCAAAGAGTCAATATTACATCCAAATAAAAGTCCTTTTTGATCTCATTGTCGAATCATACTTTTAAATGGTGGAGAGTTTGAGACGTTTAGCAATCTTATGATTACGCATGCACTTGAATTGATTTTGAACGTAAAACACCATACCCCATAAGTGTACATCTTTTACACTTGAGTGAGAGTGATATACTTCCCGTGAGAATAAGTTGATGGAGCTTTTTAATTGGTAGTAATTTTCCTAACTTGTATGCTATGAATGAATTATTGCATGTAATGAGAGTGCTTGACTGGAGTTGATAACAATTGTAATTTGAATGGCCTAGTTGTCACGTTCCTTGTTTTCTCTTAGATTTTACACACTATCTTTCTTCTTTGTTCGATTTCGTTATTCGGGAACGAACAACATCTTAAGTTTGGGGGGTTTGTTTAGTGTGAAAATCTGCATATTTTAGGGTCCGATTTAGCACCGGTGTGTGATATTTATATCCGTATTTGAGCCTCTTTTGATTGAATTGCATATATTTGTATTATAGATGCTTGTGAGGTGTTATTTTATGTTTTTAGGTGAAAAACGGCCACTTTTGACATAATTCGGGAATTATCAGTGCCCAACTATAAAAGGAGCCCTTGGGTGTTTCAAACCCTAATTCTCCACATCCATAGATACTTTTGCATACCCTTTCACTGCACCGTCCCATCCACCTATCCCGGGAAATTCATCAGTGTTGCTTACTTGAGAAGGAGAACAAGAAGATTCAGAATCACGGAGGAAAGAACGGAGAATCACGCCACATCTAGAGTTTTTCTTATTCTTTTCTTTAAGCTTTTGAATTATAGACCTATGGGATTATTTTCATACATAACCATATGTGTTGCCTGTAATACCATGGGCTAGTACTTCTTAGATAGTGCTAGGTTCTGAATGTTGAATTAGTTTGAATTGATGATCTAGAATAGATTGGATATCTGCAATATACTTATTCCCTTATTAATGCTTTGAATTTAGACTTATATTTGTGTCTTATATGGTCTGCCCTCATTCATGATATGTCATTGTCTTATGCATATTTATGTTTGTTGCTTGTGCCATAAAGTGATTATATTTGTCAACCTGTTATGGGTAAAGGGGATCTAACCGTGTAACTTTTATTCATTAGACTAATTAATATTGAACACTTAATATATCTATTAATTACAATTCTAGAGGATTTGGTTTCTTAGATTGTTAGGTGGGAATTGAGGATTAATTCTTAAGTACCTATAAAGGGAAGTCTAGTGCTCTAGCCTTTAATGGAATTTTGCATAAAGTACCTAGAAAGGAAGTAGGAGTTATTCTTCTGCATCTGAGGGTTTAAACCAGGTTTATGTGTTAAGTTTACTTTAAAAGAGGGATTTAACATAATTAAGTGATTGCTTTCATAAGAATTGCATGGATTCTAACTGATTGTCTAGTGATTTGATTTGACCAATTTAACTGAATTTTCTAGTGCTGTTTATCTTCTCTCTTGGACACTTCATCCTTATTTTTATTTGCTATTATATTATTTTAAGTACTTATTTTCTGTTTTCTTAGTTTTAATTAAATTCACTTATAAACTCAGATTTGTCTTAGGTTAGAGTTGTCATAAATAGATTAAATAGTAAGTTTAGAATTATCAATTGGGTTCGATAATAGACTTGGTCACACGCTAAACTGCAATTGATTCCCTACACTTGGGGGCACACAAAAAGGTGAACAAGCATTAGTAAATTCCTTTGGTAAAAAATATACTTTTTTGTAGTGAGAATAATTCAAAGAACTTTGTTATGTACTCCCTCCGTCTCATAATAAACTTCATACTTTTCATTTTCATTCGTTCCATATTAAATTTCACCATAAAAAAAATATTCACATCAATCCTACTCCTAAAAGTACATCTTAATTATAAATTACCACTCTCACATAATACACACGGAGGGACATTAGGACTAGGGGGCATTGGCCCCCCTGAAAATTCGAAAATATATAGATATATAGTAATAAAGTCTGCATTATTTGAGTTGGATTGGTGGTTATCAAAGATTTTTACATTTCATTGGTAAGGGGTTCGAAACAGAGCAATGTTAAGATTTTTTTTATTTTCAATTAATATATATTTTTTTACTTCATTCTCTTTAATTTAATTATTATTTCTACGAGTTAATATCATTTTTAGTCCTCTAAGTATAATATTTTCCGAGTTTAGTCATTTAACTTTTGATTTTCCATTTTTCGTCCTTTATCTATTCTTGTTTTCTCAATATTAGTCCTTTATGTTTAAGCTAGTCCATTATCAGTCCTATATGTTTACAAATAGTCCAGAATTAGTCCTATTTTGACTAAGTCAATATTTATTTTGACAAAGTGGGAGGTGTCCATCCAGAAAGAATGATCTTCCAAGCTTTATCGTCACATGTTTTGACGTATGACCTGATACGGGTTTTTCAAAAGGCATAATTTGTTCCATCAAGAATGGGAGGATGGGTGACAAATGCAGAGTAATCCATAATAACTTAACACTTAACACCAGGAATCAAACAGCGGCCATTTTTTGAACGCCTTTCGAACCGCAAAGAACTTCTTTTCATTGATGTGTCACCTATTTGCTTTATTCTCTGAAAAGAATCCGCTACAATATCTGCATGGCACTTATCCTTCGGATGTGGACTTGGTTAGAACTGATGCCCACCAGTGATCACTGGCATCTATGTAAAGTATCAGTTCATCCTCGTCATTTGGTATTTCCAATTTGGGGAGCTTCTTGCAAACCTCCTTTAGTTGTCTAACCATTGCTCGGTGTGATTCCTCCCATTTGAATTCAGCATGTTTTTTCAACAGAGGACTGAACACCTTCCTGTATTGTACTAGATTGTTGATGAACATTCCAGTAAAGTTGACAACTCCTAAGAAGCTTTGGAGTTGCTTTTTTTCCTTGAAATCTTCAGAAAATCCTTGAACCTTTTCTACAATATGATGCTGTAGAATAATTCCGAACTCATCGATCTCGACTCCAAGGAACTCGATCTGCCTTGTTGCTATTACTGCTTTCTTTTCAGAGAGCACTAATCCCTCCTTTTGACATACCTCTGAAAATACTTCCAGATGCGCCAAATGCTCCTTCATGTTTTTTGAGGCTATGAAGATGTCATCCACATAAACGAACATAAATGAGAAATAATCTTTGAACAAATTATCCATCTTTCTCTAGTATATCTGGGGTGCGTTTGCCAAGCCCATGGGCATGACATTCCAGACATAATGGCCTTGTGGTGTGGAAAAGGTTGTGAACTTCTTGCTTCCTTCTTCCATCATAATCTGGTAGAACCCAGATTTGCAATCAAACTTTGAGAATACCTTGGCATTCTTGATACAATTAATCAAGTGTTCTCTACTTGGTATGTAGTATCCATCGAACTCCAAGATGTTGTTAATCCCTTTGTAGTTGATCACAAGTCTCGGCTTTCCTCGCTTGACTTCTCCATGATTTTGAACTAGAAATCCTGTACTGCTATATGGAAATACTCCTGGAGATATCAACTTAAGGTCTAGATGTTCCTTAAGTATTTGTTGCATATCCTTCCGATCTTCTTGATTCATCAGGATAGACTTGTATCTCACGAACTCATGCTTCTTTCCTTCTTTCACTTTGAGAGAGGCTTTGAGCTCGTTTTTGTCCCACCAGGCTAGATGATCCTCATTGAAGTTCCTTTATATCTTCCTTTTGATGTCCTCCAAAGATGTTTGCTCTTCGATTGTGGCGTCTTTCTGTAAGCTTTCTCCCAAGCTTGCCTTGAGAAGGTGGATTGTGTTTTCTTTCAGCTTCTCCATCTTTCATCCTCCTCTGGTCTCGATTCTCATCTAAAGGACTGCTTCGCCATATTTTCTTCGATCATTCATCTTTGGATGGTTAAGTTTTCCTTCACCGTTTTGAGCAAAAACCGGATGAAAATCAGCCTTATAATCAAGTATAGAAAATTTTGGAATCCTAATGGCATTTTCGTAAATAGCATGGTGGAAAATTTTGGTTTGGAAATAGCAAAAGGACCATTTTTGGACTAAAGGACTGATTTTGGACTTTTTAGGACTAAAATTGAGAATTCGCATAGATAAAGGACCAAAAATAGAAAAGGCCATAGTTAGAGGACTAATTTTGAAATTAGCCCTTATTTCTACTTTTAACTTTTATTCTATATATAATGATAACAAATTTAGTTTATTTATAATGTACAATATGATACACTGTTTCATAAAATTATTTACACTATACTTACTACTCATTTATTTGTCTCATAAAATTTAGAAATTACATATACGTTAATTTTAAAAATATCATTATTTTAACGCATATTTATGTACTTTATTTTTTATTTAAAAATATCAATTTATATTAAAAAAGTCAATAAAATTCGTAAAAAAGTTAAATTTTCTTAAACTACATAAACGATTTCAATAAGACGGAAATAGCATTTTTTTATACTATTTTGCCCCTCCCCCCAACTCAAATCCTGGCTCCGTCATTGAACACACATAACATACTTTATAATTTATTTATCACTTAAAAATACTACATTACCCTCAAAAGTCAATAAAATTGGTTAATAAGTAATTTTTCTTAAACTCCGTATCTACAGTAACGGTGAAGTTTATTATGGGACGGAGGGAGTATACAGATGGTATCCAATGGAGTATTTTGCAATGTAACTTTAAGTTAAAAAAAAAAGCACTGCGATCTAAGTATGTACATGAATTAATTTGCACATTTAGTTATATTTTCCCTTATCCAATTAAAATGAAAGTACATTTTTGTGTGCCGATAACCGATCAGTCCATGTTCAGGTCAAATGTGTAGATTAGAAGCAGTGTTATTTTGTTGACCAAATGCTTGAGTAGAGCTAAAACCCTAAAATGATTTCTTATTATTAATTTTTGGACAGAAAAACAAAATGTTACAAGGCGACACTAAGCATGCTTATAATGTTCTATTCTCTGTTTTATTTATAAAATAAAATGTTGCAATTGGACGAACATTTCCAAATAAGTGGACGGCCGCCATTTGTATAATACTAATCAGGCTAATATATCTGTATAGAGTTATAATAATACTCCCTCCGTCCGCCACAAAGGTGGCACGTGGATTAAGGAGTATTATTTAAGGTGTAGTTGGTAGTTGTATTAGTGGAGTGTATGGGTCTCATAAATTTATTGTATTAGTGATGTGTGTGGGTCCCATGTATTTAAAAAGGAAAATGTGGACCTTTGGTGCGGACGCTCAAAATGGCAAAATGTGGACCTTTCGGGCGGACGGAGGGAGTATTATAATTTTTACCATAACGTATTTACAGAGTTTAAAATTTATATCGTATTAATTTTATTTTAAAAAGGTCCTAGAACATTTATTTTGGTTCCAATTTTTGTAATACTGACTTGATTCCGTTAAAAAAAATATTTTTTACCAACTTCGTTCCATTAATGTATAAAAACGCCGATTCATGTTCCATCCAATAAAATTAGAAAAATTGAACTTTTTAAGTAAAAAAGACCATTCTAATAAAAATTTAAAAGTTATCAATTATTTCGGAGAAATTTAATTTCTTGATACTAATAGGGCGAATTTAATCCTTTTTAGTGTTAAAAAATTTTTGTTGCAGTTTAAAAGAAAGTAATTGAACTTTTAGAGGTGCAATAATACAACCTTCAAATTCTCATTCAATAATAAAGTTCACAGTTATTATAGATACAAAATTAGAAAAGTTATATTTTTTATTTGTTTTTAAGTGTAGTTTGGTATTTTTAAATAATAAATAAATTATAAATTATGATATGTGAGTTATAAAAGAGTGACAATTTTAAAATTAAAGCATACTGTATTGTGAAATTATCCCTCCATTTCAGAAAACGCTACATGTTTACGTACGGTTCTATTTTGTTTAAGAAAATTTGCTCTTTTTGACCAGTTTTGTTAATTTTAGAGGGTATTGTAGTATTTTAGGGAATTAAAAAGTAAAAAAGTAATGATATGTATATGAAAAATGAGTGATAAATTTAAAAATAAAATAACTTTTAAAGTTATTGGATAAAATGATGTTACTTGTTTTGAGGGTACGAAGGATTTTGTGGGATTGAGAGTATTTTTAGTATTTTTTTTATTGGGGAATGTAAACATGTTTATAATTAAAAAAATAGTAAATGTGAATTCGTTTATAAGATTTAGGGAGTAATTAATTCTTTTATAATATCAAATATACATGTATATGTGACAGTCGATTACTATTGGCTATTGCAATATGAAAACAACATGGAATATTTTATCTTTGTTATTGTCATTACGCAATCAACTTTGAATGATCCAGTCTTAATTTCCTAATTCTACATTCAAGAAATAATTGAAGTAACATTAACATTTAACGTGCATGAGTACTTCTAGAAGGGTGTTCTTCAGCAGCAAGTGTTGAATCTGGTGCAACCATTGGCTCTCCACCCCACCAAAAGCTTTATAAATCAAAATTTCTGCACTAATTATGTTCACTAAGAAATCATGAAAGCTTCAAGCATATCTGCACTTGCATTCGCAGTTCTTCTCTTATACTCGTGCTCATCGCCAGCAGACGCTGGCGATGATCACGAGGATTTTCTCGAATGTCTTTTCGAGAAATTACATAACTACTCATCCATTTCCAAGCTAGTTTACACCCCAACCAACCCATCTTACTCCTCTGTTCTGCTTTCCCCTATTTGGAATCTCAGATATGCATCAGAATCCACACCTAAACCCCAAGTTATTATAACCCCAAATCATGAATCCCAAATCCCTCCTATCATCCACTGCGCCAGAGAAAACGACATGGAAATAAGAACACGAAGCGGAGGCCATGACTTCGAGGGACTATCCTACGTATCAAAAGTCCCATTCGTGATCATTGATGTCTTCAATCTCGACGAAATAACAGTTGATGTGGAGGCGAAAACCGCATGGGTTGAAGCCGGTGCAACCATAGGCACTTTATCTTATAGAATTGCTGAGAAATGCTCCACACTTGGCTTTTCAGCAGGGTTTTTCTCCACCATTGGTGTTGGTGGGCTGTTCAGTGGAGGAGGCTATGGCTCAATGATGAGAAAATATGGTCTTGCGGCAGACAACATAATCGATGCAAGAATAGTTGATATAAATGGCAGAATCCTCGACAGAAAATCGATGGGGGAGGATCTGTTCTGGGCGATCAGAGGCGGAGGAGGCGGAAGCTTCGGCATAGTACTTGCCTGGAAGGTGCAACTGCTGGAAGTTCCTGAAAAGGTCACTGTTTTCACAGTTCACAGAACTTTAGGACAAAATGCATCTCAAATCCTTCTCAGGTGGCAATATGTTGCACCTAATTTGGACAGGGATCTACTCATCTATGTCCAAGCTGGAAGGACAAGTTACCTAACAGGGAGGGTGGATTCAGGGCAAAACATCACACTTGGTGCTTCCTTTTTCTCTCTCTTCCTAGGTGGAGTTGAAAGGCTACTGCCATTGATGCAAGAAAGCTTCCCTGAGTTGGGTTTAATGAGAGAAGACTGCATCGAAATGAGCTGGATCCAATCCATTTCGTATTTCAGCAGACTCCCATTAGACTCACCTCAGATGCTACTAAACAGGACAAAAGCCAAAACATACATGAAAGGCAAATCAAATTACGTCCAGAAGCCGATCCCTGAGACCGGCCTTCGCGGCATCTGGGACTTTTTTTACGAACCAGATGCTGCGAATGCTCTGGTGGTGATCCTGCCATACGGGGGAAGAATGGCCGAAATTTCAGAATCGGCCATTCCTTTCCCCCACAGGGCAGGGAACTTGTACCAGATGTCTATAATGCAGTTCTGGGGGATGGCTCAGGATTCAGACAGGCGTATTAGTTGGATTAGGAGGCTTTATGACTATATGACTCCTTATGTTTTGAACTCTCCGAGGGCTACATATGCCAACTACAGAGATTTCGACATTGGAGTGAATCACAACGTTGGGAAGACGAGTTACGCGCGAGCAAGCATTTGGGGTCGGAAATATTTCAAGAACAATTTCGATCGACTTGTTCGCGTGAAAACCATGGTTGATCCTCACAATTTCTTCAGGCATGAACAGAGCATTCCATCTCTGCACTCAAAATGGACTAATGAGGGAGATTAAGATATGTTTGGACTTTGGAGGATTTTAATTATATTATGTTATAGGAGTAATTTTCATGTTGTTAATTACGTGGTATTATAATAATTGATTCAGAATATTGTTTTAAATTCTGTTGGTAAATTGCTAATATATCACCACATTTGACATAAAATTTTGAATATACACTGTGCTTATAACTTATTGTTCCAAGTTTTTAAAGAAAAATTGCTCCTACCTTGTGTGTTGAACGGTAATATTAAAAATATAAAATAATGGTATGTGTGTGAAAAAAGTGTGACAAATTTGAAATTAAAATAATTTTTTAAGTTGTTGGATAAAGTGATTTTAAGTATAAAAATTTTGTGCAATAAACTAAGGAAAATGAAAAGGGTTATTTGAAAAAAAGTATTTTTAAGCTCAAAGTAAGGGGGGAGAAGAGTGGAGAACAGGAGAGGTCTTGTGCTGCTTGGGCTTTTGACATCTAATAGTAACTTATAATGGGCCTCCAATTATAGATGGGTCTGCCAAATTAATTTGACAATTGGATTTGGTTATATCAGTGTGGGCCCATGTGACTGGCCGTGTTACATCCCAATGACGGGCGCAGCTCATTGCCAAGTAGAAAGCCCATGTCGTGCGAACCGATACCACCGCCTCACCACAAATTTGATTGCCTTGTTCTACACGTTAGTCCATGCCTCCATGCATGCTATATAAACTCCCATACCAGCGTCGAACGAAAAAGAAAAGGGTCTGTAATTGTTAATATTTATGGCTATTAATTTATTTTCTTTATCTTGCCATATAATTTCTACATAGTCATCTTTAAATATCACGAAAAGGTTACCCAGCAAGGCAGGAGCGGATCCAGGATATACAGGATTTACATTTTGGGGTACAATGTGCTACCTTCGTTTCGCAGGAGCAAATTCAGGATTTATATTTTGGGGTTTGGGGTACAATGTGCTACCTCCGTTTCGCAGGAGCAAATTCAGGATTTATATTTTGGGGTATAATGTGCTACCTCTGTTCCATAAATACATATGCGTGTATTTAGTTATTCGTAGTTTAATAAAAAAATATGACTTTTGATTTGATGATGTAAGATAAATAATGGGTATTTAGAATAATGGAATGAGATAAGTGTATGAAATGATTGATTTTGACCAAATCAAGTATAAAAATTGAGAGTCCAACTACGGTGCATCTGAACTATTTGAACCGTTAGATTATACTTTAATCTAATCTCTACCATCAATTTAATTTAATAATTAAAAATTATATTAAAAAAACTACCCACTACCCATGTATTTAGCCTATAAATTCTAGGGTGCACCTCAAAATAACCCAAAAATTGATGATCATTTTTCGTAGTATTATAACATTGCAATGTGTTAATATTATGAGTTACTATCATTTTTAACAATTTACAAATTATTTTGAATGCATAAAAGAAAAAAAATAAAGGCAAAAGTTCCTGTGCCCCTGGAGACACACCGTGCCCCCATGTAAATACAATCATCCCTCCATATTCTATTTAAATTTATGTATTGCTAGATGTTTAAATTGCAAAAGAGCACGGTGTCCATAGGGCACAAGGGCCTCACTCAAAAATTAATGAGCATTCATCCTTGTTTATTTGAGGAGTTAAATTTATAAATTTAATATTTATTTTAAATTTTGGTTTCTAATGTACTCCCTCCGTCCCTAGGTAAAAGTCTCAATTTTTACCATTTTGGTTGTCTCACCCAAAGGATCCCATTTCTTTTTTTGGGCATATGAGACCCACCCACACCCATTAATACAATTAAAACATGGGGCCCACACACCCACTGATATAACTACCCATTACACATTAAATAATAATACTCCTTAATCCACATGTCCAAAAGCAAATGAGACTCTTACCAAGGGACGAAGGGAGTACATTTTATCATGCAAATGATTAATATTGACTCTTATTGAGATAAGTAATGTTTTTTATTTATATAAATATAAATTTATTAATCATAAAAATAATAATGATGAAACGTGGATAAGATAATTGGATTAATAATTATAAATGGGAGTACAATTTAAAATTAATTTTACTTAATCATATATAGTACAAGAAAAAATTTCAATTCGAGAGTACACTTGTACCCTTATTCTTAAGTGGATCCGCCACTCAGCAAGGTTTTGATTTTCAAAATTTATAATTTTTAAAAACTACCTCCAGAGATAGTATTAATTTTAGACAAATTTTCTTGTGAGACGCTACTTATGTGAGACTATTTATGAGACGTGTTAAAGTATGTCCATTATATAGATAAAGTATGTTTAATGGTTGTTAAAGTATGTTTTGTAAAGTATGATATGATGAATTAAAGTATGATTTTAGAATATTATAATATGATTCATTATTGACATACTTTAACTACAAATAATGGATCAACCAGTCTCACAAAAAACCCGTCTCATAAGAGAGTCTCTCTTAATTTTAATCCCGTAACTTTGATAGAATTTTATTTTGATCTTATAACTTTTTATTTTTTCAATTTATTTCTTCGTATCAATTTTTGTTTTATAAATTTTTACTTTTTTAGTTTTGCTAAATCCTATTAATCTTCAATTCACTTACCTTTCACACATTCTCTTCCTCAATTAATTTTTTTCCCTCACTTTCTATCTCAATTCTCATCTTTTCTCTCACATCAATTAATATACTCTACATATATCACCTATAATCCGGCGTTATCACTTGCACATATTTGTCTCATACACATTAATTAATCAAAAAATTAAAATCTTTATAAAAACAAACATAAATTATTACTATTCATATTTTCAAACCACATAAATCACTATATACAAAAATAGCCAACCATGAACATAGTCTTCACCACCAAAGCATGTATTTTCCTATAATCATGCATATCTTTCGTCCACTTTTTCATAGAGCAATTTAGTGAAAGAAGCTTACGAATTTCAATTTTGGGCTCATAGAGCAATTTAGTGAAAGAAGCTTATGAATTTCAATTTTGGGCTTGAAACCCAAAGGCAGTAAGGTTGCCTTCTTTCCATCTTTGAAGAACTGGTAGATGTTCTCTCTTCCATCATGAATGGTGCCAAGATCATCTGGTCGTGGCTTGGTTCGGATTAAAGCATTCCGCTGGGAATCATCTCTTCGAGGTGGTAAGAGAACTTTACGAACCACCGCTGCCGAATGTTCGTTATTCTCTTCATTATTTGCAGGTTCGCAGACTCCATCCGCATCCTCCAGTATATCACCTCCTTCTTCAAGTTTGATCATGTTGGCTGGGAATTGGGGACAAATGTTTTCATGATGAACAACTTCTTGATACTTACAAGATTTGTCATCGGTTGGATTGGTATCAGGATTGTTGAAATTTTTCTCTGCAGATTCCTCTTCTCCACGTTTTATAAAACTGGAGGCAGCTTCTACGATGGCTGTAGGGAAAACTTTGGGTGAATTATGCTCTTTTTTTGGGATGCCACGAAATTTCTCCTCTCGTTCCACACGAGTAACTAACATTTGTACTGTTGAACTCAAACATTTTATTTCTCTAAATATATCAGCAAGCGTAGGTTCGGCGTTGTTAAATATTGCCGAAGGAGAAACCTTGACTTTGAATATGTTGTTAGCCATTGCCGAAGGAGAAACCTTGGCTCTGAATACCAACTGACATGGGAGGATAATCGTAGAAGACAAACGCTCTTCGTACAGAAATAGAAATCGAGTTTTATAACTCAATATAAGTTTCAAATTGATTCAAAGTTTTTTCAAGTTACATTTCGTTCAAGCAGACCACATATATAAAGGAAAGAAAAGGAATTAAAAGGTTGTTCACACTTAGAAAATTGAAATAATAAATAAAGGACAATAACTTTTAAATCTGGAATTTTGAAGGTTGCAGCTGCCACATCACTTCTTTTGCTTCGATTCTTGTCCCACATCCTTTACTGCTCCACTAAAGTTATTTTTCACAAACTTTATTGAATTTTTAATGTAATATGGTATTTATAGATAATAAACACGAGAAAATTATAAAACTGGTCCCGCCCGTCACGGTCCCATTTGGTTTTGGTCCCAAAAGTCTTGACTTTGGTCCCAAACCTTTTTTCTTCGGCAAAAGTAGTCCCGCTGATTTTTTTTTTACAATATTAACCCCAAGACCGTAAAATGTTAACGGAATAGCTCACGTGGCCGTTAGGGTAATAAACATCACGTGATACCCCAAAAGACCTAAAACTGAATCCCTAATTTCCCCTCCCAAATTGCTTCGCGCACTGCGCTGTTGTTAACGTCGAAGGCTGCTCCTCATTTTAGACACATCTCGTGCGCCGCTCCATCGAATTCCTCTCTCATCTCGCCATTCCCGTCGGAATTTTAATTGACAAGGCAGCGCAACGTTTCCGTCGGAGTTTCAACATCACAAATCAATTTCTTCCCAAATTATAGATGAATCCTAATCCATAATCCCCAAAATTGAGTGCGCTGTAATTCCCTCCCTTCACTAATCAATTTCTTCCCGTCGAATCCCGTGCTAGTCTCAATAATTTGCAGTATCGATAGCACAATGTGGCGAAAAATATCCCTTGTTCGATTCCCGGCTCCAGATTATGGTAAGTCAATCTTTTTGCTTCTATTCTACTTCGCACATACTCACACACCATTTTCAAAAAAAATACAGTAGGGTTGAATTCCTCGTTCTGTATGTGGGGTGGTAGTGATGAATCAATACAGTAGGATTGAATTTTGGTCAAACATAGGACACAAACGGGGAGTGTTAAGAAAGGGGGATTTATCCTACTTGTTAATTAATTTAATCCCTTAATTGTTTTCTTACTAAGCTAATCTCACAATCTGGAGTACTCTGTAATTTTGAAACTGCAACCAATTGATGCCAAAGCAGTTAAATTTGATTTTGAGTAGGAAGTTTAATTTATCCTTGGATTTTAATTTATATACTGATATTATATGCATGGTTTTGGAGTAGGAAGTTATTGTGATAGAAACATGGTTAATATTTCTTATTCATTTATTTATTTTAAATACATGCAGGATAAATTTTAAACAGGGTTAATACTTATGGATCAATTTTATGCTTACAAGAAACTACATGCTTCTTACTTTTTAAATTTTATTAATCTTTTTGAGGAGTGTACTATATATTGTGACTAATAGGTATATTTTGTTTTAGGTAATTCTTTGAATCTGTATACTATTAAGTTGCATCATGGTGGAATGATGATTGGGAATACCATAGATGATTTTGAGTATATTAGAGGGACAATAAGTACATATGATTTTGTCAACTGTTCCAAGGTCGATTTAGGATATCTTGACAGGATGTGTGAACAGTTAGGATATGTTGGGAGTAAAAAGTACTTTGGAATGAGAAAAGATGGAAAATTGGACATAGTTGATAGTGTATTTGATATTGATAGGTGTTTTAATGCTGCAAAGAATAGGATATGTACTATGTTCCTTGATGCTTTAAGATCAGAAGATTTTATGGGTGATGATACTGACATTGAAGGGGAGGCAGAGTACTATGAAGATGCACAAATTAGTAGAAAAAGATGTGGTGGAAGTTATCGGTGGAGACAGAATTGAAGAAGAACCAGTGGTAAACTTGAGTGGAAAAAGAGATATAGTGCCAATGGAGCCAATGGATAAAGATGTTAATGATGATGATTCAGAAGAGGATGATGAATTCGCATACAAGGAAGATAGTGTTGATGACATTCTTGATGATATCATGTTTGATGAAAACATTGACAATGAAGTAGAGTGGGCTGGTTTAGGCTGCGTTGATAAGACAGTTGCATCTTCTTCCAGTGAAGAAGAGTACCTAGACAATGAAGAAAACTTTGACAGTGTTGAGGATGATTCTGAAGCAGATGATGATAACTCTAGGAATCTTGATTTGGTTTTCAAGGAATCTCAAGTGAGAAATCCTAGTTTTTATGAATGTTGTTTACCTGTTTGTTAATTTATGTTGATTCAGACTATGATTTAGGATGTTGGTAAGAACTATGTTGGTTGTAACTGATTGTCCAGAACTATGTTCACATGTTTTTTGCTTTATGTTGCTTATGATCTTATATGATTGTATTGGTGTTAAATTGTATTGTGATGTATAATTTTGTTGAACCATGACAATAGAATGTCATAAAACATTAGGCTTCATACATTCATACATTACATAACACATTATGCTTCATACATTAGCCTTCCATACTAGCATTTATACGTAATACAAAATAGAAGGTCATACATGATTATCATAGGATAATAATCTACTTGGCAAATAACCCTCGGACAATGATAGGAGCCCAAGACACCAATAGAACTATGATAAGAAATTTTTTCAGCATTCGAATCTGATGAACATCTTCCTCCAACCGCTTCACTTGTTTAGCCATTTCATCAACTCTTTGTGCTGTGCCCTTTAGCGTAGTAGCTACTCCAAGTTTTCAGACACCAAATTGTCAATCCTAGTAAGCATAAGAGGGAATTGAGCATGGCCATCCACTTCATACTGATCAGCCCAAAGAAAAAAATCGCAACCAGTACCGTTCAAGGACTCGGGACAGGCATGAAACAATCTACCAAAGCTCCTTGCCTTTTGTGAAACGTACGTACAGGTGACTTTTCCACAATAGCAAACCAGGTATTGCTTATTCTTTTGTGCGGATGATTTGGAGGAAGATGACATTTTTCTCCTTCTCTTCTTCTTCTCTTCTTCTTCTCTTTTATCTTCTTTCTTCTATGTAATTTTATTTTGTGATGGTAGGTGGGATGTGGTTGAGTTGATTTATAAGGATAGAATAGGGTGGGGTTAGGTATTAATTTGGGCACCAAAATTTTTTGCATTTTACCGCCAAAAAAAAATATTACAGGTGCTTTGGGACCAAAATTGCAAGATTTTGCAATTTTGGTCCCAATATTTAAGATTACATCCAGTGGGACCAATACTGCTAACGGGAGTTAACGGGACAGTTGACGGTGGGACTACTTTTGCCAAAAAAAAGGTTTGGGACCAAAGTCAAGACTTTTGGGACAAAACCAAATGGGACCATGACGGGCGGGACCAGTTTTGCAATTTTCTCTAATAAACGCGGAGTAATATATAAGAGAAGGGCTAGTGTAGGATATATTCTATCTAATATTAGGTAGGACCGACCTTTCTCTCAAAGAGTAATCTAAGTATTTTTATAAGGTGATGTAATTTATTTAAAAGAGTTGTCTAATTATTTTTTTAGGGTGATTCAATTATTCGAAACAATTTTGCACCAGCTCACATCAAAATTTTGGGAGGGAGTCGGTCCTATAGATAAGACTCGTCCTAGAATTCTTTGTCAATGTATAAAGTATATTTTGTGTGTTAAAAAGTTATGTAATTTTGAAATTAAAGTGTACTTTTAAGGTTTTGGATGTAGATGTTATTTTCTTTTTTAAGGGTAAACTGATCTTATTGTGTGACATATGATAAAGGAAATGATAAACTTAATCTTGAGTTTTTACATAAATATTGTCATATTGCTTCAGCTAAATCAAATCTATATTAATTGGAAAAACAATACAAGATAATCAATCCACATTGGCATTAGTGGAAACCGATAAATAATTAGCTTTTGTATCCCCAGTGGTGCCTGACGGTAAGAACTGGAGGATTTTAGGATCGATGGAATTTTGTAAGCTCATTTACAAATTCATGGATGTGATTAATAATCGAGCTAGGAACAATTATTAGAAAGCTTAAATGTCTGACTGATTTTAAATAGAAGTCCCTGCTTAAGGACAATTTCTTATAACCATCAGAGTTAAATGCACTCCCAATCCATAATTAACTATTCAAGATTTCGATTTTCGTCAAAACTTTTGAAAAGATTCCATAATTTTTGGATTTCAATAAAAAATAGTCCTTTTTGCGGACAGTTTTATAAAATTTCAGGAATTATGAGATGTTTCAATCAAAAAAGGTTCTATAAAATTTTAGAAGCTTTCAAAATTTTGGGATGGTTTTGAAAAATTTTTAGGAGGATGATTTGCGATGAAAAATATGTTTTGGGAAGAAATCTAAAGATTTGAGATAACTATGACTAAATCGAAAATTTTAAGTAATTTGTGATGAAAATCAAATTTGATAAAAGTTATGGGACCACTACTAGAAAAACGCTGATAGACATCGGTGCTGCACCGATGTCTATTTCACCATAGAGGTGATGTTGTATCCCATGATGTCTAAACTCACGCTGATAGACATCGGTTATCCACCGATGTCTTTTCTAGAAAAGACATCGTCTCGGACCATTAGACATCGGTTATCCACCGATGTCTTTTCTTGAATAGACATCGGTTTGGACCATTAGACATCGGTTATCCACCGATGTCTTCTGAAGAATAGACATCAAGTTTCACCCATTTGACATCGGTTTTCAACCGATGTTTTTTCCATAAAAGACATCGGCTTGAACACATTAGACATCGGTTACCCACTGATGTCTTTTCCATGGGAATTTTTTTTTAAAAATCTAATTATACATAAATATAAATTATTATTAAAATTAAATTAAATTGTTATAACTAAAAAATTCTAATAATGATAAATTATATTTAGAAAGGTAACTGTACAAAGTGCACTACATTAAAAGTACAATAGTGTAAAACCAATAACTGTTCCTTAGTGAATACAATCTATACAGTTTAACTTTCCCAAAACATAATGTTAAAATGACCAACACAATCTGTCCAAGTTTAACTTCCACTAACAATAACTTACCTAACACAATGTTACAACGAACACAATCTATACAATAAACTAACAAGCACCATATGTAGAAGAAACCAACCACACAAGCAGAGAAAGTGATTCCATTTCTGTTTTGATTCCATCTCTGCTTTTGCATCGTCCAAGTCCACCAAAGCTCTTTTGACAAAGTCTGCTCCAATCTGTATGAGGTCATCAAACCTATTAGAACTACTAAAATAAAGTTTGGAGGAAAAAAACTGAAATGTTGACCAATTTATACAAAAATGTCATTTCGAAAAATATAAGTGTGTAATTTAATTAAGCATAAATCAGAATACAACTCAAGATATCAGTATTGCTGTTTTTATCATCTTCACATAAACAAATACTAGGAGATGAGAGAATAAATTAATTTTTCCCTAAAGGGATAGCATATATAGTACAAAAGGTATTCCAATGTATGCAAATAGTTGCTCAAAGTTGACGAGAATCAATTTCATCAACCACAGTTCATCCTTACTGATCATTAAACCAAATTTAAATAATCATGAGTGGCCACCAATAAAGCATAGAAATCTACTGTTTTTCACAAGCATCTCACAACAAGTAAATAAAGAAATAAACACTAATTACGAGGTAAGTCCTCACAAGTTAGATAAAGGGGGAAAATCATCGGATATAAGAACAAACCAGTTTGGCTTTGATGCTCTTGTTTCCAATGGATGCCATAACAAATTCAGGAATAATTCAAAGAAAAACTTGAAGCAGTAGCAAATTTTGAATCTTTAACTTCAATTTGGAGGGTCGGGCTCGCTAACAACTCTAAATCTTGCAGGTTTTACTTTAACAAACATTCTGTAAGTCTGAAATTATTGGACTATTAGACAAATATACATTTAAAATAAGAGTTTTACCATCCTTAAAATAATCTCTAAACCACAACTTAAATAATAAAATGTAAATATAATAAATACGTATAACTTTAATAGAAAAATGGGGG
This sequence comes from Pogostemon cablin, assembly GCA_023678885.1. Lineage (NCBI taxonomy): Eukaryota > Viridiplantae > Streptophyta > Magnoliopsida > Lamiales > Lamiaceae > Pogostemon > Pogostemon cablin. The sequence continues at coordinate 14,764,723 of CM042961.1, read as the reverse complement.
GGAAAGAAAATAGATTATTAAGACTACTGAGAACTTGAAATGTAAATTTTATATCATTGTGTTAAGAATAAAATAAATTTAAAACTGATGTAAGAGTTCAATTGTCTGAGTTGGATTACGCATGAATTAATATGAATGTATGATACAGTTTCCATATGTATATGATTACATTTTGACCAACTGTTGTTTACATATTGCTAAAAGTCAATGGATTTAATCATTCCTTATTCTTAAACAACAATGTATGTATATGATTACAAATTCATTGTAAGTGTGATCTATTATGGTTCCAAATTAAATTCACTTAGCTAAAGAAGGGAATTTACAGATTATGTAACTGACACCTGAGGCTTATCATCTATGTCATTAAGATACATGAGTTTTTCCCATTATCAAATGCTTAAAATTAATCAAGATCTCTCATGAGTATCATATTGGTATATCTTGGAGAGGCTCCTAGTTCATACTCTGAAATCTTTAATGGCTCCAAATACAAATAAAAAATCTGTTTAAAATTTAGAGGCGATTACTATAAGAAGAAGATAAGCTATCAAAATTATATAAATATAAATTTTAGTAATGCTGCGTAAAGAAAAGATCAATTTCAAAAGTTAGTGTTACAAAATTCTCAAACAAGCATTTGACAAAAAGTATTTTCCACCACAGCTAGGTAATGTTCCCCCTGCTAAGCTACAACAATATGTGCATAGCTAAATAGAAACTCACCTATAGTGTGGTGCCAAAAGCCAAAGACTCAATTCTGCAATTTATTTCCTTGTCATTTGTAAACTCAACAAACAACTGATCCAGCACAACTATAACCTTCATGTATTATAAGAACTCAAAACACTAACCAATTGTTTAAAACTTTATGCTCTAATAGAAAGGATCAAGGACATTCAAGCATTTGTAAAATTAAATAAAAAGACTGAAGGAAGTGCTTACATCTCTAATGTACCAAAGAACTGTACAAAGTATTTCTAAGGATAAGGCATGCGTTGCCACTCTTCAAGACTGCTGATCTGGAATTTAAAGGCATAAAAAACTTAGAAAGCTTCAGTTCAGGGCAAATTAAGATGGATCCCCTTTTAACCACATAAAGGGTTGCTATCTCGTAAAGATGGCAAAAAAATAAATGCGCTGGAAATCCTTATAAACACCCACCCCATAATTGAGATAACGATCAAAGAGAATATACACGTGTTTAATTACTGGTACTATCATATTGAGGCAATTAAAAGAATTTGCAAAAGGTTTAAACTAAAAAAAAAAATCTTATTTTTTAGTTCTTTCTCCATCAAATTCAAATCATTGTATTTGATTTTTCTTACTAGTAAATCACATTAAACTTCGAAATTTTACACCCAAAACACCCAACTTATTCAAGTATAGCCCAAATTATACAGTATTGGTAAATTAAATTTCGTGAAATAGGAAATCGCAGCATACAAATAATCAAAACGGAACCAGATCAAAGAGCATAAATGAATTTCACGTACCAACATTTGCCAGAATTCTTCTTCAGCGACCTCTCTCGCATTGGCCTCCGCCTTTCTCCTAGCCACTCTTTTCCTCATTCGCAATCCTCAACGCCTTCTTTATGCCCTCATCCTTTCGTGTTTACTCGATTCTCTGCAGCTCCATTTCTTTAATGTACTTATGGAGGAGTCATTTCACTTTAATACCATAGTCGGCTTTAATACCAGGTGGTGGAAGACCAACTTTTTGGCAGCTTCCCTAGGGTTTCTAGGGTGCTTCCAAGAAATTATGTAAGAATTCGGAGAGAGGAAATTGTTTTGATGGAGACACGAAGATGAAAATTCACATGTGGTTCAGAGACAATGGAGGGCGGCGGATTCCGAAATAACTCGCCGGAGCTGATGGCGACGAAAATAGTGATCGATAGATAGGGCTTGGTTGTCAGAGTCGTTCAATTGCTTGAACCCTAGACGTGCTTGACCGATTGAAATTGATGGAATGTCCCTCTGATAACGTATCCTTTGCTCAACCAGATGATAATCGTCCGATTTGCATCGCTTGCCGTCGGATTCTGAACCGGGAAACGCGACGAGAGAAGATTGGGGATCTAGGGCAGAAGGAAGTGATTTTTTAGTGTTAAATTATCTAATGGCCATTTTTATTAAAAATTGATAAAAAAAATTAATTTATATAAAAATATTAGAATAAATTACTTAAAAGACATCATAGAATAGATATCGGTTTGAAGAACCGATGTCTATCAGAGAATAAACATCAGTTAAAAACACATCGGTTTTGAAGAACCGATGTCTATCAGCATCTTTTTTATGAGTGAAGAATAGATATCGCTTTAAAGACATCGGTTATCCAAAACCGATGTCTATCAGCGCATTTTCAATGAAAACCGATGTCTATCAGCGTACTTTTATGCTAATAGACATCGGTTAAACATAAGACATCGGTTTTTGACAAAAAGACATCACATTTATGAAGAACCGATGTCTATTTGGCGATGTCGATCAGCTTTTTTGGTGTAGTGGACTGAAATACATTTAACTCTAACCTTCACGAATTAACCCGTTTACAAAATGTACACCGTACAAAAAATATTTAGGGTGTGTTTGGATTGAAGGATTTGAGGAGGGATTTATAAATCCTTCCCTCAAATCCCTCCCTCATGTTTGGATAACATTTGAAATCAATGGATTTATAAATCCAAGATTTTAAATCATGGATTTGATTTTGAATTTTTTTAGTTGTTTTTGAATGGATTTTAAATCCCCACTGAAACTAGGGTTGGGAAAAAATATCAAAATTTTGATATACCGCCCTTACCATATCAAAAAATACCGATTTTACCAAAATTTTAGGTATGCCGAAGTTTTTGGTAAGGTATGATACCGTATTGAAAATTTTGGTATGATAAAGGTATATAAATTGTCAATAGCGCGGTATTTCGTTATATACCGAAATACAATAAAATATTCAATTTTTAGGCAATATGATACGGTATACCATACTACATGATATATGCAATTATAGTTATTATTTATATATTTTAATTTTTATTTAAATTATATATATATATTATTTAATTAAAAGATTAAATCTAAAATCCTACTGTATATTTCATAATTATAAATGGGAGATAAAGTTGATTGGCTTTTATGATATTTTGTATTTATTTTTTAATTACGTAGTTCTATCCTATATGAAAATTTAAAAGTGTTGATTTTAGTATAAGATTCATATGGTTCTTGTGTAGATCTCTTGGGTAATATTATTTAATGACAAACACTAATGTAAACCGGGTTTACATACATTAATTATGTAAACCCTGTTACTCTTTAGTATATAAAAATTACTATTTAACATATAAATTGTTACTCTTCTAAATTAAAAAAGTACTCTTCAAATTCTTGTAAATCCTGATTTATCGATTACTTTTTAGTACATTAAAAATTACTCTTTAGAAACATGAATTATTACTCTTTTGTATAAAAATTATTACTCTTCAAAGAGCAATTTTTATATATTAAAGAGCAATTTTAAAAAATAGGGTTTACATGTAAACCCGATTTATATAAAACTCACTCTTATTTAATTTGGTATTTTATGGATTGTCATATAATTTTCTTATTATGAAATTGTTATCTACTAGAATTTGTTTTATAGCTATCTTTCACTTTTTTTAGTATAATTTTTAATTAGATTTATTGAATTTTAGGTGCATAACGGCATAGCAAACTACCTAATAGGACGGTATATACCGATATTTTAGGTATAATATCGTATACCGAAATATTGGTATACCGAACTATGATATATCGAAAGTTTAGGTAAGGTAACGGTATGATTTTTTATATATAAAAAATTTCGGTACGGTATTTGGTATGACCAAAAATCTTCGGTATGCCATACCGCCCATCCCTAACTGAAATCGTACCATTTGAAATCCTTCCGTTATTGTGTAATTGATATATTAATATATAAAATTAATAAATTAATTAACCTGGCCACCCCCCACTCCCAGCCCCTAAAAAATTTTTTTTTTTATAAAATTTAAGATTTTTAATATTTAAATAATCAAAATATTACCACCCAACCCTACCCCTACTCACCCACCCCCAAAAAATTTTTTTAAAATAAAATTTTAGATTTAAATATTTAAATAATAAAAATACCACCCCAACCTACACCCTACCCACCCCCCACCCCCCACCCCCAAAAAAATTTTTTTATAAAATTTTAGATTTTAATATTTAAATAATAAAAATATTACCACCCAACCCACCCACCCCTCCACCACCCTCACCCCACCCCACCCCACCCAAAAAAAAATTTAAATAAAATTTTAGGTTTTATTTTTTAAATATTAAAATCTAATTTTTTTTTTTAAAATTTGTTGGTGGGTGGGGGTTGTGAGTGGGGGTGGGGTGGGGTGGTAGGATTAGGTGGTAATAGTTTTATTATTTAAATATTAAAATCTAAAATTTTATATAAATTTTTTTTTGGGTGGGGTGGTGTTGGGTGGGTAGGGGGTGGTGTTGGGTGGTAATATTTTTTATTGTTCAAATATTAAAAATCTAATTTTATAAAAAAAAAATTGGGGGGTTAGGGTTTTGGGTTTAGGGGTTTTAATAAATTATTTTTAATAAAATTTTAGATTTTAATATTTAATATAATAAAATTTTATTATTTTTATTTATCATATATAAAATTGTATTTTAAAATTAATTTTTGAATTATGAATTTGAAATCCTTTCAAAAATCCATAATTTATTCAAATAGTGGAATTCAAATGAATTGATTTAAAATCCAAGAAATTTTCAAATCCCTTTAGATTTGAAATGGCTCAATCCAAACACAATCTTATAACTTTTAGTAATTAATCGACACTGCATGTGATTGGGGATAATTTAATAAATACTAGTGTATAGAGTTGCTATACTTAATCAACAGATTAAACGTCGGAGCAAACCTTTCAGTTTTTTTCTTAGATTTCATCTCAAAAAAAAAATTAAAATCGATTTTGTAAATAACTTTTGAAATACATTGATTTAGTGTCATGATTCGAAAACTGTTGCTATAATCAAACATTTTAAGCAAAAAAAGACAATTTTGATGTAAATTTATGAAACTATTATAATAAAGGCAAGAACTTGGGTGAGACGGTCTACAAATTTGAACTAATAACTAATCCCAATATGGAAGTACTGAAAAAACTCATATACGAGCCGTTTATCATTACGATAGGTGTCAAGTGGAAGTGCAGTGATGTATGCAGCTGAGGCATCCTAACAGACCGGTAGACTTGAACCTTGTTCCTACATGACCTGATCAATTCGATCAGGCACTCGCCATCTATTTTTATTGTTCAACTCTTTGACAACACAAAAAATCATTGTTCAACTCTTTGACAACATGAAAAAACCAAAAGCCTCGCCCTCTCTATCCATCCAAGGGATGGAAGGGCAGAGAGGCCTTTGGTGCCTTACGCGAGAAGGGTGAAAAGTGATAACTTCTATAACAAAAAGTGATAATAAATTAATAAAAAATGATAATGTTATTTCATGAATAATTTATAGTACAAATGAAAAGTGATAACATTTTATAGCGAAAGTGATAATATTTATAGCGAAAGTGATAACAATTTCAAAAAGCGTAAAATAGTGTCACATGAGACGGTCTCACGCAAGACCTATCCTATAATAAATTAAGTTTATTGAAACTATTTTCAATAACATAAATTTATGAACTATTTATATTTTAAACTTGATTAATGTTAATGAAATGAAAGGAAAATAATGAATGCTTTCACAAAAAAAAATATTATAAAAAAAAATAGTAATAGGAAAATATTTGTGTAAACTGGGTTCACAGTGTAAACATGTAATCCCTTTCCAATCCTATTATATCCTATATTGATAAGGTTTAAAGAGTTCACATAGTTTATACAGTGAATTCATTTACAGAGACTAACTCAAAATAATAAATGAAAGAAAGAAGAAATGAAAGGAAAAGTAGAAGCGCCAAAAGTAATGGCGACACGGCGCCTTAATAACCAGAACATGTTAAGGATTTATATGCTTTTTATGACAATACTTGTAGATTTAAAATACTTTTGAGATAAGATATTTATTTTCTGAGTATTCTAATTTAACCAAAAGTGGCCATAATTAACTTTCAGCAGCAATACATTACCTTCTTGTGATCAAGACATGCTAAAATTGAGTCTTTACTAACTAATCTATCTTTCCTTACTGCTACGATTGAAACTAAAATTTGAAAACAACCATTCAAAGATAATCTGAGTAATTTATTTCATGTAGAGAAAATTCAAATTCAAGAATCACAAATTAATTAAAAAACAGAAACAGAAAGAAATTTTTATTGAAAAAAATGCTGCCCGAACAAGTAAATTTAGAGTTTATTAAAAAAAAAAGGTCTCTTACCTTCTTTACTTTATTACAAAGTGGGCTTGTGTCACTAAGTTAAAAAAATTAATTTGGTTCAAAATTTTAACTTATGTCAATTTAGTTTAATTTTCACCGGAAATGGATAAAATCGCTGGAATTACGCACGTGCCGATCATCACGTGACCAAAAAATTTGGGGCTTCTCGACTAAAGGTCTGACGTGGTATGCAAGTGTAGTCATGCCATATCTTTTTACTTTATTCCAAAAGACTCCAAGAAAATTTAAAAAGATCAACTTAGTTTTCAAATTGCGTGGGACTAAATCAATTTTCGATGAAAATTAAATTACACTACTTGATGCAATTTTAAAAGATGTGTCATTAAATTATTATTATTTTTAATTTTTGTGTGGGACCACCCATGCGTGAGACTTTTTATTTAAACTCATAAATTTAGTACAGTTTTTCAATTAGAATTTTGAAATGATTTTTCCTTATATAAATTAAAAATAGACAGTGTTTTGTAACACCACACAACCATTTCAAAACATGAATACTCGAAGAATTGCTGCTTTTTCAGTCCTCTTTGTTGTAGTGTTTTCATGCCCATGGCCATGGACATCTTCTGCTGCTGTCCAACATGATTTTCTCAAGTGCCTTTCTCAAAAATTCCATAACTACTCTTTTTCCAACATTGTCTACACACCACAAACCTCCTCGTACTCTTCCGTCCTGAAATTCTCCGTCTGGAATTGGAGAATCTTGGAAGAAAAACACCACAAACCACAAGTCATTATAACCCCGGAACACGAGTCCCAAATCCCGCCTATCGTTCTCTGCACCAAGGAAAACAAACTCGAGATCAGAACTCGTAGCGGTGGCCATGACTTCGAGGGACTATCTTTCTCATCAAAACTCCCATTTGTGATCATTGATCTGATCAAGCTGAGCAACGTAACGGTTGATGTTGAAATGAAAACGGCATGGGTTGGAGCTGGTGCAACCCTTGGTATTTTATACTACAGGATTGCTGAGAAAAGCTTGACTCTGGGCTTTCCTGCCGGAATTTGCATGCTTGTTGGTGTAGGTGGTCACTTTAGTGGAGGCGGCTACGGTGCCTTGATGAGGAAATACGGCCTGGCTGCTGATAATGTGATCGATGCAGGAATAGTGGACGTTAACGGCAGACTTCTTGACAGAAAATCAATGGGTGAAGACCTTTTCTGGGCCATCAGAGGCGGTGGAGCCGCCAGCTTTGGCGTCGTCGTTGCCTGGAAGTTGCAATTGGTTGACGTTCCGGAAACAGTCACTGTTTTCAAAGTGAATAGGACATTGGAACAGAATGCAACTCAAATCATTAACCGCTGGCAATACATGGCTCCTAAAACAGACAAGGATCTATACATAGGATTTTTTGCAACAACGGCGAAAGATAAGCTTACAATAAATGTTTTATTTTATTCTCTGTTTCTTGGCAGAGTGGAAAAATTACTAAGATTGATGCAAGAAGAGCTCCCTGAAATGAGGCTGACACGCGAAGAATGCGTAGAAATGAGCTGGATTCAATCCGTCTTGTTCATTGCTAATTACCCCATAGACTCACCTCAAATGTTGCTGAATAGAACTCAACCTTTACGTTTATTTGTCAAAGTAAAAACAGATTATGTTCGTAAACCCCTACCAGAGCACGTGCTGGAAGGACTCTGGAGACTGTATAATCGTTCCGGAATGGAAGCAGTTATGCTCTACTGCGTCCCATACGGCGGAATTATGGAAGAAATATCAGAATCAGCTATTCCGTTTCCACACAGGGCTGGCACTTTGTATATGCTAGCTAATTTTGCAGTATGGCAGCAAGAACAGAATCAGAACTCGAAGAAGTACATAAAATGGGTGAACAGGGTTTACAATTACTTGACTCCTTATGTCTCGAAAGCTCCAAGGGAAGGGTACCTCAACTACAGAGATCTCGACATCGGAGTGAATAACATCAGAGGGAAGACGAGCTACGAACAAGCGAGCAAGTGGGGGAAGAGGTATTTCAAGAACAATTTCGATCGACTTGTTGGGGTCAAAACCAGAGTTGATCCTCAGGATTTCTTCAAGCAGGAACAGACCATTCCACCAATGCTTCTTGAAGTAGGCAAAAAAGGGAGGCTTGCCGTTATCCACGAGAATTAATAGAATTTTTTTTAATGCTAGATTTAATTTTAGTTATATTTCCCTATTTTAAAAGACTGTGCACAGACTTATAAATCTTTTCCAACAATAATGTATAATTGTTTCTTTATAAATGCATATTTTATGTTTAATCGAACTATTATTTTCCAATGAAAAACTGAGCCTTATAAAAGAAAAATCAATAACAACCCGCAAAAGTTTTAATTTATTTTTATATATATATATATATATATATATATATATATATATATATTAAAATTGAATGTGGATACACGGATTAACATTTGTGAGCACAAATGTATATTTGAAATAATTGAATGGAGTTTTTCTAATTTTACGTATATTAACATAACAGAGAGAGGCTAGATTAGAACCGACATAAAATCCCAAATTGGATTAAACATGGGTAAACATTTGGGATTAAACATGGGTAAATGGATGTTCTTTTCTTCTTATGCCATTCATTCATATATATACCTTTAATATCAAGAAGCCAAAATCTTTCATCTTTCTATCCATATAAAGATTTTCAATCCTAAATTTTTATAGAAATTGAATCAATATGGCATCGTTTTCGGAAGCATTGTTGGAAACACAATTCTTGGAGAAAAGATATTCAAGATCAATTGCGGTAAATGTCACATCGTAGATTGATGAGCATAAAAATTGTTAGAAAATAGATTTCATTTTTATTAGGGTTTATATAATTAAGGTTGTTTTTAGTGATTAATTTTCTTTAATTTCTTAATTTTTATGGAGAGAAATCTTTTGTTGGAATTTGCAGGATTTATGCATAAAATGAGCTTCTACATTAATTACGAAAGTGTGAGAAAAAAAAACGGACTTGATTTTTGAAGTTAAAACGAGCAAAAATTGGCTAAAACAGAAAAGGGGGCGAAAGCTGGAAATTTCAGATAATTACAGCTGCTGCCCATATATTTTGCAGCCCATTTTTTGAGCCCAATAACTTCAATTTAAAGCCCAAATTGCCACACATTTAAATTACTTAATGGGCCTATTTTTTTTAAAAGCTGCAGATGCATTCTTTCGATTGATAGTGAAATAAATGTGGTTGATAGTGAAAGAAATGTGATACATGCACCAACCAATTTTAATTAAAATAGGGCCCACGATGACATCAAATAGTGGATTTAAAAGGGATCAGAATCGAGCATTCTTTGCTGATTCATTTCCTCATTTCACCCTTTCCCATTTTCCTCTTCTCCCCTAATCAGTAATCACTCATCACTTCAATTTGACTCTATGAACAGTTGAATTTTAAAATTTCCACCATGCTATTTCTAGGCGTAATCCTCATTTCTTCAGGCAAGAACAAACCATTCCACCAATGCTACTTGAAGTGGCAGGGCAGAAGACGGTTATTCATGAGGAGTATAAATTTTTGGAATATATTCGAGATTTTTTCTCATTTCACCATTGCATAATGATTTGGTAAATTTTTTATCTTTACCCAAGAATCAGCCCTTAGAGGTAGATGTTAATTTAATGTTGTCTTTTCTCTTGAGTATAGGTCTATTTATTACCTTTGTTTGGAGGTCTAAAAGTTGATTCTCCTATACTTTGAGGGCATGTTCTTACATTCCCTTTAAAGAGATGGAGAATGAAATTGGAGGGCCTGATTTTATTGAAATGTGAAAATCTATTTTTCTTAAGCTTAGAGATGAGGTTTTTGTCTATGCTGAATACATATAGAAAAGCGTAAAGAGAAGTAAAAGATTAGATGCTTAAATTTCAAGATTGGAAGCTGATCAAATAGTGCTTGACACGGGAGATAAAACGTAGAAGACAAACGCTCTTCGTACGTAAAGTGAAATCGAGTTCTAAAACTCAATATAAGATTCAAAGTATTCAAGTTACATTCTTTCATATGGTTAACCTATTTAAAGAGAGAAAAAGGAGTTTGAGGAGGTATTCAAACTTATAAACCAACAATAATAAATAAGGGCAACAATTTCTAAGATTGGAAGTTGGAAGCTCATGTTTCTTTGATTCTCGTCCCACATCAGTGCTTTTGCCTTTCAATGGCTGATGTGCTGTCGCCGGCACCCAAAAATAATACTTATAAAATTTCCGAACAAATCCACTAAAATATAGTAGGATGAGTACGGGTCGAACCCAAGGGAGTAATTGAATTTAAATTGAATTTATGTGTTTTCAAATGAGTAACCGGAGAGGGGGGTTTGGATTGAATTAACAACTAATAAACATGAAAATAATTAATTAAAATAACAAACATAGAATTAAATAATAGAACAAATAAAATAACAACCTAGTCCAAGGATTTGATCCCCTCCCATATCCTAATTCATAAAATCGCAAGAATTAAACATGCAAACAATTATACAAACTCAAATCCCTAGGCTAATGGTACGACCAAATTAACCCGAATGTTCTTAAGATCATCAATTAGGGTACGACCACTAAATTGAACTATTTACGAGTGACCCTATGGATTCGAACTCGCAAATGCATTAAGACTCCAAACATAGAATTACTAGGCTACGAAAACCGGCTAGGAATCATACAACCTAGATCATATTACACCTAGAGGGAATTATCTCTATTTGCTACTTAATTCACTCCTCACAACAATTACGGATTGTGGATCACGAAATAGCGTTAGACAATTAAATAATTAAATTAGATGGCCAGACTAAAATAATTATCAAAGTGCTATTAAGAACATCAAAGCATGTAATAGAATAAATTTATATAAAAGTTGGCAATATATAATTCAAAACAATTAAAATAAATAATTCATGGGAGGTTCACAACCCTCGGACTAGAAACGAAATTACATAATCAAAATTAAATTCAAAATAAATTAGAACATAAAACTGTGTTCTTCATGGTGGAACTCCTTCAATCTGCATTCCGGCCTGTCCGGATTGTCCTCCGTATGCGTGTTATTTGCATGCTTCTTTTCTCACGTTAATCTGCTCTCTATATCGTGTATGATGCTCCCCCAAAAATAGCGTGTATCTGCTCCCATAAATATCTCTATCTTGATCCCCAAGTAATCTTGTTTGATCTCTTTCCTTATCTCTTCCTAAAATATCTCAAGGATCTTTTCTTTTCTTGTTGACTAATCTATCGTGACTTTTCCACATGATACGGGCCTGATTTTAGCTGATCTCTTCGCTGGAATTTAAGAGACAATATGAGAATATGTCCAACAACACTTTCCTTATTTATGCTAAATTTTCGCAGTCCCTTCTGACACTGAGGGGGTCAGTGTCAGTCAATTTGGCAGCAACGAATTTCCTGCACAAAATAGCCCGTTTCACATCAATTTGTATCATTAAATCCTCAATTAACCATAGACAAGATAAGTCAATTTAGCACCCTAATAAGCATATAAGTTAATCAAATAAACATGAATTTCAACCAAATAATTATGCTAAATTATGACTTATCAAATCTCCCCACACCCAAACCTTTGCTTGTCCTCAAGCAAAACAAGAGCAAGACAAAGCATAGGAAAAATGATAATCATGTGCAAGTGATAGCAAAACAATGACACTTCCAAGAGAGATCAAACAAGATACACCAAATACAAATGAGTGGTAGAATGTCTCACAAATATTTGCAACTTATGTAAGATAAAGAAGTTAAGAATTCATGGCCTCACAATGGTTTCACTCAATAACGCTCAAGTATATAAGTGGGTAGCAAAACACTCAAAATTAAACAAGACATGACATTACCATAAGCTTGCTTCCAAATCAAATCTCCACCAAGTTCAATAAGCATTGCGCAAATATCAAAAGGACTTTTAAATGGTTGTAATGGGGCTTGGGATAAGGTGGGATAAAAAGGATTAGAAAGGCTAAATTTACCACTTTGCAAATGTGTTAATCATATAAAATGTACATCAAAGGGATACATCTTGTCCTTCTCATTTTTCTCCACATCCACTTCTTCATTTTTTTGTGACAAATCTCTGAATTTTATCAACACATCCAACTACCCACACCTGTTTCTTTTAAATTCGAAAAAAACAGAGGCAACACTGAAGGGTTCAGTGTCTTTACAGAAAAATTCTGCACAAACTTTAGCATCGTTTTTGCTCATTCTTTCCGCCTCCAAATTTTTTTCTTCTTTTTTTTTTCAACCATTTTTTTTAATCTTCCATTCTTCCTTTTCTTTTTTCTTTTTTTTTCCATTCCATTTTTTTTTTTTGCTTTCTCCATTTTTTCTTTCTCTCAACCATCATCTCCCCTTCATCATCAATTCAACCACCAAAAATATTTTTCAATGAATTCCACAATATACAAAATAGTAAGGGGTTCAATCGGAAGAGTTCAAGAAAGAAAATGGAATATGGCTATTTTATATGCTCATTCATCAAAGAAAAGGCTAGGCTCAAAGTGGCTCTCCTAAAAGATTTATATGATTAGGTAGGTAAAAAGAAGACCAAAATACGGCTTGCCTAGGTGCCTTTATCATTTAATTACACATGCTCAAATGTAAGATCTCAAAATGTATTCAAATAGCAAGTTCTAGAATGTACATATCAAGTCCAATTTGCACTCAATCAAGAAAAATATAGAGCTTATATAGATGATAGCTCTTCAAGGCTCAAAGCTCACAAGAATATGGATCATTTGCCATGAATTCTCAAACAAAAATTATTCCACATTCGTCACAAAAATAACAAGACAAATCCAACAACTCACAAGCAAAGGTACATCAAATCCAACTCTCTTGTCATGCCAAAAATTTCACATATCAAAGCACAATTTCACCATAAATCCAATACCAACTTCTTATGTGCACAAATGTAAAAATATGATTTCAAATGAAATACTATATGCACATCTAATTAAAATAAAATTGCAACTTCAAATACCACTCAATACACCAAACCTACCCACACCTAATCGTTTGCTTGCCCTCAAGCAAACAAACACAATAAAATTCAAAGGTAAATCAAGTGCAAGAGTGGAAAGAAGTCACCGGGTTAAGCTTTATTTTATTGACCACAAGTAGAAATTTTTCTCTTTTCTCCAAAAATGTCATCAACATAACCTGAAAATTAGCACACACCAAAAGAACAAGATTATTTATTAAGAAAATAAAATTAAAAATAAAAATAAGAACCTATGTTGGGTTGCCTCCCAACAAGCGCCTTTTCTTAACGTCGTTGGCTCGACGTTCACTTCCCTTTCACGTGATAGGAGTAAAATGTTCAAACCAATATAATGATCTTATTGGTTTGCGAGAAGTGTTCTCTCCCTTCAAAATTATATGGTTCTTGGTCAGCCTTAACATGTCAAACTCCACAGCAAATTGTTTGATCGCCTCAAGAAAAGGATCTTTGATCTCATCAATGCGAAACACTTCAACCGTCTCATTTTCATGAGGGATATCAACAACTTTTTCCAACCTGAAATAAGAATAAAAAGTATCAGAACTGATGGATATTAATTCGGATGATATTACCTCATTTTCGTTTTCATCAGAACTGACACTGAAGGCATCAGTGTCAGTTTGCTGCACAAAATCTGTAGAATTTTCAGCATACTTATCCTCCTCAATTTCGGTCTCCATCTCAAAATTCTTGTCTTTGGTGGCCTCCTCATGATATTCCACTTGGTTTACACTTTGTTGTGCCACCATACGTTCAACCTCGGTCCTTAATTTGCTACATTGGCGCTCCAAACTCCAAAGACTCAATTGAGTTTTTTGTTGAAATAACAAATTACTAATTTCCATCCGGTTCAACAAGAACTCTAATGAAGCATTCGAACTTTGTTCATCTCCATTAAATCCAGCATCTTCATAATAGCATTCACTATCATTGAAGGATTGAAGTCTATACTCATAGTAGTCACGCCTTTGATATTCGTAAGGTTGATTATGATAGTGGTGTTGGATTGTATACTAAAAGTCTAGCTTTTTGTATGAACAATGTTATAACAATTAATTTGAAATGAGAATCATATGATCAAATGATTGCATCTTATAATTTATTTATATGTTCGATGCAATAGTTCACTTACTTTATACTGTAGATAATATGTTGTGCAACAACACGCGGAAGATCATATTATCGGTTTCCTTATAAAGTATAAACAGATGCTCACAATCGAGATAGACGGGGACTCTCTATCGGGATGGTTGTAGTGTGGTTTGGTATTAGCTTGTCTTGGCTATAGAATCACATTAGTGCACTTGTGTGTATTGAGCAGGACCGCTTGAGATCGTTCGATTTATACTGACTTATAGGAGAACTTGATCTCAGTTATTATGGATGTTCGTGCTCTTAATCCCTATACAATAACCTCGACACATAGGGCAGTATGTATTTCTTTGATTCATCAATGGGTGAGATTTACATGCAATTAAATCAATAAACTCGGTGAGTTGGGAAGTAGTGCTGTCTCTATGGTGTGCTGTTGATTGTAGAAGGAATCCGTGTCCGTCATAGGTTGATGATGTCCCCTTGAGGAGCTCATAAGGATTATCATGTAAACCCTGCAGGTGGAATTTATTCCTGCATGATAATGAGGTTGAGTGGTACTACTCTTGGATGAGATATTAATTAATTGAGTTGTCAGTAACTTAAATTAATTAATGGACATTGTATATCTTAAACATGGGGAGACTAACGGGCTCATAATAAGAAGGAGCCCAAAACGTAATTTTGGGATTGGTATGGTAGTGCAGTAATAATATTTTAGTGGAATATATTATTATTATTGGACTTAAGTATAAGCTTTGGGCTAAGCTTGGATACTTAAGCCCAATGGAGACCCAACCCAATTTCTCCTCCTGGTCCCTACTGTAGCCCATGTATATAAGTCACCTCACCTTATCTGGAACCCTAATCTAATTCATTATTCACGTGTGATGAGGGTTGAGAGCAGATTGAGTAGGTCTCGTAGATCGTCGCCCACACGACGTCGAGATCGGACTTGGGACATACAGCAGAAGACCGGAAAGTCGTTTGCTGCTGCAGTTTGTCATGTTCCAAAATTCATATAAAATCGTACAATTTTTTGATTTTGATGTATTATATACTGATGGAAAGCGGTCGAAGAGAGGATCGTCTGAGCACAAAGATCACTCAATTCCGACATCAGAAGAGGAACTTATGGCTATTCTCGTGGGACTGCGCAGACTGCCAGCGAGAATTCAACCTCTACATCAACCCTTGGTGAAAGGTAATGCGTTTCATGTTTACTTGCTTCCGCTGCTTGTTAGAAATACATGGAACCCTAACGGGTCACGTTAACCAAATGATCGAATGCCAACAATTGGTATCAGAGCTTCGGTTTCGTGGTGAAGCGTGACACGTTAGGCTAGGGTTTATGTGATTAATTTTTCGGAATTAGGATCACATGTTTAGGGTTTTGGTTTTATTGCGCAAACCATGAATATCCCTATGTAATATATACCCTATATCATATCTATTAGTCCATGGTTGTGTGTGAGAGGATTCGACGAAAATTGTTCGTCAATTTCACATGCAAGGGAGAAAGAGAGGGCAAAAATAGAATCACGCTTTTGAGAGAAAATCCAGCGTAGTGATATTGCAGAGGCAATAACCAGAGTTTCAACGGTCGGATTGATCTGTAATTTGGTCAACACGTTCAGACCTTGTGGATGTACATTCTGAACGGTGGAGATCGAATTTGGAGCTTTTTCTTGCTGGGAGTACGCTGAAAACAGAAGCAGATATTTGGGCGATTCTGTTTTGCGCAGGCAAGGGAAAAGTGCCGTTTCTGCCAAACTAATCGTTGGATCAAGCTTTAATTTGGTCAGCACGTTTAGACCTTGTGGATGTACATTTTGAACGGTGGAGATCGAATTTGGAGCCTTTTCTTGCTGGGAGTACGCTGAAAACAGAAGCAGATATTTGGGCGATTCTGTTTTGCGCAGTCGAGAGAAAAGTGATGTTTCTCACAAAGTAACCGTTGGATCGATCTGTAATTTGGAAAGAATATTCAAAACTTACAGTAGTAGATTCTGGACGGTGGAGATTGGATTCTGAGATTCTTTCAGTTTCGAACTACGAACGACAGTTGGTGTAGTTTGGTGTTGCGCGTTGGGCTGAACTTGGTTCCATGCAAGTAGGCCCTTGGACGAGCGACAGTCCGGGCGAGGGGCGCTCGTCAAGGCACTTGGGGCGCTCCCTGACATAATTGGCGGTGGGATATGACGATGGATGTCTTGGGGCACAAGCAATCCTGCTTGTTGCGTAAGGCATCGATTCCACAGTAGGAGTGTCGGACAAGACATTAAAATTTAGAGGCGTTTTTATTCCTAATATATATAACTGACATAATTGATTTAATTGTCTATTATTGTTATATATATATATATATAGATGCCTGATCTCTATGATTTATTGTCTTATATAGAAGCATGCTAGATTGCGTATTATATTTGGTATATTATATGCATGTATTGCTAGAGTGTTGGATAAGACATCCAATTTTAAGAAAACTAATTCCTAATATATAACTACCATAATAGATTGTATATTATTGTTATATATGGATGTCGAATTAATTCCTAATATATGACTGCTATAATTGATTTAATAATCTATTATTGTCATATATGAATGTCGAATTAATTCCTAATATATAACTGCTATAATTGATTGTCTATTATTGTTATATATGGATGTTGAATTGATTCCTAATATATAACTGACATAATTAATTTAATTATCTATTATTGTTATATATGGTTGCTCGTCGATATCGATGATTTTGATAATCTAGACGATATGACGATCGATATCGATAGTTTCGGAATTTTGATAATCTTGATATTTTTCGAATATTTGATAATCTAGTCGATATCGATGATTTTGATAATCTGGACGATATCGACGGTCGATATCGATGGTTTCGAAAATTGGACAATCTGGAAATTTTGAAAATTTGATAGTCTGGAAGTCTTTGCTGATATTCGTGCCTGGTGGCGAACAATCGAATTCGCTGATATATAACTGTTAATGATTGATTTAATTATTGATTATTGTTATATATGTATGCATGACTCTCTGTGATTTACTGCCTTATGTGCCGTAATAGAAGCATGCTAGCGTTGCGTATTTTATTCTGAATATCATATGCATATAAAAACCCTCGGTGTTAAAATTACTAAGTGGGAGAGGGGATTGGTAAATATTCCCGCGGCCTCCATTATTGGTTTGTAAGTGATGTGAGTAAACTTGCGTGTTGGCAATAGGCCTTCCTCCCTAACGGATGAGTTTATTCACGGATCACTGGTACAGACTTCATTACATAATTATTGTTTGTAATGTGGTACATGAACTTGCGTGTTGGCAATAGGCCTTCCTCCCTAACGGATGAGTTTATGTGGGGCTCACTGGTACAAACTTATAATTGATGATTGTAGGAAGCTATCCGAGCGCGTGTGTACTTCTCCAACTGTAAGGCACACAAGCTCGCGCAGTGGACTTGGGATCAAATAATGGTGTACACTTAGGTGTAAATAATTAGTATCCTCCCCAACGGAGTCACTGCTATTATTTTCATGGCTAAAGAGGAACCGACTATTAATTATTTTGTCATAAAGTTAGGTTGACAAATGAAATTAATGGGTAAAACCTTCTCTTGTAAATGTTTGGGTTTGTAAACGTCCACACTAACGTGGCTTGCAGACTCACGGTGCTTGAGATGTCGGTGAATTTTATTTTTATATAGTTTTGAGGGAATCAATATAAAATGATAAAATTCGAAGATTTGATCGGTATATTTAATTTATGATTCTCTGTAATTTCAAATGGTTTTATCTCGCTTATTGTTAACTAAAAGAAATTATATTTACTGGTCCAAAATTAGATGATTAGAAAAGAATCTTGATTTTGAATTTTACTGCTTAAGAAAATACATGTGTGTTCTCACAATGGACGTCTCATGATGCCTATTAAAGTCTCTAGTGAAGAGATGAGAGGTTCATAGAAATATGATGGTCTCATGTAACTCTTCGGATACTTGAGTAAGTTAAAAGGCAGAAGATCATGATTTAATTTGATGAATGAATTGGGAAAGCATGGAGTATAAATTGAAGGGAAACCTAGATCAATTTAATTCTTTGTGAATTGCCTAGATGTTTTTGAGTAAGTTCCACCTGAATTACAATAGGATGTATATGGTGGAAAACTTCTGGCAAAACATATGGCAAAGGAAAGCCATTTTCATCATAATGTGAACAAGTTTTATATCTTATTCACTAGTTGTTTAAAACATGATTAGTGATGGCATTTACTGACACGAAGTGTGTAGATACTGGAATCACTAAATGTTTATTACTAAGTGAGGATAAGATTGTTATGACATGGGTAAAACTACAAGAGTAGTGGCTATTGCAGTGGGAGTTGTCTATTTATTAAATGATATGAGTAGACGTTTGATTTTATGAAATTGTCTTTACGTACATTTTCATAGAAAGAATTTGATTTCGGTTTCTATGCATTAATAGATGTATACTCCATTTCATTTAAATGATATGGTCATTATAATGAATGATAGAGTTGTAATCTGTTATGGTACGTTGGTGAACAATTTGTACACTCTTAAATCATGTTTATCCCCTGGATGCGACAAATAGTAATTAATAATGAGTCTTCTAATCTAGTAAGAGAAAGGTACCTTCGGAAATGAATTTCCCACCTTAATGGTGTGACGAATAGAAGGAATAACACTCTTATGGTAGTGATTAGATAGATGATGAATTATTTGGAATTACTAAATTCATTTTATGGATATGCCCTAGGAACAGTAATTCGTAAGAATGTTTTTCTATTTGTGGGATATCCTAGAAAAATGAAGGATGATTTATTTAGTCCACAAGATCGAAGAGTGATTGTTAACATAAACACTAGATTTTTGGAAAAAGGACTATGTAATAAATCAAATACCCATGTATAAGTTGTTCTAAAGGAAGTGAGAGGAAAACACAAAGTATAAGTACCAAGTGTACAAGAGGATATACCACAAGGTAAACTGCAACGCGTGTCACGTCTGATATACAATTGCATGTAGTGCCTTGTCGTAGTGGGAGGATTCTTCGACAACTTGTAAGATACATGTTTTGGGAAAGTCGTGAGACTTGGTCCCTCGCAAACATGAAATGGACCCACGGATACGACGAAGCACTAAAAGTTAGAAATGCCTAATCCTAGCAAAGTGCAATGAATATTAAAATAGAACGATTTTAAATTAGGTCTGGATGCTTGTTGAACGGCTAAATGGCGTAAAAGCCATTGGAAGCGGGCATGCAAGAATAAAAGAGGATCATAGAATAAGGTGAAAACCTTGGAAGCAAGCTTGTTGCGAAAAGGTATACTCAGAAAGAAAGGGTTCGATTATGAGAAAACCTGTTCGCCGGTAGCTATGCCTAAGTTGATCCGAACTCTTTTATTTGTTGTTACTCATATGAAATATGAGGGATAGCAAATAGATGTCGAGACAGCTTTCCTGATTGGAAGTCTTAAGGGAAACATCTATGTGAAGCAACCAGAGTGATTCATTGCAAAGAGCTAAGAGCATTGTGATAGTGAGCTTAAAAGTGTCCATTAATGGACTAAAACAAACTTCAAGATCATGAAACATCCATTTTGATGAGGTAATCCAGTGACATGGATCTAATCAATGATCGGATGGGTCTTGTGTATTGAAAAGAGTGATGAAAACGTGGTGGTATTTCTTGTACTATACGTAGATGATATATTGCTCATTGGAGACAATGAAAGAGTAATGTCGGGCGTATGTGTATGGATAATAAAGCGGTATGAAATGAAGGACTTAAGAAGAGAAAAAATATCCTTTTGATCACGGTAATACGGATCACAAGAAAGGATATTATGCTTGTCTCAAGCTTCATGAATTGATACGATCCTTACTTGTTTTAGCAAGTGACTTTATCTAAGAAAATATGTCTTGAGACACAAAAGGAAGATAAAGGTGATGAAAGCGGTTCCTTATGCTTCGGCGAATAAGGAAGCTTAATCTTAGGAATGCTATGCGCGAGAATGGATATCTATTTTGCTGAACGCATGAACAGTGGGTATCAACGTAACCCGGAACAAGAATGATGAACTGTGGTAAGACATATATGAAGTGCCTGAGAAGGACTGGAAATTATATGTAAGCTTACTGGGCAAATTCACTGCTTCTTGTGGATTACGTAGATTCAGATTTTTTAGTCAGATTGGACGACAGTAAATCCACCTCAAGGTTATGTGTTTAATTTTAGGAAGTTGAGTCATAATGTGGAGGAGTGTTATATAGAAATATATTTCAGACTCCGGACTCCATCATGGAAAGATGATAAATTGGAGCCTATGAGGCAGCCAAAGTATCTGTATGACTCTAGAAACTTCAAGATGGACTTTGAAGTGTTTCTAAGTTTGCCCAAGGATATCACAATTTATATTGATGATATTGGTGCAGTTGCAAACTTGAAGGAATCACGAGCCCATAAAGCAATTAAACACATGGAGTGCAAGTACCACCTGTTACGAGAAATCGTATGATGAGGGGAAGGTTGTTGTCGCCTAGATTGCATCGGATGATGACCTAGTAAATCCATTTACAAGGATATTAAGGCGAGAGCTTTTAATGGTCGTGTAGTGGGAGTGAGAATCAGATGTATGGCGGAAGACATGACAGCATAGTCTTTTAGTATAAGTGGGAGATTGTTGGATTGTATACTAAAAGTCTAGCTTTTGTATGAACAATGTTATAACAATTAATTTGAAATGAGAATCATATGATCAAATGATTGCATCTTATAATTTATTTATATGTTCGATGCAATAGTCCACTTACTTTATACTGTAGATAATATGTTGTGCGACAACACGCGGAAGATCATATTATCGGTTTTCTTATAAAGTATAAACAGATGCTCACAATCGAGATAGACGGGGACTCTCTATCGGGATGGTTGTAGTGTGGTTTGGTATTAGCTTGTCTTGGCTATAGAATCACATTAGTGCACTTGTGTGTATTGAGCAGGACCGCTTGAGATCGTTCGATTTATACTGACTTATAGGAGAACTTGATCTCAGTTATTATGGATGTTCGTGCTCTTAATCCCTATACAATAACCTCGACACATAGGGCAGTATGTATTTCTTTGATTCATCAATGGGTGAGATTTACATGCAATTAAATCAATAAACTCGGTGAGTTGGGAAGTAGTGCTGTCTCTATGGTGTGCTGTTGATTGTAGAAGGAATCCGTGTCCGTCATAGGTTGATGATGTCCCCTTGAGGAGCTCATAAGGATTATCATGTAAACCTTGCAGGTGGAATTTATTCCGGCATGATAATGAGGTTGAGTGGTACTACTCTTGGATGAGATATTAATTAATTGAGTTGTCAGTAACTTAAATTAATTAATGGACATTGTATATCTTAAACATGGGGAGACTAACGGGCTCATAATAAGAAGGAGTCCAAAACGTAATTTTGGGATTGGTATGGTAGTGTGATTGGTCGTTATAGTCCGGGCGACCAAGCAACAAAATATCGAACCCAAGGGAATTTAGGATTCATGGCCTTTAGGTATAGTATCGTGATTAGTTAGGGACGATCGGAGAGGAGGTTTATAAAAATAAAAGAAAATAAAATGCAGGAAAAATAAATCTAATTACAATATTTTTGGATTTTCAATGCCATGGTAGTTTTCATGATACACTCATATAATAAATCATCCAACATTTTTAATTGTTTTCCATTTTTAAGCAAATCATGGTAAGGGCGATCACTATTTCCACCTATCCCCAAGGGCCATGGTGAATAGGATGTAGATTATTTTCATAACCCCTAAAAAGCTCCTAGGATCGATCCTACTTACAATTCCCTTCAAGGTACTATGCTCGTATGGATGGGGTTTGATTCACTAGTTTAATCCTCGGGCACAAGTGATCTCACTAGTGTTCATTTATGTTGTTCTAAATATAAGGACTCCCGGCCAGGCTCCCCTTATATTAAACCCACATGTAATAAATGGAAAAAACTCACATATGATAATCATGCAAAGCAACTAAGGGTAAAGCAACGACAAGACATGTCGATACACAATACACAACCTAATCACTGTACACTAATACCAAAGACATAAATCCCATATTATTACCAGACATGTGAATTTCATAAATAAAACCTAATCAAAGCCGGAAATTCAATCAAGACATTTTCATAAATTAATCAATAATCATGCCTTCAATCAACCACCAAAACATAGAAAATAAAGATAATAAATAGGATTAGATTACACCTTAATGAAGTTTTTACATCCATGAAGATCATCTTCTCCTTGGTGTCTCCACCTTCTTGGAAAGCAAATAAAATCCTATTCTAGAAAAATATTAAAACTACGGATCCCTCACCCCGAAAGGGGGAGGGATCTCAACTATGGAGATCTTGCTAAAAAGCCCTTTCTCAACTATTGAATCTTGAAAAGATTCAATTTTATTGAATTTAAATGGATGAAGGAATTGGTTTCAAGAGTTGGTCCAAATGAGGGTATTTATAGGTGTAGGGTGAGTGGATTTTGTGATGATTTTCGATGTGGGACAAGAGTGAATTTTATAGAATTTTCGGTTCCAGGAATTTAGTATAAGAATAAATTGGGCGAGTATTAATCACATGTGATGGCTTGGCAAAGTGGTTAGAGGCGTCCTTGTACATGCATGAGGTCTCGGGTTCGAATCCAGCCTCCGCATATTTTTCTTTCAAAAGTGCATAAAAACACGGGCGTGTTTTTATGCATCTGCCCGTGTTTTCTTGCAATTTTTCAGCTCTCTGGACAATTTTTGCACTTCTGAATAGACAACACTTTTCTGAAAAGTGTTGTCTTTTCTATGTTGTCTTTGCCAAATTTTCTCTTTTTTTTCGTCTTCGTCCCAATTTAATTCCCGTTTCTTCCATCACTCTTTCAAGCTCAAAACACCCCTTTTCTGCAAAAATACATAATAATACCTCTCTCAAACTAATTAAGCAATTAATAATATTTTCATTAAAATCATGCTTAATTATTGAATTAAATCCAAATAAATCCACATAAATTCATGCAATTTAGCCCATAATTCTAGGTGAATTTCACACCGATCATAGTGCAGCAATAATATTTTAGTGGAATATATTATTATTATTGGACTTAAGTATAAGCTTTGGGCTAAGCTTGGATACTTAAGCCCAATGGAGGCCCAACCCAATTTCTCCTCCTGGTCCCTGCTGTAGCCCATGTATATAAGTCACCTCAGCTTATCTAGAACCCTAATCTAATTCATTATTCACGTGTGATGAGGGTTGAGAGCAGATTGAGTAGGTCTCGTAGATCGTCGCCCACACGACGTCGAGATCGGACTTGGGACATACAGCAGAAGACCGGAAGGTCGTTTGCTGCTGCAGTTTGTCATGTTCCAAAATTTATATAAAATCGTACAGTTCTTCGATTTTGATTTATTATATACTGATGGAAAGCCGTCGAAGAGAGGATCGTCTGAGCACAAAGATCACTCAATTCCGACATCAGAAGAGGAACTTATGGCTATTCTCGTGGGACTGCGCAGACTGTCAGCGAGAATTCAACCTCTACATCAACCCTTGGTGAAAGGTAATGCGTTTCATGTTTACTTGCTTCCGCTGCTTGTTAGAAATACATGGAACCCTAACGGGTCATGTTAACCAAACGATCGAATGCCAACAAGTGGTCCACATATCGAAAATCATGATGCCTTCCTTGATTGTAAGTGTTGGCATATGGTTGATCATTCCAATGTCTTTGTTGACTAGCACTCCAATATTCATCTCTTTGTCTCACCGCTAATCTATCAATCAAGGATGAACAATCATGAGTGGAATGGAGTGTAGTTGCACAAACTCTACATGGTTGAACATTCCGACCATAATAACCATGATATTGATCCATTAGAACTAAGTCTGCAAGGGGGAGAAAATGATTATTCACGAAAAATTAAAAAAAATAAAAACAGGGCAGACCTGACACTGAAGGATCAGTGTCAGTGCACTGCTGGAAAATTCGAAAATTAAAAATAAAAACACAAAAAATTCAACCAAATTCGGGATTACTCCCCGGCAACGGCGTCAAAATTTGATGTGCTGTCGCCGGCACCCAAAAATAATACTTATAAAATTTCCGAACAAATCCACTAAAATATAGTAGGATGAGTACGGGTCGAACCCAAGGGAGTAATTGAATTTAAATTGAATTTATGTGTTTTCAAATGAGTAACCGGAGAGGGGGGTTTGGATTGAATTAACAACTAATAAACATGAAAATAATTAATTAAAATAACAAACATAGAATTAAATAATAGAACAAATAAAATAACAACCTAGTCCAAGGATTTGATCCCCTCCCATATCCTAATTCATAAAATCGCAAGAATTAAACATGCAAACAATTATACAAACTCAAATCCCTAGGCTAATGGTACGACCAAATTAACCCGAATGTTCTTAAGATTATCAATTAGGGTACGACCACTAAATTGAACTATTTACGAGTGACCCTATGGATTCGAACTCGCAAATGCATTAAAACTCCAAACATAGGATTACTAGGCTACGAAAACCGGCTAGGAATCATACAACCTAGATCCTATTACACCTAGATGGAATTATCTCTATTTGCTACTTAATTCACTCCTCACAACAATTACGGATTGTGGATCACGAAATAGCGTTAGACAATTAAATAATTAAATTAGATGGCCAGACTAAAATAATTATCAAAGTGCTATTAAGAACATCAAAGCATATAATAGAATAAATTTATATAAAAGTTGGCAATATGTAATTCAAAATAATTAAAATAAATAATTCATGGGAGGTTCACAACCCTCGGACTAGAAACGAAATTACATAATCAAAATTAAATTCAAAATAAATTAGAACATAAAACTGTGTTCTTCATGGTGGAACTCCTTCAATCTGCGTTCCGGCCTGTCCGGATTGTCCTCCGTATGCTTGTTATTTGCGTGCTTCTTTTCTCACGTTAATCTGCTCTCTATATCGTGTATGATGCTCCCCCAAAAATAGCGTGTATCTGCTCCCATAAATATCTCTATCTTGATCCCCAAGTAATCTTGTTTGATCTCTTTCTAAAATATCTCAAGGATCTTTTCTTTTCTTGTTGACTAATCTATCGTGACTTTTCCACATGATACGGGCCTAATTTTAGCTGATCTCTTCGCTGGAATTTAAGAGACAATATGAGAATATGTCCAACAACACTTTCCTTATTTATGCTAAATTTTCGCAGTCCCTTCTGACACTGAGGGGGTCAGTGTCAGTCAATTTGGCAGCAACGAATTTCCTGCACAAAATAGCCCGTTTCACATCAATTTGTATCATTAAATCCTCAATTAACCATATACAAGATAAGTCAATTTAGCACCCTAATAAGCATATAAGTTAATCAAATAAACATGAATTTCAACCAAATAATTATGCTAAATTATGACTTATCAATGGCTCGGAAATAACTCATAATAAGGTTTACTCTTACTACTACCCAAAATTTAAAAACAAATCAAGTTACATCACTCTTATTAGTACTGTGAAAAATGGTTTGAGCCCACTGGACCACCCGCCCCAACCCACCTAAACTCACCAATTAATTAACTCACAATTAATCACTTCATAAAAGACCGCCCCACTCAAACCCACTAAAGTGTGGGCTAGCCCGCACCGCCTACCAACCCAACATCAACCTACTTTTATAAATTAAAAATTTAAAAAGTGCAATACAACCTACCCATCCCACCCAACCTACCCTTCCCACACATCCCAATCTACCCTACCTCTACCACCAGGCAGTGGCGGTGACTTTTTCTGAGGCTCCGCCGAAAGTTCCATTGGTGGCTGCTCCGGCAACAGCTCTGTCGACTGCTTCGGCGGAGAATATGTTGGAGTTCGATCTGACCCGATATTACCTCAACGTTGAATAAAAAATCTAACCCAATATTACCTCAACGATGAATTAAAAAAAAAAGCCCGCGGCCTGCCCCACCAGTGGCCCGCCCCGCAAGTGACCCGCCCCACTTGAACTCATCAAAAGGTAGGTTATGGTGGGTTGTGGGCTAAACCGCCCCACCAAACCATTCTAACAGCTCTAACTCCTATTATGAGAACACAAACACAAGAATTCAGTTTCAACCATTACAAACCTAATATTACAAGAAAATTAAAATCAAACCGAGATTCAATTTCAAGATGATCTCTCTCAACCGTGATTCAAAATTAAAGATCGGTTCAAACCTATTTTATAGGACTTTTTTTACGGTTGAGGCTGTCATTAATGAGTAGTTCAATTTTTTTTTTAATTTTACCATTGGATGGAATTTGTTTCTGTTCGAATCCCCAGAGAAATGTCGACGTTTACTAAAACTCTTGAAATTTTAGGTCGTCGCAGTGAATTATTAATGCAAGTTTAAATGAGTCAAAAACTACAGAAAAAATATTTTTAACAACGGAATTTACCAACAGAATTCAATCCGTTGATAATTACCAATGTATTAGCAACCAAAATGATATTTTTCTATTAGCAATGGATTACCAACGGATTTATTCTCTATTTTACCAACAAAATTCAATCCATTAGTAATTACCAACGTATTACCAAGAGAATCTTTATATAAATTACCAACGAAATTATTTACCAACGGAATTGATTTTTTGTTGCTAAAAATTTACCAACAATCACTTTACGAACGAAAATTTACCAACGAATTCCGTTGCTAATCCATTGGTAAACCAATTTAACAATGGAATTCAGGCTTTTACCAACGGAATATTTTATTGATAAAAAATAGTTATTTTGTAGTGAAATAAATTAATGATTTGAGATATACTATTTGTATATAATAAATGGCGATGATAAAAAAAAGAAAAAAATAATCTAATATTCTAGTAAAATAAAAATTTTAAAATGGATGGAAATAATTTTGCTCTAATTTTGGTAGATGCATTTTACTTATACAAGCATTTTATCACGTCCGTTGCACGAGAATAGATTTTAAAAAATAAAATGATATAAATATACATTTTTTTGTAATAGTATATATATATATATATATAGGAAAAGACTTGTGTGAGACTGATGAGTGATATTTTCACCTAAATTTTAGTGTCTTTTTATATTTGTTTTCATATTATTTCATTCGTATTTATGTGTATTTTGATTGTGTTTTATGTTTTTATGGAAATCTAAGTGAATGAGCTTAAATGCATGAATTTCAGGTAAAAGTGGATTCTAGACACGATAAAGAAGATGTGGGAAAAGACGGAGTTCAATTCGGAGTTGAAACGAGGGAGAACGAGCCAAAGCAAAATACTGAAAAAATACACGTCCAACTTATGTAATTCTTCTGTATTCGTGTGGAGATCAAAACTAAATGTGTGATACATGGTTGGAAAACCACAAAAGAGAGGATCACGTGAGCGCAAGAATCACTCAAATAGGGGTCCAAACGAGAAATTTATGCTCGAAACGGTGAGACTGCGCTGCTGAAAACAACCCAAATCGAGTTGAGAGAAGGTCGAGTTGGGGTCCAGAATTTGTCTAGTGAGCCAACTCGAGTTGCAAGAATCAACTCGACTTGCAACTCGAGTCGAATAAGGAGAAGGACAGCGACCAAAAATTGTACAGTGAGCCAGCTCGACTTGCAAGCTGCAGCTCGAGTTGCTAGCTCGAGTCGAGCTGCCTTCCGTAGCCAATCCAGTTTTAGAGCCTCGCAACACGATCGAACAGGTGGATACACGAGTTGCCAACACGAGTCGAGCCAAGTCTACTTGAGTTACACACAACGTAGCTCCGACTCGTGTTGCAACTCGAGTTGGGTAAGGCCAACTCGAGTTGCATATTTTTGGGCCAAAATCTAGATTTTCACCTGCCAATGTGTGTAAAAAGCCCAACTAATGTTAAATTCGTGGCCCAACTTGGAGAGGGTATAAATAGCCTCAAGTTCAATATTTGAAGAGATTTTTGGATATTCCACATAAGGGATTCACCTCTACACCTAGATCGCACACCATTTCCTCCATTTTACACCATCCCTCTCATCCATTCTTCATCCATCCATCTACACTTGATCCTCTCCATCAAATCCACCATCCAAGTGATCAAGGAAGCAAGAGACAGTGAAGATCACAAGAAGAAGAAGGAGATCTGTATTGAAACACTTCAAATGGGGAATCCAATTCTAATTTTTGTGAAATTCTTTATAGATTTGTCATGGAATTTGTAGATACAATTGTCTATGATTGTTTTCTCTAAGACTATGATAGGCTAATCTCCTTTGTGAGATTAGCTCCATGATTGGTGTTGGATAATTTAGTTTTTATGCAATTTGATTTTATTCTTGAATGGGCTTTGTGTTATTTCAATCATTGATTGTTCATTGCTTAATTTATATGATGATATGTGTGATTAATTGTCATGGACATGTGATTAGATTGAGAAATCAATTATGTATTTAGAATAGTTCATTGAATCATTTCATCATACACTTCATATCTATTAATTTAGAATGAGATAAAGATATCCTTCTAGATTTAGAACCCTTTGATAGAACATTTGATTAGCTTAATCGAGATATTAGTTGATTAGATGAGGAGACCCAAGCCATTAGTGAATTCATAGTACCTTAAAAGGGAATATTGCCTATGATTTAGTACCTCGTTAGGGAACTCGTAGAGTAATTAGCACCTAGTAGGAGGTGTTCACTTTGGTTTCGATCCTATGTGCTTTTGGGAGCCTTGTTGAGGGCCTACATCCTATCCATCTCGAGAGAGAGTTTAGGTGGAATTAGTGATCGCTTCTATGCCTTATCCATGAGAGATTAGAATTATTTGCATAATTACTTTATTATCTATGCCATGATTGTTGTTAATCTCTTCCTTGCATCATTTGGAACTCATTTATCTTTGCATTCATTTTATCTTAATTTCTTTCATTAGTTTAATTGCATTTATTTACATCTTATCCTTTCATCCGTCGTCCTTATAAAATCACGATAAACTTAAGATCGCTTAAACTCTTGTGCCTTCCTTCCAGTGGTTCGATAAATTCTTTAATTGGTCATCCCGACTACAAAATGGTCAATCAAATGGCGCAGTTGCCAGGGAGGTAATGGTCGCTAGTAGTTTTACGAAGGATTGTTTAGAGTGGTCTTAATAAGGACATTTTTTTTTTATTTTTGCATCTTATATTTATTTTAGAAAATTTTGTTCAAATTTTTCTTTCTCTTATAGGAGCATTCCTTGAGAAGGAAGAAGAAGGAGAACAAGGCCAAAAATATGAGCTACGTGGATATTCTTCGAGATATGGTGAATAAAATTGCTCATCCCACTATGAACACACAAGAAAATTTTTAAGGATTTCAAATGCCTAATTGTGAGCTTATTTTGCAACCGGATTACGGAGTACAAGATATGCAATTCCAACAACAAGGTTATGAGAATTTTGGAGTTCCTCATCAAATGCATCAATAAGTATACCCTCAAGGTGTGGAAGATGTTTTTCAAGGAAATTTTTCTAGAAATTAAGAAGGAAATCAACCACAACTATGGGAAAATTTTCAAGACTCCAACACCTCTTATTCCACCCAAAATGACCACATAGCGATGCTTGGAGAAAAGTTATTTGAAATAGTTATGGATCGCTTAGAAGAGGGGAGGAAGTCTAATCAAGTGTGGATTGATAGAATTGAAAACTTGTGTGAAACGATGATGAATACAATGGTAGCATTCAATGCTAAGTTGGATTCATTGGAGCATCAAGTAAGTCAAATAGTGTCCACCGTGGAGAGACTTCAAGAAGAGAACAACAAGCCTTCTACCTCCGGAACGAAAAGTGAATACATGATCATTAAGGATAGGAAAGAGGATAGTTTGGAGGTTGATAAGGTTATGAAGGAAAAGAGAGAAAGGGTGCCTAAGTGGGTGAAAGCTAAAGAGTTAAAGGAAGAGTTGAAGGGGGAATTCGATAGATTTGTCGAGTCTCTTGAAGAGAAGGTAGAGAAAGTCAAGATTCGAAACCAAGAAGAGTTTCATGCCCTTGTGGAAGAAAAGAAGTCTCCAGAAACTAAGATCATGGATTCTACTCCCCACAAGCCTAAACCTTCTCATTCTATTGAAATTTCAAATTCTCTTAAGAATTTCCATGATTTTATTGATAAAAATTTGTTTGGTGATTGTAGGAAAAAAGTTGTAAGAGGGCACCAACACTTGTCAATACCCGAATTCTTACCGGGGGATGTGGTTGAAGTTTAAAATGCATATAAAGCTCCATTGAAGAAGTGGAACAAGTGGAAAGGGCCATTCCTTGTGAAGAATGCCTTCGGAGAACAATTGCTTGAGTTATTTAACAAGAAGGGAAATGTTCTTGTGGTTGAACGTGAGAGCACAAGGCACTACTTCAAGAAGAAACATATGATAGTGTC
This sequence comes from Pogostemon cablin, assembly GCA_023678885.1. Lineage (NCBI taxonomy): Eukaryota > Viridiplantae > Streptophyta > Magnoliopsida > Lamiales > Lamiaceae > Pogostemon > Pogostemon cablin. The sequence goes on along the minus strand of CM042961.1, from coordinate 14,733,658 downwards.
TAAGGACTATTCTAGATCATCATGAGCTTGATAATATCGTCTGGTTTGAAGACGTTAAATTTAGCGCTAGATGGGAGGCAACCCATCATTATCTTTATTGCTTTATTTCTTGTTTTCAATAAGGATTGTGGATTTGATATTGTTTTGCAATTTTTAGTATGTAGGTTGATTGTACTCGTGAGGAGAATGCATGTTGGAGATACGATAAGTGCTTGATTTGAAGTGTGAAAGTAAGTCTCACCACTTTTTGCAAACTTAATTCTCAATTCTTGTTTCGATTTAAGTTTGGGGGAATATGGTGTGGTGTGACATATATGTTTTGTTAGTAAGCATATACTTCTAATATTTTTGGGGCAATTTTAAAAATTTTCTCATGAGATTTGGTTTGATTTTGGTCCGATTGGTGGTGATTGAAGTGTATGATAATCCACATTTTTAATGAAATTATTGAGCTAATGGTTTTGTTGAGCATGTATGAAGGGTATTGGAAGTACGAATTGAGCTCGGAGCTAACAACTTCTACTACCAAATGCTTATTGAGGGAATTCATTCTACACCCTACCACTTCTATGTGTTTAGCATAATTTGATTTGATTTGGATTGATATGATTAACATGTTGCTTCATTTGTTATGTTTGTGGGAGGTTTGCTTTCGTAATTTAGGATTTCATTTTCAATCAAAGGTGGGGATGTTTGTGAGCATAATTGATCATGGATGTTATGAATGTGTGTTTCATTGTTTTATGATGGTTTTGTATTTTTTTTGCATGTTATGTGTTGTTGGTTGTTTATTGTTTGTTGTGTCATTATTCTATGTTTTGTGTATTTTCTTATTCTTGTTTAGGGATTGTTTGGTAGTTTGTTTAGGGAGGTCGTGAGTCATTTTTGAATGTGAGTGATGACATGTTGTTATGATAAGAGATGACAAGTTATGATTAAGAATCTCTACACTTTCGAATTGTGACATGTTTTACTTAACTTGTTAAATTTTGAGATGAATGTGGTGTAATAAGTTCCTTAAGGTCCAATGCATAAACTTGTGAACGTTTGAGCCTCAACCGTGCATACATGGTATTTTTCTTCATGAGTGAATTGGTTGTGTTAGATAAGCTAGAACTTGCTCAAGGACTATAGGAACGAGCCCGATTTGTGGAGATTAATGACATGATCTAAGGCTATCCTTGTTATTTATAGTCACTGCCATATATTTTCCTACCTTGAATATCATCCCTAGTCAACCACTTTGAGCCTTAATGTCTATTTCTTGTGAATTTAGCACATTACAAGCCTTGATTACCCATTTGAGCCTTATATAATTACCCTTTTGTGTGAGTGATTGAGGAGATGTGGTTTAGAAAGGTTTGATGAGAATTGTGCAAGAAAAGAAAGAAAATGATAAACAAGCAAGAAAAATGATGAAAAGAGCACGAACAAGAATGAAAATGCAACCTCAAAACAAGAAAATGAGCAAAGCAACAACAAATTGCTCAAGTACTTAAAAATTCAAAGAAGGAAGCATGCATTGAAGGAAGTCCAATCCAAGGAAAGTTGATGATTAGTGCTTGTGATTGGCAAAGATAAGAAAGGAAGAAAGAAAAGTGGAGAAGTTGGAGAAATTGACCATCTCTTCGATTACTTACACTTGTTTAGTCACTATTACCATATTCTTCCTATCCTACCAAAGAGTCTATCATTACATCCTTAATGAAAGACCTTTTTGATCATTGATTGACGCTTGGGTGGTTTAAGAATATAGTCTACGAGCAAACTTATAGTGAGCCGAGCCAATCGATTGATGAGTGTTGTTTTACTCTACTTTATAGAGTGTTGAGTGAAATTTATACTATTTGTGAGGCTTGGACCAAAAGGGACTATATTACGCTTTATTCTCTTGTGATTGAACTTGTAAATTCCTCATGTCATGAATTTAATATTGTAGGATGACTTAGCATAAATTGTGATTCTTATTGCGATTGATGTGTTATTACTTGTGTTCGTTTAGTCTTTTCCTAGGTGAAAATCTCACCCCTTGGTTTATCATTTTCATTGTGTGGGAATGCACAACACTTTAAATTTGGGGGTGTGATGAGTGATATTTTCACCTAGATTTTAGTATCTTTTTATATGTGTTTTCATATTATTTCATTCGTATTTATGTGTATTTTGGTTGTATTTTGTGTTTTTATGGAAATATATATGAATGAGCTTAAAGGTATGAATTTTAGGTAAAAGTGAATTCTAGACACGATAAAGAAGATGTGGGAAAAGACGGAGCTCAATTCGAAGTTGAAACGGGGGAGAATGAGTCAAAGCAAAATGCTGAAAAAATACACGTCCAACTTGTGTAATTCTTCTGTATTCGTGTGGAGATCAAAACTGAATGTATGATACATGGTTGGAAAGCCACAAAAGAGAGAAAATGAGAAATTTATGCGCGAAACGGTGAGACTGCGCTACTGAAAATAACCCAACTCGAGTTGAGATAAGGTCGAGTTGGGGTCCAGAATTTATCCAGTGTGCTAACTCGAGTTGTAATGTCCAACTCGACTTGCAACTCGAGTCGAGTAAGGAGCAGGGCAGTGACCAAAAATTATACAGTGAGCCAGCTCGACTTGCAAGCTGCAACTCGAGTTGCTAGCTTGAGTCGAGCTGCCTTCCATAGCCAATCCAGTTTCAGAGCCTCGCAACACGACCGAACAGGCGGATGTACGAGTTGCCAACACGAGTCGAGCCAAGTCTACTCGAGTTACACACAACGTAGCTCGACTTGTGTTGCAACTCGAGTTGGGTAAGGCCAACTTGAGTTGCATGTTTTTGGGCCAAAATTCGAATTTTCATCTGCCAATGTGTGTAAGTGTGTGTAAAAAGCCCAACTAATGTTAAATTCGTGGCCCAACTTGCAGAGGGTATAAATAGCCTCAAGTTCAACATTTAAAGAGATTTTTGGATAGTCCACACAAGGGTTTCACCTCTATACCTAGATCACACACCATTTTCTCCATTTCACACCATCTCTCTCATCCATTCTTCATCTATCCATCTACACTTGATTCCCTCCATCAAATTCACCATCCAAGTGATCAAGGAAGCAAAGGAGAGTGAAGATCACAAGAAGAAGAAGGAGATCTGCATTGAAACACTTCAAAGGGGGAATCTAATTCTAATTTTTGTGAAATTCTTTATAGATTTATCATGGAATTTGTAGATACAATTGTCTATGATTTTTTTCTCTAAGACTATGATAGGCTAATCTCCTTTGTGAGATTAGCTCCATGATTGGTGTTGGATAATTTAGTTTTTATGCAATTTGATTTTAATCTTGAATGGGCTTTGTGTTATTTCTATCATTGATTGGTCATTGCTTGATTTATATGATGATATGTGTGATTAATTGTCATGGACATGTGATTAGATTGAGAAATCAATTATGTGTTTAGGATAGTTCATTAAATCATTTCATCATACACTTCATGTCTATTATTTAGAATGAGATAGAGATATCCTTCTACATTTAGAACCCTTTGATAGAACATTAGCTTAATCGAGAGATTAGTTGATTAGATGAGGAGACCCAAGCCATTAGTGAATTCATAGTACCTTAAAAGAGAATATTGCCTATGATTTAGTACCTCGTTAGGGAACTCGTAGAGTAATTAGTACCTAGTGGGAGCTGTTCACTTTGGTCTCGATCCTATGTGCTTTTGGGAGCCTTGTTGAGGGCCTACATCCTATCCATCTCGAGAGAGAGTTTAGGAGAAATTAGTGATCGCTTCTATGCCTTGTCCATGAGAGATTAGAATTAATTGCATGATTATCTATGCCATGATTATTGTTAATCACATCCTTGCATCATTTGAAATCCATTTATCTTTGCATTTATATTATCTTGATTTCTTTCATTAGTTTAATTGCATTTATTTGCATCTTATCCTTCTATTCCGTCGTCCTTATAAAATCACATAAACTTGATATCGCTTAAACTCTAGTGCCTTCCTCCCTGTGGTTCGATAAATTCTTTAATTGGTCATCCCAACTACAAAATGGCCAATTATAGATCGTCTCACATAAGCCCTTACGTGAGACGGTCAGAAAGTGATTACTTTTATAAAGAAAAGTGATAATAAATTAATAAAAAGTGACAGTGCTAATTCAGGAACAATTTATAGTATAAATAAAAAGTGATAACATTTTATAGCGAAAGTGATAACTATTTTAAAAAGTAAAAAATGGTCTCACGCAAGACGGTCTCACGCAAGACCTACCCATATCTATATATATCTATATCACTTTCTCTATAAAATGTTATCATTTTTATTTATACTATAAATTGTTCATGAAATAGCGCTGTCACTTTTTATTAATTTATTATCACTTTCTGGCCGTCTCACTTTTCTTTATAAGGGCTTATATATATATATATATATATATATATATATATATATATATATATATATATATATATATAAAGAGAGAGAGAGAGAGTCTCTTGTGAGATGGGTTGACTCATTATCAAAGTATGCTTATCGTATAGATAAAGTATGCTTATTTGTAGTTAAAGTATGTTAATATTGAATATTATAACATTCTAAAATCATACTTTAATTCATCATCCATCATACTTTACAAAACACACTTAACAATCATTAAACATATTTTATCTACTCCCTCCGTCCCATTTCAATATTTACATATTTCCAATTTAGGCGTCCCATTTCAATCTTTACATTTCCATTTTTAGTAAATGGATCCTACACAAATTAATTATTTCTCTCTCCATAGGCCCACACATCACACTAATACACCTACCCACTTTACATTAAAATATTATTTCTCTTACCTCATTACACATTAAAATACTACATTATTTAATCTACGTGCAAAATGTAAACGTAAAATTTGAAACGGGACGGAGAAAGTATATAATAGGCATACTATAACACGTCTCACAAACGGTCTCACATAAGTAGCGTCTCACAAGAGACTTTGTCATATATATATATATATATATATATATATATATATATATATATATATATATATATATATATGTGTGTGTGTGTGTGTGTGTGTGTGTGTGTGTCATGGACACAAACACACATATAATTATGTACTCCATCCGTCCCGTCCTAATAATTATATATTTTTAAATTGAGTGATTCATTCTAAGGGTTACGTTTCCTTTTTTGTATATGAGACCCACACAATTAAGTAATTAAAATATCTTAATAGGATCCATCCCTCACATTAATACAACCATCCACTCTACATCAAAATATTATTTCTCTCCCCTCAATACACATTAAAATACTAAATTTCTTAATCCCCATGCATTATAACTAAATTAAAACTCGAAACTCTATGTTGAAAATGAGAAAATGATGTGATAACCAAATCTAAACAAATAAATGATTGTAATTTTACATTTTGGAATTTTAATTAAATAAAATATCATTTGAACGTTATATTTAATCGTGTTTTAAAATAAGTCAAAATTTAAGACTTAATATAAAAGAATAATTTAGTATTATATTTAGTCCTAAATAAGTCCCCACTCATCGATGATATTTCCTACAATATATGAGTATTTAATTTGAAATATGAATAACTGAAAATATACTTTTCTAAGTTATATATCACCTTAATTAAAAAGAAAAATCTATTAAAATCATTCTAAAGTAGTCTTGTATATAATGTAATCAATAGTTGTTAATGTATGACTACGCTTGATTAATATAGTAGGAAATATTAATTAAATATGGAAAAAATTAAAATAAACATCATTAGTAGTAATAAACATCATCGATGCATCTTGATTTCTCATCAAAAATGAAAGAAACCCGCAGAAAATATCATCACCTATTTCCGCTGAAGGTTGGCTAAAGTGATGCCATTATGAGTTGCCTCCTCCTTTGTATCGTGTTGCATGATCCTTTGCCGAAAAAAAATCGCTGCAAATCTAGTTTTCGATGCCAAAGTTTTGCCATTGAGAATCTAGTCAGTTGTCGTTGCTGAGGTATTGCCTCTAAACCGAGCGCCATCGTCAAAGTGTTGCTACTATTGAGGTATGTTCTGATTAGCTCCATTCATTAGATTATATGCTTGTTCAACGCAATTGAGAAGAACATGCAGACAGCAGATAGAAAATTATTAGGGTTAAAGATGTGATAGTAAAGCATCTAAATAAGGAAATAAGAATAAAATGAATGGTGAGAAATTAAAGAGAAATTGAGAAGAGATGAGAAATTGAAAAGAGATTTTGATCCAAAAATTTTGAGTGGGAAAAAAAGGTTGACTTTAGGTGCTTTTATATATAATATATAGATAGATATAGATATAGATATACTCTCTGAGTCCCCTTTAAATGATCATTCTTTTTATTTTGGGTGTCTTACTAAAAAGTTCCATTTTCTTTTTTATACACATGTGATTCACACACACCCACTAATACAATTAAAATATAGAGCTTACACACCCACTTATACAACTAAACTACATATTAAATAATAATACTCTTTAATCCACGTACAAAAAACAAAAGTACCATTTTGCATGGGACAGAGGGAGTATATATTATATTGGCTAATTATACTGCGCACCCGGGTGCACCTTAAGATAGGCTTGACCCACATTAAAAAAACGTATACAAATATAAAAACATATACAATTATGAACAAAAATGTATACAATTTAATTGTTAATTTTTTTAATGAAAAATTGAGTGTAAAAAAATATACAATTATTAAAAAAAATATATATACACTATTGAATAAAAAGTTATATACATAGATGCTAGTTTTTAATATGAAAATTTTAGTGTGAAAAAAGTATACAATTATTAAGAAACATGGGGATAAAAACCTTTTTAGTCCCATAACTTTCCCCATGGGCTTTTTTAGTCCCAAAAAAGATAAGTTTGCCAAATTAGTCCTATCGGCGAAGAAATAAGGCAAAAAACATCCTATTTTAGCCGGAAAAAGCTGACATCACCTGGAAACAGCCACGTCACAGCCGGAATCCTAGAAATTCGGCCGGTATGATGACATGGTGCCCTGATGGCAGGTAAGTCAGCGGGATAAGAGCCTATTCAGTCCCATAACTTTCTCCATGTTCTATTTTAGTCCCAATAAAGATAAGTTTGTCAGTTTAGTCCCACTTGTGTAGAAATAGGCCCAAACATATCCTATTTTTTCCAGAAAATGCTGACATCATCGGAATCGCCAATTTTCAACCGGGACGATGACGTAGCGCCCTGATGGCAGGTGAGTCAAAAAATTAAATATTATTTTAATGCTAATAAGATATTTTTATTTAAACAATTTCGATCGGTGTCATGGCCGATGGCGAAATCGTGGTCGCTGGCGAAGTTCTGGTGTTTGTGATGTGGGCCTTGATGGCGGCGATTTTGTGCCAGAAGAGAAATGGGCTGATGACCTTTAATAATTTTTTTTCCTAATTATTTAAAATTTTAGAAAATAAAAATGCCTTGTTGGTATTAAAATAATATTAATTTTGACTGAAAATCAACGATTCTGGCTGTCACTTGACAATCACGTGTCATTTTTCGATGATGTCCGCATTTTTCAGCGAAAATAGGACTTGTTTGGTCCTAATTCTATAAGGGTGGGACTAAATTGACAAACTTATCTTTATTGGGACTAAAATAGAACATGATGAAAGTTATGGGATTGAATAGACTCTTATCCCGCTGACTCACCTGCCATCAGGCGCGACGTCATCATACCGGTCGGAATTCTAGGATTCCGGCTGTGACGTGGATGTTTTCAGGTGATGTCAGTTTTTTCCGGCGAAAATAGGACGTTTTTGGCCCTATTTCTTCGCCGGTGGGACTAATTTGGCAAACTTATCTTTTTTGGGACTAAAAAAGACCATGGGAAAAGTTATGAGATTAAAAAGGTTTTTATCCCAGAAACATGTGTACAAAATAGAATAACATGTATATAAAATAGAATAAAAAGTTATACACATATAGGTGCACTCTTTTACCCGAGTGCACCTAATATCAAGTCTATTATAATAGTACTAAAGTTCACCTATAACTTAGGCTTCGTTTACCTTGATAGGAAGGGTGTGGAAAACTAAGGATAATTTGAGCCTTAGTTGAGAGTTGGATTAGGGTTAATCATGACACGAGGGTTTAGAATAGACGGTTTACTTCCTAGTTTAATTTTAAGCATTTTTACAATATTATCCTTAAGTTAAGATTAAAAAATGATTTTTGTTTTCCCCTTCCCTAGCGTTATTAAACAGACGGCAAGACAGAGCTCCTATCTCATCTCCAATGGTCTCTCCGCTAATATATAGTCCGTCGATAATATCGAAAAAGCGGAGTGCCCCATCTACGTCAAAAAGGAAATTAATACTCTTTGTTATTTTGATACGTATTTATTCTGTCATTTTGCTCTAATCGTTACAAAATATTCAATTCCTTTTCTGGTTGATATGACCCACAAAAAACAATTATTATACTTAATTCACTGCATATAGTGTCTTATTCAATACAAATACAAATACATACCATACATAAAAATATTATATTCTTCAATTAACTATTTAAATTATTATACTGATTAATTCACGTGTCAAAAGCAAATGGTTACGTTTTAAGGAATGAAAATACTACTTTGTTATAAAAAATAAAAAAAATAACAAAATGAATAACTTTCATTATAACTGATGGGTATATATTATGTAATTTTCGAATCCTGAATACTATATATATATTGAATATAAAAAGTACTTCCCACGTTTTATATTTATTTTATATTTTCTATTTTTTTTTGGTATACATTAATAACCTGAAAAATCATCTTAATTTTAAAATATTATTCACACCTACCAAACATAACATATTTTATATTTTATTTATTATTTAAAAATAAAATAATACAATACTCCTAAAAAAATCAATAAAATTAGTAAAAAAATAAATTTTCTTAAACTAGGTGTTTATGTTAACCATGCATATAAATATGAGACAGAGGGTGTATATAATTTAGGGTAGGTCTTGAGTGAGATCGTTTCACGGATCCCCTCATGTGAGACGGATCCTATCCTACCATTAGTATAAAATAAAAATAAAAAATAAATAAAAGCCTTGTTTGGCTTGCTTAATTGATTAAGATTACCGAATTATTATACGTACTAATGGTTAATCGACGGCCGTCCACCATCAGGTCTTTCAAATCAATTACTAGTTTCCAATTTTAATAATTTTATTATATATATATTTTATTATTATTATTATTATTATTATTATTATTATTAATTAATTATTCAACTATAATAATATTATTAGTAATCAATTATATAGGAGTATGACTTATTAGATAATTGAACTATTCTGTTATCACTTTATCTTGATCGAATAATATTTTATATTAAAACTGTTATTACTTTTTATTCATTTTACAAATTGTTCATAAAATAATTTAATTAAACGGTTATCACTTTTATTTTTATCATGTATCACTTTTTATTGAAAATGTTATCATTTTTACTGTTCCGGCGAATTATTCGTAAAACAACAATAATTCAATAAATTATCGTGAAATAAATTTTTGTAATTAGTCATCACTTTTATTTAAATATATTATCACTTTTTCTATTAAAATGTTATCACTTTTTTTATACTATAAATTTTTATGAAATAGTTCACAACACCATTATCACTTGTTTTTAATTGGGTATCACTTTTAATTATATGAGTGTATATTGGGTGCATCCGGGTGCAAGGGTGCACTCATATGCATGTGTATGACTTTTTATTCTATTTTATATACACATTATTCTATTTTGTATACGTGTTTTGTAATAATTGTATACTTTTTTCACACTAAGTTTTTCATTAAAAAAAAATAACATCCATATGTGTATAACTTTTTATTCAATAGTGTATTGTTCTTAGCCTCATTTTTGGTATCAAAATGAATTAGAGTAAGAGACTCTATCGTTGTTGTACACGTGTGACCAAGTAACAAAATTTATAAGTATGCCGTACCAAAGGAAAATAAACTCATAGTTGTATCCGAATTTGTCATTAATTGTGCTTTGTAAGAGTGACAAGATTGAAGGTTTGGTTTTATACTACTTATGATTCTAATCAATTAACTAAGAAATCAATTAACAACAAAATGTATCAAATATCAAACAAGTAACAAAATTAATGGAATGGATAGAATGTATCTAAGAAGAGAGCAAGGCTAATCATACTCATGATTAAGAAACTAGCTAGATATGCATGACTCTTAATATTGAACTTTATTAATTATGGACTAAAAGCAATCACGTTTTTACCCTTAATCCCTATGGCCAAGGTGATTAGGTTCTTGACTCTTCAATAAGTCTAAATCTCCTAAGATTGTTCATACTATCAATTCCCTTAAGGTACTATGATCATAGTTTGGTTCTTTTCACTCAATTTCTTAAGTGTCCCTTTATAAGTGCTCTAAGCATAAGAAGGGTATGACTTACCTCCCCTAACACTAACATGCATGTTCATCTCAATACATGATTCAATTAAACCACTAAACGTAATATTGGAATGACCATCCTAATACTATGAATAGAGAATTCAACCACACAAATAATGAAATGAAACATGGATCATTAATCATAAAAGAAAATCCAAAATCAACTCAATGCAACATCTCAAATCCTACATATCTAGCATTCTTCTCAACCAATTCTCAACCAATCATATGATTAGCCCTACTATAGGACTAGCCATTACACATTGTGTTTAGATCAATACATTTAAAGGCATATTCCATTTGAGCCAAAATATGAAGAAAATCAATAATTGAAAAGTAGATTGACTTTCCTTTTGTGAAGATGGCCTTTCTTCTTTCCAAAATGCTAAAATCTTCAACCATTGATGAATACATCTTTTTAGATTGGTGGATGGATGGACTTATGGATAGATTTAGGAAGATCAAGTAGATTAGATGGATGAAGTGAAGGGTGGAAGAGATGGAGATGAATGTGTGTGATTTTGGTGTTTAGTGTGTGTGGAAACTGCTACAAAATGATTCCCCCCTTAATTTTCGCACCAATTGAGTATTTAAACCCCTTGGGAACCTTCTAGAAGCTTCTGGAATTTTCCTGGCTTTTTTCATTTTTACCCAACTCGACTCGAGTAACCAACTCGAGCTCAATCCTATCAAGTCGAGTTGTGTGACTCTGCAAACTGAATAATTTTTCGGACCTAGCTCGACTCGAGTTGCAAGTCGAGTTGGGACTTGCAACTCGAGTTGGCTCTCTGGACATCTTCTCTGCTCCACATGACCTACGGCTCGACTTGTCCTGACCCAATTCGACTCGAGTTGGGTAACTCGAGCTGTTGCCTGTTAACTCATGTTGGCTCGATCAGAAACTGAAATTTTCGCAGGCCTCAACTCGACTCGAGTTGCAAGTCGAGTTGGACCTTGCAACTCGGGTTGGGTTATTTTTAGCAGCGCAGTCTCACCTTTTCGTGCATAACTTCTATATCCGATCTCCGATTTGAATGATTCTTGTGCTCACGTGATCCTCTCTTCCTTGGCTTTCCAACCATATATCACACCTCTAGTTTTGTACTCCACATGAATACAGAAAAATTACACAAATTGGATGTGTGTTTTTTCAGCATTTTGTTTTGGCTTGTTTTCCCTCGTTTCAATTCCGAATTGAGCTCTGTTTTTTCTCACATCTTCTTTATCGCGTCTAGAATCCATTTTTACTTGAAAATCACACAAATTACACCAAAACACTAATTTTTTAAATATTTACAAATATCGCGCATTTATGGCACTTATTCATTAAAATCACACATTTATCATTTCAAAGCATAAATCTCCATATCTTCATATAACACCACCAAATGATATGCAAAATGAATAAAAACACACAAAAATACATAATAAAAGACACTAAAATTTAGGTAAAAATGACGATGATCAACCCCCAAACTTAAAGTGTTATTTGTCCTCGAACAACGAATAATGATAAACAAGAGGAGAAATTTTTACCTAGAAAAATACCTAACGAACATAAACCACAACACATCACAAGTAATAAGGACTATAAAATCAAATTAAGTATTTTTACATCATCAAACTCATAAATAAAAGATTAACAAGTTCAATCTCAAGATGACAAAAGAGTAATCAAATTCCTTTCGATCCAAGCCTCTCATAGGATATCACATTCACTCAACACTCTATGAAGTAGGGTTTTTATAACACTCATCAACCGGTTGAAACCGACACACCATAGGCTTGCTCATAGACTATGTTCATAAGCCACCCTAGTTTCAAAATGTGAGCACAAAGGTCATTATCTTTGGATGTAATGTTTAGGCTCTTTGGTAAGGTAGGAAAAAATTTAGATAAGAGTGACTTACATGTGTAGATAATCGAAGAGATGATTCTTCTCCCCAATATCTTCACTTTCAAACTTCCTTCATTTTTCAAATATTCATAAATACTAAACATCAACATACCATGGATTCATTGAGCTTCTTCTAACTTGCATGCTTTATTTCTTTGACTTTTAAATTTCCTTGAGCATGTTTTATGATTTGCTCATTTTTCCTTTTTGTTGAAGTTGCATTTGCATTTATCTCTAGCTCTTTCATCCTTTTCTTGATTCACCATTCCTTTATTTTCTTGCACATTTCCACCATCAAACCTTGTAAACCGTCATCTCCTCAATTACCCACACTTAGGTTATATATATAAAGTTTAAGTGGATTTTCAAGACTTGTATTGTGCTCAAATCACAAAGAATAGGCTTATAGGCTTAAAATGGCTAACTAGGGATGATATTTGGGTAAGGAATTTTTTATGGCTATGACTTCACTTAGCAAGGATGGTCTAAGATCATATTACAAATTTCAACCATTCGAGCTTCATTCCTATAGTCCATGAGTAAATTCTAGTTTGTCTAAGTTTAACCAGTCCTCTCATCAAAAATTAATCAAGGAGGCACGGTTGAGGCTCAACTCTCTCAAGCTTTTGCTTGAATCAAAAAGAAACATAATTACCCTTCGTACTTCTCAAAATTGAACAAATTATGTAATCCATGTCACAATTTTGACTAGTAAAAATCCTTAATATGCTTGCCATCACCTATCACAAATAATGCATCATAGTTCACATTCAAAAATATTTAACACCTTCCCAAAACATACCACTAAACACACCTATACAAGAAATAAAATCAAACATAACACATAAGAAAAGACTCACCAAACTAAAAACATAACAAAAGCACATAACATACATGACCAAAATCATCCATCATAAGAAATTACAGCATATCAACTCATCAACCATAACAAATAAGCTCAACAAACATCACATCCTTATTGAAAATGAAATCCTAGATTACGAAAGTAAACCTCCCACAAATATAACACATGAAGTAGCATGTTAATCCAATACAATCAAAATCAATATCAATTCATGTCAAGCAATTAGAAGTAATAAGATGTAGAGTAAACTCCCTTAAACATTCGAGAATGGAAATGGTTGGCATGAGCTTCCGCCTTGCATCCACAATGTTTTCTCGATTTGATCTTCGGGCTCAATTCATGCTTCCACTATACTTCATTTATACTCAACAACTCATCAAAAACCATCAGCTCAATAATTGCAATACAAATAAGGACTATCATGCATTTTAACACAACCAAACGAACCAAAATTATAACCAAACTCATGAGAAAATTTTAAAATTGATCCAATTTTACACAAGATAATCCCTCAATAAATCATTAATCAAGAACTATAGCACATTCAAGTGGTGAATCACACCACACACTCTCCCTCCAAACTTAAATCGAAACAAGAGTTGAAAAGTAAGTTTGCAAAAAGTGGTGAGACTTACCCTTGTAGTTTCTAATGATCTTCATGAAGTTACCTTGTGATGACGTATGTGCACTTTCAATATTCAAGTATGGCCACCACACTCTCCCCCCAAACTTAAATTAACACAAGTGTTAAATTTAAGTTTGTAAAGAGTGATGTGACATACATTTTCATTCCAAATCTAGCACATCTCGTCTCTTCCATATATATTTTTCTCAATGAGCACAATCCACCTACATACCAAACTATAAATAAAAATAATTAAAAATAAACATAAAATAAAATCTACTCTACTAAGCACTCAAAGAGTTTCAAGAAGAGAGAGTATCCACATATACTATCTCCTTTTGAGAAGGAGATAGGTAATGTTTCACCCTATGACCATTCACTACAAACTCATTATTGGGACCCTTTAGCTTCAATGTATTTCCACTCAATACTTCAAGCACCTCATATAGCCCTATCCATTTAGACTTAATCTTTTCGGGGAACAACGTAAGCCTCAAATTGAATATAAGAACTTTGTCCCTGGGAGCAAACGTCTTCTCTTTCACTTTAGCATCATGCCATCTCTTCATATTCTCTTTGTAAATGATGGAGTTATCAAATGCCCTTCCTCTAAACTCCTCTAGCTCAACCATTTTCAACAACCTTGCTTTGCCACTCTCCCCTTCATCCATATTAAGGCGTTTAATAGCCGACAATGCACGGTGTTCCAATTCTACGGGAAGATGACAAGTTTTACCATAAACCAATTGATATGGTGACATACCAAGAATGATCTTAAAAGCCGTGCAATATGCCCATAAGACATCGTCAAGCTTCTCCGATCAATCCTTCCTCCCCCCATTGATTGTCTTCTCCAAAACTAACTTGATTTGACAGTTTGAGACCTCTGCCAATCCATTTGCTTGAGGGTGGTAAGGTGTAGCCACTCGATGCTTCACTCCATATTTTTTCAACAATTCTTCCATCAACTTATTTACAAAATAAGATCCTCCATCGCTCACTAATGCCCGTGGAACTCCAAACCTAGTAAAAATATTCTTTTTCAAGAATCTTTGCACAATTAAAGCATCATTTGTCTTCGTGGGGATTGCCTCCACCCACTTGGACATATAATCCACAGCTACCAAGATATACATATATCCTTGAGACGAGGGAAACGGTCCCATGAAATCAATACCCCAAACATAAAAAATTTCCACATCAATTCTTAAGCTCATTGGTATCTCATCTTTCTTACCTATTCCCCCTACTCTTTGGCATCTATCACACTTAGCCCAAACTTCTTTGCATCTTTGAACAATGTAGGCTAATAAAAATCCGATTGTAAGACCTTAGCCCCCGTCTTTTGATGACCAAAGTGACCCCCACACAAAGACGAGTGACAAAGCTCAAGAATCCCTATGACTTCTTCATTGGCCACACACCTTCTTATGACTCCATCATTGCAAATCTTAAAAAAAAAGGCTCATCCCACAAGTATTTATTTACTTCAATATAAAACCTTTTTACCTTATACTCATTGAGCAACGTGGGCTTGATTTCACAAATAAGAAAGTTGACATAATCGGCATACCAAGGTGGTTCATTTATAATGAGAGTATACACTTGCTCAACTTCAACTTGAAGGATTTCCTCATCTGGGAACTCATCCCCAATCGGCTTCATGTCCTCATTCTCTCCTCCATTTTCCAATCTAGATAAATGATCCGCAATCATATTCTTGACATCTTTCTTATCCTTGATCACCACATCAAATTCCTGTAAAAGTAGTACCCAACGGATAAAATGAGATTTAGCATCTTTCTTACTCATTAGATATTTTATAGCCGCGTGATCCGTGTAGACAATAGTTTATGTTCCAACCAAATATGGCCGAAACTTCTGAAAAGCATACACGACGGCTAAAAATTCCTTCTCCGTTGTGGTGTAATTAACTTAGCATGAATTCAATATCTTTGAGGCGTAATAGATTGCTCTAAAATTTTTCTCCCTTGTTTGTCCCAACACCACTCCTACGGATTGATCGCTAGCATCACAATGCAATTCAAATTGTAGGCTCCAATCCAGGGTAACGAGTATTGGAGAGGAAGTGAGAGCATCCTTGAGCACCTGAAATGAGACACGACATTCATCATTGAAGTTAAATGAACAATCTTTTTCAAGTAGTTTACAAAGAGGTTTAGCAATTTTTGAAAAATCCTTAATGAAGCGTCTATAAAAGCCCGCATGACCTAAGAACGATCTCATCCCCTTCTCACTAGTAGAAGGGGAAAGACGTTCTATGTCTATTACTTTAGCTCTATCTACTTTTAAACCATGCTTTGAAATATGATGCACCAAAACGATCCCATCGGTCACCATAAAGTGGCATTTTTCCCAATTCAACACAAGATTCAATTCTTCATACCTCTACAACACAATAGTGAGATTAGTCAAGCAAATATCATAAGAGGAACCATATATGGAAAAATCATCCATAAACACCTCCATAATATTTTAAATTAAACCATCGAAGATAGACATCATACAATGCTGAAAAGTGGCAGGGGCATTACATAGACCAAAAGACATCATTCTAAATGCAAACGTACCATAAAGACATGTGAATGTTGTATTCTCTTGGTCTTCTGGGGCAATCAATATTTGATTGTACCCGGAATACCTATCAAGAAAATAATAGTACTCATGCCCCACAAGTCGATCCAACATTTGGTCTATGAATGGCAATGAAAAATGATCTTTACGAGTATTTTCATTCAATTTACGATAATCAACACATACTCTCCAACCCGTGATAGTTCGGGTGGCAATTGTTTCATTCGTATCGGATCAAACAATTGTCATGCCACCTTTTTTTGCTACTACATGTAGAGGACTCACGTATTGACTATCACTAATTGGAAAGATTATTCCCGCATCAAGCTATTTTAACACCTCTTTTCTCACCACTTCTTGCATTATAGGATTTAATCTACGTTGGTTTTGCACACATGACTTTTTATCATCAATCAAATGAATCTTATGCATACATAAAAATGGGCTTTTACCTTTCAAGTCTTTTATACTCCAACCAATAGAAGATTTATGCTCCCTTAACACTCTTAACAACTTTTTCAATTTTAAATCATTAAGGTAAGAAGATACAATTACCGGATACTTTTTATTCTCTTCCAAGTAAGCATACTTCAAATGTTCCGGTAATGGATTCAACTCCACCTTCTTCTCTTGCACATCTTCTTTTGGTTCTTCATCAAGTTTCTCCACTTTTGTTTCCTTTGCTTCGACACTTGAGAGTTCCCTACAAGCATTTAAATCATGCAATTCATCAATTAGTTTATCATTTTCTAAACAAAAAGAAGACTTAGATTTTATAGATTTAATAGAGTAAGAGTGGCTTAAGATAATTTCCAACGGATCCTTGGAGTGAAGATGATACATATGCTCTTCAACAATGTTGTCCACAGCCTCCAATCTTCTACACTCCTCCTTATTCCTAGGATACCTCATAGCCTCTCTTAATGAAAAGATTACCTCTTCCTCATTCACCCTTAAGGTTAGCTCCCCTTTCTCCAGAACTATCAATGCTTTTCCCTTAGCAAGAAATGGACGACCAAGTATCAACGGGACATTTGCATCTTCATCCATATCTAATACCACAAAATCAATAGGGAATACAAACTTGCCAACTTTGATCAATACGTCTTCCACAATTTCTTTTGGATGCGTCAACAACCGGTCAGCTAATTGAAGTGTGACCAACGTCGGTTTGACCTCACCAATACCCAATTTCTTGAAAATTGACAAGGACATCAAGTTAATACTAGCCCCCAAATCACATAAAGCTTTGTAGTTCTCATGCTCTCCCATCTCACATGGAATAGTAAAACTCCCCGCATCTTTCAATTTAGGGGGAAGTTTCTTTTGTAAGATGACACTACACTCCTCCGTTATGTTCACCGTTTCAAACTCTCCCAAGCTTCTTTTCTTTGGCAATATATCTTTCAAAAACTTGGAGTAGTTGGGCATTTGAAGCAAAGCATCTGCAAAAGGAATATTTACATGTATTTTCTTCAACATCTCAACAAACTTGACAAATTTCTCTTCCAATCCCTTTTTCAAGCATATTTGTGAAAACAGAATTGCAACGGGCAACTTAGGTATTCCCCATTCATCCCTTTCAAACTTCTCTTCTCTCTCTTTACGTTTTGCTTCTCTACATCTTTCTCATTTCTTTGGAGACTTCACTTTTTCTTCTTCAAGTATAGGGGTACTTTCATCTTTTTCAACAATTTCAACTTCTTTCTCTTTCCCTTCTTCATCCACTCTTTCCATAGGCTCAAGTTCACACTCTACTCCTTCTACTTTCGTTGCCATAGAAGGCATTTTTATTTTGTTCTACTACGAAGTTCAATCGCCTTGTATTGCTCCTTCGGGTTAGTAATGGTCGTAGATGGAAACTTCCCTTGACGATGAACATCCCCCCTTTCACTTGTCATTTGACTCATTTGTATGTTCAAAGCTTTGAATCTCGTATCACTCAACTCTTTCTCTTGTTTCATAAACTCAAATCTTTTATCATTCACCTCTTTCTCTTGTTTCATAAAATCAAACATCTTGGCCATTTGATCCTCCATTGTAGGCTTCCCTTCACCATTTTGAGCTTTCTCTCCCGGATTAGTGCTTGGTGGAAGAGTAAGGGCATTCCCTTGATTCCCATATGACAAATTCTCATACCTATGAGGTTGATTGAAATTTTCTTGAAATTACCTTGCCCCCATTGATGAGTGATATTTTCACCTAGATTTTAGTATCTTTTTATGTGAGTTTTCGTATATTTTTATCCGTATTTTGAGTCATTATTGGTGGTGTTATGTGTTTCTTGGAATTTGTGTGTGAATGAACTTATAAATGATGAATCAGGTAAAAAACGGAACAAAAACGGAGTCGGGAGAAAAAGAGAGGAAAAACAACACAACACGGTCGGCCGTGTCACGTACACGGGCCGTGTCGCGTACACGGTTTGAGTTCCTCGCACGGGCCTGTGCCGTTAGCCGTGCGCGGAAGCCAGATAGCACAACACGGCCACACCTGCGGCTGTGTGCGGTGCACGAGCCGTGCGCTGCTTGAAGCGTGCATTGACCAAAAACCCTAAACACGACTCGAGCCGAGCTGCAGCGCACGAGCCGTGTAGGTGTTAATTGTGCTGAAAAATCCAAATTCCTTCTAGAAGGCCCATGGGGGTATAAATACCTCTCCATTCAACATTTTGATCATCAACCCACGAAATTAAGCTGCCAACACACACCTCACATACCATTTCCTCCATTCTTCACCATCATCTTCATCCATCCATCTACACTTGATCTCCTCCATCAAATCCACCATCTAAGTGATCAAGGAAGCAAGGGAGAGTGAGATCACAAGAAGAAGAAGGAGATCTCCATTGAAGTACTTCAAAGGGGGAATCTAATTCTATTTTTTGTGCATTTCTTTATAGATTGATCATGTTTTGTAAGGATCTTAATGTCTATGTTAATTTTCTTATGGATATGAGAGGCTAATCTCCTTTGTGAGATTAGCTCCATGATTGGTGTTGGATAATTTAGTTTTTATGCAAATTGATTTTAATCTTGAATGGGCTTTGTGTTATTTCTATCATTGATTGTTGATTGCTTGATGTATATGATGATTTGTGTGATTAATTGTCATGGGCATGTGATTAGATTGAGAAATCAATTATGTGTTTAGGATAGTTCATTGAATCATTTCATCATACACTTCATGTGCATTAATTTAGAATGAGATAGAGATATCTTTCTAGATTTAGAACCCTTTGATAGAACATTTGATTAGCTTAATCGAGAGATTGGTTGATTAGGTGAGGAGAACCAAGCCATTAGTAAATTCATAGTACCTTAAAAGGGAATATTGCCTATGATTTAGTACATAATTAGGGAACTCATAGAGTAATTAGTACCTAGTGGGAGGTGTTTGCTATGGTCTCGATCCTATGTGCTTTTGGGAGTCTTGTTGAGGGCCTACATCCTATCCATCTCGAGAGAGAGTTTAGGTGGAATTAGTGATCGCTTCTATACCTTGTCCATGAGAGATTAGAATTAATTGCATGATACTTAATTATCTATGCCATGATTGTTGTTAATCTCATCCTTGCATCATTTGGAACCCTTTTATCTTTGCATTCATTTTATCTTTATTTCTTTCATTAGTGTAATTGCGTTTATTTGCATCATATCCTCTCTTCCGTCGTCCTTATAAAATCACGATAAACTTGAGATCGCTTAAACTCTAGTACCTTCCTCCATGTGGTTCGATAATTTCTTTAATTGGTCATGCCCACTAAACTATGGTTAATCACCCATCCTCCTTGCCTTTGTTGATATCCTCCTCCATGGTTACCAAAATTACCACCATAATTCTCTTGAAAGTTCCTTCCTTGCATGAAGGCAACTTCCTCAAGTGACATCTCCGATGGACACCAAGTATCTTGAATTTCAAAATTAGAGGACATACCTTGTTGAGGCATAGATGTAGACATTTGACAATTTTGAGAAGATTGACTCATATTAGGCATACCTTGTTGAGGATTCGGAAGCATTTTTTGATTCACCATAGGTATAAAGTTTGGAGACACTTGCAAGTTAGCATTCATCCTCTTAAGTATCTCCGTGATGGCCTTGTCGGTCATATCTTCATTAGGCACCTCCACCTTTTTCACCTATTGCAAGCACACTTCTTCCATCTTAGCAATTCTCTCCCTTTCATACATTCCCGCAACTCTATCCATAGGTCATTGACCCGTATTCAAGGCAATCTCTTCACATACAGCAATAGCTCTTTCCGGAGTTTGCCCCAATATAGAACCTTCCGCCGAAGCATCAACAAGCATCCTTTCACTTTCATTCAAACCGGCATAGAAAAATTCTACTTGTTGATCCTCGGGAAATCCATGTTGTGGACACTTCCTTAGCATTTCTTTGAACCGGTCCCAACCCTCACTAAAAGTTTCAAGAGGCATTTGCTTAAACTGTAATATTTGACCTTTTAGATGCAACATCTTTGATGGTGGGAAATACTTGCTTAGGAACCTTTGAGCCAACTCTCTCCATGTAGTATAAGATCCCGGAGGTATAGTATGAAATCAAGCCTTAGCTTTATCCCTTAATGAAAAGGTAAAGAGCTTCATCTTGACAATATCGTCACTCACTCTGTTGATCTTGATGGTATTAGCTAACTCCGTGAATTGAGATAAGTGAGCATTTGGATTTTCCATTACTCCACCTCCAAATTGATTTGCTTGCACCATATTGATCAATTCCGTCTTGATCTCAAAATTGTTGACATTCAATGGCGGCCCCATAGCATAATTTCTAAATTGAGGTTGGAAATGATCTCGAATATTCATTCCCGCTCCATTATGTCCATGGCCCCGAGGTTGATTTTGCACTACCGGAGGAGCTTGTTGGTTATCTCTAGCTTCTTGTTGTGCCATCAAGTTTTGAATAATCACTTGCAATTGTTGATTTTGCAAGTGCATTTGTTGCGCATAAGCTTGTGGCACAAACTCTCCTCCTCGAACATTATCACTCCCTTGAAAATTCCTCATATGTCCTTCTTCATCAACCATATTAGCATTATCCAATATGTTTTCCATAACCTCCTCCGTAGGATCTAGCACTCCTCTCCTTTGTATTCTTAAGGTAGCTTCTAATTCCAAGTTCAAAGGTTCAATAGATTGAGACCTTGAACGAGTTTGCATGTACCTACAAAATTTTCCAAATTAGTTCTCTAAATAACCAAGACAACGTAAACAAGTAAACAAATAAAAGAAATACTCTTATCAAAACTAATCAAATTTAAACTCGTTACAACCAAAAGTTTAATATTTTCCCGCAAGCGGCGCCATGTTCTTAGCTTCATTTTTTGTATCAAAATAAATTAGAGTAAGAGACTCTATCATTGTTGTACACGTGGGACCAAGTAATAAAATTTATAAGTATATCGTCCCAAGGAAAAGTAAACTCATAGTTGTATCCGGATTTGTCATTGATTGTGCTTTGTAAGAGTGACAAGATTGAAGGTTTGGTTTTATACTACTTATGATTCTAATCAATTAACTAAGAAATCAATTAACAACTAAATGTATCAAATATCAAACAACTAACAAGATTAATGGAATGGATAGAATGTATCTAAGAAGTGAGCAAGACTAATCATACTCATGATTAAGAAACTAGTTAGATATGCATGACTCTTAATATTGAACTTCATTAATTATGGACTAAAATCAATCACGTTTTTACCCCTAATCCCTATGGCCAAGGTGATTAGGTTCTTGACTCTTCGACAAGTCCAAATCTCCTAAGATTGTTCATACTCTCAATTCCCTTAAGGTACTATGATCATAAGTTTGGTTCTTTTCACTCAATTTTTTAAGTGTCCCTTTATAAGTGCTCTAAGCATAAGAAGGGTATGACTTACCTCCCCTAACACTAACATGCATGTTCATCTCAATACATGATTCAATTAAACCACTAAACATAATATTGGAATGACCATCCTAACACTATGAATAGAGAATTCAACCACACAAATAATGAAATGAAACATGGATCATTAATCATAAAAGAAAATCCAAAATCAACTCAATGCAACATCTCAAATCCTACATATCTAGCATTCTTCTCAACCAATCATATGATTTGCCCTACTATAGGACTAGCCACTACACATTGTGTTTAGATTAATATATTCAAAGGTTTGTTCCATTTGAGCCAAAATATGAAGAAAATCAACAATTGAAAAGTAGATTGACTTCTCTTTTGTGAAAATGACCTTCCTTCTTTCCAAAATGCTAAAATCTTCAACCATTGATGAATACCTCTTCTTAGATTGGTGGATGGATAGACTTATGGATAGATTTGGGAAGATCAAGTGAATTAGATGGATGAAGTAAAGGGTGAAAGAGATGGAGATGAATGTGTGTGATTTTGGTATTTAGTGTGTGTGGAAACTGCTCCAAAATTATTCCCCCTTAATTTTTGCACCAATTGAGTATTTAAACCCCTTGGGAACCTTCTAGAAGCTTCTGGACTTTTCTGGGCTTTTTTCCATTTTTACCCAACTCGACTCGAGTAACCAACTCGAGCTCTCGCCTGTCAAGTCGAGTTGTGTGACTCTGCGAACTGGACAATTTTTCGGACCTAGCTCGACTCGAGTTACAAGTCGAGTTGGGGCTTGCAACTCGAGTTAGCTCTCTAGACATCTTCTCTGCTTCGCATGACTTACGGCTCACTTGTCCTGACCCAGCTTGACTCGAGTTGGGTAACTCGAGCTGTTGCCTGTTAACTCGTGTTGGCTCGATCAGAAATTGAAATTTTTGCGGGCCTCAACTCGACTCGAGTTGCAAGTCGAGTTGGACCTTGCAACTCGAGTTTGGTCACTGCATGTATGCTGACCTTGCTCGACTCACAGCTCGACTCGAGTTGCAAGTCGAGTTGGACCTTGCAACTCGAGTTGGGTTGTTTTCAGCAGCGCAGTCTCACCGTTTCGTGCATAACTTCTATATTCGATCTCCAATTCGAATGATTCTTGCGCTCAGGCGATTCTCTCTTCCTTAGCTTTCCAACCATATATCACACCTCCTATTTTTTGCTCCACATGAATACAAAAAAATTACACAAGTTGGACGTGTATTTTTTCAGCATTTTGTTTTGGCTTGTTTTCCCTCGTTTCAACTGAGAATTGAGCTCCGTTTTTTCCCACATCTTCTTTATCGCGTCTAGAATCTATTTTTACCTAAAAATCACACAAATTACACCAAAACACCAATTTTCTAAATATTTACAAATATCGTGCATTTATGGCACTTATTCATTAAAATCACACATTTATCATTTCAAAGCACAAATCTCTATATCTTCATATAACACCGCAAAATGATATACAAAATGAATAAAAATACACAAAAATACATAATAAAAGACACTAAAATTTAGGTAAAAATGACGACGATCATGTATACATGTTTTTTTAATAATTGTATATTTTTTACACTCAATTTTTTTATTAAAAAACTAACAATTAAATTGTACACATTATTGCTCATAATTGTATACATTATGTTTCTGGTTATATTTGTATATGGGTGCACCCTAGCTTAGGGTGCACCCGGGTGCACCATATAATTAGCCATAATTATAAAGGTTATCACATATTATCACATTTTATAAATTTATAATATTCAAATTAAATGAATTTTTTTTTGAATTATTACATTTTTAAATAATAAAAATATAAATTAAATAAGAAAAACGTAGGAAAAAATATATCCTACATATAAGTCTTAATTAATTTCTCTTTCATAATTAATTTTTAAAATTTCTAATTTGATATTAACCAAATAAGGCCCTTTAAATTTATTTAAGCTCGCCTAATTATTTTTCTTTACAACTAATTTTTTAATTTTTTAATTTCATAATAACCAAACAAAGCCCTTAAAAATTAGTTAAATGGGTTAATGGATTATCCGTCTCACATAAGAGGATCCGTGAGACGATCTCATCCAAGTTTTTGCTTATAATTTAAATATGAAAAATAAATTATATTACTATATAATAATAATAATAATAATAATAATAGTCAAAAAGATATTTTCATTTCCATCAATAATGTAATTTTGACGTTTCTAGAAGATTATTGAACCTTTGTTAATTATTGTCTCTGGACAAAAATCAAAGAGTACCATGTGTGCAAGTGTGTTTGGTTTGTGCTTCATCCTGTCCTGTTTACTTTTTACACATAAATAAATAAACTTAAAATATATAATATTTCAATAAATGTATGAAATATTTATGTTCCAATCAATTCTTAAAACTAATTTACAATTACACTCAGGAGAAAATAAACCATAAAATAATAAAAATAATAATAAGGAAAAAAATTCCATAATTAAAGGATAAAAGTTTAATAGAAGTTGATCTACTAAAACGGAGTATTTAGAAGAATAAAGTTAAGAATTTTTTTTTTTTTAATAAAACTCTATAGTTATTGCAATTGCAATTAATCTACTATTTTCACTCCTTATTAAATTACTTTTACCCTTATATAGTTTCTTCAAAAGGAAGTTTAATCGAAGATGATCTACTGAAACGGAGTATTTTGAA
The DNA here is from genome assembly GCA_023678885.1 of Pogostemon cablin. NCBI lineage: Eukaryota > Viridiplantae > Streptophyta > Magnoliopsida > Lamiales > Lamiaceae > Pogostemon > Pogostemon cablin. Next base: position 14,708,598 of record CM042961.1, on the reverse strand, counting down.
GAATAAAGTTAAGATTTTTTTTTTTTAAAATAAAACTATAGTTATTGCAATTGCAATTAATCTACCTTTTTCACTCATTAAATTACATTTACCCTTAGACGATGTTCGTTTACGGTTTTCAACCCACATCCAGAATTTAAAAACTACCAGTACATATGCTTATTATATTTTCTTTTCTCAATTACACTTTCTCTCTTTATCTCTCATTTAACTTTTTAAATAAATTAATACATTGATTTGACATAAAGTTAAAGTCTACCCTACTCAAAGCTCAAAACAAACATAGAACACACTATTCATCATTTTCAAACCCCACATAACCCCAAACCAAACATCACCTTATAGTTTCTTCAAAAGGTTTTACATAAAGAGTTTTTAATGAGTCTGAGCTTTCTTTCTAATTTTATGCAACTGATTCGTATACTAACTAATTTGGATACCAAAACTTACTGTCCACTAGTTAGCGGCTCGGATTCTCTGAGTTATTTTGGTACATCATATTCTGTGTCACACTGTTGGATGGACGACACGTAGGAGAGAGAGGAAAACTATACCCTATTTAAGAAAACTTAAACCCTAAGGTCTAAGGGCAATGATTGGATTCTTTCCCCTCTTACGTGTCAATCATTAATGTGTGACATAGAAGATGAAGCACAAAAAAGGTGCAGAAGATCCAGTGTGGTTAGCGACGATTCCATTTTATGTCAGAACTTTGTGTTTTATATGTACTGACTACATTATTATTGATCAGTTATTGATCACGCACCAGCGTATTTCGAACCCAAGACCTTGAAAATTGATTTCGAAAATTTAATATTTTGAACGACATACGTGACTTAATGATGTGATTTATGTCCTAGCTGCTGCAGAAAGTATTTACATGTCTGCTTGACCATGTAAACTTTGACTTGTATGAACGTATTTTTCAAATTTAGTGATCTCCACAGGACATGATTTTTCCTAAATCAAACACTCAACCACAAGTCATCATAACCCCGGAACGCGAGTCCCAAATCCCGCCTATCGTACTCTGTTCCAGGGAAAGCAACCTGGAAATTAGAACTCGAAGTGGTGACCATGACTTCGAGGGAGTTTCTTTCGCATCAAAAGTCCCGTTTGTGATCATTGATTTGATCAAGATGAGCGACGTAACAGTTGATGTTGAGAACTCTTATGAATGCAGCAAGATTGTGATCTTCAAAGTTGCTTCCACTCTATCCTAATCACTTGTAGTTTGATTAAACAAAACTGAAACTAAACTTGAAGTAGGAAGACAAGAATTATAGTGGTTCAATCATGTTGATCTACATCCACTTTCTAAAGGAGAAAGAATTCACTATGATGATGATGATGGTTACAAAACTTACAAGCACACTCAAAGAAACCCTAATGCTTGAAAACTGATATAACTTTGTAGATGATAGGTTGAAGATGATCATTTTATGCAAGTTTGCTGCTTCCTCTTATAGTTACTATGCATGCACATGCATGCGGTTATAACTGTCCTAGCAACAACCCAAGCATCTTGCCAAGTCATCAATATATCGGTTAATCTTCCACGCTGATCCAAACTGTCATGCAGCATATTGGTTCGACTTGAATGCCAGGTCGAACCACTGGTCGAACCTCTGTTCGAACCGTAGTAACTGTCATTCTGTTTCAGTTTAACATTTGGTTCGACCACGACATTTATGGTTCGACCACAACTTCTGGTCGAACCCTTGGTCGAACCATTATTCTGTTATAACTGCCCATCGGTTCGACCACGACTTTTATGGTTCGACCAAACCTACTGGTCGAACCTATGTCGAACCTTGTCAAAAACACTATGCAAGCTTATGCATGATCTATACTTAACAAATCTCCACCTTAGACCATGCATCACAACAAGTAATACTTCTCCACCTTGCGGCAATTACAGGCTGCAACACACCTTTCTTACTTCATCTCTAGGAAATACCAATAAGACTCTTACACAATTCAAACTTTTGAATAGGTAGAGCCTTGGTAAACATATCAGCAGGATTCTCAGCTGTCTTAATCTTCTCGACAGCAACTAGCTTTTCCTCTATCATATCTCTTATGAAATAGAGTCTCACATCAATGTGTTTAGTTCTCTCATGATACCCCTGATGTTTTGAGAGATGTACAGCACTTTGGTTATCACAATACACTTCAACAGTCTCTTGCTGAATACCAAATTCTCCTAAAATTCCAACTAGCCAAACACCTTCCTTGATTGCTTCTGTGAGAGCAACAAATTCTGCCTCTGTGGTAGAAAGAGCTACAATATGTTGATGTGTAGCCTTCCAACTTATTGCTATACCAAATAAATTGAACACATAGCCTGTTATGGACTTCCTTGTATCAAGATTTGCTGCATAATCAGCATCCACATAACCTATAACAGCTCTGTCCCAAGTACTTTGTTTCTGAAACTTCAAACCAACTGATATAGTTCCCTTGATGTATCTGAGTGCCCACTTTACTGCATCCCAATGTATAGAGCCAGGATTGCTCATAAACCTACTGATCATACTCATCACATAAGCCAAATCTGGCCTGCAACATACCATTGCATACATTAGACTACCAACATCACTTGCATATGGTATATTGCTCATTTCTGCCCTTTCCTTATCTGTTTGAGATCCTTGAGCTAATGACAGACTCAATCCTTGCTTAACTGGTATTGAAACATCCTTACAGAGATTCATGTTATACCTTTTGAGAACCTTATCCAAGTAAGACTCTTGAAACAATGTTAGATGACCAGCTGATCTGTCCCTTTCAATTTGCATGCCAAGTATCATTCTTGCTTCACCAAGATCTTTCATGTCAAACTCCTGTCTCAAGGTATCCTTCACTGTATTAACTCCTTTCATATCCTTGCATGCTATCAAAATATCATCTACATACAGTAGTAGATAAGTGTAGCATCCATCCTTGTATCTTATGTATACACAGCTATCATATTTACTTCTGACAAAATCATTTGATGTAATGTAATCATCAAACCTGAGGTACCACTGTCTTGGACTTTGCTTCAGTCCATACAATGATTTTAGCAGCAGGCAAGCCTTTGAATCTGCACCTTTCAAACTAACACCTTCAGGTATCTTCATGTAGATCTTTTCCTCTAAATTTCCATGCAGAAAAGCTGTAGTTACATCCATCTGATGTAACTCCAAATCAAATTGAGTAACCAGTGACAACAGGATCCTTATTGAGCAATGTTTCACTACTGGTGAGAAGATCTCATTATAATCAACTCCTTCCTGCTGTGAAAAATCCCTTGCTACAAGTCTTGCCTTATACCTTATTCCTCCTTCTTTGTTTGTCACTGGTTTCTTCTTGTAAATCCATTTACAGCTTATAAGCTTCTGATTTGCAGGCTTGTCAACAATTACCCAAGTATTGTTCCTCTTTAAGGACAGCAACTCCTCTTCCATTGCATCCAGCCACTTGGCACTTTCCTTTCCTGATATTGCCTCTGAATAAGTTCTTGGCTCATAGATGTCAATGTCTGAAGCTACATAGAGAGCATATGACACAGTGTCAGCCTCTAAGTATCTAACAGGTGTCCTGATTTGTCTTCTCAGCCTGTCTCTAACTAGTTGATAACTGCTCAAAGTTCTTCTTTCACTTGAGCTAGATCCCTCAGCTCTCTCTTCTTCAGCATTTACTTCATGCTCATCATTAATCTCCTGATTATGATCTTGCTGTACTGCTGTCTGATCATCATGCTTCACCTCAAATTCACACTTATCTGTAATGGTGGATTTCTCAGCACTTCTGTCAAACAATGGCATCTTATCTTCATTGAATGTTACATCTCTGCTAACAATAAACTTGTTAGTTTCATAACACCACAATCTATAACCTTTTACCTCTTTTGGATAGCCAACAAGCACACACTTGACAGCCCTTGGATCAAGTTTATCTTGCTTCTGATGTGAGTACACCTGGCAACCTATCACCCTCAAATGACTATAATCAGGTATCCTACCAGCCCATAATTGTTTAGGTGGCTTAAATTTAAGAGCTGTACATGGAGATAGGTTGATCAGGTAAGCTGCAGTTGACACCAATTCTCCCCAGAAGCCTTTTGAAAAACCTCCACTACTCATCATGCATCTAACCCTTGCAAGAAGTGTCTGATTCATCCTTTCAGCCACTCCATTCTGTTGTGGAGTTCCTGGTACAGTTTTGTGCCTCTTAATGCCCCTTTCTTGACAAAACTTGTTGAATTCATTTGACACAAACTCAAGTCCATTGTCTGTCCTTAAGCACTTGACCTTATCTCCTGTCTGAAGTTCTACTTCTGTCAACCAAACTTTAAAGACTGATAATGCTTCATCCTTGGTCTTCAAAATTCTTATCCATACCTTTCTTGAATAATCATCAATGAATGATATGAAGTATCTTCCACCCCCAATAGTTGAGGTCTTGGAAGGCCCCCAAAGGTCAGAATGAATATATTCCAATCTGGCTTTGGTATTATGCTCAGCTGCACCAAACTTCAACCTCTTTGACTTGCCTAATATGCATGCTTCACATTGATCTAACTTGCAGGTTGAACTGATCTCAAGAATCTTCTGCCTTGCTAGTTCTTGTAAACCTCTTTCACTTATATGACCAAGCCTTCCATGCCAAACCTTAATACTGCTATCATCCTTAGTTGTATTACTTTGTCCAGTTACTACAGATCCATCCAAGAAGTACAGATCTGACCTCTTGAACCCTTTAACAACTACTAACTTTCCTTTTATGACAGCAAGTGTATCTCCTTTCAAATGACACTCATAACCTTGAGAAACTAACATTCCAAGAGATATTAGATTTCTCCTTAAGCTTGGTACATATCTAACATTCTTTATCATCCTGATTTTTCCATCAAACATTCTAAGGTTGATAGAACCAATTCCAACAATCTTGCAAGTATGATCATCACCTAGCATTACTGATCCTTCATCATGTGATCTTAATTCAGTAAACCAATCCTTCCTAGAAGTCATGTGAAATGTGCATCCTGAATCTAAGACCCACTCTTCTGATACTAAATTTGAACACACAGTCATTGCTTCAATGAAATCAGACTCTGTAGCAACTTGATTTGTTGTTACCTGATTTGCATGAGGTCTCTTATTTCCCCCTTTTTCAGCTATCTTCTTTGCTACCATTGCTTTCCATTTGAAACACTGCTTCTTGAAGTGCCCAGGCTTATTGCAATGAAAGCAATTCTTGTTCTCTTCTTCTTCTGATGGAGCACCTTGATTCTTTTCTGGCTTCCTTTTGTCAGCATTACTGTTCTTGTTGTTATTCTTGTTCCACTGATTCTGTTTCTTTGCTACTAAACCCTCTGCAACAGCCTGGTGATCTGGATTCTTCTTATGAAGAACCTTTGCCTTAACTGCCAGCAATACTTGATCAATTGTAATTGCTTCAGCATTAGCAAACAACAGTGTATCTCTTAATCCTTCAAAGGACTTAGGAAGAGCTGACATGAGGATGACAGCTTTGTCTTCAGATGACAGAGCCACATCAATATTTTCAAGATCATCAATGATCTTGTTAAACTCATCTAATTGACCAATGATTGATTTATCTTCTGATACCTTGAAGGAATACAGTTTCTGCTTCATGTACAACCAGTTGGCTAAACTTTTAACCATGTACAACTCCTCCAGTTTCTTCCAAACTCCTCTGGCAGTTGCTTCCTTTGAGATTTCCCTCAGAGCCTTGTCTCCAAGGCACAGAATCAGTGCACTTCTAGCCTTTGACTGTTGTTCTTGATCTGCAGCCAGTGCCACAGCATCAACTGCACCAGCTTGATTCTCAGGAAGTGGTTTGATTGCATCTGATAAACCTTGCTGGATCAAGATCGCCTCCATCTTCATCCTCCACAGACTGAAGTCTGCCTTCTCTGAAAACTTCTCAATGTCAAACTTTGTAGTCACCATCTGATCTTCTTCTCCACTGAACTTCCTCTTCCTTCTTGGCTTTCCCACAGACGGCGCCAATTCTTATGAATGCAGCAAGATTGTGATCTTCAAAGTTGCTTCCACTCTATCCTAATCACTTGTAGTTTGATTAAACAAAACTGAAACTAAACTTGAAGTAGGAAGACAAGAATTATAGTGGTTCGATCATGTTGATCTACATCCACTTTCTAAAGGAGAAAGAATTCACTATGATGATCATGATGGTTACAAAACTTACAAGCACACTCAAAGAAACCCTAATGCTTGAAAACTGATATATGTGTGTAGATGATAGGTTGAAGATGATCATTTTATGCAAGTTTGCTGCTCCCTCTTATAGTTACTATGCATGCACATGCATGCGGTTATAACTGTCCTAGCAACAACCCAAGCATCTTGCCAAGTCATCAATATATCGGTTAATCTTCCACGCTGATCCAAACTGTCATGCAGCATATTGGTTCGACTTGAATGCCAGGTCGAACCACTGGTCGAACCTCTGTTCAAACTGTAGTAACTGTCATTCTGTTTCAGTTTAACATTTGGTTCGACCACGACATTTATGGTTCGACCACAACTTCTGGTCAAACCCTTGGTCGAACCATTATTCTGTTATAACTGCCCATCGGTTCGACCACGACTTTTATGGTTTGACCAAACCTACTGGTCGAACCTAGGTCGAACCTTGTCAGAAACACTATGCAAGCTTATGCATGATCTATACTTAACAAGAACAAAATGGCGTGGGTTGGCGGTGGTGCGAACCTTGGTACTGTTTATTACAGGATCGGCGAGAAGAGCCGTACTCTGGGTTTTCCTGGCGGAATTTGCCCACTTGTTGGTGTAGGTGGCCACATTAGTGGAGGCGGCTACGGTGTCTTGATGAGAAAATACGGCCTGGCTGCTGATCATGTGATCCATGCAAGAATAGTTGACGTCAATGGCAGAATTCTCGACAAAAAATCAATGGAGAAAGACCTTTTCTGGGCCATCAGAGGCGGTGGAGCTGCCAGCTTTGGCGTTGTCGTTGCCTGGAAGTTGCGATTGGTTGATGTTTCGGAAACAGTCACTGTTTTCAGAGTTGAAAGGACATTGGAACAGAATGCAACTCAAATGATTCACCACTTGCAATATATGGCTCCTAAAACCGACAAAGATTTGTTCATAGCAATGATTGCAAAAAAAAAAGAATTTAGGAAAAAAGCTTACAATCAGTGCAGCTCCTTTTGCTCTGTTTCTAGGCAGGGTGGACAGATAACTTCCATTGATGGAAAAAGAACTTTCTGAGTTGAGATTGACAAGAGAAGAGTGCACAGAAATGAGCTGGTTCGAATCCGTCTTATTTATTGTTGGATACGCCATAGACTCACCTGAAGCCTTACTGAACAGAACTCAACCATCACAACGTTACTTGAAAGCAAAAACAGATTACGTACAAACACCCCTTCCCCAATACGTTTTCGAACGAATCTGGAGATTTTATTACAATTCAGGAATGGAGGAGGCTGAGTTTTACGTCCTCCCATATGGTGGAAGAATGGATGAAATATCAGAATCAGCCATTCCATTTCCTCACAGGAATGGTACCTTGTACATGCTTGCTAGTTTTGCGTATTGGCAAAAAGACCAGAATCAGAATTCGGTCAAGTACGTAAACTGGGTTAACAGGGTTTACAATTACATGACTCCATTTGTTTCGAAATCCCCAAGGGCTGCATACATCAACTACAGAGATCTCGACATTGGAGTGAATAACATTAGAGGGAAGACGAGCTCCGAGCAAGCAAGCGTTTGGGGGAGGAGGTATTTCAAAAACAATTTCGATCGACTTGTTGGGGTCAAAACCAGAGTGGATCCTCAGGACTTCTTCAGGCAGGAACAGACCTTTCCACCAATGCAACTTGAAATGATCAAAGAAGGGAGATTAGGAGATACTCAGTTGGAGTAGAATTGTTTTTCACAAATGATATAGTACTGTCTAGTTTTTTTTTTAAGTGTGTCATTTGATTTCTGAATTTTGCACTAAACAAGCCATTTTAATTTGTAATATCATTTGAACATCTTCAATAATTGACAGATTATGCTGTCATGATTAACAATCATTCAGTCAACCAATCTACTTTTTTAATTTTTTCACGTCGATCTTCTCCGGATTTAATTTTTGCATGGTAGCCATCTAGGCCTATCAAACGCTGCGTTTGGGATTAGGGCATGTGGTCAGAAGCTGTCGGCAAGACAGACGATCTCGCTTGGCAGCAAGGCGTTCACCAGGTTGACGAAACTCCAGCAGTTGGCACCTGATCTTGGCAGATAGCATACTGTTGAGAGGTGTTTGATATAAGATTAATTGGGCCAATGGAATAAGTAGGCTTGGATTTGAGAGCAGCTTGTTTCCCTACCAAGTTATGATCATATGTATTTATAGACAAGATTCTGCCTATCATATGATATTATCCCTATATATCATATATTAGAGTATGACGTGATTCGATCACACAATACCTCACAATCTCTCAAGAAATACACACGCACTCTTTGATATGAAAAATGAAAAGAAAGTAAAATTTGCACAAAGATGTATAATGGTTCGGTTATGAATAACCTACATCCACTTTGGGGAGAAGAAACTATATTATTGATGATTCAATACACCTAAGAACAGATTGAATCGAAAAGAAAAAGCAAGAGAGAATGAACTTGCTGTGAAACTGTGAAACTTTCTAAGTGTTGAACTCTCTCTTAACAAGGTGACTTTGAGCCCTTATATCATGCTACTCCTTCAACCTTTTGATCCGGTTAAACCTCCACTTGATAGCCCTCACTTAGTAGATGAAATGCAGCCACCTAGCCGGTTTCATGTAGCTTGATAAACTGCTCTTAAACCGCCTCAAAGTCGGCTGATCATAACTACCAAAAACTGTCAGTTATAGCAGTTATATTTGTTGAGTTAGTTTCAAACGTTTCTTTAAGCTTCCAGCTGCCATGCAACACGTTATAATCATTCTTCAGTCTCCAATGATCATTATCCATGTGTGTATCAGCTTATCCAAGTGATAGACATAGCTAATCACTCTATTGAACACTATCTACTTTGATTCGACCTTGATTCGAGTAAATGATCAGGTCGAATCAATGTTGTCGTGGTCGAATCCACCTCCCAGTGAACTGATTCGACCATGATTCGACCTCCCTATCAGGTCGAATCCACAGATTATGGTCGAATCCTCCTTCAAATGAGTTGGTTCGACTTTGATTCGACCAATCTCAACACATCGAATCCATCTGTGCAGGTTGAATCACTTCATGCATGCATCTATTATCATCAATCTCCACCATAGATGTATGTATGAACATCTTCATCTCTTCTCCCCACCTTTGCTGCCTTTAAGGAGCAGCAACCTCTATGTTTCCACACATTCCAATCAAAGTCTTGCACAGCTCAAACTTTGCAGCTGGCAATGCTTTAGTAAGTGAATCAGCTGGATTCACAGCTGTGTCAATCTTCCTCACATCCACAATTCCACTGTTCACCATGTCTCTCACAAAGTACAACTTTACATCAATGTGTTTGGTCCTCTCATGATATCCCTGATGCTTTGCTAAGTGTATTGCACTTTGATTATCACAATACACCACCACAGTATCTTGATATTCTCCCAATTCTTTCAGTAAACCAACAAGCCATACTCCTTCCTTGATTGCTTCTGTTAATGCAATGAACTCAGCCTCTGTAGTTGATAGAGCTACTACAGACTGATGGCTTGCTTTCCAACTTACTGAAGTACCAAACATATTGAACACATATCCTGTAAGAGACTTTCTAGAATCCAGATTTGCTGCAAAATCAGCATCAACAAAACCAGTGACAACTTCTGACTTTGCTTCCCTTCTCTGAAATTTCAAACCAACAGATTCAGTCCCCTTTACATACCTTAATGCCCATTTGACTGATTCCCAATGCTGCTTCCCTGGACAACTTAAGAACCTACTAATCAAGCTCATTACATAAGCAAGATCAGGCCTACTACACACCATAGCATACATAAGACTGCCCACTGAACTTGCATATGGTATCCTGCTTATTTCAGCTATCTCAATGTCTGACTTTGCTCCATTAAGCAGTGACAGACTCAATCCTTGCTTGACGGGTGTTGTAACAACTTTACACTGATCCATATTGTACCTTTTGAGTACTTTAACAAGATAGGATTGCTGTTTTAATACAAGTGTTCCAGCTGATCTGTCTCTGCTTATTTCCATCCCTAAGATCATCTTAGCTTCACCAAGGTCCTTCATCTCAAATTCAGACTTGAGAACTTCCTTTACTGTATCAATCCCTTGAATACTCTTACAAGCTATCAAAATATCATCCACATAGAGAAGTAGGTAAGTGTAACAGCTGTTTTCTTCCTTGATGTATACACAGCTGTCATAATGACTTCTTTGAAATCCATTGGCAACAATGTACTCATCAAACCTTAAGTACCACTGCCTTGGACTTTGTTTAAGTCCATATAAAGACTTGAGTAATAAACAAGCCTTTAAATCAGCTCTCTCAACTGTAACACCTTCTGGTATCTTCATATAGATGCTTTCCTCCAACTTCCCATGTAGAAATGCAGTAGTTACATCCATCTGATGAAGCTCAAGATCATACTAAGTCACCAGTGTTAGAAGTATTCTTATTGAATAATGTTTAACCACAGGTGAGAAGATCTTATTGTAATCTACTCCTTCTTTCTGAGAAAAACCCCTAGCAACTAGTTTAGCCTTGTATCTAACTCCACCTTCAGCTGCAAGTGCTGGTTTTCTCTTGAAAATCCACTTACATCCAACTAGCTTATGAGATTTTGGCTTGTCAACAATTCTCCATGTCCCATTCTTGTTTAGAGACAATAATTCTTCTTCCATGGCTATAAGCCACTTATTACTGTCTTGACTAGCCAATGCCTCATTATAGTTTCTTGATTCATAAGCTTCAACATCAACAGCTGTATATAGAGCAAAAGACACTATATCAGCCAGTACATACCTTGCAGATGGTACTATAGTCCTCTTCTGTCTATCTCTTGCAAGTTGATAGGTATTAGGTTGTTCTTTAACCCTTGATACTTCATCTGTACCTCTGTCAGTGGAGCTCTCTTCACTTTCTCTTGATCTGTCCATATCTTGGGTCTCCACCTCAAGTTCAGACTCTCTTCTTTGATCATTCTTGATCAATGGCATCTTATCTTCAACAAAGATAACATCTCTACTGACCATGAGCCTGTTCTCATCATAACACCACAGTTTGTAACCCTTTACTCCCTTAGGATAACCTATCATAACACATTTGAGTGCTCTAGATTCCAACTTATCTTGTTTAACATGTGCATAAGTTTGGCAACCTATAACTCTAAGGTATGAGTAATTAGGGACCTTACCAGACCATACTTCCTCTGGAGTTTTGAAGTTTAAAGCTGTTGAAGGACACAAGTTGATTAGATAAGCTGCAGTTGCAGCTAACTCCCCCCAAAACACCTTGCTCAATCCTGTACTGCTCAACATACATCTGACCCTTTGCAAAAGTGTCTGATTCATCCTCTCTGCAATGCCATTTTGTTGAGGAGTACCAGGGACAGTTTTGTGTCTCTTAATCCCCTTTTCCTTGCAATATGAATTGAACTCTTCAGATACAAATTCCAATCCATTGTCTGTCCTTAAATACTTCAAACTACTCCCTGTGATATTCTCAATCTCTGTCAACCAGCCTTTGAAGGTTGTAAATGCATCATCCTTTGATTTCAGAACATATACCCATAACTTCCTTGAGTAATCATCAATTATGGTCATGATGTATCTCACTCCACCTCTGGTTACAATTCTTGATGGTCCCCAGAGATCTGAATGAACATAGTCCATTCTAGCTTTGGTTGTATGTTCTGAATTATCAAACTTAAGTCTCTTGGACTTACCAAGAGTGCAATGCTCACACTGTCTGATCTTATAACCTTCACTGAATTTGATCAGCTGTTGTTTTGCCAATTCTTGCATTCCTCTTTCACTAACATGTCCCAACCTGCCATGCCAAAGCTTGGCATCATCCTGCTGACCAGTGTGGTGTATCTGTCCTACAACAACACTCCCATCCAAGAAATACAAGTCTGATCTCCTGGTTCCTCTCATGACAATCTTATCATCCTTAGTCACTGTGAGGATTCCCTTTCTCAGGTTTGAATCACAACCTTGATTATCAAGCATCCCAAGGGAGATGAGGTTCCTTCTTAATCCAGGAACATACCTTATATTCCTAAGAAGCCTCTGAACTCCATCAAACATTAGCAATCTGATGGATCCTACTCCCTTTATCTCACAAGAGTGATCATCACCTAAAAGTACTGATCTTCCTTCCTGATGCTTGAATTCCTCAAACCAATGCTTCATAGGTGTCATATGGAATGTACACGCTGAATCCAATACCCACTCAACAGATACATCTGAAGTAGTGATGGACAGAGCTTCAATACCTTCCATACCAGCATTGTTTTGTACTTCACCAACCTGATTGACTTGGTTCTTTTGATTTCCAGCAGGTGTTTCAGTTTTCTTGGACTTGCTAGCCTTCCACTTTGCACACTGTTTCTTGAAGTGCCCAGGTTCATGACAAAAGTAACACCTCTTGCCATTAGACTGTCCTGATGCACCTTTCTTTTGATCAGTGTTTCCACCTTTGTTCCACTTCTTGTTCTGATTCCCTTTCTTGGCAAAAAGTACTTCTGCCCCTGACTTTTCTTTTCTATCAGTACCTTCTTCCAGATCTTTTGATCTAAGTGCCCTCAGCACATCTTCAAGCAGTACAACATCCTTACCTCCATAAACAACAGCATCCTTGAAGTGCCTTTGTGATCTTGGCAATGCTGACAGCAACATGATGGCCTTGTCTTCACTGGATAGCTTGAAATCCACACTTTCCAGATCATCTGTGATCTTGCAGAATTCATCAGCTTGATCCATCAGAGATCTTTCATCAGTCATCGTGAAAGCATGAAGTCTTTGCCTGAGATGCATCTTATTGGCAGATGTTCTTACCATGAACAAAGCCTCCAATCTATTCCATACTTTGATAGCTGTTGTCTCCTTTGATACTTCTCTAAGTATCTTATCACTAAGACACATAATTATTGTAGAATAGGCCTTTTGAAGTACCTGATCATCCACTGGAGCTCTTACAGGACCTGCTGCAGCCTGGGGATCATTGATGATTTCAGTCTTCACTGGTGGAGGAGGCTTCAGTGCATCCATCAGACCTTGCTGCATAAGAACTGTCTTCATCTTGATTTTCCATAGATTGAAATCTGATTTCTCTGTGAGCTTTTCAACATCAAATCTTGTGGTATTCATCTTGAATGCTTCATGTGTGTTTGTTTCCCACAGACGGCGCCAATTGACGTGATTCAATCACACAATACCTCACAATCTCTCAAAAAATACACACACACTCTTTGATATGAAAAATGAAAAGAAAGTAAAATTTGCACAAAGATGTATAGTGGTTCGGTTATGAATAACCTACATCCACTTTGGGGAGAAGAAACTATATTATTGATGATTCAATACACCTAAGAACTGATTGAATCGAAAAGAACAAGCAAGAGAGAATGAACTTGCTGTGAAACTGTGAAACTTTCTAAGTGTTGAACTCTCTCTTAACAAGGTGACTTTGAGCCCTTATATCATGCTACTCCTTCAACCTTTTGATCCGGTTAAACCTCCACTTGATAGCCCTCACTTAGTAGATGAGATGCAGCCACCTAGCCGGTTTCATGTAGCTTGATAAACTGCTCTTAAACCGCCTCAAAGTCGGCTGATAATAACTGCCAAAAACTGTCAGTTATAGCAGTTATATTTGTTGAGTTAGTTTCAAACGTTTCTTTAAGCTTCCAGCTGCCATGCAACACGTTATAATCATTCTTCCGTCTCCAATGATCATTATCCACGTGTGTATCAGCTTATCCAAGTGATAGATAGAGCTAATCACTCTATTGAACACTATCTACTTCGATTTGACCTTGATTCGAGTAAATGATCAGGTCGAATCAATGTTGTCGTGGTCGAATCCACCTCCCAGTGAACTGATTCGACCATGATTCGACCTCCCTATCAGGTCGAATCCACAGATTATGGTCGAATCCTCCTTCAAATGAGTTGGTTCGACTTTGATTCGACCAATCTCAACACATCGAATCCATCCGTGCAGGTTGAATCACTTCATGCATGCATCTATTATCATCAGAGTATATATATATGAGTTAAAGTTTTATTCTTCATTATGTTGTAAAATCACAATTAATAAGATCTTCTCCCTTAAGAGTGGACATAGGCAATTTGCTGAACCACTATAATCCTTTATGTTCTACGTTTCTCTTTTCTTCTTTGATCAGTAGCTGCCAGCAGAACAAGGCAGCTATCAAGATTTCTCGATGGGATTGTCCAAAACTCGACCTGGTTGCACGAGTCCATTAGATCTCCGATCACTTAAAAAGACAATAGTTTTAAATCCGTTGTCTTAACTCTTATACTTAAATAATTGCTGTTGTTGAGTTGTAAAAGTTCTAAAACCGTTGTCTTTGCTCAAAAAATTGATGTATTTCTTCCTAAGCTGTTATCATCCGATTTAATTCTCGTTTTTTTTAAAAAAAAATTAGCTCAAAACAACCCTTTTCGTATAATAAAATCAAACAATTCACACACTTTCCAAAAAAAAAATTCAAACATATAACAAAAAAATATGGAATTAAATTATATACAAAAACACACCCACAAAAGCACACAAAAAGCAATTTACTAAAAAAAATATTTTTTAGCAACCGAATTTAGCAACGAAATTCAATCCATTGGTAATTAGCAATGGATTAGCAACAAAAATGACATTTTTGTTTTAGCAACGGAATGCCAACGGATTTATTCTCAATTTTAGCAACGGAATTCAATCCGTTGGTAATTACCAACGGATTACCAAGGGAATCATTATATAAATTACCAACGGAATTATTAGCAACGGATTACCAACGGAATTATTTACCAACGGAATTGATTTTTCGTTGCTAAAAATTTACCAACCACCACTTTACCAACGGATTTCGTTGCTAATCCGTTGATAAGCCAACTTAACAATGGAATTAAGACTTTTAGCAATGGAATATTCCATTGTTAAAAAACAGTTTTTTTTAGTGATTGGAAAACAACTCTAAAAATCAAGCAAATTTGAAGCTAACATTCTTTTTCATTTTCCACACCCAAAATATAATAAGGATTCTCTCAACAGATTATAATTAAAAAAATATCACCCTCAACCAATATACATAACATACTTTATTATTTAGTTCCTCTGTCTCATCCTTATAATTACGCTTCCTTTGTAATTTACAAAGAAAGCGTAACTATAAGGATGGGACGAAGGGAGTATATTTATTAATAAAAAAATCACATTACAATCAAAAGCAAATAAAATTAATTAAAAAAGCTAACATTTCCAAAATTTCTTACCACAGTACTAATGAAGAATATCTTGGCATAGAGGGCACAAAGAAAAGTAGTAAAACAATTCTATTTTTCTCGTAGGCGGCTGAAGTAGTTACAATCACTAGGACAAATTTTCAAAGGGTCAGTAGATTGTAAATTTACTTTTCAAACTGAATGATTTTAACAGGGAATGATTTTTCCTTATAAATTAAATAAGCAGGATGTATGAAAATCAAATACAAAACCATTTCTAAATCATGAATACTCTAAGCATTTCTTCTTTTTCACTTCTTGTTCTTATAATATTTCAATACTCATGGGCAGGTGCTTCTGCTGGAGGGCAACATGGTTTTCTCCAATGCCTTTCTCAACAATTCCCAAACTACTCCTCCATTTCCAATATTGTCTACACCCCAGCAAACACCTCTTACTCTTCTGTACTCCTATCTTCTGTCTGGAATTGGAGAATCATCACACAATCTAATCCTCACCCTCAAGTCATAATAACCCCAGAACTCGAGTCCCAAATCCCGCCTATCGTGTTCTGTTCCAAGGAAAATAGCCTGGAAATTAGAACTCGAAGTGGTGGCCATGACTTTGAGGGAGTATCTTTCGCATCAAAAGTCCCGTTTGTGATCATTGATTTGATCAAGATGAGTGAAGTAACAGTTGATGTTGAGAATAAAACAGCATGGGTTGGAGGTGGTGCAACACTTGGTACTTTATATTACAGGATCGCTGAGAAAAGCTCGACTCTGGGTTTTCCTGCGGGAACCTGCCCTCCTGTTGGTGTAGGCGGACACATTAGTGGAGGAGGCTATGGTCCCTTGCACAGAAAATATGGTCTGGCTGCTGATAATGTGCTCGATGCAAGAATAGTGGACGTCAATGGAAGTATTCTCGACAGAAAATCAATGGGGGAAGATCTGTTCTGGGCCATTAGAGGTGGTGGAGCTGCCAGTTTCAGCGTCATTGTTGCCTGGAAGTTGCAACTGGTTGATGTTCCGGAAACAGTGACTATTTTCAGAGTGAACAGGACATTGGAACAGAATTTAACTCAAATCATTAACCGCTGGCAATATGTGGCTCCTAAAACAGACAAAGATTTGTACATAGCAATGATTACATCAATGGTGAATTCCACAGGGAAGCTTAAAATTAGTGGTTCTTTTTTTTCTCTGTTTCTTGGCAGGGTAGACAGATTACTTCCATTGATGCAAGAAGAGTTCCCTGAGTTGAGATTGACACGCGAAGAATGCACGGAAATGAGCTGGATCGAATCTATCTTATTCTTTACCAGTATTCAAGGTGCCCCAGAAGAGTCACCTGAAAACTTGCTGAACAGAACTCAACCTGGACAGATATTCTTTAAATCAAAAACAGATTATGTGGAGAAACCCCTTCCCGAATACGTGTTTGAACGAATCTGGAGGTTCTACCTTAATTCTGGAATGCCAGGTGCTCAGTTCTACGTCACCCCATACGGCGGAAGAATGGATGAAATACCAGATTCAGCCATTCCATTTCCTCACAGGGCTGGAACTTCCTTCATGCTTGCTAACTTTGCTTTCTGGGACAAAGAATACAACCATAATTCCAACAGCTACATAAATTGGGTTAACAGGGTTCACAATTACTTAACTCCTTACGTCTCGAAATTCCCAAGGGGTGCATACCTCAACTACAGAGATCTCGACATGGGAGTGAATAACATCAAAGGGAAGACGAGCTACGAGCAAGCAAGCATTTGGGGGAAAAGATATTTCAAAAACAATTTCGATCGACTTGTTGGGGTCAAAACGAGAGTGGATCCTCAAGATTTCTTCAGGCAGGAACAGACCATTCCACCGATGCTACTTGGATTGGGCAAAGAAAAGAGGTTTGGAGACATTCAAGAATTTACTTCATAAAAGAACTGCCACTGTTTTAGTTAGTGATTTCAATATTAATAAGTAAATTTTGTAATAGAGAAGAACTGTACGTGATATCATTTCTGGTTTTTGTGTTTGTGGTATATGTGTTGAAACAATGAGATGTGAATGATGATGCTTCAACTGGGTAAATATCAAAATTAGTCTAGTAAATATTATGTTTTCCAACTTTAGTCATTTTTTTTTGTAATTCTCAATTTTTGTCTTTTTTGTCCACTTTTAGTCCTTTTGGTCTAATTTTTATCATTTTTTCAAAATTTGGTCCTTTTTTGGTCCACTTATGGTCCTAAATGTATACACTTTCGGATTATTTTTTGACTTTTTAAACATAAAGGACTAAATTTGGACAAAAATGACTAAATTTAGACTAAAAAGACTAAAAGTGAACAAAAAAGAACCAAAATTGAGAATTGCAAAAGAAAAATGACTAAAGTTGAAAAATGTCATACTTAAAGGACCAATTTTAATATTTACTCTGCTTCAGCTTCCTTACTATATTTTGTCTTAAATTATGGATTATAAAGTATTATATCCAATCCGTTACTTTGTTCATTACTAAAAAATAATCCATAAATAAATCTTATTTTCGTGAATCGTGTATGTCAATTATATTTAACACATAGGAGTACATATTTTACACTTTAATGTACTACTTAAAAATAATATTTTATTCTATAAAAGTTAAATTATCATTAAAAAAAATTCTTATAAAAGCATGGAATGATGTAATACTATATGTTAACAAGTTTACATCGTAATAATATTTATTTGTGCCCTTCTAAAAAACAGTACTTAATAAGGAAGAGCACCAACTATATCACCCCACTTATAAGATATACTAATTTCTCCATTTCAAAATAATTTTTACAATTTCTATTTTCGTCTATTCGACAACAAACTTAACAATCATACAATGAAAATAATGTATCAATTTTATAATCTCAAAATACATCTTAATTTTTAAATTTCTACTAACATGTCATACGTAACTTACTTTATGCTAATAATGTATGTACCCGGCATGATATATATTATATCAGAGAAAATGGCCGCTGTCGAAATTTCTCAACAGGATTATGCAAAAACTCAACCTGATGGTACATTTCAAGCTGTGCTTGGCTTGTTGCTTGAGTCCATTAGACAACGGTCCCCGTCATTGTTGCTGCACCGTTGTCAAAAGTCCGCAATTGTTGTCTTTACTAAAAAAATTGATGTCTTTCTTCCTAAGCCATTTTTCACAATTTTCACCCTGATTTGATTCCTGTTTACTAAAAAATTGATGTCTTTCTTCCTAAGTCCACGTCTTGTTTAGCACGAAAATTCATGTTTTTCATAGGCTATTTTCATCTGATTATTGCATGCATAATTTTAACCTTGTTTGTGGAGTTTATTGTTTATTTTCATATTTTCTACGACTTCACGTGAATGGGGAGAGGCGGAACTTGCGATTGCTGCATTCATTCATAGAACTTGCGACTTCATCTTCAAGCAGCCATACACCATCTCACGCCCATCCGCCAATTCCACCAATCATCATGATGCGTTCGATTCAAGGAGGTGATTTGTGACATTTGGAAGAGACGGAGAGAAGATCAGACAAAATTCTTCACTCTAGGGTTTTAATTTCAAATTCAATTCCTATCCATTTATTATGAATTTTGGTAAGATATTTCCTACACCCATGTGAATTGTCTGTCACTCCATGGAGTAAACACTTTGAGTAGTTCTAAGGTTTAGATGGATTAAGTTTAATTTGATTTAATACCTGATGAAGGGTTCAATATTTTAGAATGTTTATTTGCTTTTCGATGAAATTCATTGAGACTATTTGATTTAAATTGGGTAACATTTGTGGTTGTTTAATGTTATTGAATAATACTTAAAATAATTATAACTGATGTGCACAATTGAATTATTTGATTATTTTGTATAAATTAAAGTAATTGATTTGATTCTTTAGCTTATTAGACATAGAAATTGTAATGTTGTTGATATTGATGTGTTGTCATATTAGTAATATTCAAAAAATTATGTAATAAAAATATTATAATACCTAAAAAGGGAATACGTATTAGGAGGGAAATAGTATAGTACTAAGTACTTAGAGAGAGATAATGTTATTAACCTAGAGTCTTAGGAGATAAATCAGATCAATTACAAATTTGCTTATCAAATAAGTGAATTAGTAAAGTTTAATGAATCTTTCATGAGCATCTTTAAAAATTGAACCCCACCATTAAAGTATTAAATTAATTAGTTTAATCCAAGACCACTAGAACTATTATTTCCCATACTTGAAACTTTATATTTTATTTAATTTCTATTTATTTAATTTTAAAAGTCTTAATTAGAATTTAATATTTATCAAACAATTGAATTGGTCATATGTCTCATCTGATTTAATAATTTTAGAAAATAAGTAGTTTACCGTCCCTAGAATTCGATATTTTAGCTTGGTTTCATGCTGCTACAATCGATATCCTTACATTTAGGGATTTAATTTGTTTGCAATTGAAAACACGCAACATCACCTTAGATGAGGAAAGAGTTAATGATCTTCAAGGCAGTAATTGATAAAGAAAGCAACATTCATATCAACAGTAGAGTTGCGTTTACCAGGTCGACAAAACTCCATTACAAGCTGGCACCTGATCTAGGCAGATAGCATACCTAGATCGGCAGTTGTCAGTAGAACAAGGTGGCATCTGATCAAGGTAGATAGCATACCTAGATCGGCAATTGTCAATAGAACAAGGTAGCTATTAAGATTTCTCGAGACTATGTGAAAACTTGATACTGGTGGCACATTTGGACTAGTGTTAGGGTTGTTGCACGATTCCATTACATTTCCTGTCATCTCAAAAGACAACGGTTTAGAATCCGTTGTCTTACTCAAATAATTATTATTGTTTGTCTTTGCTAAAACAAATTGGTGTATTTCTTCCTAAGCTGTTTTCACCCGATTTAATTCTCGTTTCTCTCTCTCTCTTCTTTATAATTTTTTTATTTATTTTTTTTTCTATTTTTTATTTTTTAGCTCAAAACAATCCTGTTTCCTATAATAAAATCAAACAATTTACATCCTTTCCTAAAAAAATTCAAACATATAACACAAAATACGGAATTAAATAAAATACAAAAGCTCAAGAAAAACAACCCTAAAAATATAGCAAATTTTAAGATAACATTCCTTTACACTTCACACCCAAAATATAATAGCGATTTAAAAAAATGTAATCTCTCACGAATTATAATTTTAAAAAAGTCACCCACAACAAACATACATAACATGTTTTTATCATTTAATAATAAAAAAAATCACATTATCATCAAAAGTCAATAAAATTTTTCAAAAGTCACCCACAACAAACATACATAACATGTTTTATCATTTAATAATTAAAAAAAATCACATTATCATCAAAAGTCAATAAAATTGATTAAAAACCCAACATTTTTTAAAATTTCGTAGCACAGTACTTATGAAGAATATCTTGGTATAGAGGGTAAAAATAAATATTGTTAAACAATTCTCTTTTTCTCGTAGGCGGCTGAAGTAGTTACAAGTTACTACTATTAAAAGGGCAAATTTTCAAAGGGTCAGTAGATTGTATATTTACTATTCAGACTAAATGTTTTAAACAGACAAAGATTTTTCCTATCTAATATGGAGGATGAAAGAAAATCAGACACAAAACCATTTCCATATCATGAATACTCCACGCATTTCTTCTTTTACATTTCTTCTTCTTATAATCATTCAATACTCAAGGGCAGGCCCTTCTACTGCAGGGCAACATGGTTTTCTTGAATGCCTTTCTCAACAATTTCCAAACAACTCCTCCATTTCCAATATTGTCTACACCCCAACCAACACCTCTTACTCTTCTGTACTCCTATCTTCTGTCTGGAATTGGAGAATCATCACACAATCTGTCACACCCCAATTTTTAAAAATACTAATTTATACATAAAATTCTTTAATAAAAGTCCTTTATAAAGGGGAATGACCAAACACTTGAACAAATAAGCCATTAATAATAATAAGAAAATTTAAATAAGGCTTATGTCCTATAAGTTTCAGCAAACTTTAAACATATAATTCAAGTAAAAGAGGATAAACAAGGGGTGGGTACTTTAAGTTTCTGCAACTTAAATTGCAGAAGCCTTTAAAAGTAAAGACTACAAGTTTATTTTTCAAATCCACAACACACAAACATACTGAACTTGTCAAAAATAAAATAGACTTTGAGCAAGTAACTAACATATTGGCCAAATAAAAGAAAAGGAAATTTGTGACCAAATAAAGACGACACATAAATTTTGAACCATTGGAACTTTTAAAAAGTCATAAATGAAAATTGGCATCTAAATTTTATTTTATTATAACAAGGTTAATTTCTCCCTAACCAATAATTTGAGAAGAATTTATGGAGTTCTACTATCTCTAATTTGGAAAATATAATACTGCCACTTTATTAACTTTGAAAACATGGCTTTAATTTACACCAAGAATTAATAATTTAAAAGGTGTTGATGGGGTCAAACTCACAGAACATGCATTGTGCATACTTAATTAAAAATTAGAAGAAAATATATAGACTACAATATATTTACACATACCTCTCAACACTCACTCGTATAACGATTATCTATGAATGAGATAAATCAAAAAAATTCAGTATAATCCATTACTTTCTAAAAGTGACATAAATCGCATATAAGAGGCAAAATTATTCACACTCAAGATTTTAAAAAGAAATTCACTTAAACATGGAGATCACAATCAACAATTTCGAAAGCAAACTGAATTTAAAACAATCTCTCTTCAAACTTATTATTACATTCCCGATTAATGCATGCTACATTTCAATCCACAAGTCATGTCATTTAAAGAAACGAAACTCACCATTAAGAACAAAAATGAAATCAAATCATGACTGCAACATAAATTTTTATTGTCTCCCTTGCCATCATGTAAATAAAGACAATGAATTCCCATGTAATTTCTCCATGCTCATAAGCAAATAAAAAAAATAAAGACATAAACCGCAACTTATATGAATTTTATTAAAACTCCTCTTGCCATCGCATACCCCCGCTCATACGCTACCGCCACGCTTAACCTGAAAGGGAGGTAATTGAAGGGGTGAGCAACCACAAGCTCAGTGAAGATTTTATCATACTTATACATGTCAATTAATCCATGTGCAATAATCAATTTCACTTACAATACAATCCTTTCATGTCAATAATCCTGTCGTGTCAAATAAGGCACCTTTCGGCCCATTATTCATGTAATACGATATCGATTCGTTGATAAGGCACCCCTTCACGGCCCTTACCCATGCTTTAGTATGACACTTATTTACATCCCATACCCATGTAATAGTAAGACACCATTACAGCCCTTACCCGTGTAATACAATCCATTCACATATTCCAAGTAATTTCAACTATCACATACGAAATAATTTAACACATATAGGATGAGAGAATCCCCACCTTAAATCTCTTACGAAGTTTAAACACGTACTAAACGACACGCTCCGACTCTTCTTCGAAGCCTAATAATTAGATAAAATAATTATCAAATTAATTATACTATCATAAAATAAAATAAAACTTGATTCAAAATTTAATTGAATAATGATATAGTATAATAAGAAGATAAAGTTTAAAACATAAATTATAATATCCACGGTAATAGCAGGATATGAAAGTGGATTGAAAGGGTTTGATATGAAAGTACTTTTAGAATTTTTAGGAAAATAAGAAAAGAAAGATAATATAATAGAAGAGGAAAAAAAAAGAAAAATACCTATTCTTGCAAATTTTTGGTTGTGGCCGTCCAAGAGAGCAGTTTATTAGGGTGTGGAGTAAAACAGAGTTATGCTATATATATACACACGATGTGACATTGAAAGGAAATAATTAATGCAGGACAAGATTTTGCAATCAAGGAGAAATAAATCATTGACTTTCCTTTGTTGATTATTGATAAGGATTTGATTGCAGGGAAAATATTTTTGAAGATTAGAAAATATGATTTGATCTTTTTATGAAGAGGAGATCTTCTAAAATAAGGAAATTTTGTGAATCCGATTTCTCACTTCTAATTTACGCGGTTTGGAAATAAAATTGGGCTTTCTAGAAAAAGGGCAAAAATATAAAATTAAATAAACTATTAAAAAAATCATGGGTGTTACATTCCACCCTACTTATTAAAATTTCGCCCTCGAAATTCTAAACAACTTATCACTTCCGCTAAAGCGTGGATACTTCGCTTGTCGTCCATCTTTTTCTCCAAATTCACGAGCAGTTCGCTTTGGAATTGTTGAGCTTTATGGCCTGGTTCGCGACAGTAGTAGCACACTCCTTGTCCATACAAGCATTCTCCACTATGGTTTCTTCCGCACTTAACACAAGAGGATTTAGAAGCTTGTTGAGTATCCAAGTTTAGGTTTCCTTCAACCTTCTCTTGCTTGTCATTGCCATCACTATCGTTTTGGCTAAAGTTTTTACTTTCCCTTTTTTCAAGGTTCTCCATTACTTCACGGCTTGATCGTCCCTTCTCTAGGCAAGCCTCTGTTGGATTGTATACTAAAAGTCTAGCTTTTTGTATGAACAATGTTATAACAATTAATTTGAAATGAGAATCATATGATCAGATGATTGCATCTTATAATTTATTCATATGTTCGATGCAATAGTCCACTTACTTTATACTGTAGATAATATGTTGTGCGACAACACGCGGAAGATCATATTATCGGTTTCCTTATAAAGTATAAACAGATGCTCACAACCGAGATAGACGGGGACTCTCTATCGGGATGGTTGTAGTGTGGTTTGGTATTAGCTTGTCTTGGCTATAGAATCACATTAGTGCACTTGTATGTATTGAGTAGGACCGCTTGAGATCGTTCGACTTATATTGACTTATAGGAGAACTTGATCTCAGTTATTATGGAAGTTCGTGCTCTTAATCCCTATACAATAACCTCGACACGTAGGGCAGTATGTATTTCTTTGATTCATAAATGGGTGAGATTTACATGTAATTAAATCAACAAACTCGATGAGTTGGGAAATAGTGCTGTCTCTATGGTGTGCTGTTGATTGTAGAAGGAATCCGTGTCCGTCATAGGTTGATGATGTCCCCTTGAGGAGCTCATAAGGATTATCATGTAAACCCTGCAGGTGGAATTTATTCCGGCATGATAATGAGGTTGAGTGGTACTACTCTTGGATGAGATATTAATTAATTGAGTTGTCAGTAACTTAAATTAATTAATTGACATTGTATATCTTAAACATGGGGAGATTAACGGGCTCATAATAAGAAGGAGCCCAAAACGTAATTTTGGAATTGGTACGGTAGTGCAATAATAATATTTTAGTGGAATATATTATTATTATTGGACTTAAGTATAAGCTTTGGGCTAAGCTTGGATACTTAAGCCCAATGGAGGCCCAACCCAATTTCTCCTTCTGGTCTCTGCTGTAGCCCATGTATATAAGTCACCTCAGCTTATCTGGAACCCTAATCTAATCTAACTGATTATTCACGTGTGATGAGGGTTGAGAGTAGATTGAGTAGGTCTCGTAGATCGTCGCCCACACGACGTCGAGATCGGACTTGGGACATACAGCAGAAGATCAGAAGGTAGTTTGCTGCTGCTGTCCGTGACTTTGCGAAATTTGTATAAATTCGTACAGTACTCAGAATTTGATGATCAATATACTGACGGAAAGCTGTCGAAGAGTGGATCGTCTGAACGTAAAGATCACTCAATTCTGACATCAGACGAGGAAGTTATGGCAATTCTCGTGGGACTGCGCAGGCTGCCTGCGAGAATCAATCTTCATCAACATACCTTGGTGAACGGTAATCGTTTCTATGATTTATTGCTTCCGCTGTGATAGAAACGCATGATATTCTAATGGGTCACGTTAACCAAATGATCCAAAAGCCAACAATTGGTATCAGAGCTTCGGTTTCGTGGTGAAGCGTGACACGTTAGGCTAGGGTTTATGTGATTAATTTTTCGAAATTAGGATCGCATGTTTAGGGTTTTGGTTTTACTGCGCAAACCATGAATATCCCTATGTGAAATATACCCTATATCATATCTGTTCGTTGATGGTTGTGTGTGAGAGGATTCGACGAAAACTGTTCGTCAATTTCACATGGAAAGAAGAAATTGAGAGAAAATCCAGCACAGTGATATTGCAGAGGCAATAACCGGAGTTTCAACCGTCGGATCAGGCTGATTTTTCGTCAGCACGTTCAGATTTTGTGGATGTACATTCTGAACGGTGAAGATCGTATTTGGAGCTTTTTGTAGTCGGGGATACGCCGAAAACAGAAGCAGTTTTTTGGGCGATTCTGTTCTGCGCAGTCGAGGGAAAAGAGCTATTTCTCACAATCTAACCGTTGGATCGACCTGTAATTTGGACAACATTTTCAAACCTCACAGGCGTAGATTCTGGATGGTGGAGATTGGATTCCCAGCTTCCTACGGTTACGAACCCTGAACGACAGTTGGTGTAGTTTGATGTTGTGCGTTGGGCTGAACTTGATTCCGTGCAAGTAGGCCCTTGGACGAGCGACAGTTCGAGCGGATATGCTTCAGGTTCGATCGATGATGTACCAGGTTCAAGCAGATTTATATCAGGTTCGATTGGTCTGCATCAGGTTCGATCGATGCTGTACCAGGTTCGAGCGGATTTGTATCAGGTTCGATTGATGCTATACCAGGTTCGAGCGGATTTGCATCAGGTTCGGTTAGTCTACATCAGGTTCGATCGATGCTGTACCAGGTTCGAGCGGATTTGTATCAGGTTCGATTGGTCTGCATCAGGTTCGATCGATGCTGCACCAGGTTCGAGCGGATTTGTATCAGGTTCGATTGGTCTGCATCAGGTTCGATCGATGCTGCACCAGGTTCGAGCGGGTCTGCATTAGGTTCGATTGGTCTGCATCAGGTTCGATCAATGCTGCACCAGGTTTGAGCGGATTCACATCAGGTTCGATTGGTCTGCATCAGGTTCAATCGACTCTGCACTAGGTTCGAGCGGGTTTGCATCAAGTTCGACTGGTCTGCATCAGGTTCCGCGTGAGTATTCACAATATGATCGGGCAGGGTGCCAGAGTGGTGCAGCAGGCTGCAGGGAGG
Source organism: Pogostemon cablin (assembly GCA_023678885.1). Lineage (NCBI taxonomy): Eukaryota > Viridiplantae > Streptophyta > Magnoliopsida > Lamiales > Lamiaceae > Pogostemon > Pogostemon cablin. The sequence goes on along the minus strand of CM042961.1, from coordinate 14,682,000 downwards.
TCGATCCCCATCGCAGTTGTCCGCATTCGTGATTGGTGGCGAACAATCGAATTCGCTGTTATATAACTGTTATAATTGATTTATTAATTGATTATTGTTATATATGTATGCATGATTCTCTATGATTTATTGCCTTAAATAGAAGCATGCTAGATTGCGTATTATATTTGGTATATTATATGCATCTATGTTGGAGTGTTGATCAAGTCAACTTATTTTTGGCAATTTATTTCCTTATATATAATTGCTATAATTGTTTTATTGGTCAATTATTGTTATATATTTGGAAGTATGAGCATGCTAGGTTGCGTATTTTATTTTTAAATATTATATGCATGTAAAAACCCTCGGTGTTGAATAACTAAGTGGGAGAGGGGATTGGTAAAAATTCCCGCGGCCTCCATTATTGGTTTGTTAGCAATGTGAATAAACTTGCGCGTCGGCATTAGAGCCTTCCTCCCCATCGGATGAGTTTATTCATGGATTGCTGGAACAGACTTCTTTAAATAATTATGTTTGTAATGTGATGCATATGAACTTGCGCGTTGGCATAGACCTTCCTCCCTATCGGATGAGTTCATGTGCGGATCACTGTACAGACTTATAATTGATGACTGTAGGAAGTTATCCGAGCGCGTGTGTACTTCTCCATCTGTAAGGCACATAAGCTTGGGCCGCGGACTTGGAGTCAAATAATGGTGTACACTTAGGTGTAAATAATAAGTATCCTCCCCATCGGAGTCACTGCTTTTATTTGCATGGCTAAAGAGGAACCGACTATTAATTATTTTGTCATAAAGTTAGGTTGACAAATGAAATTAATGGGTAAAACCTTCTCTTGTAAATGTTCGGATTTGTAAACGTCCACACTAACGTGGCTTGCAGACTCACGGTGCTTGAGATGTCGGTGAATTTTATTTTTATATTGTTTTGAGGGAATCAATATAAAAGGATAAAATTTGAAGTTTTGATCGGTAAATTAATTTATGATTCTCTGATTTTCAAATGGTTTTATCTCACATATTATTAACTAAAAGAAATTATATTTACTTGTCCAAATTAGATGACTAGAAAAGAATCTTGGTTTTGAATTTTACTGCTTAAGAAAATACATGTGTGTTCTCACAATGGACGTCTCATGATGCCTATTAAAGTCTCTAGTGAAGAGATGAGAGGTTCATAGAAATATGATGGTCTCATGTAACTCTTCGGATACTTGAGTAAGTTAAAAGGCAGAAGATCATGATTTAATTTGATGAATGAATTGGGAAAGCATAGAGTATAAATTGAAGGGAAACCTAGATCAATTTAATTCTTCGTGAATTGCCTAGATGTTTTTGAGTAAGTTCCACCTGAATTACAATAGGATGTATATGGTGGAAAACTTCTGGCAAAACATGTGGCAAAGGAAAGCCATTTTCATCATAATGTGAACAAGTTTTATATCTTATTCACTAGTTGTTTAAAACATGATTAGTGATGGCATTTACTGACACGAAGTGTGTAGATACTGGAATCACTAAATGTTTATTACTAAGTGAGGATAAGATTGTTATGACATGGGTAAAACTACAAGAGTAGTGGTTATTGCAGTGGGAGTTGTCTATTTATCTAATGATATGAGTAGACGTTTGATTATGAGAAATTGTTTTACGTATGTTTTCATAGAAAGAATTTGATTTCAGTTTCTATGCATTAATAGATGGATACTCCATTTCATTTAAATGACATGGTCATTATAATGAAGGATAGAGTTGTAATCTGTTATTGTACGTTGGTGAACAATTTGTATACTCTTAAATCATGTATATTCCACAGATGCAACAAATAGTAATTAATAATGAATCTTCTAATCTTAGTAAGAGAAAGATACCTTCGGATATGAACTAAACATATATTTGGCATCTAAGACTAGATCATTTTACTTGAGTAGGATTCAAAAGTTGATAGCCGATAGACCCTTAGGTTTATCTGAAGTGAAAACTATCTGACTTTCGATTCTTACTTGGAAGTAAAAATTATTAATTACCTTTTCAAGGTAAAGGGGTGTAGAGCCAAAGATATATATGTTGGAATTAGTTCATTATGATTTATGTGGTCCTAAGATTGTCCGGGTGAGAGGTGGATATGAATATTCGTCAATCGATGATTATTTTAGATATCGATATATTTATTTGATGCACTGCATGTCTAAGTTCTTTGATTAATTCAAGAATTGCAAGGCTGGTACAGTGAAGCGTCATGAAAAATATATCAAGTAATGACGATTTAATCGTCATTACGAGTACCTCTTAGGATAGTTAGGAGCTATTAATCAGAGGTTGAGATTAAATCTCAAATTTTTTACACCGAGCATACCCCAGCTGAATGGTGTGGCGGATAGAAGGTGTAGCACTCTTATGGAAATGATTAGATGGATGATGAATTATTTGGAATTACTAAATTCATTTTATGGGTATGCCCTAGAAACAGTAATTCGTATGAATATTTGTCTGTTTGTTGGATATCCTAGAAAAATGAAGGTGATTTATTTAGTCCAAAAGATCGAAGGGTGATTGTTAACACAAACACTAGATTTTTGGAAAAAGACTATGTATTAAATCATAAACCCATGTATAAATTGTTCTAAAGGAAGTGAGAGGGAAAAACACAAAGTATAAGTACCAATTGTACAAGAGGATATACCACAAGGTAAACTGCAATGCGTGTCACGTCTGATACACAATTGCGTGTAGTGCCTTGTCATAGTGGGAGGATTCTTCGACAACCTGTAAGATACATGTTTTGGAAAAGTCGTGAGACTTGGTCCCTCGCAAACATGAAATGGACCCACGGATACGACGAAGCACTACAAGTTAGAAATGCCAAATCCTAGCAAAGTGCAATGAATATTAAAATAGAATCGATGGATTTTAAATTAGGTCTGGATGCTTGTTGAACCGCTAAATGGCGTAAAAGCCATTGGAAACGGGCATGCAAGAATAAAAGAGGATCATAAAATAAATCTTGGAAGCAAGCTTGTTGCGAAAAGGTATACTCAGAAAGAAAGGGTTCGATTATGAGAAAACCTATTCGCCAGTAGCTATGCCTAAGTTGATCAGGACTCTTTTATTTGTTGCTACTCATGTGAAATATGAGGGATAGCAAATAGATGTCGAGACAGCTTTCCTGATTGGAAGTCTTAAGGGAAACATCTATGTGAAGCAACCAGAGTGATTCATTGCAATGAGCTAAGAGCATTGTGATAGTGAGCTTAAAAGTGTCCATTCATGGACTAAAACAAGCTTCAAGATCATGAAACATCTGTTTTGATGAGGTAATCCAGTGACATGGATCTAATCAATGATCGGATGGGTCTTGTATATTGAAAAGAGTGATGGAAACGTGGTGGTATTTCTTGTACTATACGTAGATAGTATCTTGCTCGTTGGAGACAATAAAAGAGTATTGTCGGGCGTATGTGTATGGTTGATAAAGCGGTATGAGATGAAGGACTTAAGAAGAGCAAAAATATCCTTTTGATCACGGTAATACGGATCACAAGAAAGGATGTTATGCTTATCTCAAGTTTCATATAATGATACGATCCTTACTCGTTTAGCATGTGAATTTATCTAAGTGAATGTGTCTTGTGACACAAAAGTAGATAAAGAAGATGAAAGCGGTTCCTTATGCTTCGGCAAATGAGGAAGCTTAATCTAAGGAATGCTATGCACGAGATTGGATATCTGTTTTGCCGATGACATGAACAGTGGGTATCAAGGTAACCCAAAATAAGAATGTTGAACTGTGGTAAGACATATACTTATGTATCTGAAAAGGACTAGAAACTATATGTGGGCTTACCGAACAGATTCACTGATTCTTATGGGTTACATAGATTCAGATTTTTCAAATCAGATAGGGACGGCAGTAAATCCACCTCAAAGGTTATGCGTTTAATTTTAGGAAGTTGAGTCATAATGTGGAGGAGTGTTATATAGAAATATATTTCAGACTCCGGACTCCATCATGGAAAGATGATAAATTGGAGCCTATGAGGCAGCCAAAGTATCTGTATGACTCTAGAAACTTCAAGATGGACTTCGAAGTGTTTCTAAGTTTGCCCAAGGATATCACAATTTATATTGATGATATTGGTGCAATTGCAAACTTGAAGGAATCACGAGCCCATAAAGAAATTAAACACATGGAACGCGAGTACCACCTGTTACGAGAAATCGTATGATGAGGGGAAGGTTGTTGTCACCTAGATTGCATCGGATGATAACCTAGTAAATCCATTTACAAGGACCTTAAGGCGAGAGCTTTTGATGGTCGTGTAGTGGGAGTGGAAATCAGATGTATGGCGGAAGACATGACAGCATAGTCTTTTAGTATAAGTAGGAGATTGTTGGATTGTATACTAAAAGTCTAGCTTTTTGTATAAACAATGTTATAACAATTAATTTGAAATGAGAATCATATGATCAGATGATTGCATCTTATAATTTATTCATATGTTCGATGCAATAGTCCACTTCCTTTATACTGTAGATAATATGTTGTGCGACAACACGCGGAAGATCATATTATCGGTTTCCTTATAAAGTATAAACAGATGCTCACAACCGAGATAGACGGGGACTCTCTATCGGGATGGTTGTAGTGTGGTTTGGTATTAGCTTGTCTTGGCTATAGAATCACATTAGTGCACTTGTATGTATTGAGCAGGACCGCTTGAGATCGTTCGACTTATATTGACTTATAGGAGAACTTGATCTCAGTTATTATGGAAGTTCGTGCTCTTAATCCCTATACAATAACCTCGACACGTAGGGCAGTATGTATTTCTTTGATTCATAAATGGGTGAGATTTACATGTAATTAAATCAACAAACTCGATGAGTTGGGAAATAGTGTTGTCTCTATGGTGTGCTGTTGATTGTAGAAGGAATCCGTGTCCGTCATAGGTTGATGATGTCCCCTTGAGGAGCTCATAAGGATTATCATGTAAACCCTGCAGGTGGAATTTATTCCGACATGATAATGAGGTTGAGTGGTACTACTCTTGGATGAGATATTAATTAATTGAGTTGTCAGTAACTTAAATTAATTAATTGACATTGTATATCTTAAACATGGGGAGACTAACGGGCTCATAATAAGAAGGAGCCCAAAACGTAATTTTGGGATTGGTACGGTAGTGCAATAATAATATTTTAGTGGAATATATTATTATTATTGGACTTAAGTATAAGCTTTGGGCTAAGCTTGGATACTTAAGCCCAATGGAGGCCCAACCCAATTTCTCCTCCTGGTCCCTGCTGTAGCCCATGTATATAAGTCACCTCAACTTATCTGGAACCCTAATCTAATCTAACTGATTATTCACGTGTGATGAGGGTTGAGAGCAGATTGAGTAGGTCTCGTAGATCGTCACCCACACGACGTCGAGATCGGACTTGGGACATACAGCAGAAGATCAGAAGGTAGTTTGCTGCTGCTGTCCGTGATCTTGCGAAATTTTTATAAATTCGTATAATACTCAGAATTTGATAATCAATATACTGACGGAAAGCTGTCGAAGAGAGGATCGTCTGAACATAAAGATCACTCAATTCTGACATCAAACGAGGAAGTTATGGCCATTCTCGTGGGACTGCGCAGGCTGCCTGCGAGAATCAATCTTCATCAACATACCTTGGTGAACGGTAATCGTTTCTATGATTTATTGCTTCCGCTGTGATAGAAACGCATGATATTCTAACGGGTCACGTTAACCAAATGATCCAAAAGCCAACAGCCTCAACCTTCTGAGCCCTCATGAATGTGTCTGCGTAGCTCATATCAGGTAGTGCAGATATTTTCTCTTGTATGTCCTGGTGCAGTCTATCCAGGAACTTCTTTGCTCGCTTTCCTTCCGTGTCAACCAGCTGCGGTGCCGATCGACGTAGTTGATTAAATTTTTGCTCATACTCGATCACCGTCATATTCCCTTGTCTAAGATTGTAAAATTCATGCTCCATCCTTTCTCGGTGAACCTGTGAGTAATAATTCTCCAGCACTATATTTCTAAACTCATCCCAGGTGATAGCTTCCCGGTTCTCGTTTGGCCTCATAGCCCCACCAATGGTCCGCGTCCTCAGCCAGTTGGTTGGATGCGCAGAGCACCCGTTGTTCATCAGTGCACTTTAAGAGGCGAAAGGTCCTCTCAAGCGATCGAAGCCATTCTTCCACGTACTCAGGTCCTTCATTACCTTTGAAAAAGGGTGGGTGGTTTGCACGAAACTCATGCACCATTTTTGTATGAGCATCCGGATCAGCATTTAGAGCGTTTTGAGCATTTTGTGCGTCTCTTCGGGGAGGCATCCTTCAATTTCCACCATAAATAACTTTAGCTTTGTTGCAAATGTCATCCAATAAGCTAATTAATCCTACTATCTCCTTGAAATATCTCATCTTGCTAACATTTTGAGGTATATAAACAATTATACTTCTATGTCATACTTGAGCATATAATCAAATTTAAGTTCAATAGCTAACATACAATACTCAAATCTCGCATTAACATGAGCAAGTAAATTTTGAAATTTTAAACTGAACTTGAAATCATGAATACTTTCATACCTTATTGAAGCGGGCGTCGTACTCGGTGGATGCGTAGCAAGAGACTTTATTTTCTTTTATTCAATTATGAAATCATATCATTTAATTCATTTAAATCATGTATATGCGGAATTTAAATAAAAATTTTGAACAAGTATGCAGAACCGCATACCTGCTCTGATACCATTCTGTCACACTCCAATTTTTAAAAATACTAATTTATACATAAAATTCTTTAAAAAAAGTCCTTTAAAAAGGGGAATGACCAAACACTTGAACAAATAAACCATTAATAATAATAAGAAAATTTAAATAAGGCTTATGTCCTATAAGTTTCAGCAAACTTTAAACATATAATTCAAGTAAAAGAGGATAAATAAGGGGTGGGTCCTTTAAGTTTCTGCAACTTAAATTGCAGAAGCCTTTAAAAGTAAAGACTACAAGTTTATTTCTCAAATCCACAACACACAAACATACTGAACTTGTCAAAAATAAAATAGACTTCGAGCAAATAACTAACATATTGGCCAAATAAAAGAAAAGGAAATTTGTGACCAAATAAAGACGACACATAAATTTTGAACCATTGGAACTTTTAAAAAGTCATAAATGAAAATTGGCATCTAAATTTTATTTTATTATAACAAGGTTAAATTTCTCCCTAACCAATAATTTGAGAAGAATTTATGGAGTTCTACTATCTCGAATTTGGAAAATATAATACTGCCACTTTATTAACTTTGAAAACATGGCTTTAATTTACACCAAGAATTAATAATTTAAAAGGTGTTGATGGGGTCAAACTCACAGAACATGCATTGTGCATACTTAATTAAAAATTAGAAGAAAATATATAGACTACAATATATTTACACATACCTCGCAACACTCACTCGTATAACGATCATCTATGAATGAGATAAATCAAAAAAATTCAGTATAGTCCATTACTTTCTAAAAGTGACAGAAATCGCATATAAGAGGCAAAATTATTCACACTCAAGATTTTAAAAAGAAATTCACTTAAACATGGAGATCACAATCAACAATTTCGAAAGCAAACTGAATTTAAAACAATCTCTCTTAAAACTTATTATTACATTCCCGATTAATGCATGCTACATTTCAATCCACACAAGTCATATGTCATTTAAAGAAACGAAACTCACCATTAAGAACAAAAATGAAATCAAATCATGACTGCAACATAAATTTTTATTGTCTCCCTTGCCATCATGTAAATAAAGACAATGAATTCTCATGTAATTTCTCCATGCTCATAAGCAAATAAAAAAAAATAAAGACATAAACCGCAACTTATATGAATTTTATTAAAACTCCTCTTGCCATCGCATACCCCCGCTCATACGCTACCTCCATGCTTAACCTGAAAGGGAGGTAATTGAAGGGGTGAGCAACCACAAACTCAGTGAAGATTTTATCATACTTATACATGTCAATTAATCCATGTGCAATAATCAATTTCACTTACAATACAATCCTTTCATGTCAATAATCCTGTCATGTCAAATAAGGCACCTTTCGGCCCATTATCCATATAATACGATATCGATTCATTGGTAAGGCACCCCTTCACGGCCCTTACTCATGCTATAGTATGGTACTTATTTACAGCCCATACCCATGTAATAGTAAGACACCATTACAGCCCTTACCCGTGTAATACATTCCATTCACATATTCCAAGTAATTTCAACTATCACATACGAAATAATGTAACACATATAGGATGAAAGAATCCCCACCTTAAATCTCTTACGAAGTTTAAACACGTACTAAACGACATGCTCCGACTCTTCTTTGAAGCCTAATAATTAGATAAAATAATTATCAAATTAATTATACTATCATAAAATAAAATAAAACTTGATTCAAAATTTAATTGAATAATGATATAGTATAATAAGAAGATAAAGTTTAAAACATAAATTATAATATCCACGGTAATAGCAGGATATGAAAGTGGATTGAAAGGGTTTGATATGAAAGTATTTTTAGAATTTTTAGGAAAATAAGAAAAGAAAGATAATATAATAGAAGAGGAAAAAAAAAGAAAAATACCTATTCTTGCAAATTTTTGGTTGTGGCCGTCCAAGAGAGCAGTTTATTAGGGTGTGGAGTAAAACCCAGAGTTATGCCACTACAAGAAAAAATGCTTATTACCACACATATTTTAATGTCATTTTAAAGTCGATGTAATAATAGGTATTGTATTGATATATTATGTTTTTAAGGGTGTTAATATATGATCTATAAAGACACTTAATAAATCGATGTATTGATATTTGCCCTATTACCACACTTCAGAAACAACACTTATCTATTACTACACTTTTATTACACATTTTTTAACACACAAAAAAGTGTCATTATATGTACTCTCTAGAAACACTTAAAAGTATATGTATAAATAGTATTTTGTTATCACAAACATATTATAAAGATTACTAATCATTAAAATAATTTTTTTAAAATTTTTGTTTCCTCATTAAAATATGAAATATAAATTATTTTATTATAAAGTTAAATTAAAATTTTAAAATTAAGAAAATTAAATTAATAATTTTTTACATTTTATTTACTTAAATTGATAATTTTTTATTGTTAATTTAATTTAAGGTTATATTTATTTTAAAATAATAATTATTTTAATTAATCTAATGATTAAAAAATAAAATTTATTTTTATTTAAAAAAAATATTTGACTTTAAAATTTAAGATAATAATAAATATATAAAAATGCTAAATATTTTAAAATAATTATTTATATATATTTTTTTATATTACTATTAATTTATTTTAAAAATATTAAATTTGAATTATAATTAATAAATAATTCTAAATTTAATTTATTATACCTATTAAATTGATAATATAAAATTAATATTATAAAATTTAAATATTAAAAATTAATTATGTATTCTATGTATATATACTATTTTTATAAAAAAATCACAAAAATTATTTATGGTTTAATGGTTTCTGACTTAATATAGAGATCCCATCAGGTATACGGTGACACATGTTCGAATCAAAGAGAAATCTCTTTTTAATTTTATTTTATTTAATATTACTATATTGTAACATTTAAAAGTGTCTTAATAAGTCACTTTTCTTCACACTTCAAATTGTATTAATAGATATAAGTGTGTTATTATGTCATAATTCTTTACACCTTAAAGTGTGGTATTAGGGGTACTGCCTATCCCCACAGCAGAATGGACCACACAAAAAATCAAACCTAGTTATAGGTAAAATGTGTTAATATATTACCTATAACAACACTTTTAAATGTGTTTAAATACATTTTTTCTTGTAGTATGCATTTTTTCTTGTAGTGTGCTATATATATACACACGATGTGACAATGAAAGGAAATAATTAATGCAGGACAAGATTTTGCAAGGAGAAATAAATCATTGACTTTCCTTTGTTGATTATTGATAAGGATTTGATTGCAGGGAAAATATTTTTGAAGATTAGAAAATATGATTTGATCTTTTTATGAAGAGGAGATCTTCTAAAATAAGGAAATTTTGTGAATCTGATTTCTCACTTCTAATTTACGCGGTTTGGAAATAAAATTGGGCTTTCTAGAAAAAGGGCAAAAATATAAAATTAAATAAACTATTAAAAAAAAATCATGGGTGTTACACCCTCTCTCCTCCCGGCAATCTCTCCGAGTCTGAGCTGATGTGGTTGCTCAGTGCAGCCACTCCAATTGAGGATGATTCAATTTAAAGAGAAATCACGGAAAAAAGCGGTGAGTTTACTGCTATGTGCTCTTTGATTAAATATTTGAATTTTGTTAACTTTAGTTTAATGCTATGTGCTCTTTGATTAAACTCATGCTTAACTTTTTCTTAAGGTGCAGATCAACAAAGTTGGCTTAGTTAAGTGAAATTTCTTACTAACGGTGAGAAAGCCTCTCTCTCTCTCTCACGTGAAGAATCCGCCAAAATAAGTTTCGTGTTTTGACGGTTTTGGTTTGGATCACTTGTATTCTGGAATTAGTTTCAAATTTCTGCTTTAATTCTAGATTTTTGTGTTACGGAATTCGGTTTCGATTTTGTTCTTCATTTGTGGTGATAATTTCGTGGCTGAAGGCGTACAGAGTTTTCTTCTGCAGATGCATATTATTTAGTTTTTGGATTACGAAAATGTCATATTAATTCAATGTTGAATCAGACTCAGTGCTACTTTTTGTTTTGTTGATCTGATTTTGATTGTTTTCTAACAATTGAAAGAAATTTTTTGACAGATTGCTGGCATCAATCAATGTGGATTCACCTCGTTGGAGGTATTTGAAACAGTTTCACCACCACTGGGGATTTGCTCCGGAACAGAGGATTCTTTGTTAGAATTAGCAGGCAGCTTGCAGAACTTCTTGTCGGATCCTAGTACCTGATCATGGGTTAAATTGTCGGATGATTCATATTCTTTGAGAGCAGGACTGCTGAAAACTCTCTACAGCTTCCCGTCCTCCATCAATGGCGCACCCTATCTGCCATTGTTTCTGCCATTGAAGCTCCGACTACCAAAGCAAGAAAACTTGGCAGCCCTCTCCGCAAAACCCAGATCACCAGACAGACAGGGCAGAGGAGGAGTGAGCGCCATTGGATTCCCAAAGTTGGGTTGGGAATGTTAATGTGATCAAGAATTGGTAAATTCATCTTGGGCTAACCTAAAGGACTCCATTTATTACTACTGGTGATTGGAAGAGTGTTCCCGGCGAGCTTGCCAATGAACTCGCCGAGGGAGTAGGCGTCGGTGGAGGTGGTGGGACGTGGAGTCGAACATCATTGGCTTCACTCTGTGATTTGTCAAAGATTTGTTTTTGACTAAGATGTGTTTACAATGGTGGTGGACCTCATTTTGATGATTATCTTATCATAGGAATACAACAGTTAGTTGTTGTTAATGAAAAGTACCTATTATTATGATATGTAAAAGTAATACTACTTATTGGAGTTTTCTAATCAAGTCGATAGAGTAACCTTTATTTTTATTCCAAAAGAGTATTTTAAATAAGTCGAAAGAGTAACTTTTATTTTTATTCCCGGTACGTAGTTTCACTCCAATTATTTCTATACAAAGTGATATATTAACTTATAGATTGCATGTAATTTAATTCTTCACAATAATGACTTATTTTTCAGAAAACCAAAGTATCAAATCAAAGAATAATTCAATCCATTATAAAGAGTGATTCAATTAATATATAGGAAATAGTAACCTTGTTTACAAAATAGAATATAATATAAACACATCAACATAAAAAGAACTTGTTGATAGTGACTCAATTCATTATAAAGAGAAACCTAAAATTCGATGTTAACCAAACTAAAAAATGCGTAATTTACCAAAACATGTCCAGTGTTCAACCTTAACCATTTATCTAGTGTTAATAAGATAGATTAACCCCATGAAATTATGGAAAAATTATTGTTAAAAAGAAAATTAAATAAATTAATATACTTTGATAGAAAAGGGTAGAATACACCGTCTTAAATAACTTTTTAAAAATATGATGTATGGCAACGTAGTTTATTACTCCGTATATATTAACATTAATTATTATATCATTGATTCTTATTTACAAAATATTTGTATATCTTTATTCAATTAATTATTTAATAAGATAACTATTTAAATATTATAATATACTCCACATTTATGTTCACACTTTTCGTTTTCGTCCGTTCCACACTTATATTCACCATCCAAAAAAGGAAACTTCACATCAACCAACAAGCTCAAAAGTTATCTTAATTACAAAAATATCACTCTCACCTAACACACATAACATACTTTATAATTTATTTATTACCTAAAAATACCACAATACCACTAAAAAGTCAATAAAGTTGGTAAAAAAATAACTTTTCTTAAACTCCGTATCTACAGTGCCGGTGAACATAAGTCCGGGACGGAGGGAGTACTTAATAAATTTTGGACTAAAAGTGGACAAAAAAATGACTAAATTTTGAAAAAAATTATTAAAATTGGACAAAAGAATTAAAATTGAAAAAAAAAGATCAAAATTGAGAATTGCATTAAACAAAAGGACTAAAGTTGAAATCGGTCATACTTACGGAACTAATTTTTATATTTTCTAAGTTTGAGTAATAAATTTATAATTAAAATTTACTTTTAAAGTTTAGAATTGATGCTACTTCTTTTTTAAATGATAAAGTTTATTGTAGAAAAAAAAAATGTGTGATATTTATCACGAAGGAGTAAATTTAAAATGAACTAAATTTATTGACAAGTGTGATATAATAATATTTTAATTCATAATTAAAAAAGTTCGTAAATATAATCTGTCGCACAACAGATGCTCAATAATCACCTGACATTACAAATCCAAACGAGTATCTTCAAGTGCCAAACACGCTCTTAACTCTAAAGTCTTTATTTTTTTCACTAGTTCACAATTATTATAATGGAAATTAGGTAAAAATATTCAACAACTATAACATTTGAATAATTGAAATAAAGAATTATTAACAAAAACGTATACGCAACTACAAATCATAATATGTACTTAATGATTGACTAATAGTAGCCGGCGGCTGAAATATTAAAGTTGCAAAGATATGCTCCCTCCGTCCCAAATTTAAATTCACGTTTACTGTAGATACGGAGTTTAAGAAAAATCACTTTTTGACTTACTTTTGAGGGTAGTATGATATTTTTGGGTAATAAATAAATGATAAAGTATGTTATGTGTGTTAAAAATGTGATGACAAATTTGAAATTAAAGTATGTTAGAGGGATATTAGTTTGTTGCTTTTTCCTTTTATGGAAGTATGAAGTTGAATTTGGGACGGACCGAAACGGAAAGTGTGAAGTTGAAGTTGGGACGGAGAGAGTACTAAAAAACTACTCCCTCCGTCCACCACAAAGGTGGACATTTGTTTTTTACACATGGAAAGGAGTATTATTATTTAAGGTTGTATTAGTGGGGTGTATGAGTCCCATAAATTTATTGTATTAGTAATGTGTGTGGGTCCCATATGTTTAAAAAGGGAAATGTGGACCTTTGGTGCGGACGCCCAAAATGGCAAAATGTGGATCTTTCGGGCGGATGGAGGGAGTATGTTTTAGTAACGGAATAGCAACAAAAATTAAAAATTTCCTTTAGCAATGGAATGCCAACGGATTTATTTCTATTTTACCAACGGAATTCAATCCGTTAGTAATTAACAACAAAATAGCAACGGAATCATTATATAAATTATTAACGAAATTATTATCAACGAATTACCAGCGAAATAATTTACAAACAAAATTGAATTTTCGTTCCTAAAAATTTACAAACCACCACTTTATCAACGGATTTCGTTGTTAATCCGTTAGTAAACCAATATAATAATAGAATTGAAACTTTTACCAACGGAATATTTCTTTGGTAAAAAAATAATTTTTTTTGTAGTGGATAGTGGCTTGAACAGGTGTCTAGATGTAATAAGTCACCTTGGAGTTTAAAATCAAAATCCCATACACAAATTTAATTTTTTTTTTCAGAAATTTAATTTTCTAAAATAATCTCATCACTTTTAAATTCTCTTCAAAATGATTATTTTTACTTAAAATTGTTCAGTGCTTTTAAAAAGCTATGAAACAAAATTAATCAAAAAATATTATTTCAACGAAGTTGAAGCAAAACTAAAAGGTTTGGGACGAAAATAAATATTTTAACTATTTTAGAATATTTTCAAAAAAGTAAAAAAGATATGGAACGATTTACTCCCTCTGTCACATCCTAATGATTACATATTTCATTTTTGGGCGTCCTATCCTAATGGTTATATTTTCATACATTTTCATTTTTAGCATATGGACCTACACAAATTAATTAATTTTCTCTCCATGGACCCTCACATCACACTAATACACTTACTCATATTACATTAAAATATTATTTCTCTCACATCAATACACATTAAAATACTATATTCATTAAAATACTATATTCATTAATCATGTGTAAAAAGCAAATGTAACCATAAGGAGGGGAGGGGGAATATGTTTTAAAACCATTCACCTTGGCGTGTCACAGTACTCACTTAGATAAGTAGACATATGTGAAACTATACCTAATTCACGTATAAACTATGAGTAGGTTATTGAATTTCTCAACCCTGCTAGACAATCTTAAAAAATTATCACACGAAAGTTACATAAACTTTATTTTGAGTGGAAAAACATTTCTAATGTTATAACTAATTTGAGTGATATTTTTTCAAAATAAAATATTAAAATTGACATTTATACCAATACCCCAGTTTAAGAGATATTGCCTTGAACAGTACTTAATTTGAGTTTTTTTAATGTAATGATTAACATTTTTCCAGGCAAGAGATCATGAAGATAAAACAAAAAACTACCTCAAAACCATGAATACCACATACATCTTTACTCTTCAAATCCTTGTTCTTGTAATAATTTCATGTTCATGCGCAACTTCTGCTACTCTGCAACATGACTTCCTCAAATGTCTTTCTCAAAAAATCAATAACTGCTCTTCGATTTCCAACGATGTCTACACCCCAACAAACTCCTCCTACACTTCCCTACTGCTGTTTTCCGTCTGGAATTGGAGAATCATCTCAGAATCCGACCCTAAACCTCAAGTAATTATAACCCCACAACACGAGTCCCAAATCCCGCCCGTCGTGTTCTGTTCCAAGGAAAACAACCTGGAAATTAGAACCCGAAGTGGCGGCCATGACTACGAGGGAGTTTCTTTCGCATCAAAAGTCCCGTTTGTGATCATTGATCTGATCAAGCTGAGAAACGTAACAGTTGATGTTGAGACGAAAACGACATGGGTTGGAGGTGGTGCAACACTTGGTACTTTATATTACAAGATCGCCGAGAAAAGCAGGACTCTGGGTTTTCCTGCTGGAATTTGCCCTCTTGTGGGTGTAGGTGGCCACATTAGTGGAGGAGGTTACGGTGCCTTGCTGAGGAAATACGGCCTGGCTGCTGATCATGTGATCGACGCAAGAATAGTGGATGTCAACGGCAGAATTCTAGACAGAAAATCAATGGGTGAAGACATGTTCTGGGCTATTAGAGGCGGAGGAGGCGCCAGCTTCGGCATCATCGTTGCCTGGAAGTTGCAGTTGGTTGATGTTCCGAAAACAGTTACTGTTTTCAGAGCTCAAAGGACATTGGAACAGAATGCAACTCAAATTGTTAACCGCTGGCAATACATGGCTCCCAAAACTGACAAAGATTTGTTCATAGGAATTTCAGCAAATTCCAAAGAAAATCTTACAATTAGTGCATCTCTGTTTTCTCTGTTTCTAGGCAGGGTAGACAGATTACTTCCACTGATGCAAGAAGAGCTCCCTGAGTTGAGATTGAGAAGAGAAGAGTGCAAAGAAATGAGCTGGATCCAATCTGTTCTATTTCTTGCAGAATATCCCATAGACTCGCCTGAAATGTTACTCAACAGAACTCAACCTTCACAAGTATTCTTCAAAGGAAAAACAGATTATGTGCAGACACCCCTTTCTGAGTACGTGTTCGAACGAATCTGGAAACTGTATCTTAAATCGGAGCTGAAAGAGGCTGAGTTCTATGCCATTCCATACGGGGGACGAATGGACGAAATATCAGAATTATCTATTCCATTTCCACACAGAGCAGGTACTCTGTATATGCTATCAAATTTTGCAAACTGGGAAAATAACCAGAATCAAAATTCAAAGAAATACATAAACTGGGTAAACAGAGTTTACAACTACTTGACTCCATTTGTATCCAAGTTCCCAAGGGCTGCATACATCAACTTCAGAGATCTCGACATGGGAGTGAACAACATTAACGGGAAGACGAGCTACGCGGAAGCAAGCGTATGGGGGAAGAGATATTTCAAGAACAATTTCGACCGGCTTGTTGGGGTCAAAACAAGGGTTGATCCTCAAGATTTCTTCAGGCAAGAACAAACCATTCCACCAATGCTACTTGAAGTGAAGAGGGTTATTCATGAGGAGTAGAAATTGTTCGAATTCCAGATTGTTACTCATTCCAATATCTCATAATGATCAGGTAATATTTCCATCTTTACCCAAGAACCAGTCCTTGGAGGTAGGTTAAAACTCTAGTTTATGTTTTAAATTCTAGTTTTTTACATTCTTAACATTTCTATAATATTCTAAATACTTTAATTCATTAAAAAGTTTCACACCCTCTTCATTCGTCCGTCCAGTCCACCGTACCTTTCACTAAAAAAACCAAAATTTTATGCAATAAACTCAAAAGTTACTTTAGTTTTGAATTTGCTATTCTTTTTTCACTAACATAACATTACTTTATACTGTATGTAATGAGTTTTTTTTTCAATACAAGACTAAAAAGATAGATTAACTATCAATTAGGAATTTGAATTTTTTTTATTCAATTTTGGACCCGAAAGATATAATACTATCATTTCAGAATCTAAAATCATAAATAAATAAAAATTTAATAACGTAATTGTATAAATTTGTCATTAATTTGTATGTTATTTTAATTATAATAATTATAAAATATTATGTTAAAAACAATTTTAATATATGAAATTTTAATGTAGTTACTATATTTTTTAAATTAATTTGAGTCTTAAATTGATATAAAAAAATCTTTTAAGTCTTTAATTGAAAGTTAATCCATCTTTCGGTCTTGTATTGAGAAAATTTCTTTATAATTAAATAATTATAGAAATCAAATTTCATTACATTTTAATGGAGTATAGACAAATTGCATTATAGTAATAGTTATGAAAATCAAAATTACCGGTGAATTAAAATATCGAAGAAGTATAGATTTAAGAGTTTTTTTTTTAACTAATGGATAAGGAATCCACTATTACGTATTAATTAATTGATTACAATTTTCATATGTTAATAATAATAAAAATAAAAATAATAAAAATAAAAATAAAAGAAGAGGAAGGATCAGAAAGGGTAGGAGAGTAAAAACAACAAAATTTCACTGATTAATCTTGATATAGTAACCGATCATTTGGAAATGATTTCCTTTTCTTCTACATGTTGCTTTTTAGTTTTGGGACAATTCGATGTTTATTGATGTGAGTTCAGTGGTGCCCATGTTTTTGTCAGAAAAGTACTCCGTATGTAGGCGTGTCGTGAGAACGATATCACGCAAGCAAGTTTTTGCCAAAAACTAATACTCCCTTCGTTCCGGGTATTTTTACCCATTTGTACGGGCACGGAGATTAAGACGTTTTATTTTTTTAATATATAATGTAAGAGAAGTAGGGATAAATTAGTAATTTTAAAAGAAAAAGTGAATAAAGTTATTGAGAATGATGAATAAAATGTAAAAAAGTAATTAAAGTTGTTGGAATGGTAAAAAGTATGTAATAAAATATTATGTATTTTTGCAAAAATGGAATGAGTAAAAATAAGTGGGACACCCCAAAATAAAAAATGGGTAAAAATACGTGGGACGGAGAGAGTATGCTATATACGGAGAGTTCTTTAAACGCATAGCCTCCAAACTCCAAAGAATCCCGCCACTCCAGAAATTGAATTCCTCCACCTCCCAAAAATTTCTGTACTTTTCCTGCATTATCTTCCATTATTAATTATATGATTGAAATGTACTCCCTCCATCCCAAAGATATTGACATACTTTCCTTTTTGGGTTGTCCCACAGAAATTGACATATTTTCTTTTTAAGAATATGGGACCCACACAAAAATAATTTATTTATTTACATGGACCCACACAACCATCACACTCACCACTAATACAACTACCCACTACACATTAAATATTATTTCTCTCACTTCACTTTATATTAAATTATTATACTCCTTAATCTCCGTGCCCAAAAAAAATATGTCAATACTGCCGGGACGGAGGGAGTAGTCAGAAATATATTTTTAGATCTTCCTTTAATTTTCAGCAATAAAAATAATAATAATAGTCACGAGGTTACGAATTGCTCACAATTTTTTTTTTGAATTTTGACTTGTTTGGACAAAAATTACAATTATATATATATATATATATATATATATATATATATATATATATATAAGTCATAATTAGCATTTAAATAATTTACCACTCAAATATAAGTGTAAAATTATGATCTATTACCATCGTAATCATAGTAAGTAATTACAATTGTTTAAAAAGCAACATTTCCAGTGTTTTTATACCACAATACTTATGAAGAATATCTTGGTATAGTGTAAAAAGAATAGTCGTAAAAAAATTATATTTTTTCTATAGATTAAATATGCAGGATGTATGAAAATCAGACACAAAACTATTTCTAAATCATGAATGCTCGAAGCATTTCTTCTTTCACATTCCGTCTTCTTATAATCTTTCAATACTCATGGGCAGGCGCTTCTCTGCAGGTCAACATGGTTTTCTCCAATGCCTTTTTCAATTAATTCCCAAACTACTACTCCATTTACAATATTGTCTACACCTTAACAAACACCTCTTATACTTCTGAACTCCTATCTTCTGTCTGGAATTGGAAAATCATCACACAATCTAATCCTCAGTCTCAAGTCATAATAATCTCTGAACTCAAGTCCCAAATCCTTCCTATCGTGTTCTGTTCCAAGGAAAATAGCCTGCAAATTAGAACTCGAAGTGGTGGCCATGACTTCGAGGGAGTATTGTTGAGAGTGGAATTTTATGCATTTAATGTGTGCACATTACACCATTTTGCTTAGGAAAATTATCGTTTTCGCATGAAATTGTGTAAATTTAAGTATTTACATGATTTTGAGGTTACTAAGGTGTTTTTGTGAGTTTTGAAGGTTGAAAACAAGGGAAAACTGAGCAGAGTCGGAAGCAGCATGGAACAGAGTCGGAACGGGCCAGCACTTAACTAGCAGCTCGAACTGAGCTGAACCCGCTCGCCACTCTAATCCAGCCGAGCTGGGTGCAGAAGGGTCCCACGTGACGTGGCAAGTCGTCCAGCAGCAGTTCGAATGCCGCTCGGCCGCACCAAGACCCAGCTCGTGCCGAGCTGGGTGCCGAGCGGGTGTTTTTTGGCCCAGTCGAGTCCTGTTCGATTCAGCACTGTATTTACAACATCCAGATCGTGTTTTGGCCAGTTTTCGACGCAAAAAAGCCCTACAATCAGTCCAAGATATAAAAGGGGAAATCAACACACAATTGAGGAAACCCACTCATTCCATCGACAATTCACCCCCAAAACACTCCACATACAGATTCATTTCTGATTTTCATCATCCATCCATCTTGAAGGGAGTTCCAAGTGCTAATTGAGGGAGATCGGATGATCGGAGAGACGAAGAAGGAACGTGGGACTACGCTTACGCCAGGGTTTCATGTTTCTTATCTTTTCCTTCCTTTTATCTTGATTTTTGTATGAATTGCACAGCCATGAGTGTTGTTTGTAACCTCATGGGTTAATTTCTTATACAATTCTAGGTTTGATGGTTTGATTTAATTGATTTGGGAACCTAGACCAAAATTGAGATTTTATGCAATTGATATTCTGATTTTACTTAATTTATTCAGACTTTGCTTATCTCCTTCGTAACGTCTTCATAATAATTTCATGACATCCGCTATAATGCTTGATTTATTATGTTAGCTTATGTGCGTTCATGATTAGTATTGTCTATCTGTTAGGGATTGAAGTAGTTCCGCTATAAACACTTTAATTCTAATGAACTGGTAATTTAGATACTTGAATTGTTATTAGTGGAACAATGCAATTAGACATTCGAGTAGGAAGTGAATAAAATCTTTTAGTAATTTCAGAGAATATCTTGTTAGTTGAACTTATCATCTGGAGGTATTGTTGTTTACTTTGATTAGTATCTAGGAATAAGGCTTGGTAATATTCACGCACCTTAGGAAATAAACCAGAATATATTGTTAGCTTGAAATCGGATCATATCTGGTGGGTTTAACAGGATTAAGTGGTATATTTTCATTGACGCTGCATGAATGAACAATTGAAAGTTTAAGAACCCAAATTAATTGGTCTATGCCTGATACCTTAGAACCGTTGTTTATCTCTTGATTAAAACTTATTTATTTTTATTGCTTTTAATAATTCAATTATTTAATATTTTAGTAATTAGATAATTAAATTCAAAACTTTGGAAATTGATTACGTAATTCTTTTTAGTTAGTAATTAATAGAATAAATAATTAACTGTCTCAGTGGGATCGATAATTTAGCTTGGGTGCTTGTCACTACAATTGACATCCTTACACTTGAGGATTTTAGTTGAAGTGCATAAAAAACGCATATCAAGTATCTTTCGCATCAAAACTCCCTGTTGAGTGATAGACGCTTGCATGGATTGCATAATGCCATATGGGCGTTGTTTTGGTACATGTATGCAGTACACTGATTAATTTATCAACATCATAATTAAGGTTTGAGATTAAGTGTTGATGTAAGGCGGCTATGATAGCAGCTAGATAATGGATGATTTATGATCATATAAGGGCTGGTTGGATAGATAATATAAGGATTGGTTGGATAGATAGTTATGAGATCTAAATTGATATTTCAGCTGGATTGAATATTGTAGAGCAGCTTTCTATGCAAGTAAATTGTAACTCTATATATAAGGACAAGATACAACAATTCATAAATAATCTATATATTCCATGGATCAAGATTAGGGTTTATATAAGGGTTAAGTTTCGATCTTTATCACTTATAAAATCTCATCAACAAGATCTTCTTTTTCCTTAAGATCAATGGGGAAGAACTATACTGGGCTAAACAGATTATGTGGAGAAACCACTTACCAAGAAAATGGAGGTTCTACGAATGAGTTGTACCTCGTCCCATACGACAGAAGAATGGATGAAATATCAAAATCAGTCATTCCATTTCCTCACAGGGCTGGTACCTTGTATATGTTTGCACACTTTGCATTTTAGCAAAAAGAGCAGAATCAGAATTCGAAGAGCAATTTTTTTTTATCAAGCAAAAGTTTATTAAATTATGAAAATTTGTAACATAAGCACAAGGGGTGCTTCAGCCCTTACAACCCAACATACACTCCAAAGATACTATTTTAATATACACAGTAATTTCGTGGGCAGTTTAACCACTCCAAAATATTAACATTGCGAAACTCCTGCAATTCGAAGAGCTACTTGAACTGGGCTGGCAGGGTTTTCGATTACGTGACTCCTTACTGAACTTAGTCTCAATTTTGATATAAATTGATTAAAGTAAGCGTACTCTATCGTGTGTAGCACGTAAGTAACCACGTGCAAAATTTATAATGTCGAACCCAAGGAAAAAGTGTATGCATCCGTATTCGAAAAATATTTTACTCTAAAAGGACTAATCAATAAAAGGATTGTTGAATTACACTATAAACTATCAACTAAGAAAATAATTAAAGATAGAAAATGTACATATGGGATGGATGATGGGTGATGGTGACCAATCTAAGAAGTATGCAAGGCTTAAGCACAATTAAGATTAAGGCATTACCTAGACATGCAAGTTTCTAATGGCAAACATCATTGAAAATGGAAAAGAAGCAATTACATATGTTCCCCTAATCCCTATGGCCAAGGCAAATAGGTTCTAAACTTTTTACAAGTTTGCAAGCCCCTAAAATTGATTCTTACTCTCAATTTCCTTAGAAGCTACTATGATCATAAGTTTGGTTCTTCTCACTCAATTAACAACCAATTAAGGTCAACTAACTAAGTATTATCTCATGAATGTCCCAAGCACAAGAAGGGTATGGCTTACCTCTCCCTACACTAACATACATGATCATATAATAAAATGATTCAATTAAAACCCTAGGTATAATATTAGAATGACCATCCTATCACTATGAATAGAGAATTTAACCATATAATTCATAACATGAATCAAGTCATCAAATATCATGAGATAAATTTCAAAATCAATTCAATTAAACCATTAAAAATCCTACATATCTAGAATAGTCTCAATTCATCATGCGGTTAGCCTCACAAGAGGTCTAACCAACAACAAAAATCTTGAAAATATCATTATAATGCTTAAAAATATCCATTGTTGCAATCAAAACAAAAAAAAATACAAAGTTAAGGCAAATTTCTCTCCTATTTGGATTTGGGTAGAATCTTCCCTTCAAGTTGCAAATTCTACTCCTCAAGCCTCAATCCTTCTTAGATTTGTGATGGGTCGATGGAAGATGTGAAGATCCGTGGATGGAGGTGTGAAAATATTAGAAAATGGAGTAAAATTTGGATGGAGAAGGTAGTGTGTGTGGAATATGGTGTTGGAGTGTGTGTGGGGCTATTTTGGGTCTCCCCCCAATCCCCCTTTTGGATGATTGAGATTTGGGTATTTATACCCCTTGAAAAATCCTAATTTCAAAGTTGACAGCTAGACATTATGCACGAAAATTCAACTGAATTTTCGTGATTTCCCCTGTTTTGTCAAATATGCGCTGTAAGAGAAACTCAGACCGAGTTTCTTGTCAACTTTTTTAAACTTCACTTCATCTCCTATTTTGCTCAATTCTCTTTCCAAAACACCTATTTAACATCAAAAGCAAGCTCAAATTAGTGAATTTCATCAAATCCATCATTATCATATAAAATACCACCAAAATCTACACAAAACGGATAAAATAATACGAAAACACACATAAAAGACATTAAAATTTAGGTGAAAATAACGACGATCAGTTACGTCTCGAAATCCCCAAGGTTGCTTTCATCAACTACAGAGATCTCGATATGGGAGTGAATAACATCAGAGGGAAGACGAGCTACGAACAAGCAAGCAAAGAAAGGAGGTTAAGAGACATCCAAGAACAGTCACTTTTCTAGTTGGCGATTTCAATATTAATAAATTATGTAATAAAGAGAGCTTTACGCGTGATATCATTTCTCTTTTTTTGGGTTTACGGTATGTATGTTGAAATAATGAGAAGTGAATGGTGCTTTCACTTCCAGCTTCCTTACTATATTGTGTCTTAAATTTATGGATTATAAAGTATTACATCCATCCCCTTACTTTTGTTTATTACTTATGCATAAGAATAAATAATTCATCAATAAATCTTTATTTTCATGATAAATCTTTATTTTCATGTATGTCATCCTTACTTAACATATAGTATAAAATATTTATGTACTACTTCAAAATTGTTGTTCTATAAAAGTTAAAGTATGCACTAAAAAAATTTCTTATAAAAACATGGAGTAATGTAATGTATGTGAACAATTTTACATTGTAATATTTTATTGTAACATTCACATAAATTTTACATTGTAATATTTTATTGTAACATTCACATAAATTTATACAAATATTCTAATTGAGAAAATTGGTCTTTTTTTTTCTTTCTCAATTTTGGTCCTGCTCCCTCCCGCTAAAAAAAGAAAAATAAAACTATTTTTTACTGACCGAATATTCCGGTGGTAAAAAACTTAAATTCATTGTTAAATTGATTTACCAAATTACCAAAAAGATTAATGGGGTACAATGAAGGTTGATAAATTTTTTGCAATGAAAATTCAGTTCCATTGGTAAAAATTTCATTGGTAATTAGTTACTAATAATACTATTGATAATATATATATAACAATTCTCTCGATAATCCATTGGCAATAGATTTTATCCCGTTAGTATAAACTTAATAAATCCGATGATATTTCATTTCTAAAAGAAAAATATAATTGTTTTGGTAATTACCAATCGATTGAATTCTGTTGGTAAATATCATTGTTAAAAAGGATTTTTTTTAAGCGGTTGTCCTAGAGTAATGATTACGTTTGCTTTTTGGACAGAGATTAAGAAATATAATATTTTAATGTGTAATGAGGTGAGAGAAATAAATTAAATTTGATATAAAGTAGGTAGATGTATATATTAGTGTTGTATGTGCGCCCCCATAGAGATATAATTATTTTGTGTGTGTCTTATTTATAAAAAAGAGAAATATAACTATTGGAGTGGAACACGCAAAATAAAAATCTATTATTGTGGGATGGAGAAAGCACTTAATAAGGAAGAGAACCAACTTTATCACCCTACTTCAAGATATACTTTCTCCATTTCATAATAATTTTCACACTTTTTATTTTCGTCTATTTTACAACAAACTTCACTATAAAAAAAATGAAAAAATCGTATCAATCTTATAATTTCAAAAAATCTTCTAACATGTCATGTGTAACATAGTTTATAACTACAGAAAAAGGCAGCTGTCGAAATTTCTCAACAGGATTATGCAAAAACTCAACCCAGTGGCACATTTCGACCAGGTTTTACTTCCGTTAATTTCATTTATCATATTAGTTCAAATCATCCCCGTTTCCTATAATAAAATCTCACGATTCACACGCTTTCCTAAAACAATACGAGGTGCACCATGACTTTCAGAAACAATATATATACACTTATGAATAAAAATATACTACTCCATATACTAATGAATAAAAATATATAGCAATTTTCTGTTAGTTTTTTTAATAAAAAATTGAATGTAAAAAAATTTACAATTATTAAAAAATCTATGTACAATATTAAATAAAAATTTATACTTGCACGTGTGCATCCGGGTGTATAACATATCAACTCTAACACAAATATGAAATAGGTGATAATTAAAAGGAAACGTTTTAAACATCTCTTTTTCTTGTAGGCGGCTGGGAGTAGTCACTACTATTCAAAGGACGAATTTTCAAAGGGTCAGTAGGCATCAATCTCTATTGGTAGATTGTGGATTTTCTTTACAGATTTAATGACTTTGGCAGGAATTTCGACATTATTTTTTCTATAAATTAAATAGGCATGATGCATAAAAATCAATCACAAATCATGGATAGTCGAATTAGTATTTCTTCCTTTTCAATCCTTCTTCTTATAATCTTTCAATGCTCTTGGGCAGGTGCTTCTGCTGGAGGGCAACATGGTTTTGTCCAATGCCTTTCTCAACAATTCCCAAACTACTCCTCCATTTCCAATATTGTCTACACCCCAACAAACGCCTCTTACTCTTCTGTGCTCCTATCTTCTGTCTGGAATTGGAGAATCATCACACAATCTAATCCTCACCCTCAAGTCATAATAACCCCAGAACTCGAGTCCCAAATCCCTCCCATCGTGCTCTGCGCCAAGAAAAACAACCTGGAAATTAGAACTCGAAGTGGTGGCCATGACTTTGAGGGACTATCTTTCGCATCAAAAGTCCCATTCGTGATCGTTGATTTGATCAAGATGAGTGAAGTAACAGTTGATGTTGAGAATAAAACGGCATGGGTTGGAGGTGGTGCAACCCTTGGTATTGTATATTACAGGATCGCGGAGAAAAGCCCGACTCTGGGTTTTCCTGCCGGACTTTGCCCGCTTGTTGGTGTAGGAGGCCACATAAGCGGAGGCGGCTATGGTACCTTGCTAAGAAAATACGGCCTGGCTGCTGATAATGTGATCGATGCAAGAATAGTGGACGTCAATGGCAGAATCCTCAACCGAAATTCAATGGGGGAAGATCTGTTCTGGGCTATCAGAGGCGGTGGAGCCGCCAGCTTCGGCGTCCTTGTTGCCTGGAAGTTGCAACTGGTTGATGTTCCGGAAACAGTTACTGTTTTCAGAGCAAACAGGACATTGGAACAGAATTTAACTCAAATCTTTAACCGCTGGCAATACATGGCTCCTAAAACAGACAAAGATTTGTACATAGGAATGATTACAAAAATGGTGAATTCCGAGGACAGGGTCACAATTGGTGCAACTTTTTTTTCTCTGTTTCTTGGCAGGGTGGATAGATTACTTCCATTGATGCAAGAAGAGTTTCCTGAGTTGGGATTGACTCGTGACGAATGCACCGAAATGAGCTGGATCGAATCAGTGGTGGATATTGCTAGTCTTGTTTCAGCTCCCCTGGATTCACCAGAAATGTTGCTCAACAGAACTCAACCATTACAGGTATTCATAAAAGCAAAAACAGATTATGTTCGGAAACCCCTTCCACAATACGTGTTGGAACGACTCTGGAGATTATATCTGAAATCGGAGGCCGAAGAGTCTCAGATGTACGTCGTCCCATACGGCGGAAGAATGGATGAAATATCAGAATCCGACACTCCATTTCCTCACAGGGCTGGCACTTCTTACATGCTGGCTCACTTTGCATTTTGGCAAAAAGACCAGAATTCGAAGAGGTACATCAGGTGGGTGAACAGGGTGTACAATTACTTGACTCCTTACGTCTCGAAAGCCCCAAGAGAAGGTTACCTCAACTACAGAGATCTCGACTATGGAGTGAATAACATCGAAGGGAAGACGAGCTACGAGCAAGCGAGCAAGTGGGGGAAGATATATTTCAAGAACAATTTCGATCGACTTGTTGGGGTCAAAACCAGAGTTGATCCTCTGGATTTTTTCAGGCAGGAACAGACCATTCCACCGATTGTACTTGGATTGGGGAAAGAAAGCAGATTTAGAGATATTCAAGAGGGTTAATCTATATACCATTTACTTCATAAACATATATACATCGAACAGTCACTTTCTTGCTACTCATTTCAATATCAATAAATATTGTAATAAAGAAGAGCTGTAGGTGATATCATTTCTGCTTTTATTATGTTGAAATAATGAGAAGTGAATGGTTCTTTCTTACTAGCTATATATATTTCGCGTCATTTTGGTGCTACATATTTTGTTATATACGTTAAATGAGTGAAACGTATCTGGGTTGAAAATTCTCTAGCTGTTTTTCTTGCAGTTGATATTTAAGGGTATAAATTTTATTATATTCTATGTGTCAATCATTTAACGATTTACAACACCAAATATAATATCAAAATATAATAGGAAATTCGGACTAGGACTTAAGCTAGGCTGAGATACAAAAGGAGCTTAAAATTTTTTTGCACATTAAAAATTACTATTATACTTTTTCAATGTGCACGTATACATTTTAAAGTTGGTCTCTTGTATGCCCAATCGCACGAGACGTTTAAGAGTATAAGATTTTGTTTTATAATGTACTTCATAAACTTTAATTCATAAGGTTTTTTTTCAATTAAAGAATCAGTTAAAGTATGAATGTATGTTCGAATAAATGAAAAAAATAATTCAAAAAAATTAAGGTTACATAAGTTTTTTATATTAAAAAGTACGACATTTAATATTGAAGATTACAAATTTTTTAAGTCGTTGAATTTGGACATACGGTGTGCCTGGAGTCACCCAAATTTTATTCTTCATTTTAATGGAAATTAATAAAAGTTACTCCCCGTCCACGTCCCCGTCTCGTCAATTTTTACGGATATTAAGAAAAAGTTCTTGTACAATATCAATTTGTTAGAGATACTTAGATTTTGTATGCTTCAGGAGTAGGATGTAATTTTACAAATTTAAACGTATACTATCTTTAAATTCAGATTGACAATCATTTTTGTTTTGTAGTAAGTCGGTTTTTGACAAAAATAAGAATGATCGATCATGGTTTTCTCACCAACTCCAAGGACGTGGTGGCTCTTTAATGGCTAAGAATGGTAATGAAGTCATGATCTATTGAGTAGGTCCCACTAAAGTTGTTTGACGCCTTCTCGATTAATTTCAGTCAATAAATACACTTAGGATGAAAACACCAATTCTGCTCTCATATTATATTTTGGTGTTACATTTTCATCTGCGCATTATTGGATGATTGATACGTATGATATAATAAAATATATACCCTAAACGGAAAGCTTAAATCCTATGAGCAATGATTGTGATTTTTTTCCCCTATAACAGAAAATGTAACAAAACATTCAAGATCTGAAAACACTCGCAACACCCACTTAGCCTCCTGTTGCAGGTTAACATTTGTATAAGTTTTATTGTAATTCCGTTTGCGTAACGCCACACTTAGAGGATAATTTTTTCTTTTTAAAACCAAAAGTAAGAATTATCATTAATCAATAGAAGAAACGGCATCAACATAAGATGGAATAGGAAGATGAATGCTGACAGCAAAGTAAGTTTGCTAAACAATTATTGAAAGCAAACTTGACTAATTTGTGAGATAAAATGTTCGCCGAACGATGAACCCTTTGAAAAGAAAATTTTAGGGGTTGAAATCTTATTTTTGGGGGATTTGAATCAACAAAAGAAAATTATGTTCAAGTTCAGAGTTGATATATGTTTCAGTTTTCATGCCTTAAAAAAACATTAAAAAAAAAAACAAAACTCCATTAATTATCTTCTTCATCCATTAAAACTAAGATGCTATGGTGCTTAAAACGCATAGCCTCCAGTACTTGCGCGTGAAATTGAATTCCTCCACCTCGCAGGAATTTCTATACTTTTTATGTATCGTTCTATTGCTTATATGATAGAAACGTAGTCGGAGGTAGAAAATTCAATCATTATTTTTAAAGTTTGTACTTTCCTTTTAAGGTATAATTTGTTCTTCTTTCTTACATGTGTTCCATTTAATGGTGCAATGCAACAAATATTACATGAAAATGACCCATAGAATCCAAAATTCCCCAAATGAAAGCACCAAAATGATACAAACTTTAATTAAATAATGATAGGAGCAGGAGAAATCTTTTTATATACTAAAGCAAAATACATTTCATAAAATAGATAAGGCGAATGTAATTTTCAAGTAATGCGAATAATATAATTTTTGAATTAAAGACTACATTACTCGAGTTAATTCGAGTAGATGGTATTTTTGTCAATTAAGATAGAGAATATATTATATAGTTCAATTTAGGATAAAAAAATATTTTACTTTTTACTACAATTTTTTTCCTATTAATTATTAATGACGACTATAATTATTTTCGGTTTTCTTGCAGCTTGATTCAGCTTCTAGTATAACTACTCATTAATTTATTCCTTTAACTTGTTTAGTGGTGATTAATCGTCCCTTGTTAAGCTTCTACTACAACTACTCATTAATTTATTCCTTTAACTTGCTTAGTGGTGATTAATCATCCGGCCTTGTTAAAAAGATAATTTAGCAGTTTTAGTCCTATAGGACACGCTTGTTTTGCAATATGGTCCTACTGCTTGCATTTTTAGTCCCAAAAGATTTTCTCCTTGCAACTTTAGTCCCAAAAGCTTAAAAACTTGCAGATTTGATCCCACTTAATTGCATTTGTGATTCTATAAGAATTTCAAATTATATATTTAACCTGAATTATCCTGCTTAAATTAGATTATTTATAATATTAATTTTTTCAAGTCAGAAGAATTCGTTCAATTTTTTTACTTCTGTTTGATATCATACCATTGTTTACTAAGAAACTACAAAAATTATTAAGAAGAACTCTACTCACGCTGATTAATTCGAGATGATACTAAAAAATACAACTTAGAACACATTAAATACAAGAGATTAAATCTCAGTTTCTTCACCAATAAATTAACCTTCCTAAAATATACAATACTAATAAGTAAAAATTTATAAATTTTGTTAGTAAATTTCCTGATAATTTTTAATGAAAGTTAATTGTAATTGAATATAAAAGAGTAAATTCATTTAAAAATACATTATATATTACTT
The DNA here is from genome assembly GCA_023678885.1 of Pogostemon cablin. Taxonomy (NCBI): domain Eukaryota; kingdom Viridiplantae; phylum Streptophyta; class Magnoliopsida; order Lamiales; family Lamiaceae; genus Pogostemon; species Pogostemon cablin. The sequence continues at coordinate 14,651,870 of CM042961.1, read as the reverse complement.
CCTCCATCCTTAATGCATAATTAATTAATGCTACCGAAAGTAAATTAAAAGAAGATTATGTAGAATTGATTTAAAATAATTCCTATAATGAAAAGATTACATGCTTCCATGACGAATTACATTTTATGACATGGGAAACTCCAATTATTTGGGGTAAAATCAAATGACATAGGATAATTCGAGACAAATATAATTTAAAATATTAAATGGGACCAAATCTGCAAGTTTTTAAACTTTTGGGACTATATTTGCAAGAAAAATATTCTTTGGGACTAAAAAAGCAAACAATGAGACCATATTGCAAAGCAGGCGTGTCCTACGGGACTAAAACTGCTAAATTCTCTGTTAAAAACAAGAAACTCACTCATGCTAGCTAGCTAGATAGAGAAGAACAGGATGGTTGGCATGCAATGAATCACAAAACCCATGCATGTTTATTACTGCCTCCAATCCATAATAAGTATCTTACTTTCTGTTTTCATCCGTCTCACAATAAGTGTCATCACCCAAAACATGAAATTTCACATTAACCAACAGCCTTAAAAGTTATCTTAATTTCAAAAATACTACTTCCACCTAACACACATAACATACTTTATAATTTATTTATTACTTAAAAATACCACAATACCCCTAAAAAGTAAATAAAGTTGATCAAAAAATAAATTTTCTTAAACTCCGTGTCTACAGTAACGATGACAACAATTATGGTACGGGGAAGTAATTACAGAAGTAGTAAGAGTACATAACATAAAAAGAAGATAAAATGAAGAAGGTGCATGCATGCATAACATAAGATATTAGTATTCCATTAAGGAGTAATATTAACATTGACTCCGCACAATGAGGGTAGGGATGTCAACGGGTCGGGTCTGGGCGGGTATCCAACTACCTGGACCTGGTCCGTTTTAAAAGTGCCCTCCTCGGACTGCACGGGTCTTATTTTATAGTCCCAGACTCAGACCCAAACGGGCGCGGGTCTGCCCCGCCCCGCTCTCCTTATTATTTTTTTAATTTTTTAATATTTTAAATATTTTTTTAAATTTTTTTATTTTATTTTTTAATTTTATGTGCACCCATAAATCACTAACTCTCTCACTTCCATCATTTTCCATAACTTCAAAAAATAATTATATCAAAAAAATAAAAATAATATATAAATAATAATAATCATAAAATTAGTAGTAAATTATTAGAATTTTAAATGATTATTAAAATAAAAAATATAATATTTATATTTTGTACGGGGCTGGGTCAGGTACCCGCGAGTCTGGGATAATACCCGGACCCGGCCCGTTTCAAAACGGGTCCAGGGCGGGTCCACCCCGTTTTCAGTATGGGGCGGGTCTGGGCCGGTCCATATCGTGCGGGCCGGGTGGGTACCCACGGGTCGGGCCCAAATTGACACCCCTAGATAAGAGTGAAGCAGTAGTGTCGCAGGAGCCACAGCTATTGATTAGCCATTTTGTAGTCGGGATAACTAATTAAAATAATTTATCGAACCACAGGGAGGAAGGTACTAGGGTCTAAGAGATCTCGTGTTCATCATAGTATTATAGAAATGATCATAAAGGGGGGATAATCAAGAAATGACAATAAAATAAATGGATAGATGAATGAATCAATGGATGAATGAGCCAAGTAGATAGAGAATGAGACTAGCAATACTTAAAGTATGGAAAATCTAGATATCATGCAACGAATTCATATGTGTCATGGGTACAAGACTAAGGGCCAACACTAAGTTCACCTAAACTCCCTCTCGAAATGAATAGGATATGGAATAATGCTCAATGGATTGGTTCTCACTCAAACAATTACAACTAGGTACTAAGCTTGAAATAAGAATCCCTTCACACAATTAATCAATCTCTCGATCAAACCAACCGTATGTCCTATCAAAGGGTTCTAAACTCTAAAGGATTTCTCAATATCTTTACAATTTATAATTCACATGAAGTGTTTGATGAAATGATTCACTCAAATGTCCTAATCACATAATTGATTTCTCAATCTAATCATATATTTAGAGCATCTAAACACACAAATCATCAAAAATCTCAAGATCTAAAGCATCAATGATAGGAAATCAAATAACCCAATCAACATAATCATTCAATTGCAAATGCCCAAAATTATCCAATGTAATTTATATTGCTAATCTCACAAGGGAGATTAGCTTCTCATAGTTACAAGGAATTCAACATAAATATTAAAATCCTTACAAAACATGATAAACAATAAGGTTTCAATACAAAGTTTAGATGAAAACTCCCTTAGATGGCTCCAATGGTGAAATTCTTCTTCCCTTTGTTATTCTCCTCTCCCCCTTGCTTCTCTAGCTACTTGGATGGTGTATTGGATGGATGGATTCAAGGATGGGTGAATGGGATGAAGGGTAGATGGAATGGAGAGGAAAGTGTCTGAAAAATAGTGTGAATTAGGTGTAGATTTTATCCCTACTAATCCTTCTCTTATTTTACACTCCAAATGGACATTTTTACCCCTTGGAACCTTCTAGAACACATTCTAATCATAAAATTGACTTCGGGCCGAGTTCGGGTTGGTGCAGCGCAGTCTCACCGTTTTGCATATAACTTTCTCATACAAAATCCAATTCGGGTGATTCTTGTGCTCACGCGATTCTCTCTTCCATGGATTTCCAACCATGTATTACACTTCTAGTTTTGAGCTCTATAATAGTACATAAAAATTACACAAGTTAGGCATGCGATTTTTCAGTATTTTGCTTTGACTCATTATCTCTTGTTTCAACTCCGAATTGAGCTTCGTTTTTTTCCACATCTTCCTTATGCGTCTAGAATCTATTTTTACCTAAAAATTATACGTTTAAGCTCATTCTCATACATTTTCATAAAAATACATAATACAACCAAAATACACATAAATACGAATGAAATAATACGAAAACACACATAAAAAGACACTAAAATTTAGGTGAAAATATCACTCATCAGCTATCGAAACACTCTTTTGCACCTTAGATAAATGAGAGACAGTTGGAGAAATCGACCCGAATATTATTTGCACAACTGTCACCCCCTGAGATCAAATCAGTCCGGCATTTGTTGGTTCAACAAACGAACTTACTATCTGCACTTGCGGAAACTACCATGATCATCAACACCATTGCCACTGTTGGAGTACAATCCGAATTCTAACGTGAGTCTTGCGGGGACGCTTGGAGGGCCCACGGTTTGGGTTATATATTTAGCAGATTTGTTTTCTTATTTGACTGCAGTCAGTCCGTCCTATAAATACATCTTGTAAGCTGCACGGGAAGGGCTGATGACTCATTGTATTTCCTACATTCTGTAAACTTTCATCATATAGTAAAGATCGCCGTTTGGCGCCCGTGATTTTTCCCGCAAGGGTTTTTCTACATAAAAATCTATGTCTCGTGTTCATCTATATTTCCTTTATTTGTTAACAAGTGGTATCTAGAGCCAGACACGAGATTGAAAAATAAAATTTAGGGTTCTATTCTCTGTTCGTGCGTCACCATCGTCGTCGGATGAATCTGCTGCCGGAGATTTCTTTCGTGCCGTCAATCGGCGACTCACGTGTGCCAGCGTGAGTTCAAGGTGGAGTTGTGGATTGCTTTTGGATTTGTTAATTCGGTGAGTCTGTCGATCGAGATCATCTCGGTATTTTTTGTCATTGTGCAAGCCAGGCTGCAGGTTTTTTTGTTAGGGTTTACACCCAAATTTCTGCAGATTAATTTCTTCTGGTTATTGTTGTTATTACTTCACCATGTCAGTGAAGTATGATCTTCTACCTCTGGATCGTGACACAAGGTTCACATTATGGCAAGTCAAGATGAGAGCTATTCTTACAAAGCTGAAGTGGATGATGCTCTTGATAAATTTGGTAATAAAGATTCAAAGTCTTGGATCGATGATGAGAAGAGAAAAGATCGTAAAGCCTTGACTCAAATTCAACTTCATCTTTCAAATAATATTTTGCAATATTGTTTGCAAGAGAAAACTGCAGCTGCTTTATGGTTCAAGTTAGAGTCAATTTGTATGTCTAAAGATTTGACAAGCAAGATGCATATGCAGATGAAGTTATATATGCACAAGTTGCAAGAGGGTGGCTCTGTGCTTAATCATCTTTCTGTCTTCAAGGAGATCGTTTCAGATCTATAGGCTATGGAGGTAGATTATGATGATGAGGATTTGGGTCTCATTCTTTTGTGCTCTTTGCCTAGTTCTTTTGCAAACTTCAGAGATACATTATTATATAGTCATTATACTCTAACACTGGATGACGTTTTTAAGGCTTTACACACCAAGGAAAAGATAAAACAAATGGTGTCTTTTGAAGGTTTGGGTTCCAATGGAGAAGCATTGTCTGTTCGTGGGAGGACATAAAATAAATCAAACAATGGCAATAAAGGTAAAAGTTCTAATGGTTACAAAGGCCGATCAAAATCTCGAAGCAAGGGAGATAAATTCTGCAAGTATTGCAAGAAGGATAATCACTTCATCACTGAGTGTTATAAATTAAAGAACAAGGAGAAGAGAACTGGCACATATAATGAGAAAGATAAATCAAATGATGAAGGTAATGCTTCTGTTGCTGCTTCTAAGGCAGATAATTCTACTGGTGATATGCTTGTTGCTTTTGCTGGATGTGCAAATAGTGATGATGAATGTATTCTTGATTCCGCTGCTTCATTTCATATATGCATTAATAGACATTAGTTTGTCACCTATGATTCTCTCCAATGTGGAGGTTCTGTTAGATTGGGTGATGATAGTCCCCGTGATATTATTGGAATTGGATCTATTCAAATTAAGATGCATGGTGGCATTGTCAGAACTTTGACTGAAGTGAGGCATATTCCAGGCATGAGCAAGAATCTTATTTCTCTAAGTACTCTTGATGGTAAAGGGTACAAGTACTCCGGTAGAGATGGAGTTTTAAAGGTGTCAAAAGATTATCTTGTTGTCATGAAAGGTGAATTGAAATCTCCAAATTTGTACCGTCTTCGTGGTACTACAATTACAAGTGATGCTGCTGTAATTTCTAATTCAGTTTCTAATTTTAATGCTACTAATCTTTGGAATATGCGTCTGGGACATATGAGTGAGCAAGCATTGCATGAATTGTGAAAAAGAGGTCTTCTTGATGAACATATCATCAGTAAGTTGAAGTTTTGTGAGCATTGTGTGTTTGGCAAACACAAGAGGGTGTCGTTTAATACCTATACTCATAAAAGTAAAGGTATTCTTGATTATATGCATTCTGATTTATGATGACCATCTCGCAAGCCATCTATTGGTGGTTCTCGTTATATGTTGACAATAATTGATGATTATTCTCATAAGGTATGGCCTTATTTCTTGAAACATAAATCAGAAGCATTTTTAGCATTTAAAGAGTGGAAGGTTATGATTGAAAATCAAACTGATAAGAAGGTTAAAAAGCTTCGCACTGATAATGTAATGAAATTTTGTTCTAATGAATTTAAAGCATACTGCAAGTCTCAAGGCATTGTTAGGCACTACACTATTCCTTATACGCCTCAATAGAATGGTGTAGCTGAGCGTTGGAACAGAACTATCATCTCTAAGGTCTGTTGCATGTTGTCTAATTCGGGTTTGGATAGGCATTTTTTGGCTGAAGCTTCTTCCACTGCTTGCTATCTTATTAATCGCTCACCCTACATTACTCTTGGTAAGAAAACTCCAATTAAGGCATGGTCTGATTCTCCAGCTGATTATTCACAATTGAGAGTTTTTGATTGTACTGCTTATGCTCACGTTGATAATGGTAAATTGGAACCTAGAGTTGTTAAGTGCATATTTCTAGGTTATCAACCTGGTGTCAAAGGTTATAAATTGTGGAATTCCCAAACTCAGAAGGTTGTGCTTAGTAGGAATGTTATCTTCAATTAATCTATTATGTTTTATGACAACCTATCTATTGATGCTCCTATTGAGGGAGAGAAAATAAGTGTGGCGGTAGAGCAGTTAATTGATGTACCAGATGTTGATAATGTTGTTGTTCAAGATGCACCTATTGCTGAAAATTCTCCAATTGTTAATTCTTCTATTGTTGAGCATTCTTCTCCAGTTGTGCAGCCTCCACAATGTTTGATTGCTACTGATAGGGCTAGAAGACAGCCCAAACATGTTAAAAGGTTAATTGAAGAATGTAATATTGCTTATGCTATGAGTGTTGCAGAAGAGATTGAAGGTAATTCAGAACCTTCTAACTATTCTGAGGTTATTACTTCTGCTGATTGCAACAATTGGATGACCGCTATACAAGATGAGATGGAGTCACTTGAAAAGAATGGTACTTGGGGTTTAGTAAAATTGCCTAAGGATAAAAAGCCTGTCCGTTGCAAATGGATTTTCAAAAAAAAGAAGGTATTTCTTCAAGTGAGCCAGCAAGGTATAAAACAAGGTTGGTTGCTAAAGGTTATAGCCAGATTCTAGGTATTGATTTTAAGGATATCTTATCTCCAGTTGTTAAGCATAGTTCTATTCGCACTTTGCTTAGTATTGTTGCCATGCATGATTATGAACTTGAGTAACTAGATGTTAAAACTGCATTCTTACATGGGGAGTTGGAAGAAGATATTTATATGAACCAACCTGAAGGTTTTGTTATTCCTGGAAAAGAAAACCTTGTCTGTAGATTAAATAAATCTCTTTATGGTTTGAAGCAATCTCCTAGGCAATGGTACAAGAGATTTGACTCATTTATGTTCTCTCATGGTTTTAAGCGGTCTGATTATGATAGTTGTGTTTATTTGAAGATTGTTAATGGCTCAGCTATTTATTTGCTTCTTTACGTTGATGATATTTTAATTGGTGCAAAAGAAAAAATAGAAATAGCTAAATTGAAGGCACAATTGAGTAAAGAATTTGAGATGAAGGACTTAGGTGCAGCTAAGAAAATTCTTAGTATGAAAATTGTGAGAGATAGAAAATCTGGTATATTATACCTCAGTTAGCGAGGTTATATTGAAAAGGTTCTTCTTCGTTTCAGTATGCCCAATGTAAAACCAGTGAGTACTCCATTAGCTGCACATTTCAGATTATCCTCAGCTTTTTGTCCACAGTCAGATCATGATATTGAGTACATGTCTAAAGTTCTATATTCCAATGCAGTTGGTTCTCTTATGTATGCCATGGTTTGTTCTCGTCCTGATTTATCTCATGCGTTGAGTGTTGTCAATAGATACATGGTTAATCCTGGTAAGGAGCATTGGAGGGCTGTTCAATGGATTTTCAGATATTTGCGAGGTATTTCTAATGCCTGTTTGCAATTTGGGAAATCTAGAGATGGACTTGTAGGCTATGTTGATTCTGATTATGCTGGTGATTTGGATAAGAGGAGGTCTCTCACGGGTTATGTTTTCACTATTGGCGGTTGTGCTGTTAGCAGGCTACTGTTGCTCTGTCTAATACAGAAGTTGAATATATGGCTATTTCTGAAACGTGTAAAGAAGCTATTTGGTTGAGAGGTTTATACTCTGAACTTTGCGGGGTTACTTCTTGCATTACTATACATTTTGATAGTCAGAGTGCTATTTGTTTGACTAAGGATCAGATGTTTCATGAAAGAACAAAGCACATTGATGTGAGATATCACTTTATTCGAGGTGTCATTGCTGAAGGTGATGTTAAGGTATGCAAGATAAATACTCGTGACAATCCCGCGGATATGTTAACAAAGCCTGTTCTTGGAGCTAAGTTTGAGCTATGTTCAGGCTTAGTTGGTATTACAGTTTAAAGTCCTAGTGACTTTTGGCGTCGATGATTATTTATTATTGAAGTGAGTTGATTGATGATACTTCATTTGCTACAAGATGGAATTCGTCTCAAGGTGGAGTTTGTTGGAGTATGATCCGAATTCTAACGTGAGTATTGCGGGGATGCCTGGAGGGCCCACGGTTTGGGTTATATATTTAGTGAATTTGTTTCCTTATTTGACTGCAGTCAGTCCGTCCTATAAACACATCTTGTAAGCCGCAGGGGAAGGGCTGATGACTCGTTGTATTCCCTGCGTTCTGTAAACTTTCATCATATAGTGAAGATCGCCGTTTGGCGCCCGTGGTTTTTTTCCGTAAGGGTTTTTCCACGTAAAAATCTGTGTCTCGTGTTCATCTATATTTGCTTTATTTGTTAACAGCCACCACCGCCATTTTCGTCGTCATCATCTTCCTAAACCCTGAATTGCTACAATAATATAATTACATGATCGATCGCTTTGCTTTACTACATATCAACTTACATCTATATATACTACTTAATATGCACCTACACCTCCTCCACTTTCAAGTTTTTTATTATTCATTCTTAGTTTGCATGACTTACTAAGTTATATGCATGTTTTTTATTTATATATACCCCATTCGTTTAGCACATGGATGATGGCCCTAGTTATATGTGCACATGTAAGAGCGACGGAAATGGAATTCCCATCTCTATTAAGAAACCCTTTTTAATAATAAGAAAAAACTACTTCCGTCTGCCCCAAAGAGATCCATTTGCTATTTGCACATGGATTAAGAAGTATTATTATTTAATGTGTAATTGATAGTTATATTAAGAAAACTGTCAAATTCCAACAAAAAAAAATTCAATCAAAAAGTAAATCCATTGAGAAATTTTAGAGTTCTGGCGAATTTTCCAATAAAACTTGAAATCGTTGAAAAATTTCAACGAAAATTTCCATGAAAATCTAGACTTTTGGAAAATTTCAATGCTAATTCCAATAATCGAGAAATTATTAGAAATAGACCTACGAAAATTCCAATAAAATCTAAAGCTGTTAAAAAATTCCGACTAAAATTCTCATAAAAAATTTACACCACTTCAAGTTTATTGTTTCGTATTGTTTTTATTATTTTCTATTAAGATTGAAACAGTACTCTTCAAGTTAATTATTTCGTATTATATAAGAAAAATTAATCTTCAAATTTACATAATGTTTAAAAAATAATACAGTAATCTTTTTCTTTAGAACAACACGTTTATAAAGGAAGGTGTAAAGAATATTTTTTATTCTTTTACTAATAAAAATTAAAAGTCGTTGTCAATTGTAATTGTGACATATAACTAGACAATCAATTATAATTATACATAAAATTAAGTGTGAGATTATCTCACGAAATGATTTATACATATAAAAAGTGATAATTAATTAATAAAAAAATATTAATGATACAGTAAATTATTTTAAGAATAATTTATAATATAAATAAAATTAATAACATTTAAACGAAAAAAATACTCCTTAATTATGAAAGTCTCACCGTGATACAATATTACCCAAAATTGCCCCTTATTATAATCATTTATCAGGTAGAGGTGAGCAATTTTTTATTATAGATTTTAGTAACAAATGTTGTAATTTGTATATAGATATTCTATCTCTTTCTTATTGAAACTACAAAATAGCTAAAATCAACTGTAAAAGTATGATGATTTTTTTATGAAAAAACTGCATGTAGAAATTATAGAATGAAGAAGAAATTGTAGAAGAAACCATCGTAGAAAAGAGAGATTTCATTAAGCAGTTAGAAGCTACAAGAGAGAAAACTGATTTATTATTGAAATATATAATAGGCTTTCTCTATTATCACAACCACACTTTGGAATATTCTAGATAGACACGTGTCATACTTAGAATTTTGGGATGAAGTTAGTTTACTTTTTATAAAGAGCTTTACTCTTTTAATTCTGTAACAGAACAACAATAATAAACCAGTTTTCTCATCTCTTGTCAACTGATTAGCCCTCTTACCAACAGCAGTGCTATGATTAGAAAAGTTAGAACTCTTGACCAACATTGCAGATGTATCAGGAGTGAAATGAATATCAACAGATCTGTGTCTCTCCGCTTGAATTATCATAGCATAAATCTTACTTACAAGAGGCAAAGGCTCCATAAGAAGAATTTGATCCCGAATCGATTCATAAGTATCATTAAGCCCCATCAAAAACTCCAAGACCTTAGTCTCCTGAGCATCATTAATAATGGCCTATCTAAGTTCACATTTACAAACTAATAAAGGCTTAAGACAAGCCAATTGATCCCAAAGGCTTTTAAGTCTAGTATAGTAACAAGCAACAGAATCAGTCCCCTGACTAATGCCACTAATATTGTTGTTGATGGCAGCTACCTATGATCTACTACTATTGCTATTGCTACCTTTATTGCTAATGCTATTGCTATTGCTACCTTTATTGTTGTTGATGGCAGCTACCTATGATCTACTATTGCAACCTCTAATATTGGTTGCTAAGTGGTTTTCTGAAGCTTACTGCTATGGCTTCTACTATGCTACTATTGCTGTGGGTTTATGGTTTTCTTGGATTGCTGCTTACAGGATTTGCAAGCTTCAAGTTGCCATGGTTTTCACCAACGCTCCAACTTGAGGAGGGGGTATTGAAATATATAATAGGCTTTCTCTATTATCACAACCACACTTTGGAAGATTCTAGATAGACACGTGTCATACTTAGAATTGTGGGATGAAGTTAGTTTACTCTTTATAAAGAGCTTTACTCTTTTAATTCTGTAACAGAACAACAATAATAAACCAGTTTTCTCTCTTGTAGCTTCTAACTGCTTAATGAAATCTCTCTTTTCTACGATGGTTTCTTCTACAATTTCTTCTTCATTCTATAATTTCTACACTGCAGGCCGGGCAACGATTTAGATTTAGGGTGATGCTAAATATCCATAGGCATTCATATGCTATAGAAAAGTTTACTAATTTACTCTTTAATAAAAAAATTCTAAATCCTGAAATTGTAAACCCTAATTCTTAAATCTATAAACCCTAAATTATTATACGATAAACTATAGTGCTAAATATTACTTAAATGGGACATCCAGAATCCAATGAACTAACATCTTTACTCTTTAAACCAGGTGGGCTAGACCACTTGGCAACTGGGATTTTCACTATGTTGAGTGACTCTGGTTAAATCCCTTTGGAAACGAATAGATGAGGAGTAATAAGGAGACTTAGACATAGAAGGGTGTATGAGTACTTGGTGAACTAACTACTAACTACACTAACAACTAACTTTATCCGATAAAATAAAATATATAAAAAAAATCTTTACTCTTTAATGAAAAAAAAAAAGAAAAGAAAAAGAAACCTCCAAAAAGAACCCTGATCACCCTTATAATTATCACGTATGAGTTGACTAAATTTAGAAAGACTACTCATGCGACGCACATTTATTTAATATTAAATGAGAGAGTCTCTTGTGCGTCCGGGCACACGGATTTAGATCCGTGCTCCTTTGCAATTTTTGTGCCCTTTATAATTTAAACTCCCTAGGTTTAAATAGAATAGGAAGGGGAAGAGTTGTGTTCACATGGGAACACAGACCGTGTCCCCGGGAGCGCATGAGCTTTTGTCATATTAAATACAAATTAATATATGCACAAGAAATATCAACTAGTGCAATTTGCATTGGATTATGTTTGAATTGATTAATAATTATGAAAAGAAAATGAGAAGTTAATTATAAAGAGACTCGCTCACATCACGAATATGAAATTGGATGTAAAAGATTTTGGATGATCTCAAAGTATATATAGATCTAAATTTATTACTCCATCACTATAATCACGAATGAGTTGACCTAATTAATTTTAAAAAATATCATGCGATTCTTGCGCGAAGTTAATTAAATCGATCATCTCTCCATCTTCACCATTGCAATTTATATTTGAATTAATTAGTGTTTATTTAATCTTAAAAGCACACACTTGTATAAATCATTTTATACCTTTATAATTAGTTATCATTTTTTTGTTATTAAAGATGGTATCACTTCACTTTTAAAATATTGTTACTTTTTATTTATATTATAAATTATTCAAAAAATATATTATCTTTATTACTTTTCATCAAATGATTTCAATGAGATAGTTTTACATAAATCTTTGCCTAAATCTTGACTTCTCCCTCAGCACGTTGCACGGAAGAAAATTATAGGGATACTTACTTATAAATGCAAATTATATCTCATTATTATGGGTAGGTACGTCCACCTAAAATTAATAAAATTATATACCAAATTACATTGCACAATCCCAAATATACCCTTCCAATATAATTCTTATCACAACCCATAAATTGCAACCGATATTATCTTATCTTTTTCCCTTTTGTGACCCGATACAATTACAGAAATGATTTTTTTTTATCGTAGACTATACTCCCTCCGTCCCAGGCTAAGAGTCTCATTTGCTTTTGGACACGTGGATTAAGGAGTATTATTATTTAATGTGTAGTGGGTACTTGTATTAGTGGGTGTGGGGGCCCCATGTTTTAATTGTATTAGTGGGTGTGAGTGGGCCCCATATGTCCAAAAAAGGAAATGAGACTCTTTGGGTGGGACGACCAAAATGGTAAAATGACCCTCTTAGCCTGGGACGGAGGGAGTATATGATTTCTCTGTCCGTTCACGTTATTTATTTGTAGATATGATTTTCTATTGTAGATTATTTATGATTTTTCTATTGATATAGTTTACATAATCAATTAAATATTTTACACAATTTTACCATATTTTTGAACAACTATTATATAAATCTACACAACACAAAATATGTATTTAGATAATCGATTTCCTATTTAATTAAATTGCAGTACAATATAGTTATATTACTGCACAATACATTTTTGTTAATTAGATTGCCTATTACTGCACAACACATTAAAGCATTATGATATATTTTGTATATATACTTATGGAATTCTGAATAATTTTGCACAATTAGTGAACATTTTTGCATAATGAGTTAATAATTCTGCACAACATAATATTTTATGTATTTTTCAAGAATAGACATAGAATATAGGCTGACAAAGTTGCAAAGTAGAGAAAATTAAAATCCCAATTACGTAGTTCATTTGATAAATGGAACTTGGGTATCTTGCATGACTTTAATTTTCATACTAAAAATTATTACTCGTCGTTGAGGATGACGTGGCAACTCTTGATGAACAGTTGGCAACTCTTGATCGATGAATAGTTTGTACTCGTACGGCTTATTGAAGTGGCGACTTTCGTTACGACGCCTCATCCTCCCAGCAATCAACGAGCTCTACCGATCGAGTCCCTTATTCTTTCAGTGACGCCTCCGGAATCTCCACAGGATCTCGTCTATAGCAGAGAAGAACGTGGAGGGGACGTGGATTTGCTGAAATCTTATGCACGTATTTAATATAGAAAAGTGGCTTGAAGAATTCCTTATTTAATGGAGATCATAACAAATAATTGGATAATATAATTATTTCTTTTTTAAAAATATTTAATTGGGGTTAAATTAGGTATATCATTTTAAAATTTTGTATCTAATGATAATATATTTGAACGTGTGTATCTTAAAGTAATAATATCTAGTAGTATGTATCTAATACTAATTAATCCATTTTATATTACAATTATTTGCTTTTAGAATTTAAATGGTAGTTTTTATATTGCTTATATTTTTTATGCTTCAGGAATAGGATGTTATTTTACAAATTTAAACAATAATCTTTAAATTCAGATTGACAATCACTTGTGTTTTGTAGTGAGTCGGTTTTTAACAAAAATAAGAAGTGATGATTTATTGAGTAGGTCCCACTAAATTTGTTTGATGCATTCTCCGTTAATTTCAGTCACGACATATACTCCCTCGTGAGAGGAGTCTTTTTTTTCATTTTAGACGTCCTATTCAAAAAGTTCATTTTCTTTTTTTACACACATGGATCAACACATACCCATTAATACAATTAAAATATAGGACTCACACTCCCACTAATACAATTACCCACTACACATTAAATAATAATACTCCTTAATTCACGTGCCAAAAATAAAAAACTACCCTTATCATGGAGTACTAAGGGTGAAAATACTCACGATACCTACTTAGTCTCCAGTTGCAGGTTAATATTTGTATACGTGTCATAATTAATGGTCCCATTTACGTTTATAAAACGACTAGTTTTTAAGGAGTATGACTATATAATCGGCTAAAGTTTAATCCATTAATTTCAAAAGATATTATAAAAAATTAATATTAATATTAATATTATTGAATTTGTTATATTAAATTATTATTTAAATTTCAAAATAACAAATCTATAATATCGCAAAATTTCGCATATCAAGAATCATTTGGCAAGATTATTAGAATTGCAGTAATTGTTATAATATAATAGAGAAAATTGCAAAACTAGTCCCGCCCGTCACGGTCCCATTTGGGTTGGTCCCAATAGTCTTGACTTCACTCTCAAACCTTTTTTTTTGGGCAAAAGTGGTCCCGCTCAATTTTTTTTTGCAATATTAACCCAAAGCCGTCAAAAGTTAACGGAAGGGCTCACGTGGCCGTTAGGGTGAATAGAAATAAACATCACGTGATCCCCAAACGAGCCAAAACCGAATCCCTAATTTTTCCTCCCAAATTGAGTCGCGCACTGCGCTGTTGTTCCCGTCGAAGGCCGCTCGTCGCTCCTGTCAAAGTTCGCGCGCCATTGATGAGTGATATTTTCACCTAAATTTTAGTGTCTTTTTATGACCGTTTTCGTAGTGTTTCATTCATATTTATGTGTATTTTGGTTGTGTTATGTGTTTTTATAGAAATATATGAGAATGAGCTTAAATATATGATTTTTAGGTAAAAATGGATTCTAGACGCGATAAGGAAGATGTAAAAAAAACGGAGCTCAATTCGGAGTTGAAACGAGGGAGAATGAGTCAAAGCAAAATACTAAAAAATGCACGCCCAACTTGTGTAATTTTTCTGTACTCTTTTAGAGCTCAAAACTAGAAGTGTGATACATGTTTGGAAAGCCACAGAAAAGAGGATCGTTTTGGTATAAGAAACACCTCAATCAGAGCCCAAACGAGAAAGTTATGATTAAAATGGTGACGTCGCGCAAGCTGTTCCTACTCAGCACAATTGTGCTACTTTGCATGACTTATTACACCTTCAAATATTGAAAGTTTTGTCAATTCTTTAAATATATAGAAATCCACGGAAGAGAGGATCGCGTGAATATAAGAATTATCCGAATTGGATTTCGTATGAGAAAGTTATATGCAAAATGGTGAGACTGCGCTACACCAACCCGAACTCGACCCGAACTCAGCCCGAAGTCAATTTTATGATTAGAATGTGTTCTAGAAGGTTCCAAGGGGTACAGATGTCCATTTTAAGTGTAAAATAAGAGAAGGATCAGTAGGGATCAGCTCCACACACATTTTACACTACGTTTTCACACACTAAATCTATTCCATCCATCTCCATACCCTTCATCCATCCAATCCACTTGATCTCCCTCCATCAAATCCATCATCTAAGTGATCAAGGAAGCAATGGAGAGTGTAGATTACAAGAAGAAGGAGATCTTCATTGAAGACCTTCAAAGGGGGAATCTATTTCTAATTTTTGTGAACTTCTTTATAGATTTATCATGGGATTTATAGATACAATTGCCTATATTGTTTTCTCTAAGACTATGATAGGCTAATCTCCTTTGTGAGATTAGCTCCATGATTGGTGTTGGATAATTTAGTTTTTATGTAATTTGATTTTAATCTTGAATGGTCTTTGTGTTTTTCTATATTGAATGTTGATTGCTTGATATATATGATGATATATGTGATTAATTGTCATGGGCATGTGATTAGATTGAGAAATCAATTATGTGTTTAGGATAGTTCATTGAATCATTTCATCATACACTTCATGTGTATTAATTTAGAATGAGATAGAGACATCCTTCTAGATTTAGAACCATTTGATAGAACATTTGATTAGCTTGATCGAGAGATCGGTTGATTAGATGAAAGGACCCAAACCATTAGTGAATTCATAATACCTTAAAAAGGAATATTGCCTATGATTTAGTACCTCATTAGGGAACTCGTAGAGTAATTAGTACCTAGTGGGAGGTGTTTGCTTTGGTCACGATCTTATGTTCTTTTGGGAGTCTTATTGAAGGCCTACATTCTACCTATCTCGAGAGAGAGTTTATGTGGAATTAGTGATCGCTCCTATGCCATGTCCATGAGAAATTAAAATTAATTGCATAATTACTTTGTTATCTATGTCGTGATTGTTGCTAATCTCATCCTTGCATCATTTGGAACACACCATTTATCTTTGCGTTTCTTTTATCTCTTATTTCTTGCATTGCATTTATTTGCATGCTTATCTATCCTCCCTTTCAATCGTCCTTATAAAATCACGATAAACTTGAGATTGCTTAAACTCTAGTACCTTCCTCCCTGTGGTTCAATAAATTCTTTAATTGGTCATCCCGCCTATATACGATTAATCAAATGGCGCCATTGCCGGGGAGGTAACGGTTGCTAGTGGTTTGACGAAGGATTATTTAGAGTGGTCTTAATAAGGACATTTATTTTTATTTTTGCATCTTATTTTTGCTTTGGAAAATTTTGTTCAAATATTTCTTTCTCTTGTAGGTGTATACCTTGAGAAGGAAGAAGAAGGAGAACAAGCCCAAAAATATAAGCTACATGGATATTCTTTGTGATTTGGTGAATAGAAGAGCACATCCCACTATGAACACACAAGGAAATTTTCAAGATTTTCAAATGCCAAATTGTGAGCCTAATTTGCAACCAGATTTTAGAGTACAAGATATGCAATTCCAACAACAAAATTATGAGAATTTTGGAGCTCCTCATCAAGTGTATCAACAAGCATACCCTTAAGGTGTGGAAGATGTTTTTTAAAAAAAAATTTATAGAATTCAAGAAGGAAATCAACCACACCTATGGGGAAAATTTCAAGACTCCAACACCTCTTATTCCATCCAAAGTGACCACAAAGAAAAGGCTTAGAGAAGAGCTGTTTGAAAGGATGATAGCACACATTGAAGATGATAGGAAGTCTAATGAAGCATGGATGGATCGAATCGGAAATTAGTGTGACATGGTGACAAGTGCAATCGTAGCATTCGGTGCTAGGATGAACTCAATTGAGCACCAAGTAAGTCAAGTTATGTCCACCGTGGAAAGACTTCAAGAAGAAAATAACAAACCTTCTACTTCTTGAACAAAGAGTGAATGCCTGGTCATTAAGGATAGGAAAAAGGATAGTTTGGGGGTTGATGAGGTTATGAAGGAAAAGAGAGAAAGGGTGCCTAAGTGGGTGAAAGCTAAAGAGTTGAAGGAAGAGTTGAAGGGGAAATTCGATAGATTTATCGAGTCTCTTGAAGAGATGGTAGAGAAAGTCAATATTCAAAACCAAGAAGATATTCATGCCCTTATGGAAGAAAAGAAGCCTCCGAAAACTAAGATCATAGACGATACCCCACACAAGCCAAATCCTTCTCATTCTATTGAAATTTCAAATTCTCTTAAGAACTTCCATGATTTTATTGGTAAAAATTTATTTGGTGATTGTAGGAAAAAGGTTGCAAAAGGGCATCAAACTTGTCAATGCTCGAATTCTTATCGGGAGATGTGGTTGAAGTTCAAAATGCATATAAAGCCCCATGGAAGAAGTGAAACAAGTGAAAATGGTCATTCCTTGTGAAGAACGCCTTCGGAGAACAGTTGCTTGAGCTATTTAACAAGAAAGGAAACGTTCTTGTGGTTGAACGATAGAGCACAAGGCACTACTTCAAGAAAAAAACCTATGATAGTGCCTAAAGACTATTCAAGACCACCATGAGCTAAAGACTATCGTCCGGCTTGAAGACGTTAAACTTAGCGCTAGATGGGAGGCAACCCATCATTATCTTTAGTGCTTTATTTCCTGTTTTTAATAAGGATTGTGGATTTAATTTTGTTTTGCAATTTTTGGTATGCAGGTAGATTGTGCTCATGAGGAGAATGCGTATTGAAGATACGAAGGGTGCTTGATTTGAAGTGTGTAAGTACGTTACACCACTTTTAGCAAACTTAATTCGAAACTCTTGTTTCAATTTAAGTTTGGGGGGATATGGCGTGGTGTGACATACTTTGTTTTGAAGGCATATTCTTTTCGTATTTTTGGGGCAATTTAAAATTTTTCTCATGAGTTTGGAATTGATTTTGGTCCGATTGGTTGTGTTGAAGTGCATGATAGTCTATATTCTTATTGCAATTGTTGAGCTAATGGTTTTAATGAGTTGTTGAGCATAAATGAAGTGTAGTGGAAGTACGAATTGAGCCCGGAGATCAAATCGAGATTCGTTGTGCATTCAATCCGGAAGCCTGATTGGTCGTTATAGTTCGGATGACCAATTAAAAAATTTATCGAACCACAGGGAGGAAGGTACTAAAGTTTAAGCGATCTCAAGTTTATCGTGATTTTATAAGGACAATCAAAAAGGAGGATAGATAAACATGCAAATAAATGCAATGCAAGAAATAAAAGATAAATGAATGCAAAGATAAAAAGGGTTCCAAATGATGCAAGGATGAGATTAGCAACAATCATGTCATAGATAATAAAGTAATCATGCAATTAATTATAATCTAGCATGGACATGTCATAGGAGTGATCACTAATTCCATCCAAACTCTCTACCAAGATGGATAGGATGTAACCCTCAATAAGGCTCCCAAAAGCACAAAGGATCGAGACCATAGCGAACACCTCACAATAGGTACTAATTACTATACGAGTTCCCTAATTAGGTACTAAATCATAGGCAATATTCCCTTTTAAGGTACTATGAATTCACTAATGGCTTGGGTCTCCTCATCTAATCAACTAATCTCTCGATTAAGCTAATTAAATGTTCTATCAAAGGGTTCTAAATCTAGAAGGATATGCCTATCTCATTTTAAATTAATGCACATAAAGTGTATGATGAAATGATTCAATGAACTATCCTAAACATATAATTAATTTGCCAATCTAATCACATGCCCATGACAATTAATAACACAAATCAATCATACACATCAAGCAATTAACAATCAATGATAGAAATAACACAAAGCCCATTCAAGATTAAAATCAATTTGCATAAAAACTAAATTATCCAACACCAATCATGGAGCTAATCTCACAAAGGAGATTAGCCTCCCATAGTCTTAGAGAAAATAACATAGACAATTGTATCTACAAATCCCATGATCAAACTATAAAGAAGTTCACAAAAATTAGAAATAGATTCCCCCTTTGAAAGTTTTCAATGGAGATCTCCTTCTTCTTCTTGTAATCTTCACTCTCCCTTACTTCCTTGATCACTTGGATGGTGTATTTGATGGAGGAGATCAAGTGTAGATGGATGGATGAAGAATGGATGAAGGTTGGGGTGTAAAATAAAGGAAATGGTGTGTGATGTATGTGTAGCAGCTCAAACCCTTCAAAATCTGCTGCAAATGGTGTAATTGGGGTATTTATACCCCTTGAAAGACCTGGAAATCGCACTTGAGTTTTTACACTTTTGCATAAAAACACGGTCGTGTTTTCTTACATCTGCCCATGTTTTTATGCAAGTGCGATTTTTCAGCCCGAAATGCAATTTTTCACCCAAGTGCAAGAAAACACGGGCGTGTTTTCCTGCATCTGCCCGTGTTTTCTTGTAATTTTTCAGCTCTCTGGACATTTCTTCACTCTGCAAGAAAACACGGTCATGACATAAAAACACGATCGTGTTTTTATGTTATTTTTCCAATTTTTTTATTTCTTCACCGTTTCAGCTCCCGTCTCCATTTTTGCTCCGTTTTCACCTATTTTTCATACGTTTAAGCTTATTTTCACACATTTCCATAAAAACACAAAACACAACCAAATAGTAAACAAATACGGATAAAATAATACGAAAATACATAAAAAAAATACTAAAATCTAGATAAAAATAACGACGATCAACCCCCTAAACTTAAAGTGTTGCTCGTCCCCGAGCAACGAAAATGACAAATCAAGAGAAAAAATTTTCACCTAGGAAAAGACCTAACGAATATAAGCAATAACTCATCGATAGCAATAATAATCACAACTTATGCTAAGTCATCCTACAACATTAAACTCATAACATGCAAAAAATATTAACAAGTTCAATCAAAAGGGAATAAAGTGTAATATAGTCCCTTTCGGTCCAAACCTCACAACGAATATCAATTTCACCCAACACTCTATAGTATGAAGTAAAACAACACTCATCAATTGATTGGCTTGACTCCCTATAGGCTTGCTCGCGGACTACATTCACAAACCTCCAAAGTTTCAATCAATGATCAAAAAGGTCTTTAATTAAGGATGTAATGATAGGCTCTTTGGTAAGGTGGGAAGAATATAGATAATAGTGACTAATCAAGTGTAAGTAATCGAAGAGGTAGCTACTTTCTTCCATTCTTCCACTTTTCTTTCTTCCTTTCTATCTTTGTTGGTCACAAGCATATTCATCATCTTTCTCCTTTGTATTAAGCTTTTTATGATTGTATGCTTCCTTCTTTGAACTTTTATTTTCTTGAGTATCTTGTTGTTACTTTGCTCCTTCTCTTGTTTTTAGGTTGCATGTGCATTCTTGTTTTTGCTCTTTTCATCATTTTTCTTGTTGTTTACCATTTCCTTTTCTTCTTTTATTATTCAATCAATCCTTTCTAGCTACCATCTCCTCAATTACTCACACAAAAGGGTGCATATATAAGGCTCATGTGGGTAACCAAGGCTTGTAATGTGCTAAATTTACAAGAAATAGGATTATAGGCTCGAAGTGGTTGACTAGGGTTAATGTTCATGGTATGGAAATATTTGGCAATGATTATAAATAATAAGGATGGCCTTAAATCATATCACTAATCTCTACTAATCGGGCTCGTTCCTATAGTCCTTGAGCAAGTTCTGGCTTATCAAACACAACCATCCACTCATGAAGAAATACCATGTATGCACGGTTGAGACTCAAATTCTCACAAGCTTATGCTCGGACCTTAAGGACTTATTACACAACATTCGTCTCAAAATTGAACAAGTTAAGTAAAACATGCAATAATTCGAAAGTATATAGATTATTAATCATAATTTGTCATCACTTACTACCACAACATATCATTACTCATATTCAAAATGACTCACGACATCCCAAAAACAATCCACCAAAATAATCCCTAAACAAGAATAAAAATACACACAAAATATAAATAAAAAGACTCACCAAATAAGAAACAATCTCAAAAACACATAGCATGCAAAAATAAAAATCATCACCATAAGACAATAAGGAACACATTCATATCATCCATAATCAAATAAGCTCACAAACATCTCATCCTTGATTGAAAAAGAAATCCTAGATTACTAAAGTAAACCTCCCACAAACATAACACATGAAGTAGCATGCTAATCCAACACAATCCAAATCAATATCAATTCATGTCAAGCAAATAGAAGTGATAAGATGTAGAGTGAACTCCCTTATAAAAGAATTTGATAGTGAAAATGGTTGGCACGTGCTTCCGGATTGTATCTACAATAAATCTCGACTTGATCTTCGGGCTCAATTCGTTCTTCCACTACACTTCATTTAAGCTCAAAAACTCATTCAAAACCATTAGCTCAACAATTACAATAATAATATAGATCATCATGCACTTCAACACAACTAATTGGACCAAAATCCAACCAATACTCATGAGAAAATTTTTAAAATTGACCCAAAAACACGAAAAGTATATGCTTTCAAAACAAAGTATGTCACACCACGCCATATCTCCCCAAACTTAAATTGAAACAAGAGTTTCGAGTTAAGTTTGCAAAAAATAGTGTGACGTACTTACACACTTCAAATCAAGCACTTCTCATATCTTCAAATCTCCTTCTTCTCACGAGCACAATCAACCTACATACCAAAATTATAAAATAAGATCAAATCCACAATCCTTATTGAAACACTAAATAAAATAAACAAAGATAATGATGGGTTACCTCCCATCTAGTGCTAAGTTTAACGTCTTCATGCTGGACGATAGTCTTTAGCTCATGGTGGTCTTGAATAGTCCTTAGGTACTGTCATATGTTTCTTCTTGAAGTAGTACCTTGTGCTCTCTCATTCAACTATAAGAACGTTTCCTTTCTTGTTAAATAACTCAAGCAATTGTTCTCCGAAGGCGTTCTTCACAAGGGATGGCCCTTTTCACTTGTTCCACTTTTTCCATGGGGCTTTATATGCATTTTAAACTTCAACTATATCCCCCGGTAAGAATTCGAGATTTGACAAGTGTTGATGCTCTCTTGCAACCTTTTTCCTACAATCACCAAATAAAATTTTATCAATAAAATCATGGAAGTTCTTAAGAGAATTTAAAATTTAAATAGAATGAGAAGGTTTAGGCTTGTGGGGAGTAGAATCCATGATCTTAGTTTCCGGAGGTTTCTTTTCTTCCATAAGGACATGAATCTCTTCTTGATTTTGAAGCTTTACTTTATCAACCATTTCTTCAAGAGACTCGACAAATTTTTCGAATTTCCCCTTCAACTCTTCTTTCAACTCTTTTGCTTTCACCCACTTAGGAACTCTTTCTCTTCTTTCCTTCATAACCTCATCAACCCCCAAACTAGCCTCTTTTCTATTCCTAACGACCATGCATTCACTCTTTGTTCCGGAGGTAGAAGGCTTGTTGTTCTCTTCTTGAAATCTTTCCATGGTGGACATGATTTGACTTACTTGGTGCTCCAATAAATTCAACTTAGTATTGAATGCTATCATCGTATTCGTCATCATTTCACGCAAGTTTCCAATTCTATCAATCCACGCTTAATTAGACTTCCTCCCCTCTTCTAAGCGATCCATAATCATTTCAAATAACTTTTCTCCAAGCATCGCTATGTAGTCATTTTGGGTGGAATAGGAGGTGTTGGAGTCTTGAAAATCTCCCCATAGTTGTGGTTGATTTCCTTTTTGATGTCTAGAAAAATTTCCTATAAAAACATCTTCCACACCTTGAGGGTATAATTGTTGACACATTTGATGAGGAACTCCAAAATCTTCATATCTTTGTTGATGGAATTGCATATCTTATACTCTGAAATCCGGTTACAAATTAGGCTCACAATTTGGCATTTGAAATCCTTGATAATTTCCTTGTGTGTTCATAGCGGAATAAACTCTTCTATTCACCAAATCACGAAGAATATCCATGGAGCTCATATTTTTGGGCTTGTTCTCCTTCTTCTTCCTTCTTTAGGTATGCACCTACAAACGAAAGAAAAATTTGAACAAAATTTTCCAAAGCAAATATAAGATGCAAAAATAAGAAAAAATATCCTTATTAAGACCACTCTAAACAATCTTTCATCAAACTACTAGCAACCGTTACCTCCCCGTAAACGGTGCCATTTGATTGGTCGTTATAGTTGGAATGACTAATTAAAGAATTTATCGAACCACAGGGAGGAAGGTACTAGAGTTTAAGCGATCTCAAGTTTATCGTGATTTTATAAGGACGATCGAAAAGGAGGATAGAGAAGCATGCAAATAAATGCAATGCAAGAAATAAAAGATAAATGAATGCAAAGATAAAAGGGGTTCTGAATGATGCAAGAAAGAGATTAGCAACAATCATGGCATAGATAACAAAGTAATCATGCAATTAATTATAATCTAGCATGGACATGGCATAGGAGTGATCACTAATTCTACCTAAACTCTCTACCAAGATGGATAGGATGTAGCCCTCAATAAGGCTCCCAAAAGCACAAAGGATCGAGATCATAGCGAACACCTCCCAATAGGTACTAATTACTCTACGAGTTCCCTAATTAGGTAATAAATCATAGGCAATATTCCCTTTTAAGGTACTATGAATTCACTAATAGCTTGGGTCTCCTTATCTAATCAACTAATCTCTCAATTAAGCTAATTAAATGTTCTATCAAAGGGTTTTAAATCTAGAAGGATATGCCTATCTCATTCTAAATTAATAAACATGAAGTGTATGATGAAATGATTCAATGAATTATCCTAAACATATAATTGATTTGCCAATCTAATCATATGCCCATGACAATTAATCACACAAATCAATCATACATATCAAGTAATTAACAATCAATGATAGAAATAACACAAAGCCCATTCAAGATCAAAATCAATTTGCATAAAAACTAAATTATCCAACACCAATCATGGAGCTGATCTCACAAAGGAGATTAGCCTACCATAGTCTTAGAGAAAACAACATAGATAATTATCTCTACAAATCCCATGATCAAACTATAAAGAAGTTCACAAAAATTAGAAATAAATTTCCCCTTTGAAAGTCTTCAATGGAGATCTCCTTCTTCTTCTTGTAATCTTCACTCTCTTTTGCTTCCTTGATCACTTGGATGGTGGATTTGATGGAAGAGATCAATTGTGGATGGATGGATGAAGAATGAATGAAGGTTGGGGTGTAAAATAAAGGAAATTGTGTGTGATGTGTGTATATCAGTTCAAACCCTTCAAAATATGCTGCAAATGGTGTAATTGGGGATATTTATAACCCCTTGAAAGACCTGTAAATCGCATTTGAGTTTTGACACTTTGGCATAAAAACACGGTCGTGTTTTCTTGCATCTGCCCGTGTTTTTATGCAAGTGTGATTTTTCAGCCCGAAACGTAATTTTTCACCCAAGTGCAAGAAAACGCGGGCGTGTTTTCCTGCATCTGCCCGTGTTTTCTTGCAATTTTTCAGCTCTCTGGACATTTCTTTACTCTGCAAGAAAACACGGTCATGACATAAAAACACGACCGTGTTTTTATGTCATTTTTCTAATTTTTTGATTTCTTCACCGTTTCAGCTCCCGTATCCATTTTTGCTCCATTTTCACCTGTTTTTCATACGTTTAAGCTCATTCTCACACATTTCTATAAAAACAAAAAACACAACCAAATAGTATACAAATACGGATAAAATAATACGAAAACACACATAAAAAAATACTAAAATCTAGGTGAAAATAACGACGATCAAAGCCTGTGCCAACCATTTCCACTATCAAATGCCTTTCTAAGGGAGTTTACTTTATATCTCATCACTTCTATGTGCTTAGCATGCCTTGATATTGATTTGGATTGATGTGATTAGCATGTTACTTCATTTGTTATATTTTTTGGATGTTTACTTTCGTAAATTAGGATTTTTTTCTCAATCAAAGATGGGGATTTTTGTGAGTTTACTTGAATATGGATGATATGAATATTTGCTTAAATTTCTAATGATGGTTGGTTTTGTTGTTTTTGCATGTTATGTGTTTTTGTGTTATTTTTTTGTTTGGTGAGTCCTTATTTTGTGTTTTGTGTGTTTTCTTATTCTTGTTTAGGTTTGATTTGGTGGTTTGTTTTGGGATGTCGTGAGTTATTTTTGAATGTGAGTGATGACATGTTTTTGTGATAAGTGATGACAAATTATGATTAAGAATCTCTACACTTTCGAATTGTGACATGTTTTACTTAACTTGTTTAATTTTGAGATGAGTGTGGTGTAATAAGTTTCTTAAGGTCCAATGCATAAGTCTGTGAGAAGTTGAGCCTCAACCGTGCATACATGGTATTTTTCTTCATGAGTGAATCGATTATTTTTGATAAGCTAGAACTTGCTCAATTACTATAGGAATAAGCCCGATTAGTGGAGATTAAAGATATGATCTAAGGCCATCTTTGTTATTTATAGTCATTGCCAAATATTTCCATATCATGAACATCATCCCTAGTCAACCACTTTGAGCCTATAAGCCTATTTTTTATGAATTAAGCACATTACAAGCATTGATTACCCACATGAGCCTTATATATGTACCCTTTTGTGTGAGTAATTGAGGAAATGGTAGCTAGAAAGGTGTGATGAGATAGCAAAAGAAGAAAAGGAACTGGTAAGTAAACAAGAAAAAGGATGAAAATGACACAAGCAAGAGTGCATATGCAACCTTAAAAATAAGAAGAAGAGCGAAGAAACAAAGATGCTCAAGAAACTAAAAATCAAAAGAAGGGAGCATACAATCAAAATTAGTTGAAAATCAAAAGAGAAGTGATGATTAGTGCTTAAAAGTTGCAAAGCATAAGAATGGAAGAAAGAAAAGTGGAAGAATGGAAGAAAGTAGCTACCTCTTCGATTACTTACACATGTTTAGTCACTTTTACCCAAATTTTCCAACCATACCAAAGGGCATATCATACATCCTAATTAAAGATGTTTTTGATTATTGATTGAAACTTTGGTGGTTTGTAAATATAGTCCACGAGCAAGCTTATAGCGAGTCGAGCCAATCGATCGATGAGTGTTGTTTTACCACTTTAAAGAGTGTTGAGAGAAATTGATATCCGATGTGAGGCTTGAACCAAAAGGGACTATATTACACTTTATTCTCTTGTGATTGAACTTGTTAATTCCTTATGTCATGAGTTTAATGTTGTAGGATGACTTAGCATAAATTGTGATTCTTATTGCTATTGATGTGTTATTACATGTGTTCGTTTAGTCTTTTCCTAGGTGAAAATCTCACCCTTTGGTTTATCATTTTCTTTGTGAGGGGACGCACAACACTTTAAGTTTGGAGTGTGCTGAGTGATATTTTCACCTAGATTTTAGTGTCTTTTTATGTCCGTTTTCGTAGTATTTCATTCGTATTTATGTGTATTTTGGTTGTGTTATGTGTTTTTATGAAAATATGTGAGAATGAGCTTAAACGTATTATTTTTTAGGTAAAAATGGATTCTAGACGCGATAAGGAAGATGTGAAAAAAACGGAGCTCAATTCGGAGTTGAAACGTGGGAGAATGAGTCAAAGCAAAATGCTGAAAAACGCACGTCCAACTTATGTAATTTTTCTGTACTAGAGCTTAAAACTAGAAGTGTGATACATTGTTGGAAAGCCATAGAAAAGAGAATCTTTTTAATATAAGAAACACCTCAACCGGAGCCCAAACGAGAAAGTTATGATTAAAATGGCGACGTCGCGCAAGATGTTCCTACTCAGCACGATTATGCTACTTTGTATGACTTGTTACATCTTCAAATGTTGGAAGTTTTGTCAATTATTTATATGCATAAAAATCCACGAAAGGGAGGATCGCGTGAGCGCAAGAATCACCCGAATTGGATTTCGTATGAGAAAGTTATATGCAAAACGGTGAGACTGCACTACACCAACCCGAACTCGGCCCGAAGTCAATTTTATGATTAGAATGTGTTCTAGAAGGTTCCAAGGGGTACAAATGTCCATATTGAGTGTAAAATAAGAGAAGGATCAGTAGGGATCGCTCCACACACATTTTACACCACATTTTCACACACTAAATCTATTCCATACATCTCCATACCCTTCATCCATCCAATCCACTTGATCCCCCTCCATCAAATCCACCATCTAAGTGATCAAGGAAACAAGGGAGAGTGAAGATTACAAGGAGAAGAAGGAGATCTCCATTGAAGACCTTCAAAGGGGGAATCTATTTCTAATTTTTGTAAACTTCTTTATAGATTTGTCATGGGATTTATAGATACAATTGTCTATATTATTTTCTCTAAGATTATGATAGGCTAATCTCCTTGTGAGATTATCTCCATGATTGGTTTGGATAATTTAGTTTTTATGCAATTTGATTTTAATTTTGAATGGGCATTGTGTATTTCTATCATTGAATGTTGATTGCTTGATGTATATGATGATATGCGTGATTAATTGTCATGGGCATGTGATTAGATTGAGAAATCAATTATGTGTTTAGGATAGTTCATTGAATCATTTCATCATACACTTCATGTGCATTAATTTAGAATGAGATAGAGATATCCTTCTAGATTTAGATCCCTTTGATAGAACATTTGATTAGCTTGATCGAGAGATTGGTTGATTAGATGAGGGGACCCAAACCATTAGTGAATTCATAGTACTTTAAAAGAGAATATTGCCTATGATTTAGTACCTCATTAGGGAACTCGTAGAGTAATTAGTACCTAGTAGGAGGTGTTTGCTTTGGTCATGATCCTATGTGTTTTTGGGAGTCTTATTGAAGGCCTACATCCTATCCATCTCGAGAGAGAGTTTAGGTGGAATTAGTGATCGCTCCTATGTCATGTCCATGAGAAATTAAAATTAATTGTATAATTACTTTGTTATCTATGTCGTGATTGTTGTTAATCTCATCATTGCATCATTTGGAACCCATCATTTATCTTTGCATTTCTTGTATCTCTTATTTCTTGCATTTCATTTATTTGCATGCTTATCTATCCTCCTTTTTGATTGTCCTTATAAAATCACGATAAACTTGAGATCGCTTAAACTCTAGTACCTTCCTTCCTGTGGTTCGATAAATTCTTTAATTGGTCATCCCGACTATATACGATCAATCAGCCATTCCGTCAAAGTTCTCTCACATCTCGCCATTCCCGTCGGAGTTTCAACATCAGAAATCGACAAGGCCGCGTAGCGTTTCTATCGGAATTTCAACATCACAAACCAATTTCTTCCCAAATTGTAGATGAACACTAATCCCTAAACTCTATTAAATCCCTCCCTTCACTAATCGATTTCTTCCCGTCGAATCCCTTACTTGTCTCAATAATTTGCAGTTTCGACAGCACAATGTGGCAAAAAAAATCCATCGTTCGATTCCCGGCTCTAGATTATGATAAGTGAATCTTTCTGTTTCTATTCTACTTCGCACAAACTTACACACCATTTAAAAAAATCCTCGTTATGTATGTGGGATGGTGGTGATGAAGCAATACAGTAGAGTAGAAGTCTAGTCAAACATATGACACAAATGGTGGTTCCAACTTCCATTAACAAAATTATTTCTTAAAATAAAAATAGGTATATTCCAAAATGTCAAGCTTTTAGTTTTTGAAAATAAATTAACATATGGAGTATAAAAATTTTCAGTGTCTGTTACTTATGGATCAATTTTATGCTTACAAGAAACTACATGCTTCTACTTTTTAAATTTTACTATATATTTTGTCAACCTTTTTGAGGAGCGTACTTTTACCGAATATTTTAATGGTAAGAAAATTGAATATGGTGGGATGAGTTCATGTTTTGAATAAATGATTGTAGAGTATAATACCATCTACAAATTGAATATCAGTCAATGAAAAATTGATACACCAAGTTATAACTTATAACTTAGAAGGGCACAGACAATATGTTTATATTTTTAATACTCACTCGTCCCAATTTATTGTTCATTATTAGTGTAGGCATTGAGTTTAAAAAAATTGTTTTGTGAAATTATTTATTGTGACTAACAAAAAATGTTGGTATGTTTTGTTTTAGGTAATTCTTTGAATCTGTATACTATTAAGTTGCATCATGGTGGAATGATGATTGAGAATACCATAGATGATTTTGAGTATATTGGAAGGACAATAAGTGCATATAATTTTATTAACTGTTCCAAGGTGGATTTAGGATATCTTGACAGGATGTGTGAACAGTTAGGATATGTTGGGAGTAAAAAGTACTATGGAATGAGAAAAGATGGAAAACTGGACATAGTTGATTGTGTATTTGATTTTGATAGGTGTTTTAATGCTGCAAAGAATAGGATATGTACTATGTTCCTTGATGCTGCAAGATCAGAAGAGTTTAAGGGTGATGATAGTGACATTGAGGGGGAGGCAGAGTACCATGAAGATTCAGGAATTAGTAGAGAAAAAACTGTGGTGGAAGTTATGGGTGGAGACAGAAATGAAGAAGAACCAGTGGTAAACTTGAGTGGTGGAATAAGAGATATAGCGCCAATGGAGCCAATGGATAAAGATGTTAATGATGATGATTCAGGAGAGGGTGATGAATTCACATACAAAGAAGATAGTGTTGATGTCATTCTTGATGATATCATGTTTGATGAAAACATTGACAATGAAGTAGAGTGGGCTGGTTTAGGCTGCGTTGATAAAAGAGTTGCATCTTCTTCCAGCGAAGAAGAGTACGTAGATAATGAAGAAGACTTTGACAGTGTTGAGGAGGATTCTGAAGCAGAGGATGATAACTCTAGGAATCTTGATATGGTTTTCAAGGAATCTCAAGTGAGAAATCCTAGTTTCTACATAGAGCAAATTTTTGCAGCGAAAATATTATTTAAGGAGGCTGTGACACACCACAGTGTTAAGACAGGTAGATCGTTATGGTTTTCAAAGAATGATGGTCGAAGAATCTATGCAAGGTGTAAAAAAAGAAGGTTGTGATTAAAGAAGGGTTTCAGATTAGAGAGTACAATCCAGATCACTCATGTGCTCGACAACATACTGTTGATAATGTAAAATCAGCTTGGTTGGCGAAAAGATTTGAGGACCAATTCAGGGCTGATCCCAAGCAGAGTAACAAAGGTTTTAAGCATTCAGCATCGAAGAATATAGGGTGTTATATTTCTCCCTATCAAGCATACAGAGCAAAATTGTTGGCTTTGAAGAATATCGACGGTGAAAACAATGAGCAATACATAAAGCTTCGGGACTATGCTAAAACATTGACTGATAAAAATCTCAACTCAACTGTGGTATTGAAAGTAGACAACACACCTGATGGCAACAGATTCAGCAAAATTTACATTTGCTTGGGTGTACTAAAGCAGAGATTCAAGAATGGGGGCAGACCATGGATTGGTGTGGACGCTTGCCACCTAAAAGGTCCTACCACTGGAGTTCTAATTAATGCAGTAGGCATGGATCCAAACAATGATCCATATCCCTTAGCATATGCTGTTGTTAGGAGTGAAACTAAAGAAGCTTGGGAGTGGTTCCTGCAGCTGTTGAAGGAAGATTTATTAGATGGAAATCAGCGTCTATATACTTTTATATCAGACAAGCAGAAGGGGTTGATTCCATCATTTGAGAGTGTATTGTCTACGGTTGAGCATAGATTTTGTGTAGGGCATTTACGTGGTAACATGAAGAAAGCTGGCTACAGGGGTGATGCATTTAAAAAGTTGTTGTGGGCTGCGGCAAAGAGTACCACTATCCCTGACTTTGACACATCAATGAATAAAGTTGGAGATAAAGATCCTAGATGTTTAGTGTGGCTAAAAGAAAAACCTCCATCTCAGTGGTCGAGGTCACATTTTGGTGTCTTTTCGAAGTGTGATACCCTTACGAACAACATGTGTGAGATATTTAACAATGTTTTAGTTGAAGCAAGATCTAAGCCAATCTTGACCATGTTAGAATGGATACGAGAATACATGATGTCAAGGCTTCAAAAAAATAGAGATGCTTGCGAAAGAAAATGGGAGGGCCAAAAAATATGTGGGCGGATAAGAGCATTAGTGTACGATGCTATGCAGAGAAGCAAAGATTGTACCCCTTCCAAATCTAATGAGTACAACTATGAGGTAATAAGTTTTGATGGAAAGAAGTACGTTGTTGACTTGAAAGCACACACTTGTGATTGCAAATTGTGGGAGTTGTCTGGCATTTCTTGTAAGCATGCAATCAGAGCAATATGTGCAAAGGGTCATGATGTGGAAGATTATGTCAGGTGCTATTCTGTGGATACATACTGTTGGATTGTATACTAAAAGTCTAGCTTTTTGTATGAACAATGTTATAACAATTAATTTGAAATGAGAATCATATGATCAAATGATTGCATCTTATAATTTATTTATATGTTCGATGCAATAGTCCACTTACTTTATACTGTAGATAATATGTTGTGCGACAACACGCAGAAGATCATATTATCGGTTTCCTTATAAAGTATAAACAGATGCTCAAAACCGAGATAGACGGGGACTCTCTATCGGGATGATTGTAGTGTGGTTTGGTATTAGCTTGTCTTGGCTATAGAATCACATTAGTGCACTTGTGTGTGTATTGAGCAGGACCGCTTGAGATCGTTCGACTTATACTGACTTATAGGAGAACTTGATCTCAGTTATTATGGAAGTTCGTGCTCTTAATCCCTATACAATAACCTCGACACGTGGGGCAGTATGTATTTCTTTGATTCATCAATGGGTGAGATTTACATGTTATTAAATCAACAAACTCGATGAGTTGGGAAGTAGTGCTGTCTCTATGGTGTGCTGTTGATTGTAGAAGGAATCCGTGTCCGTCATAGGTTGATGATGTCCCCTTGAGGAGCTCATAAGGATTATCATGTAAACCCTGCAGGTGGAATTTATTCCGGCATGATAATGAGGTTGAGTGGTACTACTCTTGGATGAGATATTAATTAATTGAGTTGTCAGTAACTTAAATTAATTAATGGACATTGTATATCTTAAACATGGGGAGACTAACGGGCTCATAATAAGAAGGAGCCCAAAATGTAATTTTGGGATTGGTACGGTAGTGCAGTAATAATATTTTAGTGGAATATATTATTATTATTGGACTTAAGTATAAGCTTTGGGCTAAGCTTGGATACTTAAGCCCAATGGAGGCCCAACCCAATTTCTCCTCTTGGTCCCTGCTGTAGCCCATGTATATAAGTCACCTCAGTTTGTTCTAAACCTAACTCTGCGCCTAACATACGAGAGAGAGAGTGAACAGCAGATTGAGTAGGTCTCGTAGATCGTCGCCCACACGACGTCGAGATCGGACTTGGGACATACAGCAGAAGACCGGAAGGTCGTTTGTTGCTGCAGTTCATCATGTTCCAAAATTCATAAAAAATCGTACAGTACTCCGATTTTGATGTATTATATACTGACGGAAAGCCGTCGAAGAGAGGATCGTCTGAGCACAAAGACCACTCAATTCCGACATCAGAAGAGGAAGTTATGGCCATTCTCGTGGGACTGCACAGGCTGCCTGCGAGAATTCAACCTCTACATCAACCCTTGGTGAAAGGTAATGCGTTTCATGTTTACTTGCTTCCGCTGCTTGTTAGAAATACATGAAACCCTAACGGGTCACGTTAACCAAACGATCGAGCGCCAACAATTGGTATCAGAGCTTCGGTTTCGTGGTGAAGCGTGACACGTTAGGCTAGGGTTTATGTGATTAATTTTTCGGAATTAGGATCACATGTTTAGGGTTTTGGTTTTATTGCGCAAACCATGAATATCCCTATGTGATATATACCATGTATCATGTCTATTCGTCCATGGTTGTGTGTGAGAGGATTCGACGAAAACTGTTCGTCAATTTCACATGCAAGGAAGAAAAAGAGGGCAAAAATTGAATCACGTTTTTGAGAGAAAATCCAGCGCAGTGATATTGCAGAGGCAATAACCGGAGTTTCAACGGTCGGATTGAGCTGTAACTTAGTCAGCACGTTCAGATCTTGTGGATGTACATTATGAACGGTGGAGATCGAATTTGGAGCTTTTTCGTGCTAGGATTACGCTGAAAACAGAAGCAGATTTTTGGGCAATTCTGTTTTGCGCAG
This sequence comes from Pogostemon cablin, assembly GCA_023678885.1. Lineage (NCBI taxonomy): Eukaryota > Viridiplantae > Streptophyta > Magnoliopsida > Lamiales > Lamiaceae > Pogostemon > Pogostemon cablin. Next base: position 14,618,576 of record CM042961.1, on the reverse strand, counting down.
TCGAGGGAAAAGAGCTGTTTCTCACAAACTAACCGTGAGATCGAGCTGTAATTTGGTCAGCACGTTCAGACCTTATGGATGTACATTTTGAACGGTGGAGATCGAATTTGGAGCTTTTTCTTGCTGGGATTACGCTGAAAACAGAAGCTGATATTTGGGCGATTTTGTTTTGCGCATTCGGGGGAAAAGAGCCGTTTCTATCAAACTATCCGTTGGATCGGGCTGTAATTTGGTCCGAACGTTCATACCTTGTGTATGTAAATTCTGAACGGTGGAGATCGAATTTGGAGCTTTTTCTTGCTGGGATTACGCTGAAAACAGAAGCAGATCTTTGGGCGATTCTGTTTTGCGCAGTCGAGGGAAAAGAGCCGTTTCTCACAAAATAACCGTTGGATCGACCTGTAATTTGGACAGCATGTTCAGGACTTACAGTAATAGATTCTGGACGGTGGAGATTGGATTCTGAGAGTTTTGCAGTTTCGAACTACGAACGACAGTTGGTGTAGTTTGGTGTTGCGCGTTGGGCTGAACTTGGTTTCATGCAAGTAGGCCCTTGGACGAGCGACAGTCCGGGCGAGGGGCGCTCGTCAAGGCACTTGGAGCGCTCCCTGACACGATTGGCGGTGGGATATGGCGATGGACGTCTTGGGGCACAAGCAATCCTGCTTGTTGCGTAAGGCATCGATTCCACAGTAGGAGTGTCGGACAAGACATTAAAATTTAGAGGTGTTTTTATTCCTAATATATATAACTGTCATAATTGATTTAATTGTCTATTATTGTTATATATATATGGATGCCTGATCTCAATGATTTATTGTCTTATATAGAAGCATGCTAGATTGTGTATTATATTTGGTATATTATATGCATGTATTGCTAGAGTGTTGGATAAGACATCCAATTTTAGGAAAACTAATTCCTAATATATAACTGTCATAATAGATTGTATATTATTGTTATATATGGATGTCGAATTAATTCCTAATATATGACTGCTATAATTGATTTAATAATCTATTATTGTCATATATGGATGTCGAATTAATTCCTAATATATAACTGCTATAATTAATTATCTATTATTGTTATATATGGATGTTGAATTAATTCCTAATATATAACTGACATAATTGATTTAATTATCTATTATTGTTGTATATGGTTGCTCGTCGATATCGATGATTTCGATAATCTAGACGATATCGACGATCGATATCGATAGTTTTGGAATGTTGACAATCTTGATATTTTTCGAATATTTGATAATCTAATCGATATCGATGATTTTGATAATCTGGACGACATCGACGGTCGATATCGATGGTTTCGAAAATTGGACAATCTGGAAATTTCAAAATTTTGATAGTGTGGAAGTCTTTGCTGATATTCGTGCCTGATGGCGAACAATCGAATTCGCTGATATATAACTGTTAATGATTGATTTAATTATTAATTATTGTTATATATGTATGCATGACTCTCTGGGATTTACTGCCTCATGTGCCGTGATAGGAGCATGCTAGAATTGCGTATTTTATTTTATGAATATTATATGCATGTAAAAACCCTCAGTTTTAAATAACTAAGTGGGAGAGGGGATTGGTAATTAATTCCCGCGGCCTCCATTATTGGTTTGTTAGCAATGTGAATAAACTTGCGCGTCGGCATTAGAGCCTTCCTCCCCATCGGATGAGTTTATTCATGGATATTGCTGGAACTGGCTTCTTTAAAATTATGTTTGTAATGTGATGCACATGAACTTGCGCGTTGGCTTAGACCTTCCTCCCTATCGGATGAGTTCATGTGCGGATCACTGTACAGACTTATAATTGATGACTGTAGGAAGTTATCCGAGCGCGTGTGTACTTCTCCATCTGTAAGGCACATAAGCTTGGGCCGCGGACTTGGGGTCAAATAATGGTGTACACTTAGATGTGAATAATAAGTATCCTCCCCATCGGAGTCACTGCTTTTATTTGCATGGCTAAAGAGGAACCGACTATTAATTATTTTGTCATGAGGTTAGGTTGACAAATAAAATTAATGGGTAAAACCTTCTCTTGTAAATGTTCGGGTTTGTAAACGTCCACACTATCGTGGCTTGCAGACTCACGGTGCTTGAGATGTCGGTGAATTTTAATTTTATATTATTTTGAGGGAATCAATATAAAAGGATAAAATTCGAAGATTTGATCGGTGTATTTATTTATGATTCTCTGTAATTTCAAATGGTTTTATCTCGCTTATTGTTGACTAAAAGAAATTATATTTACTGGTCCAAAATTAGATGATTAGAAAAGAATCTTGGTTTTGAATTTTACTGCTTAAGAAAATACATGTGTGTTCTCACAATGGACGTCTCATGATGCCTATTAAAGTCTCTAGTGAAGAGATGAGAGGTTCATAGAAATATGATGGTCTCATGTAACTCTTCGGATACTTGAGTAAGTTAAAAGGCAGAAGATCATGATTTAATTTGATGAATGAATTGGGAAAGCATGGAGTATAAATTGAAGGGAAACCTAGATCAATTTAATTCTTTGTGAATTGCCTAGATGTTTTTGAGTAAGTTCCACCTGAATTACAATAGGATGTATATGGTGGAAAACTTCTGGCAAAACATGTGGCAAAGGAAAGCCATTTTCATCATAATGTGAACAAGTTTTATATCTTATTCACTAGTTGTTTAAAACATGATTAGTGATGGCATTTACTGACACGAAGTGTGTAGATACTGGAATCACTAAATGTTTATTACTAAGTGAGGATAAGATTGTTATGACATGGGTAAAACTACAAGAGTAGTGGCTATTGCAGTGGGAGTTGTTTATTTATCTTACGATATGAATAAACGTTTGATTTTATGAAATTGTCTTTACGTACATTTTCATAGAAAGAATTTGATTTCGGTTTCTATGCATTAATAGATGGATACTCCATTTCATTTAAATGACATGGTCATTAAAATGAATGATAGAGTTGTAATCTGTTATGGTACGTTGGTGAACAATTTGTACACTCTTAAATCATGTTTATTCCCTGGATGCGACAAATAGTAATTAATAATGAGTCTTCTAATCTAGTAAGAGAAAGGTACCTTCGGAAATGAATTTCCCACCTTAATGGTGTGACGAATAGAAGGAATAGCACTCTTATGGTAGTGATTAGATAGATGATGAATTATTTGGAATTACTAAATTCATTTTATGGATATGCCCTAGGAACAGTAATTCGTAAGAATGTTTATCTGTTTGTGGGATATCCTAGAAAAATGAAGGATGATTTATTTAGTCCACAAGATCGAAGAGTGATTGTTAACATAAACACTAGATTTTTGGAAAAGGACTATGTAATAAATCAAATACCCATGTATAAGTTGTTCTAAAGGAAGTGAGAGGAAAACACGAAGTATTAGTACCAAGTGTACAAGAGGATATACCACAAGGTAAACTGCGACGCGTGTCACATCTGATATACAATTGCGTGTAGTGTCTTCTCGTAGTGGGAAGGTTGTTCTAACACCTGATAGATATATGTTTTGGGAGAGTCGTGAGGCTTGGTCCCTAGTAAACATGGAGTTAACCCACGGATACGACGAAGCACTACAAGTTAGAAATGCCTAAATCTTAACAAATTGCAATAAATGTTGAAATAGAATCAATAGATTCTAAATAAGATCTGGATGATTGTAGAACCACGGATGGTGTGAAAACCATTGGAAGTGGTCATACAAAATAAAAGAGGATCATACGGTAAGGTGAAAACCTTATAAGTAAAGCTTGTTGGGAAAAGGAATACTCAGAAAGAAAGGGTTCGATTATGAGAAAACCTGTTCGCCAGTAGCTATGCTTATGTTGATCCGGACTCTTTTATCTGTTGCTACTCATATGAAATATGAGGGATAGCAAATAGATGTCGAGACAGCTTTCCTGATTGGAAGTCTTAAGGGAAACATCTATGTGAAGCAACCAGAGTGATTTATTGCAAAGAGCTAAGAGCATTGTGATAGTGAGCTTAAAAGTGTCCATTAATGGACTAAAACAAGCTTCAAGATCATGAAACATCCGTTTTGATGAGGTAATCCAGTGACATGGATCTAATCAATGATCGGATGGGTCTTGTGTATTGAAAAGAGTGATGGAAACGTGGTGGTATTACTTGTACTATACATAGATATTATCTTGCTCATTGGAGACAATGAAAGAGTATTATCGGGCGTATGGGGTATGGTTAATAAAGCGGTATGAGATGAAGGACTTAAGAAGAGCAAAAATATCCTTTTGATCACGGTAATACGGATCACAAGAAAGGATGTTATGCTTATCTCAAGTTTCATATAATGATACGATCCTTACTCGTTTAGCATGTGAATTTATCTAAGAGAATGTGTCTTGTGACACAAAAGTAGATAAAGAAGATGAAAGCAGTTCCTTATGCTTCGGCAAATGAGGAAGCTTAATATAAGGAATGCTATGCACGAGATTGGATATCTGTTTTGCCGATGGCATGAACAGTGGGTATCAACGTAACCCGGAACAAGAATGATGAACTGTGGTAAGACATATACTTATGTACCTGAAAAGGACTAGAAACTATATGTGGGCTTACCGAACAGATTCACTGATTCTTATGGGTTACATAGACTCAGATTTTTCAAATCAGATAGGGACGGCAGTAAATCCACCTCAAAGGTTATGCGTTTAATTTTAGGAAGTTGAGTCATAATGTGGAGGAGTGTTATATAGAAATGTATTTCAGACTTCGGACTCCATATGGAAAGATGATAAATTGGAGCCTATGAGGCAACCAATGTATCTGTATGGCTCTAGAAACTTCATGATGGACTTTGATGTGATTCTAAGTTTTCCCAAGGTTATCACAATTTATATTGATGATATTGGTGCAGTTGCAAACTTGAAGGAATCACAAGTCCATAAGGCAATTAAACACATGGAGCGCAAGTACCACCTGTTACGAGAAATCGTATGATGAGGGGAAGGTTGTTGTTGCCTAGATTGCATCGGATGATGACCTACTAAATCCATTTACAAGGACATTCAGGCGAGAGCTTTTAATGGTCGTGTAGTGGGAGTGGGAATCAGATGTATGGCAGAAGACATGACAGCATAGTCTTTTAGTATAAGTGGGAGATTGTTGGATTGTATACTAAAAGTCTAGCTTTTTGTATGAACAATGTTATAACAATTAATTTGAAATGAGAATCATATGATCAAATGATTGCATCTTATAATTTATTTATATGTTCGATGCAATAGTCCACTTACTTTATACTGTAGATAATATGTTGTGCGACAACACGCAGAAGATCATATTATCGGTTTCCTTATAAAGTATAAACAGATGCTCAAAACCGAGATAGACGGGGACTCTCTATCGGGATGATTGTAGTGTGGTTTGGTATTAGCTTGTCTTTGCTATAGAATCACATTAGTGCACTTGTGTGTGTATTGAGCAGGACCGCTTGAGATCGTTCGACTTATACTGACTTATAGGAGAACTTGATCTCAGTTATTATGGAAGTTCGTGCTCTTAATCCCTATACAATAACCTCGACACGTGGGGCAGTATGTATTTCTTTGATTCATCAATGGGTGAGATTTACATGTTATTAAATCAACAAACTCGATGAGTTGGGAAGTAGTGCTGTCTCTATGGTGTGCTGTTGATTGTAGAAGGAATCCGTGTCCGTCATAGGTTGATGATGTCCCCTTGAGGAGCTCATAAGGATTATCATGTAAACCCTGCAGGTGGAATTTATTCCGGCATGATAATGAGGTTGAGTGGTACTACTCTTGGATGAGATATTAATTAATTGAGTTGTCAGTAACTTAAATTAATTAATGGACATTGTATATCTTAAACATGGGGAGACTAACGGGCTCATAATAAGAAGGAGCCCAAAATGTAATTTTGGGATTGGTACGGTAGTGCAGTAATAATATTTTAGTGGAATATATTATTATTATTGGACTTAAGTATAAGCTTTGGGCTAAGCTTGGATACTTAAGCCCAATGGAGGCCCAACCCAATTTCTCCTCTTGGTCCCTGCTGTAGCCCATGTATATAAGTCACCTCAGTTTGTTCTAAACCTAACTCTGCGCCTAACATACGAGAGAGAGAGTGAACAGCAGATTGAGTAGGTCTCGTAGATCGTCGCCCACACGACGTCGAGATCGGACTTGGGACATACAGCAGAAGACCGGAAGGTCGTTTGTTGCTGCAGTTCGTCATGTTCCAAAATTCATAAAAAATCGTACAGTACTCCGATTTTAATGTATTATATACTGACGGAAAGCCGTCGAAGAGAGGATCGTCTGAGCATAAAGACCACTCAATTCCGACATCAGAAGAGGAAGTTATGGCCATTCTCGTGGGACTGCACAGGCTGCCTGCGAGAATTCAACCTCTACATCAACCCTTGGTGAAAGGTAATGCGTTTCATGTTTACTTGCTTCCGCTGCTTGTTAGAAATACATGAAACCCTAACGGGTCACGTTAACCAAACGATCGAGCGCCAACAAATACATGGCAGTTTATAGAACGTCTATCAGCCCAATGAATGGAGAAGATTTATGGTCTAAGACAGGGTACATTCTACCCTTGCCGCTAAATTTTGGGAAAAGAAAAAAGAAGGGTATACCGGAGAGCAGAAAGAGGGCAGGAGCAGATAAAATTAGAGGGAAGAAGATAAGAGGTGTCCAAAGAATGCCAAGACAGTCATTCAAAGTTACTTGCAAATACTGTAGTGAAAAGGGACACAATCAAAAGTGTTGTTCATTGAAGAAGGTTGCTACTAGATTATTAGATGAGTTGGATCAATCTGATGAGGTTGAGGCTATTTATAAACAAGAAAGAGAAGGTGAACCACGAGCACAATCAACTGAACCATCTACTGAGCCAGTAGAGATGACACAATCTGATGATTGTCCACCAATGACACAGGATGATGAAGTTCATCAGTCTGATATAGACCCCATCAACGTAAGTAATATTGTACTTATGTTCTTATATTAATTATGTTATAGTGTTGAATACATCATAATTATTTTTGTATTATTATATAGACTAAATTTCATGCTACGAGTGATAGACCTACAACAAGAAGAGGAAGACAAGCTCTGGTAATATTTCTATTTAAGTAGATTATGTTCATATATAGATATTTATATTCGTGTTATTCTTTTTTAATTAAGGGGAAGAGGAAGTTGAGTGCTCCTAGTGCAAGACCAAAGGCTGTTGCCAAAAAGTCTACTAAAATTGAAGGAACTGTGACTGGGGTACGTATTCAATTAAAAGCAACAATTTTGTTTGATCCTATTGATTTTTCTTACTTATTTACATGTGTGAATTTTGACAATAGATAGCAGAAGACACTTGTAGCCAAGGCCTATCCGGAGTGAAGTTTAGGGTTCCTCCATCAATGGCTTTTCGTCCACATAATTTCATTAGAGATCAGGTGTACTTTGGGGGTACAAGCACTAGTAAGTCAGCCACACACACAACACTTCTCAGTCCAAATACATTCATTGGATGCAATGTGAATGTAGGTGGTCAAAGTTGCAAGGAAGAGGGTATGAAAATCATAGAAAAAGGGGGTAAGAAGTTTGTGATTATTAACACTCTTACGGAGACATCTAAGTTAAATAAAAAGGCTGCACAAAATAGTAAGAAGCAGGGGAAAAACTAGTTGGTTGCTACTTTATTGAATTTTTTATGAATGTTGAACTATGTTTACCTGTTTGTTAATTTATGATGATTCAAACTATGATTTAGGATGTTGGTAAGAACTATGTTGGTTGTGACTGATTGTCCAAAACTATGTTTACTGTTTGTTGATTTATGTTGATTCAGACTATGATTTAGGATGTTGGTAAGAACTATGTTGGTTGTGACTGACTGTCCAGAACTATGTTCACATGTTTCTTGCTTTATGTGACATGATCTTATGTGATTGTATTGGCGTTAAATTGTATTGTGATGGATAATATTGTTGAACCATGACAGTAGAAGGTCATAAAACATTAGGCTTCATACATTCATACATTACATAACACATTCATACATTAGCCTTCCGTACTAGCATTCATATTTAATATAAAATAGAAGGTCATACATGATTATCATAGGATAATATTCTACTTGGCGAATAACCCTCGGACAATGATAGGAGCCCAACACACCAATAGGACTATGATAAGAAAATTTTTCAGCGTTCAAATCTGATGAACATCTTCCTCCAACCGCTTTAGTTGTTTAGCCATTTCATCAATCCTTTGTGCTGTGCCCTTTAACGTAGTTGCTAACTCCAAGTTTTCAGACACCAAGTTGTCAATCCTAGTAAGCATAAGAGGGAATTGAGCATGGCCAGCCACTTCATACTGATCAGCCCAAAGAAAGAAATCGCAACCAGTACCGTTCAAGGACTCGGGACAGGTATGAAATAATCTACCAAAGCTCCTTGCCTTTTGTGAAACATACGTGCGGGTGGCTTTTTCACAGTAGCAAACCAGGTATTGCTTCTTTTGTGCGAATGATTCGGAGGAAGATGACATTTTCTCCTCTTCTTCTCTTCTTTTCTCTTCTTTCTCTCTGTAATTTTGTGTTGTGATGGTAGGTGGGCTGTTGTTAAGTTGTTTTATAAGGACAAAATAGGGTGGGGTTAGTTTTTATATTGGGCGCCAAAAGTTATCCCATTTCCCTGCCAAAATAGGATGTTACAGGTGCTTTGGGACCAAAATTGTAAGATTTTGCAATTTTCGTCCCAATATTTAAGGTAAAATCCAGTGGGACCAAAATTGCTAACTGAAATAACGGGACAGTTGACGGCGGGACCACTTTTGCCCAAAAAAAAGGTTTGAGACTGAAGTCAAGACTATTGAGACCAAACTCAAATGGGACCGTGACGGGCGGGACTAGTTTTATAATTTTCTTTGTTATAATAATATGGTTAGTTTTTTAATTACTTTAATTATGAGTGGAAATTTGACGGATAACTGTATTGAACTAGATACAATAAAATATGGGGAAAAAATTTCTATATAAATTTTACAATTGAAAATTAATACGACACTTATATTTAAAAATTATTAATTCTATCTAAACCTAGTAGATACTTTTTGGATACTATTATCTTCCAACATTAACTCTAAATTCTAATAGGCCCCTAAACCCCCACTCACCTACCTCCGTCGTTGATCGGTGGCCGACGGTCACCGCTGTCAAATACTCCTCCGTCGGCAACCGGTGACCGTCCATCGTCACTGGTCACCGGTCACCACCCCTGGTAGAATGCGTGGGTAGAATGGGAGTGTGTAGAGAGTATACCACCCTGCTATAATTGATAAAATACAATGAAAGAATATTTTTATAAAAAAGTGGCTAAATCATAAATAAGATTAAGATAATTAACTTATATGATTTGAGTATTAATTTTTACTTTAGCTATTGAGAAATAAAATTAAGAGCGAGAGTTAAATCCAAAATAAATTAATTAGGAAATTGCAAAATATTAGTAGCCAAACCTAACCATTAACTTCATCTAAAAAGTCTAATAACCTCACATTAATATTCTCCTCTCACATTTCTCATTAGATGTCTGGTTCGTGTTGGGCTTTAGTGGAAGTTGGGCCTGGGCCTATTCATTGGATGGGCTATTGTTGGGTTTTTTTGGACAGTAGTGATGAAATTTATTACGAGGGAGATACAGAAAGTCTCTCTCTTCACACTATCAAAAGTTATTGAGATTTTGTTACCATTTTTGTTTTCTTTTTTATTTACTTCACGAAGTCAATCATTTAACTCTATATTCATGCTTACTTATCATTATTTTTATTAAAAATATTATATTCTTTACATCCTTAAAAAACTTGTAAAACTTTTATTCTAGTCTATCACAAGAGTTTATGTTCTTTTTTTTAAGTACAGTTTTATTTTTTGAATATTGTCTCAAGGGTTGTACTTTTTTTTTAATGTATAATTTTTCCATCTCTCCTACATATTATATATTCAACAATGTAACACAAGAAATATTAAATTAAAATGATACATGAGAGTGGTACATAAAATTTGATGTGATAATTTGATGGCATGGTGGGGTTATCAATTGGTCTTGGTTCTTAATTTGTCTTGATAACTTTAGGTTTTTGTGCTAGGATTTTTTCTATCCAGCAGTGTCATTTATTTAAAGGCAAAGATTAAAAAATCATTATAACAAGTTTCAAATGATATATCAGGACAAAGGTAGCTTGCAATGCTTTGAATTTGCAAGTTGCAACCCCTAAAAAGATTCCTTTTTTCTTATTTTATCCGACAGTCCCACGCATGGCCTAGCTCTAAATACTCTAAAAAATGGAACAAATCTCTTACCCCATTATTGTTTTTAGTGTATTATCTTTTATATTAGTTGTTATATGATTGATACACATAAAAGAAAGAAAAAAAAACCATTACGCATATAGGGTTTATGCCTTTTTATTAAGGACATAATTTCCTTTTTTTTTTTATTTACTATGTATTATTCATTAACATTGTGATAAAAAAAAATTATTATAGCAAAATGACCGAAATCGAACCAATAAATACTAATTACAAGACCCAAACTAAATAGCTAGCATGCATTTAAGTTTAGATCTATAATTCAGACAAGAGTATACCCACTTGTTAAAATATTCAGCCCTGCCGTGCTACACTTTTATAAATAGTCAATACATATTGCAAGACTTGGAACATATATTTTATTTTAAGTGCAACTTGAAGTATTATTTAGTCCTGACTAGCAACTACGTATTTAAATATATAATAAAAAGACCAAAAACAAATTAAAATTTTAGAGACGTCTTATCATTGTAAGACATACTGTATACTATGAAACATATTTTCGTAATAACTACCAATAATCTGATTTTGAAAAGTGGTAATGGCAAAAAGTGGCCACTATCCCTTAAGTGTAATTTTTAGTGGCCACATATGTTATACACAATTTTTCTAGCCACTTTTAAAGGAATGGGCCAAAATGCCCTTGAAGGGATTCACTTTTTACATGTCTGAGGTCACTTTTTGACCAAAAAGTACAAAAGTATGATAATTTATTTTACAGTCTATTGAATGCATTAATTTGTTACCTGTATATGCCTCATGAATATATTTTTTATTAAAATAAAAAAAGATGCATTAATTTTATTCGTATAATTTTTTAAAATTTTTTCAGGAAATATTTTTTTCGTTTTTTAAAATTTTATTTTTGAAAAAAAAAAGTGTGGGCCGAATAGAACAAATTGTGTAGGCCGAATAGAAGAAATATTTTTTTAATTTTTTTTAATTTTTTTTGAAAAAAAAGTGTGGGCCGAATAGAACAAATTGTGTAGGCCGAATAGAACAAATTGTAGGCCGAATAGAAGAAATATTTTTTTAATTTTTTTAATTTTTTTTAATTTTTTTTTTGAAAACAAAGTGTGGGCCGAATAGAACAAATTGTGTAGGCCGAATAGAACAAATTGTAGGCCGAATAGAAGAAATATTTTTTTAATTTTTTTAATTTTTTTTAAATTTTTTTTTGAAAAAAAAGTGTGGGCCGAATAGAACAAATTGTGTAGGCCGAATATAACAAATTGTAGGCCGAATAGGCCGAATAGAAGAAATATTTTTTTAATTTTTTTTAATTTTTTTCTTGAAAAAAAAGTGTGGGACGAATAGAACAAATTGTGTAGGCCGAATAAAACAAATTGTAGGCCGAATAGAAGAAATATTTTTTAAATTTTTTTTAATTTTTTTTGAAAAAAAAGTGTGGGACGAATAGAACAAATTGTGTAGGCCGAATATAACAAATTGTAGGCCGAATAGAACAAATAATTTTTATTTTTTTTTTAATTTTTTCTGGAAAAAAAATATTTACTATAATTTTAAATGTGGTCCCACCTATCCTATTTAATGCAGTCAACACTGACATAATCATGTCCCCATTATTGTCGTCCTTTATCTGACAGTTATGAGGCTAATTTGGGGAGTCCTTTAAATAATGACAACTAAAAATTACTTTTAAGAAAGGTGGCTATTTAAAATTGTACTTAGTAAACAATGCTAAATGACACCAAATAATGTTGAACTTCAACTTTTATGATCTAGATCATCCCGACTTTAGAAAAAGTCTCAAGTCAATTATTATTTATTAAGGCCTATCACAATGTGCATAAAATTAGCATACCCTAAATGGGTCTTTTAAATGTAAGATTTTCTTTTACACATAGGCTTCATAAATACTTCATCTTCATTTCAATCTTTACATATTTCTATTTTGGGCATCCCATTTCAATCTTTACTTTTCCCTTTTTGATATGGGACCCACCTAAAACAATTAATATATCATCATGGGTCCCACATCCAACACTAATACACCTAACCATTTTACATTAAAATATTATTTCTCTCACCTCACTCCATATTAAAATATCATACTCCTTAATCTTCGTGCAAAAAGTAAACGTAAAGTTTGAAATGGGACGGAAGCAGTATCCCTCTAATATAATTATTTATTGTACATAATATAATAATACTTCTTAATTTATATATAAAAAGCAAACAAATACTCCCTCCGTCCCACCGAAAGAACTTTATTTTACTATATAGGGCATCCTATTTAAAGATCCTCATTTTTCATTTTTAGTAAAAAGGCCCCACATATGGCCCACCACTCACTACTAATACAACTACCCACTACACGTAAAATAATAATACTCCTTAATCTACGCACAAAAAGCAAATTGCCACCTTTCGGTGGGACGGAGGGAGTACTTTTTAAGAAACATTTAATTGGGTAGATCTTACGTGATACTATCTCACGTGAGATCATTTTACACTTTTTAAAATAATTACGATTTTCGATATAAATGTTATCACTTTCGCTATAAAATGTTATCAATATTCGTTTATACTATAAATTGTTCATGAAATAACATTATTATTTTTCAATATTTGAATATCACTTTTTATTATAGAAGTTATCTCTTTTTATCCATCTCACGTAAGGACTTATGTGAATCACTTTTTATCCATCTCACGTAATCACGTAAGGACTTACGTGAGACGATCTCACACAACTATTTGTGCATTCAATTAGAGTACTTGAGGCTTTGAATTTTGAACATGAATAATTTCACTAAAAGAGATTTAGAACAGCTAGATTATCTTATTTGGTGATCTTATCAGTAGCTAGATGTTCAAATTAAATAATTTAGGTGACAACGATTAGACGCTACAATCCAAAGGATGAAAATCATTAATTGACGCTACAAATCATTTGAGTCTCATTAATTATTTATCTTGACATATTGTCTCGCTTTATATCTAGTCCACGGTTATACTAAAAATTGAACCTTTTCTATAATGAATTAAATAGAGTTAATTTAGATATACTCGGTTATACTTAAAAAACTAAAAAGGCTAAAATTTATGTCTCTTGGGATACCGTGCTCTCAAATTCCACTTTTTTTTTTTAAATTGTCCTATTTAATATTAAATGTTATACATTTTAATATAAGAACTTATACTCTTAATTTTCTAAAAAAAAAAAATTAATTTTTTAATCAAACATTTATACTACTCATATTTCAGTCGATCTTTCAAATGAAAAAAATATACTCTTACTATTTAAAATGTATACTTTTTAGAACAAAATGTAATATCCTTATATACTTGTGCATCCAGCTGGAACACAAGAGACGAGCTCTATTAAAAATTAAAATTTGTCTAATATATTTGAAATTTGTAATAAAATGGAAAACCCTACTAGCTAGCTATAAAACCTTGAAAATTAATTAGGACCTCTTTTTTTTATAGATTCATGACGGGGAGGACTATACTGACGAAAAATAAGTGACTTTATTAAGAATTAAATTTGAATGTAATTGAAAATGAATAGCAGCCTTTGAAAAACAGATACTCCATAATTAAAGAATTGAAAATATTCAACCACCATACGTTTTAATAATTGAAATAAACACTTGTTAATTAAACAATTCTTTTAAAAAAATTAAATTAGATTAACTATGTAATTTAGTGGGAGGCGGCTGAAAGTAGTTGTATGTCACTATATTTGACTTTTATGAATGTGGATATACATTTTGAATTTAATTAATTATTAACATGAATCCTGCATATTGATCTTTCCTATATAAATAGGCATGCAGGATATGAAAATGGACACAGATTAAATCAATTCTAATTATTCTAATTAAGTAGCCATGCATACTAAAACCATATCTTCTCTTACAATCTTCACTCTCATCATCTTTTCATTCTCATGCACAGTTTCTGCTGCATGGAAAGATGGTTTTCTCACCTGCCTTTCACAACAAATCAACAACTACACCTCCATTTCCAACGTTGTCTACACCCCACGTAACTCCTCTTTCACTTCTGTCCTCACATCATCTGCCTGGAATTGGAGAATCATCAACGAATCCGACCCCGATCCACGGGTCATTATAAGGCCCGAACTTGAGTCCCAAATCCCACCCATCGTGTACTGCGCCAAGGCAAACAGCCTGGAGATCAGAACACGATGTGGGGGGCATGACTTCGAGGGCGTGTCTTTTTCGTCGAAAGTCCCATTCATCATCCTCGATATGATCAGGATGAGTGATGTGAAAGTTGATGTTGAGAATAAAACTGCATGGGTTGGAGGAGGTGCAAACCTTGGTACCGTTTATTACAGGATCGCAGAGAAAAGCCGGACTCTGGGTTTTCCAGGCGGGTTCTGCCCACTTGTCGGCGTAGGCGGCCACATTAGTGGAGGCGGCTACGGCGCCTTGATGAGAAAATACTGCCTGGCTGCTGATAATGTGATCGATGCAAGAATAGTGGACGTTAATGGCCGACTTCTCGACAGAAAATCGATGGGGGAAGATCTGTTCTGGGCTATTAGAGGCGGTGGTGCCGCTAGCTTTGGTGCCGCTAGCTTTGGTGTCATTGTTGCCTGGAAGTTGCGATTGGTTGATGTTTCAGAAATTGTAACTGTATTCAGAGTAAACAGGACATTGGAAGAGAATGCAACTCAAATCATCAACCGCTGGCAATATATGGCTCCTAAAACCGACAGAAATCTGTTCATAGCAATCCAGACAGGAATATTACCTGCCACCAACACTAAAAACAACCTCACAATCAATGCTTCTCCGTTTTCTCTGTTTCTTGGCAGGGTTGACAGATTACTTCCATTGATGAAAACAGAGCTCCCTGAGTTGAGATTGACAAGAGAAGAGTGCACAGAAATGAGCTGGATCCAATCTGTTTTATATATTGCAGGACTCCCCATAGACTCACCAGAATTGTTACTGAACAGAACTCAACCTGCTCAAACATTCTTGAAATCGAAGACGGACTATGTCAGGAAACCCCTTCCATAATCCGTGTTCGAAGAAATCTGGAGACGATATTATAAATCAAACCTGGACGCAGCTCAGTTCTACGTCGTCCCATATGGCGGAATTATGGAAGAAATATCTGAATCAGCTATTCCATTTCCTCACAGGAATGGTACCTTGTACATGCTGGCCAATTTAGCCTACTGGGGGAGTCATCAGAATCAAGATTCGAAGAAGCACATAAAATGGGTTAATGAAGTGTATAACTACTTGACTCCTTACGTTTCGAAATCCCCCAGAGCCTCGTACATCAACTATAGAGATCTTGACATTGGAGTGAATAACATCAGAGGGAAGACGAGCTACGAGCAAGCGAGCAAGTGGGGGAAGAGATATTTCAAGAACAATTTTGATCGACTTGTAGGGATCAAGACAACAGTTGATCCTCAGAATTTTTTCAGACAGGAACAGACCATTCCACCAATGCAACTTGAAATGGTCAAAGATGGGAGATTTGGAGATAAACAAGAGGAATAGATTTTACTTTAGAAACATAAGCCAAAATGTATCCTTTGTTTTATTATTTTAAATTGTTTTCTTAATGAATTTTGTAATAAAGAAGCCATGTAATATCAGGAATTTTTGTTTTAATTAGAAACATGCGTACGTCAAAATGTTGAAATGATGATTGTCTGTTGGTTTTGGTGTACTAATAAATATATGGATTTTGAAATATATTTTAATTTGGAGAAAAAGTTTGGTGCGTTGAACTTTTCAATATTGAAAAAAAGAAAAAAAAGAAAAAAAAAAGATAGGGACGCCTTTGTCGGTAACAATCCATTCAGTAAACATACAGTTAGATACAAAATTGTCTATTTTTGAAACGAGAATTAAAGTAGTGGATCTTTTAGCACCTTATCGCCGTGGTGGAAAAATCGGACTATTTGGAGGAGTTGGGGTTGGTAAAACGGTGTTCATTATGGAATTGATTAATAATATTGCCAAAGCCCATGGGGTGTATCTGTATTTGGTGGAGAAGAGTCTTTATCTACAATAATAGAAATAGTTGATAGATGTCCTTTTCTATCTCGGTCCTCGCTCTCAACGCAAACGTTAGTCAGGGATAAATACCCTAATCTAATAGGGGGTCCACCGACACCGATTTAGCGGCCCCCTTACTTCCAACGCTTTAACTAAAGAAAGCAAAAGGCATACTTGATAGTGGGCTATTTGGTCAGACTAAGGGCCCAATGGGTCTCTTCGAAGGAGTTTCGAGCCCCTTCGAGCGGCCTTTTTTTAGCAAATAGTTCGATTTAGATGTCACGTCTATGAGGGAAAATCAAGATTTAACTAAAAGACCGGGCGTCTTGAACCCTCGTTTACTTGGGAAAAAAGAAATGGACAAGAGGATTCTAACCCTACTGGATCTTTCCTTTCTTTCTGCTAGTTCTTAAAAAAAAATGAGCAGGTTTTTCAATTCGTTTACTTCCCGCTTCCCGTCCGTATCACCAATCGATATAATAAAAAAAGTCGATTCTATTGAGGCGGATCCCACTACACAGTGGACATATTTTCTGTCTACAGCATGTAATGTATGTCAACTTGTCCATATATGTATTATGTATAACTACGTTATTATTAAAAGAAGCATATTATGGTATGAGTATTGACATATTTTAGTGTTTATTATTATTATTTTTAAATATTATTAATGAATGACATAGTAGTTAGCGATTCAGATCTCATATTATATTTTGGTGTTACATATCTATACCTTAAAAGAAAAATATTAATTCTAAAGGTAATGGTTAAGATTTTCATTCTGTATTTATATTTTTCATTTAACGTGTGCAACATGAGATATAATATTAAAAATGTAACATGTAGCTAGGATCTATAGATACAAAATTGAAATCCTAAATGAAAAATATATCACCTTTAAGAATGAAAGGTTGATGAACATACTTGATTCTCTATAACTCCATTTTTCATCAATGAAACATTTGCTTTTTCAAAAAAAAAAAAATTAATAAAAGATGTTGATTGGTCGTTATAGTCGGGATGACCAATTAAAGAATTTATCGAACCACAGGGAGGAAGGTACTAGAGTTTAAGCGATCTCAAGTTTATCGTGATTTTATAAGGACGATGGAAAGGGACGGAGGATAAGCGTGCAAATGAATGCACTTAAACTAATGCAAGAAATAAGATAAAAGCAAAGATAAAAGGGGTTCCAAATGATGCAAGGATGAGATTAGCAACAATCATGACATGGATAAAAAAGTAATCATGCAATTGATTATAATCTATCATGGACATAGCATAGGAGCGATCACTAATTCCACCTAAACTCTCTACCAAGATGGATAGGATGTAGGCCCTCAATAAGGCTCCCAAAAGCACTTAAGATCGATACCATAGCGAACACCTCCTACTAGGTACTAATTACTCTACGAGTTCCCTAATTAGGTACTAAATCATAGGCAATATTCCCTTTTAAGGTACTATGAATTCACTAATAGCTTAGGTCTCCTCATCTAATCAACTAATCTCTCGATTAAGCTAATCAAATGTTCTATCAAAGGGTTCCCAAATTTAGAAGGATATACCTATCTCATTCTAAATTAATGCACATGAAGTGTATGATGAAATGATTCAATGAACTATCCTAAACATGTAATTGATTTACCAACCTAATCACATGCCCATAACAATTAATCACACAAATCAATCATATACATCAAGCAATTGACAATCAATGATAGAAATAACACAAAGCCCATTCAAGATTAAAATCAATTTGCATAAAAACTAAATTATCCAACACCAATCATGGAGCTAATCTCACAAAGGAGATTAGCCTATCATAGTCATAGAGAAAACAACATAGACCATTGTATCTACAAATCCCATGACAAAACTATAAAGAAGTTCACAAAAATTAGAATTAGATTCCCCCTTTGAAGTCCTTCAATGGAGTTTCTTCTTCTTCTTCTTCTTGTAATCTTCACTCCCCCTTGCTTCCTTGATCACTTGGATGGTGGATTTGATGGAGAGGATTAAGTGTAGATGGATGGATGAAGAATGGATGGAGAAGATGGTGAAAAATGAAGAAAAATGTGTGTGATGTGTGTGTGGCAGCTCCCAACCTCGAAAATCCCTTCCAAATGCTGATATTGGGGGTATTTATACCCCCAATGCACATGGAAATCGCATACAGGAGAAAAACGCGATTTTAGGCCAAGTGCAAGAAAACACGGGCGTGTTTTCCTGCATCTGCCCGTGTTTTCTTGCAATTTTTCAGCTTTCTGTAAGTTTTGGCACTGGCAGAAAAACACGGGCACTACATAAAAACACGGGCGTGTTTTTATGTATTTTGGTCAATTTTCAATTTTCTTCAACTTTCTCCTTTCTTCATGCTTTTTATCACCATTTATCCTCATAATCACCTATTCAAAGACATGAAACTCATCATCATCACTATTCCAAAATACAATACAAAAAGATACAAAAAATACGAAATAAAAAGATGAAAACACACACAAAAATGACACAAAATCTAGGTGAAAATAGCGATGATCAACCCCCCAAACTTAAAGTGTTGCTCGTCCCCGAGCAACGAAAATGATAAAAAAAGAGGAGAAATTTTCACCTAGAAAAAGACCTAACGAACATAAGCAATAACATATCATAAGCAATAAGGACTACAAATCATATCAAGTCACCCTATAACATTAAACTCATAACATGAAAAATTAACAAGTTTAATTCAAAGAGATTAAAGAGTAATATAGTCCCTTCCGATCCAAGCCTCACATCGGATATCAAAATGCACTCAACACTCTATCAACATAAGGTAAATCAACACTCATCAATTGATTGGCCCGATGCGCCATAGGCTTACTCGTGGACTACATTCACAAACCACCATAGCTTCAATTAGTGATCAAATAGGACTTTATGTTTGGATGTAATGGTATGCTTTTTGGTAAAGGTAGGGAGAATTTGGGTAAGAGTGACTCATCGAGTGTAAGTAATCGAAGAGATGATCAACTTCTTCAACTTCTTCACATTTCTATCTTCCTTTCTTTTCTTTTCTAAACATAAGCACTTATCATTATCATTCCTTGTGTTTCTTGAGCTTCTTTTGATTTCATGCTTTCATCCTTTTGACTTTTTGCTTGCATGAGCATATTGTTGTTGATTTTGCTCCTTTTTCTTGCTTTGAAGTAGCATGTATATTTGTTTGAGCTCTTTTCATCCTTTTCTTGCGTGTTTACCATTTTCCTCTTTCTCTTGCACAATTCTCACATCAAACCGTGTAGACCACCATCTCCTAAAACACCCACACAAAAGGTATATATAAGGCTTAAGTGGGTAATCATGGCTTGTAATGTGCTTAGTTCACAAGAAATAAGCTTAAAGGCTCAAAATGGCTAACTAGGGATGATGTATAAGGTAAGGAAATATATGGCAATGACTTTAAAGTACAAGGATGGCCTAAAATCATATCACTAACCTCCACCAATCGGGTTCATTCCCGTAGTCCAATAGCAAGTTCTAGCTTATCAAGGATCAATCAATTCACTCATGAAGAAACAACCATGCCTGCACGGTTGAGGCTCAAATGCTCACAAGCTTTTGCTCGGACCATGAGGAACTTATTACACCTCAATCTATCTCAAAATTGAACAAGTTAAATAGAATATGTCACAATTTCAACTAGTAGAGATCCTTAACATAATTCGCCATCACTTATCACAAACAATACATCATCACTCATATTCAAGAAAATGACTCACAACACAAGAAAATAAGAACATCACAAAAATATAAAAACACAAGACAAAAGACATAAGATACAAGGAAACTATGTGCGCTGGTGCAAATGTTCATAAAATGAGAACTACGAGAGCATAATAATTCAACCCCCCAAACTTATTTTTTTAGCTAAGGCTAGAATTAAGTTTGAGCCAAATAATAGGTACTCCCTTTGACGCATCCCTCGTAGCTCTTCTCGTGATCCAATATACTCCACATCCACACCAAGCACAACATAATTTCTACACAAAACACCAACAATCACAAAAAAAAATCAAACCAAAACACCAAAAATCAAATCCATCATCCTTATTTAAAGCACTAAATAAAGCATTAAAGATAATGATGGGTTGCCTCCCATCTAGCGCTAAGTTTAACGTCTTCAAGCCGGACGATAGTCTTTAGCTCATGGTGGTCTTGAATAGTCCTTAGGCACTATCATAGGTTTCTTCTTGAAGTAGTGCCTTGTGCTCTCCCGTTCAACCACAAGAACATTTCCCTTCTTGTTAAATAACTCAAGCAATTGTTCTCCGAAGGCGTTCTTCACAAGGAATGGCCCTTTCCACTTGTTCCACTTTTTCCATGGGGCTTTATGTGAATTTTGAACTTCAACCACATCCCCCGGTAAGAATTCGGGCATTGACAAGTGTGGATGCCCTCTTGCAACCTTTTTCCTACAATCACCAAACAAATTTTTATCAATAAAATCATGAAAGTTCTTAAGAGAATTTGAAATTTCAATAGAATGAGAGGGTTTTGGCTTGTGGGGAGTAGAATTCATGATCTTAGTTTCCAGAGGCTTCATTTTTTCCGTAAGGGCATGAATCTCTTCTCGATTTTGATGTTTTACTTTCTCAACCATCACTTCAAGAGATTCGACAAATCTATCAAATTCCCCCTTCAACTCTTCTTTCAATTCTTTGGCTTTCACCCACTTAGGCACTCTTTCTCTCTTTTCCTTCATAACCTCATCGACCCCCAAACTAGTCTCTTTTCTATTCTTCACGACCATGCATTCATTCTTTGTTCTGGAGGTAGAAGGCTTGTTGTTCTCTTCTTGAAGTCTTTCCACGGTGGACACGATTTGACTTACTTGGTGCTCCAATGAATTCAACTTAGCATTGAATGCTATCATCGTATTCGTCATCATTTCACACAAGTTTCCAATTCTATCAATCCACGCTTGATTAGACTTCCTCCCCTCTTCTAAGCGATCCATAACCATTTCAAACAACTTATCTCCAAGCATCGCTATGTGGTCATTTTGGGTGGAATAGGAGGTGTTGGAGTCTTGAAAATCTCCCCATAGTTGTGGTTGATTTCCTTCTTGATGTCGAGAAAAATTTCCTTCAAAAACATCTTCCACACCTTGAGGGTATACTTGTTGACACATTTGATGAGGAGCTCCAAAATTCTCATAACTTTGTTGTTGGAATTGCATATTCGGAACTTGTGCTCCATAATCCGGTTGCAAATTAGCATCACAATATGGCATTTGAAATCCTTGAAATTTTCCTTGTGTGTTCATAGTGGGATGAGCACTTCTATTCACCATATCTCGAAGAATATCCATGTAGCTCATCTTTTTTGCTTGTTCTTTTTCTTCTTCCTTCTCAAGGTATGCACCTATAAGAGAAAGAAAAATTAGAACAAAATTTTCTAAAGCAAATATAAGATGCAAAAATAAAAATAAATGTCCTTATTAAGACCACTCTAAACAATCCTTCATTAAACTACTAGCAACCGTTACCTCCCCGGCAACGGCGCCATTTGATTGGTCGTTATAGTCGGGATGACCAATTAAAGAATTTATCGAACCACAGGGAGGAAGGTACTAGAGTTTAAGCGATCTCAAGTTTATCGTGATTTTATAAGGACGATGGAAAGGGACGGAGGATAAGCGTGCAAATGAATGCACTTAAACTAATGCAAGAAATAAGATAAAAGCAAAGATAAAAGGGGTTCCAAATGATGCAAGGATGAGATTAGCAACAATCATGACATGGATAAAAAAGTAATCATGCAATTGATTATAATCTATCATGGACATAGCATAGGAGCGATCACTAATTCCACCTAAACTCTCTACCAAGATGGATAGGATGTAGGCCCTCAATAAGGCTCCCAAAAGCACTTAAGATCGATACCATAGCGAACACCTCCTACTAGGTACTAATTACTCTACGAGTTCCCTAATTAGGTACTAAATCATAGGCAATATTCCCTTTTAAGGTACTATGAATTCACTAATAGCTTAGGTCTCCTCATCTAATCAACTAATCTCTCGATTAAGCTAATCAAATGTTCTATCAAAGGGTTCCCAAATTTAGAAGGATATACCTATCTCATTCTAAATTAATGCACATGAAGTGTATGATGAAATGATTCAATGAACTATCCTAAACATGTAATTGATTTACCAACCTAATCACATGCCCATAACAATTAATCACACAAATCAATCATATACATCAAGCAATTGACAATCAATGATAGAAATAACACAAAGCCCATTCAAGATTAAAATCAATTTGCATAAAAACTAAATTATCCAACACCAATCATGGAGCTAATCTCACAAAGGAGATTAGCCTATCATAGTCATAGAGAAAACAACATAGACCATTGTATCTACAAATCCCATGACAAAACTATAAAGAAGTTCACAAAAATTAGAATTAGATTCCCCCTTTGAAGTCCTTCAATGGAGTTTCTTCTTCTTCTTCTTCTTGTAATCTTCACTCCCCCTTGCTTCCTTGATCACTTGGATGGTGGATTTGATGGAGAGGATTAAGTGTAGATGGATGGATGAAGAATGGATGGAGAAGATGGTGAAAAATGAAGAAAAATGTGTGTGATGTGTGTGTGGCAGCTCCCAACCTCGAAAATCCCTTCCAAATGCTGATATTGGGGGTATTTATACCCCCAATGCACATGGAAATCGCATACAGGAGAAAAACGCGATTTTAGGCCAAGTGCAAGAAAACACGGGCGTGTTTTCCTGCATCTGCCCGTGTTTTCTTGCAATTTTTCAGCTTTCTGTAAGTTTTGGCACTGGCAGAAAAACACGGGCACTACATAAAAACACGGGCGTGTTTTTATGTATTTTGGTCAATTTTCAATTTTCTTCAACTTTCTCCTTTCTTCATGCTTTTTATCACCATTTATCCTCATAATCACCTATTCAAAGACATGAAACTCATCATCATCACTATTCCAAAATACAATACAAAAAGATACAAAAAATACGAAATAAAAAGATGAAAACACACACAAAAATGACACAAAATCTAGGTGAAAATAGCGATGATCAGATGTATATCACCAAACTATAACAGAACTTGGGTACTAACATATAGGAAAAAAACAACTCGGATCTCCTGTACATTTTCTATTGCGAATCGTTCAATGAATAATACAAATATGAAGACAAAATTTATACCCTAAAAAAAATATATCAATCCTAAAGAAATTATTTTTTGAAATTTTCCTATCACTCATGTCATTCATCTTATTCTCAAATATGTAAAAAAAAAAAAAAAAAACATCCCGTGACTAAGAAAAGTGCTCTTTTGTTCGTAAAAAGGGATTAATTTTCAAAAGAGTTTCTATAGTTTTCATAATGACTTTCTTATTTATGCGTCACCTGATGCAATTTTTACTCCCTCCTACCTGATTGTCGTCATTTTCACCTAAGTTTTAGTGTCTTTATGTGTGTATTTTCGGATGTTTTTTATCCGTATTTGTGTTAAGTTTGGTGGAGTTATTGTTGTTTTGAGGAAAGTGGTACGAACTTATAGAATTGTGTAAATGAGCTTGAATATGTGTAAAACAGGTCATGGAACGGACAAAAACGGGGTCGGGAGCGAAAGGGAGACGAAGAATAGGCCAGGCAGCTGCACGGGCCGTGCGCGGAACACGGCCCTGTAGCAGCTGGCCGTGTAATGTCATCAGAGCACGCTGCTCGCCCAGGGATTTGACCGTGCGCCGGTGCACGGGCCGTGTGCTGCTACACGCCCCGTGTGCGGAGCTCGGCCCTGTAAGAAGAAGCCGTGTATTGTCGTCAGAATGTGCTACACGGCCATGATCAAGGCCGTGTATTGCAGCTCGAGCCGTGTCCGGAAGCACGCACAAAACGCCGAAGTAGGTGTGCCCTACACGGGCCGTGTACTGCAGCACGGGCCGTGTAGGTGCAAAATCCTGTGTAATTTTTAGAAAGTTTCGGAAGCTTCTAGAAGGTCCATAAGTGATATAAAACCATGATTTGTGCGAAATTAGAGAAGGAGATACACATTAGATCAGATTGAGAGCAGTTACACACAATCCACACCATATTTCCTCACACACTAGATCTACAAGCCATCTACACCATCTTAATCCATCAATTCACCTTGATCTTCATAAATCCATCCATACATCCATCCCTTTGATTGGTCGTTATAGTCGGGATGACCAATTAAAGAATTTATCGAACCACAGGGAGGAAGGTACTAGAGTTTAAGCGATCTCAAATTTATCGTGATTTTATAAGGACGATGGAAAGGGACGGAGGATAAGCGTGCAAATGAATGCACTTAAACTAATGCAAGAAATAAGATAAAAGCAAAGATAAAAGAGGTTCCAAATGATGCAAGGATGAGATTAGCAACAATCATGACATGGATAACAAAGTAATCATGCAATTAATTATAATCTATCATGGACATAGCATAGGAGCGATCACTAATTCCACCTAAACTCTCTACCAAGATGGATAGGATGTAGGCCCTCAATAAGGCTCCCAAAAGCACTTAAGATCGATACCATAGCGAACACCTCCTACTAGGTACTAATTACTCTACGAGTTCCCTAATTAGGTACTAAATCATAGGCAATATTCCCTTTTAAGGTACTATGAATTCACTAATAGCTTGGGTCTCCTCATCTAATCAACTAATCTCTCGATTAAGCTAATCAAATGTTCTATCAAAGGGTTCCCAAATTTAGAAGGATATATCTATCTCATTCTAAATTAATGCACATGAAGTGTATGATGAAATGATTCAATGAACTATCCTAAACATGTAATTGATTTACCAACCTAATCACATGCCCATAACAATTAATCACACAAATCAATCATATACATCAAGCAATTGACAATCAATGATAGAAATAACACAAAGCCCATTCAAGATTAAAATCAATTTGCATAAAAACTAAATTATCCAACACCAATCATGGAGCTAATCTCACAAAGGAGATTAGCCTATCATAGTCATAGAGAAAACAACATAGACCATTGTATCTACAAATCCCATGACAAAACTATAAAGAAGTTCACAAAAATTAGAATTAGATTCCCCCTTTGAAGTCCTTCAATGGAGTTTCTTCTTCTTCTTCTTCTTGTAATCTTCACTCCCCCTTGCTTCCTTGATCACTTGGATGGTGGATTTGATGGAGAGGATTAAGTGTAGATGGATGGATGAAGAATGGATGGAGAAGATGGTGAAAAATGAAGAAAAATGTGTGTGATGTGTGTGTGGCAACTCCCAACCTCGAAAATCTGCCTTCAAGTGGTGATATTGGGGGTATTTATACCCCCTCTACACACTTGGAAATCGCACAAAGGTGTAAAACGCGATTTTAGGCCAAGTGCAAGAAAACACGGGCGTGTTTTCCTGCATCTGCCCGTGTTTTCTTGCAATTTTTCAGCTTTCTGTAAGTTTTTGCACCTGCAGAAAAACACGGGCACTGCATAAAAACACGAGCGTGTTTTTATGCATTTTGACTAATTCTTCATTTTCTTCAACTTTCTCCTTTCTTCATGCTTTTTATCACCATTTATCCTCATAATCACCTATTCAAAGACATGAAAATCATCATCATCAATTCCAAAATACAATACAAAAAGATACAAAAAATACGAAATAAAAAGACGAAAACACACACAAAATGACACAAAATCTAGGTGAAAATAGCGATGATCAACCCCCCAAACTTAAAGTGTTGCTCGTCCCCGAGCAACGAAAATGATAAAACAAGAGGAGAAATTTTCACCTAGAAAAAGACCTAACGAACATAAGCAATAACATATCATAAGCAATAAGGACTACAAATCATATCAAGTCACCCTATAACATTAAACTCATAACATGAAAAATTAACAAGTTTAATTCAAAGAGATTAAAGAGTAATATAGTCCCTTCCGATCCAAGCCTCACATCGGATATCAAAATGCACTCAACACTCTATCAACATAAGGTAAATCAACACTCATCAATTGATTGGCCCGATGCGCCATAGGCTTACTCGTGGACTACATTCACAAACCACCATAGCTTCAATTAGTGATCAAATAGGACTTTATGTTTGGATGTAATGGTATGCTTTTTGGTAAAGGTAGGGAGAATTTGGGTAAGAGTGACTCATCGAGTGTAAGTAATCGAAGAGATGATCAACTTCTTCAACTTCTTCACATTTCTATCTTCCTTTCTTTTCTTTTCTAAACATAAGCACTTATCATTATCATTCCTTGTGTTTCTTGAGCTTCTTTTGATTTCATGCTTTCATCCTTTTGACTTTTTGCTTGCATGAGCATATTGTTGTTGATTTTGCTCCTTTTTCTTGCTTTGAAGTAGCATGTATATTTGCTTGAGCTCTTTTCATCCTTTTCTTGCGTGTTTACCATTTTCCTCTTTCTCTTGCACAATTCTCACATCAAACCGTGTAGACCACCATCTCCTCAATCACCCACACAAAAGGTATATATAAGGCTTAAGTGGGTAATCATGGCTTGTAATGTGCTTAGTTCACAAGAAATAAGCTTAAAGGCTCAAAGTGGCTAACTAGGGATGATGTATAAGGTAAGGAAATATATGGCAATGACTTTAAAGTACAAGGATGGCCTAAAATCATATCACTAACCTCCACCAATCGGGTTCATTCCCGTAGTCCACTAGCAAGTTCTAGCTTATCAAGGATCAATCAATTCACTCATGAAGAAACAACCATGCCTGCACGGTTGAGGCTCAAATGCTCACAAGCTTTTGCTCGGACCATGAGGAACTTATTACACCTCAATCTATCTCAAAATTAAACAAGTTAAATAGAATATGTCACAATTTTAACTAGTAGAGATCCTTAACATAATTCGCCATCACTTATCACAAACAATACATCATCACTCATATTCAAGAAAATGACTCACAACACAAGAAAATAAGAACATCACAAAAATATAAAAACACAAGACAAAAGACATAAGATACAAGGAAACTATGTGCGCCGGTGCAAATGTTCATAAAATGAGAACTACGAGAGCATAATAATTCAATCCCCCAAACTTATTTTTTTAGCTAAGGCTAGAATTAAGTTTGAGCCAAATAATAGGTACTCCCTTTGACGCATCCCTCGTAGCTCTTCTCGTGATCCAATATACTCCACATCCACACCAAGCACAACATAATTTCTACACAAAACACCAACAATCACAAAAAAAAAATCAAACCAAAACACCAAAAATCAAATCCATCATCCTTATTTAAAGCACTAAATAAAGCATTAAAGATAATGATGGGTTGCCTCCCATCTAGCGCTAAGTTTAACGTCTTCAAGCCGGACGATAGTCTTTAGCTCATGGTGGTCTTGAATAGTCCTTAGGCACTATCATAGGTTTCTTCTTGAAGTAGTGCCTTGTGCTCTCCCGTTCAACCACAAGAACATTTCCCTTCTTGTTAAATAACTCAAGCAATTGTTCTCCGAAGGCGTTCTTCACAAGGAATGGCCCTTTCCACTTGTTCCACTTTTTCCATGGGGCTTTATGTGAATTTTGAACTTCAACCACATCCCCCGGTAAGAATTTGGGCATTGACAAGTGTGGATGCCCTCTTGCAACCTTTTTCCTACAATCACCAAACAAATTTTTATCAATAAAATCATGAAAGTTCTTAAGAGAATTTGAAATTTCAATAGAATGAGAGGGTTTTGGCTTGTGGGGAGTAGAATTCATGATCTTAGTTTCCAGAGGCTTCATTTTTTCCGTAAGGGCATGAATCTCTTCTCGATTTTGATGTTTTACTTTCTCAACCATCACTTCAAGAGATTCGACAAATCTATCGAATTCCCCCTTCAACTCTTCTTTCAATTCTTTGGCTTTCACCCACTTAGGCACTCTTTCTCTCTTTTCCTTCATAACCTCATCGACCCCCAAACTAGTCTCTTTTCTATTCTTCACGACCATGCATTCATTCTTTGTTCTGGAGGTAGAAGGCTTGTTGTTCTCTTCTTGAAGTCTTTCCACGGTGGACACGATTTGACTTACTTGGTGCTCCAATGAATTCAACTTAGCATTGAATGCTATCATCGTATTCGTCATCATTTCACACAAGTTTCCAATTCTATCAATCCACGCTTGATTAGACTTCCTCCCCTCTTCTAAGCGATCCATAACCATTTCAAACAACTTATCTCCAAGCATCGCTATGTGGTCATTTTGGGTGGAATAGGAGGTGTTGGAGTCTTGAAAATCTCCCCATAGTTGTGGTTGATTTCCTTCTTGATGTCGAGAAAATTTTCCTTCAAAAACATCTTCCACACCTTGAGGGTATACTTGTTGACACATTTGATGAGGAACTCCAAAATTCTCATAACTTTGTTGTTGGAATTGCATATTCGGAACTTGTGCTCCATAATCCGGTTGCAAATTAGCATCACAATATGGCATTTGAAATCCTTGAAATTTTTCTTGTGTGTTCATAGTGGGATGAGCACTTCTATTCACCATATCTCGAAGAATATCCATGTAGCTCATCTTTTTGGCTTGTTCTTTTTCTTCTTCCTTCTCAAGGTATGCACCTATAAGAGAAAGAAAAATTAGAACAAAATTTTCTAAAGCAAATATAAGATGCAAAAATAAAAATAAATGTCCTTATTAAGACCACTCTAAACAATCCTTCATTAAACTACTAGCAACCGTTACCTCCCCGGCAACGGCGCCATTTGATTGGTCGTTATAGTCGGGATGACCAATTAAAGAATTTATCGAACCACAGGGAGGAAGGTACTAGAGTTTAAGCGATCTCAAATTTATCGTGATTTTATAAGGACGATGGAAAGGGACGGAGGATAAGCGTGCAAATGAATGCACTTAAACTAATGCAAGAAATAAGATAAAAGCAAAGATAAAAGAGGTTCCAAATGATGCAAGGATGAGATTAGCAACAATCATGACATGGATAACAGAGTAATCATGCAATTAATTATAATCTATCATGGACATAGCATAGGAGCGATCACTAATTCCACCTAAACTCTCTACCAAGATGGATAGGATGTAGGCCCTCAATAAGGCTCCCAAAAGCACTTAAGATCGATACCATAGCGAACACCTCCTACTAGGTACTAATTACTCTACGAGTTCCCTAATTAGGTACTAAATCATAGGCAATATTCCCTTTTAAGGTACTATGAATTCACTAATAGCTTGGGTCTCCTCATCTAATCAACTAATCTCTCGATTAAGCTAATCAAATGTTCTATCAAAGGGTTCCCAAATTTAGAAGGATATATCTATCTCATTCTAAATTAATGCACATGAAGTGTATGATGAAATGATTCAATGAACTATCCTAAACATGTAATTGATTTACCAACCTAATCACATGCCCATAACAATTAATCACACAAATCAATCATATACATCAAGCAATTGACAATCAATGATAGAAATAACACAAAGCCCATTCAAGATTAAAATCAATTTGCATAAAAACTAAATTATCCAACACCAATCATGGAGCTAATCTCACAAAGGAGATTAGCCTATCATAGTCATAGAGAAAACAACATAGACCATTGTATCTACAAATCCCATGACAAAACTATAAAGAAGTTCACAAAAATTAGAATTAGATTCCCCCTTTGAAGTCCTTCAATGGAGTTTCTTCTTCTTCTTCTTCTTGTAATCTTCACTCCCCCTTGCTTCCTTGATCACTTGGATGGTGGATTTGATGGAGAGGATTAAGTGTAGATGGATGGATGAAGAATGGATGGAGAAGATGGTGAAAAATGAAGAAAAATGTGTGTGATGTGTGTGTGGCAACTCCCAACCTCGAAAATCTGCCTTCAAGTGGTGATATTGGGGGTATTTATACCCCCTCTACACACTTGGAAATCGCACAAAGGTGTAAAACGCGATTTTAGGCCAAGTGCAAGAAAACACGGGCGTGTTTTCCTGCATCTGCCCGTGTTTTCTTGCAATTTTTCAGCTTTCTGTAAGTTTTTGCACCTGCAGAAAAACACGGGCACTGCATAAAAACACGAGCGTGTTTTTATGCATTTTGACTAATTCTTCATTTTCTTCAACTTTCTCCTTTCTTCATGCTTTTTATCACCATTTATCCTCATAATCACCTATTCAAAGACATGAAAATCATCATCATCAATTCCAAAATACAATACAAAAAGATACAAAAAATACGAAATAAAAAGACGAAAACACACACAAAATGACACAAAATCTAGGTGAAAATAGCGATGATCACCCTTCCATCATCTAAGAAGAGAAAATCAGATTTGTTTGAAGAATTTGGCATGATCAAGGAAGAAGGAGTCTACCTTCAAGGGGAAGCTCAATCTCTTTTATTTTGCTACTTTCTTCATTTTATTGCTCATATGGAGCTTGTATTGGATTGTAGCCAATTTGCAATGAATATTTGTGGCTAGTCCTCAAGTGAGGCTAGCAATATGATTGGTTAGGAAATATGTAGATTTTTGCACTATTAAAGCTTGATGAATTGATTGTTATGATTACTTTCTATCATGAATTCTTATTCTCATTTGATGCATGATGTGTGTGGTTAAATTCTCTATGCATAGTGTTAGGATGGCCATTCCAATATTATGTGTGGTGATTTAATTGAATCATTGATTGTATTAGGTGACTTGGTTAGTATGAGGGGAGGAAAGCCATTCCCTCCAAGTGCTTAGAACCTCATGATAGAACATTAGTGATGAATTAGTGAGGGGAACCAACTTATGATCATAGTACCCATGAGGGAATTGAGAGTAAGACAATCTTAGGAGATTTAAACTTGTAAAAGAGTTGAGAACCTAATCACCTTGGCCATAGGGGTTAGGGGTACAATTGTGATTGCCCTTAGTATCATAACTTGAAAGTCATCAATGCTTGAGTAAGTGTGAAGTCTACATAAGACCTTGACCATGATGTTGCTAGCCTTGCTCTCTTTTTAGATATACTTCATCCATTCCATCTCATCTTGCTACTTGATTTGATTGATATTTGTTATAATTAGTTGCTTGTCTAGTTCATTAGTTAATTGATAGAGTAATCATAGTTCTTAAATCAAAACCTTATCTTGATCATCCTTACAAAACATAAATCAATGGAAAATCCGGATACAACTTGAGTTTACCTTTTCCCTTGGGACGACAATACTATAAATTTTGCACTTGGTCACGCGGATACAACAGCGATAGAGTACACTTACTCTTGACATTTCACTAGAAATGCGATTAAGTTCATGGCGCCGCTGCCGGGGAAATGTTAAACTTGTGGTTGTAACGAGTTTGAAGTTGATTAGTCTTGATAAGGATATTTCTTTCATTTGTATAGTTGTTTACTTGTCTTAGTTACTTGGAGAGCTAATTTTGGAATTCTTGTAGGTACATGCAAACTCGTTCAAGGTCTCAATCTATTGAACCTTTGAATTTGGAATTAGAAGCTACCTTAAGAAGACAAAGAAGAGGAGTGTTGGAACCAACGGAAGAAAATATGGAAGAAGTAAGGGATAATGCAAATATGGTTGATGAAGAAGGTAATTTGAGAAATTTTCAAGGTGGTGATAATGCTAGAGGAGGTTTTGGTAATCAAGAATATGTGCCACAAGTTTATGCTCAACAAATGCACTTGCAAAACCAACAATTGCAAGCTATTATTCAAAACTTGTTGGCACAACAAGAAGCAAGGAATGATCCTCCGATAGTGCAAAATCAACCTCGTAGAAATGGGAATAATGGAGTGGGAATGAACATCCGAGATCACTTCCAACCGCAATATGGAAACTATGTTGTGGGACCACCGGTGAATGTTAATCATTTTGAGATCAAGACGGGATTGATCAACATGGTGCAAGCAAACCAATTTGGTGGTGGTACTATGGAGGATCCAAATGCTCACTTAGCCCAATTTACGGAGTTAGCAAATACGGTCAAGATAAATGGGGTAAGTGAGGATATTATTAAATTGAAGCTCTTCTCGTTTTCATTACGAGATAGAGCTAAGGCTTGGTATCATACTTTACCACCGGGATCCTACAACACATGGAGAGAGTTGGCACAAAGATTCTTGAGCAAGTATTTCCCACCATCGAAGATGTTGCATCTAAAAGGTCAAATATTGCAATTTAAGCAAATGCCTCTTGAAACTTTTAGTGAGGCTTGGGACCGATTCAAAGAAATGCTAAGGAAATGCCCACAACACGGATTTCCCGAAGATCAACAAGTAGGATTTTTCTATGCCGGTTTGAATGGAAGTGAAAGGATGCTTGTTGATGCTTCATCGGGAGGTTCGATTTTGGGGCAAACTCCGGAAAGAGCAATTGCCATATGTGAAGAAATAGCTTTGAATACAGGACAATGGGCCATGGATAGAGTTGCGGGCTTATATGAAAAAGAGAAGATTGCTAAGATGGAAGAAGTGTGCTTGCAACAAGTGAAAAAGGTGGAGGTGCCTAATGAAGATGTAATCGACAGAGCAATAACTGAGATACTAAAAAGGATGAATGCTAGTATGCAAGTGACTCCAACATCTACACCAATGGTGAATCAACAAGTGCTAGCTAATCCTCCGCATGTGATGTCATTACCTTTGATGAATCAACAAGTGTTTCCTAATTTTCAACAAGGTGTATCTACACCAAGTATGGGTCAATCTTCTCAAAGTTGTCAAATGCCTACTTCTATACCTCAACAAGGTATGTCCCCTAATTCTTGGAGCCCATCGGAGATGACACTTGAGGAAGTTGCCTTCATGCAAGGAAGGAACTTCCAAGGAAATTACGGTGGGAATTTTGGGAATAATGGAGGAGGATATCCACAAAGGCAAGGAGGTTGGGGGCAAGGTAACTTTCAAGGGAATTTCAATCAACTCCGGAGATATGAAAATTTGTCGTATGGGAATCAAAGTAATGCACTCACATTGCCACCGGGCATTCATCCGGGGGAGAAGGCTCCAAATGAAGAAGGAAAGTCTACATTGTCTACATTGGAGGATAAAATGACTAAGATGTTTGAGTTTATGAAGCAAAGAGATGAGGTAAATGAGAATCGATTCAAAGCAATTGAGACTCACATTAGTCAAATTGCAAGTGAAAGGGGTAATGTTCATCACCAAGGGAAGTTTCCATCCACAACCATTACTAATCCGAAGGAACAATGTAAGGTGATTGAACTTCGTAGTGGAACAAAATACGAAGGGCCTTCAATGCCAATGGAAGTAGAGGAGGTGGATTGTGAACTTGAGCCTATGGAAAGTTTGGGTGAAGAAGGGAAAGAGAAAGAAGTTGATATTGTTGAAAAAGGTGAAAGTACCCCTACATTTGAAGAAGAAAAAGTAAAGTCTCCAAAGAAATGGGAAAGATGTAGAGAAGCAAAACGGAAAGAGAGAGAGGAAAAGTTTGAAAGAGATGAATGGGGGATTCCTAAGTTGCCCATGGCAATCCCGTTTCCGCAAAGATGCTTGAAAAAGGGATTAGAAGAGAAATTTGCCAAGTTTGTTGAAATGTTGAAGAAGATACATGTGAATATGCCTTTTGCGGAGGTCTTACTTCAAATGCCCAACTACGCCAAATTTTTGAAGGATATCTTGTCAAAGAAAAGAAGCTTGGGAGAATTCGAAACGGTGAACCTTACGGAGGAATGTAGTGCAATCTTGCAAAAGAAACTTCCCCCTAAATTGAAAGATCCGGGGAGTTTCACTATTCCTTGTGAGATGGGAGAGCAAAGGAATTACAAAGCTTTATGTGATCTAGGGGCAAGCATTAACTTAATGCCCTTATCAATCTTCAAAAAGTTGGGTATTGGTGAGGTCAAACCGACGTCGGTTACACTTCAATTAGCCGATCGGTCGTTGACACATCCCAAGGGAATAGTGGAAGATGTTTTGATCAAAGTTGGCAAGTTTGTGTTCCCCGTTGATTTTGTGGTACTAGATATGGCTGAAGATGATAGTGTCCCATTGATACTTGGACGTTCATTTCTTGCCACTGGGAAAGCATTGATAGATGTGGAGAAAGGGGAGCTAACGTTGAGGGTGAATGCGGATGAAGTCATATTTTCTTTAAGTGAGGCTATGAGGTATCCTAGGGAGGAATGTGGAAGAGTGGAGGTTATTGACAACATGGTTGAAGAGCATATGTATCACCTTCCCTCCAAGGACCCTTTGGAAATCATCATAAGCCACTCTTATTTTCTTGAATCTATAAAAGCTAAATCTTCTTTTGGTGTAGAAAATGATAAAATAATTGATAAATTGCATGGTTTAAATGCTTGTAGGGCACTCACAAAAGAGGAAGCAAAGGAGGTAAAGGTAGAGAAACTTGATGAAAAGCCATTTTTGGAAGTGCAAGAGAAGAAGAAGGTAGAGTTGAAACCATTGCCGGATCACTTAAAGTATGCTTACTTGGATAAAGATGAAACGTATCCGGTAATTGTATCCTCTTCCCTTAATGATTTAGAAGTAGAAAAATTGCTACGAGTCTTAAGAGATCATAAGTCATCTATTGGTTGGAGCATTAAAGATTTGAAAGGTATTAGTCCATCTATGTGCATGCATAAGATCCATTTGATTGATGATGAAAAGTCTTGTGTGCAAAACCAACGCAGATTAAATCCTATAATGCAAGAAGTGGTAAGGAAAGAAGTGTTAAAATGGCTTGATGCGGGAATAATCTTTCCAATTAGTGATAGTCAATATGTAAGTCCTCTACATGTAGTGGCAAAGAAAGGTGGTATGACAATTGTTAGATCCGATATAAATGAAACAATTGCCACTAGAACTATCACGGGTTGGAGAGTATGTGTTGACTATCGTAAGTTGAATGAGAATACTCGTAAAGATCATTTCCCATTACCATTCATAGATCAAATGTTGGATCGTCTTGCGGGGCATGAGTACTATTGTTTTCTTGATGGTTATTCCGGGTACAATCAAATATTGATTGCACCGGAAGATCAAGAGAAGACAACGTTCACTTGTCCCTATGGTACATTTGCATTTAGAATGATGCCATTTGGTCTATGCAATGCCCCTGCCACTTTCCAGCGTTGTATGATGGCAATCTTTGATGGTTTAATTGAAAATATTATGGAGGTGTTTATGGACGATTTTTCCGTGTATGGATCTTCTTATGATATTTGTTTAACTAATCTCACGATTGTGTTGCAGAGGTGTGAAGAGTCGAGTCTTGTGCTAAATTGGGAAAAATGCCACTTTATGGTGACCGATGGGATAGTCTTGGGACATCATATTTCAAAGCATGGGTTAAAAGTGGATAGAGCTAAAGTAATAGCCATAGAACGTCTACCCCCTCCTACTAGTGAGAAGGGAGTGAGATCGTTCTTAGGACATGCGGGCTTTTATAGACGCTTCATTAAGGATTTTTCCAAAATTGCTAAACCCCTTTGTAAATTGCTTGAAAAAGATTGTCCATTTAACTTTGATGATGAGTGTTGTGTGTCATTTCAGGTGCTTAAGGATGCTCTCACTTCATCTCCGATCCTCATTACCCCGGATTGGAGTTTACCATTTGAACTTCATTGTGATGCTAGCGATCAATCCATTGGAGTGGTGTTGGGGCAAATGAGAGAGAAGAAGTTTAGAGCAATCTATTACGCCTCAAAGACATTGAATTCGTGCCAAATTAACTACACCACAACGGAGAAGGAATTTTTAGCCGTAGTGTATGCTTTTGAGAAGTTTCGACCATACTTGGTTGGAACACAAACGATTGTCTACACGGATCACGCGGCTATAAAATACCTCATGAGTAAGAAAGATGCTAAACCTCGTTTAATTCGTTGGGTGTTGCTTTTGCAGGAATTTGATGTGGTCATCAAGGATAAAAAGGGCGTGGAGAATGTGATTGCGGACCATTTGTCTAGGTTAGAAAATGGAGGTGCAAATGAAGATTTGAAGCCTATTGGGGATGAGTTCCCGGATGAGGACATTTTACTACTAGAGGTCAAGCAAGTGAATACTCGCATGGTGAATGTGCCACCTTGGTACGCCGATTACGTCAATTTCTTTGTGTGTGGAATCAAGCCCACGTTGCTTAATGAGTACAAAGAAAAGAGGTTTCATGTTGAAATTAATAAGTATTTTTGGGATGAGCCGTATTTGTTTAAAATTTGCAATGATGGAGTAATAAGGAGATGCGTAGCTGAAGAAGAAGTTATGGGGATTCTTGAACTGTGTCACTCGTCTTTGTGTGGAGGTCACTTTGCTCATCAAAAGACGGGGGCTAAGGTTTTACAATCGGGCTTTTATTGGCCAACATTGTTTAAGGATGCAAAGAAGTTTGTTGCAAAGTGTGATAGATGCCAAAGGATAGGGGGAATTGGCAAGAGAGATGAAATGCCCATGACCTTAAGGATTGATGTAGAAATTTTTGATGTATGGGGGATTGATTTTATGGGACCATTTCCCTCGTCTAAAGGATATGTGTACATCTTGCTAGCTGTGGATTATGTGTCCAAGTGGGTGGAGGCAATTCCCACGAAGACGAATGATGCTTTGATTGTGCAAAGGTTTTTGAAAAAGAACATTTTTGCTAGGTTTGGAGTTCCACGAGCTTTAGTGAGTGATGGAGGATCACACTTTGTAAACAAGTTGATGGAGAGTTTGTTGAAAAGATATGGAGTGAAACATCGAGTGGCTACACCTTACCACCCTCAAGCAAATGGTTTGGCGGAGGTCTCAAACCGCCAAATCAAGTTAGTTTTGGAGAAGACCATCAATGTAGGGAGGAAGGATTGGTCGGACAAGCTTGATGACACTTTATGGGCTTATCGGACGGCTTTTAAGACCATTCTTGGTGTCTCACCGTATCAATTGGTCTATGGTAAAGCTTGTCATCTCCCCGTGGAGCTTGAACACCGTGCATTATGGGCTATCAAACGTCTTAATATGGACGAGGGGGAAAGTGGTCAAGCACGGTTGTTGAAGTTAGTTGAGTTGGAGGAGTTTAGAGGAAGAGCATTTGAAAACTCAATTATCCATAAGGAAAATATGAAGAGATGGCATGATGCTAAGGTCAAGGAGAAGACGTTTGCTCTCGGGGATAAAGTGCTTGTATTCAATTCGAGGCTCAAGTTGTTTCCCGGAAAGCTTAAATCAAAATGGATGGGACCCTATGAAGTGCTTGAAGTGTTGAATGGACATACATTGAGGTTAAAGGGTCCAAATAATGAATTTGTGGTAAATGGTCATAGAGTGAAGCATTACCTATCTCCTTCTCAAAAGGAGACGGTGTATGTGGTTACTCTCTCTTCTTAAACTTCTTTTGAGTATTGGTTTAGTGTAGATTTTTTTAGTTTTCTTGTAGATTTGGTATGAAGGCGGTTAAGCTCATGAGAAACGCATAAGAGAAAAGACACGGATGCTAAAGGTGAAATGATGATTGTATGCCTCACCACTCTTTACAAACTTAAATTTTAACACTTGTGTTAATTTGAGTTTGGGGGGAGGTTGCGTGGTGGTCACACTTGATCAATTGGAGCTTAAAGTAGGCATAAGAGGTGGAGAAGCATGAAGAGCATTGAGAAAACGAATAAGGTATGTCTCACCACTTTTGCAAACTTAATTCGTAACTTGTTTCGATTTAAGTTTGGGGGGAGAGTGCGTGGTGTGATCTATACTTTGTTCAATTGATTGTGTTATCTTGTGTGATCTATACTTTGTTCAATTGATTGTGTTATCTTGTGTATATATATCATCATTACAAATTGGTCATTTTTTTGAAAAATTTTGAATATGTTTCTCATGAGTTAGGATAGTTTTGGTGTGTTTGATGGTGTTTTGAGTACATTCTAATCCATTCTTGGTTATGAGTGTAGCATGGATAACATTGAGTAGTGTTTAAGCATGAATAGGGTATGTGAAGAGTGAAAAAACAGGGCAAGGATGGAGTGAAGCAAGAAAAATGAAGAACAGGGCAAACTGCTACACGGGCCGTGCGCTGTGCACGGCCCTGTAGCAGTTGGCCGTGTAGCGGGATCAGAACATGCTACACGGCCAGGATGATGGCCGAGTTACGCAGCTCGAGCCGTGCAGGAGAAACAGTACACGGGCCGTGTTCCGCACACGGCCCTGTAGCAGGTGGCCGTGTAAGGGGATCAGAACACGCTGCACGGCCTCACTTGAGGCCGTGCTGCGTAACACGGGCCGTGCAGGGGTTCGACCAGGTTTTTAAAAGGGCTTTTCCGTAAGCATTCTACACACTCCCTTTCATCCGTACACATCCAATTCACTCCTCAAAGTACACAAATCTTCCACCAGGTTGGTTTTTGAAGGATTGTGAGTAAAGTTTGTCAAGTTTGCACACCAAATCACTTCTCCACATTCAATTGTTGAAAGGTATGACTTCTTGAACCAAAACTTTTGAATTTTGATATGAATTTAGTAAATTGATATATGGGCTTTGTTCTAATGTGAATTTTATGCTTAATTGATGATGTTCATACATGTTTTGAATAGAATTTTTGAATAAAGTGAATTAGGGTTCATGAGAAATTTGGGGATTTGTGTGAGAATGTTGAATTTGAATAATTGTGTTGTGCCAATTGACGAATTACATTAGTATGATGTTTATTTGTAAGAGATTAACTTTAGATATTGAGGATTTGGGCATGAGGATATGCAAATTTTATGTTGAGAGGATGTTTACATTTTGTGCATGCCAAGTGTTCGATGAAATGTCTAAAAGAGGAATTTGTTGGAAATTGATGGTCAAATGTGAATAGCATTTTAAGATGATTGAAGTGAGGATTCATATGTGTGATCATGAGTAGAAATTGGTTATAATTGTTGATAGTTGAGATGAATGGTGATAAGTTGTTAAGTGTGAATATATTTGATAAGTTGTATATTGCTTGTACATTGTAGATGGCTGAGAGGAGAGTTCGCCCAAGGACCGAGGATTTCATTGTGATAACCGACCCTGAGGAGTTATCTAACTTGGATGCCCAGTTGTTTATTGAAGGAATTCATCCACAAGAATTTGGAGTTGAGTTCGAGGATTATTGGGGAAAGTATGTGATTCGCTGGCAAGTGCTAGCCCCGAAAGTCAAGGCTACTCGTTTCCAAGATACGGAAACGATGAGGGGATTAGGTATAGAGGAAGATCTGAGGAAGTTATTTCGCTTCTCTCAGATGGAAGCTTTCTTCGATAAGAGGCCGCCAACCTACTATCATCTCACTGCGGAATTCATGAGTACTTTACAAGTGAAGAAAGATAGGAATGGGTATCCACTGTGGGTGACTTTTCAGCTAGATAATGTGTTGAGGGAAAAGGTTCCATTGGCATTTTTGAATGAGTGTTTTGGGTGCCCGCCATGCGAATTCCATCGGAACTTTTATGCCGGAGGAACTTTCAATCAACAGGAATGGTGGTCAAGCCTTGTGAATGATGGAACTGAGAGAGCAGGGTACGTCCCTAGTGCATCAAAGGGAACAGCCATCCGGAATCCGGTAATGAGGTATTTGGAGAAGATCGTCTCCAACACTATACTGGGAAGGTTTGAAGGAGGCTCAGTTGGAGAAAAGCAGCTCTACATCATGTATTGTATGTATAAAGAGCTACCGCTTAATGTTGCAGCACACTTTGTGCAACATGCGGAGAGAGTTGCAAAGAGGCAGAGTTCTCAAGGGTTGATGCTAGGAGGGATGATTACAATGATAGCTCAAGGAATGGGAGTTAACTTCGCAGGAATGGAGAATCGTATGATTAGTGAAGGGTTGAATTACTCACAGCTGATGAGGATGGAATTTTTGACTATGGTAGGAAATCAATACTGTTTAAGGCAGGAAAAGGGAGCTCCATTTCCGTTGCCAATGCCGGAGCTCACTACAGTTTATACAAGGAGAAGGCTTGCAAATTTGGCTATGGGAAGCGTGAACCATTCCAAAGTTGTTAAGGCATTTTATAGAAGAAACAGAGATGAAATGGAACAGGTTCTGAGGCAGGTTAGAGTTGAAGAAAATGAAGAGCTAGCCAATTTGAGGGCCGAGCAAGTGCCCATGGAGGGTGATGAGCAAGGAGAGCAACCGGAGCAGATTGAGTTTGAGGAGCAAGGCCCTGATCCACCACTGTTTGAGGAAGAAGGAGCACCGCCACCAGTCGCACCGGGCCAAGGAGATGAAAGGTGGAACTATATGATGGATGAGGTACGTGACATGAGGCATGTGCAGCAGACATATGGGACTCAGATCAGGGAGATTCGCGAAGTCCAGCAAGAGCATGGAAGACACATTGAAGAGTTAAGAGCTGGACAACGAAGGAGGGAGTACTATGAAGAACAATCAAGGGCGCACTCCAACAACATGGAGGAGATGTTGACCATGATGTTCAACTTCCAGTTTCCTGCGAACCCTCGAGCCTACATCCCATGGAACACCTATCGTCCACCTCCTCCGCCTCCGGAACAATGAGGGAGTATTTTGAGTGCTTGGCACTTTTGTCCATTCATCTAGCTATTAGTTAGAATTTCGGTATTATTGCTTAGACATTTGATTTGATTTGTTAGGATTTGATTGGATTGTACTTAAATTGTTGGTTTTTGGGAGGTTTTAATTTGGGATTTTTATTTTCAGTTTTATGCGATTTACTTTTTGGTATTTTAGTTTGATTTTTCATTGTTTGATGCGATGGGTGATTGATCTTTATTGTTATGGATTTGATTTGAGGTGTTTTATTTTCTTTTGATGGATGATTTGATTTATGCTTGTTATATGTTTGTATTGTTGGTTGATCCCTTGATTAGTAGGTGATGTTTGTTGTTAGTTTAATTCTTGTATAGGTGTGGTTTTGGTGGTATGTTTTGGGAAGGAGTTGAGTAATGTTTTTGAGTATGAGCTAGGATGCATTGTTTGTGATAGGTGATGGCAAGCATGTTAATGGTTTCTACTTGTTGAAATTGTGACATGGATTACATAATTTGTTCAATTTTGAGAAGTATGAAGGTTAATTAGATTTCTTTTGGTCCAAGCAAAAGCTTGTGAGAGTTGAGCCTCAACCGTGCCTCCATGGTTAATTCTTGATGAGAGGACCGGTTGAACTTAGACAAACTAGAACTTGCTCTTGGACTATAGGAACGAAGCCCGAATGGTTGAAATTTGTGAAATGATCTTAGGCCATCCTTGTTGAGAAAGTCAGGGCCATAAAATTTCCTTACCAAAAACATTATCCCTAGTAAGCCACTTTGAACCTTTAAGCCTATTTCTTGTGATATAAACACATTACAAGCCTTGAAAACCCATTTAAACCTTATATATATAACCTATGTGTGGGTAATTGAGGATGATGATGGTTTACAAGGGAATATGTGGAAATATGTGCAAAGAAACGTATATGGAAAGAAAGGTTGAGTCAAGAAAAAGGATGAAAGAGCTTAAGAAAAGCAAGTGCAACTTCAACAAAAGTGAAAAAGGAGCAAAATAGAAAAATATGATCAAGGAACACAAAAGTTAAAGAAAAGAAGTATGCCATTCAAAAAGAGGCTCAAGAAATCCAAGGAATAATGATGCTTAGTGCTTGTGATTAAAGTAGAAAAGAAAGGAAGCCTGAAAGTGAGGATGTTGAAGAAAGGAATCATCTCTTCGATCAACCACATTTGAAAAGTCACTATGATCCAAAGTTTCCTACCTTACCAAAGAGCCTAAACATTACATCCAAAGATAAAGACCTCTTTG
The DNA here is from genome assembly GCA_023678885.1 of Pogostemon cablin. Lineage (NCBI taxonomy): Eukaryota > Viridiplantae > Streptophyta > Magnoliopsida > Lamiales > Lamiaceae > Pogostemon > Pogostemon cablin. Next base: position 14,576,408 of record CM042961.1, on the reverse strand, counting down.
ATCACTTATTGAAACTAGGGTGGCTTGTGAACATAGTCCATGAGCAAGCCTATGGTGAGTCGGTTACAACCGGTTGATGAGGGTTGTTCAAAACCTTACTTCAAAGAGTGTTGAGCGAATTTGATATCCTATGAAAGGCTTGGATTGAAAGGGATTTGATTACTCTTTTGTCATGCTTGAGATTGAACTCGTTAATTTTTCATGTTATAAGTTTGATTATGTAGGGATACTTAACTTGATTTTGAAGTCCTTATTACTTGTGATGCGTTGTGGTTTATGTTCGTTAGATGTTTTCTAGGTGAAAATTTCTCCTCTTGTTTATCATTTTTAGTTGTTCGAGGACGAACAACACTTTAAGTTTGGGGGGTTGATTGTCGTCATTTTCACCTAAGTTTTAGTGTCTTTATGTGTGTATTTTCGGATGTTTTTTATCCGTATTTGTGTTAAGTTTGGTGGAGTTATTGTTGTTTTGAGGAAAGTGGTACGAACTTATAGAATTGTGTAAATGAGCTTGAATATGTGTAAAACAGGTCATGGAACGGACAAAAACGGGGTCGGGAGTGAAAGGGAGACGAAGAATAGGCCAGGCAGCTGCACGGGCCGTGCGCGGAACACGGCCCTGTAGCAGCTGGCCGTGTAATGTCATCAGAGCACGCTGCTCGCCCAGGGATTTGACCGTGCGCCGGTGCACGGGCCGTGTGCTGCTACACGCCCCGTGTGCGGAGCTCGGCCCTGTAAGAAGAAGCCGTGTATTGTCGTCAGAATGTGCTACACGGCCATGATCAAGGCCGTGTATTGCAGCTCGAGCCGTGTCCGGAAGCACGCACAAAACGCCGAAGTAGGTGTGCCCTACACGGGCCGTGTACTGCAGCACGGGCCGTGTAGGTGCAAAATCCTGTGTAATTTTCAGAAAGTTCCGGAAGCTTCTAGAAGGTCCATAAGTGATATAAAACCATGATTTGTGCGAAATTAGAGAAGGAGATACACATTAGATCAGATTGAGAGCAGTTACACACAATCCACACCATATTTCCTCACACACTAGATCTACAAGCCATCTACACCATCTTAATCCATCAATTCACCTTGATCTTCATAAATCCATCCATACATCCATCCCTTCCATCATCTAAGAAGAGAAAATCAGATTTGTTTGAAGAATTTGGCATGATCAAGGAAGAAGGAGTCTACCTTCAAGGGGAAGCTCAATCTCTTTTATTTTGCTACTTTCTTCATTTTATTGCTCATATGGAGCTTGTATTGGATTGTAGCCAATTTGCAATGAATATTTGTGGCTAGTCCTCAAGTGAGGCTAGCAATATGATTGGTTAGGAAATATGTAGATTTTTGCACTATTAAAGATTGATGAATTGATTGTTATGATTACTTTCTATCATGAATTCTTATTCTCATTTGATGCATGATGTGTGTGGTTAAATTCTCTATGCATAGTGTTAGGATGGCCATTCCAATATTATGTGTGGTGATTTAATTGAATCATTGATTGTATTAAGTGACTTGGTTAGTATGAGGGGAGGAAAGCCATTCCCTCCAAGTGCTTAGAACCTCATGATAGAACATTAGTGATGAACTAGTGAGGGGAAGCAACTTATGATCATAGTACCCATGAGGGAATTGAGAGTAAGACAATCTTAGGAGATTTAAACTTGTAAAAGAGTTGAGAACCTAATCACCTTGGCCATAGGGGTTAGGGGTACAATTGTGATTGCCCTTAGTATCATAACTTGAAAGTCATCAATGCTTGAGTAAGTGTGAAGTCTACATAAGACCTTGACCATGATGTTGCTAGCCTTGCTCTCTTTTTAGATATACTTCATCCATTCCATCTCATCTTGCTACTTGATTTGATTGATATTTTTTATAATTAGTTGCTTGTCTAGTTCATTAGTTAATTGATAGAGTAATCATAGTTCTTAAATCAAAACCTTATCTTGATCATCCTTACAAAACATAAATCAATGGAAAATCCGGATACAACTTGAGTTTACCTTTTCCCTTGGGACGACAATACTATAAATTTTGCACTTGGTCACGCGGATACAACAGCAATAGAGTACACTTACTCTTGACATTTCACTAGAAATGCGATTAAGTTCACTACCTCCATTCCAATTTTAGAGTTTAGATTTTTGTATTGAAAATTTATTCTTATTTCGTTTCAATTTCAATTTTTCTTTTTTTTAATGCTTATGTTAATACTTTATACTGCTTAATTCATCAAATGAAATTATTTACAATTTTCTTTAATGCTTTGTTCCACGATATCCTTTATATTCAAAAAATATATATATATACTCCCTCTGTCCCGGCGTAAGAGGCTCATTTATTTTTTTGCACGTAGATTAAGGAGTATTATTATTTAATGTGTAGTGGGTGATTGGTCATTATAGTCCGGGCGACCAAGCAAAAAAATATCGAACCCAAGGGAATTTAGGATTCATGGCCTTTAGGTATAGTATCGTGATTAGTTAGGGACGATCGGAGAGGAGGATTATAAAAATAAAAGAAAATAAAATGCAGGGAAAATAAATCTAATTACAATATTTTTGGATGCAATGGTGGTTTCTCGATGCGCTCAAACAATCTTTAATTGATTCCATTTTTAAACTAATCATGGTAAGGGCGATCACTAAATCATACCTACGCCTAAGCTCTCTGCCAAGATGATAGGATACAAGTAAAAATGGCTCATTAGATCGTCTCCAATGCTCACAATTCCCATTAGGTACTTATGGATATTAATATACCTACTAGAGATATTATCACAAAGAATTTTCTCTTTGAGGTAGGGACGTTTTCCTATGTTCCCTTTCTAGGTACTATGCTCACATTGGCTTGGTTCCCTTCACTAACTCAATTACAAGTAATCTCGCTAGTGTTCGTTTATGTAGTTCTAAACATAGGATGGTTCTGCCAAACTCCCTCCCATATTAATCCTCATGCAATAAGTGGAAAAAACTCACATATGATAATCATGTAAAGGGACTAAGGTGAAAGCAACAACAAGACATGTTGATACACAATGCACAACCTAATCACTAAACACTAATATCAAAGGCATTAATCCCAAATTAAAGCATGCATACATATTCCATAAACGAAACCTAATCATAGTAGGAAATTCAATTAAGAAACATAATCATGCATCAATCACCCACCAAAGCAAATTAAGATAATAAGTAGGATTAGATTACACCTTAATGAAGTTTTACATCCATGAAGATCATCCACTCCTTGGTGTCTCCACCTTCTTGGAAAGCAAATAAAATCCTATTCTAGAAAACATTAAAACTACGGATCCCTCACCCCGAAAGGGGGGAGGGATCTTACAACTATCTAATGAAGAATTAAATAGATGGAGAATGGTGGTGTGGTGTAGCCTCCAAGAGGAGGAATGAGAATTGGGAATTTGGGGGTGTGTGGTAATGGAGAAGCTGCCCCTATGCTCTTCTTCTGTGGAGGAATGAGATTTGGGGGGTATTTATACCCCCCTTTGGAAGCCCTAGCATCGCACTTGAAATTTGGCAGAAGTGCATAAAAACACGCTCGTGTTTTTATGCACTTGCCCGTGTTTTCCTGCATCAGCACTTTTTCAGCCCAAAAACGCGATTTTTCACCCAAGTGCATGAAAACACGGGCGTGTTTTCCTGCATCTGCCCGTGTTTTCTTGCAAAATTTCAGCTCTCTGGACATAATTCACATTGCATAAAAACACGGGCTCGACGTAAAAACACGGGCGTGTTTTTACGTCATTTTGCCCATTTTTCATTTTTCTCCTTTCTTCTCCATTCTTCATGCTTTTCTTGACATTTATCTTCATAATTCGCCCCGATTTAATTCTCGTTTCTTCCATCACTCTTTTAAGCTCAAAAGGCACTCATTTTCTACAAAAATAAGCAAAAATACCTTTCTCAAACTAATTAAGCAATAAATAGAATTTCCATTAAAATCATGCTTAATTATTGAATTAAAGCCAAATAAATCCAAATAAATTCTTTCAATATAGCCCATAATTCTAGGTGAATTTCACACCGATCAGTGGGTAGTTGTATTAGTAGGAGTGTGGGTTCCAGTGGCGGATGTATGTGGGGGCAGCCCCGGGCTCAAGCCCAGGGCTGTCCCCCAAAAGCCCATTATATCATATGTAAATAATTTATAAATAATTTGTATTTTTAAGTTTAGCCCACTCCAAAAATATTTTCAGCCCACCCAAATAAAGCTAAAAAATAAATATATCTTCTTTCTTCTTTGTATTTTTAAGTTTAGTCCAACTCAAAAATATTTTAAGCCAACCGAAATGAAGCTAAAAAATAAATATATCTTCTTAAATTTTATATATATATATATATATATATATATATATATATATATATATATATATATATATATATATGTATATATTATTTTTTAATTATTATTAATATTTTTTATTTTCTTCAATAAACTTAGCCCACCCCACCGCGGTTTTCTGGATCCGCCACTGGTGGGTTCCCTATTTAATTGTATTAGAGGGGGTGCGTGGGTCCCATGTGTGTAAAAAAGAAAAGGAGACTCTTTGAGTGGGACGACCAAAATGGAAAATGGCCCTTTTAGACGGAGAAAGTATATATATATATATATATATATATATATATTCAATAATCTCATAATACACGATAAAAGCAATATAATTTTTAAAACTGAAAAAATTTGCTTTTTCAAAATTTTTACATTTACAAATGAATTAGATAGAATTATATTGTTTTTAATTTATTCATGAATTATTTAAAAATCAAAGATAATAGTATAATATAGAAAATCCGATAACTTCATGAATCCATCAATGTATTAGTACAGAATGCACTATAAACAACGAAAAGAATGATATATACCAAATTATTAATAATTACAAGAACAAAGTATATATACACTGTCATGGTGAAATTATTATCAAAGTAAATGAAAGAATGAATACACGAAAGAATGATAATTAATTAACTAGGTCTTGGCAGCTACTGAACATATGTAGTAGTATTTGTTAGTTAATGATTGAGCGGGCGGTGTTTGTACAGAGGTGGAATGCTTTGCTGGTTGCGGAAGAAGTGTCGGGATCAACTACGGTCTTGATGCGAACCAGGCGATCAAAGTTGTTGTTGAAATATTTTCGACCCCAAACGCTGGCCTGCGCGTAGCTCGTCCTCCCAACGTTGTTGTTGACTCCAATGTAACGGAAGGCCCTCCTGACCCAGTTCAAGTACTTGCCCTGATTCTGAACCTCGTTTTCGGGCCAGTAGACGGTGTAGAGGACCTTGTAGAGGTTGCCAGCTCTGTGAGGAAATGGAAGGGTGGAAGACGGGATTTCATCCATGATTCCACCGTAGGGACCGAATGAGAGCGTCGCCAGCCTCGCTTCCGGCTGGAAATAGAGGCTCATGAGTCCCCGGAGCGCCTCCTCTGGGACGGGAGTGAGCACGTAATCTGTTTTCCTGTGCATGTAAGCTTTGTTGGGCTGAACCCTACTCAGCAAAGACTTGGGCCGGTCTATGGGGTGGTTGTCGAAGAACAGAGCCGATTGGATCCAGCTCATTTCCCTGCAGTCTTCCCTCACCAGCCCCAGCTCAGGGAACCTCTCCTGCATCATGTCCAACAATCTGTCTACCCCTCCAAGGAAAACGGCGCAGAAGGACGCAGCAACCGTGGTGGCGCCACCTGTTCCGTTCGCCACCACTGCATTGATGAAGAGGGTTATATCATTGTCCAATCTTGGCGCCACGTACTACCACCGGTGAATGAGCTGAGTTGCGTTTTGCTCCAACGTCCTTTGCACGTTGAAGATAGTGACTCTTTCCGGAACATCAACCAGCTGTAGCTTCCATGCAACGATGACGCCAAAGCTGGCTCCCCCTCCGCCTCTGATTGCCCAGAACAGATCCTCCCCCATCGATTTTCTGTCGAGAATTCTTCCATTTACATCAACTATTCTTGCATCAATGACATGATCAGCAGCCATTCAATATTTCCTCATGAGCGAGCCGTAGCCTCCTCCACTGATGTGTCCACCAACGCCTACGGTTGCACAGAAGCCAACTGGAAACCCCAAGCTGGAGCTTTTCTGAGCGATGTTGTAATATACTGAACCGAGGTTTGCACCGGCTTCAACCCATGCAGTCTTGGCCTCAGCGTCAAGTGTAATGCCGCTGAGCCTGATCAAATCTATGATCACGAAATAGACCTTGGAGTATGAAGAGAGTCCCTCCAAGTCATGGCCTCCGCTTCGAGTTCTGATCTCCAAGCCGCTTCTTCTACCGCAAAGGACGATAGGCGGGATCTGGGACTCGTGTTCGGGGGTTATAATGACGGTGGGCTTAGGGGTGGAGTCAGAGGCGTATCTGAGATTCCAGATGGTTAATTCGAGGACGGAGGAGTAGGATGAGTTGGATGGGGTGTAAACAAGGTTGGAAATGGAGGAGTAGTTTAGGTATCTTTCCGACAGGCATTCCACAAATTTATTGTGGTCATGAGAAGCAGTCGTGATTGAGAAGCAATGTGTGAGAATACTGAACATCGACAGTAGTACTGCAAATATGTTGTTTCGAGTGTTCATCATTTTGTATTTGTTTCTTTGTTTCTTTATTTGGGAAAGTTTTGGTTGAAATGTTGGGGTGGAGTGTTTGCTATTTATAAGGGTTTTGAGCTGAAAATTCTGATTATCCACGCGTCCTTTCATAAGTTGATGAATGACCAAATCAATCAAATCGTTGTAAACCCGTATATCCTAAAATTTCAAACAGTTAACCTTAGAAGTCAAGGAATTTTTTTTTTAATTATATATAACATCTGTTGTCTTGCTTTGGAGGGGAAAAGCGTGTCAAGGAATAAATTCTGTTGTCTTGCTTTGGAGGGGAAAAACGTGTAGTCCAGATGCCGCTGAAAATTTCCTATCTTTAATTCTTACACTCTGGACAGTGGTCTTTCATTTATATCAGGAGAAAACGAAGATCAATTCCCTTCAAATTCAATGACAAAATCATATACTAATATCCATATTTTTATTCCAAAAGTCCTTAGATTTTTATAATCCTACTTAATTTACACACAAAAAAGAATATAAGAACATTTGCTCGGGGAACTGAGAGAATATTTTTTATTTATATATATCTTTCATTATTTTAATCTTTTGAAAGTAATTAATTGAGAATTGAAATGAATTTTAGAATTAAAATTAATTAACTTTTTAGAACTATTACAATACTCATAATTTAGGAATACTTTTAATATTTAATATTTTTTTAAATTTGAAAATTTCATTTGTTTGTTATGATAATTTTTAGAATAGAGGAATTAGTTTAATTCTATTTTCTATTTTGAAACTAGATTAAAAATTTTATCATTGAAAATTTTCTTTTAGACATTAATGTTCATGTGAGATATAAGGTTTGTGAAACATTGTTTATATGAGATATATAATTTGTGAAATGCGTTAAAATATGTTTATATAGTTAAAATATGTTTTTTTAAAGTAGTTTTAAAAATATTCACAAAAAAAGTAGTATTATAAATAATGCAATAAAGTACTTCATCTCTCCTTAATATGGTGATAATTGCTTTTTATACGGAAATTAAGAAATATACTCTCTCGCTCCATTTTAAAGTTGATCATTTTTTTTTTAATTTGAATTAGTGAGTACATTCATCCATGACAATATGATTGATCGTAGTCATTTTCACCTAGATTTTAGTGTCCTTATTTGTGGATTTTCGCATGTTTTTATCCGTATTTGTGTTACTTTTGATGGAGTTATTGTTATTTTGAGGAATATGGTATAAACTGATAGAATTGTGTAAATGAGCTTAAATATATATAAAACAGGTCAAGAAATGGACAAAAATGGAGTCGGGAGCGAAACGGAGATGGAAGAACAAGGTCTGTTTATACACGGGCCGTGTGCGGAACACGGCCCTGTAACAAATGGCCGTGTAGTGTCACTAGAAATCGGTGCTCGCCCAGGAGAATGGCCGTGCGTTGGTGCACGGACCGTGCGTTGCTGCACGCCCCGTGTGCGGAGCACGCCCCTGTAAGAATAAGTCGTGCATTATCGTCAGAAAATGCTACACGGCCATGACCAAGGCCGTGCAGCGCAGCTCGAGCCGTGTCTGGAAGCACACACAACACGCCGAAGTAGGTGTGCCCTACACGGACCGTGCGCTGCAGCACGGGCCTAATAGGTGCAAAAACCTGTGCAATTTTCAGAATATTTCGGAAGCTTCTAGAAGGTCCATAAGTGATATAAAAGGATGACTTGTGCGAAATTTTGGAGAGGAGATCAGATTCATAGCAGTTACACATACTCCACACCACATTTCCTCACACATTAGATCCATACTCCATCTCTATCCATTAGATCCATCCAATTTTCATTTGATCTCCACAATCAATCCATAAAACTTCATCCAATCCATCTCCACATCATTTTTGAGAAGAGAAAAGCTTAAAGGAGTGAAGAAGTTGATAAATTGAAGAAGAGGAAGGATTCTCCATGCAAGGGAAGCAATTCCATTTTTCATTTGTTGATTTTCTTCTCAATTTGGCTCAAATGGAGCAAAGTATATTTTGTAATGATTTAAACACCATGTTTAATGGCTAGTCCTATAGTAGGGCTAATCATATGAATGGTTGAGGTGAAGAGTTAGATGTGTAGAACTTGAGTAATGATTTGAATTGATTTGTGAATTTCTTTTTATGATATATCAATCATGTTTTATTTCAATGTTTGTATGATTAAATTATCTATTTATAGTATTAGGATGGTCATTCCAATGTTGAGAGTGGATGTTTAATTGAATCATATATTGAATTGTGCATGTATGTTAGTATAAGGGGAGGTAAGTCATACCCTCCTTAGGCTTGGAACATTCATAGAGAGACACTTAAGAGATTGAGTGAAAAGAACCAACTTATGATCATAGTACCTTAAGGGAATTGAGATTAAGATCAATCCTAGGAGATTTAGGCTTGTAAAAGAGCCGAGAACCTAATTGCCTTGGCCATAGGGATTAGGGGTAAAATTGTGATTGCTTTTAATCCACAAGTTAATAAGAATTACTATCAAGAGTTTCACATATCTAGCTCAAATCTTAACCATGAGTATGATTAGCCTTGCTCTCTTGTCAAGTGATTTCTACATCCATTTCATTTATCATTTGTGTGTTACTTGATCATTTACTTTGTTAGGCTAAATTCTTAGTTAATTGAGTAGATAAGTAAGTATTAGTCTTAATTACAAAACCTTCAATCGATAATCCTTACAAAACACAAATCAATGGAAAATCCGGATACAACCTAGAGTTACCTTTCCCTTGGGACGGCATTATTATAAATTTTATACTTGGTCACGTATTTACTCGACGATAGAGTCTCTTACTCTTACACATTTTTTACAAGAAATGCGACTAAGAACATGGCGCCGCTTGCTGGGGAAATATTAAACTTTTGGTTGTAATGAGTTTGAAGTTGATTAGTTTTGATAAGGATATTTCTTTTATTTGTTTACTTGTTTACTTGTCTTGGTTACTTAGAAAACTAATTTGGAACTTCTTGTAGGTACATGCAAACGCGTTCAAGGTCTCAATCTATTGAACCTTTGAACTTGGAATTAGAAGTTACCTTAAGAAGACAAAGACGATGAGTGTTAGAGCGTACGGAGGAAAGTATGGAAGAAGTAAGGGATAATGCAAACATGGTTGATGAAGAAGGTAATATGAGGAATTTTTATGGACTTGATAATGCTAGAGGGGGTTATAATAATTCGGAATTTGTGCCACAAGTGTACGCTCAACAAATGCACTTGCAAAACCAATAAATGCAAGCTATTATTTAAAATTTGATGGCACAACAAGAAGCAAGGAATAATCCTCTGGTGGTGCAAAACTAACCCCGTGAAAATGGACATAATGAATGTGGAATGAACATTCGATATCATTTCCAACCTCAGTTTGAGAATTATACGATGGGGCCGCCGTTAAATGTTAATAATTTTGAGATCAAGACGGGATTGATTAACATGGTGCAAGCAAATCAATTTGATGGTGGTGCTATGGAGGATCCGAATGCTCACTTAGCCCAATTTACGGAGTTAGCCAACACGATAAAGATAAATGGGATGAGTGAGGATGTTGTTAAAATGAAACTTTTCTCATTTTCATTACGAGATAGAGCTAAGGCTTGGTATCATACTCTACCACCGGGATCTTATACCACATGGAGAGAATTGGCACAAAGATTTTTGAGCAAATATTTTTCCCCTTCAAAGATGTTGCATCTCAAAGGGCAAATCTTTCAATTCAAGAAAATGCCACTTGAGACATTTAGTGAAGCATGGGACCGATTTAAATAGATGTTAAGGAAGTGTCCACAACACAAATTCCCTGAAGAACACCAAATAGGATTTTTCTATGCCGGTTTACACAGAAGTGAGAGGATGCTTATAGATGCTTCGGTGGGAGGTTCGATTTTGGGACAAACTCCGAAAAGAGCAATTGCCATATGTGAGGAAGTAGCTTTGAATATGGGTCAATAGCCTATGGATCGTGCACCGGGGATGTATGATAGGGAAAGAATTGCTAAGATGGAAGAAGTGTGCTTGCAACAAGTGAAAAAGGTGGAAATGCCTAAGGAAGATATGACCGACAAGGCGATCACAGAGATATTAAAGATGATGAATGCTAACATGCAAGTGTCTCCAAATTCGACACCTATGGTAAATCAATGAGTACTTGCAAGTCCTCAACAAGGTATGTCATTGCCTTTGATGAATCAACAAGTGTTTCCTAATCTTCAACAAGGCATGACGATACCTAATATGGGTCAATCTTCTCAAAGTTGTCAAATACCTACATCTATGTCTCAACAAGGTATGTCCTCTAATTTTGGAATTCAAGATATATGGTGTCCACTGGAGATGACGCTTGAGGAAGTTGCCTTCATGCAAGGAAGTAATTTCCAAGGAAATTATGGTGGTAACTTTGGTAATCATGGAGGGGGATATCCACAAAAGCAAAAAGGATGGGGGCAAGGTAACTTTCAAGAAAATTTTAATCAACCTCGTAGGTATGAAAATTTGTCATATGGGAATCAAGGGAATGCACTTAATCTTCCACCGGGCATCAATCCGGGTGAGAAAGCTCCAAATGGTGAAGGAAAGTCTTCGATAGAGGATCAAATAGCCAAGATGTTTGATTTCATAAAGTAAGAGAAAGAGTTGAATGATAATAGATTCAAAGCTTTGGAGACACAAATTTAGACAAATGGCAAGTGAAAAGGGGGATGTTCATCGACAAGAAAAATTTCTATCTACAACCATTACTAATCTGAAGGAACAATGCAAGGCTATTGAACTTCGTAGTGGAACAAAATACGAAGGGCCTTCTATGCCAACAGAAGTAGAGGAGGTAGAATGTAAAGTTGAGCCTATGGAAAGATTGGATGAAGAAGGGAAAAAGAAAGAAGTTGAAATAGTTGAAAAGGATGAAAGTACCCCTATACTTGAAAAAGAAAAGGTGAAGTCTCCAAAGAAGTGGGAAAGATGTAGAGAAGCAAAACATAAAGAGAAAGAAGAGAAGTTTGAAAGGGATGAATGGGGAATCCCTAAGTTGCCCGTTGCAATCCCGTTCCCACAAAGATGCATGAAAAAGGGATTAGAAGAGAAATTTGTCAAATTTGTTGAAATGTTGAAGAAGATACATGTGAATATTCCTTTTGCGGAGGCTCTACTACAAATGCCCAACTACTCAAAGTTTTTGAAAGATATCTTGTCGAAGAAAAGAAGCTTGGGAGAGTTTGAAATGATGAACTTTATGGAGGAATGTAGTGCGATCTTACAAAAGAAACTTCCCATTAAATTGAAAGATCCAGGGAGTTTTACAATTCCATGTGAGATGGGAGAACATGAAAACTACAAAGCCTTATGTGATTTGGGGGCTAGTATTAACTTGATGCCCTTATCAATTTTTAAGAAGTTAGGCATTGCTGAGGTCAAACCGACGTCGGTTACACTTCAATTAGCCAACCGGTCATTGACATATCCAAAGAGAATTGTGGAAGATGTTTTGATCAAAGTTGGCAAGTTTGTATTTCCCGTAGATTTTGTGGTACTAGATATGGATGAGGATGCAAATGTTCTATTAATACTTGGTCATCCATTTCTTGCCACAGGGAAGGCATTGATAGATGTGGAGAAGGGAGAGCTCACTTTGTAGGTGAATGAGGAAGAAGTAATATTTTCATTGAGAGAGGGTATGAAGTATCCACGGAACAAGAAAAAAATATAGAAGATTGGAGGTTGTGGACAACATTGTTGAAGAGCATATGTATCATCTTCACTCCAATGATCCATTAGAAATTATCATAAGTCATTCTTACTCTATTGAATCTCTTAAATCTAAATCTTCATTTTGTTTGGGAAATGATGAAATGATTGATGATTTACATGGTTTAAATGCTTGTAGGGAACTCACAAATGAGGAAGCAAAGGAAGCAAAAGTGGAGATACTTGATGAAGAACCGAAAGAGGAAGTGCAAGAGAAGAAGAAGGTAGAGTTGAAACCATTGCCGGAGCATTTGAAGTATGCTTACTTGGAAGAGAATGAAACGTATCCGATAATTATATCCTCTTCCCTTAATGATTTAGAAGTAGAAAAGTTGTTAAGAGTTTTGAGAGAGCATAAATCCTCTATTGGTTGGAGCATTAAAGATTTGAAAGGTATTAGCCCATCTATGTGTATGCATAAAATTCATTTGATTGATGATAAGAAGTCTTGTATGCAAAACCAACGAAGATTAAATCCTATAATGTAAGAAATGGTAAGGAAGGAGGTATTAAAATGGCTTGATGCGGGAATAATCTTTCCAATAAGTGATAGTCAGTATGTAAGTCATTTACATGTAGTGGCAAAAAAGGATAGTATGACAATTGTTAAATCCGATACAAATGAAACCATTGCTACTAGAACTATTACGGGTTGGAGAGTGTGTATTGATTATCGTAAATTGAATGAAAATACTCGTAAAGATCATTTCCCATGCCATTCATAGACCAAATGTTGGATCATCTTGCGGGGCATGAGTACTATTGTTTTCTTGATGGTTATTCCGGGTACAATCAAATATTTATTGCACCGGAAGACCAAGAGAAGACAACGTTCACATGTCCCTATGGTACGTTTGCATTTAGAATGATGCCGTTTGGTCTATGTAATGCCTCTGCCACTTTTCAGCGTTGTATGATGGCTATATTCGATGGTTTAATTGAAAATATAATGGAGGTATTTATGGATGATTTTTCTGTGTATGGTTCCTCTTATAATATATGCTTGACTAATCTCACCGTTGTGTTGTAGAGATGTGAAGAGTCGAATCTTGTGCTAAATTGGGAAAAGTGTCATTTTATGGTGACCGATGGGATAGTATTGGGACACCATATTTCAAAGCATAGAGCTAAAGTGATAGCCATAGAACGTCTTCCCCCTCCTACTAGTGAGAAGGGGGTGAGATCGTTCTTAGGCCATGCGGGCTTCTATAGACGCTTCATTAAGGATTTTTCCAAAATTGCTAAACCTCTTTGTAAATTGCTTGAAAAAGATTGTCCATTCAACTTTGATGATGAATGTTGTGTATCATTTCAGGTGCTTAAGGATGCTCTCACTTCTTCACCAATACTCGTTATTCCGTATTGGAGTTTGCAATTTGAATTACATTGTGATGCTAGCGATCAATCCATCGGAGTGGTGTTGGGCAAAACAAGAGAGAAGAAGTTTAGAGTAATCTATTATGCCTCGAAGACATTAAATTCGTGCCAAGTCAATTACACCACAACAGATAAGGAATTTTTAACCGTCGTATGTGCTTTTGAAAAGTTTCGACCATACTTGGTTGGAACACAAACGATTGTTTACACGTATCACGTGGCTATAAAATACCTCATGAGTAAGAAAGATGCTAAACCTCGTTTAATCCGTTGGGTGTTGATTTTGCAGGAATTTGATGAGGTCATCAAGGATAAGAAAGGCGTAGAGAATGTGATCGCGGATCATTTATCAAGGTTGGAAAATGGAGGTGAGAATGAAGACATAAAGCCAATTGGAGATGAGTTCCCGGATGAGGAAATTTTACTAGTAGAAGTTGAGCAAGTGTGTACTCTCATGGTGAATATGCCGCCTTGGTATGCCAATTTTGTCAACTTTATTGTGTGTGGAATCAAGTCCACATTGCTTAATGAGTACAAGGAAAAGAGATTTCATGTTGAAGTGAAGAAGTACTTGTGGGATGAGCCATATTTATTTAAAATTTGCAATGATGAAGTAATAAGGAGATGTGTGGCCGAGGAAGAAGTCATGGGGATTCTTGAGCTTTGTCATTCGTCTTTGTGTGGAGGTAATTTCGCTCATCAAAAGACGGGGGCTAAGGTTTTACAATCGGGATTCTATTGGCCAATATTGTTTAAGGATGCAAAGAAATTTGTTGCTAAGTGTGATAGATGTCAAAGGATAGGGGGAATAGGTAAGAGAGATGAAATGCCCATGACATTAAGGATTGATGTGAAAATATTCGATGTTTGGGGCATTGATTTTATGGGACCATTTTCATCGTCAAAAGGATATTTGTACATCTTGCTAGCCGTGGACTATGTGTCAAAGTGGGTGGAGGCAATCCTCACTAAGACAAATGATGCTTTGATTGTGCAAAGGTTCTTGAAGAAGAATATTTTTGCTAGGTTTGGAGTTCCACGGGCTTTAGTGAGTGATGGAGGATCACACTTTGTAAACAAGTTGATGGAGAATTTGTTGAAGAGATATGGAGTGACGCATCGAGTGGCTACACCTTACCACCCTCAAGCAAATGATTTGGCGGAGGTTTCAAACTGTCAAATCAAGTTAGTTTTGGAGAAGACCATCAATGGAGAGAGGAAGGATTGGTCGGATAAGCTTGATGATGCCTTATGGGCTTATAGGACGGCTTTTAAGACTATTCTTGGTGTGTCACCGTATCAATTGGCCTATGGTAAAGCTTATCACCTCCTCGTGGAGTTGGAACACCGTGCATTGTGGGCTATCAAATGCCTCAATATGGATGAAAGGGAGAGTGGTCAAGTAAGGTTGTTGAAGTTAGTTGAGTTGGACGAGTTTAGAGGAAGAGCATTTGATAACTCAATCATCTACAAAGAGAATCTGAAGAGATGACATGATGCTAAAGTGAAAGAGAAGACGTTTGCTCCGGGGGACAAAGTTCTTGTATTCAATTCGAGGCTTAAGTTATTTCCCGGAAAGCTTAAGTCTAAATGGATGGGGCCATATGAAGTGCTTGAAGTGTTGAATGGACATACATTGAAGCTCAAGGGTCCGAATAAAGAGTTTTTGGTAAATGGTCATAGAGTGAAGCATTACCTATCTCCTTCTCAAAAGGAGATGGTATATGTGGATACTCTCTCTTCCTAAAATTCTTTGATTTTGGAGTAGTGTAGAATTTATTTTCTTTTTGTTGTTTGTTAGTTTTCTTGTAGATTTGGTATGAAGGTGGTTAAGCTTGTGGGAAAAAATGCATAAGATGAAAGACAAGGAGGGTAAAGATGGAATGATGATGTATGTCACACCACTCTTTACAAACTTAAATTTTAACACTTGTGTTAATTTAAGTTTGGGGGGAGGTTGCAGGGTGGTCATACTTGATCATACGAATTTCAAAGATGCACAAGAGTCATTGAACTTTAAGCCAATTTTGGTATAATTGCGCAAGGTAAGCGTACCTTATCGTGTAGTTATTGACCCAGTTTAATTATCGATCAAAGGGAGAGTTCAATCCGAGGTGTATCCGGATTCGTTTTTAACCATGCTTTATAGGAGTGATCGGGTTTGTGAGTTGTAGAACGAAAAGACAAATTATCTACTCAAGTAGCAAGTAAACTAAATAACAACTAAATGAGATTGAAGCAAGAGACAAATAACCAAGAATGATAATAAAGCGAAAGGTGAATATACTAAAGAGGAGCAATGCTAACCACATTCAAGATCAAGGGTATTAAATAGACTTGTTAGATTCAAATGACAATTATCAATGATAAATGGACTAGAAGCAATCACAAAGGTTCCCCTAATCCCTATGGCCAAGGTAATTAGGATCTAAACTCATTACAAGTTTTTAAGCACAAAAGATTGTCCCTTACTCTCAATTCCCTCAAGGGTACTATGATTATAAGATTGGTTCTTCTCACTCAATTAATAACCTGCTTAGATCCATTAACTAAGTGTCCTCACATGAATGTTCTAAGTATATAAAGATGCTACCACATACTTCATATACTAACATACACTATCCATACTATAACATGATTCAATCAAAACCCTAGTTACAATATCGGAATGGCCATCCTAACATCATAAATAGTGATTTCAATCACACACATCATAATACAAATAAAGTGAATCATAAATCATGTAGGAAATTCCATATATCATATCAAAATACCATTAAAATCCAACAAATCCACAAAGCCCTAATCCATCTTGTGGCTAGCCTCACTAGAGGTCTAGCCAACAATAAACATTATGAAAACATCCATAAAATGCTTACATGCATCCATTGTTACAACACAAGTCAAAAAATATTACAAATGAAAAGTAAAATATCTTTCCTTCTTGAGGTAGGTTGGATATCTTCCTTCACTTGTAAGATCCAAATCTCAATCCTCTATCCTCAATAGCTTGGTGATGAAAGATTGAAGAAAATGGAGTTGATGGATGGTGAGATGGTGGATGGATGATGATGAAGGTGTAAATTGTATAGAATAGTGTGTGTAGTGTGTTCTTGAAAACTCCCCTTGCCAAATCTGCCTCCAAAAGTTAATGTTGGGGGTATTTATACCCCCAACACTCCTGAAAATCGCATGAGGTTGAAAAAACTACTTTTGGCCAAAAGTGCAAGAAAACACGAGCGTGTTTTCCTGCATCTGCCCGTGTTTTCTTGCAATTTTTCAGCATTCTGTAAGTTTTAGCACCTGCAGAAAAACACGGGCATTGCATAAAAACACGGGCGTGTTTTTATGCATTTTGATTAATTCTTTATTTTCTTTAACTTTCTCCTTTCTTCATGCTTTTTCTCACCATTTATCTTCAAAATCACCTATTCAAAGACATGAAAATCATCATCATCAATATCCCAAAAATACTATATACAAAAGATGCAAAAATTACGGAATAAGGTAACAAAAGACACATAAAAATGACACAAAATCTAGGTGAATTAGACGGCAATCAACCCCCCAAACTTAAAGTGTTGCTCGTCCCCGAGCAACGAAAATAAAAGAACAAAGGAGTAACATTCACCTAGACTCGCAAAACAAAACAACATGAGCTCCAACATATCCACAAGCAATTAGAGATCGCAAATCATGTTAGGAAACCTTACTAATACTAGAAATTAACGCATGTGGAACTTAAAATGCTCAAGATGAAGAGGAAGCCACACAATTATATCCCTCAACCATAAGCCTCACGGAAGTGTATAACACTCACTCTTGTGATAAAAAGGGGTGATACCTCATTCAATTGATCATAGTCAAATCATCATAGGTTTGCAAGTGAACTCATGCTTGTTTTCTATTTTTAATGTCACACAAAGATCAAAAAGGACTTGTAATCAGGATGTAATGATGGCTCTTTGGTAGGATAGGTAAATATGGATAAAAGTGAATTTAATGCGTATTATGATCATAGAGAAGGCCTTCATGTGTTTTCTTCTGTCAATCTCCATCTTCTCTTTATTGCACTTTTTATCTTATCCATGTGTACCTCAAAACTTAAGATCTCTTGCTGAATTCTTATGAGAGCTTGATCATCAATGATGCATTTTTCTTAGAATCTCGCTTTTCTTTTGTTTTCAACTTTACATCCTATTTCTTTTTCTTTCCCATTCATTCTCACTTACTAGCGCTTACTTTTGTTTTGCTTTCCTTCCTTTTTATTTCTTATACTCAACCTTTTGTTAACCTTCTTCTATAATCTCCACGCATCATAGGTTTTATGTATAGGCTCAAGTAGGATTATTAGGCTTGTAATGTGCTCATCAATAAAATAGGCTTTAAGGCTCAAATTTTGGCTAACAAGGGATAACTATTCAAGGTAGGAAATTCATTTGGCTAGTGACTTGTTAAATCAAACATGGCCTAGAATCATTTCTCAGCGCTTCATCAAAAGGCGTACTTGCAGAGTTCACGAGTAAATTCTAATTCATCTTCTAATGATCAATCCTCTCATCAATGGAATCAAAACCGTATGAAATGCACGGTTTGAGGCTCAAATCTCACTAGGCTTTTGCTTATGGCCTTAGAATATTATCGAGTTTTATCCATCTTTATCTTGCGCAATTTAAAAACCTATATCTCAATTTCCTAGAGTAAAATGTCCTAACAAAATTTTTAATCACCATTGCAAACAAATATATCAAAGCTCAAGGAAAAACGACATAAAATAATATAAAAGAGCCAAATAAAATCTACCCTCCCCGACGATCAAACATAAACAAACAACAACAACACATCAACAAAAAGCAAATACAAAGATTAAACATTCATAGCAAAGTTCAAATATCCCAAATCATCAAACATAAGCATCAAGTCTAACAACTATGAATGTAACAATCTAACAATAAAACCAAACAATCAAACAAGAGAGTACTAAGTCAAATGCAACATCACAATCAAAGTTCATTAAAAGATAGAATAAAAGTAGAGAAGATTAGAAAACTCCAATCATGGAGAAGGTGAGTTGTTTGGATCTTCCGAGGGATATGGGGGGTAGTGTGGCGGAAACTGTGGTTCTTGAGGCGGTTGGAATAGAGCCCATGGTTGGAAAACTTGAGGGTCAGAAGGATTGTGTAGATTGTAAAAGTATGTCATCATCCTCTCAACATTCTTCTGACTCCTCCCAATATTGTTGACCATGTGCTCCACCCTGTCTCCACGCTCTCTAGAGTATCTAGTGATTGTCGTCATTTTCACCTAGGTTTTAGTGTCTTTATGTGTGTATTTTTGGATGTTTTTATCCGTATTTGTCTTAAGTTTGGTGGAGTTATTGTTATTTTGAGGAAAGTGGCACGAACTGATAGAATTGTGTAAATGAGCTTAAATATGTGTAAAACAGGTCATGGAACGGACAAAAACGGAGTCGGGAGCGAAAGGGAGACGAAGAATAGGCCATGCAGCTGCACGGGCCGTGCGCGGAACACGGCCCTGTAGCAGCTGGCCGTGTAATGTCATCAGAACACGCTGCTCGGCCAGAGATTCGGCCGTGCGCTGGTGCACGGGCCGTGCACTGCTGCACGCCCCGTGTGCGGAGCTCGGCCCTGTAAGAAGAAGCCGTGTATTGTCGTCAGAAAGTGCTGCACGGCCATGATCAAGGCCGTGTATTGCAGCTCGAGCCGTGTCTGGAAGCACGCACAAAACGCCGAAGTAGATGTGCCCTACACGGGCCGTGTACTGCAGCACGGGCCGTGTAGGTGCAAAATCCTGTGTAATTTTCAGAATGTTCCGGAAGCTTCTAGAAGGTCCATAAGTGATATAAAACCATGATTTGTACGAAATTAGAGGGGGAGATACACATTAGATCAGATTGAGAGCAGTTACACACAATCCACACCATATTTCCTCACACACTAGATCCACAATCCATCTACACCATCTAAATCCATCAATTCACCTTGATCTTCATAAATCCATCCATACATCCATCTATTCCATCATCTAAGGAGAGAAAATCAGATTTGTTTGAAGAATTTGGCATGATCAAGGAAGAAGGAGTCTACCTTCAAGAGGAAGCTCAATCTATTTTATTTTGCTACTTTCTTCATTATATTGCTCATATGGAGCTTGTATTGGATTGTAGCCAATTGGCAATGAATATTTGTGGCTAGTCCTCAATTGAGGCTAGCAATATGATTGGTTAGGAAATATGTAGATTTTTGCACTATTAAAGCTTGATGAATTGATTGTTATGATTACTTTCTATCATGAATGCTTATTCTCATTTGATGCATGATGTGTGTGGTTAAATTCTCTATGCATAGTGTTAGGATGGTCATTCCAATATTATGTGTGGTGGTTTAATTGAATCATTGATTGTATTAGGTGACTTGGTTAGTATGAGGGGAGGAAAGCCATTCCCTCCAAGTGCTTAGAACCTCATGATAGAACATTAGTGATGAACTAGTGAGGGGAAGCAACTTATGATCATAGTACCCATGAGGGAATTGAGAGTAAGACAATCTTAGGAGATTTAAACTTGTAAAAGAGTTGAGAACCTAATCACCTTGGCCATAGGGGTTAGGGGTACAATTGTGATTGCCCTTAGTATCATAACTTGAAAGTCATCAATGCTTGAGTGAGTGTGAAGTCTACATAAGACCTTGACCATGATGTTGCTAGCCTTGCTCTCTTTTTAGATACACTTCATCCATTCCATCTCATCTTGCTACTCGATTTGATTGATATTTGTTATAATTAGTTGCTTGTCTAGTTCATTAGTTAATTGATAGAGTAATCATAGTTCTTAAATCAAAACTTTATCCTGATAATCCTTACAAAACATAAATCAATGGAAAATCCGGATACAACTTGAGTTTACCTTTTCCCTTGGGACGACAATACTATAAATTTTGCACTTGGTCACGCGTATACAACAGCGATAGAGTACACTTACTCTTGACATTTCACTAGAAATGCGGCTAAGTTCATGGCGCCGTTGCCGGGGAAATGTTAAACTTGTGGTTGTAACGAGTTTGAAGTTGATTAGTCTTGATAAGGATATTTCTTTCATTTGTATAGTTGTTTACTTGTCTTGGTTACTTGGAGAGCTAATTTTGGAATTCTTGTAGGTACATGCAAACTCGTTCAAGGTCTCAATTTATTGAACCTTTGAATTTGGAATTAGAAGCTACCTTAAGAAGACAAAGAAGAGGAGTGTTGGAACCAACGGAAGAAAATATGGAAGAAGTAAGGGATAATGCAAATATGGTTGATGAAGAAGGTAATTTGAGAAATTTTCAAGGTGGTGATAATGCTAGAGGAGGTTTTGGTAATCAAGAATATGTGCCACAAGTTTATGCTCAACAAATGCACTTGCAAAACCAACAATTGCAAGCTATTATTCAAAACTTGTTGGCACAACAAGAAGCAAGGAATGATCCTCCGATGGTGCAAAATCAACCTCGTAGAAATGGGAATAATGGAGTGGGAATGAACATCCGAGATCACTTCCAACCGCAATATGGAAACTATGTTGTGGGACCACCGGTGAATGTTAATCATTTTGAGATCAAGACGGGATTGATCAACATGGTGCAAGCAAACCAATTTGGTGGTGGTACTATGGAGGATCCAAATGCTCACTTAGCCCAATTTACGGAGTTAGCAAACACGGTCAAGATAAATGGGGTAAGTGAGGATATTATTAAATTGAAGCTCTTCTCGTTTTCATTACGAGATAGAGCTAAGGCTTGGTATCATACTTTACCACCGGGATCCTACAACACATGGAGAGAGTTGGCACAAAGATTTTTGAGCAAGTATTTCCCACCATCGAAGATGTTGCATCTCAAAGGTCAAATATTGCAGTTTAAGCAAATGCCTCTTGAAACTTTTAGTAAGGCTTGGGACCGATTCAAAGAAATGCTAAGGAAATGTCCACAACACGGATTTCCCGAAGATCAACAAGTAGGCTTTTTCTATGCCGGTTTGAGTGGAAGTGAAAGGATGCTTGTTGATGCTTCATCGGGAGGTTCGATTTTGGGGCAAACTCCGGAAAGAGCAATTGCCATATGTGAAGAAATAGCATTGAATACGGGTCAATGGCCCATGGATAGAGTTGCGGGCTTATATGAAAAAGAGAGGACTGCTAAGATGGAAGAAGTGTGCTTGCAACAAGTGAAAAAGGTGGAGGTGCCTAATGAAGATGTAACCGACAAGGCAATCACGGAGATACTAAAAAGGATGAATGCTAGTATGCAAGTGACTCCAACATCTACACCAATGGTGAATCAACAAGTGCTAGCTAATCCTCCGCATGTGATGTCAATACCTTTGATGAATCAACAAGTGTTTCCTAATTTTCAACAAGGTGTATCTACACCAAGTATGGGTCAATCTTCTCAAAGTTATCAAATGCCTACCTCTATACCTCAACAAGGTATGTCCTCTAATTCTTGGAGCCCATCGGAGATGACACTTGAGGAAGTTGCCTTCATGCAAGGAAGGAACTTCCAAGGAAATTACGGTGGGAATTTTGGGAATAATGGATGAGGATATCCACAAAGGCAAGGAGGTTAGGGGCAAGGTAACTTTCAAGGGAATTTCAATCAACCCCGGAGATATGAGAATTTGTCGTATGGGAATCAAAGTAATGCACTCACATTGCCACCGGGCATTCATCCAGGGGAGAAGGCTCCAAATGATGAAGGAAAGTCTACATTGTCTACATTGGAGGATAAAATGATTAAGATGTTTGATTTTATGAAGCAAGAGAAACAAGAGAATGAGAGAAAGTTTGAATATGTGAAGCAAAGAGATGAGGTAAATGAGAATCGATTCAAAGCAATTGAGACTCACATTAGTCAAATGGCAAGTGAAAGGGGTAATGTTCATCACCAAGGGAAGTTTCCATCTACAACCATTACTAATCCGAAGGAGCAATGTAAGGTGATTGAACTTCGTAGTGGAACAAAATACGAAGGGCCTTCAATGCCAACGGAAGTAGAGGAGGTGGATTGTGAACTTGAGCCTATGGAAAGTTTGGGTGAAGAAGGGAAAGAGAAAGAAGTTGATATTGTTGAAAAAGGTGAAAGTACCCATATACTTGAAGAAGAAAAAGTAAAGTCTCAAAAGAAATGGGAAAGATGTAGAGAAGCAAAACGGAAAGAGAGAGAGGAAAAGTTTGAAAGGGATGAATGGGGGATTCCTAAGTTGCCCATGGCAATCCCGTTTCCACAAAGATGCTTGAAAAAGGGATTAGAAGAGAAATTTGCCAAGTTTGTTGAAATGTTGAAGAAGATACATGTGAATATGCCTTTTGCGGAGGTCTTACTTCAAATGCCCAACTACTCCAAATTTTTGAAGGATATCTTGTCAAAGAAAAGAAGCTTGGGAGAGTTCGAAACGGTGAATCTTACGGAGGAATGTAGTGCAATCTTGCAAAAGAAACTTCCCCCTAAATTGAAAGATCCGGGGAGTTTCACTATTCCTTGTGAGATGGGAGAGCAAGGGAACTACAAAGCTTTATGTGATCTAGGGGCAAGCATTAACTTAATGCCCTTATCAATCTTCAAAAAGTTGGGTATTGGTGAGGTCAAACCGACGTCGGTTACACTTCAATTAGCCGATCAGTCGTTGACACATCCCAAGGGAATAGTGGAAGATGTTTTGATCAAAGTTGGCAAGTTTGTGTTCCCCGTTGATTTTGTGGTACTAGATATGGCTGAAGATGATAGTGTCCCATTGATACTTGGACGTCCGTTTCTTGCCACCGGTTAAGCATTGATAGATGTGGAGAAAGGGGAGCTAACTTTGAGGGTGAATGAGGATGAAGTCATATTTTCTTTAAGTGAGGCTATGAGGTATCCTAGGAAGGATTGTGGAAGAGTGGAGGTTATTGACGACATGGTTGAAGAGCATATGTATCACCTTCACTCCAAGGACCCTTTGAAAATCATTATAAGCCACTCTTATTCTCTTGAATCTATAAAAGCTAAATCTTCTTTTGGTGTAGAAAATGATGAAATAATTGATGAATTGCATGGTTTAAATGCTTGTAGGGCACTCACAAAAGAGGAAGCAAAGGAGGTAAAGGTGGAGAAACTTGATGAAAAGCCATTTTTGGAAGTGCAAGAGAAGAAGAAGGTAGAGTTGAAACCATTGCCGGATCACTTAAAGTATGCTTACTTGGAAAAAGATGAAACGTATCCGGTAATTGTATCCTCTTCCCTTAATGATTTAGAAGTAGAAAAATTGCTAAGAGTCTTAAGAGATCATAAGTCATCTATTGGTTGGAGCATTAAAGATTTGAAGGGTATTAGTCCATCTATGTGCATGCATAAGATCCATTTGATTGATGATGAAAAGTCTTGTGTGCAAAACTATCAAAGATTGCCATCATACAACGCTGAAAAGTGGCAGGGGCATTACATAGACCAAATGGCATCATTCTAAACGCAAATGTACCATAGGGACATGTGAACGTTGTCTTATCTTGATCTTCCGGTGCAATCAATATTTGATTGTACCCGGAATAACCATCAAGAAAACAATAGTACTCATGACCCGCAAGATGATCCAACATTTGATCTATGAATGGCAATGGGAAATGATCTTTACGAGTATTCTCATTCAACTTACGATAATCAACACATACTCTCCAACCCGTGATAGTTCTAGTGGCAATTGTTTCATTTGTATCGGATCTAACAATTGTCATACCACCTTTCTTTGCCACTACATGTAGAAGACTTACATATTGACTATCACTAATTGGAAAGATTATTCCCGCATCAAGCCATTTTAACACCTCTTTCCTTTGGCCGTGTAATGGGATCAGAATACGCTACACGGCCTCACTTGAGGCCGTGCTGCGTAACACGGGCCGTGCAGGGCTTGTTCCAGTTTTTTTTTAAAAGGGCTGCTCCGTACACATTCCATACGCACCCCTTCACCCAATTCACACGATTCAAGCACACGAAACTCCACCAAGGTTAGTGTTGAAAGAGTGTGAGTAGAGATTGTAAGTGTTCACACCAAATTCACATCTCCACATCCAATTGGTGAAAGGTATGAAATTCTTGAACCCTAACTTGAACATTTTGATATGAATTGATTGAATTGATATATGGGCTTTATTCTTATGATGTTTTCATGCTTGATTGATGATATTCATGCATGTGTTTCATTATGAATTGTTGAATTTTTTTTTAAAAAGTTGAAATAGGGTTCATGAGGAATAATTTGGGAATTGTGTGAGAATTATGAGTGTGAATAATTGTGTTGTGCCAATTGATGAATTACATGAGTATGATGTTTATTTGTAAGAGATTAACTTTAGATATTGAGGATTTGGGCATGAGGCTATGCAAATTGTATGTTGAGAGGATGTTTAAATTTTGTACATGCCAAGTGTTCGATGAAATGTCTAAGAGAGGAGTTCGTTGGAATTTGATGGTCACATGTGAGTGGCATTTTAAGATGATTGAAGTGATGATTCATATGTGTGATCATAAGTAGAAATTGGTTATAATTGTTGATAGTTGTGATGAATGGTGATAAGTTGTTAAGTGTGAATATATTTGATAAGTTGTATATTGTTTGTATATTGTAGATGGCTGAGAGGAGAGTTCGCCCTAGGACCGAGGATTTCATTGTGATAACCGACCCTGAGGAGTTATCTAACTTGGATGCCCAGTTGGTTATTGAAGGAATTCATCCACAAGAATTTGGAGTTGAGTTCGAGGATTATTGGGGAAAGTTTGTGCTTCGCTGGCAAGTTCTAGCTCCGAAGATCAAGGCTACTCGTTTCCAAGACACGGAGACGATGAGGGGACTAGGTATAGAGGAAGATCTGAGGAAGTTATTTCGCTTCTCTCAGATGGAAGCTTTCTTCGATAAGAGGCCGCCAACCTACTATCATCTCACTGCGGAATTCATGAGCACTTTACAAGTGAAGAAAGATAGGAATGGGTATCCACTGTGGGTGACTTTTCAGCTAGATAATGTGTTGAGGGAAAAGGTTCCATTGGCATTTTTGAATGAGTGTTTTGGGTGCCCGCCATGCGAATTCCATCGGAGCTTTTATGCCGGAGGAACTTTCAACCAACAGGAATGGTGGTCAAGCCTTGTGAATGATGGAACTGAGAGAGCAGGGTACATCCCTAGTGCTTCAAAGGGGACGGCCATCCGGAATCCGGTAATGAGGTATTTGGAGAAGATCGTCTCCAACACTATATTGGGAAGGTTTGAAGGAGGCTCAGTTGGAGAAAAGCAGCTTTACATCATGTATTGTATGTATAAAGAGCTACCGCTTAATGTTGCAGCACACTTTGTGCAACATGCAGAGAGAGTTGCAAAGAGGCAGAGTTCTCAAGGGTTGATGCTAGGAGGGATGATTACAATGATAGCTCAAGGAATGGGAGTTAACTTCGCAGGGATGGTGAATCGTATGGTTAGTGAAGGGTTGAATTACTCACAGCTGATGAGGATGGAATTTTTGACCATGGTAGGAAATCAATACTGTTTAAGGCAGGAGAAGGGAGCTCCATTTCCGTTGCCAATGCCGGAGCTCACTACAGTTTATACAAGGAGAAGGCTTGCAAATTTGGCTATGGAAAGTGTGAACCATTCCAGAGTTGTTAAGGCATTTTATAGAAGAAACAGAGATGAAATGGAACATGTTCTGAGGCAGGTTAGAGTTGAAGAAAATGAAGAGCTAGCCAATTTGAGGGCCGAGCAAGTGCCCATGGAGGGTGATGAGCAAGGAGAGCAACCGGAGCAGATTGAGTTTGAGGAGCAAGGCCCTGATCCACCACTGTTTGAGGAAGAGGCACCGCCACCAGTCGCACCAGGCCAAGGAGATGAAAGGTGGAACTATATGATGGATGAGGTACGCGACATGAGGCATGTGCAGCAGACATATGGGACTCAGATCAGGGAGATTCGTGAAGTCCAGCAAGAGCATGGAAGACACATTGAAGAATTCAGAGCTGGACAACGAAGGAGGGAGTACTATGAAGAACAAATAAGGGTGCACTCCAACAACATGGAGGAGATGATGACCATGATGTTCAACTTCCAGTTTCCTGTGAACCCTCGAGCCTACATTCCATGGAACACCTATCGTCCACCTCCTCCGCCTCCGGAATAATGAGGGAGTATTTTGAGTGCTTGGCACTTTTGTCCATTCATCTAGCTATTATTTAGAATTTTGGAAGTATTATTGCTTAGACATTTGATTTGATTTGTTAGGATTTGATTGGATTGTACTTAAAGTGTTGGTTTTGGGAGGTTTTACTTTTGGTTTTTTTTTATTTTCAGTTTTATGCGATTTCCTTTTTGGTATTTTAGTTTGATTTTTCGTTGTTTGATGCGATGGGAGATTGATCTTTATCGTTATGGGTTTGAGTTGATGTGCTTTATTTTCTTTTGATGGATGATTTGATTTATGCATGTTATATGTTTGTATTGTTTGTTGATCCCTTGATTAGTAGGTGATGTTTGTTGTTATTTTAATTCTTGTATAGGTGTGGTTTTGGTGGTATGTTTTGGGAAAGAGTTGAGTAATGTTTTTGAGTATGAGCTATGATGCATTGTTTGTGATAGGTGATGGCAAGCAAGTTAATGGTTTCTACTTGTTAAAATTGTGACATGGATTACATAATTTGTTCAATTTTGAGAAGTATGAAGGTTAATTGAGTTTCTTTTGGTCCAAGCAAAAGCTTGTGAGAGTTGAGCCTCAACCGTGCCTCCATGGTTAATTATTGAAGAGAGGACCGGTTGAACTTAGACAAACTAGAACTTGCTCTTGGACTATAGGAACGAAGCCCGAATGGTTGAAATTTGTGAAATGATCTTAGGCCATCCTTGTTGAGAAAGTCATGGCCATAAAATGTCCTTACCAAAAACATTATCCCTAGTAAGCCACTTTGAACCTTTAAGCCTATTTCTTGTGATATAAGCACATTACAAGCCTTGAAAACCATTTAAACCTTATATATAACCTATGTGTGGATAATTGAGGATGATGATGATTTACAAGGGAAAATGTGGAAAGATATGCAAATGTATATGGAAAGACATATTGGTTAAGAAAAAGGATGAAAGAGCTCAAGATAAAAGCAATTGCAACTTCAACAAAAGTGAAAAAGGAGCAAAATAGAAAAAATATGCTCAAGGAATACAAAAGTCAAAGAAAAGAAGTATGTCATTCAAAAAGAAGCTCAAGAAATCCAAGGAATGATGATGCTTAGTGCTTGTGATTAAAGTAAAAAACAAAAGGAAGCATGAAAGTGAGGACGTTGAAGAAAAGAATCATCTCTTCGATCAACCACACTTGGAAAGTCACTATTATCCAAAGTTTCCTACCTTACCAAAGAGCCTAAACATTACATCCAAAGATAAAGACCTTTTTGATCACTTATTGAAACTAAGGTGGCTTGTGAACATAGTCCATGAGCAAGCCTATGGTGAGTCGATTTTAACCGGTTGATGAGTGTTGATCAAAACCTTACTTCAAAGAGTGTTGAGTGAATTTGATATCCTATGAAAGGCTTGGATTGAAAGGGATTTGATTACTCTTTTGTCATGCTTGAGATTGAACTCGTTAATCTTTCATGTTATAAGTTTGATTATGTAGGGATACTTAACTTGATTTTGAAATCCTTATTACTTGTGATGTAGTGTGGTTTATGTTCGTTAGATGTTCTCTAGGTGAAAATTTCTCCTCTTGTTTATTATTTTTAGTTGTTCGAGGACGAACAACACTTTAAGTTTGGGGGGTTGATTGTCGTCATTTTCACCTAGGTTTTAGTGTCTTTATGTGTGTATTTTCGGATATTTTTATCCGTATTTGTGTTAAGTTTGGTGGAGTTATTGTTATTTTGAGGAAAGTGGTACGAACTGATAGAATTGTGTAAATGAGCTTAAATATGTGTAAAACAGGTCATGGAACGGACAAAAACAGAGTCGGGAGCGAAAGGGAGACGAAGAATAGGCCATGCAGCTGCACGGGCCGTGCGCGGAACATGGCCCTGTAGCAGCTGGCCGTGTAATATCATCAGAACACGCTGCTCGGCCAGAGATTCGGCCGTGCGCTGGTGCACGGGCCGTGCACTGCTGCACGCCCCGTGTGCGGAGCTCGGCCCTGTAAGAAGAAACCGTGTATTGTCGTCAGAAAGTGCTGCACGGCCATGATCAAGGCCGTGTATTGCAGCTCGAGCCGTGTCTGGAAGCACGCACAAAACGCCGAAGTAGGTGTGCCCTACACGGGCCGTGTACTGCAGCACGGGCCGTGTAGGTGCAAAATCCTGTGTAATTTTCAGAATGTTCCGGAAGCTTCTAGAAGGTCCATAAGTGATATAAAACCATGATTTGTGCGAAATTAGAGGGGGAGATACACATTAGATCAGATTGAGAGCAGTTACACACAATCCACACCATATTTCCTCACACACTAGATCCACAATCCATCTACACCATCTAAATCCATCAATTCACCTTGATCTTCATAAATCCATCCATACATCCATCTATTCCATCATCTTAGGAGAGAAAATCAGATTTGTTTAAAGAATTTGGCATGATCAAGGAAGAAGGAGTCTACCTTCAAGGGGAAGCTCAATCTCTTTTATTTTGCTACTTTCTTCATTATATTGCTCATATGGAGCTTGTATTGGATTGTAGCCAATTGGCAATGAATATTTGTGGCTAGTCCTCAAGTGAGGCTAGCAATATGATTGGTTAGGAAATATGTAGATTTTTGCACTATTAAAGCTTGATGAATTGATTGTTATGATTACTTTCTATCATGAATGCTTATTCTCATTTGATGCATGATGTGTGTGGTTAAATTCTCTATGCATAGTGTTAGGATGGCCATTCCAATATTATGTGTGGTGGTTTAATTGAATCATTGATTGTATTAGATGACTTGGTTAGTATGAGGGGAGGAAAGACATTCCCTCCAAGTGCTTAGAACCTCATGATAGAACATTAGTGATGAACTAGTGAGGGGAACCAACTTATGATCATAGTACCCATGAGGGAATTGAGAGTAAGACAATCTTAGGAGATTTAAACTTGTAAAAGAGTTGAGAACCTAATCACCTTGGCCATAGGGGTTAGGGGTACAATTGTGATTGCCCTTAGTATCATAACTTGAAAGTCATCAATGCTTGAGTGAGTGTGAAGTCTACATAAGACCTTGACCATGATGTTGCTAGCCTTGCTCTCTTTTTAGATACACTTCATCCATTCCATCTCATCTTGCTACTCGATTTGATTGATATTTGTAATAATTAGTTGCTTGTCTAGTTCATTAGTTAATTGATAGAGTAATCATAGTTCTTAAATCAAAACCTTATCCTGATAATCCTTACAAAACATAAATCAATGGAAAATCCGGATACAACTTGAGTTTACCTTTTCCCTTGGGACGACAATACTATAAATTTTGCACTTGGTCACGCGTATACAACAGCGATAGAGTACACTTACTCTTGACATTTCACTAGAAATGCGGCTAAGTTCATCTAGCTTCTCTCACAAGCCATTGTTGATCTCGTTGTATTTCAGCCACTGTTCCTCTCAATTCACCCCACTCTTCTCTAGTAATTCCTCCTCCTCCTGCTCCAGTGCTAGGTCCTGCTCCTTCATCACCTTCCTCAAACTCAGGCTCCCGAGTCATCTCATCTCTAGGAACTTCCCTGTGCATCAACTCAATCTGATGACTAGCCTTGAACTCATTCACTTTAGCTGTATGGCTTTTGCTAAGTAGAGTTATGTTCTTCTTTTGCCTAGTTGGATATATCTTTGTCAATTCTACATTTGGTACAGGAAAGATCTCTTTTTGACGGAGTACAAACACCCAATCATTACCAATTTCTTCCAAAATTCTCATTTTCTTCATTTCTTCCAGCCCAAGATTGGGCCCATCCAAGGGTATCAATCCAGAAAGGTCTTTTCCCATCCTTCGAGCAAGCAATGTAATCAAACCTCCCTCCGCAATCACTTGAGGGTGCTTTCTCTTAGCATTCCTAAAAACATTCGGGATCCAGTATCCCGCAGCATTGAACACTTTACCCTCGAGGAAGCATTTGATGACATACAACTCGCGTGCCCCAATGGTTGCCTCTGCTTTAGCGAAAATGGTATTTGACAATATCTTTTCGAGATAGCGGAGGGCTGGATTTCTCATACTAGCAGCTTTGGATGATGATGAATTGTACTTCAGTTGCTTACCTTTCTCCTCTCGAAGAGTCAACATTCCCCAAAAATCTTGTCTTTTCCAATTCCCTTTATCCTGAAAATCTTTGACATTTTGAAGGAATGGGCATCCCAAGAAGTCATTCACAACATGAGTCTCCATCTTTAGTTTCTCGTTCATCATTTGAAAAGTGATCTCTTGTGGAAAAGACGTCCTTGGAAAATTTTTTACTGTGAGTGAACACATGAACTCCAATGTCAGTCCCACATAGGTTTCGGACCTATTCCTTAAGAACTCACTCATTCCAACTCTCTCAAACATCCCCTCAATGTCTCGAGTAATTCCCAACACTTCCATTGCCTCTGGATCAGCATACCTCGTTTTAATGACTTTGGGGGCCAACTTATTCCACTTCAAGCACATATCCCACCACTCCTCTCCAAAATCTACCCCAAAGTTATCCGGATGCAATCTTAAAATCCTTAATTGATTATTAATTTCTCTAAACTTTTCATGTGTTAACACTTCTTCAACATTGTCCAACTGCTCATTTTCATCATGATCCTACATAATCAACAAGAAGTGTTATTGCAAGTAAGAAGTATTGATTAGCCACACTTGAATATTCTACATGTGCACCTTTAATTATTTTAGAAAACTTTTCAACTCTTCTTTAGGCATACTCAGCAATGCACCAATCATGTCTTTTTCTAGATCATTGTAAGCCATCTCATGTTTCTTTAAATCATATGAACACAACTTCTCATGTATTTCATAGCTTACACAACTAATGACAATCATGAACATGTATAATTAAGCACTTTAAACCTCAAAAGTTGAAAAATTTTCTAAGTGGCATTTCAACAAACACTTAGTGGGCAAGAATTTTCAAAGTACAAGTTTTCACACATTTCTTGAACAATCATCCCAAAATTTCTCATCATACAGTCTAAGCATGTAGAATATCCATCAAATATATCAATTTCATCATTCAACACTTCTTACTACACAAAATTTCAAAATCCTCTTCTCTTTCAAAAACTCTCCTCATACGAATAGACTCAATCCCTTCCTAATTTCACATTCAAGGTTTATTGACATGCTTATTCGTATTCATAATTAAAAATCCAAACATTTCTACACATAAACCCTAGAAATTTAACTTCAAAGAAATTAGGGAGGAGTGGAAAGGTACTTACCATTTTCACTTAATAAGTGAGAAGAGATCGGAGAGAGAATTCCGGTGGTTTCCGGTGGCCGGAGGAGGTGGGAAGTGGGGGTAGGGAGACGGGAGTGTGTGATGAGTGAAAAGGGGAAGAATGAGTGAAGAAAGAAGAAAGGGGAAGAAAAAGGGCAGAGAGCCCGCAATTTGCATGAAAACACGGGCGTGTTTTTATGCACGTGCCCGTGTTTTTCTGCAAATTTCCGGTTCGACTTACCTGGACCCGATTTTTTTTCGGTTCAACTTCATAAAAATACGGGCGTGTTTTTATGCTTCCGTCCGTGTTTTTCTGCCAAATTTCAGCTCTCTGGACAATTTTCTTCTTTTCCATACTTAGCCAATTTATTTGCTTCTTTCACCTTTCCTTCCATACTTAGCCAAATTTCCTCATTGTTTCTTACCTTACCATACTTTCCAAGCACATATGCCTATGATTCAAGCCCAACTCCAATATAAATAATGAAGCATAACTCAATACTCTCATGAAAAATCAAATAACAAGATCACAAAAAGAACAAACAACAACCACAAAAAAAAAATCAACCAAAAACAACAAGAACACAACAAATTAACAAAACACCAATGCACTCCAATGGATTCAGCCAACAAACACATACAAGTTACGCTACGACGCATCCCCCCAAACTTAAATCTTGATAGAGGAAAGAATTAAGTTTGTGAAAGTAGTGAAACTTATCCTTGACGCATCCAACGTAGCGCTTCTCGTAATCCATTCTTCATTCCATCCACTAGAGTGTAAACCTACACCACCAAAACACGAACAACACATGAAAACAACAATAAAAGAAAATTCTACTATACTACTAATAAAAATGAGTTTAAGAGTGAAGAGTATCCACATACACTATCTCCTTTTGAGAAGGAGATAGGTAATGTTTAACCCGATGCCCATTAACTACAAACTCATC
Organism: Pogostemon cablin; assembly: GCA_023678885.1. NCBI lineage: Eukaryota > Viridiplantae > Streptophyta > Magnoliopsida > Lamiales > Lamiaceae > Pogostemon > Pogostemon cablin. Next base: position 14,543,261 of record CM042961.1, on the reverse strand, counting down.
ATTTGGCCCCTTGAGTTTCAATGTATGTCCTCCGATGACCTCCAACACCTCAAATGGGCCCATCCATTTCGACTTAAGCTTTCCCGGAAACAACTTCAATCTTGAATTAAACACTAGCACCTTATCCCCGGGGGCAAATGTCTTTTCTTTAATCTTGGCATCGTGCCACTTTTCACTTTCTCTTTATAAATGGTAGAGTTTTCGTATGCTCTTTCACGAAATTCTTCCAACTCTACCATTTTTAGCAACCTTTCTTGTCCGGCCTCCCCTTCATTCATGTTGAGCCTCTTGATTGCCCATAACGCCCGATGCTCCAACTCAACGGGGAGGTGACAAGCTTTCCCATACACCAACTGATACAGAGAAACACCAAGAATTGTTTTGAAAGCCGTCCTATATGCCCATAAGGCATCATCAAGCTTTTCAGCCCAATCTTTCCTTCCCCCATTGATCGTCTTTTCCAACACTAACTTGATTTGGCGATTTGAGACCTCCGCCAAACCATTTGCTTGGGGATGGTAGGGAGTGGCTATCCGGTGTTTAACTCCGTATTTCTTCAATAGTCCTTCCATCAATTTGTTCACGAAGTGTGAACCCCCATCACTTACCAAAGCTCTTGGGACTCCAAATCGACTAAAGATGTTCTTTTTCAAGAATTTTTGCACCACAAATGCATCATTAGTCTTGGTGGGGATCGCCTCCACCCACTTGGATATGTAGTCCACCGCCAACAATATGTATAGATACCCTTGAGACGAAGGAAACGGCCCCATAAAATCAATGCCCCAAACATAAAAAATCTCCACTTCAATTCCTAATCCCATGGGCATTTCATCTCTTTTACCTATTCCTCCAACCCTTTGGCACTTATCACATTTTTCAACAAATTTCTTGGCATCTCCAAATAAAGTGGGCCAAACAAAACCCGATTGAAGAACTTTTGCTCCCGTCTTGTGATGGCTAAAGTGCCCACCACAAGGAGATGAATGGCAAAGCTCTAAAATCCCCTCAATTTCTTCATTGGCGACGCACCTTCTAATGACTCCATACGCACAAATTTTAAATAAGAAGGGCTCATCCCACACATACTTCTTCACCTCAACATAGAATCTCTTCATTTTGTACTCATTAAGAAGCGTGGGCTTAATTCCGCATGCAAAGTAGTTGACATAGTCGGCGTACCAAGGAGGCGAACTTATCATTAGAGCACACATTTGTTCAACCTCCAGCTTAAGGATTTCCTCGTCCGGGAACACATCACTAATTGGAGTCAAATCTTCATCCCCCTCTTCTCTTTCTAGCCTAGATAAGTGATCGGCTATCACATTTTCAACCCCTTTCTTGTCTTTGATCTCCACATCGAACTCTTGTAGAAGCAATACCCACCGAATCAATCTTGGCTTCGCGTCCTTTTTGTTCATTAGATACTTGATGGCTGCATGATCCGTGAATACTATAGTTCGTGTGCCAACTAGGTAGGGGCGAAACTTCTCAAAGGCGTAGACAACCGCTAAAAACTCCTTTTCGGTGGTTGTATAGTTGACTTGGCACGAATTCAATATTTTTGAGGCATAATAGATAGCCCTAAACTTCTTCTCCTTTGTTTGCCCAAGTGCAACTCCGATGGCTTGATCACTCGCATCGCAATGCAACTCAAAGTGCATACTCCAATCCGGAGCTACAAGAATGGGGGATGAGATTAAAGCTTCCTTTAGTACCTGAAAAGAAGAAAGACACTCTTCATCAAACTTAAATGTACTTTCCTTTTCAAGAAGCTTACAAAGAGGTTTGGCAATTTTTGAAAAATCTTTAATAAAGCGGCGATAGAAGCCCGCATGGCCTAAGAACGATCGAACTCCTTTCTCACTGGTAGGAGGAGGAAGACGTTCTATGGCTATGACCTTTGCTCTATCTACCCTCAAACCATGCTATGATATGTGGTGCCCAAGCACAATTCCGTCCGTGACCATAAAATGGCACTTTTCCCAGTTAAGTACAAGGTTTGTTTCCTCACAACGCTGCAACACAATAGACAAGTTAGTTAAGCACAAGTCATATGACGATCCATAAATGGAGAAATCATCCATAAAAACCTCCATGATGTTCTCAATTAATCCACCGAAAATGGCCATCATACAACGTTGAAACGTGGCTGGAGCATTGCACAAACCAAATGGCATCATCCTAAATGCAAATGTGCCATAGGGGCAAGTGAATGTTGTTTTCTCTTGATCCTCCGGGGCTATTAGAATTTGATTATACCCAGAATAACCATCGAGGAAACACTAGTACTTGTGTCCCGCCAATCTATCGAGCATTTGATCAATGAATGGGAGTGGAAAATGGTCTTTTCGGGTGTTGTCATTGAGCTTTCTATAATCAACACAAACTCTCCAACTGGTGATAGTCCTCGTGGCAATTGTCTCATTAGTATCGGACCTCATGATGGTCATACCACCCTTCTTTGCTACCACATGCAAAGGGCTCACGTATGGACTATCACTAATTGGAAAGATGATACCCGCATCAAGCCATTTCAACACTTCCGTTCTTACAACTTCTTGCATTATAGGATTAAGACGATGTTGGTTTTGCACACAAGACTTATCCTCTTCAATTAAATGAATTTTATGCATGCATAGAGAGGGGCTTATACCTTTCAAGTCTTTAATGGACCAACCTATGGAAGATTTGTGCTCTCTCAAGACTCTCAACAATTTCTCCAATTCCAAATCATTCAAAGATGAGGATACGATTACCGGATACGTTTCATTCTCTCCCAAGTATGCATACTTTAAGTGATCCGGTAAAGGCTTTAGCTCCACCTTTTTCTCAACTTTTTCCTCCTCTTTGGGCCCATCATCAAACTTCTTTTCAAGTGCTTCTCTTGCTTCTTCCGATGTAAGTTCACTACATGAATTTAAATAATGAAAATTATCAATTATCTCATCATCATCAAAGCAACAAGAAAAGTTAGAAAATCAAGAGAGTACGAATTGCTCATTATTGATTCCAAAGGATCCTTGGAATGGAAGTAATGTAGATGTTCTTCAACAATATCATTCAACATATCAATTCGCCTACATTCTCCTTCCCCACTAGGATACCTCATAGCTTCCTTCAACGAGAAGATCATTTTTTCTTCATTAACTCTAAGGGTTAACTTTTTCTCTCCACATCAATCAAAGCCTTCCCCGTGGCTAAAAATGGACGTCCAAAGATTAATGGAACATTTGAATCTTCATCCATATCTAACACCACAAAGTCAACGGGAAATACAAATTTGCCAACCTTCACCAATACATCCTCCACAATCCCTTTCGGATATGTCATAGTTCTATCGGCCAATTGAAGGGTGACCGATGTAGGTTTCACTTCTCCAATACCCAACTTCTTGAAGATTGATAGAGGCATCAAGTTGATGCTTTCCCCCAAATCACATAGAGCCTTATAGCTTTCATGTTTGCCCATCTCACACGGGATGGTAAAACTTCCTGGATCTTTCAACTTGGGAGGGAGCTTCTTTTGCAAGATGGCGCTACATTCCTCCGTGAGTTCACCGTTTCATGATCACCCAAGCTCCTCTTCTTTGCCAAGATATCCTTCAAGAATTTTGCATAGTTGGGCATTTGTAGAAGTGCATCCGCGAAGGGGATGTTGATGTGTATCTTTTTCAACATATCCACAAATTTAGCAAATTTCTCATATAATCCTTTCTTCAAACATCTTTGTGGAAATGGGATGGCTACGGGTAACTTGGGAATTCCCCATTCATCTCTTTCAAACCCTTCTTCTTTCTCTTTTCTCTTTGCTTCCTTGCACTTTTCCCATTTCTTAGGAGATTTCGCTTCCTCTTTGTCAAATGGAGGGATCACTTCATCATTTTTAGCATCATGAGTCTCTTTCTCTTTCCTTTTTTCAACCTCAACTATCATAGGCTCTTGTTCACAATCTACCTCATCATCTTCCTTTGGCATCTGAGGCTCATCATATTTTGTTCCACTTCTAAGCACGATAGCCTTGCATTGCTCCTTAGGATTGGTAACGGTAGTAGACGGAAACTTCCCTTGTTGATGAACATCCCCCTTTTCACTTGCAATTTGACTCAATTGTGTCTCTAGTGCTTTAAACCTTCTATCATTCACTTCATCCTTTTGCCTTCTCTCTTCCCTATCTTGCTTAATAAATTCAAACATTTTGCTCAATTGATCCTCAACTGTAGGCTTTCCTTCATTGTTTTGAGCCTTAGCTCCCGGATTGATCCCCGGTGGAAGTGTAAGAGCATTACTTTGATTTCCATAAGATAAGTTATCAAACCTCCGAGGTTGTTGGAAATTTCCACCAAAATTCCCTTGACCAAATCCTCCTTGCCTAGGTGGGTATCTGAACTTTAAGCCAATTTCGGTATAATTGCGCAAGGTAAGCGTACCTTATCGTGTAGTTATTGACCCAGTTTAATTATCGATCAAAGGGAGAGTTCAATCCGAGGTGTATCCGGATTCATTTTTAACCATGCTTTATAGGAGTGATCGGGTTTGTGAGTTGTAGAACGAAAATACAAATTATCTAATCAAGTAGCAAGTAAACTAACTAACAACTAAATGAGATTGATGCAAGAGACAAATAACCAAGAATGAGAATGAAGTGAAAGGTGAATATTCTAAAGAGGAGCAAGACTAACCACATTCAAGATTAAGGGTATTATATAGACTTGTTAGATTTCAAATGACAATTATCAATGATAAATGGACTAGAAGCAATCACAAAGGTTCCCCTAATCCCTATGGCCAAGGTAATTAGGATCTAAACTCATTACAAGTTTTTAAGCACAAAAGATTGTCCCTTACTCTCAATTCCCTCAAGGGTACTATGATTATAAGATTGGTTCTTCTCACTCAATTAATAACCTGCTTAGATCCATTAACTAAATGTCCTCACATGATTGTTCTAAGTATATAAAGATGCTACCACATACTTCATATACTAACATACACTCTTCATACTATAACATGATTCAATCAAAACCCTAGTTACAATATCGGAATGGCCATCCTAACATCATAAATAGTGATTTCAATCACACACATCATAATGCAAATAAAGTGAATCATAAATCATGTAAGAAATTCCATCTATCATATCAAAATACCATTAAAATCCAACAAATCCACAAAGCCCTAATCCATCTTGTGGCTAGCCTCACTAGAGGTCTAGCCAACAATAAACATTATGAACACATCCATAAAATGCTTACATGCATCCATTGTTTCAATCACAAGTCAAAAATACTACAAATGAAAAGTATAATATCTTCCCTTCTTGAGGTAGGTTGGATATCTTCCTTCACTTGTAAGATCAAACTCTCAATCCTCTATCCTCAATAGCTTGGTGATGAAAGAGTGAAGAAAATGGAGTTGATGGATGGTGAGATGGTGGATGGATGATGATGAAGGTGTAAATTGTATAGAATAGTGTGTGTAGTGTGTTCTTGGAAACTCCCCTTGCCAAAATCTGCCTCCAAAAGTTGATGTTGGGGGTATTTATACCCCCAACCCACCTGGAAATCGCATGAAGGTGAAAAACGACTTTTGGCCAAAAGTGCAAGAAAACACGGGCGTGTTTTCCTGCATCTGCCCGTGTTTTCTTGCAATTTTTCAGCATTCTGTAAGTTTTAGCACCTGCAGAAAAACACGGGCAATGCATAAAAACACGGGCGTGTTTTTATGCATTTTGATTAATTCTTTATTTTCTTCAACTTTCTCCTTTCTTCATACTTTTTCTCACCATTTATCTTCAAAATCACCTATTCAAAGACATGAAAATCATCATCATCAATATCCCAAAAATACTATATACAAAAGATGCAAAATTACGGAATAAGGTAACAAAAGACACATAAAAACAACACAAAATCTAGGTGAATTAGACGACAATCAACCCCCCAAACTTAAAGTGTTGCTCGTCCCCGAGCAACGAAAATACCAGAACAAAGGAGTAACATTCACCTAGACTCACAAAACAAAACAACATGAGCTCCAACATATCCACAAGCAATTAGAGATCGCAAATCATGTTAGGAAACCTTACTAAACTAGAAATTAACACATGTGGAACTTAAAATGCTCAAGACGAAGAGGAAGCCACACAATTATATCCCTCAACCATAAGCCTCACGGATGTGTATAACACTCACTCTTGTGATATAAAGGGGTGATACCTCATTCAATTGATCATAGTCAAATCATCATAGGTTTGCAAGTGAACTCATGCTTGTTTGCCATTTTTAATGTCACACAAAGATCAAAAAGGACTTGTAATCAGGATGTAATGATGGCTCTTTGGTAGGATAGGTAAATATAGATAAAAGTGACTTTAATGCGTATTATGATCATAGAGAAGGCCTTCATGTGTTTTCTTCTTTCAATCTCCATTTTCTCTTTATTGCACTTTTTATCTTATCCATGTGTACCTCAAAACTTAAGATCTCTTGCTGAATTCTTATGAGAGCTTGATCATCAATGATGCATTTTTCTTAGAATCTCGCTTTTCTTTTGTTTTCAACTTTACATCCTATTTCTTTTTCTTTCCCATTCATTCTCACTTACTAGCGCTTACTTTTGTTTTGCTTTCCTTCCTTTTTATTTCTTATACTCAACCTTTTGTTAACCTTCTTCTATAATCTCCACGCATCATAGGTTTTATGTATAAGCTCAAGTAGGATTATTAGGCTTGTAATGTGCTCATCAATAAAATAGGCTTTAAGGCTCAAATTTTGGCTAACAAGGGATAAATATTCAAGGTAGGAAATTCATTTGGCTAGTGATTTGTTAAATCAAACATGGCCTAGAATCATTTCTCAGCGCTTCATCAAAAGGCGTACTTGCAGAGTTTACGAGCAAATTCTAATTCATCTTCTAATGATCAATCCTCTCATCAATGGAATCAAAACCGTATGAAATGCACGGTTTGAGGCTCAAATCTCACTAGGCTTTTGCTTATGGCCTTAGAATATTATCGAGTTTTATCCATCTTTATCTTGCACAATTTAAAAACCTATATCTCAATTTCCTAGAGTAAAATGTCCTAACAAAATTTTTAATCACCATTGCAAACAAATATATCAAAGCTCAAGGGAAAACGACATAAAATAATATAAAAGAGCTAAATAAAATCTACCCTCCCCGACGATCAAACACATACAAACAACAACAACACATCAACAAAAAGCAAATACAAAGATTAAACATTCATAGCAAAGTTCAAATATCCCAAATCATCAAACATAAGCATCAAGTCTAACAACTATGAATGTAACAATCCAACAATAAAACCAAACAATCAAACAAGAGAGTACTAAGTCAAATGCAACATCACAATCAAAGTTCATTAAAAGATAGAATAAAAATAGAGAAGATTAGAAAACTCCAATCATGGAGAAGGTGAGTTGCTTGGATCTTCCGAGGGATATGGGGGGTAGTGTGGCGGAAACTGTGGTTCTTGAGGCGGTTGGAATGGAGCCCATGGTTGGAAAACTTGAGGGTCAGAAGGATTGTGTAGATTGTAAAAGTATGTCATCATCCTCTCAACATTCTCCTGACTCCTCCCAATATTGTTGACCGTGTGCTCCACCCTGTCTCCACGCTCTCTAGAGTATCTAGCTTCTCTCACAAGCCATTGTTGATCTCGTTGTATTTCAGCCACTGTTCCTCTCAATTCACCCCACTCTTCTCTAGTAATTTCTCCTCCTCCTGCTCCAGTGCTAGGTCCTGCTCCTTCATCACCTTCCTCAAACTCAGGCTCCCGAGTCATCTCATCTCTAGGAACTTCCCTGTGCATCAACTCAACCTGATGACTAGCCTTGAACTCATTCACTTTAGCTGTATGGCTTTTGCTAAGTAGAGTGATGTTCTTCTTTTGCCTAGTTGGATATATCTTTGTCAGTTCTACATTTGGTACAGGAAAGATCTCTTTTTGACGGAGTACAAACACCCAATCATTACCAATTTCTTCCAAAATTCTCATTTTCTTCATTTCTTCTAGCCCAAGATTGGGCCCATCCAAGGGTATCAATCCAGAAAGGTCTTTTCCCATCCTTCGAGCAAGCAATGTAATCAAACCTCCCTCCGCAATCACTTGAGGGTGCTTTCTCTTAGCATTCCTAAAAACATTCGGGATCCAGTATCCCGCAGCATTGAACACTTTACCCTCGAGGAAGCATTTGATGACATAAAACTCGCGTGCCCCAATGGTTGCCTCTGCTTTAGCGAAAATGGTATTCGACAATATCTTTTCGAGATAGCGGAGGGCTGGATTTCTCATACTTGAAGCTTTGGATGATGAGGAATTGTACTTCAATTGTTTACCTTTCTCCTCTCGAAGAGTCAACATTCCCCAAAAATCTTGTCTTTTCCAATTCCCTTTATCCTGAAAATCTTTGACATTTTGAAGGAATGGGCATCCCAAGAAGTCATTCACAACGTGAGTCTCCATCTTTAGTTTCTCGTTCATCATTTGAAAAGTGATCTCTAGTGGAAAAGACGTCCTTGGGAAATTTTTTACTGTGAGTGAACACATGAACTCCAATGTCAGTCCCACATAGGTTTCGGACCTATTCCTTAAGAACTCACTCATTCCAACTCTCTCAAACATCCCCTCAATGTCTCGAGTAATTCCCAACACTTCCATTGCCTCTGGATCAGCATACCTCGTTTTAATGACTTTGGGGGCCAACTTATTCCACTTCAAGCACATATCCCACCATTCCTCTCCAAAATCTACCCCAAAGTTATCCGGATGCAATCTTAAAATCCTTAATTGATGATTAATTTCTCTAAACTTTTCATGTGTTAACACTTCTTCAACATTGTCCAACTGCTCATTTTCATCATGATCCTACATAATCAACAAGAAGTGTTATTGCAAGTAAGAAGTATTGATTAGCCACACTTGAATATTCTACATGTGCACCTTTAATTATTTTAGAAAACTTTTCAACTCTTCTTTAAGCATACTCAACAATGCACCAATCATGTCTTTTTCTAGATCATTGTAAGCCATCTCATGTTTCTTTAACTCATATGAACACAACATCTCATGTATTTCATAGCTTACACAACTAATGACAATCATGAACATGTATAATTAAGCACTTTAAACCTCAAAAGTTGAAAAATTTTCTAAGTGGCATTTCAACAAACACTTAGTGGGCAAGAATTTTCAAAGTACAAGTTTTTACACATTTCTTGAACAATCATCCCAAAATTTCTCATCATACAGTCTAAGCATGTAGAATATCCATCAAATATATCAATTTCATCATTCAACACTTCTTACTACACAAAATTTCAAAATCCTCTTCTCTTTCAAAAACTCTCCTCATACGAATAGACTCAATCCCTTCCTAATTTCACATTCAAGGCTTATTGACATGCACATTCGTATTCATAATCGAAAATCCAAACATTTCTACACATAAACCCTAGAAATTTAACTTCAAAGAAATTAGGGAGGAGTGGAAAAGTACTTACCATTTTCACTTAATAAGTGAGAAGAGAGCGGAGAGAGAATTCCGGTGGTTTTTCCGGCGGCCGGAGGCGGTGGAAAGTGGGGGCAGGGAGACGGGAGTGTGTGATGAGTGAAAAGGGGAAGAATGAGTGGAGAAAGAAGAAAGGGGAAGAAAAAGGGCAGAGAGCCCGCAATTTGCATGAAAACACGGGCGTGTTTTTATGCACTTGCCCGTGTTTTTCTGCAAATTTCCGGTTCGACTTACCTGGACCCGATTTTTTTTCGGTTCAACTTCATAAAAACACGGGCGTGTTTTTATGCTTCCGTCCGTGTTTTCCTGCCAAATTTCAGCTCTCTGGACAATTTTCTTCTTTTCCATACTTAGCCAATTTTTTTGCTTCTTTCACCTTTCCTTCCATACTTAGCCAAATTTCCTCATTGTTTCTTACCTTACCATACTTTCCAAGCACATATGCATATGATTCAAGCCCAACTCCAATATAAATAATGAAGCATAACTCAATACTCTCATGAAAAATCAAATAATCAAAATCACAAAAAGAACAAACAACAACCACAAATAATCAACAAAAACAATAAGAACACAACAAATTAACAAATAACAAAACACCAAAGCACTCAATGGATTCAATCAACAAACACATACAAGTTACGCTACGACGCATCCCCCCAAACTTAAATCTTGATAGAGGAAAGAATTAAGTTTGTGAAAGTAGTGAAACTTATCCTTGACGCATCCAACGTAGCGCTTCTCGTAATCCATTCTTCATTCCATCCACTAGAGTGTAAACCTACACCACCAAAACACGAACAACACATGAAAACAACAATAAAAGAAAATCCTACTATACTACTAATAAAAATGAGTTTAAGAGTGAAGAGTATCCACATACACTATCTCCTTTTGAGAAGGAGATAGGTAATGTTTAACCCGATGCCCATTAACTACGAACTCATCATTTGGCCCCTTGAGTTTCAATGTATGTCCTCCGATTACCTCCAACACCTCAAATGGGCCCATCCATTTCGACTTAAGCTTTCCCGGAAATAACTTCAATCTTGAATTAAACACTAGCACCTTATCCCCGGGGGCAAATGTCTTTTATTTAATCTTGGCATCGTGCCACTTTTTCACCTTCTCTTTATAAATGGTTGAGTTTTCGTATGCTCTTTCACGAAATTCTTCCAACTCTACCATTTTTAGCAACCTTTCTTGTCCGGCCTCCCCTTCATTTATGTTGAGCCTCTTGATTGCCCATAACGCCCGATGCTCCAACTCAACGGGGAGGTGACAAGCTTTCCCATACACCAACTGATATGGAGAAACACCAAGAATTGTTTTGAAAGCCGTCCTATATGCCCATAAGGCATCATCAAGCTTTTCAGCCCAATCTTTCCTTCCCCCATTGATCGTCTTTTCCAACACTAACTTGATTTGGCGGTTTGAGACCTCCGCCAAACCATTTGCTTGGGGATGGTAGGGAGTGGCTATTCGGTGTTTAACTCCGTATTTCTTCAACAGTCCTTCCATCAATTTGTTCACGAAGTGTGAACCCCCATCACTTACCAAAGCTCTTGGGACTCCAAATCGACTAAAGATGTTCTTTTTCAAGAATTTTTGCACCACAAAAGCATCATTAGTCTTGGTGGGGATCGCCTCCACCCACTTGGATACGTAGTCCACCGCCAACAATATGTATAGATACCCTTGAGACGAAGGAAATGGTCCCATAAAATCAATGCCCCAAACATCAAAAATCTCCACTTCAATTCCTAATCCCATGGGCATTTCATCTCTTTTACCTATTCCTCCAACCCTTTGGCACTTATCACATTTTTCAACAAATTTCTTGGCATCTCCAAACAAAGTGGGCCAAACAAAACCCGATTGAAGAACTTTTGCTCCCGTCTTGTGATGGCTAAAGTGCCCACCACAAGGAGATGAATGGCAAAGTTCTAAAATCCCCTCAATTTCTTCATTGGCGACGCACCTTCTAATGACTCCATCCGCACAAATTTTAAATAAGAAGGGCTCATCCCACACATACTTCTTCACCTCAACATAAAATCTCTTCATTTTGTACTCATTAAGAAGCGTGGGCTTAATTCCGCATGCAAGATAGTTGACATAGTCGGCGTACCAAGGAGGCGAACTTATCATTAGAGCACACACTTGTTCAACCTCCACCTTAAGGATTTCCTCGTCCGGGAACACCTCACTAATTGGAGTCAAATCTTCATCCCCCTCTTCTCTTTCTAGCCTAGATAAGTGATCGGCTATCACATTTTCAACCCCTTTCTTGTCTTTGATCTCCACATCGAACTCTTGTAGAAGCAATATCCATCGAATCAATCTTGGCTTCGCGTCCTTTTTGTTCATTAGATACTTGATGGCCGCATGATCCGTGAATACTATAGTTCGTGTGCCAACTAAATAGGGGCGAAACTTCTCAAAGGCGTAGACAACCGCTAAAAACTCCTTTTCGGTGGTTGTATAGTTGACTTGGCACGAATTCAATGTTTTTGAGGCATAATAGATAGCCCTAAACTTCTTCTCCTTTGTTTGCCCAAGTGCAACTCCGATGGCTTGATCACTCACATCGCAATGCAACTCAAAGTGCATACTTCAATCCGGAGCTACAAGAATGGGGGATGAGATTAAAGCTTCCTTTAGTACCTGAAAAGAAGAAAGACACTCTTCATCAAACTTAAATGTACTTTCCTTTTCAAGAAGCTTACAAAGAGGTTTGGCAATTTTTGAAAAATCTTTAATAAAGCGGCGATAGAAGCCCGCATGGCCTAAGAACGATCGAACTCCTTTCTCACTGGTAGGAGGAGGAAGACGTTCTATGGCTATGACCTTTGCTCTATCTACCCTCAAACCATGCCCTGATATGTGGTGCCCAAGCACAATTCCGTCAGTGACCATAAAATTGCACTTTTCCCAGTTGAGTACAAGGTTTGTTTCCTCACAACGCTGCAACACAATAGACAAGTTAGTTAAGCACAAGTCATATGATGATCCATAAATGGAGAAATCATCCATAAAAACCTCCATGATGTTCTCAATTAATCCACCGAAAATGGCCATCATACAACGTTGAAACGTGGCTGGAGCATTGCACAAACCAAATGGCATCATCCTAAATGCAAATGTGCCATATGGGCAAGTGAATGTTGTTTTCTCTTGATCCTCCGGGGCTATTAGAATTTGATTGTACCCAGAATAACCATCGAGGAAACAATAGTACTTGTGTCCCGCCAATCTATCGAGCATTTGATCAATGAATGGTAGTGGAAAATGGTCTTTTCGGGTGTTGTCATTGAGCTTTCTGTAATTAACACAAACTCTCCAACCGGTGATAGTCCTCGTGGCAATTGTCTCATTAGTATCGGACCTCACGATGGTCATACCACCCTTCTTTGCTACCACATGCAAAGGGCTCACGTATGGACTATCACTAATTGGAAAGATGATACCCGCATCAAGCCATTTCAACACTTCCGTTCTTACAACTTCTTGCATTATAGGATTAAGACGACGTTGGTTTTGCACACAAGACTTATCCTCTTCAATTAAATGAATTTTATGCATGCATAGAGAGGGGCTTATACCTTTCAAGTCTTTAATGGACCACCCTATGGAAGATTTGTGCTCTCTCAAAACTCTCAACAATTTCTCCACTTTCAAATCATTCAAAGATGAGGATACGATTACCGGATACGTTTCATTCTCTCCCAAGTATGCATACTTTAAGTGATCCGGTAAAGGCTTTAGCTCCACCTTTTTCTCAACTTTTTCCTCCTCTTTGGGCCCATCATCAAGCCTCTTTTCAAGTGCTTCTCTTGCTTCTTCCGATGTAAGTTCACTACATGAATTTAAATAATGAAAATTATCAATTATCTCATCATCATCAAAGCAACAAGAAAAGTTAGAAAAATCAAGAGAGTAAGAATTGCTCATTATTGATTCCAAATGATCCTTGGAATGGAATCAATGTAGATGTTCTTCAACAATATCATTCAACACATCAATTCGCCTACATTCTCCTTCCCCACTAGGATACCTCATAGCTTCCTTCAACGAAAAGATCACTTTTTCTTCATTAACTCTAAGGGTTAACTCCCCTTTCTCCACATCAATCAAAGCCTTTCCCGTGGCTAAAAATGGACGTCCAAAGATTAATGGAACATTTGAATCTTCGTCCATATCTAACACCACAAAGTCAACGGGAAATACAAATTTGCCAACCTTCACCAATACATCCTCCACAATCCCTTTCGGATATGTCATAGATCTATCGGCCAATTGAAGGGTGACCGATGTAGGTTTCACTTCTCCAATACCCAACTTCTTGAAGATTGATAGAGGCATCAAGTTGATGCTTGCCCCCAAATCACATAGAGCCTTATAGCTTTCATGTTTGCCCATCTCACACGGGATGGTAAAACTTCCCGGATCTTTCAACTTGGGAGGAAGCTTCTTTTGCAAGATGGCGCTACACTCCTCCGTGAGGTTCACCGTTTCATGATCACCCAAGCTCCTCTTCTTTGCCAAGATATCCTTCAAGAATTTTGCATAGTTGGGCATTTGTAGAAGTGCATCCGCGAAGGGGATGTTGATGTGTATTTTTTCAACATATCCACAAATTTAGCAAATTTCTCATCCAATCCTTTCTTCAAACATCTTTGTGGAAATGGGATGGCTACGGGTAACTTGGGAATTCCCCATTCATCTCTTTCAAACCCTTCTTCTTTCTCTTTTCTCTTTGCTTCCTTGCACTTCTCCCATTTCTTAGGAGATTTCGCTTCTTCCTCTTTGTCGAATGGAGGGATCACTTCATCATTTTTAGCATCATGAGTCTCTTTCTCTTTCCCTTTTTCAACCTCAACTACCATAGGCTCTTGTTCACAATCTACCTCATCATCTTCCTTGGGCATCGGAGGCTCATCATATTTTGTTCCACTTCTAAGCACGATAGCCTTGCATTGCTCCTTAGGATTGGTAATGGTAGTAGACGGAAACTTCCCTTGTTGATGAACATCCCCCTTTTCACTTGCAATTTGACTCAATTGTGTCTCTAGTGCTTTAAACCTTCTATCATTCACTTCATCCTTTTGCCTTTTCTCTTCCCTATCTTGCTTAATAAATTCAAACATTTTGCTCAATTGATCCTCAACTGTAGGCTTTCCTTCATTGTTTTGAGCCTTAGCTCCCGGATTAATCCCCGGTGGAAGTGTAAGAGCATTACTTTGATTTCCATATGACAAGTTATCAAACCTCCGAGGTTGTTGAAAATTTCCACCAAAATTCCCTTGACCAAATCCTCCTTGCCTAGGTGGGTATCCTCCTCCTTGGTGCCCAAAATTCCCTCCATAGTTTCCTTGAAAGTTCCTTCCTTGCATGTAGGCGACTTCCTCAAGTGACATCTCGGGTTGGCACCAATTCTCTTGACCTCCCATACTAGATGAAGATCCTTGTTGAGGCATTTGGATAGACAATTTACTCATTGAGCTTTGAGTAGGTTGATTCATCACAGGCAAAGAATTGGAGATAATTGCATATTGACATTCATTCTCTTAAGTATCTCCGTGATTGCTTTCTCCGTCACATCTTCCTTTGGTGCTTCCACTTGTTTTACTTGTTGCATGCAAATCTCCTCCATCTTAGCTATCCTTTCCATCTCATAACTTCCCGCTACACGATTCATAGGCCACTGTCCCGAATTTAAAGCAATCTCCTCACATATAGCCATGGCTCGTTCCGGTGTTTGCCCCAAGATAGAACCCCCTGCGGATGCATCAAGTAGAATCCTCAAATTCCCATCTAATCCCGCATAGAAAAATCTAATTTGTTGATCGAGAGGAAACCCATGTCGAGGACATTGTCTCAACATATCTCGAAATCGATCCCATGCCTCACTAAATGTCTCCATTGGCATTTGCTTGAATTGTATGATCAAGCTTTTCAAGTGTAGCATCTTAGATGGTGGGAAGTATTTGTTCAAGAACCTTTGGGCCAGATCATTCCATGTATTACACGCTCCCCTAGGGATTGTGTTATACCAAGCTCGTGCACGATCACGGAGAGAGAAAGAGAAAAGCCTCATCTTCACAATATCATCACTCACTCCGTTGATCTTAATGGTGTTGGCTACCTCCACAAATTGAGACAAGTGAGCATTTGGGTCTTCCGTTGCACCGCCCCCAAATTGATTTGCTTGGACCATATTAATCAACCCCGTTTTGATCTCAAAGTTGTTGACATTCAATGGCGGCCCCATAGCATAATTTCCCACTTTTGGTTGGAAATGATCTCTAATATTCATGCTCCATGATGTCCTTGAACTTGAGGTTGTTGCACCATCGGAGGAACTTGTGGAATATTTCTAGCCTCTTGTTATGCTACCAATTGTTGGATAATGGCTTGCAACTGTTGATTGTGTAAGTGCACCTGGTGGAAATTTGCTTGTTGCATAAGCTCCGGATTCACTTGAACACCTTGAGCATTTTCCGCACCATGATGGATATTTTGCCCATTTCCTTCTTCATCAACACCATTGCCATTAGCTCCTTGATCCATTTCGTCCTCCTTTGAATATAACAACTCTCTCCTTCTTCTTCGTAAGGTGGCCTCTAACTCCAAATCCAAAGGCTCGATAGAATGAGACCTGGAACGAGTGTGCATACATCTACAAGATTTACCAAGTTAGATAACTCAACAACCAAATTAAAAAAAAACAAATAAAAAGAAAGCAAGTAAAAGTACTCCTAGCAAAGCTAATTAAACGCGAACTCGTTACTCTCAAGATTTAACTCTCCCCAAGCAACGGCGCCATGAACTTTAAGCCAATTTCGGTATAATTGCGCAAGGTAAGCGTACCTTATCGTGTAGTTATTGACCCAGTTTAATTATCGATCAAAGGGAGAGTTCAATCCGAGGTGTATCCGGATTCATTTTTAACCATGCTTTATAGGAGTGATCGGGTTTGTGAGTTGTAGAACGAAAATACAAATTATCTAATCAAGTAGCAAGTAAACTAACTAACAACTAAATGAGATTGATGCAAGAGACAAATAACCAAGAATGAGAATAAAGTGAAAGGTGAATATTCTAAAGAGGAGCAAGACTAACCACATTCAAGATTAAGGGTATTATATAGACTTGTTAGATTTCAAATGACAATTATCAATGATAAATGGACTAGAAGCAATCACAAAGGTTCCCCTAATCCCTATGGCCAAGGTAATTAGGATCTAAACTCATTACAAGTTTTTAAGCACAAAAGATTGTCCCTTACTCTCAATTCCCTCAAGGGTACTATGATTATAAGATTGGTTCTTCTCACTCAATTAATAACCTGCTTAGATCCATTAACTAAATGTCCTCACATGAATGTTCTAAGTATATAAAGATGCTACCACATACTTCATATACTAACATACACTCTTCATACTATAACATGATTCAATCAAAACCCTAGTTACAATATCGGAATGGCCATCCTAACATCATAAATAGTGATTTCAATCACACACATCATAATGCAAATAAAGTGAATCATAAATCATGTAAGAAATTCCATCTATCATATCAAAATACGATTAAAATCCAACAAATCCACAAAGCCCTAATCCATCTTGTGGCTAGCCTCACTAGAGGTCTAGCCAACAATAAACATTATGAACACATCCATAAAATGCTTACATGCATCCATTGTTTCAATCACAAGTCAAAAATACTACAAGTGAAAAGTATAATATCTTCCCTTCTTGAGGTAGGTTGGATATCTTCCTTCACTTGTAAGATCAAACTCTCAATCCTCTATCCTCAATAGCTTGGTGATGAAAGAGTGAAGAAAATGGA
The DNA here is from genome assembly GCA_023678885.1 of Pogostemon cablin. Lineage (NCBI taxonomy): Eukaryota > Viridiplantae > Streptophyta > Magnoliopsida > Lamiales > Lamiaceae > Pogostemon > Pogostemon cablin. The sequence continues at coordinate 14,525,869 of CM042961.1, read as the reverse complement.
GTTGATGGATGGTGAGATGGTGGATGGATGATGATGAAGGTGTAAATTGTATAGAATAGTGTGTGTAGTGTGTTCTTGGAAACTCCCCTTGCCAAAATCTGCCTCCAAAAGTTGATGTTGGGGGTATTTATACCCCCAACCCACCTGGAAATCGCATGAAGGTGAAAAAACGACTTTTGGCCAAAAGTGCAAGAAAACACGGGCGTGTTTTCCTGCATCTGCCCGTGTTTTCTTGCAATTTTTCAGCATTCTGTAAGTTTTAGCACCTGCAGAAAAACACGGGCAATGCATAAAAACACGGGCGTGTTTTTATGCATTTTGATTAATTCTTTATTTTCTTCAACTTTCTCCTTTCTTCATACTTTTTCTCACCATTTATCTTCAAAATCACCTATTCAAAGAAATGAAAATCATCATCATCAATATCCCAAAAATACTATATACAAAAGATGTAAAAATTACGGAATAATGTAACAAAAGACACATAAAAACAACACAAAATCTAGGTGAATTAGACGACAATCAGTATCCTCCTCCTTGGTGCCCAAAATTCCCTCCATAGTTTCCTTGAAAGTTCCTTCCTTGCATGAAGGCAACTTCCTCAAGTGACATCTCGGGTTGGCACCAATTCTCTTGACCTCCCATACTAGATGAAGATCCTTGTTGAGGCATTTGGATAGGCAATTTACTCATTGAGCTTTGAGTAGGTTGATTCATCACAGGCAAAGAACTTGGAGATAATTGCATATTGACATTCATTCTCTTAAGTATCTCCGTGATTGCTTTCTCCGTCACATCTTCCTTCGGTGCTTCCACTTGTTTTACTTGTTGCATGCAAATCTCCTCCATCTTAGCTATCCTTTCCATCTCATAACTTCCCGCTACACGATTCATAGGCCACTGTCCCGAATTTAAAGCAATCTCCTCACATATAGCCATGGCTCGTTCCGGTGTTTGCCCCAAAATAGAACCCCCTGCGGATGCATCAAGTAGAATTCTCAAATTCCCATCTAATCCCGCATAGAAAAATCCAATTTGTTGATCGAGAGGAAACCCATGTCGAGGACATTGTCTCAACATATCTCGGAATCGATCCCATGCCTCACTAAATGTCTCCATTGGCATTTGCTTGAATTGTATGATCAAGCTTTTCAAGTGTAGCATCTTAGATGGTGGGAAGTATTTGTTCAATAACCTTTGGGCCAGATCATTCCATGTATTACACGCTCCCCTTGGGATTGTGTTATACCAAGCTCGTGCACGATCACGGAGAGAGAAAGAGAAAAGCCTCATCTTCACAATATCATCACTCACTCCGTTGATCTTAATGGTGTTGGCTACCTCCACAAATTGAGACAAGTGAGCATTTGGGTCTTCCGTTGCACCGCCCCCAAATTGATTTGCTTGGACCATATTAATCAACCCCGTTTTGATCTCAAAGTTGTTGACATTCAATGGCGGCCCCATAGCATAATTTCCCACTTGTTGTTGGAAATGATCTCTAATATTCATGCCTCCATGATGTCCTTGAACTTGAGGTTGTTGCACCACCGGAGGAACTTGTGGAATATTTCTAGCCTCTTGTTGTGCTAGCAATTGTTGGATAATGGCTTGCAACTGTTGATTGTGTAAGTGCACCTGGTGGAAATTTGCTTGTTGCATAAGCTCCGGATTCACTTGAACACCTTGAGCATTTTCCGCACCATGATGGATATTTTGCCCATTCCCTTCTTCATCAATACCATTGCCATTAGCTCCTTGATCCATTTCGTCCTCCTTTGAATATAACAACTCTCTCCTTCTTCTTCGTAAGGTGGCCTCTAACTCCAAATCCAAAGGCTCGATAGAATGAGACCTAGAACGAGTGTGCATACACCTATAAGATTTACCAAGTTAGATAACTCAACAACCAAATTAAAAAAAAACAAATAAAAAGAAAGCAAGTAAAAGTACTCCTAGCAAAGCTAATTAAACGCGAACTCGTTACTCTCAAGATTTAACTCTCACCGGCAACGGCGCCTTGATGTTTTAAGCCAATTTTGGTATAATTGCGCAAGGTAAGCGTACCTTATCGTGTAGTTATTGACCCAGTTTAATTATCGATCAAAGGGAGAGTTCAATCCGAGGTGTATCCGGATTCGTTTTTAACCATGCTTTATAGGAGTGATCGGGTTTGTGAGTTGTAGAACGTAAATACAAATTATCTACTCAAGTAGCAAGTAAACTAAATAACAACTAAATGAGATTGAAGCAAGAGACAAATAACCAAGAATGATAATAAAGCGAAAGGTGAATATACTAAAGAGGAGCAAGGCTAACCACATTCAAGATCAAGGGTATTAAATAGACTTGTTAGATTCAAATGACAATTATCAATGATAAATGAACTAGAAGCAATCACAAAGGTTCCCCTAATCCCTATGGCCAAGGTAATTAGGATCTAAACTCATTACAAGTTTTTAAGCACAAAAGATTGTCCCTTACTCTCAATTCCCTCAAGGGTACTATGATTATAAGATTGGTTCTTCTCACTCAATTAATAACCTGCTTAGATCCATTAACTAAGTGTCCTCACATGAATGTTCTAAGTATATAAAGATGCTACCACATACTTCATATACTAACATACACTATCCATACTATAACATGATTCAATCAAAACCCTAGTTACAATATCGGAATGGCCATCCTAACATCATAAATAGTGATTTCAATCACACACATCATAATACAAATAAAGTGAATCATAAATCATGTAGGAAATTCCATATATCATATCAAAATACCATTAAAATCCAACAAATCCACAAAGCCCTAATCCATCTTGTGGCTAGCCTCACTAGAGGTCTAGCCAACAATAAACATTATGAAAACATCCATAAAATGCTTACATGCATCCATTGTTTCAACACAAGTAAAAAAATACTACAAATGAAAAGTAAAATATCTTCCCTTCTTGAGGTAGGTTGGATATCTTCCTTCACTTGTAAGATCCAAATCTCAATCCTCTATCCTCAATAGCTTGGTGATGAAAGATTGAAGAAAATGGAGTTGATGGATGGTGAGATGGTGGATGGATGATGATGAAGGTGTAAATTGTATAGAATAGTGTGTGTAGTGTGTTCTTGAAAACTCCCCTTGCCAAATCTGCCTCCAAAAGTTAATGTTGGGGGTATTTATACCCCCAACACTCCTGAAAATCACATGAGGTTGAAAAAATGACTTTTGGCCAAAAGTGCAAGAAAACACGGGCGTGTTTTCCTGCATCTGCCCGTGTTTTCTTACAATTTTTCAGCATTCTGTAAGTTTTAGCACCTGCAGAAAAACATGGGCATTGCATAAAAACACGGGCGTGTTTTTATGCATTTTGATTAATTCTTTATTTTCTTCAACTTTCTCCTTTCTTCTTGCTTTTTCTCACCATTTATCTTCAAAATCACCTATTCAAAGACATGAAAATCATCATCATCAATATCTCAAAAATACTATATACAAAAGATGCAAAAATTACGGAATAAGGTAACAAAAGACACATAAAAACGACACAAAATCTAGGTGAATTAGACGACAATCAGTCATCGGGAGAAAAGTTCATGGAGAGCATTGAGAAAATGACAAAGGTACGTCTCACCACTTTTTGCAAACTTAATTCGCCACTTGTTTCGATTTAAGTTTGGGGGGATAGTGCGTGGTGTGACTTTGTTTATTAGTGGGGCGATGAACCATATGTATTATGTTATCTTGTATTGTCTTGCAAAATAGTCAATTTTGAAATTTTTCTCATGAGTTAGTTTAGTTTTGGTATGATTGGTGGTGTTTTAAGTACATTTCAATCCATTTTTTATCATAATTATGGTTTGAATGATATTTTGAAATGTTTTAAGCACAAAAAGGGTGTTTGAGAAGTTGGAAAACAGGGCAAGAATGAGGTAAAGTGTGAAAAAGTTGGAAAACAGGGCAAAAATGCTACATGGGCCGTGCTCCACACACGGCCCTGTAGCATATGGCCGTGTAGTGACATCAGGACATGCTACTCGGCCAGGGATTTGGCCGAGCTCCAAGCTCGAGCCGTGCAGGGTTTGTTCCAGTTTTTTTAAAAGGGGTCGATCCATACTCATTCCACACGCCCCCTCCATCCGTACACACTTTCTTTACACTTGTTTATCTCTCCAAGCACACGAATCATTACCCGAGGTTAGTTTGGAGTCATTGTGAGTGAAATTCTTCAATTTTGCACATCCAAAACACATCTCTAATTCCAAGTATTGAAAGGTATGATTACTTTGAACCTTAACTTGTGAATTTAGATATGAATTGATTTAATTGATACATGAGTTTTGTTATAGTGTGAATTTTATATGCTTTATTGAGTGAATATCATACATGTTTCAATTTGATTTTAGAATAAAGTTGAATTAGGGTTCATGAGGAGTAATTTAGGGATTGTGTGAGAATCATGACTTTGAGAAATTGTGTTGTGCTAATTGATGAATTACATGAGTATAGTGTTTATTTGTGAGGAATTAGACTTAGATATTGAGGATTTGGGCATGAGGCTATGTAAATTGTATGTTGAAAAGATGTTTAAATTTTGTGCATGCCAAGTGTTCGATGAAATGTCTAAGAGAGAATTTCGTTGGAATTTGAAGAACATATGTGAATAAGGTTTGATGATGATGTAAATTGGAATACATGTGTGAAGGTATGAATAAGAATTGAGTTATGAATGATAGTTAATTGAGATGAATGATGGTGAAGTGCATATTATGTCTAAGTTTGAAGTTTTAATGATATGAATGAGCTATGTTGATGCATAATAGGTTCCATACTAAGTTGAAAAACTAGGGTGGAATTCAATTAGGTGCATTAACATTCTTATAAAGGTCATTGATTATAACTTGAGAATTATTATTTTGTAGATGGCCGAGAGGAGAGTTAGACCCAGGAATGAGGACTTCATTGTGATAACCGATCCAAGGGAGTTGGCTAATTTGGATGCATAGTTGACTATAGAAGGAATACATCCGGATGATTTTGGGGTTGAGTTTGAGGATTATTGGGGAAAGTTCGTGCTTCGCTGGCAAACGTTAGCTCCAAAGATCAAGCCCACTCATTTCCAAGATACGGAGACAATGAGAGGATTAGGAATTGAGGAGGACTTGAGGAAGCTTTTCAGATTTGCACAAATGGAAGCATTCTTTGACAAGAGGCCACCAACCTATTACCATTTAACTGCTGAGTTCATGAGCACGTTGCAAGTGAAGAAGGATCAGAATGGGTTTTCTCTGTGGGTGATATTTCAGTTGGATAATGTGTTGAGAGAAAAGGTCCCGTTGGCTATTTTGAATGAGTGTTTTGGGTGCCCACCATATAAATTTCATCAGAGCTTTATGCATGAGGCACTTTCAATCAGCAGGATTGGTGGAAGAGCTTAGTGAATGATGGGACGGAGAGAGCAGGATATGTTCCCAGTGCTTCAAAGGGAATGGAAATTCGGAACCCCGTGATGAGATACTTAGAGAAGATTTTTTCGAACACCATCTTAGGGAGGTTCGAAGGTGGATCCGTGGGAGAGAAGCAGCTCTATATTATGTATTGCATATACAATGACCTACCTTTGAATGTTGCATCACATTTTGTGCAACATGCGGAAAGAGTTGCAAAGAGACAAACATCTCAGGGTTTTATGTTAGGAGGTATGATCACCATGATAGCTCAAGGCTTTGGAGTCAATCTTGCAGGTATGGAGAATAGAATGGTGAGTGAGGGGTTGAACTATCAACAGTTGATGAGGATGGAGTTCTTGTCAATGGTTGGGAATTAATACTGTCTGAGGCAGGAAAATGAAGCTCCATTTCCTTTGCCAGCTCCAGAGCTCAAGACCTCGGTAGCATCCTTCGAGATTGGCTATAGAAATTCAACTCGCTTGAGCTTGCATTCCATTAACCGCTCTTTCCTCGACCACCACTTATTCCTTTTTATCAAGTAAGTTCCCAACACTTCTTCAAGCTCTCTTTTGTACCTAAGACATTGAGAAGAATGAATAGGTAAAACAAAGTCAATATAAACAATATTTTGAAATTCAATGCAACTTGAAGAGTTAAAAGATGTAGAAATGCTCATTTCACTCCCAAACTCATCATCAAGTGCTCTTAGACCTTGTTCCACTTCATCGAATTCATACTCATCACTTGATTCTTCATCTTAACTTGAATTTTTCTCATCAACAAGAGACAAGAAATCTTGGATAATCTCTTCATTCTCAAAGCTCTCTTCTACCTTAGGCTCTTTACTCCTCTCACTTTCCTGCTCTAAGCTTTCTTTTACCTTGTCTTCCTTATCCTCAATAAGCTCAGCATCTCTTGAGTCTTCTTCATAATCCCCCGAACACTCTTCTACATCTAATTCTTCTTCAATATTTTCATCAAAATTATCCATTTCATGAAGAGTGTTCCGTTCTTGTATCATTTGACTCAATTTAGCGTTCAATGGCCTCAAATCTCCTCTCCTCTTGCTCAACTTTTCTCTTTCCTTCTTTCAAGGTTGATGTACCTATCAAGAAGAATAAGTAAGAACAAAAAATTTTCAAAGCAAATATAAAAACAAAAATAAGAAAAAAAATATCCTAAGTAAAGCTAACAAATCCAAACACATTGCACCGAAGTCTTTCTCCCCGACAACGGTGCTATGAACTTGTCTCAATTTTAGTATAAATTGATAAGAGTAAGCGTACTCTATCGTTGTGTGTAGACGTGGTGACCAAGTGCAAAATTTATAATATCGAACCCAAGGGAGAAAGTGTATATATTCATATTCGAAAGATGTTTCACTTTAGAATGACTAATCAATAAAGAAGAGGGAGTGATTAACACTACAAACTACCTAAGAAAACAATTAAAGGATAGAAAATATACATATGAGATGGATAATGGGTGATGGTGAGCAATCTAAGAAGTATGTAAGGCAAGCAATATAATGGAAAAGGCTCATGTAGATTCACGCACACACATGCTTTGAAGGTCATCATGTTATGATATTAAGGGCAATCACTTATGTACCCCTAATCCCTATGGCCAAGGCAATTAGGTTCTCAACTCTTTTACAAGTTTAAATCTCCTAAGATTGTGTCTTACTCTCTATTCCCATGAAGGTACTATGATCATAAGTTGGGTTCCCCTCACTAGTTCATCACTAATGTCCTATCATGAAGTTCTAAGCACAAGAAGGGTGTGGCTTACCTCCCCTCACACTAACTAAGTCATCTCGTACAATCAATGATTCAATTAAATCACTAAGCATAATATTGGAATGGCCATCCTAACACTATGAATAGAAAATTTAACCACACAAATCATACACGAAATGAGAATAAGCATTTATGATAGAAAATATTCATACAATTATTTCTTCGAACACGTGGTGTGCAAAATATACATTATTCTTCACCAATCATATTGCTAGCCTCACATGAGGACTAGCCACTCCAAATCATAATAAAATCAATATTGTCCATGGCATGCTCCAATGGAGCTAAATAATGAAGAAAACAACAAATCAAAGGTTGATGGGCTTCCCTTTTGAAGTTGGCCTTCTCTCCCTTCAACATGCTCCAATCTTCACTCCTTGATGTTCTTCCCTTCTTAGATTGGTGGATTAGTGGAATGGATGGATGGATTGAAGGATAGAGGAATGATATGGAAGATGGAAGATGGATGAAGGTAGAGGTGTAAAATGTGTAAAATGGTGTGATGTGTGTGGCACCCTTCAAATGTTGATATTGGGGGTATTATACCCCCTCAACACACCTGAAAATCGCACAAAGTTGTAAAACGCGATTTTGGCCAAAGTGCAAGAAAACACGAGCGTGTTTTCTTGCATCTGCCCGTGTTTTTCTGCAAAATTTCAGCATTCTGTATATTTTGGTCCCTGCACAAAAACACGGGCACTACATAAAAACACGGGCATGTTTTTATGTATTTTGGCCAATTTTCTATTTTCTTCAACTTTCTCCTTTCTTTATGCTTTTTATCACCATTTATCTTCATAATCACATATTCAAAGACATGAAAATCATCATCATCAATTTCCCAAAGTACTAAATACAAAAGATACAAAAATATGAAACAAAAGAATGAAAACACACACAAAAATGACATAAAATTTAGGTGAAAATAGCGACGATCAACCCCCCAAACTTAAAGTGTTGCTCGGGAAAATGATAAAACAATGGGAGAAATTTTCACCTAGAAAAAGATCTAACGAATATAAGCAATAACACATCGATAGCAATAATAACTACAACTTATGCTAAGTCAACCTACAACATTAAATTCATGACATGAGAAATTAACAAGTTCAATAAAAAGAGAATAAATTGTAATATAGTCCATTTTTCATCCAAGCCTCACATAGGATATCAATTTCACTCAACACTCTATGATTTAGGTAAAACAACACTCATCATTCGATTGGCTTAACTCGCTATAAGCTTGCTCGTGGACTACATTCACAAACCTCCAAAGTTTCAATCAATGATAAAAAAAGGTCTTTATATTCGGATGTAATGATAAGCTCTTTGGTAAGGTAGGAAGAATATGGATCATAGTGACTAATCAAGCGTAAGTAATCGAAGAGGTAGCTACTTTCTTCCATTCCTCCATTTTTTCTTTTCATCCTTTTTTATCTTTGTTGGTCACAAGCACTATTCATCATCTTTATCCTATGAATCGAGCTCCTCATGATGCATGCTTCCTTTCTTTGAAATTTTATTTTCTTGAGCATCTTGTTGTTGTTTGGTCCTTCTCTTGTTTTTAGGTTGCATGTGCATTCTTGCTTGTGCTCTTTTCATCCTTTTTCTTACTTGTTTACCATTTTCTTTCTTCTTTGGTTATCTCATCAAACATTTCTAGCCACCATCTCCTCAATTACTCACACAAAAGGGTACATATATAAGGCTCATGTGGGTAATCAAGGGTTGTTAAGTGCTAAATTCACAAGAAATAGGCTTATAAGCTCAAAGTGGTTGACTAGGGATGATGTTCACGGAATGGAAATATTTGGCAATGACTATAAATGACAAGGATGGTCTTAGATCATATCATTAATCTCCACTAATCAGGCTCGTTCCTATAGTCCTTGAGCAATTTCTAACTTATCAAACACAACCGATCCAATCATGAAGAAATACCATGTATGCACGGTTGAGGCTCAAATGCTCACAAGCTTATGCTCGGACCTTAAGGACTTATTACACCACATTCATTTCAAAATTAAATAAGTTAAGTAAAACATGTCACAATTTGAAAGTGTAGAGATTCTTAATCATAATTTATCATCACTTATCACAACAACATGTCATCACTCATATTCAAGAAAACGACTCACGACATCCCAAAACAAACCACCAAACAACCCTATACAAGAATAAAAATACAAACAAAACACATAAACAAAGACTCACCAAACAAGAAACAACACAACAACACATAATAAGCAAAAATGACCTTCCATCCATCAAAAGAAATTCAAGCATATATCCTCAATCATCCAATAACATGTAAGCTCAAGAATTTGCCACCTTATTCAAAAATAAGAAAAACTAATAAAGCAAGTAAACCTCCCAAGTACATAACACATGAAGTTTCATACTAATCCAAACAGTCCAAATCAAATCAAGTATATGCTAAGCAAATAGAAATGATGAGTATTAAAGTAAACTCCCTGAAAAAGGCATTTGGTAATGGAAATGGTTGGCATGAGCTTCCGGATTGCATGCACAACGAATCTCGACATTGATTTCCGAGCTCAATTCATGCTTCCACCACACTTTATTTGTGCTCAACAACTCATCAAAACCATTAGCACAACAATTACTAGCAAATAATGAACTAGCATACACTTCAACACAACCAAACGATCCAAAAGCATACCAATACTCATGAGAAAATTTTTTAAAATTTACCCAATTTTACAAGAAGACCTCTCTCTCAATATCATAATAAGCACACTCAAGTGGTGAGTCACCCATGTACTCTCTCCCCAAACTTAAATCGAAACAAGTTGAGAATTAAGTTTGCAAAAAGTGGTGGGACTTACCCTTGTAGTTTCCAACAATGAGTTTCTTGTAGAGAAGTATATGCATCACAACAATTCAAGGTATGTCCACCACGCACTATCCCCCTAAAAATAAGAGTTGAACTTTAAGTTTGCAAAAGTAGTGAGACGTACCTTCACACTTCAAATCGAGCACTTCTCTTATCTCCAATATGCATTCTCCTTACGAGCACAATCAACCTTCACACTTCAAATCGAGCACTTCTCTTATCTCCAATACACATTCTCCTTACGAGCACAATTAACCTACATACCAAAAATGCAAGAAAACTAAATTAAAGCATTTAAATGAAAGCATTAAAATAAATGATGGGTTGTCTCCCATCCAGTGCTAAGTTTAACGTCTTCAAGCCAGACGGGATATGGAGAACTCATCGGAATGGCCAAGGATATTGTTCGCTCTTACCATCAAATTTTAATCTTTGTGCTTCTTCCTCTATTAGGCATTTGTGGCAAGTAACAACCTCGGTAGCATCCTTCGAGATTGACTTTAGAAATTCAACTCGCTTGAGCTTGCATTTCATTAACCGCTCTTTTCTCGACCACCACTTATTCCTTTTTATCAAGTAAGTTCCCAACACTTCTTCGAGCTCTCTTTTGTACCTAAGGCATTGAGAAGAATGAATAGGTAAAACAAAGTCAATATAAATAATATTTTGAAATTCAATGCAACTTGAAGAGTTAAAAGATGTAGAAATGCTCATTTCACTCCCAAACTCATCATCAAGTGCTCCTAGACCTTGTTCCACTTCATCGATTTCATACTCATCACTTGATTCTTCATCTTCACTTGAATTTTTCTCATCAACAAGAGACAAGAAATCTTGGATAATCTCTTCATTCTCAAAGCTCTCTTCTACCTTAAGTCTTTACTCCTCTCACTTTCCTGCTCTAAGCTTTCTTTTACCTTGTCTTCCTTATCCTCAATAAGCTCAGCATCTCTTGAGTCTTCTTCATAATCCCCCGAACACTCTTCTACATCTAATTCTTCTTCAATATTTTCATCAAAATTCTCCATTTCATGAAGAGTGTTCCGTTCTTGTATCATTTGACTCAATTTAGCGTTCAATGGCCTCAAATCTCCTCTCCTCTTCCTCAACTTTTCTCTTTCTTTCTTCCCTTCCTTCTTCAAGCATTTTCATTATTTGACTTAATTGATCTTTCAATGAAGGTTTCCCTCATCATATGGTGGACACTCTTCTTGAAAATTTTCTCGGACATACCCGTTGTGCATACATGTTACATTCCCCATTTGATAATTGTGCATGTTCTACATTTGTCTCCCATTAAAGTTGAAAGTAGGTATTGAGTAGGCATTTTAAGGCTCATAGCTTGAAAGACTTGGTTGAAAACTTTGCCTTGTATCACTTCCATAAGCATATCTTCTAAGCATTTCCATCAAGGCATTATTTTCGGATGGAGGAGTAACCGTAAGAACTTGATTGTTGTAACAACTTGGTATGGAATAAGTATTTCATTGATACGGTTGAAATGTATTCACATTGTAAGTTCCTTGCCATCCCTCGTATATTCCATTATTGTAGCTGATCAGAGCTATTTTCACCTAGATTTTAGTGTCTTTTTATATGTGTTTTCGTATTATTTTATCCGTATTTTATGTGTTATTTGGTTGTGTTTTGTGTTTTTATTAAAATGTGTGTGAATGAGCTTAAACTTAAGATTTTCACTTTTTATTGGATGCTAGACATGATAAGAAAGATGTAGGAAAAAGTGGATCTAAATTCGGAGTTGAAACGAAGGAGAACGAGCCAAAACAAAATGTGAAAAACAGGGGCATGCACCAACACGGGCCGTGTACGGAACACGGCCCTGTAAGAAGTGGCCGTGTGCCGACATTAGAAGATCCAACACGACCACCCTGTGCCCGTGTTACAACACACAAGCCGTGTTGCAGTACACGAGCCGTGTTGCGTAACACGGCCCTGTAAGGGGAGGCCATGCGGCAGCATCAGAAGACACAACACGGCCACCTTGTGGCCGTGTTGCAAAGCACGACTCGTGCCGTGTAAAATCCTGCTGAAATTTCCAGATCCTTCTAGAAGCATCCATAGGGGTATAAATGCCCCTTTATTCAACAATTGAAAAAAGAGATCCGAAATTCCACCCTTCTACACACACATCACACACCATTTCTTCCATTTTCCACCATCATCTTCATCCACCTTCATCCATCTTGATCCATCTCCATCATCTCCATTAATTCTCCATCAAAACTTCATCCCTTCCATTGAGTGTGAGAGATCTCAAGAAATCAAGAGCTAGAGTTGGAGATCCATGAGTATTGAAGATTCTCTACAAGAAATTGCTAGGGAAGATTCACATCTCTTTTGATTTTCTTTTAGATTTAGACTATGGATATTTGTAATGAATCATTTATGTGTTTTGTTACCTTTATCATGTTAGGCTGATCCCTCTAGTGGGGTTAGGAACATGAAGAGCATATTAGATTTGTATTATCATGTGGATTAAATTGGTTTTGATTTAATTGATGTTGATTTCTATCCATGGAGTTTAATTGTCTTGATGTTGTGATGGCATGGTTTGTTATTCATAATTGATTATTGGTTTAATGGATTGTTGATCAATGAATTGATTTATGGTGATTAAATGCTATCATGATGTTCATGTATGTATTGCTTGGAGTGAGACGGAAACGACCCTCTATAGTATTAGGAAGGCATGAATAGACATTGAGTTTGGATTTGACCGAAAGGATATTTGAATTCAATGAGGGGAACCAATCCATTCGTTGGCCTTAGTACATAAAAAGGGAGAGTTTAATCTAACTAGTACCTAGATGGAAGGGGTTAATGTTGAGCTTTGATCTTAAGTGCTTTTGGGAGTCTAAAATGGATCAACAACCTTTGTAACCTGAAAGGTAGCTTAGGATACAATCATGATCACCCTTAGTCTACATCAACTGAGTTGAATTCCTTTTGCATGATAATATGAATCGAGTGTGCTTGGATATTTCTAATCCCATGTTTTCCATACTTGAACTTTAGCACCCATTTTCTTTACTTGTTATTCATCTTCACTTGTAATTTCTCTTATTTGCTATTTTTATTTACTTGCTACTTGCTTAAGTGGTAAATCAATCTCAAAACCCCCGATCATCTTTACAAAAACAACATGAATATGAGCTCACGTATATTGCTAGTCCGAACATAACTCCTTTGTGGATTGATAATTTTTCTTGGGATATACTACTACAACGATCGAGTATTCTTGCTCGTGAGTGCTACAAAAATAGGCAAATAAGAAAATGGCGATGTTGCCAAAGGGGAGTTTGATGGATTAGTCGAGTACTGCGTTATTGTTTTAGTTGTTCTTGATAAGGATTTATTTTATTTTATTTTATTTTATTTTTGTGTTTGTGGTCTCACTCTTTGCCTTTTCGTAGGTGTTTTATGATCACAAGATCAAAGGGAAATCAATCGATCATTCCTTTGAATTTAGAGATAGAAAAGACCGTACAACAAAGGAAGCGAGAGAGACGGAGAGCTAGAAAAGGAACAAATATGGAGAATCAACATGGAGAGAATGTTAATTATGACCCACCCCAAGATCCATTACAAGATCAAAGGGGGGTACAAGAAGGAGTGCAAGAGAATCAAGCGGAGATGTTTAGGAATTTCATTGCTCAAAATCAAGAATATATGCAATTGCTTGCCAATCAAGAAGCTCAAAGGATACTCCAACAACAAGAGGCACAACCACATGTTCGTAGAAATGTCCAAGAGATGGTTAATATGTTCAATAACCAAGCTATGCAAGGAAATGTGCAAATACAACAATAGTTGCAAAGGCCTAGAGCGATTTGGGATTACTTCCAACCGAGAGCCGTGCGCAATATGGTTCCTCCGGTTCAAGCCAATGATTATGAAATTAAGACCGGATTGATCAACATGGTCAAAGCAAATCAATTTGGGGGAGGTCCTCTTGAAGACCCGAATGCTCATCTAGCTACTTTCTTGGAAGTTGCGAATACCGTCAAGATGAAGGGAGTATCGGAAGATGCCATTCGTATGAGGTTGTTCTCTTTTTCTTTAAGGGACAAGGCTAAAGCATGGTACAATACAATTCCATTGGGAAGTTGTAATACATGGGAAGATCTTGAGCAAAAGTTCTTAAACAAGTATTTTCCTCCTTCAAAGACTCTCCAATTGAAAAGCCTTATCACTCAATTTAGGCAACTCCCGGATGAAAATTTTTATGAAGCATGGGAACGCTACAAAGAGATGCTCCGAAAGTGTCCTCAACATGATTTTCATGAGAATCAACAAGTGGCTTTCTTTTATCAAGGGTTGAATCAACAAAATCGGATGCATGTAGATGCCTCATCCGGAGGGTCTATATTTGGAGTGAATGCTATGAAAGCAATGGAAATTTTTGAAGATATTGCAATGAATGCTTATCAATGGCCTTCCGAGCGAGTAATGGGAAGTTGTGCATTTGGAACGATAGCTCAAGTGGAAAGTGTGCATAAAGTGAAGAGCGATGTGTTTCAAAGCCAAGGCATGAAAGAATTTAATGAAAGCATCAATGCTTTAACTAAGCAATTGAATTTGATCACTCAAGGAGTGAGTCAAGGGGAAAGTACGAGTACTACCTTGAACGAGAAGAGTAATTTGATGCAAAGGGAAGAGGATGTTGCTTATTTGGATAGGAGAAATTACCAAGAGAATTTCCAACATCAAGGGAATTTCCAAGGTAATTATCCCTCGAATCAAGAAAATTTTCATGGAGGAAATTATCAAGCTCCGAGAAAGCATGAAAATCTTTCTTATTCTAATTCTCAAGCCGCAGTGGCATTTCCTCCGGGATTCGATTCAAGTGCCAAGCCATTGAATGGAGAAGGGAAGTCATCATTGGAAGATATATTGCTAGCATTCATGAAAGATACAAGGGCTTACATGGAAAAGAGAGATGCTAAGCTTGAAGCTCAAATGGAAAAGAGTGAGGCAAAGCTTGAGGCTAGAATGGAGGAAAATGAGAAGAAATCCGATAATAGGATGAGAGCTTTTGAGTATCAAATGGGTCAAATTGCTTCTTCCGTGGGATCACAACACCAACAAGGAAAATTCCCATCTACCACGAAAATAAATCCAAAAGAGCATTGCATGTGCATAAAGGTGAAAGAGGATAGCTTGGTTGAAGAAGGGTTGGTGGATTGCACGGTGGATGTGTTGGATTATATACTAAAAGTCTAGCTTTAGTATGAACAATGTTATAACAATATTTGAAATGAGAATCATATGATCAAATGATTGCATCTTATAATTTATTTTATATGCATGATGCAATAGTCCATTTACTTTACACTGTAGACAATATGTTGTGCGACAACACGCAGAAGATCATATTATCGGTTTCCTTATAAAGTATAAACAGATGCTCACAACTGAGATAGACGGGGACTCTCTATCGGTATGGTTGTAGTGTGGTTTGGTATTAGCTTGTCTTGGCTATAAAATCACATTAGTGCACTTGTGTGTATTGAGCAGGACCGCCTGAGATCGTTCGACTTATACTGACTTATAGAAGAACTTGATCTCTGTTATTATGGAAGTCCGTGCTCTTAATCCCTATACAATAACCTCGACACGTAGGGCAGTATGTATTTCTTTGATTCAACAATGGGTGAGATTTATAAGTATTAAATCAACAAACTCGGTGAGTTGGAAAGTAGTGTTGTATCTATGGTGTATTGTTGATTGTAGAAGGAATCCATGTCCGACATAGGTTGATGATGTCCCCTTGAGGAGCTCATAAGGTTTATCATGTAAATCTTGCAAGTGGATTAATTTCCGGCATGATAATAAGGTTGAGTGGTACTACTCTCGGATGAGATATTAATTAATTTGAGTTGTCAGTAACTTAATTAATTAATGGACATTGTATATCTTAAACGTGGGGAGACCATCGGGCTTATAATAAGAAGGAGCCCAGAACATAATTTTGGGATTGGATGGGTAGTGCAGTAATAATATTTTAGTGGACTATATTATTATTATTGGATTTAATTAAAAGCTTTGGGCTAAGCTTAGTTAATTAAATTCAATTGAGGCCCAGCCCAATTTCTCCTCCTGGTCCCTGCTGTAGCCCAACTATATAAGTCATCTCAGCTCCTGTTAACCCTAAGTCAGTGCCTCATTTGACAGTTAGAAAAGAACATGAGCAGATTGAGAGAATCCTGCGGATTGTTGCCCACACAACAGCAGGATTCGACTTGGGACATATAGCAGAAGATTGAGAGGTGGTTCTCTGCAATGGTTCATCCTCTACATCAACCCAGAAGTACGGTAAACATTATTTTTGCTTCCGCTGATTTGTTTGCCTATTAATCCTAACGGATCACGTTGAACCGCACGATCCAATTGCCAACAATTGGTATCAGAGCGTTGGTTTCGTGGTGAAACGTGAACCGTAAGGTTGGGGTTTTTGTGATTATTTGATTATATGTTTTAATCTGGGATTAATCGCATGTTTTTGAAAGCATGTTTTAGGGTTTGAATAATTTTGTATTATTTAAGAAAATCCTCTGTATTCATGCTGCATTCATTATTGGCTGTACACTTTAATGCCTGCAAACTTCACACACGGATTCACTATGTGTGACGGGATCAACGTGAAAGAAAAAGACTTTCGTGTCATTGTCAATGATTGTACACGATGGACCCGATTCCCAATCGACCCAGAAGAAAGATGGATCTGTGCGAGTCAAAAGAAGGGGCTGTTGGTTCTGGTCGAAGCAGGCTGGTGGGCGGCGTGGAGCCTCCAGGCGACGATCGAGACCCGATGGACGACAGAGGCGCTGAATGGCGGTCTCTGTTCGATGTCCAAACTCCGATTGGGCTAAGGCAGTTTCCAGACGAGCCTGGGCTGAACGATGGGCTCTGGCCAGCGCGAGTGGAGAAAGACCAGTCAACTCTGGACAGATCGATAGCAGCGTCTGATGGGTGACAACTGACTGGCGACGGCTGGACGATTCGGGGCAGATCCAGGCGGATCGAGGCAGATCGACGAAGATCTGGCGGCGCTGCTGGTGGTTGTCGGCATGAAGCATCGTGCGACTGACGGAGTGGTGGCAGGCGGCACTTGGCGTCATGGCTACTGGATCTCTGTTGCACAGCTGGCGGCGGCAAGGTCAGCGATGGCAGGTGACTGGACAGCGCTGGAGGTGACGCGGGACTGACCGGCACTGACTTTCGATGGCCGGTGGCATCGGTCGGATCCAGTGGGCAATGGTTTGGCGATCATCTGTGACGATGTTTGGGGTGTGCATTGTGCGCGGCCGCGCGGCGGCGTTGGACTCCATCGCGTCTCGCCGGTGTGACGCGTTTTGCCGATCCGAAAAGTCTGCATGCGCGACTGTTGGTCGGCGATAGCGCGGCAGGCGGGCACGGCTGTCGAGCTCGAATCACTGACGGCTGTCGGTGCGGCTCCGATTGGCTGTCGACGGTGGCTGCTGGGAGCAAGGGTCTGCTGGTTCTGGGCGGCGGCGGCAGCATCACTTGATATCGCCGTGTTTGTGGCTTGGCAGATCTGTTGCGGCTGTAGCAATAGCGCAGCAGGATGGGTCTTGGGCTGTCTCTATTGGGCCCATTTTTTATTACATGAAAATGGGCTGTTGGGCCTATTTTATGGATGATGGGCTGCACAATTTTATTGCTGGACTTATCTGCTGCTTGGGCTTGCACTTGAGGCTGCTCTAATTTTAATTTGGTTTTGGGCTAGTGGGCTCAATTTTAATTAAAATGGTTATGGGCTGTTATTTTAATTAATTGTGGGTTGTTGTTGGGCCAAGGTTAAATATTGGGCTAGACCTTAATGAAGAAATTGGCAGGGTAAATGGGCTTAATTATTTTATTAATGGGTTGCTCATTTTATGCTAATAAAGTTTGGGTCAGCTGGGCCTATTTAATTGATCCAACATTTTATACAATTAATTAATGTTATATAACTGATTAATTGATTTAATTATCAATTATTGTTGTATATGTGAAAGGCATGTTCTATGTGATTTATTTATTTAAATTGTTGTGAATAGAAGCATGTTAAGTTGTATATTTTATTCTGAAATATTATATGCATGTTAAAAACCCTCGGTATTAAATAACTAAGTGGGAGAGGAGATTGGTAATTAATTCCCACGGCCTCCATTATTGGTTTGTAAGTGATGTGAGTAAACTTGCGTATTGGCAATAGACCTTCCTCCCTAACGGATGAGTTTATTCACGGATCACTGGTACAGACTTCATTAAATAATTATTGATTGTAATGTGGCACATAAACTTGCGTGTTGGCAATAGGCCTTCCTCCCTAACGGATGAGTTTGTGTGCGGTTCACTAATACAAACTAATAATAGATGATTGTAGGAAGCTATCCGAGCGCGTGTGTACTTCTCCAACTGTAAGGCACACAAGCTCGCGCAGTGGACTTGGGATCAAATAATAGTGTACACTTAGGTGTAAATAATTAGTATCCTCCCCAACGGAGTCACTGCTATTATTTGCATGGCTAAAGAGGAACCGACTATTAATTATTTTGTCATAAAGTTAGGTTGACAAATGAAATTAATGGGTAAAACCTTCTCTTGTAAATGTTAGGGTTTGTAAACGTCCACACTAACGTGGCTTGCAGACTCACGGTGCTTGAGATGTCGGTGAATTTTATTTTTATATTGTTTTGAGGGAATCAATATAAAAGGATAAAATTCAAAGATTTGATCGGAATATTTATTTATGATTCTCTGAATTTCGAATGGTTTTATTTCACTTATTGTTAACTAAAAGAAATTATATTTACTTGTCCAAATTAGATGATTGAAAAAGAATCTTGGTTTTGAAAATTACTGCTTAAGAAAATACATGTGTATTCTCACAAAGGACGTCTCATGATGCCTATTAAAGTCTCTAGTGAAGGGATGAGAGGTTCATAGAAATATGATGGTCTCATGTAACTCTTCGGATACTAGAGTAAATTAAAAGGCAGAAGATCATGGTTGAATTGATGAATGAATTGGAAGAGCTTGGAATAGAAATTGAAAGGGAAACCTAAATCAATTTATTCTTCACAATTTGCCTGGATGTTTTGAGCAAGTTCTACCTGAAATACGAAAGGTTGTACATGGTGGGACACTTCTAACAAAACATATGGCAAAAGAAAGCCAATTTTCATCATGATGTAAACAAGTTTAATATCTTATTTACTAATGGTTTAAACATGATTAGTGATGGCATCTACTGACACGAAGTATGTAGATACTGGAATCACTAAATGTTTATCACTAAGTGAAGATAAGATTATTATGACATGGGTATAACTACGAAGGTAGTGGCTATTGCAGTGGGAGTTGTTTATTTATCTCATGATAAGAATAAACGATTGATTATGAGAAATTATCTTTACATACGTTTCATAGAAAGAATTTGATTTCGGTTTCTATGCATTAACGGATGGATACTTCATTTCATTTAAATGACATGGTCATAGTAATGAGGAATGAGGCTATAATCCGTTAAAGTACGTTGGTGGATAATAAGTAAACTCTTGAATCATACACATCCCACAGATGCAATAAATAGTAATTAATAATGCATCCTCTAATATTAGTAAGAGAAAGAAACCTTCAAAGATGAACTAAACATACATTTGGCGTCTAAGACTAATTCATTTTACTTGAGTAGGATTCAAAAGTTGATAGCCGATAGACCGTAAGATTTATCTGAAGTGGAAACTATCGAACTTGCGAGTCTTGCTTGGAAGTAAAAATGATTAACTGCCTTTTCAAGGCTGTGGGGTTTAGATCCAAAGATATATATGTTGGAATTAGTTCATTCTGATTCAAGCGAACCTAACAATATCCAGGCGAGAGGTGGTTATGAATATTCAAAGATTATTCTGAAAATCGATATATTTATTTGATGCACTGCATGTCTAAGTTCTTGGATTAATTCAAGAATTGTAAGGCTGGTACAGTGAAGCGTCATGGAAAATATATTAAAATCATTACGATTCAATCGTGATGATGAATACCTCTTAGGATAGTTAGGAACTAATAATCAGAAGTTGAGATTAAATCTCAAGTAGTCTACACCGGGCGAGCCCCAGCTGAATGGTGTGGTGGGTAGAAGGTATAAGGCTCTTATGGTAATGATTAGATAGATGATGAATTATTTGGAATAATTAAATTCATTTTATGGATATGCCCTAGATACAGTAATTCGTGAAACGTTTGTTTGTATATGGGATATCCTAGAAAAATGGAGGGTGATTTATTTAGTCCAAAAGATCGAAGGATAATTGTTAACTCAATAACTAGATTTTTGGAAAAGGACTATGTAATAAATCACAAACCCATGTATAAGTTGTTCTAAAGGAAGTGAGAGGAAAACACTAAGTATAAGTACCAAGTGTACAAGAGGATATACCAGAAGGTAAACTGCAACGCGTGTCACGACTGATACACAATTACATGTAGTGCCTGGTCGTAGTGAGAGGGTTGTTTGACAACCCGTAAGATATATATTTTGGGAGAGTCGTAAAACTTGGTCCCTAGTAAACATGGTATTGTCCCACGGATACGACGTAGCACTACAAGATGAGAATGCGAAATCTTAGTAAGTTGCATTGAATGTTGAAATAGAATCTACGGATTCTATATTAAGTCTGGGAGCTTATTAGACCACTAAATAGTGTAAAAGTCATTGGAAGTGGTCATAGGAAATAAAAGAGGACATACGGAAAGGTGAAAACCTTGGAAGCAAAACTTGTTGTGAAAAAGTGTACTCAGAAAGAAATGGTTCAAATATGAGGAAACATATTCGCTGGTAGCTATGCTTAAGTTGATCCGGATTCTTTTGTTCATTGCTGCTCATATTGAATTATGAGGAACAGCAAATAGATGTCAAGACAGCTTTCCTGATTGGAAGTCTTGAAGAAAACATCTATGTGAAGCAACCAGAGTGATTCATTGCAAAGTACTAATAGCATTTTGATAGTAAGCTTAAAAGTGTCCAGCGATGGACTAAAGCAAGCTTTGAGATCGTGAAGCATCTGTTTTGATTAGGTAATCCAGTGGCATGGATTTAAATCAATGAGCGGATGAGTCTTGTGTGTTGTAAAGAGTGACGGAAACATGGTGGTATTTCTTATATTATACGTAGATAGTATCTTGCTCATTGGAGACAATGAAAGAGTATTATCGGGCGTATGGGTACGGTTAATAAAGCGGTAGTGATGAAGGACTTAAGAAATGCAAAATACATCCTTTTGATCACGGTAATACGGATCACAAGAAAGGATGTTATGCTTATCTCAAGTTTCATAAAATGATACAGTCCATACTCGTTTAGCATGTGAATTTATCTTAGTGATTGTGTCTTAAGACACAAAAAGTAGATAAAGAAGATTAAAGCGGTTCCTTATACTTCGACGAATAAGGAAGCTTAATCTAAGTAATGCTATGAACGAAGTTGGATATTTATTTTGCTGGATGCATGAACAGTGGGTATCAACGTAACCCGGAACAAGAATGATGAACTATGGTAAGACATATATGAAGTGCCTGAGAAGGACGGGAAATCATATGTAGACTTACTGAGCAGATTCAGTGCTTCTTGTGGATTACGTAGATTCAGATTTTTTAGTCAGATTGGATGGTAGTAAATTCTCCTCAAAGGTTATGTGTTTAATCTTAGGAAGTAGAGTCATAATGTGGAGGAGTGTTATATAGAAATATATTTCAGACTCCGGACTCCATCATGGAAAGATGATAAATTGGAGCCTATGAGGCAGCCAAGTATCTATATGACTCTAGAGACTTCATGATGAATTTTGAAGTATTTCTAAGTTTGCCCAAGGTAATCACAATTTACATTGATGATATTGGTGCAGTTGCAAACTTGAAGAAATCACAAGTCCATAAGGCAATTAAACACATGGAGCGCGAGTACCACCTATTACGAGAAATCGTATGATGAGGGGAAGGTTGTAGTCGCTTAGATTGCATCGTATGATGTCCTAGCAAACCATTTACAAGGACCTTAAGGCGAGAGCTTTTAATGGTCGTGTAGTGGGAGTAGGAATCAGATGTATGGCAGAAGACATGACAGCATAGTCTTTTAGTATAAGTGGGAGATTGTTGGATTGTATACTAAAAGTCTAGCTTTAGTATGAACAATGTTATAACAATATTTGAAATGAGAATCATATGATCAAATGATTGCATCTTATAATTTATTTTATATGCATGATGCAATAGTCCATTTACTTTACACTGTAGATAATATGTTGTGCGACAACACGCAGAAGATCATATTATCAGTTTCCTTATAAAGTATAAACAGATGCTCACAACTGAGATAGACGGGGACTCTCTATCGGTATGGTTGTAGTGTGGTTTGGTATTAGCTTGTCTTGGCTATAGAATCACATTAGTGCACTTGTGTGTATTGAGAAGGACCGTCTGAGATCGTTCGACTTATACTGACTTATAGAATAACTTGATCTCTGTTATTATGGAAGTTCGTGCTCTTAATCCCTATACAATAACCTCGACACGTAGGGCAGTATGTATTTCTTTGATTCATCAATGGGTGAGATTTATAAGTATTAAATCAACAAACTCGGTGAGTTGGGAAGTAGTGCTGTATCTATGGTGTGTTGTTGATTGTAGAAGGAATCCATGTCCGACATAGGTTGATGATGTCCCCTTGAGGAGCTCATAAGGTTTATCATGTAAATCTTGCAAGTGGATTAATTTCCGGCATGATAATAAGGTTGAGTAGTACTACTCTCGGATGAGATATTAATTAATTTGAGTTGTCAGTAACTTAATTAATTAATGGACATTGTATATCTTAAACGTGGAGAGACCATCGGGCTTATAATAAGAAGGAGCCCAGAACATAATTTTGGGATTGGACGGGTAGTGCAGTAATAATATTTTAGTGGACTATATTATTATTATTAGATTTAATTAAAAGCTTTGGGCTAAGCTTGGTTAATTAAATTCAATTGAGGCCCAGCCCAATTTCTCCTCCTGGTCCCTGTTGTAGCCCAACTATATAAGTCATCTCAGCTCCTGTTAACCCTAAGTCAGTGCCTCATTTGACAGTTAGAAAAGAACAGGAGCAGATTGAGAGAATCATGTGGATTGTTGCCCACACAACAGCAGGATTCGACTTGGGACATATAGCAGAAGATTGAGAGGTGGTTCTCTGCAACGGTTCATCCTCTACATCAACCCAGAAGTACGGTAAACATTATTTTTGCTTCCGCTGATTTGTTTGCCTGCTAATCCTAACGGATCATGTTGAACCGCACGATCCAATTGCTAACAGGATGAAGAAAAAGAAGAAGCAAAAAGAGTAGAAATTGAGTTAGAAGAAAAGAGGAAGAAATGGATAGAAGAACATGTGCCCAAGTGGAGAAAGGCTAAGGAAAAAAGGGAAAAAGAAGTGGAGTATGAACGTGATTATTGGGGAATTCCGATTACTCTTTATCCACTCCCTTATCCTCAAAGATTTGTTAAAAAAAAGATGGAGGAATTTCAAAAGTTTGTTGAAACTTTGAAGAAGAAATTTGAAGAGAGAAAGAAAGCGAAGCTAGTTGAAACAAATGAACCATTGCATGAGGAGCCTTCTATGAATGTTGGTGATCCGGGGAAGTTCGTTATCCCTTGTGAAGTTGAAGGAAAGAAGGTTGTTAATGCATTGTGTGACTTGGGAGCTAGTGTGAATGTTATGCCTCATTCTCTTTTTGAAGAATTGGATATTGGAGAGCTCAAGCCTTCCACTACATGCCTTCAAGTGGCGGATGGATCAACTATTAAGCCCTTAGGGGTGGTGGAGGATGTAGTGGTTGAAGTGAAGAAGTTGACTTTTCCGATGGATTTTGTTGTCTTGGAGATGAAGGTTGATCCTCAAACACCTATGATCTTGGGAAGACCATTCTTAGCCACGGGAAAAGCTCATATTGATGTGGAAAGAGGAGAACTTTCTTTGAGTTCAAATGCGGAGAGTGTTACATTTTCATGTAACAAGGCAAGAAAGAAGGATGATTCTTACCTCAAGCCTCCAATCCTACCTCCGGATGATCCTCATGGATTTGAAAATTCTTACTCTTTTGAATCTTCTAATTCTCTTTTCCATGATTATATTGACGATTTTAATCTTAACTTGGCTTTGCTTGATATTTATAGGAACGAGGACTCGGACATCGAATGGAAGGTTGATAAGGGAGAAATTCAACTGCCTTATGGAGACGAAGCATTGCTATCCAAAATTCTTCCGGATGATTTGATAATTATAAGCAAGAATGGAGAAATCATGTTGATGGAAAAGAAAAGAGCCAAGAAATTTCTCAAAGTGAAGATGAGGCCCGATGGGGTCTTGGATTTCTCCGACTGTTAAGAGTTTAAATTCGTCCGGCTTGAAGACGTTAAACTTAGCGCTAAATGGGAGACAACCCATTCTTTTTATCTTTTGTTGCTTGTTTGTTTTGGCCTTGTAGGTTGATTGTGCTCATGGAGAAAATGCTCATTGAAGAAAAGAGAAGTGCTTCATGGATTCAAGTTGACATGTTCCACCACTTGTTGCAAACTTAATTCGTGACTCTTGTCTCGAGTTAAGTTTGGGGGGTGCTAGTGCATGGTGAACATAACTTGATTCGTTTGGATGCATAGCCTTCTCCACAAGAAGATCACCAAAGGAAACTACAAGGGTAAGTCTCACCACTTTTTGCAAACTTAAGTCTCAACTCTTGTTTCGATTTAAGTTTGGGGGGAGAGTGTGTGGTGTGACTCACCACTTGAGTATGATTCTTGTAAAATTGGGTCAATTTTAAAAATTTTCTCATGAGTTTGGGTTTGATTTTGGTATGATTGGTGGTGTTGAAGTGCATGATAGTCCATATTTATAATGAAATTGTTGAACTAATAGTGTTTGTTGAGTGTTTGAGCATGAATGAGAGGTATTGGAAGCATGATGGAGCTTGAAGCTAACGATTTCCTTACCAAATTCCTATTGAGGGAGTACTCTACATCTTATCATTTTATTACTTGAAATGAATTGATTTTGATTTGGATTGTTGTGACTAGCATGCTACTTCATGTGTTATGTTTGTGGGAGGTTTACTTTCGTATATTAGGATTTCCTTTTCAATAAAGGTTGGGATGAATGTGTGCTTAATTTTCTTATGGATGATGGTATTTTGTGTTTTTGGCATGTTTTATGTTTTTGTTGTGTCTTGTTTGGTGAGTCCTTATGTGTATGTTGTGTGTATTTTCATTCTTGTTTTGGGATATTTGGTGGTTTGTTTAGGGATGTCGAGAGTCATTTTTGAACGTGGGTGATGATAGGTTGTGGTGATAAGTGATGACAAATTATGATTAAGAATCTCTACACTTTCAAATTGTGACATGTTTTACTTAACTTGTTCAATTTTGAGATGAATGTGGTGTAATAAGTTCCTTAAGGTCTGAGCACAAGATTGTGAGCATTTGAGCCTCAACCATGCACACATGGTATTTCTTCATGAGTGGATCGGTTGTATTTGATAAGCTAGAACTTGCTCAATGACTATAGGAAAGAGCCCGATTAGTGGAGATTAGTGAAATGATCTAAGGCCATCCTTGTTATTATAGTCATTGCCATATATGTTCCCTACCATGAACATCATCCTTAGTTAACCATTTTGAGCCTATAAGCTTATTTCTTGTGAATGTAGCACATTACAAGTCTTGATTACCCACTTAAGCCTTATATATACATCCATTATGTGAGTAATTGAGGAGATGGTGGCTAGAAAGGATGGATTGAAGAATCAAAAGAAGAAAATGACATGGTAAACAAGCAAGAAAAAGGATGAAAAGAGCAAAACAAGAATGCACATGCAACCTCAAAGTAAGAAAGGAGCAAATCAACATCAAAATGCTCAAGTAAACAAAATTCAAAGAAAGGAAATATGCATCAAAAGAAGCTCAATCCAAGGAAAGTTAATGAATAGTGCTTGAGATTGTAAAGATAAGAAAGGAAGAAAGAAAAGTGGAGAAGTTGAGGAAATTGGCCATCTCTTTGATTACTTACACTTGTTGAGTCACTCTTATCCATATACTTCCTACCCTACCAAAGAGCCTATCATTACATCCTAATTAAAGACCTTTTTTATCATTGATTGAAACTTTGGTGGTTTGTGAATGTAGTCCACGAGCAAGCTTATAGCGAGTCAAGCCAATCGGTTGATGAGTGTTGTTTTACCCTACTTTAAAGAGTGTTGAGAGACATTTATAACTTATGTGAGGCTTGGACCAAAAAAGGGACTATATTACATTTTATTCTCTTGTGATTGAACTTGCTAATTCTTCATGTTATGATTTTAATGTTGTAGGATGACTTAGCATAGTTTGTAGTTGTTATCGCTAACGATGTGTTATTACTTATGCTCATTTAGTTTTTTTTCTAGGTGAAAATTTCTCCTTTTGGTTTATCTTTTTCGTTGCTCGGGGACGAGCAACACCTTAAGTTTGGGGGGTTGTAGCATTGATCCATTTTTATTCTTGATCTCAAGATCTACTACAATTCTTCTCCAATTACTATTTTTGGTTTTGCTCCTTCTCCCCTTCTTTCAAGGTTGATGCACCTATCAAGAAGAACAAGTAAGAACAAAAATTTTTCAAAGCAAATATAAAAGAAAAAATAAGAAAAAAAATATCCTAAGTAAAGCTAACAAATCCAAACACGTTACACCGAAGCCTTTCTCCCCGACAACGGCGCCATGAACTTAGTCTCAATTTTGGTACAAATTGATAAGAGTAAGCGTACTCTATCGTTGTGTGTAGACGTGGTGACCAAGAGCAAAATTTATAATATCGAACCCAAGGGAGAAAGTGTATATATCCGTATTCGAAAGATGTTTCACTTTAGAAGGACTAATCAATAAAGAAGAGGGAGTGATTAATACTACAAACTACCTAAGAAAGCAATTAAAGGATAGAAAATGTACATATGAGATGGATAATGGGTGATGGTGAGCAATCTAAGAAGTATGTAAGGCAAGCAATATAATGGAAAAGGCTCATGTAGATTCACACACACACATACTTTGAAGGTCATCATGTTATGGTATTAAGGGAAATCACTTATGTACCCCTAATCCCTATGGCCAAGGCAATTAGGTTCTCAACTCTTTTACAAGTTTAAATCTCCTAAGATTGTGTCTTACTCTCTATTCCCATGAAGGTACTATGATCATAAGTTGGGTTCCCCTCACTAGTTCATCACTAATGTCCTATCATGAAGTTCTAAGCACAAGAAGGATATAGCTTACCTCCCCTCACACTAACTAAGTCATCTCGTGCAATCAACGATTCAATTAAATCACTAAGCATAATATTGAAATGGTCATCCTAATACTGTGAATAGAAAATTTAACCACACAAATCATACACGAAATGAGAATAAGCATTTATGATAGAAAATATTCATACAATCATTTCTTCGAACACGTGGTGTGCAAAATATACATTATTCTTCACCAATCATATTGCTAGCCTCACATGAGGACTAGCCACTCAAATCATAATAAAATCAATATTGTCCATGGCATGCTCCAATGGAACTAAATAATGAAGAAAACAACAAATCAAAGGTTGATGGGCTTCCCTTTTGAAGTTGGCCTTCTCTCCCTTCAACATGCTCCAATCTTCACTCCTTGATTTTCTTCCCTTCTTAGATTGGTGGATTAGTGGAATGGATGGATGGATTTGAGGAAATCAAGAAGAATGGATGGATGGATTGAAGGATAGAGGAATGAGATGGAAGATGGAAGATGGATGAAGATGGAGGTGTAAAATGTGTAAAATGGTGTATGATGTGTGTGGGCACCTAAAACCCTTGATTTTCTGCATTCAAATGTTGATATTGGGGGTATTATACCCCCTAAACACTCCTGGAAATCGCACAAAGTTGTAAAACACGATTTTAGCCAAAGTGCAAGAAAACACGGGTGTGTTTTCCTGCACCTGCCCATGTTTTTCTGCGAAATTTCAGCATTCTGTATATTTTGGTCCCTGCAGAAAAATACGGGCACTACATAAAAATACGGGCATGTTTTTATGTATTTTGGCCAATTTTCTATTTTCTTCAACTTTCTTCTTTCTTCATGCTTTTGATCACCATTTATCTTCATAATCACCTATTCAAAGACATGGAAACCATCATCATCAATTTCCCAAAATACTAAATACAAAAGATACAAAAATACGAAATAAAAGAACGAAAACACACACAAAAATGACATAAAATTTAGGTGAAAATAGCGACGTTTAGGGACCCGGCCAAGGTGATGAGCGATGGAATTACATGATGGATGAGGTGCGAGATATGAGGCATGTGCAACAGACCTATGGAGCACAGATTAGCGAGATCCGAGAGACCCAGCAGGAGCATGGAGTGCATATTCAGGAGTTGATAGCTGAACAACGCCGTAGGGAGTACTACGAGGAGCATTCACGGGTGCATGCCAACAACATGGAAGAGATGATAACTATGATGTTCAACTTCTAGTTCCCCGGATCTCCTCGTGCCTACATTCCATAGAATGCTTATCATCCACAGCCACCTCCAGAGCCATGAAGGGAGTACTTTGAGTGCTAGGCACTTCTTCCATTAGTTCTTCTTAGCTATGATAGACTTCGTTTGGAGAATGCATGAATTTGATTTGATTTGATTGGATTGTACTTAAATTGTTTTGTTTTGGGAGGCTTACTTTGGGATTTTATTTTCAGTTTTATGCGATTTACTTTTCGTTCATTTTGTTATTTTGGTTTGATTTTTATTGTTTGGATGTGATGGGAAGTTGAGCTTATTTGTTGTGGATGTGAATTGATGTACTTAAACCTCTTGAGATGGATGATTTTTGGTTATGTATGTTATATGTTTTTGTAATGTTTCTTGTTTAGTGAGTTTTCGATTATTGTGTTATGTTGTTGTTGTTTTTTATTCTTATAGGGAAGATTTGGTGGTATGTTTTTGGGAAGGTGTTGATGATTTTTGAATATGAGCTATGATGTATTGTGTGTGATGAGTGATGGCAAGCATGTTAATGGTTTCTACTTGTTGAAATTATGACATGAATTACATAATTAGTTCAATTTTGAGAAGCATGAAGGGTAATTAGGTTTCTTTTGGTCCAAGCAAAAGCTTGTGAGACTTGAGTCTCAACCGTGCCTCCATGGTTAATTCTTGATGAGAGGACCGGTTGAACTTAGACAAACTAGTACTTTCTCATGGACTATAGGAACGAAGCCCGAATGGTTGAAATTTATGAAATGGTCTTAGGCCATCCTTGATGAATAAGTCATAGCCATAAATTTCCTTACCAAAAACATTCCTAGTAAACCACTTTGAGCCTATAAGCCTTTTTTCTTTGTGATTAAAGCACAATACAAGCCTTTAAAACCCTCTTGAGCCTTATATATATAACCTAAGTGTGGGTGATTGAGGAGATGGTGGTTTACAATGTTCGATGAGAGAATTGTACTAGAAAAGAAAGGAAAGGGTCAACAAATAAAAGGATGTAAAAGAGCTAAAAAAAATATACATGCGACCTAAAAGACAAGAAAAATGAGCAAATCAACAAAAATGTGCTCATAAAGTTCAAAAGTTGAAAGAAAGGAAGCATGTAAATCAAAAGAAGCTTGAGAAAAATCCAATGAATGATAATGATTAGTGCTTTTGATTAAAGAAGAAATTAAAAAAAGCTTGAAAGTGAAGAAGTTGAATAAAGGAACCATCTCTTCAATTGCTTACACTTGAATAGTCACTATTATCCAAAGTTTCCTACCCTACCAAAGAGCTTAAACATTACATCCTAAGATAAAGACCTTTTTGATCACTTATCGAAACTAGGGTGGCTTGTGAACATAGTCCATGAGCAAGCCTATGGTGAGTCAGTTTTAACAGATTGATAAGTGATGATAAAAACCCTATCATAAAGAGTGTTGAGTGAAAACTATAATCTATGAGAGGCTTGGATTGAAAGGGATTTGAATACTCTAATGTCATTCTTAAGATTGAATTTGTTAATCTTTCATGTTATAAGTTTGATGATGTAGGGATACTTAATATGATTTTGGAGTCCTTATTACTCGTGATGTGTTGTGGTTTATGTTCGTTAGGTGTTTTTCTAGGTGAAAATTACTCCTCTTGTTTATCATTTTTCATTGTTCGAGGATGAACAATACTTTAGTTTGGGGGGTTGATCGTAGTCATTTTCACCTAGATTTTAGTGTCTTTATTTGTGGATTTTCGGATATTTTTATCCGTATTTGTGTTACTTTTGGTGGAGTTATTGTTATTTTGATGAATGTGGTATAAACTGATAGAATTGTGTAAATGAGCTTAAATATATGTAAAACAGGTCAAGAAATGGACAAAAATGGAGTCGGGAGCGAAACGGAGACGGAAGAGCAGGGTCTGTTTGTACACGGGCCATGTGCGGAACATGGCCCTGTAACAAATGGCTGTCTAGTGTCATCAAAAATTGCTGCTCGCCCAGGAGAATGGCCGTGCGCTGGTGCACGGGCCGTGCGCTGGTGCACGGGCCGTGCGTTGCTGCACGCCCCGTGTGTGGAGCACGGTCCTGTAAGAAGAAGTCGTGCATTGTCGTTAGAAAATGATACACGGCCATGACCAAAACCGTGCAGCGCAGCTCGAGCCGTGTCTGGAAGCACGCACAACACACTGAAGTAGGTGTGCCCTACACGGGCCGTGCGCTACAGCACGGGCCGTGTAGGTGTAAAAACCTGTGTAATTTTTAGAATGTTCCGGAAGCTTCTAGAAGGTCCATAAGTGATATAAAAGGATGACTTGTGCGAAATTTTGGAGAGGAGATCAGATTCATAGCAGTTACACACACTCCACACCACATTTCCTCACACACTAGATCCATACTCCATCTCTATCCATTAGATCCATCCAATTTCCATTTGATCTCCACAATCAATCCATAAAACTTCATCCAATCCATCTTCACATTATTTTGAGAAGAGGAAAGCTTAAAGGAGTGAAGAAGTTGATAAATTGAAGAAAATGAAGGATTCTCCATGCAAGGGAAGCAATTCCATTTTTCATCTGTTGATTTTCTTCTCAATTTGGCTCAAATAAAGCAAAGTATGTTTTGTAATGATTTAAACATCATGTTTAGTGGCTAGTCCTATAGTAGGGCTAATCATATGAATGGTTGAAGTGAAGAGTTAGATGTGTAGAACTTGAGTAATGATTTAAATTGATTTATGGATTTCTTTTTGTGATATATCAATCATGTTTCATTTCAATGTTTGTGTGATTAAATTCTCTATTCATAGTATTAGGATGGTCATTCCAATATTGTGAGTGGATGTTTAATTGAATCATATATTGAATTGTGCATGTATGTTAGTATAAGTGGAGGTAAGCTATACCCTCCTTAGGCTTGGAATATTTATAGAGAGACACATAAGAAATTGAGTGAAAAGAACCAACTTATGATCATAGTACCTTAAGGGAATTGAGATTAAGATCAATCCTAGGAGATTTAGGCTTGTAAAAGAGTTGAGAACCTAATTGCCTTGGCCATAGGGATTAGGGGTAAAATTGTGATTGCTTTTAATCCAAAAGTTAATAAGAATTACTATCAAGAGTTTTACATATCTAGCTCAAGTCTTAACCATGAGTATGATTAGCTTTGCTCTCTTCTCAAGTGAATTTCTACATCCATTTCATGTATCATTTGCGTGTTACTTGATCATTTACTTTGTTAGACTAAATTCTTAGTTAATTGAGTAGATAAGTAAGTATTAGTCTTAATTACAAAACCTTCAATCTATCATCCTTACAAAGTACAAATCAATGGAAAATCCGGATACAAACTAGAGTTACCTTTCTCTTGGGACGGCATTATTATAAATTTTGTACTTGGTCACGCGTTTAGTCGACGATAGAGTCTCTTACTCTTACACATTTTTTACAATAAATGCGACTAAGAACATGACATGAAAATATTACACTAAAATATCAATAGGAATCGGACCCCTTAAACTACACAATTTATTGTGATATTTTCTCTAGAAGTAGATTTTATTGTTCAAAAGGACAGGAGGATTTTTGTAAGTGAATTTGTAGGAAATTAATTATGTTTTCTCCTGATATAAACGGATAACCATCCGGAATGTTGGAATTCAAGATGTGGAAAATTTCAGCGGCGTGTTGACAACACGCTTTTCCCCTGCCCTAGAAATTAAGCATCAATATTCAAGAGTATGGATAACAGAATTGATGATTTGACCTTGTGGAAACACGAAATATTCCTTGACTTCTAAGGCACGTTGAGTTGGTCAAACGGTATGATATGAATTTATTAAACGTCGTCGTCGTGTAGATAATCAAAATTTTCTGCTCAAAACCCTTATAAATAGCAAACCAATCCATCCCAACATTTCAATCAACACTTTCAACAAAAAAAACAAAGAAACAAATACAAAATGATGAACACTCGAAACAACATATTTGCAGTACTACTGTCGATGTTCAGTATTCTCACACTTTGCTTCTCAATCACGACTGCTTCTCATGACCACAATAAATTTGTGGAATGCCTGTCGGAAAGATTCCAAAACTACTCCTCCATTTCCAACCTTGTTTACACCCCATCCAACTCATCTTACTCCTCCGTCCTCGAATTCACCATCTGGAATCTCAGATACGCCTCCGACTCGACCCCTAAGCCCACCGTCATTATAACCCCGGAACACGAGTCCCAAATCCCGCCCATCGTCCTCTGTGCGAGAAGAAGCGGCTTGGAGATAAGAACTCGAAGCGGAGGCCATGACTTGGAGGGGCTCTCTTCCTTCTCCAAGGTCTCATTCGTCATCATAGATTTGATCAGGCTCAGCGGCATTACAGTCGACGCTGAGGCCAAGACTGCATGGGTTGAAGCCGGTGCAAACCTCGGTTCTGTATATTATAACATCGCTCAGAAAAGCTCCACCTTGGGGTTTCCAGCCGGCTTCTGTGCAACCGTAGGCGTTGGAGGACACATCAGTGGAGGAGGCTACGGCTCACTTATGAGGAAATATGGGATGGCTGCTGATCATGTGATCGATGCAAGAATAGTTGATGTAAATGGAAGAATTCTCGACAGAAAGTCGATGGGGGAGGATCTGTTTTGGGCGATCAGAGGCGGAGGGGGTGCCAGCTTCGGCGTCATCGTTGCATGGAAGCTTCAGCTGGTTGATGTTCCAGAAAGAGTCACTATCTTCAACGTGCAAAGGACGTTGGATCAAAACGCAACTAAGCTCATTCACCGGTGGCAGTACGTGGCTCCCAGATTGGACAATGATATAACCCTTTTCATAAATGCAGTGGTGGCGAACGGAACAGGTGGCACCACCACAGTTGCTGCATCTTTCTACGCCGTTTTCCTTGGAGGGGAGGACAGATTATTGGCCATGATGCAGGAGAGGTTCCCTGAGCTGGGGTTGGTGAGGGAAGACTGCAGGGAGATGAGTTGGATCCAATCGGCTCTGTTCTTCGACAACCACCCCATACACAGGCCCGAGTCTTTGCTGAGTAGGGTTCAGCCCAATAAAGCCTACATGCATAGGAAGACGGATTACGTGCTCACTCCCGTTCCGGAGGAGGCCCTCCGAGGACTCATGAGCCTCTATTTTCAGCCGGAAGCGAGGCTGGCGACGCTCTCATTGGGTCCATACGGTGGAATCATGGATGAAATCCCGTCTTCCGCCCTTCCTTTTCCTCACAGAGCTGGCAACCTCTACAAGGTCCTCTACACCGTCTACTGGCCCGAAAACGAGGTTCAGAATCAAGGCAAGTACTTAAACTGGGTCAGGAGGGCCTTCCGTTACATGACTCCCTACGTCTCCTCCTCCCCCAGGCTCGCCTACATGAACTACAGAGATCTCGATATTGGAGTCAACAACAACGTTGGGAGGATGAGCTACGCGCAAGCCAGCGTTTGGGGTCAGAAGTATTTCACCAACAACTTTGATCGTTTGGTTCGCATCAAGACCGTAGTTGATCCCGACAACTTCTTCCGCAATCAGCAGAGCATTCCACCACTGCACAAACACCGACCGCTCAATCATTAAATAACAAATACCGTAGTTAATTATCATTCTTTCATGCGTTCATTCGTTCATCTACTTTGATAATAATTTCATCATCAATTGTGGTATTCATTTGTAACTTTCTTTTCGCGCCACTGTAATTTTAATTAGTGTATTCATGTATTAATACTTTGATGGATTTAATTACCTACCAATTATTTATCAAATTGTATACTAGTTTTAATTACTAAATAATTCATGAATAAATTAAAAATTAGGAAATTATTGAAGAGTAATAAAGTGGGATATGTCATATATAAGCGGTAATTTTTAATTTTACACTAACCAATTAAGAGTTTTTTACATTTTTAGAACACCATATATACTTAGATGGCAATGTCATATACTTCCTCCCTTCCATAGTTAAATTCATCGGCGGCACTGTAGATACGGAGTTTAAGAAAATTTGATTTTGACCAACTTTATTGACTTTTTAAGGGTATTGTGGTATTTTTAGATAATAAATAAATTATAAAGTATGTTATGTGTGTTAGGTGGGATTGGTATTTTTGAAATTAAGATAACTTTTGAGATTGTTGGTTAATGTGAAGTTTCCTTTTTTTGGTGGAGAACATAAGTGTGGGACGGACGAAAACAAAAAGTGTGAACATAAGTGTGGGACGGAGGGAGTAATATCCTAAAATTGCTGGTCCGTAACAAGGCCTTATACTTGGTGCCTTTTGATTGGTCGTATGTAGTCGGGATGACTAATTAAAGAATTTATCGAACCACAGGGAGGAAGGTACTAGAGTTTAAGCGATCTCAAGTTTATCGTGATTTTATAAGGACGACAGAATGGAATGGAGGATAAGCGTGCAAATAAATACAATTAAACTAATGCAAGAAATAAAGATAAAATTAATGCAAGAATAAATGGGTTTCAAATGATGCAAGGATGAGATTAGCAACAATCATGGCATAGATAATAAAGAAATCAAGCAATTAATTCTAATCTCTCATGGACTTGGCATAGAAGCGATCACTAATTCCACCTAAACTCTCTCTCGAGATGGATTGGATGTAGACCCTCAATAAGGCTCCCAAAAGCACTTAGGATCGATATCATTGCGAACACCTCTCACGAGGTACTAATTACTCTACGAGTTCCCTAATTAGGTACTAAATCATACGCAATATTCCTTTTTAAGGTACTATGAATTCACTAATGGTTTGGTTCTCCTCACCTAATCAATCAATCTCTCGATTAAGCTAATCAAATGTTCTATCAAAGGGTTCTAAATCTAAAAGGATGTCTCTATCTCATTCTAAATTAATGCACATGAAGTGTATGATGAAATGATTCAATGAACTATAATACTAAACAAATAATTGATTTCTCAATCCAATCACATGCCCATGATAATTAATCACACAAATCACACATATACATCAAGCAATTCACATCAATGATAGAAATAACATAAATGCACAATTAAAATTAAAATCAATTTGCATAAAACCTAAATTATCCAATACCAATCATGGAGCTAATCTCACAAAGGAGATTAGCCTATCATAGTATCAAGCAAAACAAAATAAATTATCTTTACAAAAATCCATGATTAAACCCTAAGAAAATTACAAAATAAAATAAATGCTTCCCTTAAATTTCTTCAAATGAAGCTTCTATCTTCTTTTGCAATCTCAATCTTCCTTACTTCCTTGATCACTTGGAGGGGATGGAGAAAATTAATTAATTAAATGGGTGGAATTGGTGGATGAATGGGTAAAAGGGAACAATGGAAATTGTAGAAATGGAATCTGTCGAATGCTCCTGTTGGTCGCCCCTCTACTTCACGGTTGTGTACTGTTTTCAACCATTAATAACATGGGCTAAGTGGACCATTTATCCACTCAAAGGCAGCTGCAACTTTTAATTAAATTTTGGCCCGTCAATTAAGCATACAGCTGCTTCTAACTTTCCAATTCAATTTCATTAGTGGGCCGTCCCTTTTTACTAAATTTGAACCACTATCAAAATCAACTAAGTTGACCCCTATTTGTGTGCCATGGGCTGTTCATGGGCCAAATTAAAGTGGTTGGGCCGCCACTTATGTCTTAAAAATTTCAGCTTGAGCACCTTTTTTATTTTAACTCGTTTTTGCTCGTTTTAACTCCGAATTGAGTCCCGTTTCTTCCCACATCTTCGTAATTGAATGTAGAATTTCATTTTAAGCACAAATTCTGTAAATTCCAACAAAATATTCCTCCCCACAAAAATTAAAGAATTAAAGAAATTAACCATTAAAAGCAACCTTAATTATATAAAACTTAACTAAAAATATATAATATTTTCTAGCAATTTTTACGCTCATCACCTTTCCTCAGTTGACATGCAATGTTTACTTTGCGTTTCATGTACTAAAGAGTAATTTTAATAAAATTAAATGTACTAAAGAGTAATTTTAATAAAATTAAAGTGTATGGTGAACCGAATTAACAGGAGACAAGCTAAAAAAATATTTTAAGAACTGCCCCGAGAAGGTTAAGCAATAAAGCAACTGTAAAATTAATCGAAAAAATAATAAAAATGTCATTTGCACAGTTTTTTTTTTAAGGGTTAAATTTCAAATAAGCAGTGATCGTCTAGTTAAACCGTAAACGGCCTCAATATTTGGTCAATGGACTAAATATATAGTTTAACTGATTAAATTTATAGGATATGTTCTATATCAATAAATATAAATGGATTAGACCTGCTCGGATTCTCTGTCCCATTTGGTACACCATCTCCTGTGTCACACCGTTAGATTGATGACACGTAGGAGAGAGAAACTATACCCTAATCCTTAAACCCTAGGGGCAATGGTTGAATTTGTTTTCTCATCTTACGTGTCAATCACATAACGTGTGACACAGAAGATGATGCACCAAAATGGCACAGAAGATCCGGTGTGGGATTAGACCAAGTAAATATGAAAGTCTCCATCTCATGATAAGCTCATTTTTCACTTGGCTTTAATCAGTCACTTTTTGGATATTTATTCTCGGAACCCAATCTTTAAAATTGTGTAAAACAAGATTTTTTTTATTAGTTTGAGGCATGTGTATTTGTATTAGTCTGATAGTCTCTGTCGTTAGTTTGCCTGCGGCAAGTGCACTGGTGGAATGGTCTGTTCCTGTCTGAAGAAATTCTGAGGATCAACTCTTGCTTTGACCCCAACAAGTCGATCGAAATTGTTCTACCTCTTCCCCCATTTGCTCGCTTGTTCATAACTCGTCTTCCCTCTGATGTTATTCACTCCAATATCAAGATCTCTGTAGTTGATGTACGCAGCTCTGGGGGATTTCGAAACGAAAGGAGTCAAGTAATTATAAACCCTGTTAACCCATTTTATGTGCCTTTTCGAATTCTGATGATCGTCTTTCTGCCAAAATGCAAAGTTAGCCAGCATGTAAGAGGTACCAGCCCTGTGAGGAAATGGAATGTCGGATTCTGATATTTCATCCATTCTTCCGCCGTATGGGACGACGTACATCTGAGCTAAAGGCATTCCAGACCTGTAATAGAATCTCCAGAGTCGTTCCAACACGTATTCTGGAAGGGGTGTCCGAACATAATCTGTTTTTGCTTTAAAGTATATTTGCAAAGGTTGTGTTCTGTTCAGCAAGCTTTCAGGTGTGTCCACAGGGTTTCCAAGAACACGTGCAATAAACACGACGGATTCAATCCAGCTCATTTCTGCACATTCTTCACGTGTCAATCTCATCTCAGGGAACTCTTCTTGCATCAATGGAAGTAATCTATCTACCCTGCCAAGAAACAGAGAAAAGAAAGAAGCATTCATTGTAAGGCTCTTTCGGGTCGAATTTGCTGCTGCTGCCTGCCATTCTATGAACAAATCCTTGTCAGTTTTAGGAGCCATATATTGCCAGCGGTTTATGATTTGTGTTGCATTCTGTTCCAATGTCCTTTGAGTTCTGAAAACAGTCACTGTTTCCGGAACATCGACCAATCGCAACTTCCAGGCGACAATGACACTGAAGCTGGCGGCTCCACCGCCTCTGATAGCCCAGAAAAGGTCTTCACCCATTGATTCTCTGTCGAGGATTCTGCCATTGACGTCCACTATTCTTGCATCGATCACATTATCAGCCGCCAGGCCATATTTTCTCATCAAGGCACCGTAGCCGCCTCCACTAATGCGGCCACCAACACCAACGAGGGGGCAAACACCCCCTGGAAAACCAAGTCCTGCTTTTCTCTGCAATCCTGTAATAAACTGCACCAAGGTTTGCTCCACCTTCAACCCACGCCGTTTTGTTCTCAACATCAACTGTTACGTCGCTCATGTTGATCAGATCAATGATCACGAAAGAGAGTTTGGACGCGAAAGATAGTCCCTCGAAGTCATGGCCACCACTTCGGGTTCTAATTTCGAGGTTGTTTTCCTTGGCGCAGAGTACGATAGGCGGGATTTGGGACTCGTGTTCCGGGGTTATAATAACTTGTGGTTGGGGGGTTGGATTCTGTGATGATTCTCCAATTCCGGACTGAAGATAGGAAAATGGCAGAGTAAGAGGTGTTTCTTGGGGTGTAAACAATGTTGGAAATGGAGGAGTAGTTTTGGAATTCTTGAGAAAGACATTTCAGAAATGCATCATGCCCTGCAGCAGAAGCTGCCCATGAGCATGAAAATATTACAAGGAGGAATGAAATGCTTCGAGTATTCATGATTTTGAAATGATCGTGTTTGATCTTGATGCATCCTGCCAACTTAATTTATAGGAAAAATTATGTGGAAATAGTCCGTTGGCATAATTAAATAAAAATTAAAAGTATATCTACATCTTTTTACCAGTTCAAGGTACAAGGTATGAAAATTTGTTTAGTGAAATTGATGTAAATGCTACTGTGAATCGAGTTTACATTAGGTAAATTCAATAATTAATTTATAGTATCTTATTATACCTAAGTTTAATATTTTTCATTAGAGTTTAGATTAAGAATATTTTATAATAAATTGTACGATTTTTTAATTGAATCATTCAAATGAAGAGAAAATATTAAAATTCTTTCTTTAAGTAAGAACTGTTCCAATTTTAAATTTTTTTTATTTGCAATTCTCAATTTTTGTCTTTTTTGTTCCATTTTGGTACTTTTTGTCCAAATTTAATCTCTTTAGCAAATTTTAAATTTATTAGTCCATTTATTTTATCCAATTTTGGTTTGGAATTTGGCCAAAAAAAATGATTAAATTTGATAAAAGAATTAAATTTGAATATAAATGATAAAAATTAGACAATAAATGACTAAAATTGAGAATTTCAAATAAAATATGACTAAATAAAATGATCATATTTCGAATTTTAATATTTTCATTTCAAATAATATACAGTATTGCGGATATCTCTACGTTGAAGGGGAAGAAGAAGATAAGATATCATAGACAAGTA
This sequence comes from Pogostemon cablin, assembly GCA_023678885.1. Lineage (NCBI taxonomy): Eukaryota > Viridiplantae > Streptophyta > Magnoliopsida > Lamiales > Lamiaceae > Pogostemon > Pogostemon cablin. The sequence continues at coordinate 14,486,165 of CM042961.1, read as the reverse complement.
ACGCGTGTATTTGGTATTTGTAGATACTATTCATAGAGTCAAACGCGATATGGCTGAAAAATTAATTGAATATATCTAATGGTTTACTGAGAATATTAAGAGACGAGAGAATTTCAAGTTTGGCTTTACAGAACGCACCTTTTTTTCCAAATGGCCTCAATATTATTTTTTTAGTTATAGATAATTTTTTCTTCAAATTTGACATTATGTTATTTCTGACTTTAATTTCAGAAATGGTCGAAACAATCCAAACAATTATCTCAAAATTAATTGTCATAATATCGAACAAATTAAAATAAATGCATAGAAACCAACACCAACCACTAAAAAAAATTAATAAAAATAAAAATTTAGCAACTGAATTTACCAACGGAATTCAATCTATTGGTAATTATCAATGGATTAGCAACAAAAATGACATTTTTGTTTTAGCAACGGAATGTCAACGGATTTATTCTCTATTTTAGCAACGGAATTCAATCCGTTGGTAATTATCAACGGATTAACAAGGGAATCATTATAAAAAAATTAGCAACGGAATTATTAGCAATGGATTACCAAAGGAATTATTTACCAACGGAATTGATTTTTCTTGCTAAAAATTTATCAACCACCACTTTATCAATGAAATTTTACCAACGGATTTCATTGCTAATCCGTTGGTAAGCCAATTTAACAATGCAATTAAGACTTTTACCAACGGAATATTCTGTTGGTAAAAAATAATTTTTTTATAGTGAACTAAGTAAAAACCATTTTAGTTGATCAGATGCTAACATATATAAATCAAAAGTGTCCTTCATATCCTTGATCGCACTAAAGGATTAGTCTAACATGCTTATTGTAACAAAACAAAGAAATCATTCATTAAAATTATCCATGAGACTTATTCAAAGAGAAATTCAAAAGAGATTCAATCTTTCCTATCAATTTCTTGAAAGAGATTTTTCAATCGATCCATCTTGCTCTTCACCTCTAGTTTTTATGTTCAAGTAGGCTTCAACACCCATGTGAAAAAATGGATGAAAAGTGGACGGAAGGGATGAAGTGAATATCTTTTAAATCACCAAGGAAATGCTCAATTCTCTGTTTTGTCTGCCTCCAAATCATAATCTGGGATATTTATATCATCTATGGTGGCTGCATATGGAAATTGGGGCAAATTTCATAGTTGCTAATTTTTCTTCAAAATTCAACTCGAATTTTAGAAATCTGAATCAAATTTCTGAATTCGATGGAACACTTTCAACATTCAGAGCCAATTTCGTAAATAATAAAATTCGACCATAATTTTTACCCCTTGTCGAATTTCCAAAAAAACTTGAACTTTCTGTATGATTCCTATCTTTGTTCGTTTCAACTTGGAATTGAGTCCCGTGTTTTCCTTTGCTTTTATTTTTGAGTTTGTTTCACTGAAATACCAAACACAAAATATTTTACCTCAAATTTAAGTGTAATGTGGCATATTTGCTATCCCAATTTAATTCATGTTTCCTCCTTTTCTTATTTTAGCTCAATAATATATCATTCTTACATGAAAAACAACATGATTAATTCACACACTTTTATCAAAAAATACAAACAACACAAAAATACTAAAAATAACATAAAAACACACAAAAAAATTAGTTGGACGAATACTGAATCTCTATAACAGGTGTATATATGTAATACTCAATGATAATTTAAGAGTAATTTTGGGGTGCAAGGGTGCAACTGTGCATGATATACAATAGAGTTTATAGAACAAGTTTAGGATATATAGACTAGTAATTATCGTTTTTTTATTTTTTTAGAAAATTTGATTCAACCTGTACATGTTAATTAATTTAAGATCAAACTGTTTAAATTTCAATCGTGCAGTCTTAGTAAAAAGTATTTTAATGTCCCTACACCCACATAGAAAAATTCAGGGATAATTTTTCAAATCAGGTTTTTATAATTTGTATTTATTTATTTTTCTGGGTAATATAGTTTACACATTTTTAAAATAGTGGTTTTCTAAGTCTCTAAGATAGTGGTTTTCTAAGTCTCTAAGTCAATGATCCGGTCGATTGAAGGTTTACTTAGATGCCGGTCAGAGACATGTTGCTTTTCCATTTCCTTACAACATTAGGTAGAAAACTTACCAATTACCATTATAAGAACTGGACAAATATCGCCAGTAATTAGGGTAAAAACTTTGTGTTCGGGACACCGTACGTCCCAAGTTGAATTCTCTGTTACATTTTCGGTGTTTTATTGGCGTTTCACAACATAAAAATACTATACCCTACAAATGAGTATTAAACCCTTGGGGCAAGTATTAAATTTTGAGCATTGATTGTGCCACGTGTCAATCATTTAATTTATGAAACAGTAGATGAAACACCATTGTGAAACAGGTGATCTCATTTGCGTACGTCCAGATATCCTTTAGTATTAAATAATATACTCTTTAGAATAAGGATGTGTATCCTTTATTTTTTGAAAAAAAATAAAAAATCTAATGAAAGTGTATACTCCTTAAAATAAAATATAATACCATTGATGATTAAGGGATTTACCCTTTTAAAACAAAATATTGTATCCTTACACATTTTGTACATGTCGGGACACAAGAGACTAACTCAATAATTAGTAGTTAGTACATATATCTCATTATCATTATGTAATACATTGATAAAAAAAATTACATCTAACTACACAATTATGTATATCTTTTAATACTTAATTTATTCACAATAACAAAATTGTGCAAAAAGTTTAGAAAATGAAGTTAAATCTCTCCTCTAAAGTTTGAGTCCAACTGTAGTGCACCTGAATGATCTTAACCATTAAATTACTTTTTAATTTAATTTTAACCATTAAATAAAATAATATATTAATTAATTTTATTTAAACAAAAAACTACCCACTACCCTTATTTTAACCTATTAATCGTGCGCCCCATTCTCACCCATTTGTGCACATTTCAAACTTTCTGCGCATTGGGAATTTTTGCACATTTCACTGAATTTTGCGCATAAGGTGGTTTTTTTTTTTTAAAAAAACATATTACAGTCCTTCTGCACGTCAGAAATTTCACACTATGCATGTTTCATAGACTTTCTGCACATTAGGAACTTTAATTCATTTCTTTTTGCAAGTGCAAATAAGCTCGGAAGTTAAAAAAGTATCTCTTCAGTTATCGTGATGAACACTATGAGAGAGGTTTTGCTGTATGTACGGTTATTTGGTTGAGAAATTTGGATATCTTCTACTTGCTGTGTAAGTCAACGTGATTGATTTGCTTTTATAAATGGAATAACTTTTGAAAAAAAAAAATGACACAATGAATTAAGTAATTAATAATAATTTTGAATCTATGTATTTATTAAGATAAAGATTTGTGTAAGATCTCACGAAATGCCTTCGGTGAGATGAATAAGAGGAAGGGTTTCACTAAATACACACACTCTTTTATTAAATACATACTCCCATTAATATATAATTAAAATATATATTTTTAAAAAATCTAAATTACCCTTAATTTGTTAAATACACACCCCTAATATATTTTATACTAAATAAATTTAATAAACCCTAAATTATAACACGTCATATACACTCCTTGTCAAAATCTACATCAAATTCGTTGTGGATTTAGAAAACAACAATAATCCTAGAATTTTTATATTACAACTCATGAACCCCAACCCACAAACTTACCCAAAACGCAATATAGTTGACGAAATGTGGCCGCTCAACTCTTAAAACTTACCTTGTATGATTTTTCTTGTTCCAGATCTTATCTATGTATAAGTTTATACTGTGGTGCAGTGGAGAATTGGAACAAGTCAAGTGGATTAATGGAATTAAAAAAAAAGAAAAAGTTTTTAGTATTCTATGGGAATTTTGATCTTATCCTTAGGTGTTAGATGAAAACTTGGATTTTGGTGGCTAAAATTCATTTATTGAGATATAATTGAGATGGTGTTAGATGAATACATATATATTCAAATTCCCATAAAGATAAATCTCTTTGAGAAGTATATATGATTAGCACACATGTAAGTGGGAAGACCCCCAACTCAGTTGATTTGATGTGAAATATGGCAGAGGGTATGCCGCATATATTCGAAGGCTTTTTAATCCTACCAATTCCCTGAGAATTTCTCTTTCCAGAGAATTGAACCTAAGATGAAGAATCTGCAGATTCGTCAAATTAGAGAGGGATGGTGGGATGAGACCTGAAAAACTATTATTCTGTAGCCATAAATACTGGAGTCTAGATAAAACACCCAGCAACAATGGAATCTCTCCGATGAAGTTATTAAGCTTGAGATACATCAACTTGAGGCGACGGAGGCGAGACAGTTTGTGGTTTCTTCCTTCTATTTAAATTCTATTCCAAATCTAAAAGTAAAAAAAATTCAAACAGAAGTGTACAACTCATACAAAGGGGTGTGTATCCTATTGATGAGTGATATTTTCACCTAAATTTTAGTGTCTTTTTATGTGTGTTTTCGTATTATTTCATTCGTATTTATGTATATTATGGTTGTGTTATGTGTTTTTATGAAAATGTATGTGAATGAGTTTAAACATATAATTTTTAGGTAAAAATAGATTCTAGACGCGATAAGGAAGATGTAGGAGAAAACGGAGCTCAATTCGGAGTTAAAACGATGGAAAATGAGTCAAAGCAAAATGCTGAAAAATGCACGTCCAATTTGTGTAATTTTTCTATATTCTTGAGGAGCTCAAAACTAGAAGTGTGATATATGGTTAGAAAGCCACAGAAAAGAGGATCGTTTTGGTATAAGAAACACCTCAATTGGAGCCCAAACGAGAAAGTTATGATTAAAATGGTGACATCGCGCAAGTTGTTCCTACTCAGCACGATTGTGCTATTTTGCATGACTTGTTACACCTTCAAATATTGGAAGTTTTATCAATTCTTTATATGCATAGAAAGCCAAGGAAGAGAAGATTGCGTGAGTATAAGAATCACCCGAATTGGATTTTGGATGTGAAAGTTATATGCGAAACGGTGAGACTGCACTGCACCAATCCAAACTCAACCCGAACTCGGCCCGAAGTCAATTTTATGATTAGATAGTGTTCTAGAAGGTTCCAAGGGGTACAATACCCATTTTTGAGTGTAAAGATCAGTGGGGATCAGATCCACACACACATCTACACCTAATTCACACTATTTTTCACACACTTTCCTCTCTATTCCATCTACCCTTCATCCCATTCACCCATCCTTGAATCCGTCCATCCAATACACCATCCAAGTAGTTAGAGAAGCAAGGGAGAGAGGAGGATTACAAAGGGGAGAAGAAGATCACCATTGGAGACATCCAAGGGAGTTTTCATCTACATTTTATATTGAAACCTATTGTTTATCATGTTTTGTAAGGGTTTTAATGTCTATGTTGAACTCCTTGTGACCATGAGAGGCTAATCTCCTTTGTGAGATAGCAATATGAATTGTGTTAGATAATTTTGGGTATTTTTCAATTGAATGAATATGTTGATTAGATTAATTGATTTTCTATCATTGATACTTTAGATCTTGATGTTTATGATGATTTGTGTGGTTTGTTGTTTTAAACATGTGATTAGATTGAAAAATCAATTACATATTTAGGATAATTAATTGAATCATTTCATCAAACACTTCATGTGCATTATAAATTGTAAAGAGATTGAGAAATCCTTTAGAGTTTAGAACCCTTTGATAGGACATCCGATTGGTTTGATTGAGAGATTGATTATTCGTGTGAAGGGACTCTCATTTCAAGCTTAGTACCTAGTTGGAATTGTTTGAGTGAAAACCAATCGTTGGAGCTATGTTTAGAACCATATCATATTCATTCCGAGAGGGAGTTTAGGTGAACTAGTGTTGGCCCTTAGTCTATACCCATGACACATATGAGTTCATTGCATGATACCTAGATTTTCCATGCTTCAAGTATAGCTAGTCTCATATCTATTGAACTTAGTCTCAATTTTGGTACAAATTGATAAGAGTAAGCGTACTCTATCGTTGTGTGTAGACGTGGTGACCAAGTGCAAAATTTATAATATCGAACCCAAGGGAGAAAGTGTTGTATCCGTATTCGAAAGATGTTTCACTCTAGAAGGACTAATCAATAAAAGGAGGGAGATGATTAACACTACAATCTACCTAAGAAAGCAATTAAAGGATAGAAAATATACACATGTAATGGAAGATGGATGACGGTGAGATGGATGAAGTAACAATCCAAAGAGGTGCAAGGCTAACCACATTCAAGATTAAGGATATTACATGTACTTGTTAAATTTAAATGGCAAATATCAATGACAATTGGAATAGAAGCAATCACAAATGTTCCCCTAATCCCTATGGCCAAGGTGATTAGGTTCTCAACTCATTACAAGTTTATAGCACAAAAGATTGTCTCTTACTCTCAATTCCCTCAAGGGTACTATGATTATAAGATTGGTTCTTCTCACTCAATTAATAACCTACTTAGATCCATTAACTAAGTGTCCCAACAGGAGTGTTCAAAGTATACAAAGATGCTACCACATACTTCACATACTAACATACAAAATTCATATTATAACATGATTCAATCAAATCCCTAAGCACAATATTGGAATGGCCATCCTAACATCATAAATAGTGATTTCAATCACACACATCATAATACAAATAAAGTGAATCATAAATCATGTAGGAAATTCCATATATCATATCAAAATACCATTAAAATCCAACAAATCCAAAAAGCCCTAATCCATCTTGTGGCTAGCCTCACTAGAGGTCTAGCCAACAATAAACATTATGAAAACATCCACAAAATGCTTACAAATATTCATTGTTGCAAACAAAACAAAGAAAATACAAAATAAAGGTAAATTTCTTCCCTATTTGGATTTGGGTTGAATCTTCCCTTCAAGTTGCAAAATCCCACTCTTCAAGCCTCAATCCTCCTTAGATTTGTGATGGATAGATGGAATGTGTGAAGATGAAGGTGAAAATGGTGGAAAATGGAGTGAAATTTGGATGGAAATGGTAGTGTGTGTGGAAGATGGTGTTGGAGTGTGTGAGGGGCAGCTGCCCCTGCCAAACCCTCGATTTTTTTCTGGTGCAAATGGTGTAATTGGGGGTATTTATACCCCCTGAGGAAGTCTGGAAGTCGCACTTGAGTTTTGACACTTTTGCATAAAAACACGCCCGTGTTTTTATGCATCTGCCCGTGTTTTTTTGCAAAATTTCAGCTCTCTGTACATTTCTTGCACTCTGAATAGACAACACTTTTCTGAATAGTGTTGTCTTTTCTGTGTTGTCTTTGGTTCGTTCTCCCTCGTTTTAACTCCAAATTGATATCCGCTTTTTCCTACATCTTCCTCTTCACCTCTAGAATTCATTTATACCTGAAAATTACACAAATTCCACCAAAGTACAAATTCTCCAAATATTTACAAATATCGCGCAATCTAGGACACTTAAACACTCAAACTAAGCATAATTGTATGGAACCATGCTATAATTGGACCCTAAATTCATGTGATTTCTACACTCATCAACCCCCCAAACTTAAAGTATTGTTCGTCCCCGAACAACGAAGAAAAGAAAAAGAACATGAGGGTAGAAATTGAGTGAATTGGAGAATGGATCAAAGAAATAGTATAATCATTTTCAACTAATCAATCAAATCAAACCACATGACTTAAATATCAATAAACTTATGCGCAAATCATGGTGGGAATAATGCAAGTACAATTCTCATTCTCACTAATCCTTTCAAGGTAGTTTATGCACTCACACTCATAGTGGAAATTGTGGACATGTTTACACTCATAATCTACTCACATGTACGCATTACCATAAGCTTGCCACAAGTCTCAAACTCTACATCACTATTGAAGTGTGTCAATCATTGAATCAAATAGGACTTTATATTTGGATGTAATGAAGGCTCTTTGGTAGGGGTAGGGATATATGGATAAAAGTGACTCAAATATGTGTGTGGATGATTAGAAAAGACGTCTCCCTTCTCGTCAAGCACTACTCCTTAATCATAAATTCACTTTTCATGTACTTCACATCCCTTCCTTTCTTAACTCTTGAACTTAAGCATTTCTTTTTGTAGCTCTTTTTCTCCATATCTTTTGCAATATAAATTTGAGCTTTTCTTTCTTTTTTATAGCTCTTATGCTCTTTTGTTTTTTTTTTTTTTAGAGCTTTATTCATTTTATTTTCTTGCTTACACATCATCATTCACTAGCTCTCATTACATTTCAAGCACAAAATTCTTAATTTCCTTTCCAAGCAAAATTTTTGCTTTTCTCTTCATAACCTCCTTTAATAACCATCTCCAACAATCACTCACACAAAAGGTTTTATGTAAAGGCTTAAGTGGGTTTTTATTGGCTTGTAATGAGCTAATAATCAAAGATAGGCTCCATAGGCTCAAAATGGCTTACAAGGGAACAATGTTATGGTAAGGATATCATTTGGCTAGTGACTTCAATTTTCAAGGATGGCCTAAGATCATTTTCAACAATCTCCACACAATGTAGCCTCAAACAAGACGAATGGCAAGTTCTAGAACACATACACATGAATGATGCACACATGAAAGAAATGAATCGCATAATATTTATGCATTCAAGGCTCAAAATCTCACGGTTCATCAATAGTGTAAAAACAAGCATCACACAAACAAATTCCCAACCATAACAAGTACACAAGCTCATATCTATTCGGCCACATGATCTAACTCAATCTCATAGTCTCAAACAATCATCAAATTAGCTCCACAAGAGAAGATTCAATAATAAGAAATCAATGAAAGGCTCACAAAAACAAGAGGAACAAAAGGTGCTCCGGTGCAAAATGTACAACTAAGAGCAATATGAGTATGTAACAAAATGAACCATCCCAACCCCCAAACTTAAATTTAACTAAGAGTTGAATTTTAGTTTGAATAAAGTTTTGTTACCAATTTTTGTTGCACTTCTTTCTTCTCTTCAAAACCATCACCGGAAGCTCCTTCATGTTCCTACAAAAGACAAGAAACACGATAAAAACTAAAAACAACTAAGAAAGCAATTGAATGAAAGCAATAAAGATAATGATGGGTTGCCTCCCATCTAGCGCTAAGTTTAACGTCTTCAAGCCAGACGGAACTTGGAGAACTCATCGGAATGGCCAAGGATATCGTTCTTTCTTGCCATCAAATTTTAATCTTTGTACTTCTTCCTCTATTAGGCATTTGTGGCAAGTAACGACCTCAGTTGCATCATTTGAGATTGGCTTTAGATATTCGACTCTTTTGAGTTTGCATTCCATTAACCTTTCCATTCTTGAGCACCACTTATTCCTTCTCTCCACATAGAGTTCTAGCATGTCTTCAAGTTCCCTTTTGTCCTTAAGAATATGTGAAGAATCAATAGGTAAGACAAAGTCTATAAAAACAATATTATGAAATTCAAAGCAACTTAAATAGTTTAAAGGTTTAGAAATTCTCATTTCACTCTTCAAGTCATCATCACTTGCTTCTAGACTTTGTTCCTCTTTATCAACATCATTTGCCTCAATAGGCTCTTCAAGCACCTCTTTTGATTCTTCTTCCCCCAAATTTTCTTCAACCTTATTTTCCTTATTCTCAATAAGCTCAACATCTCTTGAGTCTTCATCATCATCCCCCGAACACTCTTCTACTTCCAATTCTTCTTCAATATCTTCATCGAAATTTTCCATTTTGTGAAGAGTGTTCCGTTCACGTATCATTTCACTCATTCGATGTTCAAGGGCCTCAAATCTTCTCTCATTTTCCTCATCTTCTCTCTTTCTTTCTTCTCTTCTTTCTTCAATCATCTCATTGAGCATATCCATGAGTTGCCCAATTCGATCTTCTACGGGTGGCTTTATCTCTTCACTTGGTGGATGCCATCTTTGTTCTTGGAGATAATTCCCTTGATCTTGGAAATTACTCCCTCGCATGTAATAAATTTCGTCTACTTGAGAACTAGGCATCATCCACTCTTGTTGCACCGTAGTATAAGAAGTTGGCATACTTTGAAGATATTGATCCCCATAACTAGGAAGACTTGGTTGAACACTTTGCCTTTCATTGCTCCCATGAGCGTATCTTCTATACAACTCCATTAAGGCACTATTCTCGGATAGAGGGGTAACCGTCGGAACTTGGTTGTAAGAACTTGGTACGGAATATGTGTTTGTTTGATACGGTTGGAATGTATTCAAATTATAAGCACCTTGCCATCCCTCATATATTCCATTATTGTAGTATTGATCCATTTTTATGCTCTTCTTCTCAAGATCTACTACAATTTTTCTCCACTTACTATTTTTTGTTGTTCCTCCTTCTGTTCTATTAAGGTTGGAGTACCTATCAAGAAGAACAAGTTAGAACAAGGTTTTCCAAAGCAAATATATAAGCAAAAATAAAAAAAATTGTCCTAAGTAAAGCTAACAAATTCAAACACGTTACACCGAAGCCTTTCTCCCCGGCAACGGCGCCATGAACTTAGTCTCAATTTTGGTACAAATTGATAAGAGTAAGCGTACTCTATCGTTGTGTGTAGACGTGGTGACCAAGTGCAAAATTTATAATATCGAACCCAAGGGAGAAAGTGCTGTATCCGTATTCGAAAGATGTTTCACTCTAGAAGGACTAATCAATAAAAGGAGGGAGATGATTAACACTACAATCTACCTAAGAAAGCAATTAAAGGATAGAAAATATACACATGTAATGGAAGATGGATGACGGTGAGATGGATGAAGTAACAATCCAAAGAGGTGCAAGGCTAACCACATTCAAGATTAAGGATATTACATGTACTTGTTAAATTTAAATGGCAAATATCAATGACAATTGGAATAGAAGCAATCACAAATGTTCCCCTAATCCCTATGGCCAAGGTGATTAGGTTCTCAACTCATTACAAGTTTATAGCACAAAAGATTGTCTCTTACTCTCAATTCCCTCAAGGGTACTATGATTATAAGATTGGTTCTTCTCACTCAATTAATAACCTACTTAGATCCATTAACTAAGTGTCCCAACAGGAGTGTTCAAAGTATACAAAGATGCTACCACATACTTCACATACTAACATACAAAATTCATATTATAACATGATTCAATCAAATCCCTAAGCACAATATTGGAATGGCCATCCTAACATCATAAATAGTGATTTCAATCACACACATCATAATACAAATAAAGTGAATCATAAATCATGTAGGAAATTCCATATATCATATCAAAATACCATTAAAATCCAACAAATCCAAAAAGCCCTAATCCATCTTGTGGCTAGCCTCACTAGAGGTCTAGCCAACAATAAACATTATGAAAACATCCACAAAATGCTTACAAATATTCATTGTTGCAAACAAAACAAAGAAAATACAAAATAAAGGTAAATTTCTTCCCTATTTGGATTTGGGTTGAATCTTCCCTTCAAGTTGCAAAATCCCACTCTTCAAGCCTCAATCCTCCTTAGATTTGTGATGGATAGATGGAATGTGTGAAGATGAAGGTGAAAATGGTGGAAAATGGAGTGAAATTTGGATGGAAATGGTAGTGTGTGTGGAAGATGGTGTTGGAGTGTGTGAGGGGCAGCTGCCCCTGCCAAACCCTCGATTTTTTTCTGGTGCAAATGGTGTAATTGGGGGTATTTATACCCCCTGAGGAAGTCTGGAAGTCGCACTTGAGTTTTGACACTTTTGCATAAAAACACGCCCGTGTTTTTATGCATCTGCCCGTGTTTTCTTGCAAAATTTCAGCTCTCTGTACATTTCTTGCACTCTGAATAGACAACACTTTTCTTAATAGTGTTGTCTTTTCTGTGTTGTCTTTGGTTCGTTCTCCCTCGTTTTAACTCCAAATTGAGATCCGCTTTTTCCTACATCTTCCTCTTCACCTCTAGAATTCATTTATACCTGAAAATTACACAAATTCCACCAAAGTACAAATTCTCCAAATATTTACAAATATCGCGCAATCTAGGACACTTAAACACTCAAACTAAGCATAATTGTATGGAACCATGCTATAATTGGACCCTAAATTCATGTGATTTCTACACTCATCATCTATCTACTTGGCTCATTCATCCATCTCTCATTCATCTATCCTTTTATTGTATTGTCATTTCTTGATTAATCCATCCCCTTTATGATCATCTCTATAATACTATGATGAACACGAGATCACTTAAACCCTAGTACCTTCCTCCCCGTGGTTCGATAAATTCTTTAATTAGTCATCCCGACTACAAATAGTTAATTAAATTGTGCCGTTGCCGGGAAGGCAACGGTTGCTAGTGGTTTGACGAAGGAGTATTTTGATTAGTATTGCTAGAGATATTTTTATTACTTTTTATTATTTTTTTTGGAAAATTTTTTATCTCACTTTTTCATTTTGATAGGTACGTGAAAATTATCTTGACAGAAGAAAAAGGGGGATCAAAGTCAAAAATAGAAAGTTTGAAGAAGATTTGTAGTAAGCCTTGAGAAGAGCATTTAAATGGATGGTTGGAACCAATTCACAAATGTCTTTGGGGATTAAATTGCAAGGGTTCCACCTCCACAATCAAGAGGCTATATGAATGAGAGCAATTATGGTTACAATTTTCAAATGGATCAAGATAGCTCTCAATACTACAATCAAGGAAGATATTGAGAATGGCAACAAGCTTACAATGCCAATACATTCCACCATTATCAAGCATGTGATTATTCTTCACCAAATCCCAACATCAATCCTCCGTTCCAAAATTACGCCTTATTGGACTTATATAGAAGATGTGCTCAATAAAGTGATGAAGGTCAAAATCCTCAATCAAGTTTTCTTCAAAATGAATCCTCCAAGATAATTACCCCCGCTACTTTGGAATTGACAAGACAAATAAGGATGATGAATCAAGGTGCTTATGGTCAAGTCTTGCCTAGTTCAAGTTTGGGGGGTGGTCAAAATGTGCAAGGTGTGTTGATTCTTAGTCCTATGGAACAAGAAGAGTGGAGGATGCCTAACCATCAAGTAGGAGAAACTTTTTTCATAGAAGTGGATGATTTCCAAATAAATTTTTATGGGAATTATCCACCAACTCAAGGATGGAATTTTGAAAACCAAGAGGGAGGATACTTTCAACAAGTTGAGGAAGAAAAATCATCTTTAGAAATCTTGATTGAGATGAATGAAGCAAGCTTTGAAGAGTGGAAGAAAAGAAATGAGGCAACTGAGAAGAGGTTAGAAGCTTTGGAGCATCAAGTAAACCAAATTGTAAGTGCTTTGACCAATTTTCAACAAGTTCAAGAACTTGAAGAGGAGAGTAAAGTTGAAGAAGAGTTGGAAAAAAAGAATTTGGGAGATGAAGAATCAAATGAGATACTTAAAGAGCCTAATAAAGCAAATGATGTTGATGAAGAGGAACAAAGTCAAGAAGCAAATGATGATAACTTGAAGAGTGAAATAAGCATTTCTAAACCTTTAAACTCTTTAAGTTGCTTTGAATTTCAAAATATTGTTTACATTAATTTTGTCTTACCCATTGATTCTTCTCACATCCTTAGGAACAAAAGAGAACTTGAAGAGATGTTGGGAGTTTACTTGGAAAGAAGAAATAAGTGGTGTTCAAGAATGGAGAGGACAATGGAGTGTAAGCTCAAGAGAGTCGAATTTTTGAAGCCATGCTCGAAGGATGCAACAGAGGCCGTCACTTGCCACAAGTGCCTCGTAGAGGTAGAAGCACAACGTTTAAAATTCGTTGGCAAGGATGAAAGATATCCATGATCATTCCGATGAGTTCTTCATATTCTATCCGGTTTGAAGACGTTAAACTTAGCGCTAGATAGGAGGCAACCATCAGTATCTTTATTGCTTTATTTATTGCTTTAAATAAGGATGATGGAGTGGTTATTTCTTGCATTTTGGCTATGTAGGTTGATTGTGCTCATGAAGAAGATGCATATTGGAGATACGAGAAGTGCTTGATTTGAAGTGTATAGGTAAGTCACATCACTTTTTGCAAACTTAACTCGAAACTCTTGTTTCAATTTAAGTTTGGAGGGATATGGCGTGGTGTGACATACTTTATTTTGAAAGCATATACTTTTCGTATTTTGGGGCAATTTTAAAATTTTTCTCATGAGTATTGTTTTGATTTTGGTATGATTGGTTGTGTTGAAGTGCATGATAGTCCATATTTTTATTACAATTGTTGAGCTAATGGTGTTTGTTGAGTTTTTGAGCATAAAGAAAGGGTATTGGAAGCATGTATGGAGCTTGGAGTTAACGCTTTCATTACCAAATGCATATTGAGGGAGTGCTCTACACCTTATCACTTCTAGTTGCTTGACTTTTTTTTTTATTTGGATTGATGTGATTAGCATGTTGCTTTATGTGTTATGTTTTTGGGATGTTTATTTTCGTAAGTTAGGATTTCCTTTTCAATCAAGATGGGGATGATTGTGAGCTTAATTGTCATGGATGATATAGAATGTATGTTTTATTGTCTATGATGGATGATTTTGGTTTTGCATGTTATGTATTTTTGTATTGTTTCTTGTTTGGGAGTCTTTCTTTTATGTGTTATGTGTATTTTTATTCTTGTTTAGGGATGTTTGGTGGTTTGTTTAGGGAGGTTGTGAGTCATTTTTGAATATAAGTGATGATATGTTGTGGTGATAAGTGATGACAACTTATGATTAAGAATCTCTACACTTTCAAATTGTGACAGGTTTTATTTAGCTTGTTCAATTTTGAGATGAATATGGTGTAATAAGTTTCTTAAGGTCCGAGCATAAGCTTGTGAGAAGTTGAGCTTTAACCGTGCACACATGGTATTTTTCTTCATTAGTGGATTGGTTGTGTTTGATAAGCTAGAACTTGCTCAAGGACTATAGGAATGAGCCCGATTTGTGGAGATTAGTGACATGATCTAAGGTCATCCTTGTCATTAATAGTCATTGCCATATATTTTCATACCATGAACATCATCCCTAGTCAACCACTTTGAGCCTATAAGCCTATTTCTTGTGAATTTAGCACATTACAAGCCTTGATTACTCATATGAACCTTATATATTCACCTTTTGTGTGAGTGATTGAGGAGATGGTAACTAGAAAGATTTGATAAGGAAGAAAGACAAGAAAAAAAATGGTAAACAAGTAAGAAAGGATGAAAAAGAGCACAAGAAAGAATGGACATGCAACCTTAAAACAAGAAAATGAGCAAAGCAACAACATGCTCAAGAAATAAAAAATTCAAAGAAAGGAAGCATGAATCAAAAGAAGCTCAATCCAAGAAAAGTTAACGAATAGTGCTTGAGGTTTGCAAAGACAAAAAAAGAAAGAAGGAAAAGTGAAGAATTTGAGGAAGTTGATCATCTCTTCGATTACTTACACTTGTTTAGTCAATATTATCCATATTCTTCCTACTCTACTATAGAGCCTATCATTACATCCTTAATGAAAGACCTTTTTGATAACTAATGAAAACTTTGGTGGTTTGTGAATGTAGTCCACGAGCAAGCTTATGGCGAGTTGAGCTAATCGATTAATGAGTGTTGATTTACCTTACCTTAAAGAGTGTTGAGTGACATTTGTAACCTATGTGAGGCTTGGACAAAAAGGGACTATATTACACTATCATTCTCTTGTGATTAAACTTGTTAATATTTTTTGCATGTTATGATTTTAATGTTGTAGGATGACTTAGCATGATTTGTAATTCTTATTGCTATTAATGTGTTATTATTTATGTTCGTTTAGTCTTTTCCTAGGTAAAAATCTCTCTCCCCTTGTTTTATCATTTTTGTTGTTCGGGGATGAATAATACTTTAAGTTTGGGAATGTGATGAGTGATATTTTCACCTAAATTTTAGTGTCTTTTTATGTGTATTTTCGTATTATTTCATTCGTATTTATGTGTATTTTGGTTGTGTTATGTGTTTTTATGGAAATATATGTGAATGAGCTTAAACATATAATTTTTAGGTAAAAATAGAATCTAGACACGATAAGGAAGATGTAGAAGAAAACAGAGCTCAATTCGGAGTTGAAACGAGGGAAAATGAGTCAAAGCAAAATGCTGAAAAATGCATGTCCAACTTGTGTAATTTTTCTGTATTCTTGAGGAGATCAAAACTAGAAGTGTGATATTTGGTTAGAAAGCCACAGAAAAGAAGATCGTTTTGGTATAAGAAACACCTCAATTGGAGCCCAAACGATAAAGTTATGATTAAAATGGTGACATCGCGCAAGCTGTTCCTACTCAGCACAATTGTGGTAATTTGCATGACTTGTTACACTTTCAAATATTGGAAGTTTTGTCAATTCTTTATATGCATAGAAAGCCAAGGAAGAGAGGATTGCGTGAGCGCAAGAATCACCTGAATTGGATTTTGGATGTGAAAGTTATATGCGAAACGATGAGACTGCGCTGCACCAATCCAAAATCAATCCGAATTCGACCCGAACTCGGCCCAAAGTCAATTTTATGATTAGAATGTGTTCTAGAAGATTCCAAGGGGTACAATACCCATTTTTGAGTGTAAAGATCAGTGGCGATCAGATCCACACACACATCTACACCTAATTCACACTATTTTTCACACACTTTCCTCTCTATTCCATCTACCCTTCATCTCATTCACCCATCCTTGAATCCGTCCATCCAATACACCATCCAAGTAGTTAGAGAAGCAAGGGAGAGAGGAGGATTACAAAGGGGAGAAGAAGATCACCATTGGAGACATCCAAGGGAGTTTTCATCTACATTTTATATTGAAACCTATTGTTTATCATGTTTTGTAAGGGTTTTAATGTCTATGTTGAACTCCTTGTGACCATGAGAGGCTAATCTCCTTTGTGAGATAGCAATATGAATTGTGTTAGATAATTTTGGGTATTTTTCAATTGAATGAATATGTTGATTAGATTAATTGATTTTCTATCATTGATACTTTAGATCTTGATGTTTATGATGATTTGTGTGGTTTGTTGTTTTAAACATGTGATTAGATTGAAAAATCAATTACATATTTAGGATAATTAATTGAATCATTTCATCAAACACTTCATGTGCATTATAAATTGTAAAGAGATTGAGAAATCCTTTAGAGTTTAGAACCCTTTGATAGGACATTCGATTGATTTGATTGAGAGGTTGATTAATCGTGTGAAGGGACTCTCATTTCAAGCTTAGTACCTAGTTGGAATTGTTTGAGTGAAAACCAACCGTTGGAGCTATGTTTAGAACCATATCCTATTCATTCCGAGAGGGAGTTTAGATGAACTAGTGTTGGCCATTAGTCTATACCCATGACACATATGAGTTCATTGCATGATACCTAAATTTTTCATGCTTCAAGTATTGCTAGTCTCATCTCATATCTACTTGGCTCATTCATCCATCTTCCATTCATCTACCCTTTTATTTTATTGTCATTTCTTTATTAATCCATCCTCTTTATGATCATCTCTATAATACTATGATGAACACGTGATCGCTTAAACCCTAGTATCTTCCTCCATGTGGTTCGATAAATTTTTTAATTAGTCATCCCGACTACAAATGGCTAATCAACTATTAAAATTAAAAAGGATAAATTTAGATTTTTAGGGGGTGTGTATACAATAAAATTAAGATTTAGACAATTAAATAGGGGTGTGTATTTAATAAAGGCTGTGTATTCAATAAAAAGGAGTGTGTATTTAACAGTACTCAAGAAGAAATTATAAACTTTAATAATGAAAAATGATATTTAATTGATAAAAAGTGATAATATTTAAAACTGTTTGATGAACAATTTAAAACATGTTTAATAAAAAATAATAAAATTATGAAATCATAAAATGGTATCACCATGAGACGGTCATGACAAGTGTTCCCAATCTATTAGTAATAAGACTATAATAATTCCTTTTAAAAATTATTATAACACAAAAATTAATAATTAATCTTAAGAATAAAAATTAAATATAGAATAATAAAAATTAAACAGTAGAAATTATCGAACTCATCTTCTTCTAAGCTGGATCTGCTGATTTTTCTGTCGGAGATAATGGGCTTAAATTGCTGATTTTTAAATGGGCCGTGAGCTGAAGATGTTGTTGCTTAAAGGTTGATTGGGTAATGCGTTAATGGGCCGGGCTGGAACTGCTGTACTCCACAAAATTCCAAATGACACTATTTTGTACTCCCTCCGTCCCGGCACAAGAGGTGCGTTTCTTTTTTGCACGTAAATTAAGGGATATAATATTTAATGGGTAGTCGAGGGTAGTTGAGGTGAGAGAAATAATATTTTAATATATAATGTGTAGGTATATTAGTGTGGGTCCATGGAGATATATTAATTGTTTTGTGTGGGTCTCATTTACTAAAAAGGAAAATGCACCTCTAGTGTTGGGACGAAAGGAAATGGTAAAATGCACTCTTTGTTATGAGACGGGGGGAGTATTAAAAGTTAAAACTTGTTGGCAAGATAATATTTTCCTCTGTATTTATGTGTAGCTTTTTTTAAAATGCATATAAATATATAATACTCCATCCGTATGTGTAGTTTGTTTTTTTCAAGTTTATTAAAAAAATATTATTATTTAATGCATAGTGAATAATTGTATTAATAGGATGTGCGAGTCTCATATTTTAGTTATATTAATAGTGTGTGTGAAAGTTTCATATTCTTAAGAAAAGAAAATGACACCCTTTAGAACCGCCTCCTACATAAGGAGGGAATATAAATTATTTTGTGTATAGTTATTTTTTAAAAACTTTTTAATGAGGTAATTGACTGAGGATATTGGCCTATTGGGTGGGGAATGAAGATAAAGACATGTTGATTCTCAATATCAATGCTTAGTTTAATGTAACGAAAATTAAAAAAAAAAATCATTTTTATTGATTAAATAACTACTCCCTCCATCCAACAAATATTTACACTCCTCTTCTAGTACGGATATTAAGAAAAGTGATAACTTTTAGGGTTATTATGATATTTTTGATAATAAATAAATGATAAAGTATGTTAGGTGTGTTAGGTATGTGTGTTCTTTTTTAATTTTAAATAAAGTGTACGGGGAATGGTGATTGTGTTTTACTTTTTGCTTTTTTAGGAATGTGTAAATTTTTGTGGGACAACCTAAAATGGAGGTGTGTCATACTGGAATATATATAAATAGACAATTCTAAAAAAAAATTAAGTTATTAGATAAATATTTATTTATTTATTTATTTTTTGAGTGAAAATGGTGGTTTGAGAAATAAAAATAGGAAAAGTGTGAAAGAGTTAACGAGATGGAGGGAGTAAAAAACAACAGTTTGGAACTCATGATTTAAAATATATACATTTGAAATTAATGAATTAAAACATCTAGTACCTCGTCCATAACATAACATAAATGTGAAGACTAAGACTTTTATAGGGGGGAAGAAGTTTTTATTTGATAATAATGCATCCAATATGTGTTTTAGTTTGATCCGGAGATTTTCTTTTCTTAAAAATCAATCCAAAACACATATATTGATTGAAACTTGAGTAAACTCATAATCTCAATATTTTGGTCTGTGTGTGGTTGGATATTTTGTGTTATACTATAGACCAAAGGAAAATATCTTTTTGGAGATGCATACAAAATTATCTTCCTTATTATGAAGGGCAAAGTCATATGTACACACACATCCACGTGCTTTTTCTTCAAACTTCGCATTTAATGATTTTATTTAGGGTCTCTTGTTTCTTTCACTAATTTTTCTTTATAAATAACATGAATGTATATATTATTTGTTACTTATATAAATTAAAAACAAAATACATAATTACAACTACCTTGAATTTAAGAATTTAAGCTACAAACTTTATGGCGCACAGGTACATTGCTTATAAGATTGATCACAAGCAACTGTTTTCTATAGAAACTTAGAAAGGTTATCCCCAAAAGTGTCGCAGGCACCAAACCCTACACTAATTACTTGGGGTTACAATTAACAACTTTTGTTGAGTATGAATTATGAAAATAAATCTATGTTTGAACTCTTTTAATTATGAGTTGAAAAAATAATTATATTTTTTTGGGTAAATTTTAAAATTATGGATAAAATTTGAGTCCAACTGCTCTGCATTGGAACTATCTTATCTGTTAGATTAAATTTTAATTTGATTTTCATCATTAAATAAATAAAATAATTAAATTTTTTGAAAAAATAACTACCCACTACACCTTATTTTTCACCTATTAACCCAAGTGCAACAATACATCGAGTGCACCATAAAATCATCCTAAAATTTGTCATGATTTAGATGAATAAAATTACAATTACGCCTTACAATTAATACTAATCCAACAGATAAAAATTAAATTCATAATTGTAAAATAGTATATCAACCCCACATAAAATATAAGAGGATAAATTAAATCATATATGTACAATGAGAGAAAAATGTTACATAAACTAAACATCTATGGAACCTTGCAATTTATTGCCTTCTTTATTAATTAAGAATAACAAACAAGCACAAATAAATTTATTGAAGTACAGATAATAGAATTAGAGTTTAAAAAATAAACGGTTATGTTCCTTTTACTTTATTAAAAAAAATCTCAAAATAGTTTGGAGTTTGATTTTTGCTTCAATTTCGCCCTAATTTACTCAAATTTCACCTCATAACTTTTTTAAAAGCCTCGATTCAATCATATGGTTAGTCCCTTGAATTAGAAAAATTGGAAACTTTTAATTAGAAATGACTATGTTGATGAGAATTTAAAATCTATAAAACCATTATAGAGAAATAAAATTTATTTCGACTATTTTTAATAAATTAAATTTGTATGAGATATTTTTATTTTAAACTCGTAGAATTACAATGATAACACCTCATTTTAAGCCTCTTTACTAAAAGTGAAAATTAATAAGGCGGAATGCTTTGCTCATTTCTGAAAAAGTTAGTGGGATCAACCACACTTTTTATCCTAACCAACCTATCAAAATTACCATTAAAATACTTCAATCCCCAGACACTAGCTTGTGCATAACTAGTATGGTTTCCCTCATTATTCACTCCCAAATCAAGATCCCTATAATTAACATAAGCAGATCTTGGAAATTTGGACACATAACCACCCATATATCTATACAATCTTCTTATCCAACTTATGTACCTTCTTGATGCTTCTCTCCCTGCTTCATCCCAGTACACCAAGTGCTGGATCTTGTAAAAGTTTCCGGCTCGATGCGGAAACGGAATCGATGATTCTGGAATCTCACTCATTCTTCCACCGTATGGTGTGAGGATCAGCAGTGCCATGTCTGCTTCTTTTTCCTGTAATAATTTGGAGATGTCTTTGAACCATGTTTTTGGAACAGGGTCTTTTATGTAGTCTGATTTTGCCTTGAAGTAAAGTCTAGTTAATGGGACTCTACTTGCTAGAACATGTGGAGGAGATCCGACGTCGTATCCACCAAAGAAAAGTGCTGATTGAATCCAACTCACTTCATTGCAATCCTCCATTTTTAGACCTAATTCGAGTTTGATGCAATTTCAGTCCATAACTTCAAATTCAATTTCATTTCCAAATTACTTAAAATTTTCGATTTAACTGTCTCAAAATTTTAGATTTCACCTCAAAACTAATTTATCATTGCAAATCGTTCCATAACTCCTAAAAACGTCCCAAATTTATGGAAGCTTCCAAAATTTCATGGGACATTTTCTGAATGAAATCGTTCTATAATCCCTGAAATTTTTTTAAAACCATCCCAAATTTATGGAAGTTCCTAAAATTTTATGAGAAAAATTTTAATTGAAATCGTCCCATAACTCCTGAAATTTTTTTAAACCGTCCAAAAAAATGACCATTTTCTGATTGAAATCCAAACCTTTTCAAAAGTTTTACGAAAATCGAAATCTTCCATAGTTGTGGGGTGAAAGTGCATTTAACTCACCTAATTCAGGAAACTTTTCTGTCAGCAATTCGAGCAGCTTGTCTGCACGACCAAGAAACATCGATCTGAAATCGGCAAATGTAGTTGAATTGATTCGGTTGATAGTTATTGAAAGAAATAAGTCTTTTGAAATGATTGGAGCAACGTATTGCCATTTATGAACTATTTCTGCTGCATTTTCATCCATGGATTTGTTCACGGAAAATATAGTTACTATCTTCGGCACGTCGACCAGGTTTACTTTCCAGGCGGTTATAACACCGAAGCTAGCGCCACCACCGCCGCGGATGGCCCAGAAAAGGTCCTCCCCCATGGATTCTCTGTCGAGAATCCTTCCTTCAGCGTCGATTAGTCGTGCATCGACGATGTTATCAGCAGCAAGGCCGTATTTCCGGAGCAGGGATCCGTAGCCTCCGCCGCTGAAGTGGCCGCCGACTCCCACCGTGGGACAGGTTCCCGACGGGAACGCCAGAGTAGTGCTCTGTTTGCTGATTTTGTAGTATAGTTGTCCGATTGTGGCGCCAGATTGAACCCATGCTGTTTTTCTGGCAACGTCGAGTTTTATCTCTGTCATATGGACCAAGTCGAGTACGATAAAGGGGAATCGGGATGTGTAGGAGAGCCCCTCGTAGTCATGGCCGCCGCTTCGAGTTCTGAGCTGCAATCCGTTGTCCCTGGCGCATCGAACGATGGCCTGGATTTGGGGTTCTTGATGGGGAGTGAGGATTAGTAGAGGTCTGGGAGTGGTGGAGGAGGTGAATCGCAGGTTACGAATGGAGGATTGTAGGATGGATGAGTATGAAGAGTTTTGGGGGGTGTGAATAATGGAGGAGATTTCGGAGGAGTTTTTAGAGTGATGGAATAGGCATTGGAGAAAATCAGTGTGGCCGTGAGAATGAGCATCGATTGAGCTGGAAATGGTGAAGAGAAGGAAAAGTAGAAGGGAGAGTGAAATGGTTGGAGTCTCCATTGGTGATTGACGGATTTTGGCACTTTAAAACCTTTTATTCATAAGTCAGAGATTGACATATGGATTGTTTTTATGGTTTAGAATTTTCGTTATTGTAAATAATAAGTAATATTATTTATTTATTATTCCACATATGAATATAAATGATGTGAAATGCATGCAAGGGGGAATTAGATAACTCCCGCATTTTTCTTGCAGTTTCCTAATTTGATTTGAAAAGGAAAGGGTAAAATACACTTTTTGTCCCATACAAGAATTTCATTTTTATTTTTAGTCCCTAACTTTTTTTTTGGTCCCAAATGTTATAATTTTTGTCCCCATCGTTAAATATTGGATGGAAACCGTTAAGGAGTAAAAAATAAAGAAAAATATTTTATTTCTTTTTTCAAAAAGAATTCACTTATTAATTTTTATTTTTATTTTTTCATTTCCTCTGCAAACCATTACAACTCTTCTATCTCTTAATACACAAATGAGATTGATGACGGAGAGAACTCTCCGATCGAGCAGGTGGCTCTCACAGTGTCGACCACCGATGATTCGACTATCGTTCTCACAGGAATAGCGAATGTAGAGCCCTAGCTGCTGCTAGGATCTAGTGACGCCGTCGCCACTGTGATCCACGCCGTACGCCGCCGTCGCTGTTCGTCTAATCCCAAACAACAGCACTGTGGGCGAACTGTTGCTGCCTCATGAACGCCTTTGAGCGAGCCCCGATGCACTCCAACACCACCAGCGACCGTTGCTCACCCACTTTTAGATTCGTTGTTGTCCGTCGACTGCCACCCAAAGTCACGAACTCCAACTGCCGGAAGCCCCATCACCATCCGCCGCGAAAAGATGAAGCAGCCGCCCTCGCCATCCTGAACTAAAGATCTCGTATGAGCCAGATTTGATACTATCCATGGTTGTACGGGCTAGATCTGATACTCTTCCAGCACCGTCGGAGCTGACGGATCTGCTCGGCGACGCTAGGGTTCCGGTCAGATCAGCAGCCGCTCGTCGCCGGCCTGCTGCTTCTCCATCAGATCGTTGTGGATCTACTGACCGCCACCGCTGCTGCTCGTTCGCCACCACCGCTGTTGCTTGTCTTTCGATCGACCGGCATTCATGGTCATATCAATTGCCATCCATCGACGCTGATCGTCAGCTGGAAGCGCAACCGTCGGATCTGCTATCCGCTGCCGCCACCACTTGCCGCCGCTATGGTTTCAGGTAGGATTTCAGCCGCCACCAGCTGTTGACCGTCTGTTAGCCGCCGGAAGTGAAGGAGCTTTTTTGATCGGCGATACTCTTATGCTTAATGAGTGATTTTGGATAATGAGGATTTTGGATAGATGGAATGAATAATGAGTGATTTTTTTAGATGGATTGAATAGATTTTGGATAGATCTCCCAATTGATTAATGAGGATTTTTTTTTCTTTTTTTCTTTTCTGATTAAATAGATTTTGGACAGATTATTAGATTAGTAATGAGGTTTTTTTTTCTCTTTTGAATAGATTTTGGACAGATTATTAGATTATTAGGTGAAATTTGAGAATAGGCTTACGATTTTCAAACTTAACGGTGCTTGTGCAATTACTGTTAGTTAATAGACGGAAGAGGCTCAAATTTTTGTATGGGACCAAGAATGTAAGCAAAAGGACCAAAAATGAAAATGGACTTCTTGTATGGGACCAAAAGTGCATTTTACCCGAAAAGAAAACAGAAGAGAACATCGTACACATGCGCATACACATTACGCAGAAGAAGTTGTCTGAAGTTGATTCTCGTTGTTCTTTCCTTCTCTCGTATTCTTCATCTGTTTACGTACAAATTCATGAATCATAATCTTTCAACTCTGTGTTGAAGATTTGATCCAGAGATACGCTAGTGAGTATCAATCGGTTCTACACCTTCTTCCACTGCAACACAATCCTACGGTGAGAGGTAAGAGATTTTTCTCTAAATATGATTAGGGTTTGTGTTATGGGAAACGTGAGTTTCCAACCGTTATGATATCGCATCTCTTATATTTAACTGTTACTTGTTACATGAGCGAGCAGCAGTGTCAAGATTAATTAGGCGGATCTAGTCTTAAATAGAAAAAACTTGAATTATAATGATTCTAATTGTTAGATGAGTGAGCAGCAGCATCAAGATGAAATAGGTGGACTATTCTTAAAAAGAAAAAAGCATAAATTATAATGATATACTCACTCCGTCCGCTTCCAATGGTATCATTTTTTCATTTTGGGCGTCCGTCCCCAAGGGTCTCATTTCTTTTTTTATCCACACACCCACTAATACAACTAAAAAATAGGACAAACACATCCACTAATGCAATTATCCACTACAACTTAAATAACAATACTCCTTAATCTTTGTGCCCAAAAACAAATTGTACCCTTGAATCCGGACAGAGGGAGTATTTTGTTTTAGGTTTGTGCAGTTCTTTTAAAAAATAAATTGGCTAAAACTTACGAGTCCCCAAATCCCGCATTTTTCAAAAGATATACTCTTTAGTATTAAATGGTATACCTTTTAATATAAAACATGTATCTTTTATTTTCTAAAAGTAAAAATTATTTTTTTAATCAAACATTATACTATTTATATTTTACCTGATCTTTCATTGAAAAAATTATACTCTTATTAATTTAAGTGTATATCATTTAGAACAAAATGTTGTACCCATATATATTTGTGCACCCGAGACACAAGAGACCAACTCGAGGGATGGTATATATACTAAAGTATTATTTGATTTGAAAAAAAAAACCCTTAGAGATGGAAGAGAAAAATATAAAAAATATTAATTGAGTAGAGGATACATGATAATTGATTGAATTATAAATTAATAGAGTTTTTATAGGTATATGAAAGGTGTGTTTTAAAACTCATTTAAAATAGATGTTCATTTTGAAAATGGTTTTTCAAAACCTAAAAAAATCAAAGCTAAAGCGTCTTCCCTGGCATCAGATATGTTACTCGCTATATATCCATCTAAAGTTATTTATTTTGTTATTTATTTTGTAATTTTGGTTCATCTCATTAAAAAATATATCAATTTTATTTTTAGGGATGTGAGATCTACACACCACTAATACAATTTAAAAATAAGATCCACACACTCTATTAATATAACTACTTATTACACATTAAATTATAATACTCTCTAATTCTCATATAAAAAGTAAATAAATGCATTCAAAGGGTATTAAGTTTGTGATTTAAAATTCATCCAATTAGTCAGCTTTACTATTAACGTTTGAGGCCACAAATGATCAAAACGAGTACTACCACTACCTAACACACGCTTAACTTGAGACTTTTCTAACATATCTTCCTTTTCATTATAGTCCATAATTTTGATGATTGAAAGAAGATGATACTCCCACTATCTCATATTAAATTTTACACT
Organism: Pogostemon cablin; assembly: GCA_023678885.1. Classification (NCBI taxonomy): domain Eukaryota; kingdom Viridiplantae; phylum Streptophyta; class Magnoliopsida; order Lamiales; family Lamiaceae; genus Pogostemon; species Pogostemon cablin. The sequence goes on along the minus strand of CM042961.1, from coordinate 14,459,839 downwards.
TTTGGTCTTCATTTGTTCCACATTAAATTTAATCAAAAAAATAAAATAAAATTCATATGAATCCTCAACATTTAATTACAATTTTATCACTATCATAAATTCATCTAACACACATAGCATAATTTATAATTTATTATTATCTAAAAATATTATATACTCACTAAAAGTCAATAAAAATAATAAAAATACAACATTTTCTTAGCAATTCAACTTGGGACGGGGATTAATACTCAATAATCATAAAATGCGAATAACCTAATTTAAAGAAAATAACGAGAAAATGTAAAGCGAATAACATTTTTCATTTTAGTTTTTTCAAAGGTCGTGCCTTGAACAGGTGACATCAATTTGGATATCTTTTTTTACTTTTCAAATTAAATGAAATTCCGACATGAATTTTTCTATAAATTAGGTTGGATGTATGAAGACAAAACTTCAAAATTACCATTTCAAAGTAATGAATACTCGAAGCTTTTCATTCCTCTTTTTAATATTTTCGTGCTCATGGGCAGCTTCTCCTGCAGGGCATGATGCATTTCTCAAATGCCTCTCTCAAGAATTCCCAAAATACCCCTCCATTTCCAACATTGTTTACACCCCAACAAACCCCTCTTACTCTTCCACACTGCTATCTTCTGCCTGGAATTGGAGAATCATCTCAGAATCCAACCCCAAACCACAAGTTATAATAACCCCCCAACACGAATCCCAAATCCGGCCCATCGTACTCTGCTCCAAGGAACACAACCTGGAAATCAGAACTCGAAGTGGTGGCCATGACATGGAGGGAGTTTCTTTCGCATCAAAAGTCCCATTCGTGATCATTGATTTGATCAAGCTGAGCAACGTAACAGTAGATGTTGAGGAGAAAACGGCATGGGTAGGAGGCGGTGCAACACTTGGTACTTTATATTACAGGATCGCGGAGAAAAGCCAGACTCTGGGTTTTCCTGCTGGTCTTTGCCCTCTTGTTGGTGTAGGTGGCCACATTAGTGGAGGAGGTTACGGCCCCATGCTGAGGAAATATGGCCTGGCTGCTGATAATGTGATCGATGCGAGAATAGTGGATGTTAACGGCAGACTTCTCGACAGAAAATCAATGGGGGAAGATCTATTTTGGGCAATCCGAGGAGGTGGAGCAGCCAGCTTCGGTGTCATTGTTGCCTGGAAGTTGCAATTGGTTGATGTTCCGGAAACAGTAACTATTTTCAGAGTGAACAGGACATTGGAACAGAATGCAACCCAAATCATCAACCGCTGGCAGTACATGGCTCCTAAAACAGACAAGGACTTGTTCGTAGCAATCGAGGCTGGAACGACACAGGTGAATTCGAACAATGAGAAGCTTACAATCAGGGCATCTCTGTTTTCTCTGTTTCTCGGCAGGGCTGACAGATTGCTTCCATTGATGGAAAAAGAGCTCCCTGAGTTGAGATTGAGACGAGAAGAGTGCGTAGAAATGAGCTGGATCCAATCCGTCTTATTCATTGCTGAATACCCCATAAACTCACCAGAAATGCTGCTAAACAGAACTCAACCTGCTCAAGCATTTATGAAAGGAAAAACAGATTATGTTCGGAAACCTCTTCCTGAGAAGGTGTTGGAACGACTCTGGAGACTATATTATGATTCAGGAATGGAATTAGCTCAGTTGTATGTCGTCCCATACGGCGGAAGAATGGATGAAATATCAGAATCCGCCATTCCATTCCCCCACAGGGCTGGTACCTCCTACATGCTGGCCAACTTTGCATTTTGGCAAAAAGAGCAGAATCAGAATTCGAAGAGCTACATCAACTGGGTTAACAGGGTTCATAATTATTTGACTCCTTACGTTTCAAGATTCCCACGGGCAGCTTATCTCAATTACAGAGATCTCGACAATGGAGTGAATAACATCAGAGGGAAGACGAGCTACGAGCAATCCAGCATTTGGGGAAAGAGATATTTCAAAAACAATTTCGATCGACTTGTTGGGGTCAAAACTAGAGTTGATCCTCATAACTTTTTCAGGCAGGAACAGACTATCCCACCCGTGCACCCGCCGCAGGCAAATTGACATATATCATAATTCTCGAACTGTTTTTGGATTTCATTATTTATTGTAATAAGCATCAAGCTTCTTTCTGCGTTATATTAAGAATTGAAAAATAAAGAAACTGTGTATCTTTCTGCGTAAATTAAATATGACTCTTCTTGGATTGATGGATTTGAGGGTGAATCTATGAATTTATAGTCCAAATTTCTAGCTCAATTTGAGCTATAGAAGACTGCAGGATGGATGAGTATGAAGAGTTTCCGGGGTATGAATAATCGAGGAGGTTTGGGAGTAGTTTTTATAGTGAAGGAATAGGCATCGGAGGAAATAAGTGTGGCCGTGAGAATGAGCTTTGATTGAGCTGGAAATGGTGAAGATAATGCAAAATAGAAGGAAGAGTGAAATGGATGGAGTCTCCATGAGTGATTGACGGATTTGGGCTCTGAAAGCCGTTTAAAACCTTTCATTTATAAGTCAGAGATTGAGATATGGAATATTTTTATTGTTTACTCCATCCATCTCATTTCAGATGACACACTTTCTATTTTAGGTTGTCTCACAAAAATTTCCACCTTCCTAAAAAAGCAAAAAGTCAAACACAACCATCATTCCTCATACTGTCATACACTTTATTTACAAAAAAAACTCACCCTTACCTAACACACCCAACATACTTTACTTCCTCCGGCCAATTCAAAGGTATCTATTTTACCATTTTGGATGTCCAATTCAAAGGTATCCATATTCACTTTTTAGTAAAAAAATATATCACATGGCCCACTACTTCCCTCTAATACAATTACCCACTAGCCATATAATAATCATACTCGTTAATCTACGCGTAAAAAATAAACGATTACCTTTGCATTTGCAGGAGTGAGTATTTTTTATTTATTACAAAAAATACCATAATACCCTAAAAGTTATCACTTTTTTTAATATCCGTGCATAAAATAGGGTACAAATATTTGTGGGATGGATGAAGTATATTTTTGTGCATTATTACATCTATTGTTTTTAATTGTTAGATGAGTGAGCAGCACCATCAAGATGAAATAGGTCGATCTATTCTTAACAGAAGCAAGCATAAATTATAATGGTACTTTTGTTTAAGGTTTATGCTGTTTTTGAAAGAATAGAAATAGTGAAAATTTATACGTGCCACGTAATCCTCAAAAATCAATAAAATTATTTTAAAAAATAATATTTTTTTAAATAATGTGAAACAAATAAAACAATAAACGTGAATAGTGGTGTGGGATGGAGAGAATTTTTTAGTTTTAGGCATGATATAAGATTTCAACTTTATATTAAATTTGAGTGATGATATGTGAACGAAAGTATTACTCCCTCCGTCCCATGTATTTTTACCCACTTTTCATTTTGGGGTGTCCCACGTATTTTTACCCATTCCATTTTTGGCAAAAATACATAATATTTTATTACCTACTTTTTACAATCCCAACAACTTTAATTACTATTTTACACTTTATTCATCATTCCCAATAACTTTATTTACTTTTTCTTTTTAAATTACTAATTTATCCCTACTGTCTCTTACATTATATATTAAAAAAATAAAACGTCTTAATCTCCGTGCCGGTACAAACGGGTAAAAATACCCGGGACGGAGGAAGTATTTGATTTGAAAAAGAAAATATGAGAGACGAAAGAAAAAATAGAAAGAATATTAATTGAGCAATACATGAAAGTTGGGTGGATTGTAAATTAATAGAGTTTGTATAGGCATATATCCATGTGAGTTTTAAAACTCATCTAAAATAAAGAATTTTCTAAACCTCAAATAAGCAAAGTTTAATTATAAGCGTCTTCCATGATGAGGGAGTATAAGATATGTTACTCTTCTGTTTGCTTTGAACCATCCATTTAGTCAGTTGACTACGTCTCATTATTAAGCACTCATTTCGTCTCACGTTAACGTTTATATTTGTTTTTTTACTAAATTAAGAGATGTGATATTTTAAAGTATAGTGAGATGAGAGAAATAATATTTAATTTGAAGTAGGTAATTGTATTAGTGTTGTTTGGGCCCTTGTGTGTGCTCAATTTGACAAAAAAATAAAATGTAATCCTTAACTTAGGACAAACCGAAATGGAAAAAGTAAATCTTAACGCATGACAGAAAGAGTATTTATTTTATTTTTTAGGGGTACAAAACATACAAACCATTAATACAATTACCTACTACACATTAGTCAAGCTTTACTATTAACGTTTGAGGGCACAAATGATCAAAACGAGAAACTACCAGTACCAAAAACACGCTTGACTTGAGACTTTTCTAACATATCTTCCTTATCATTTAGTCCAGGACCGTTACTATAATTTTAGAGGTCCTATGGAAATTTTTTTTTTGAAGGTTTTTGTTTTTCTAATAAACATAAAATGAACAAAATTAGAATATGTTATAATTATACTTATTAAAACATAAAATGAGGTGTATAATAATAATAATAAAAAAAATCATATTAAATATTAATTAACTCATCAAATACCTAATACACACTTAATACCTATTATTATTCTAAGATACATTTATTAAATATAATTACTTACAGATTCAAAATAATTAAATCGATTTCCCGATATAACCTTAAGATAATATCCACTGTAGATTCATTGTCCTAAATCACCGATACCCAACCCACATCTTCTCAAGCGATTCCACCGCAAAAAATTCAAGCACCGTTAATTTCTTCCTCTTCCACCCCACCGCCTCCTTCTCCTCTTCGCCGTCGGTTCCCACCCGAACATCACCCATTTGTACAAGCAATCGTGGACCCTCTCTCTACTCTCTTTTGTGTTCTCTCATATTCAACTCAAATCTATTTGAAGGTGCAGGGTAATTGAAGAGGAAAGGGGTGGAATTCGAATTTGGGGATTTGGAGAAACATTCCAATGGCGTCCCTCTGGCCGATGCCGGCTTCAGATTTGGAAACGGTACGATCTTGAAGAGATTCATGGTGGAATTAGGAGAAAAAATTCGGACATGAAAAGGTTGGATTTTCTCTAATTTGCGCTAACAAGAATCCAGATTGTATTACTTTTTTCTTCTCTTTTACCCCTTTTCAGTTTTAGTTTGATCCCCTTAGTCTTCTTTTGGTGTGATGAGAAAGAAGAACATTATTTGCCAGTGTATAAATGTAATATAATCCAGATTTAGATGAATCAAGTGCGGCAGAAGAAATTTCCACAAGAAGAAATTCGGACAGTAATTTTTTTTCCTTAGATTTATCTTGACTTTGATGAAATTCCAGGATGATTGTAAAATTCCTCCTGTAAATAACATGAATCTTTCTCTGTAATTTGTAGAATTTAGATTTGTAAAATTAACTTTGTGCAGTAATTTTAACTCACATGAAAAATCTAAATTTCATGCAGAAAATTCAAGTAAACCCCCAAAAAAATATGCATTTCTTAAGTAGAATCTGCATTTTGTGCAGAAAAATAACCAAGTAAACCCCATAAAAAATATGCATTTTTTAAGTAGAATCTGCATTTTATTCAGAAAAATAACTAAACCCTTCAAAGAAATGAAGATCTCGAAATGCAAAAAAAATCTGCTGCAAAAAAAAAAATTCCATTTCGGCTGAAAAAAAAAATTTCCATTTCGTGTAGTTGCGGTATTTGGGGAAAGCATGCCATTAATTTTGGGGATTGGAAGGAAAAAAAATCTGCATTTCGAACATTTAATCAAAATAAAGGTAAATTTGACAATTAACAATGAAATAATGTAGTTAAGAATAATGTTTTTAGGGTGATGTATTTAATAGTTAATTTTAGATATGTATTGTATCTATGAGTAACTATCTCAATAAAAAATCTTATACGAGACGAAAGATATGGTCGAAAACAGAATTCGAGTGATAGAGCATTAGCAGTAGTGGCTATTGGATAAAAAAAAACTTCTTAATAAAAATTTACGGTTTTTGTTCAACAAATTTAATAGAAATGTATTTTGAAAAAAATAAAAGATGAATGGTAGAAGAAAAGATTGTGTGAAAAAGTTAAAAAAAAAATTAAATTAACTTATCAAATAAAAATCAGTTAAATATTTATGTTAAAATTATATTTCCTCCATCTCGGCACAAGAAGTGCGTTTCTTTTTTGCACGTAGATTAAGGAATATAATATTTAATAGGTAGTTGAGGAGAGAGAAATAATATTTTAATGTATAGTGAGTATGTGTATTAGTGTGATGTGTGGGTTCATGGAGATATATTAATTGTTTTGTGTAGATCTCATTTACTAAAAATGGAAATGCACCTCTTATATGGGACGGACGAAAATTGTAAAATGTACTACTTGTTGTGGGATTGAAGGATTAATTTTTATTCAATAACTGTAGCAGATAATTTTTTTTTTAAACAAAAAAATTTGTAAAGGATGAAAAATTGTGAGAAAAGGAAAATGGAGAGCAAAGTACCACAGGATATGAGGATATCTCATACATCCGAAAAAAATTCAAATTCAATTGAATGTGGAAAAGATAATAAAGGGATGCCAACTAAATATTTGATATATAGTATATTGATATTTTTAATTATATATATATATATATATATATATATAATTGGGGCTCTTGTTGGAGTAGGTCTGCAGCGGCACCTTCGGCACCATCCCAATGCTGCCTCTGATTTAGTCCACAATTATGATTGAAAGAAAATAATATTCAATAATCACAACATTTGAATATTCTTTGTAAAAGAAAATAACTAGAACATGTATTACAGGTAATTCTTTTTTCAAAGGTCATGCCTTGAACAGGTGACATTCAATTTGTACATATTTTTACTTTTCAAATTTTATGGTTTTAACTGGAATTCCGACATGAATTTTTCTATAAATTAGGTTATGCATGAAAATAAAACTCAAAACCATTTCTAAATCATGAATACTCGAAGCATTTCATTCCTCCTTCTTGTAATATTTTCATGCTCATGGGCAGCTTCTGCTGCAGGGCATGATGCATTTCTCAAATGCCTTTATCAAGAATCCCCAAACTACCCCTCCATTTCCAACATTGTCTACACCCCAACAAACCCCTCTTACTCTTCCCTTCTCCAATTTTCTGTCTGGAATTGGAGAATCATCTCACAAACCAACCCCAAACCACAAGTTATTATAACCCCACAACACGAGTCCCAAATCCCGCCCGTCGTACTCTGTGCCAAGGAAAACGACCTCGAAATTAGAACCCGAAGCGGTGGCCATGACTTCGAGGGACTCTCCTTCGCGTCGAAACTCCCTTTCGTGATCATTGATCTGATCAAGATGAGCGACGTAACTGTTGATGTTGAGAACAAAACGGCTTGGGTTGGAGCTGGTGCAAACCTTGGTACCGTTTATTACAGGATCGCAGAGAAAAGCCGGACTCTGGGTTTTCCTGCAGGAATTTGCCCACTTGTTGGTGTAGGTGGCCACATTAGTGGAGGAGGCTACGGCACCATGCTGAGGAAATACGGCCTGGCTGCTGATAATGTGATCGATGCAAGAATAGTGGACGTTAACGGCAGACTTCTCGACAGAAAATCAATGGGGGAAAATCTATTCTGGGCTATCCGAGGCGGTGGAGCCGCCAGCTTTGGCGTCATTGTTGCCTGGAAGTTGCAACTGGTTGATGTTCCAGAAACAGTCACTGTTTTCAGAGTGAACAGAACATTGGAACAGAATGCAACCCAAATCTTCAACCGCTGGCAGTACATGGCTCCTAAAACAGACAAGGATTTGTTCATAGCAATCGAGGCTGAAACGACACCGGTGAATTCGAACGAAAGGAAGCTTACAATCAGTGCATCTCTGTTTTCTCTGTTTCTCGGCAGGGTTGACAGATTGCTTCCAATGATGGAAAAAGAGCTCCCTGAGTTGAGATTGAGATGAGAAGAGTGCGTAGAAATGAGCTGGATCCAATCCGTCTTATTCATTGCTGAATACCCCATAAGCTCACCAGAAATGCTGCTGAACAGAACTCAACCTTCACAAGTATTCTTCAAAGGAAAAACAGATTATGTTCAGAAACCTCTTCCTGAGAAGGTGTTGGAACGACTCTGGAGACTATATTATGATTCCGGAATGCCATTAGCTCAGATGTACGTCGTCCCATACGGCGGAAGAATGGATGAAATATCAGAATCCGACATTCCATTTCCCCACAGGGCTGGTACCTCCTACATGCTGGCCAACTTTGCACTTTGGCAAAAAGAGCAGAATCAGAATTCGAAGAGCTACATCAACTGGGTTAACAGGGTTCATAATTACTTGACTCCTTACGTCTCGAAAGCCCCAAGGGCAGCTTACCTCAACTACAGAGATCTCGACATTGGAGTGAATAACATCAGAGGGAAGACGAGCTACGAGCAAGCAAGCATTTGGGGGAAGAGATATTTCAAAAACAATTTTGATCGACTTGTTAGGGTTAAAACCAGAGTTGATCCTCATAACTTTTTCAGGCAGGAACAGACCATCCCACCCGTGCACCCGCCGCAGCCAAATTGACATATATACACACATTATTTTCTAACTGTTCTTGGATTTCGTTATTTATTGTAATAAGTATCAAGATTCTTTCTGCTTAGTATAAAGAATTATAAATAAAGAAATTTGTATCATTCTGCGTAAATTAAATATGACTTTGGTTGGATTAATGAATTTGATGGTGAATTTATGAATTTATAGTCCAAATTTCTAGCTCATGTTTGAATGTAACTTCAAATGCATATTAAAAGTTTTTTTTTAATCATCCGTATATTCCCCAACTTTTATTTTAAAAGTATGCATATGAATATGGAATCTATACTAATGAAAAAATAAACTAATATTTTATACTCACCCCATCCATTTTAAAGAGTCTTTTTTTTTTCGTCCCAATAAATCTCATTTCCTTTTTCATACACATTAGACCTACACACATCCGATACAATAAAAAATGAGTCCTACACACCCATTAATATAACCAGTATTTTCATAATCGAACCGGAGCTCAAATCGGCTGACCTAACGGTTCACGGTCGGACCGGTTGGACCGGAGGTTCAACCGAAAAAAACAAAAATCATATATTTTTAATATTATTTTATTATTTTATATATTATTTAATATTTATATATAACTTAATAATTTATTATTTATATATAATTTTATATTAACATATTTAATTTACATGTGAATATACATCTATTAAAAATAATGGATCAAAAGAAAATTAATTATGAATATTAAAATTGAAATAAAAATGAAAATAAAATTGTTAATTCTAATGTAGAAAGAAAATAATTATTTCTAACTTTAATCAACATTTATTAAAAAAATTTATTTTTATTTTTTTGTATAAAAAGCAAATAAATATACTTATTTCAAATTTAAACAAATAATGAGTTAGTATTAAAATATATGCGGTAAATATTTTGTTTAATAAAATACTTCCTCTTCTTTTACTTAATATCCCACATTGGTTACTTATTAGAAAGAATGGGGCATAGGAACTCTATATAAGACTAAAGCTTCCTTTCTTTTTCTCATCCTACATTGATTTCTTATTGGAGGGAAGGGGTATTGAATCTCTATATATAATGATCAATACTTCCCTTTCTTCACACTTGGTTCGTCGGGATTGTTGGCTCACTTGTTTTGTAGGGATTGTTGGCTCTTAAATTAGTCGACGATTCAAGTTTGTGAAAATTTTAAAAAATAAAAATAAAAAGAAGTTGAAAAAAAAAAAAAAAAGGGAACCGCCGGTTACTGGTTTGATCGGTTATTCCGGTTTGAGCCGGTTTTTCCCGGTTTGACTGCAATAGCGGTTTTATGTAGGCTTTTGGACCAGCTAGCGGTTTTATGTAGGCTTTTGGACCAGCTCTAGTTTTCGGTCTAATCGACCGGTCCGGTCCGATTCTGAAATCACTGAATATAACTACTATCCACTATATATTAAATAATAATACTACTTCTTAATCTACGTGTAATAAATAAATAGAACCCCGGATATGGAGATTAATATTTGGAAAAAAATTATAAGCACTCCCAGTCCTAGTTTTCATGTCAATCTGGACCGAATCGATTCGGTCAATTATATCCGTTGTATGAAACCTTTGAATCTGGCTTAACATCTATCTAAAGTCCTACTAATTATGATTATAGTACTGTACAGTTAACATTGCTCTAAAATCTAAATGCGAGTAATGTCATCGTGTTTTAAAAAAAAAAAAAATTATTCCAGCTTGGCGTGGAGTACTAAAATTACTTTTTGATTAGAAATCATATTGGCTATGAGACAAAGACTTGTGTACAACCTTAAGGTATAATCCCCGATACAATTTCCTTCTTTCACATTCAGTGTGTATTTTTTTCTTTTTTTTTAAACTGTTGCTGTTATTATTTTTTTTTCTTTTTTTTTCGTTTTTCTTATTTATTTATTTAATTTTAGGGATATAATTGTAATTTTACCCTTGTGATTTACGGTATAATTTATCCCCTAGGGTTCAGGGTTTAGGGTATAATTATAATTTTACCTTTGTAGTTTAGGGTATAATTTATCCCCTAGGGTTTAGGGTATAATTGTAATTTTACCCTTGTGGTTTAGAGTATAATTTATCCCTAGGGTTTAGGGTATAATTGTAATTTTACCCTTGTGGTTTAGGGTATAATTTATCCCCTAGAGTTTAGGGTTTAGTGTATAATTGTAATTTTACCTTGTGATTTAGGGTATAATTTATCCCTAGGGTTTAGGGTATAATTGTAATTTTACCCTTGTAGTTTATGGTATAATTTATCCTTAGTGTTTATGGTTTAGGGTATAATTGTAATTTTATCCTTGTGGTTTAGGGTATAATTTATCCTTAGAGTTTAGGGTTTAGGGTATAATAGTCATTTAAATAAAATAAATTTAAAATAAAATAAAAAACAACATTAATAAAGGAACAAGAATTAATTAAGAAGGGTGGTGACCAAAGTTGTACCAATTCAATTGGTACAAGCGGTTGTATCCCAGTCCCTCTCGACTATGAAATAGATGTCTAGTACAAATATGTGCACATATTAAGATAATAATTTATTATACTCTTAATACTCGTACAAAAATCAATGTTATTATCATGTAACCCACCATGACACATTTGAAAAGGACAATGTTTGACCACAACATCAACAAATTACATCTTTTACTCTAAAACTATTTAGTAATGGAAAATAGAACAAACGTCACCAGCCGTCGCCTGATAACCCTCTCACTGGTGTGCAAGGAGTATTTGTTTATGATCATATTTTTAAAGGTTGGAGTGTGGACTAGAAATTGTTACATTAGTAAATAAGCAAACGCAATTTTTTCCATTAATGATTGGGGCAGCTATTTGCACCCAAAAATACTAAATGAAACCCAATAAAATTTAAAATAATATTTTTTTGATTTATAAGACTAAAATACCCTTTAAAAGAAATATATTCAAGGTCAAACTCCAAAATTATTCATACACAAAATCATTGTAATTACTTAAAAAAATATCACCTTTCATATTACCGTAACCAAGATCAATTTCAGAAAAAAAAAAAAAAAAGATCGGCCATGAATTTTCTACAGCTTCATAATGATTTCCTTATGTTAAAAGGGGGTAATTTAAATTTTTGGAATTTTGTAAACGAGCTAATTGTTGATGATGGCGTAAGTGGAAGGCCATCACCGAATAACAACTACAGATTCCGGCCGTGCAAATTCCGGCGGCCATTCCGAAGCTCGGGTTGGAAATGGCCTCGACAGTTATGGATTTTCATGTCTCCCAGCGAAAGCCAAGATATCCAATGATGCCAAGGAGACTGTGCAAGAATGCGTTTCGGAATTCATCAATTTTGTTACCGGGGAAGCCTCCGACAAGTGCCAGAGAGAGAAGAGGAAGACAATTAATGGCGAAATTTGCTTTGGGCTATGACAACGCTTGGTTTTGAAGAATATGTGGAGCCTCTGAAAGTGTATTTGGCTGGCTAAGTATAGGGAGATAGAGGGGGAGAAGAGTTAAGCTGGGGTAAATAAAAAGGGGGTGGAAGCAGTGGTGGCTCCGCCTTGACTTCCGGTGGTGGGTTTAATGGTGGACACGTGGTGGGTGAGGGATTTATGGGGAATCTGTAATGGGGTTTCTTCTGATAGAAATAATAGGGCTTATATGTTAATGATGGGTTGTATTTAGAAATTTAGTTGGGGTATATATATAATTACTTCCTCCGTCTGTTCGAAAGGTCCACATTTTGCTATTTTGAGCGTTCGCACAAATGTCCACATTTTTCTTTTTAAACACATGGGACCCACACACATCACTGATACAATAAATTTATGGGACACATACACCCCACTAATACAACTATCAACTACACCTTAAATAATAATACTCCTTAATCCATGTGCAAAAAGCAAATGTTCACCTTTGTAGCGGACGGAGAGAGTAATATTTATAAAAGGATATTTATGTCCTCTCACATAAATATATTTTAAATTTATTAATTAATGGGTTTGTTTAGTAGATTTTGGGTGCAAATAGTCATCCCTTAATGATATTATAGATTTTTTGATTTTACCATATGTATGCATGATTTATTGATTTTACCATTAATATAAATAATTTACTTTCTTCTAGCTCTTCTTTAGTTTCGTTTTTCATTATTTTTTTAATAGTTATGAGGTTATGAGAATTTTATATTTTTTTATCGGATGATTCATTAAATTTTATTTTAAATTAATTTTATTTTTTTGACCGAATTATGATCACGATAATATTGTATTTAGTTTTTACTATTAAATTATTTAATTTAATGTTCTTAATTTTAATTATTTGATTCATGCATTTACAGTTTGTGTTGGGTCACGCGTATGTCAGATTCTCGGTGTGACTATTTGTTTTGATTTATGTGGAAATAATAAATTTAGATTTAAAATTAGGTGATTTAAATCCAATCAATAATATTAATTTATATTTTTTTTTTAGTATTGATCGTCGTCATTTTCACCTAAATTTTAGTGTCTTTATTTGTGATTTTCGTATATTTTTATTCGTATTTGTGTAACTTTTGGTGGAGCTTTGTGTTAATTAGGAGAGATGTGTACAGACTGATAAATGTGTGGAAATGAACTTAAATGTATGTGAAACAGGTCAAAAACGGAGCAAAATGGAGTCGGGAGCTAAAACAGGCTGAAAAACACCCAATTCGAGTTGCATGGTCTTACTCGACCTGCAACTCGAGTCGAGTTGAAGCACGATTAGGGTCAGAATGTGTCCAGTAGCTCAACTCGAGCTGCAATGTCCAACTCGACTTGCAACTCGAGTCGAGCAGCTCCGAAAAACCGTCCAGAATGCAGAGCCATGCAACTCGACTTGACAGGCAGTAGCTCGAGTTGGCTACTCGAGTCGAGTTGGGTCAAAAGACAGGAAAAATTAGGAAAATTCTGGAAGCTTCTAGAAGGTCCCCAAGGGGTATAAATGCACATTGGTGCGAAATTTATAGGAAGAGCCTCATTTGACAGTTATTTTGGAGATCAACACACACACTCTCTCACCACCATTTCACACACTCCATCCGATCTATCTCTTCCACCCTTCAATTCATCCATCCACTCAACTTGATCTTCATCGATCTATCACCCAATCCATCCATCCACCATTTGAGAAGAGGAAAGTTTCAAGGATTGAAGGAGTTAGCATATTGAAGAGAAGGAAGGTTTCCATGAAAGGGAAGCCAATCTACTTTTCATTTGTTGATTTTCTTCTTATTTTGGCTCAAATGGAGCAAAGTTTGATTTGTAATGAATTAATCACCATGTTTAATGGCTAGTTTTATAGTAGGGCTAGTCATATGAGTGGTTGAGGGGAAGAGTTAGATATGTAAAACTTGAGTAGTGATTTGAATTGATTTGTGGATTTTCTTCTATGATATATCAATCATGTTTCATTTCAATGTATATGTGATTAAATTCTCTATTCATTATATTAGGATGACCATTCCAATGTTGTGAGTGAAGTTTTAATTGAATCATATATTGAGTTGTGCATGCATGTTAGTATAAGGGGAGGTAAGCCATACACTCCTTAGGCTTAGAACAATCATAGAAGAACACTTAAGTAATTGAGTAAAAAGAGCAAACTTATGATCATAATACCTTAAGGGAATTGAGATTAAGACCAATCTTAGGAGACTTAGGCTTGTAAAAGAGTCAAGAACCTAGTTGCCTTGGCCATAGGAACTAGGGGTAAATTTGTGATTGCTTTAAATCCACAAGTTAATGAGAATTAATATGAAGGGTTTTGCATATCTAGCTCAAGTCTCAACTATAAGTATGATTAGCCTTGCTCTCTTCTCAAGTGTATTCTACATCCATTCCATCAATCATTTGCTCATTATTTGATCATTTACTTAGCTAGTTTACATTCTAGTTATTTGAGTAGAATCTTAAGCATTAGCTTTAATACCGAGCTCTCAAACATATTATCTTTACAAAGCATAAATTGATGAGTAATTCGGATACTAGCCAATGTTTGCTTTCCCTTGGGACGACTTTATTATAAATTTTATACTTGGTCACGCGTTTACTCGACGATAGAGTCTCTTACTCTTACACATTTTTACTAGAAATGCGACTAAGAACAAGTATTTAAGTAGGAAATGTGTTAATTTTATATTAAAATTTACAAGAGGTAGATGATGTATCATGTATATGTGATAGAGTAGGTGAATTTATATAATCTAATTTTACTAAATTCCAACCAGTTAATGTTCTGTAAAAAATTGGTTATATGATCTTAAATTTGAACCCTAAAATTGAATCATAAAACTGGAAACAAACATGGCATAAATAATGTTTGAGCTTATCATACTGTACTGTTACCCCATGATAATACAACTTGACAACCTTTATCCACATCAACAAAGTACTCCATCCGTCCCACAAAAGATTGCACCCTCAATTCCGGAGATTAAGGAAGTAATAATTTTTAGGGGTATAATAATATTTTTAGTAATAAATAAATGATAAAGTATGTTAGGTAGAGATGATTTTTTGGTAAATAAAGTGTATGTGGAAGGGTGGTTGTTTTTTACTTTTTGCTTTTTATGTAAATATGCAAACTTTTGTGGATGGTCCAAAATGAAAAGTGTGTCATCTGAAATGAGACAATTATTATTGTTTAGCACAACATGGAAGACCAGGAGCAATTAATTAATCAACATTTATAGTTATTATATAGAGAAGTTTTTCTTTAGAAGTTTTAATAAGAATGAAACTTGATAACTATTACTACATGTTTATTAATCGATCAAATAAAATAATGAAATCCAGTTTGAGATGTGTTAGTCTGAGTAATTAATTTGCCCGCGGCAAGGACACTGGTGGAATGGTCTGTTCTTGTCTGAAGAAGTTGTGAGGATCAACTCTGGTCTTAACCAAAACAAGTCGATCGAAATTGTTCTTGAAATACCTCTTCCCCCACTTGCTCGCTTGCGCGTAGCTCGTCTTTCCTCGTATGTTGTTCACTCCCATGTCGAGATCTCTGTAGTTGAAGTACGCGCCCCTCGGGGCTTTCGACACGTAAGGTGTCAGGTAATTGTACACCCTGTTCACCCACCTGATGTACCTCTTAGAATTCTGTATCTGCTCCTTTTGCCAGTATGCTAAATTAGCCAGCATGTACGAGGTACCTGCCCTGTGAGGAAATGGAATGTCGGATTCTGATATTTCATCCATTATTCCGCCGTATGGGACTAAGTAGAACTGAGCTAATGGCATTCCTGATTCGTAATACAGTTTCCATATTCGTTCCAACGCGTGCTGGGGGACTGGATTTGAGACGTAGTCTGTTTTTGCTTTGACGAAGAGCTGTGAACGTTGTGTTCTGTTCAGCAAGGTTTCAGGGGAGTCGACAGGGGATCCGGAGAGAAACAGGACGGATTGGATCCAGCTCATTTCGATGCACTCTTCTCTTGTCAATCTCAACTCAGGGAGTTCCTTTTCCATTATAGGAAGTAATCTGTCAATCCTGCCAAGAAAGAGTGCAAATGGAGATACACTGATTGTGAGGTTTTTTGTGGAATTTCCAGATGATGTTGATGCAAAAATCGCTATGAATAAATCTCTGTCGGTTTTCGGAGCCATGTATTGCCAGCGGTTAACGATTTGAGTTGCATTCTGTTCCAGTGTCCTTTGGACTCTGAAAACAGTCACTGTTTCCGGAACATCAACCAATTGCAACTTCCAGGAGACGATGATGCCGAAGCTGGCGCCACCACCGCCTCTAATAGCCCAGAACAGGTCTTCGCCCATTGATTTTCTGTCGAGGATTCTGCCGTTGACGTCCACTATTCTTGCGTCCATTACATGATCGGCTGCCAGGCCGTATTTTCGCATGAGTGTACCGTATCCTCCTCCACTGATGTGCCCGCCTAATCCAACAAGCGGGGAAATGGAGCCAGGGAATCCGAGAGTTGGGCTTTTCTCTGCAATCCTGTAATATAAAGTACCAATGTTCGCGCCACTTCCAACCCATGCAGTCTTCTGCTCAACATCAACTGTTACCTCACTGAGATTGATCAAATTAATGATCACAAACGGGACTTTTGACGCGTAGGACACTCCCTCGAAGTCATGGCCACCGCTTCGTGCTCTGATTTCCAGGTTGCTTTCCTTTGCGCAGTGTATGATAGGTGGGATCTGAGACTCGTGTTCCGGGGTTATAATAACTTGTGGTTTAGGGTTCAATTCTGCGATGATTCGCCAATTCCAGACGGAAAATAGGAGTTGGTAAGAGTAAGAGGGGTTTGATGGAGTGTAAACGATGTTGGAAATGGAGGTGTAGTTTGGTAATGCTTGAGAAAAGCATCTGAGAAAATCATTGTGTTCATCAGCAGAAGCTAAACATGAGCATGAAAAGATTAGGACAACAATGAATCCAATGCTTTTGGTATTCATCATGATTTGCTAAGAGATGTATGGATGATTTTATTTTTTTATTTTTTTGATCAAGCAAAAAGTAGTTTTTTGTAAGTTTTTGGTTAGAGATGATGGATGATATATTTTTGTGATTATTGTTGTTGTAAGTTTCTTTTCAATTTATAGGGTGCTCAAAATGTTGTAATAATTATAAAGTTGAAAAGTATATGCATATGAATATCCACGTTATATTGAAATTCAAAGGGTCCAGAGTTTAATTGATCAGAATTATACTGTAATAATTTCGTTAAATTCTCTTCTTGACGAATTCAACCTTCGAGGCATGCAACTGAGAATTAATGTTGCATCTTGAAGGTTTTGTATTTTCTTTACGCGTTATTTTAGTATTTGTTGCGACTTTGTTGTGATTTTGTTTGCTTGAAAATGGCTTTTCAATTTTCAAATTATTGTTCAACAAGATGAAAGATCAACGAAAATATATAGATAATCAAATTGGAAAAAACTAGAGTTAGATTTTCTATTTTTTAGGCAGCGTTCAGTCCGAATCTCCTATTAATTACATTTAGGTGAAATATGTCTTAAATTATTGGATAATTGATAAGTAAAACATAATAAAATTTATAAACTAAAAGAAAAATATTAATCTATGGAAAAAGATTGAGATTTTTCTCCTTGCATATGTATAACTCATCTAATGCATGTGACAGAGATATAACATCAAAATGTAATAAGACATCCGAGATCATAATCGTTGAACAACTCAATGGACCGGAAAATTCTACCTCGATTTCAGTTTAATTTGCACGTTATTGAACCATAGATACTATAAAAGTTACATAATTTATTTACTTTTTTGGAAGTGTTTTAGTATTTCTAGATAAAATTTAAGTGTAAAAAATATTAGGTGTATTAGATGATCAGAATGATAATTTTAAAATTAAAATACATGTATTTTGAAAATTTTAAATTAATTTAGACATTATATCCATTTTGAATTGGGCTAGTTATTTAGAATTAGAATGGATGCAAGTGGGAAGTATGGATACATTTGTGGGACAAATGGAAAAATCTAGATTATCTAAGTTGAATAATCATGTAATATAATAAATGATGACACTAATATTTTCAAATATATAACAATTTTCATTGAAATTTTATTATTATTTTTATTTATATTACGAATTTTTTATTAAATAATCCACTGCAATTATCATTTTTATTAATTCGAATATTACTTGTATTAAAATATTATTAATTTTTATTCATGAATATTTCGTGCCTACAAGAAAATTTGTCACTATTTCGCTATTGGCTCATATTTTCTAAAATCTGAATAGCAGTCATAACAATAGTTTTCCTGAAGAATAACATTATTAATTTCTATTATTTCCGAATTTCATGATTCATCTGTTTGACAAATTCTCAGCCAAATATCTTGAATTTCATGATTCATCTGTTTGACAAATTCTCAGCCAAATATCTTCATAATGTTAATTACTCGATGAATATACAAAACATATATTTCGGAAATTTTCATCACTCATAATACTTCGGTGTTAAATAATTTGACAAATTACATGACATTTTCATTAGGACTAAACAATAAGTAATTGTTAAACATTTAACAATGCATATGTTGACAAGTTAACTAATGTTCGAGACCTTAATTACATAATTCAAAATTTCAAATATGCTATACAATACACTGAAATCTTGTAGGAAAATTTTTTGTTGACTTCATGCCCACTGTTACCCAGTCTAGTCTAAAGATACAATTCAAGAGATTAAGCCATAGTCGAAGTACACTTTTCAGGAATTCTTCATCTTTTGTTTTTTTTTTTTTGTTTTTTTTGTTTTTTTGGAATATTGTTTCTATTGGGCTTGCCAATCATAGTTGGATTAATAATCAGAATAGAAGCCCAAGAGATTTACTTCTAGTAATGGCCATAAAGATTAATTTAATTAAATGGCCCATCGTGAAAGCCCTATTGTGGGTTAATTAGAAATTGATCAATTCCCCCAGCAGCTTCCAAATTCAAAAAAAGAAGCAGGAGAGAGGCGCTAGGGATTTCCTCTCAATTGTTGTTGGTGTATTTCTGCATGCGGTCGCTGGCACCCAAAAATACAATTTATAATTTTTCCAAACAAATCCATACTAAAGTGTAGTAGAATGAGTACGGATCGAACCCAATAGAATAATAGAATTTAAATTGAATTAATTGTGTTTTTATAAGTAATCGAAGGGAGATTGAATTACTATAACTAAATATGAAAACTTAAACAATTAAAACTGTAAAAATATTAAACTAAGATAAACAAATAAAATTTAAACCTAGTCCAAGAATTTGATTCCCTCCCATATCCTAATTCACATGAATCAAATTACTAAAATCTCAACAAGTTCATAAACTCAAGTACGACCAAATTAACCCGAAATATCCTTCAGAATAATAACTTAGGGTACAATCTCTAGATTAAATTACCCTCAAACGACCTAAAGAGGTTCGAACCTAAGAGTGCATTAGGATTTAGATATTAGGACTACTAGGCTATGAAAACCGACTAAGAATCATACAATCTAGATTTCGTGATTTCAAGAAGTACTCTCTCACTTTACTACTTGATTCACAAACATGTAACAATTACGGATTACAAGTTGTAAAATAGCTAATGAACATTTAATCACATATCAAAACGGTTAATCTAAATAAAGAAATATCATAATTCAACATTAAAGCAAATCACAAAATAAATTCATAAATCAAATTGATAATTTTATTCATAAGCAAACATGAAATTAATCTAGGGGAGGTTCACAATCATTCTCGGACTAAAAATGAAATTACATAATTAAAAACTAAAATTAAAAATTAAAAAAGATGAAACCCAATGTTTCTTGATGATGAATTCTCCTCCCTTCCTCCAACCCGTGGCTGCTCCCCGACCTAGCAAGTGGTCCTGGATCAACGTGAGATGGTGATTTTATGTGAGTCTCCTAAATGTCCAGGAGGTATGTAACTCATGCTTCCCAACCTTCCTTTATTTCATTGAGTGAGTCTATTGTGTGCCCGGACATACGGATTTAGATTCGTGCCCCTTTGTAATTTCTGTGCCCCTTTATAATTTAAACTCTCTAGCAATACATAGGTTTAAATAGAATAGGAAGGGAAAGAGTTGTGTTCACATGGGGACACGGACCGTGTCCCGGAGGCGCAGGAGCTTTTGCCTATTTCATTCTATTCATTTGGTAAGTTCTCCATTTTGAATTCTCAAATTGATTTCTTTTTCAATGCTTGGTCAGTCCCCTTTAAATATCCAACAATCAAAAATAATTTAAATAGCCACCGAGGAAGTAATAACTCGCTAGATCCGTTTCAATTTTTTCCTCAACTTCGAAAATATATCACGTTTTGGTCTGTTGAGATAACAATTTAAATAGTTAAAGATAAGTGTATAAAATATAAATAAGTTGTAATTAACGTTAAATAATTCACAACTTAAATAATTCACAACTCACACGTAAAGAAGGGGATTTTATCCAAAATAATCTTGTAAAATTACGACTTATCAATTTCATAAAATTCTATCTAAACCATTTATTATATTTAAGATTCAAATTCCACATCACCTTTTTTTTTAATTATAGTTAATTATTTTGTGCACCTAGTGCACCGTACACCAACTTTTAGAACATACATTTATAAATGAAAATGTATCTAATGAATAAAAATGTATATATTTTGTTAACGAATTTTCTGTAAGATTTTTTAATGAAAAATTGAATGTAAAAAAACTATACAATTATTAAAAAAACATGTATACACTATTGAATAAAAATTACACACATATGGGTACAAGCTTGCGCCTGCACTAGATATCAACTCTTTAATTAATTATTCTAAAATTAACGATCAGTTTTTTTCAATTTCGTTCATCGCTTATATATACTTGAACTTGGTTTCAATTTTGGTTAAATTGATTTAGAGCAAGTGTACTCCATCGTTTGTAGCACGTAAGCGATCAAGCGCAAAATTTATAAGATATCGAACCCAAGGGCGAAAGTGTGTAGCCGTATTTGAAAGATGCTTTACTCTAGTAGGATGAATCAATAAAGTAGAGGTTGGTTAATACTAAAAACTAACTAATAAAGCAAGTAAAGATAGAACATGTACAAATGTGATGGAAAATGGATGAAGTTGAACAACCTGAGAAGTATGTAAGGCAAGCAACATTCATGGACAAGGTATATATAGACTCACACACACACAAGCATTGATGGTTTTCATGTTATGATATTAAGGGCAATCACGTTTGTACCCCTAATCCCTATGGCCAAGGTGCTAGGTTCTCAACTCTTTTACAAGTTTAAATCTCCTAGAATTGTTCTTACTCTCAATTCCCTTAAGGTACTATGATCATAAGTTGTGTTCCTGAACTTAGTTGCATTTTTTGTTAAAATGTCAAGAGCAAGTGTATTCTATCGTTATTGTATACGCGTGACCAAGTGTAAAATTTATAAGATTGTCGTCCCAAGGGAAATCAAACATTGGCTAGTATCTGAATTATTCATTGACTTATTCTTTGTAAAGATGATATGTTTGAAACTTTTGTAATTAAGACTAATACTTACTTATCTACTCAATTAACTAAAATGTAAACTAACACTACAAGAAACTATCGGATTATCGATGGAAAATTTACATCGCTAATACTTGGAAAATCGTCGGTAATGATTTTACCGACGAATTATCGATGGAAATTGTTCAGTCGCTAAAACCATGGTCGGTAATTTATTATCGATGAAAATTTAAATCCGTCGGTAATTACCGACGGATTATGGACGTCGGTAAAAAGAATTTTCGTCGGTAGTCATGCAAATAAAATTCGTCGAAAGCCAAAAAATAGCGACGGAATTTTCGACGGAAATATTATGTCGCTAATTACCAACGGAAAAATCCATCGGTAAATACAAAATATGGTCTCATATAACACTTATATTAGCGACGGATTTACCGACGGAATAATTTACCGACGAAAAAATCCATCGATAAAATGCTGAAAGTGAGATTTAACGACGAATTTTTCCGTCGCTAAAGTATTTTTATATTTTGTAATATACTATATTTTTAAATTAATATTAATACCTGATAAATAAATAAAAATTGTCATTAAATAAACCTTTAAAATACAACCTAATATAAAATCTCCAGAATTTTAAATAAAGACCCAAATTAATCACAAAATATCAAATCCTACTAAATCCTTAATACATAATATCTGATTACATTAAACATTGCGTAAAACTAGATTGGCTACTTTTACTTCCTTCACCAAATTTCCAACGCCGAAGATCGCTTTGTCATAATCATCTGCAATATAATAAACACTGTAGTGAGGGGGAGCTGGGAGCATCATCAGGTTTGTGATCATATAAAAGTCAAGCATAACACTAAATTTAGCTAATACTCGGGTTCTAGTAATAAAGTCAACTTCCAAATTTTACATGATAACATAAATGTTGGCAATTCTATGTTAAATTACTATAGGAAAAAAACAGAAGTGATAGTCATTAACATGCCTAGGAACAATGAGCAAGGAATGAATATTAGAATCAGCTACCATATCAAATTAAAAAAATAATGCAACTGGCTAAGCAGATAAATGCAATTATAAAAAGCTATTAATATTCACTAACAATTAACACATATGTGTAGCTGTAAATATCTTCTGGAGGTTTAATCCCCATATCAAGAAGAATAATAGCCATACCTTTTTAATTGAGCAGAATAATTTCTCAAGCAAAGAAAGTATATAATTATATTATTATCATCCAAAGATCAATAGATTATGAAACCACCGTTAAGTGTCATGTATATATGTCAATTAAAGGTAAATTCCATAGAAAACATGTAGCTACTCCTTAGAGCTTAAAGTCCCAAATGCGTACCCATCGGCACATATCTTATGAAATTTATCTTTTTATAAATACTCTAGATTTCAAGGACCATGAGTTATAGTATCTCTAATGATAAATGGAAAAACTAACAAACAGATAGCAATATTGACAATATTAAACTTCAGTAGATAACAAGCCTGTAAAATCAAGATAAAATATAGTAATTCCCCTCACCTTGATACCCATAAAGTAAAACTAATTGAATAAATCCCAAAAAGAAAAAGTGAAAAAATAAAAGAGTTACAAAAGGAGTGTACCAAGGTACTCACGTTTCGTCAAGTGGCCACCAAATCATTATCCTTAAATTAACCAATTCTTGTCCATACTTGGGCCAAAAATTAATAGTCTCCTAGATTTAAACATGTGATAACAATTAATACAGGAACAAAAATAAAAATTATTCAATCACAGCATACAAAAACAGCGTGGTACCTCTTTCTTATCTGAATGCACATCTCTAGGGTTCTTAGATTTTGCAGGCTTAGACAGAGAATTTTCCACCAGCTAAATTATTGTAAGAAAAGAAAAAATTGTGAATATAAAACTCCAGAATCAATCATTAAGGCCAGAAAAATAGTTCAATTACCTCATCTGCAACATTTGCAGACTCATATTTCACATATTTCTGAGAAGAACTTACATCATAATGTTTTCTTTCAGGTTCTGCGTCACTCTTGCCAATATTTTCATTCTCAGCACTAAGTGCATTTAACTGGACAGAAACACTTTTAATTCTCTTCTTTTGTTTGCTAGAGCCTTTCCTTTTAACCTTAGATAGTTTGGATTATGTAGGCTTAGGCACAGATGATTCCACCCCCTACATCAATTGTCATAAAAGAACAATTATAATAGTATAATTAAAAGCCACACGAATCCATCAGAAAAGGCATAGCTTGATTACCTTTTCCACAACATCAGCTACCTCATAATTCTAGAGAGCAATTTCATTCTCCTTTTTTGCCACCAAATCATCCGAAGTATGACTAACCTTTTCCTTCTCAACATCAATTGTATTGGATCGAAAACCCCTTTTGGTTCTCTTTTTTGTTTCCTGGAGCCTTTCTCCTTCACCTCTGATTGCTTGGCTTACGAGATTGCACAATCTACATCAATTGATAGAGAAAAGAAATCAAAATGGTCTAATAAAAAGCTGCATAATTCAAAAAATATAACAAGAATAGTTTATTACCTTGTCCACTTCGTCACCTGATTCATGAAAGTGACAATCAACTTCGTTATCATGTTCACCTTCAGGATCAACCTTGTTATGGGCAACCTTTTCCTTCCATAAACAAACTGCACTTACACCTTTACTTGTCTTTTTACCCTTTTTGTTGGGACCATTTTTCTGTACCTTAGATTGCTTGGCAGTAACGGGCTCCACCTACATTGTTTGTTACAAGAATAGTAAAAAACAGTACATTTTTAAGACATTGAGTCCATCAGAAAAGTCTGCAAATATAGTTTGATTACCTTTCCCACATTATCAGATTCATGAGTATTGGGAGTAATTTCATTCCCATCTTCGACTCTACCCTTTTCTGCACCAATTGTGTCAATTAGAAATTGCAGCGCCAATTAGGGCTTCCCACTGAAAAATCGATGCACGTTTGAGTAGGTTCAATGCAGCCACAGATTGCGCCGCTAAAGGCTGTAAAAGTATTCTATACCTTCCGTGTGAGCTAGCTACGGGCGAGAGTTAGCTAAGGCTCAAGCGGTCGATGGGAGCGGGCAGCACAAGCGATCGACAAGAGTAGGGGTGGGCATTTTTTTGAGTTTCGGGTACCCAATTTGAACCGGATAAAAATTATCCAAAAATCTCAGTTTTATTGGGTAATTTTGGGTTTCGGGTAAACCCGAACCCGACTGCTTTTTATCGGATCAAGTATCGGGTATAAAAAATTACTCGAATTATCCGATCAAGTTACCTGATTTTTTTTTTATTTTTATAATTTAATTAAATATATACTAATTTTAATTTAGTAACTAGGGCTCCACTGCTCCAGCACATCTCATCTCAAACTCACGCCTCCAGCCTCCATTCTAAATCCAATTTTCATTTATCATTTTCTCACCTTACTCCTCACCTGCTCGGCTGCTCACCACTCACCACTCACCAGCCATTAAGGGTGAGTTTATAATGTACCTTGGGCAGGTGAAGGCTTAGAGTTAAGGTAGAAGGTAGAAAGATTAAAGCTGAAAAAGAAAACATATCATGTTAAGAAAAGAGCCTTTTTATGTCTTCTATCTGCTGCAGTGTCGGCCATGGTCGTAGCTGTACCATATGAAAGCTAGATTAACCACAAGATTATCTCCTGATTAGTGATTTTTAATGTTGATCAACAGACCCGATCCCCCTCCCTCTTCCAAAAACCACCGGAACAGTAAAAGAAAATGACGGCCCGTCGGAACCCCAGGTAGTGATAGCTAGATTAATTATTTAATACTCCAATGAGTCCGTCCTAAATAATTATTCACCTTTCCTTTATAAATAAAAAAATGGAAATGATTGATTATAGATCCAGATGCAGAAGTGGTGTCTCTATCTCCGAAAACCCTTCTGGAATCGAATCGTTACGTGTTCGAGATCTGCAGCCAGGGTTTCCAGCGTGACCAAATCAAATAATGGAAAAATTGGGTAACCCACTTCGGGTACCCGAAATTTTGGGTAATGATACTACCGGTTCGGGTTCGGGTAATGAGATTTCAAACCCGAATTTTTAGGTACCCGAACTCGAAACCCAGTCTGATACCCACCCCAAGACAAGAGCGTATGGGGCGAGCAGTCGATGAAAGCCGGCGACACGAGTGGGTGGAGTTCAATTTTTCAAATGGCCATAAAAGACATTACAGTAGAGAAATTGAGTTATGCCTCTTTCAAAGCCTTTTTTCATTAAAGAATATAAGAGGGCCAAAAAGCACTTGTACCTTCAGAAAGTGCTGTTCTTCATAAATTTCCAAAACATAAAAAAAAATAGCGCAAATGCACACTATTCAGTACACGCGCAAACGTTCATTAATAGAGAGGCAACAAATTCTAGTCTTCATCTGGAAAAATTGCATTTTTTGAACTTCAGCCGAAACAAAAATTACGTAAATGTCAACAATCGCACATTAAAAAATTAGAGTTACATCAATCAACAACAGCAAAATGAATGAAAAAACAAGTGGAGCAGGGGATTCAGAAAAAGCATAGCAGAATTCTTACATCGAGGAGTGTGAGAAGTTGGTCGGGAGTAGATGGGGGTTGAAGAAGTCGATTCCCAGCAGCGGCGAGTCGCTGTTCAAGCTCCTTATTAAAAAGCAACACAATGGTTTCAGGGGTGGGTCAAATCTTGGAGAGGGATAAATAGAGAGAACCTAGGGAGGGTGAACTTAGTCTCAATTTTGGTACAAATTGATAAGAGTAAGTGTACTCTATCGTTGTGTTTAGACGTGGTGACCAAGTGCAAAATTTATAATATCGAACCCAAGGGAGAAAGTGTATGTATCTGTATTCGAAAGATGTTTCACTCTAAAAGGACTAATCAATAAAGAAGAGGTTGAATTACACTACAATCTAACTAAGAAAGCAATTAAAGATAGAACATGTACAAATGAGATGGATGATGGGTGAAGGTGAACAATCTAAGAAGTATGCAAGGCTAACAACATTCATGGAAAAGGTATATATAGATTCACACACACACACATGCATTGGTGATCTTCATGTTATGATATTAAGGACACTAAAGAGTGTTTCCAATCCTCACTATTCCTATAGGTACTTACGGATATTAATATACCGGTATAGAGATATTATCACGAAGAATTTTCTCTAGTAGGTAGGGACGTTTTCCTAGTGTTCCCTTTCTAAGGTCAAGTGAGAATTAGCTTGGTTCCCCTCATCATATCAAACACTTTCACAAGTAATTATCAATAATGTCCTATCATGAGGTTCTAAGCATATGAAGGTTATGGCCAAACTCCCCACATACTTAACATAGTCATCTCATGCAATCAATGATTCAATTAAACCACTAAACATAATATTGGAATGACCATCCTAACACTATGAATAGAGAATCTAATCACACAAATCATACATAAAATGAGAATAAGCATTCATGATAGAAAATATTCATAACAATCATTTCATCAAACATGTGGTGTGCAAAATTTAATAATCCCTAACCAATCATATTGCTAGCCTCACATGAGGACTAGCCACTACAAATCACAATAAAATCAATACAATCCATGGCTTGCTCCACTTGAGCTAAATAATGAAGAAAATCACAAATTAAAGGTTGATTGACTTCTCTTTTGAAGTTGGCCTTATCTTCCTTCAACATGATCCAATCTTCACTCCTTGATGTTCTTCCCTTCTTAGATTGGTGGATTGGTGGAATGAATGGATGGAAGTGAGAAATCAAGAGGAATGAGTGATGAAAATAGAGGAATGGATGATGGAATGATGGAGAAGAGTGTGTGCAGCCCAAAACCCTTGATTTTTCTGCCTTCAAGTGGTGATATTGGGGGTATTTATACCCCCTTGGCAAATCTGGAAATCGCACTTGAGTTTTGACACTTTTGCAGGAAAACACGCCCGTGTTTTCTTGCATCTGCCCGTGTT
This sequence comes from Pogostemon cablin, assembly GCA_023678885.1. Classification (NCBI taxonomy): domain Eukaryota; kingdom Viridiplantae; phylum Streptophyta; class Magnoliopsida; order Lamiales; family Lamiaceae; genus Pogostemon; species Pogostemon cablin. Next base: position 14,432,297 of record CM042961.1, on the reverse strand, counting down.
TTTATGCAAAATTTTAGCATTCTGTAAATTTGGTCCCTGCAGAAAAACACGGGCACTACATAAAAACACGAGCGTGTTTTTATGTATTTTGGCCAATTTTCTATTTTCTTCAACTTTCTCCTTTCTTCATGCTTTTTATCATCATTTATCTTCATAATCACCTATTCAAAGACATGAAAATCATCATCATCAATTTCTCAAAATACAATATAAAAAGATACAAAAATACGAAACAAAAAGACGAAAACACACACAAAAATGACACAAAATCTAGGTGAAAATAGCGATGATCAGAGGGCAGAGATTAATTCAAGTTTGGGAGTGAGATTTGAAATGTTGTAATTGGGGAAAAGATTTTGGTTGTACGATTGGGAAAATGAGGGAATTCCAATTCCCAAATCGATGCTGGCGTACGATTAGGTGGAGTTCGCCATATGCTGGACCGGGAGACGTCGCGAGCGGCTACAGGGTGTGCGCCCGGCGGCGAGAAGTGATGGCAGGTTCTTCGATTTCGTCGACGGGAAGCCTTCGATCTCACATTCCGGAGTTCTTCAGGAATTACGTATTTAGGGTTAGATAGTTTGATTTCTGTTCTAAGAATTCAAGTGTGGGATGAATATATTGGGTTACAAACAATGATTTACTTTAAGAAGGACAAAAAACATATTTTGTTTTTATTTTTATAAATAATAAAAGTTACTTCATATTTACCAACGGATTTTAATCCATCGGTAATTAAAGATTAAAATGATTATTTTTAAAAATAAAGATATATTTACCGACGGATTTAATTCGTCGGTAAAATAAAAACAAAAGTTAATTTTTTAAATAAAATTTGATATATTTACCGATGGATTAATTTCGTCGGTAATTTAAAGACTATAATTATTTTTTAATAAAAATTTAATATATTTACCGACGGAATAAATCCGTCGTTAAATTAAAGAATAAAATTATTTTTTTAAAAAATAAAATTTAATATATTTACCGATGAATTTTCTCCGCCGGTAAATTAAAGACTAAAATTATTTTTTTATAAAATAAATTTTAATATATTTACCGACAGATAAATCAGTCGGTAAATCAAAAACTAAAATTAATTTTTTTAAAATAACCTTTTATATATTTACCGATGGATTAATTCCGTCGGTAATTTAAAGACTAAAATTATTTTTTTAATAAAAATTTTTATATATTTACCGACGGAATAAATCCGTCGGTAAATTAAAGACTAAAATTATATTTTTTAAAAAATAAAATTTAAAATATTTACCGACGGTTAAATCCGTCGGTAAATAAAAAACTAAAATTAATTTTCTTTATATAAAAATTTATATATTTACCGACGAATTAAATCTATCGGTAATCTTTTGGGATTTATTCCCTCCAAAATACCGACGAATTTACCGACGGAATAATATTTCGTCGCTAATTTCGTCGCTAATTCCGTCGGTAATCAGTAGCAAAAACTGTCAAAAATTTTTATTGATGATTTTTTAAAATAAATCCAATTAAATCAATAAACCATCGATAATTCGTAGGTAAACCGTCGATAATTACCGATGATTTTTTTCCATCGGTAAATCCATCGGTATTCTGGCAGTTTCTTGTAGTGTAACTAAATAAATGATCAAATAACCAGCAAATGACTAATGGAATAGATGTAGAATACACTTGAGAAGAGAGCAATGCTAATCATACTCATGGTTAAGACTTGAGCTAGATATGTAATACCCTTGATGATGATTTTCATTAACTTGTGGATTAAAAGCAATCACAATTTTACCCCTAGTCCCTATGGTCAAGGCAACTAGGTTCTCGACCCTTTTACAAGTCTAAATCTCCTAAGATTGTCTTACTCTCAATTCCCTTAAGGTACTATGATCATAAGTTGGTTCTTTTCACTCAATTTCTTAAGTGTCCCCCTATTAATGTTCCAAGCTTAAGGAGGGTATGACTTACCTCCCCTTATACTAACATACATGCACAATTCAATATATGATTCAATTAAACATCCACTCACAATATTAGAATGACCATCCTAATACTATGAATAGAGAATTTAATCACACAAACATTGAAATGAAACATGATTGATATATCATAGAAGAAAATCCACAAATCAATTTAATTCACTACTCAAGTTCTACATATCTAACTCTTCACCTCAACCACTCACACTACAACATAAATGAGCTTATATAGCACATAAATGTAACATTTTTTACAAATTTATTTTAAGTAACTCATTTTTGTAACACTTTAATAATTGTTATATTTATATAATGCTTATATAACACATTCATAAGAAGTAACATTTAAATGTAACATTTTAAAATAAGTAACACATTTTATACGACATTTTTTTTTAAATTACATTTTGTAACACCTTTTTTTAATATTTTTCAAATTACTATTATTGGTAAAATATTAATAACACATTTTGGTAACATTTTGCATTTATTAACTATAAAAATAACACATTTTTCTATCCTATTATTAACATACTAAATTTTATTAAATCAAATAATAATACATACAGTTACCTAATTTGTTCATTGTGACAATAAATAAAAAAAATTAAATAAAGGAACAAACCGTATTAAAATATATTTAATTATAATTTTAAATCTTATTAACATTATTTTTATTTTTATGGGCGAAGTGTTCTCATGCTTGTTTTAAAACATCACACATAATATAATTGATTATAATTATGTAATGAGAGGATAAGTAAAAATTTATTTTAGGAATTTGGTAAAGAGAAATTTAATAATTAGAAGCTTATAATTAAAATAAGAAAACTTAATTTGTGGTTTTAATTAATCATAAATTATTTAATTGATGAAAAGAAAAAGATAAATAAGATATATGATGACATAATAAAAAAAACCTCAAATTAATTAAGATATGATGACATAATAAAAAATCATCATAAGTTTCCAAACTAGAATTCAATAGAGAGTACACGTATTTATTAAGAATCTCAGAACACGTATTAATAATTAATTAAAAAAATATCACACCATATGTATATTTATTTCTTTTTTTTAATAACATGGATTTTAAAAAAAAAAGAAAAAGTCATACTCTAATATTAATATTATTCACATTTTAACCGATTTTTTAATAAAAAAAAATAATGTTCTAATTAATAAATATAAAAATATACCATTTAAAATTAAAAGTAATAATATTCTTTGCACTTCCCACGACTCAATCATTATATATATTTTTTATTTTTAAAATTTAATTTATAGGTATGTTTTTAATTAATTTAAAATTTAATAATATAGATTTTATGAGTACAACTCTTATTTATAAATTTTTTACGAATTCAATCATGGTTTGAATAAACTTACAGATTTCATTAAAAAAAATGTGAATAAAAAATTACATGAGTAAATGCAAAAACAGTCCTTTGATGAGAAGTATTTTATTCCATTTCTTCCTTTAGAAAATTGGTTGCTTTTCTTTCTTTTTTTTCTTTTTTCTTCTGGAACGTTAATGATGCTGGGAGTAATAAAAATTGGCAACCAAAACCAACATAAAAAGCGGCAAAAAGAAGAAAAAAGTCCCGCTCTTTTGCCGTAGATCGTCTCTGAAGTAACTGCTACTCTCACGATCTTTGATTTTGAATTACATCATGGGCGAGGCTAATTGTCGAGATACTGATGAGTTGCATTTAGGAATTTCTTTTCCCTTTATTCACTTTCTAATTTGAATTCGTCTCGGTAGAGTTAGAAGATTTTCATTTTTTGGGTTAGATATTTTTCCTCTTTTTGCTTGCAGCATTTGGTTTTGACTTGTCTTTTGGGGAATGGTTTTGACATATCTATTGGAGTAACATATTTTGACAAATTTTATTATTAATTTCCGGTGTTGGGGTTCTAGTAGCACGTTGATTTGAGAAATTATAGTTGGTTAATTTTTGAATTGGTTTGGTTTGATTTGATTAGCCTCGTGCTGATTAGATTTCAATTTCATTTGGTTTGGTGTTGTACTGTGTTTTACTGGACTTGAGAGTATGAATTGTACTCATAAATCTCAATGTACTGCAAATCTGTGATGTATATTATTATCAAAATCATATGTTGCATACTTTTAATCTATTATATCATCTTTGGTTCATGTTAGGTTATATTAACACAAAAATTTCTTCAGACTATTAGTCTTAATTTATTTGGTGTTTTTATGATGACGCTCTCTTGATTATTTACGTCGTTTCTTAGATAAACTAGGTGAGTTAGATGTCAGAATTCAAATATTAAAACTTTGTGAGGGAGGGTGTATAAAACTAGGCATGTCTACGAGTACATAAGAAAAGTTACGAGTGAAAATGTATAAAGAGAATTGCTCTCTTACCAATTTGGATTTTTTTGTCTAAATTTGTGTTTTCGTTGATGGGTGATTCTTCTTGACTTCTAAACCTGTGTAATGCAGAGTCGACTATAATGTATGATGTTTGATAAATTTCCCATTGAGTATGAATTCTAGGAGATTACTTGTATAAGTCTACGTTCTATCTTGTTATCTGATGATTCCTAGATGGCTTGTATTTTGAAAATGAAAATAACCTGCCTGATTCTTGCATGCCTACAAATATTTATTTACTGTTAAATCCATATTGAAATAGTTCGTGGAAACAATGAGATTCTTAACTTAAAGATTTTTATGTTGGAAATATACATGTACCTAGTTTTTTTCTATCTCTTCGGTTACTATATTCTTTTCTTAATGACTTTATCAAGCTCATATTGTTTCAAAAATCAATTTCCTTTTCATTGAAGTATTTGATAGAAAAAGAAGCCCATTGTAGAACATGAGTTTCTGTTGTTGTTCAGATCATAAACTCAGAATTTTATAGCATCTTACTTTTAACATATCACATGCTATTATGGATTTTTATGAGAATATATTACAATTTCTGCTTTCTGTAGGAGATATGCTGCCAGTTACTTTCCATTAGATGCAGATTATGTATATTGATAGTTTTAATATATGGTACTATAGTATTTGTTAATTAGGTGTTCTTGCATAACTCTTTGATTCTAAGTTCCTCATTATGTTTATTTTCTTCTTTATTATTCTAATTTTTTTTGTTGGCCTTTTGATTAACTGAACTCAAAAGTTCTATGGATCAAAAGACAGAGTACGAGACTCAAAGGTTGCTACGGATTGAAGAAAATAAAAAAAAAAGATGAAAGATCTGGGGCTTAAACCTCTTGCTTATGAAGAAATGCATTTGATGGATAAAAAACAGCAAAAGATTAACAGAATGAAGTCTAAGAGAGTTCTTGCAAATGATATTGAGTACACCCCTGATGAAGAAGGTGAAGCTGGCCACCCATGTGAAGAGGGCGAAAGTGACAGTGTCCAAAAAGTTAAAATTTTGAGGTCTCATACAAAGAAGGTTATGAATATTTACTTTATATTTTAATATATTGGTTTATCAATTAAAATTTCATCAGTGATAATGTATTGCAGATAATGCCTGCAAAAGGGGAAAATGTTATAAAGAGAGTAGAGGACTCTAGACACTCTACCCTCTCAATGTCGAGTATGGCACAGATGTACTCTCACTCGCATGAAAACAAAGAGCAGCAGAGAAAAGACAAAACTCAACAATGGAAGGTTTTCACACCAATTCCCCAGCGAGAGCTTTCTACACAAAATGAAGGAGTGTCCTCTGTGGTTGTATCACAACAGAAGGGCAGGGGTGCTATAAGTCAACAAAGAAAAGAGGTCGAAAACAAAACCTCTACAAAGAAAGGGCAACGAAAGGAATTGGTGGCTCCTGGATCTCTTAATGCTTATCTTAAGATGAAAAGCATGTTAAGAGAAATAGAACGAGCATCAAAACAGGTTTTTAATAGTCTAGATGATCCTGTTCAACCAGGGAATAACTTGTTATTTCACCAGAACCCACAACAACAACATGGTTATTCAGGGGTGCATTTATCTGATGGTCATAGAGGTGATACACTTCGTTTAGTTGATGAAAATGAGAATTCTGACAGTATGGATGATCATTTTCCTGAAGAAAAAGATGATGCTGATCAAGAGATTAACAATGATGTGGCTGAGATCAGAAATGAATCCATTCATGATGAATGCAGTCTAAACCAAAAATCAGGTAATTATTGAATTTATCAGTTGAATTTGAACTTTATTAGTATATCCTGTTATGTTTTATTACTTTTTCTAGGTGAGGCCCAAGTCTTGGAATTCACATGCATACATCACAGACATATAACATTTCGTATCAATTTTAACCTTTTTTTTTCATTGTAATTTATATAGTGCCGCAGAAACGTAAGCGAACAAGAGGACCGACTATGTGTAAAGCTATCCATGAAAGGTCAATAAATGATCGCCAACCTGTTATTTTAAATGGGAGGGGACAGCCAATTGGACCTGATAAGAAAACTTTAGATGAATTTAGTCGTTTTCTAGGATCGTTGGCTCGATCTCCTGAACTTGCACCACTGAATAAGCTAAATTGGCACCAAGTTCCCAACAAGGATCAAATTTGGGATTATGTGAAGGTATGATACCTTTTGATAATTAGTGATGTAAGTGTAAGTAATACGAAATAATATTTTACCGATTTATTCTTCTTCAGCGATTTTCTTGTTCTTCTTGCAGTCTAAGTACATAATTGTAGAAGATGGTAGAGACTACTTGTTGCATTCAGTTGGAAATCTTTGGCGTAGTTACAAGTCTAGAGTAAAAAAGTGTCATTTTCTTCCATACAACAATAATGGTGATCGATGGAGAAACCGTCCGAAATCAATTCCAGACGCACATTTCAATGACTTGCTGAAGTACTGGAATCTAAAAGAAGTTCAGGTATTTGTACCAACTACTTGTATAATTGTGTTATCGTTTTCATATTCAATCATTCTCATTCAATTTCATTATATTTTGGTCTATTGGAATTAACAAATTTGTGTCTATTAGTAGATGGTTAAATTGTGATAGTTTTGATTATTTTATTTGATGTGAAATAATATAGAATGAGTTTCACATGCAGGAAACTAGTGAGAAGAATAAGATAATCGTTAAAAGTCAAAAAGATAGACACACTACGGGTCCTGTTTCCTTTGCAAGAAAGCGCCAGGAGCTGGTAAAGGATATACACATGCATAAATATAACCTTAATCAATTCAACAAGTACTATATCATACAGCTGTTTGGCTACATCTACTATCTGTCAAAGCATGAACATGTATCAGCCTATTATATTACTTCAAAAAATTGTTTTGCAGGGTTGAAAATGGTTGGTTACTTATCTAAGTTTCAAAGTTTTAGTTCTATTGAGCATGTGGATAACTCTTCATACTTAATTTTAATTTGCTGCTAAGTTTCCATCTAAAGCAATGTATTTGTTTTACATGCATGTAAATTATCTTAGTTTTACTCTTTTTTTTTGGTTAATTTTCTACATTATAATTTGTTTCCATGGTGATCTCCTCTGACTTTGTGGCAGGAACGAGCTGAGAACAAACCACCATCTCAATCAACAATGTATAAAGAAACTCGGAAAAGGATACCTGGGAAAGAGTACAAGACTTCTTATGACATTGTATGTTACATTTTTATTTTATAATTGACATATAGTTCTTATGGAGAATATCTACATTATTATTTTTTTGTTACAAAATTAGGATGCAGAGTCTCAAAATGATCGAAGCTATATTGGAAGATGTACCAAGAGAGCAAAAGGGTGTTCAAAGACAGGAAATCTTATTCCATACGAGTTTTTGCTGCCATATAAAACCCTTGTTGTGAAAGATACAGTGTGTGAATTTATGAAGATCTTAGAACAAGTTCTTCCTTCAGACATGCTTGCCCATATATGCCCATCACTCAAGGGTGCATCAAATCAGCTTGTAGATGGACTCTTTTCAAGTGAAATCAATGCTATTCAGGTAATAATTCTATAAACTGTACTTTTATTTAGTTATTAGTTGAGGAAATGCATGTTTTAAGTTTTGGTGGATTTTTTTTTTGTTTTACTGTGACTTTTTATATATAGGTGAGTTAGTAAAGAGGTGAGGCTTTGATAAAGTGAGTACTAATTTCTCTAATTAAAATGTTGCCATGTTGGGATACTTTTCCAAACCAAAAAGAATGTGTTTGGCATATCAAGTAATTTTATAGTACAAGATCTTAGTACAAGATGAAGAATGGGATACTTCATTAAATATAGTTTGTTTCATTAAGAATAAATTAATTGATTTCATTATCAATATGAATGACTATGGCTAAGTAATTTTATTACACAGATTACCTTCATAATTTTTTACCACATTGCTTGGGATGGTTGTACAATTAGTATAGTCATTGGACATTTCTGAGTGTCGGATGCCTAAATTATATTGTTCTTCATAAGTTTAATTTGCAATATTTATTGTTGATTGACTAGTAGTAATTGACATCTCACATTTTTTGGCTTTAACTTTTCATTATATATTTTTTTTCTTCAGATGGAAGAAAATGAAAATCATATAGTGAGCCGAGAAGATGACCTTGAAAGAAATGATGAGGAATTTGAGATGGCAGAACAAGACGATGTTTAATTATTAGATGTTTGAATATGTCAAACTATATTTTAGATGTATATTATATTCATCTATTACTTTGTTCTACTCACTATCATTTTTAGATTTTATATGGTGAATTTTGTCATACATCGTATTTTTTTTATATTGTCGATTTGTTATTTAAGCGTATCCGAACACCTCCTTTCTTCTCTTTTTGTGTATATATATAACACTTCAATATTAATAATTATTAATAAAATTGTTACAAAATTATGTAATATAATGTAGTTGAAACGATTATAAGTGTCATATAATTATTATAGAAGTGGTATGTAATATAACTAAAAGTGTTACAACTTTTAAATAATATGTCATTTAACATAAAAAAAATGTTACTGAAATAGTGTTTTAATAGAAGTATAAAATGATACATAGTTTACCATATGTGACATTATTAAAATGCTACAACAAAGTGTTACAATTTAAGATCTCATATACAAAATGTTATTATAGGCTGAAATAATGTTATTTAAAATCTTAAGCAGCACGGGCAGAAGTGACGCGATCAAAAATGTTATATATTACTTATTATAACATTTTTTAGTTATTAAATAACATTTTTTGAGTGCTACTTATGCTCACTTATGTTGTAGTGTCATATGACTAGCCCTACTATAAAACTAGCCACTAAATATGGTAATTAATTCAATACAAATCAAGCTTTGCTCCATTTGAGCCATAATAAGAAGAAAATTAACAATTGGAAAGTAGATTTGCTTCCCTTGCATAAGAAAAACGTTCCTCCTCCTCAATTGATCAACTTCTTCAACAAGTGATGCTCCAATCTTCTCAAATGGTGGTAAGATGGATGGAATGAAGGTTTTATGGATTGAAAATGTAGATCAAATAGTTATTTGATGGATCTAGATGTAGAGATGGAAGATAGATCTACTATGTGAGGAAATGTGGTGTTTTGGTGTGTGTAACTGCTCCAATCTGATCTCCAATGAATTCTCCCTCTAAATTTCGCACAAGTCATGGTTTTATGTAATTTATGGACCTTCTAGAAGCTTTCGGAACCTTCTGAAAATTACACAGGATTTTGCACCTACACGGCCCATGCTGCAACGCACAGCCTGTGTAGGGCACACCTACTTCGGTGTGTTATGTGTGCTACCGGACACGGCTCGAGCTATGCTGCACGGCCTTGGTCATGGCCGTGTAGCATTTTCTGATGACAATGCACGACTTCTTCTTACAGGGTCGTGCTCCGCACACGGGTCGTGCAGAGACGCACAGTCCGTGCACCAGCGCACGACCATCCTCCTGGGCGAGTAGTGAGTTCTGATGCCACTACACGGCTGTTGTGTACAGGGCCGTATTTCTTACACGGCCCGTGTACCAATATTCCCTGTTCTTTCATCTCCTTTTCGCTCCCGACTCCGTTTTTGTCCATTTCTTGACCTGTTTTACATATATTTAAGCTCATTTACACAATTCTATCAATTTATACCACTTTTCTCAAAATGACAATAACTCCACCAAAAGAAACACAAATAAGGATAAAAATATCCAAAAATACACAAATAACGACACTAAAATCTAGGTGAAAATGACTACGATCAATCCTCTAAACTTAAAGTATTGTTCGTCCTCGAACAATAAAAAATAATAAACAAGAGGATTAATTTTCACCTAGGAAAACACCTAACGAACATAAACCACAATACATCACAAGTAATAAGGACTACAAAATCACATTAAGTATCCCTACATCATCAAACTTATAACATGAAAGATTAACAAGTTCAATCTTAAAAATGACATTAGAGTACTCAAATCACTTTCAATCCAAGCCTCTCATAAATTATAAATTTCACTCAACACTCTTTAGGGTAAGATTTTTAACATCACTCATCAACCGGTTAGAACCAACTCACCATAGGCATGCTCATGGACTATGTTCACAAGCCACCATAGTTTCAACAAGTGATCAAAAAGGTCTTTATTTTTGGATGTAATGTTTAAGCTCTTTGGTAAGGTAGGAAATTTTTGGATAATAGTGACTAATCAAGTGTAAGTACTTGAAGAGATGATTTCTTTCTTCAACTTCTTCACTTTAAAGCTTCCTTTACTTTCATCTTTATTCACAAAAACTTTCCATTATTATTCCTTGGATTTCTTGAGCTTGTTTTGATTTGCATGCTTCCTTTCTTTCAACTTTTGAATTTCATGAGCACATTTTTGCTGATTTGCTCCTTTTTCTTGTCTTTGAGGTTACATGTACATTTTGTTTAGCTCCTTTGCATCATTTTCTTATTTGTTAACCATTTTCTTTCTTTTCTAGCACAATTCTCACATCAAACCGTGTAAACCATCATCTCCTTAATCACCCACACTTAGGTTATATATATAAGGCTCACGTGAGTTTGAAAGGCTTGTATTGTGCTTAAATCACAAAGAAATAAGCTTATAGGCTCAAAGTGACTTACTAGGGATGATGTTTTTGGTAAGAAAATTTATGGCTATGACCCACTTATCAAGGATGACCTAAGGTCATTTCACAAATTTCAACATTTATTTTTAATACCTACTCCCTTCGTCCGACATAATCGTTCATATTTTTCTTATTTGCTTGTCTCATAAAACTATTCACATTTTAAAAAAATAAAACATTGCAAAAACTTCAAAAGTTATTTTAATTTTAAATTTGTCAGACCTTTTCACATATGTACCATTATTTTATGTTATTTTATTACCATAAAACTACCATAGCCTCTAAAATCAACAAAAATTGGTAAAAAATTAGCTTTTTTTTTAAATAATTTGAAATAGTAAATGGGAAGCATTTTTCAGTATAATTTACTTAATTTATACTTAAAAGGTCAATACTATTATTTATTTAAAAATACTAAATCATCCTTAACCGAAAAGTTACTTTTATTAATTTCGTGAAATAACAAGTGTACATATAATCTCGGGGAGTTTCACTAGCTAGGATCTTAGTTTTTAAGAGTTAATTAGAAAGAAAAAAAATCGCATTAATACAATTAATATTAAACTCATCAAATTATTTTTATGAAGTACCTATTAATATAACCCAACATATATACTATAAAAAAATCAAACTATTCTATATATCACATCTACGTATAGCTTTTTCAGCCCCAACGTTGAGCCTTCTGTTGCAACCGCCATCTGTGACATTCTTGGTATCCCATGAGTATCCAACCATCACAAATATCTGGGTCTTCCTACAATTGTTGGTAGAAACAAGCATGAGCTCTTCTCAACTATTAAGGATCGAATCATACATTGTATCCGTGGTTGAAACAAAAACATATCTCACGTTCTGGAAAAGAAACCTTGATTAAGTCCGTCATCCAATCTATCTCCACTTATGTTATGTCATGCTTCAAACTTACTGAAGGATTTTTGGAAGATTGGGGAGTTCTCATTCGTGATTTTTCGTGGGGCAATGGAGAGGGCAAAAGGAAAATACATTGGGCCTCTTGGAATTTACTATGCAAAAAAAAGTCTGAAGGTAGGTTGGGTCTTCGGGATCTTCGCGCATCTGCTTAGCAAATAAGCATGGCGTCTCCACACCCAACCCTCTTCCCTTCTCGCTTGTGTACTCTAAGCCAAGTACTTTCCCCACCTTTCTCCAAGCCAACTTTGGTAATCAACCATCTTGAACTTGGCGTAGCATCCTTGAGGGGAAATAGGTTATTCTTCGAGGCTCTTGCTGTCAATTCAACAGTGGAGTTAATACCATAATCTGGCTTGACTATTGACTTCCAATTGAACTTCCAGCTAGGGCCAGTCTCTATGCTCAATTCTACGTATATCCAAGCTCCACGGTCTCTGCTCTTATTAACCCAATTACCAAATCATGGAACCGTGACCTTGTTATGGAGATTTTTCTAGTGGAAGAATCTGATCTCATCCTCTCACTACCTATATGTTGCGCTTCTGTACCTGACATTTGGACTTGGAATCCCTCGAATAATGGCAAGCATTCAGTAAAATCTGCATACGATCATTTCATAATATCTAATCCAAAGCTTCACCATTCAGATAACAGTGGATCTTCTAGCAACGGACCTGATCCAGTTGGAAACGTCTTTGGAAGCTTCGAATACCAAGCCAAATTCATCATTTCCTTTAGAGTGTTTGTTCTAATTCACTGCCGTCACCTTCTAATCTTCTCCTTCGGGGGATCAGTTGCTCTCAAGATTGTCTTTTCTGTGGTATCAATGATCCAGATCTAACACGATTGTTCTTCAAGTGCCCTATTGTTTCATACATATGGCTTTCTACTAGACTCCTTGATTTTATATTTTATTATGAGCTGCCCTTTTGACATATTTGGTTTAGAGAAATTCTCTCTACAACCAAAAGAGAACCCTATGAACTTATTGTTGTTCAATCAAATCTTATTTGGTGGGCTCGCGATAGAAAAATCTTTCATGATGAAACACTTGATCCTAATGTTCTGGTTTTTCATGCAATCTCTCTCCTCCACGACTTTCAACAAGCAAATGGGTGGCCTGAGAGACCTTCTCACTTGTTCTCGACACCATGCCTACTTCCTCCTCCGCCAAGTAGAAAGATTTTTTTTATGGCGCCACATCTCTATAGCAGAAGAAATCTATTATTGGTATATTTATTGTGGGAGAAAATAGAGATTTTGTTCGCGCTTTCGCCAAAGTCTTTCAAGATATTACTTGTCCAGTTATTGCTGAATTTTTGGGACTTAGAGAGGCTATCTCTCTGGCTATTTCTATTGGTTACACTAATTTCTCTCTCGTTGGTGATGCATCATCAGTTATCCTTGCCACAAACAATGAAATTGATCCTCCAGCTACTTGTATCACTATTCTTCAAGACAATTCATGCCATGCTGCCTTCTCTCTGCTTCAAGGGTGTCTTTTGGCAACCACATTTGAAAAATATTGTTGCTCACTCTATTGCTTTTATACAAAGTACAGTGTTATCTCCGAATTTAATTGGGATAATCCTCCTGACTTTATTTGTTAATCAATGCTGACTGCTTTCCATCAATATTAATATAAGTTTATTTATTGTAAAAAAAAATTGACAATTATTACAAATTGGTACAATTTGTTATTCTCACATCTGACTTTATAATATCTTCACACCGCCACATTCTCTAGGGGGGATAATTGTACTTTCAGCAGAAAAATAAAAAAAACACATTGAATTTTATATTTGGTCAAATAGATATATTGGCTTATTATTACTAAGTAATTTTTATTTTTATTTTTTCCCTCATTGCATGATCAGACATGCTCTAAATGAAAAAGGTGTTGAGATTTCTTTTTAGGAATGTGGGAGGAGTTTTGACGTTGCATGTGATCATTTTCAGAAAAATATTACTCTTCAAATATTTTAAGAGTTACTTATCTTGGAAGTGTAATCTTTTATATATCATACAAAAAAGTACATATCAATCCCAGTATAATTGTATCTTATATAGAAGAATCATTCTCATTGTACAAAAGACTGAAACGGTTTCATAAGATTTTTCATGGAACTATTCCATAAATTAAAAAAAAAAAAGTTGTACGACTAATTTTAATTGACTTTGTCTAATTTGAAAATCGATTTAAGTACGCCCTCCTCAATTATCGTCAATTAAAAGATATTATGTCCTTGATTATTTCTTAAATGGTAAAATATGTCATCATGACAATAGTATAATAAATTAGGAATCAAAGGTAAATTATTACAAATGGATGATAATTATAAAATCACAATTGCACCTAAGAATTAATCTAAATCCTAAATATACTGAAGTTAAAATAGAAAAAAATTATTAGGTGATCGTCATCATTTTCACTTACATTTTAGTCTTTATTTGTGATTTTTGGATGTTTTTATCCATATTTGTGTAACTCTTGGTGGAGTTTTATGTTAATTAGGAGAGATCTGTACAAATTGATAAATGTGTAGAAATAAGTTTAAATGTATGTAAAATAGGTAAAAAAATAGAGCAAAACGGAGTAGGGAGCTAAAACGAAGAAGGCGGACAGGACTCGACCACGCTCGAGTCGAGCTGCATGGTCGAGCTCGGGTCGTGCGTCGCACACGGGCCTGTCCGAATTGGCCATGCGCGAGCATTAGAACCAGCTACACGCCCATGACCGAGGCCGTGCGTAGAACTCGAGTCGTGCTCCGTCACACGCAGAAACATGTCGAGAAAGGTGCAGCAACTCGAGTCGAGCTTCTCAGCTCGAGTCGAGTTGTGTAAGACTCTAGCACAGGTTTTGCACATGTTCTAGAAGATTCCAAAGGGTATAAATGCCCAATTTTAGCGTGATTTATGGGGAAGAGCCACATTTAGGAGTAGTTATCAAGATCAAACATACAATTTCTCACCACATATTCACACACACATTCTAGATCATCCATTTCCACACATTTCATCCCTTCAATTCATATGCTCTCCCAAAATTCATCCATCACTCCAACATTCCATCAATTTGAGAAGAGAAGATCATCATAGATTGAAGAATTGAGCATGTTGAAAGGAAGGAATGCCATCTTCACAAAAGGGAAGCCGATCTACTTTTCAATTATTATTTTTCTTCATATTTTGGCTCAAATGGAGCAAGCCTTTGGATGTATTGATTTGAACATGATGTGTAGTGGCTAGTCCTATAGTAAGGCTAATCATATGATTGGTTGAGAAGAATGCTAGGTATGTAGGATTTTAGATGTTGAATTGAGTTAATTTTGGACTTCCTTTTATGATTAATGATTCATATTTCATTTCATTATTTGTGTGATTAATTCTTACTTACAACATGTTAGGATAGCCAATCCGATATTTTGTAGTAGGATTTAATTGAATCATTTATTAAGATGAACATGCATGTTAGTGTGAGGGGAGATAAGTCATTCCCTTCTTATGCTTAGAACATTCATAAGGGACACTTAAGAAATTGAGTGAAAAGAACCAAACTTATGATCATAGTACCTTAAGGGAATTGAGAGTAAGAACAATCTTAGGAGATTTAGGCTTGTCAAAGAGTCGAGAACCTAATCACCTTAACCATAGCAGTTAGGGGTAAAAACGTGATTATTTTTAATCCATGATTAATGAAGTTCGATGTTAAAAGTCATGCATATCTAGCTAGTTTCTTAACAATGAGTATGGTTAGTCTTGCTCTCTTCCTAAATACATTTTATCCATTCCATTCCATTTTGTACGAGATCGATTGTGATATTTTTAGTTGTTAATTGATTTCTTTAGTTAATTAATTAGCTTAATCATTAGTATAAAACCAAACCTCAAACCTTATCACTCTTACAAAGCATGATCGAGGACAAATCCGGATACACCAATATTTTATATTTTCCTTGGGATGATATACTATAAATTTTGTTACTTGGTCACTTCGTATACAACAACAATAGAATTCTCTTACTCTAAATATTTTTACCAAAAATGAGACTAAGAACATTAGTAACTAGGTGTAAGAAATAATTTGATTGTATTACCCATCTATTCTTAAAAAAAAAAAAACTTTCTATAGTATGATCCATTCCAATTTTCATAATTTTTTAATTGTAATTCTCAAATTCGATATATTTGTTTTTTGTGATATTGGTCTTTTTTTGTCTAATTCTCTCCGTTTATATATTTTTTCTTTTAAATTTAGTCATTTTTTATTCACTTTTGCTTCAAATCTTAAATCAGGATTGGATAAATTTGGACATAAATAACTAAATTTGAATAAAAAATAAGGATTAAATTTTGACAACTAGGACAAGATCGGAAAAAAAAATCAAATTGAAAATTGCAAATTAAAAAAGATTAAAATTGGAATCAGATATACTTACAAGACGAATTGTGATATTTTCTTACACAAAAAAATAAAATTCAGGGATTTTAATTTGCTTCTTCTTGGCAAGGCCGCAAGTAGTGCTTCTTACCTCATAAGTAGTGCTTCTTACCTCATGTTTTGTAAAATAGAATCTCCCCCTAATTAATCTTCAATAAGGCTTCTGACTTATATAGACTAAAACTTGATACATAGAGTATCATTTAATTCTTAATCTAACACTCCAAAATGCCCCATTAGTGCAAACGAATCAATTTACTTCAAGTCTTACAAGTAGAATTTTTAATTAAATGTTATATCTTGGCTCTATACTTAAGGGGAGGGTGGAAAGGCCTTCCAGCTGAGCTTGGTTGCTGCAGGGTGGGGGTTCGAATCCTGCCTTTGGCATGGATTTGGCTCATTGCAAGCACAAGTTTAACAGTGAGCCCTCCCTATAAGCCACTGGAGGCACATCCTGCGATTTACCTCTTCCACCAATCCCCAGGGCAGGGGCGGTGGGGGCCCCTAATGGTGGGGTACACCATTTTTTTTTTAATAACTTCATCTAAAAGTTTAAGTGAAAGAATTTTTATTTAATACTTAATTAATTATCATCTTTGATAATAAGGCTTAGATAGATACCGATGGACTAAAGTATCTCTCTATATTTATGTGGGAAAATGGAGTGTTTTTTTTAATATTGATTACACGTCTCTAAACTTAAAGGTGATTTATTACAGATTCTCAGATTTCTTGATCAATATTTTTCATTCTAATTTGATGCCTTTTTTGGAATTCTTAATCAGAATTTGGTGTTAAAATTGAATGCTGTTCCAACTGTTCTTCCTTTTTCCAAAGTCATATGCATCTTCGGAAGAAATGAAATTGGGATTTTTGATGTTTGAAAGTCCTCCACCTCCTATTGGGCCGCTGAGATCTATTAAATAATTAATTCAGAGTTCAGAAATACCCTGGCCTTTAATAATGGTAATGGGCCCTTGCAATATTGGGTTTTTCTCCACGGCCTTTGTATGTTCCAGATCCACTATTGTTTGGAATATGCTTTTTATCCTGACAATGTTTATGATCTTCTCAACCATTTGATCGGAATTTCCACTCCATTTGTGTTTTTGGGTGTACAAAATATGTAAATGTACCATATTTTGTTTTAAAGGGTATACATTTTAATTAATAAGGGTATAACAAACTTTTATACCATAGCTGTGACGTCAATAATTTATATCCAAGTTTGTTAAATTTAAATTGGATTAGATCCAATTACACGAATATTGATATATCTAATTTGGGCTATTACTAATATTTGTAAAGGTTTTAGGGTCATAGGATTTAGGGTTTTTTACTCAATCAATTGAAGGACTCAAGAGCTCCATGAAAGGGTAGAGTCCAATATCCAATTTCTTTATTGGAATTTGGTGGACTCGAAAGAGAGACTAAAGGAATATTGTTTAGGCTTCCCGACTAGGGAATTCCTTCACTCACTTATAAGCTACATCCTTATTGTCCCTATTAAGGAAGTAAGGAAGACAAAGAACTACTTTAGCTACTATCGATAGGACTTCATGATGTTTTTTATATCATAAATCATGTAATTTTTTTATATCATAAATCATATAATTAATACGTAATTTTCCACTCGATTTTGATGAGTTGGTGCCTTATGTTCCCAGGTAAATGTACAATATTTTGTTTTAAAGGATATACATTTTAATAAATAAGGGTATAAATTTTTTATTGAAAAGATTAATTGAAGTATTAATAGTATTAATGTTTAATTAAAAATAATAATTTTTTTATCAGAAAATAAAAGTAATATAACTACGGAACAATGTACTTAAGTTTTAGGCGATTTTTTATTGAAAAATCTGCTTCTTCATTGTGATTGGTTCAATTTGGGTCACGATATTTATCCTGCCTGTCATGTCCCCATCATTGATCGAAATTAATTTGAAGGGCAGTGCATCGATTTACGATTTTGTCGCTTTTCTCAATTTGGAAGCTACCGAGTTGATGATTTTTGATTCCACACGTGTGAAGTGGAAGGGCACACCATTTGGTCCAGATGTACCTATTTTTCCACGTTATTGACTTTTCATTGTTTGATTGAATGAAGCCAAGGTGATCAACTTTCAAGTTATCAATCTTTGAAAACACATCTTCCTCAAGTTGAACGAAAACTAATTCCCTCCCAAATACTCTCTTCCGTCATTCGAAAAAGTATACATTTTGCTATTTTGGGCGTACGCACCAAAAGTATATATTTCCCTTTTTAAATACATGGGACCCACACACATCACTAATACATTTAATATATGGGTCTCACACACCTCACTAATACAACTACTCACTGCACATCAAATAATAATACTCCTTAATTCATGTGCAAAAAGTAAATGTATACGTATTAAGCGGACGGAATAAGTAGTTAGCAATGAATTAATTACCTTCCTGCTTCTTGCATTTTGTTTCCAATATTTATCCATAATAGATTTGCTTTCAGAAAACATGAAACAAAACCACTAAAGCGTTCCATCTCCTCTCAGTCGACTCATATTGAGGACCAACAAATGCTTTGTTGGAGGGAAAAATATTTAGTTCATAATATTTTATTGGAGGGAAAAATGTAATTTTGGTCCACCTACTAGATATATTTATTTAAATAAAGATCCTTTACTTCTAAATTTGGTCCCATATTTTTTTTCCCCCACTTGTTAGATTTAAGAATTAATTTCCTATTTTTCTTTTAATTATCTCATACGAAGAGTTTTAGGAAAATATGCAACTTTTGGAACTAATTTATTATAGAACCTTTTTGTTATTAGTCTATTTATACCAAAACTGCATTTTCCTCTTTTGTGATGAGCAAACAAATGGATGTACTTTTCCATATAACCTTTTTGGTTTTATTTTTTTTATTTTTGTGTTTTCCTTCACGTTTTACCTTCTTTCCATGTTAAAAGGAGTATATTCTCCTTTAGTCCCAAGATATTTTGCATTAGGATAGTAAATACGGTCCTACGGATGAATTTAAAGTTGATTTTAGACTAGCTTTATTAATTTTTGAGGTAATATAGTCTTTTAAGAAATTCTTTTTGTCTCATTGAAAGATTCTCATTTTACTATATTAAACGTATCATTCAAATGTCATCAGTTTTCCCTTCTAGTAAAGGGACTCCACATGGCTTACCACTTACTACTAATACAACTACATACTACACATTAAATAATAATACTCTTTAATCACGTACAAAAAACAAATGAGGACTTTTGCTCGGGACGAAGGGAGTATTAAATAATTAATTAATAAAATATGTTGTGTATTAGGTAAATTTTTTAAATAAATTTTATTTTGCAGCAACAGATTAGAGTGGCGTATCCATTTGCTAGTGGTGCAAGCCGGGTCTGGATTTTTTGTGCTATTTTGGTGTGATATTACTTGTGACACTTCGTTGGATTAGTGACACATAAGAAAGAGGAAGGAAACTATATCCTAAGTCAACCATTAAATCTTAGGGGTAAGGAATTGGATTTTTTTATCCATATCAATCTATAAAAATATGTTATAAGAGATGTCACCCCAAAATATCACAGCATATTCGTACGCGCAAGTCATAATTAGAGAGAGAAATAGAAGGTGTGAAAATAATTTTTAATGGATGAATGAACATTTTTTTAAGTTCATCGTGGAGGTGGTCAAATTTGGTGGAGTGTCACATTCAAATGTGATTACTATTTCCTATTCAAATGTGCGCATAATGTCAATACATGCGTATTAATTAAATTGTAGTATTATGAAATTTTAAGAAAGCTTAGGTAATTGGTAAACACTGCAAGTATATATTACCTTTGTCTATTTTTTTTTTTAAAATCCTCATTACACAAACGAGTCTTTGTTTCTAGCATATTTAAATTTTAAATAAAGATCTTCTTTGTCTAAAGTTTTAATTCGATTTATAAGAGTTACATTAATTTATTTTTGGCAATAAGAGTTATATATATATATATATATATATATATATATATATATATATATATATATATTAATGTATAATGTATTGAGAGATATTATATTTTAATATATAATGAGTAGACGTATTATTATTGGGTGTGAGCTCATTATGATATTAATTGTTTTGTGTAAATCTCATCTCTCCAAATATATATTTGGAGAGATGAATAATGTATTGAGAGATATTATATTTTAATATATAGTGGGTAGACGTATTATTATTGGTATGATATTAATTGTTTTGTGTAAGATGAGATTTACACAAAACAATTAATATCATAATGAGCTCACACCCAATAATAATATGTCTACTTACTATATATTAAAATATAATATCTCTCAATACATTATACATTAAGATATTATATATTTTAATTTATGTGCAAATAACTTTTATGCGAGAATGAGAGAGTATGAATAAACCTGCCTAATAGCCCAGTACAATGAACTAACGGCACTTTTCGAAACCTTAAAGTCTCAATTCCATCTGAGGAATTTGGACTCTTTTCTTTATTTTTTTTTAAATTACTTAAATAATTAATTTTATTAATTTTTGGATAGTATTATACTTTTAGATAATGAATAAAGTTTAATGTTCAATAGTAACAAAGGGTCTTTTAGCGTACTTGTTCAACAACGAAGAAAATAAAAATAAATAACTCCGGTGAAGATAATAAGTATTCCTACTTAGCCTTCCCTATTCATAAACATATAAAAGTAGTTTTTTTTTTTTAGTTGAGTCTCTCCTTCTACCTCTCTTATCTTACATGTCTTCAGAAAATCTATAATCTCTCTTCTCTCTCATGCTTTTTACTGTTTCTCTCTTTTCTCTCACTTCAAAAAATCAGGTAGTACATATGCCACTTGGTTAAGAGTCTAGGCGTGTGCGGATCGAGATTCGGTTTGTATTTTTAAAAAATCGTACCGAAATTCGAATCGAATTTTTTTAAAAAAATAATTCGATATTGAATCCATACAGAAAAAATCTGATATTGAATCCGTACCGAAATTCGATTCGGTTCGGAATGGATTTTCGGAAAAATGTATTTTGACGATACGGAGCGGATCAGATCGGATTTCTCATGAGAAACGGAGTTTTGTAAGTATAAATACTTAAAAAATATCAATTAAATAAAAATACTAAATTTCTCATAAACAATTCATATTATAAATAAAGAATGATAAACTTTTAATGAAAAGTAATAATATATTTAATAAAAATGAATAATTATTTAAAAAATATAAAATAATCTTAAATAAGACGACATCATGTGTTGCCCTAAAAAGTAATAGTACTAAAATAAAGAAAATTAATAATTTTAGATTTTTTTAAACCTTTAACTTAAAATTTAAGGTGTATTTCAATTAAAGTTTATCTAATATTTTAGACACAAATATGGATTATCATTTAATTTTTGCATTTTATCTTCATTAAATAAATATAAAATATAATAAATTTTTATTAAGTTATGACTGAATTTAGACTTTAGAAATACCATTTACTTTATTGATTATGTTCTTTGAAATAATACTTTGAACTTTGAACATATTATTTTATTTATTTTCTATTTTTAAAAAAAATTATTTTACTTTATGAAATACTCCATATATTTCCTAATATACAGTAATAAATAAATATTTAGAACATTAGATATATTTTAAATTATTATTTGTGATTACATTATAATTAGTAGAGTAAAATTAATTAATTCATGACATATAAAGTATAAACTAAGATAAATATATTATATATAATTTTAATGCATAGTTTAAATTCGGTTTTTCGGTACGGTTCAGTTCGGTTATATCCAATATTTGGTACGGGAAAACGAGAAATATCCAAGTCCTTACCAAACGAAAAATCGGTTCGGATCAATTCAAAAAAAGTCAAAAAGCCAACGATTTTTTTCGGATCGGAATTAATTCAGTACGGTTTCGATACAGTTTCGATTAAATCTAATATCCGTGTACACCCCTAGTTAAGACCCCCACATTCTCCCAATATGGTTAAAACTTTTACTCTTGGATCTTTTCAAAATCCATATAAGCGCCCAATTGCCCAAGAAAGGTTAGTACTATATTAAGAGAAATTATCACAAATTGTCCATTAAGTATACCAAAATCCAATTTTAGTTCCGTAAATATTTGAATTCTCAATTTTAGTCCTTTTCATTTTAATTTTAGTCCATTTTATATAATTTTGGTCCAATTTGATTTAAATTTTTTAATTTCAACCGGGATTTGCACATGTTGACCAAAATTTGGGAATTTCTTTAAGTTTCCAGTGATTGCGCTTATGTGGCAATAATATCATTAATTTAATTCCTTTTAAACTCCACATCAGCAAATAAAAAAGAAAGAAAAAATAGAGAGAACCATGAATTAGGGTTTGGCCTTCATCATCCAAATCCTCCAACTCAATGCCGGCGGCTCTGGAAACAACAAGGATCGGCCGTCGAGGAACTTCTCAGAAAATGTCCGACAACCTATAGGCTCCGTGCGGCGCTGAGTCGATCGGAATGGTACATTATGAACATGATAATAGTGATGGTGATTTGGGCCCTGGTGGCGGCCATTCCCTTCCAAGAGAGAGGAGAAGGAGGCGGGCTGGTGGAAGGCCACACACAATTTCTCCACGATTTTGACAGTTTAGGGCTCGGAACGACGGGAGGCTGTGGCAAGATCTGATCGGAAGTGGCAAGCGGCGGAATGGCGCCAGACTCCTGCAGCGGCAGTCAGGACGTGGCTCTCCGACACGGCAATGACGATCGATGGGTGGCGGCAGCGTGACGGCGACGGACTGGCGGTGAGAAGCGGCAGATCCGGCAGATCAGTGGGAATATAACTTCCACTTTCTCAAGCACGTAGGAACAGACCTTGATGAAATGGCAGTCAAAGAGGCGATTTTTATGGTGCTTTTGGAAAATGTCCAAAATTAAGTCACCGATCGTTCTCCGGTGGTTCCTAAAAGAAATGGATTAAAATTGGAATCATGATTAAAATTGAGATAATAGTACTAAAATTGATAATTTTAAAAGTTACAGAGTTTAGTCATATTTAATGGATCATCTGTGATAATTTCTCTATATTATAAAGTCTAGATATTAAAACAGTGCTTATTTTTGTCTTTGCCACTAATTCTCAATTATTATAAGGAACCCACACAAAGGTTGCGGACTAATTCTCAATTACTATAAGGAAACCACTCATTGATACCGAATATTAATTACAAATACGCTTAAATAGAAAAAATCTAAATATTTCCCTTTATTATTCATATTTTTCTTTTTCTGTTATAAATTTTATAACTTCCTTTATCAACACACATCTAATACAAAAATACAAGAGATTGACTATATCTAATCTGATATATTATCCTGATTTACCTACTCCACCAATTCCTAGGGCAGGGGCGGTGGGGGTGAGGTACACCATACAAGAGAACTCCACCAATTCCTAGGGCAGGGGCGGTGGGATTTCCTAATGGTGGGGTACACCATACAAGAGATTCAAACGCTACCTGTTCTGGTATATACATCAATAGAAGAAATATATGAACGCCACATGTTCTGAAATTGACTATATCTTCCGGTTTATTTACGCAACTGTAAGTCAGTTCCTATGTATATATAAATTAATATATGAGCACCAAAACATTAATAATACAAGCATATCAAATCTATCAAGAAATCATGAAATCTACAAGCATATCTGTCCTTATATTCATTGTTCTTGTAATATTTTCATGCTCAATTGCAGCTTCTGCTGTGAAATATGATGGTTTTGTGAAGTGCCTTTCTCAAGAATTCCAAAACTACTCCTCCATTTCCAGCCTGATTTACACCCCAACCAACATCTCTTACTCTTCCGTCCTGCAATTCTCCATCTTTAATTGGAGAATCTTCCAACAAAAAAACCCTCAACCACAAGTTATTATAACCCCAGAACTCGAGTCCCAAATCCCTCCAATTGTGTACTGCTCCAAGAAGACCAACCGGGAAATTAGAACTCGAAGTGGCGGCCATGACTACGAGGGGTTATCTTACACATCACAAGTCGAATTTGTGATCGTTGATTTGATCAAGCTGAGTGACGTAGCTGTTGATGTTGAAAACAAAACTGCTTGGGTTGGAGCTGGTGCAACCCTTGGTATTTTATATTACAGGATCGCGGAGAAAAGCCCGACTCTGGGTTTTCCTGCCGGAATTCACCCTCTTCTTGGTGTAGGTGGGCACATTAGTGGAGGAGGATATGGTCCCTTGCTCAGAAAATATGGTCTGGCTGCTGACAATGTGATCGATGCAAGAATAGTGGATGTCCATGGCAGAATTCTAGACAGGAAATCAATGGGGGAAGATCTGTTCTGGGCCATCAGAGGCGGTGGAGCCGCCAGCTTTGGCATCGTCGTCTCCTGGAAGTTGCAGTTGGTCGATGTTCCGGAAACAGTGACTGTTTTCAGTGTCCAGAGGACATTGGAACAGAATGCAACTCAAGTGGTTAACCGCTGGCAATACATAGCTCCTAAAACCGACAAAGATTTGTTCATAGCAATCCTGGCAGGATCAAGTAGTGCATCTCTGTTTTCTCTGTTTCTTGGCAGAGTAGACAGATTACTTCCATTGATGCAAGAGGAGTTCCCTGAGTTGAGATTGAGAAGAGAAGAGTGCATAGAAATGAGCTGGATCAAAGCTGTTGTATTCATTGCCAATAATACAGGATACCCCATAGACACACCAGAAATGTTGCTGAACAGAACTCATCCTTCACAAGCTTTCTTTAAATCAAAAACAGATTATGTTCTGAAACCCCTTCCCGAGTACGTGATCGAACGACTCTGGAGATTCTATAATAATTCAGGCATGCCAGGGGCTCGGTTCTACACGGTCCCATATGGCGGAAGAATGGATGAAATATCGGAATCAGCCATTCCATTTCCTCACAGGGCTGGTACAATGTATATGTTTGCCCACTTTGCATTTTGGCAGAAAGAACAGAATCAGAATTCGAAGAGCTACTTGAACTGGGCCAACAGGGTTTTCGATTACGTGACTCCTTACGTCTCTAAATCCCCAAGGGGTGGTTACTTCAACTACAGAGATCTCGACATGGGAGTGAATAACATCCGAGGGAAGACGAGCTACGCGCAAGCAAGCAAGTGGGGGAAGAGATATTTCAAAAACAATTTCGATCGACTTGTTGAAATCAAAACCAGAGTTGATCCTTGGAATTTCTTCAGACAGGAACAGACCATTCCACCAATGTACCCAAGGTGAGCAAATTAATTATTACTGTATTCTCCAGGAATGTATAAGTTGTTATTAATAATTCTTATATAATAATAGTTATTTTGTTGGATTCTGCTCAAGTATTATTAACGTTTGTAAGCCATTCCAAATGTACTGGTACATTCAAGGATTTTTAAATGATGTTTTTTAACAGAAGAATAATTATTTTAGATCATAACTCCACCAACTCTAAGAAAATTTCCAAGTTGCATCAGTAAGTTCGCTGGTGAAAGAGTATTAAATTTTGAGTTTGTTATAACTGCAGCTCTTATAATAGTTTTGACAGCTACTCTTGGTATATAAAGACATTACTAGATGCTAGATTACAAAGAAAATAGTATGATTCTTGAGGAAGAGGATAGACTCTGACTCCTTCCGTCCCTAAAAATTGTTCACTCTCTCTTTATTGATTCGTCTCACATAATTGTTCACCCAAAATAGGAAATATCATTGTAATCTAACACTTAAAAATTACTTGCACGTAAATTAAGGTAATATTTTGTGTAGATGAAGAGAGAAATAATAATTTAATGTTGGGAGGCAGCTCGGATGTCCCGTGCCACTTTTATACACCATCTCCTGTTCCACCACTTGAATCATTTACACGTCGGATGAGAGAGGAAATCACTAACTTCACTACTTAATAGTGTTAAATTTTTAATTTGAGAAAATAAAAATATATTAGGAAAGCTCTTACTTTAGTTAAATCAAAATCCTAAAATATAAAAAAGGAAATATTAAAAATTATAAAATCTTAATCAAAATCAGAGAAAAAATAGTGAACAAGTATTTTCTTAATAAAAACTTATATGATCAGCATAAAAGTAAGAAGTTAGTAATTTTTTTCTCTCAATGTGTCAACCATCCAAGTAATGGCACAAAAGATGGTGTGCGAAAGTAGCATAGAAAATCCAAGTCCGAAGGGATGTATAGTGTGTTGGTGTATTAATGTGGTATGTGGCTCCCATGGAGATATTTTAATTATTTTATGTGGGTCTAATAAAGGAAAAATACACCTTTTATATTGAGACGGACGAAAATGACAAAATACATTTCTTGTGGTGGGAGAGAAGAAATGGAGTATACATTAACACATAACATACTTTATACGCCCACACAATAAATAAAATTGGTAGCTAGAGATCTTAATTTGAGTTGAACCTATAAGGCTGACCCGTTTAGCTCTTAAAAGAATAGGGCTAGATTAACGATAATTGTGGCCCGTTTAGATAAGATTCTTTTTTCTCCCAAACATGTTGCCGCTAGCCCACATGTTATATGGAGTGGCCTATTAGTCCAATTATTTTTTAATTATAAATAACTCATTAATAATACTATATTAAATTATTAATATTAATAGTGGGAAAACTTTCTTGTGAGATGGTATATGTGATACGGGTCGACATATTATCAAAGTATACTTATTATATTTGTAAAATATGCTTATTAATAGTTAAAGTATGTTTGTAGTGAATCATATTATAATTTATAACACACTAGAATCATATTTTAATACATCATTCACCATACTTTAAAAAAAATATTATTTAACTATCAATAAACATATTTTAACTATATAATAATTATATTTTAACACGTGATAAGAGACTGTCTTAATAATAATGATTTGTATCATGTTAACCCCAAGTTATTATGTCTTGTTGTCTTATCATATTACACAGACACTCACGTTAACTGGATTTACATATGTTAATATGTAAACTCTGTTTTCATCCATTACCATTTAGTACATGAAAAATTATTTTTTAGAGATATAAATTATTAATCTTTTAAATTAAAAAATTACTCTTCAAATTCTTGTATATTCTGATTTATCGATATTATTTAGTATATGAAAAATTATTTTTTAGTAACATGAATTATTACTCTTCTATATAAAAATTATTATTCTTCAAAGATTAATTTTTTATGTACTACCTCCGTCCCGCATTAATGATGACGTTTTCTTTTTGCACGGAGATTAAGAGATATAATATTTTAATGTGTAGTGAGGTGAGAGAAATAATATTTAATATACAGTGGGTAGTTGTATTAGTGTTATGTGTGAGCCCTATATGGAATAATTAATTGTTTTATGTGATCCAATAAGACAAAAAAGGAAATATAAATTTTAACTTGAGACAACCCAAAATGAAAAAAACTAAACCTTAATATGGGACGGAGGGAGCATTAAAGAATAATTTTTAAAAATAGGGTGTAAACCTGATTCTTAAGAGATTAACTCTTCATATGGTAGCATAATAATATAAGAATGAAGCGTAGGAGACATTTCAAAATAATAATATTGAAATCAGATTATCTCAATTCATAAATTAGATTTACAAATTTATTAGAATTTTAAAATTCTCTTTAATTGTTAATTTTAACACTTACATTAATGTTTCTGATGTGAGTACAACATTTTCTGTGTTGCGTAATTATTTATTTATAATTTAGTGATAATATCTTATTACGAAAATGATCACAAACTCACGAAAGACTTGTCCTTATATTTTAGTGCATAAAAAATTAATTTTTAGAGAGATTAACTATTAATCTTATAAATGAAAAAATTATTCTTTAAATTTTACTCACTTTGAATTATAAATTACTTTTTAATATATAAAAAATTAATCTTTAAAAATATGAATTATTATTATTTTGAATAAAAAATATTATCCTTTGAAATGTATTTTTTATACAGATAATTTTTAAAAAGTAGAGTTCTGCAACACCAACTCACTCTAAAGTCTTAGATATTTGACGTACAGCACAAAATTTTGTCTCTGCTCAAAATTTGTCCATTAGTAAAAAGGAACGGACCACTTGTTAGGCGTTGATTTGAAACTGAACTTAAGTGGAGTATTTTTTTTTTTTTTTCTGTTATTACCTCTAAATATTTAGATGAATGACACTCATGATATAAGATTATAGTATATATATTCCCTCCGTTCTATTTATAGAGGTATTTTTGTTTTTTGCACGTGAATTAAGGAGTATTGTTATTTAACGTAATGAGTAATTGTATTAGTGGATGTGTAAGTCCATATTTTGATTGTATTAATGAGTGTGTGGATTCAATGTATGTGTAAAAAAAAAATATGACACGGGACGTCCAAAATGTAAAAAAAAAAAAAAAACATCGTTTGAAGGGGTTACGGAGAAAATACCTTGAAAGAAAAATATCAACACTTTAAGAAAACGTGCATAAAATAGGAAATAGTACGGAAATATAACAAAACTACTTAGTGCATTATCTTCCGGTTCATTTACGCTGCGCAAAATCAATTCCTATAAATATATATATAGAATAAAGTATACACACATATCAAATCTATCTTCGGAATCATGAATTCTAAAAGCATATCTGTCCTTACATTCATTAATCTTGTAATATTTTCATGCTCAATTGCAGCTTCTGCTGTGAAGCATGATGGCTTTCTGAAGTGCCTTTCTCAAGAATTCCAAAACTACTCCATTTCCAGCCTGATTTACACCCCAACCAACACCTCTTACTCTTCCGTCCTGCAATTTTCCGTCTTCAATTGGAATATCTTCCTAAAAAAAACCCTCAACCACAAGTTATTATAACCCCAGAACTCGACTACCAAATCCCGCCAATTGTGTACTGCTCCAAGAAAACCAACCTGGAAATTAGAACTCGAAGTGGCGGACATGACTACGAGGGGTTACCTTACATATCAGAAGTCGAATTTGTGATCGTTGATTTGATCAAGCTGAGTAACGTAGCTGTTGACGTTAAACAGAAAACTGCATGGGTTGGAGCTGGAGCAACCCTTGGTATTTTATATTATAGAATCGCAGAGAAAAGCTCGACTCTGGGTTTTCCGGGTGGAATTCACCCTCTTGTTGGTGTGGGTGGGTACATTAGTGGAGGAGGATAGGGTCCCTTGCTAAGAAAATACGGCGTGGCTGCTGATAATGTGATCGATGCAAGAATAGTGGACGTCAATGGCAGAATTCTCGACAGAAAATCAATGGGGGAAGATCTGTTTTGGGCCATCAGAGGCGGTGGCGCGGCCAGCTTTGGCATCGTCGTCGCCTGGAAGTTGCGATTAGTTGATGTTTCGGAAACAGTGACTGTTTTCAGTGTCCAGAGGACATTGGAACAGAATGCAACTCAAGTGGTTAGCCGCTGGCAATATATGGCTCCTAAAACCACCAAAGATTTGTTCATAGGAATCCTGGCAGGAACTGAGCCTGTGAATTCCACAAAAAATAATCTAACAATTAGTGCATCTCTGTTTTCTCTGTTTCTTGGCAGGGTGGACAGATTACTTCCATTGATGCAAGAAGAGTTCCCTGAGTTAAGACTAAGAAGAGAAGAGTGCAGAGAAATGAGCTGGATCCAATCCATCGTATTTAGTGAAAATGCTACTGGATATCCCATAGACACGCCACAAATGTTGCTCAACAGAACTCATCCTTCACAAATGTTCTTCAAATCAAAAACAGATTATGTTCTGAAACCCCTTCCCCACTACGTGTTTGAGCGAATTTGGAGTCTTTATTACGATTCAGGAATGCCATTAGCTCGGTTCTACGTCATCCCGTACGGTGGAAGAATGGATGAAATATCGGAATCCGCCATTCCATTTCCTTACAGGGCTGGTACCTTGTACATGCTTGCACATTTTGCATTTTGGCCAAAAGAGCAGAATCAGAATTCGAATAGCTACTTGAACTGGGCCAACAGGGCTTTTGACTACGTGACTCCTTTCGTCTCGAAATCCCCTAGGGGAGCTTACCTCAACTACAGAGATCTCGACATGGGAGCGAATAACATCAGAGGGAAGACGAGCTACGCACAAGCAAGCAAATGGGGAAAGAGATATTTCAAGAACAATTTCGATCAACTTGTTGGAGTCAAAACCAGAGTTGATCCTTTGAATTTCTTCAGACGGGAACTGTAGAAAATCAAAGAAGAACAACAGATGGTGATTCTGTTGGCCCAAGATCAACACCAAGAATGGAAGAGTTTGATAAAAAAAAGCAGAACACCTCAAATAATAGAAAACACAGTAGTGAGAAGTGTGTGAAGTATTTTGAGAAAGTGTGGGTTTCTATTTCTTACAGCTGTACATACAATAACCGATTAATATATTACAATTAAGCATAATCTAGAATCTACTAAGAAGCTCAAGAGACACGACACAACATAGCTACAGTATCATAATTATTACACTCTAGATAATTCTATTAGAACCAAATTAACCAAAGGATACTAAGTACACTTCTAGATAGTTCTGCAGCTATACTCCAAAAAATTATCTTTATTAATTCTCCACACTCCCGCTTAAAGTGATTTTTTGGAAATCAACCCAAGCTTAGCACGAAGGAACTCAAATGCAGGTTTTGGAAGTGACTTCGTGAATATATCAGCAATGTTTTCTTTACTTCGTACCTCCAATGCACCAATAGTACCTTCAAGAATCTTCTCACGGATAAAATGATATTCGATTTCAATATGCTTTGTTCTTACATGACAAACCAGATTATTTGCAAGCTTGATTGCACTTTGATTATCTCCAAAAACTGATGTAGGCTTTGAGATAGGAAGACCAAGATCATGAATAAGTCTTTGCAACCAAACGCATTCTTGAGCAGCATGAGTGGAAGCTTTATATTCGGCTTCGGTTGTGGATAAGGAAACTGAATCTTGATTCTTGCTACACCATGACACACTTGTGTCTCCAAAGAGAAAAATATACCCCGAAGTAGATCTTCAATCATCCAAATCACCTCCAAAATCAACATCCACAAAACCAGTTAAAGATGCATCGCCATCTTTCTTGAATAATAACCCCAAATCAAGAGATGAGTTAACATACTTCAAGATTCTATTTGCAGCTTATAGATGAGGTTTTCTTGGTGATTGAATAAATCTGCTCACATAACCAACTGAAAAGGCAATGTCCGGCCTTGTTATGGTTAAATATATCAAGCTTCCAACAAGAGCCCGATACGGTTGAGGATTTTTAAGAAGTGATCCTTCTTGACACCTTAACTTCGTATGTACTTCAAGAGGAGTAGAACACTTCTTACATTGATTCAAAACAAAACGCTCAATCAATTTTTTTGCATAGCTTTCTTGAGCCACCAAGATTCCATTTTCCATATTCAAGACTTCTAAACCAAGGAAATGATGCAACTCTCCCAACTTTTTTATTTCAAACCGTATCGCAAGCTCATCTTGAAGTTTGGCAACTTCATTTTCATCATTTCCTGTTATTATCATATCATCCACATACAAAAGAACCACCACATGCAAACTTCCTTGTTTTTAACAAATAAGCTTGAATCAGAATCAGATGCACAATAGCCACAGAATTGAAAATATTGAGAAATTTTTCCATACCATGCACGTGGCGCTTGCTTGAGCCCGTAAAATGCTTTTTTAAGTTTGCAAACATAATGAGGATGCAAGTTAGAGATATAACCTGGAGGCTGCTCCATGTAGATTTTTTTGTCGAGCTCTCCATACAAGAAGGCGTTCTTCACGTCAAGTTACCATAATTTCCAATTATTGTAGGCTGCCAATGCTACTACAACTCGTACCGAAATTATTTTAGTCACAGGGCTAAAAGTTTCTTCATAATCTTCCTCGTACTTTTGAGAAAATCTACGAGCAACCAGCCTTGCCTTGTACCTTTCGATGCTTCCGTCATGCCTCCGTTTAATTTTATAAACCCATTTGCATGAGACAGGTTGCAAGTCTCTTGGCTTAGGAACAAGGCTCCAAGTTTCATTTTTCTTAAGAGCATCGATTTCAGCATCCATAGCGAGTCTCTATTCTTTGCTCTTTTCGGCTTCCTCAAAAGTATAAGGTTCTTCATCATAAATTGGACCTGCAAAGAAACATGCATATGTGCTGATGAAGTTTTCATCTCTATAACGAACTGGCTTGACAACGTTTCTTCTTGGTCTCTCCATATTGGTTTCTGATGCATCATCTATCTGCTCTATGATCATGTTCTCCATTTTATTTCTTGGACTCCCCCTCTCACTTTGCTCATCCATGTCATTTCTTGGACTCCCCCTTTCACATTGCTCCTCATTGTTAACATCAGCAGGGCTGTTAGAATGAGAATTACTCACAGGTAATTCAACCACGTTAATCTTTTCAGTCCCGTCTTCTTTGTAATAATTTGAGACTTCATCAAAGACGACATCCCGTGAGACAACATATAAATGTATCTTCGGATCCATACATCTCCAGCCCTTTTTCCTTTCATCATAACCAACAAAGATGCATTTTCTTGCCTTAGCATCTAACTTGCTTATTTGTGAATCAGGCACATGAACATAACAAATTGAGCCAAATACTCTCAAATGTTTAACACTAGGCTTTTCTCCAAATAAAAGTTCATACGGAGATTTCATATTAATAGAAGAGAGAGGAGTTCTATTTATCACATAGGATGCACATTTCATACCTTCTGCCCATAAAGCCTTGGGTAGATTCTTCGCATGTAACCAACTCTTACAAGTCTCCGTTAGATGTCGGATCTTCCTCTCAGCCACACCATTTTGCTGTGGTATTTCGGCACAAGAAAGCTCTCTTTTGATACCATGTTGACGACAAAATATCAAGAATTGTTCCGAAGTGAATTCTCCACCATTATCCATTAGCAATCGCTTGATTCTTGAACCAAGCTCACCTTCAACAGTTTCTTTAAATTCCAGAAACCTGCTAAATACTTCGAACTTCTGCTTCACAAAGTAAACCCATGTGTATCTACTAAAATCATCAATGAAAATGAGCATGCAAGAAAAACCAGAATACGACTTAGTTCTTGTTGGACCCATTAAGTCACTGTGAATAAGCTCCAATGGTGCTGTACTTCGTGAGGAAGATCTATCAAAAGGAAGTCTATGAGCCTTCCCAAATTGACATCCTTCACATACTTCTCAACCATAATTAATCAAGTTTGGCAGCCCTTTTACAAGATTCAGTTTTACCATTACTTTTAATTTTTCCATGTTAAGATGCCCCAATCTAGCATGCCAAATGTGAGCATTATCATTACTACTCATCTTGTTAATATAAGACTCTGATGCAGATAAAACAAATAAATCGTTAACTCTCTTACCGGTGTGGACAACATCAGCTTTAAGTATCTCGATGTTTCGAATAAACTTCACGTCCCGAGGTCCAAACAATACATAGTTTCCAGCATCGACCGCATTTGCCACCGAGAATAAATTTTTCTTTATCCCTGGAACGTGAAACACATTCTTCAAAGTAATAGAATCTTCATGATTCTTGTTGACAACCACAGTGCCTTCATTCTCCACATGATGGATTGTATTGTCTGCTGTTACAATAGCATCATGACCATGATATGCTTGAAGGTTGAAGAACTTGGATTTGTCTCCGGTGAGATGATGTCCACAACCAGAGTCAACGATCCAATCTTTGTCGAAGTTGATGGATGTCATGGCGTCTACGGCTCTTGTTTCCACCACAAAGCACTTGCTTCAATCTTCTTCAGCTTCTTCCATTTTAGTTTCAACCATATTGCTCCCTTTTAATTTGGCTCGACAAAACTTCTTAATATGTCCTGGTCTATTGCACCTATAACACTTGATAATTTTCTTTTCCGAAGTACCTAATTTCACTCTGTCTTCATTAGAGCTGAAATTTTCCTTGTTCTTCTTCTTCTTAAAATATTTATTTTTCGCCATGAGAGCATTCCCTTCTCCTCCTTTGATTGAGATTTTGGCCATTTGCTTTGCTAGAGATTCTTGTGAAGACAACAGATTCTCAAATTCCTCCAAAGATGGTTGTTGAGCCCATCCTTGAATTGATGTAACGTACGGAGTGTATTCTGACTTTAGTCCTCGAATAATAGTTCTCCTTATACGCGCATCAGAGATTGCTTCATCCGGATTGAGAAGAGAAATTTCCGAGCAAAGATTTTTTATTTTCATAAAGTACTCTGCAATAGACAGGTTACCTTGTGTTGTGTTTGCGAGTTCATTCTCCAAAACTTGCAGTCGAGCCTCATCTTTCTTGTTGAACAATCTGTCAAGGGTTTTCCAGATTTCATGGGCAGATTTACATCATATGATATGGTCAAACAAGTTGGGCGAAATCGATCTCTTCAATGTGAACTCAGCCTTCGCATTGAGCTGCTTCCATTTCTTGCGTGCATCAGCATTTTCGGGAGTATCTTCTGGAGCTGTTTTGTTATCTGCATCCACCACATCCCACAAGTCTTCACCAATAAGGTAAGACTCCATACATGTCTTCCAGATCCTATAGTTGGACTGGTTCAGTAACTCCATGCCAAGTCCACCCACACGACCGCTCACGTCCATTTGAGGCACCTATCAAACCTCCACCAAGAGATCTTGACACACGATATCTCCAAGAACCCTTATGGCTCCGATATCATGTAGAAAATTAAAGAAGAACAACAGATGGTGATTCTGTTGGCCCAAGATCAACACCAAGAATGGAAGAGTTTGATAAAAAAAGCAGAACACCTCAGATAATAGAAAACAAGAGTAGTGAGAAGTGTGTGAAGTATTTAAAAAAGTGGGTTTCTATTTCTTACAGCTGTACATACAATAACCGATTAATATATTACAATTAAGCATAATCTAGAATCTACTAAGAAGCTCAAGAGACACGACACAACATAGCTACAGTATCATAATTATTACACTTTAGATAATTCTATTAGAACCAAATTAACCAAAGGATACTAAGTACACTTCTAGATAATTCTGCTGCTATACTCCAAAAAATTATCTTTATTAATTCTCCACAGGAACAGACAATTCCACCAATAGGAATACAATATATATAATCTACAAAATAAGCAGTGTGTTTATTTTAAATAAATAGTAGCTGAACGTAATAATTATTTTGTAGGATTTTCTTTATGTATCATTAATGTTTGTAAGGCCATTCCTTCAAGGATTTTAAGTGATGTTTTGTAATAAGGGAATAATTGTTTTCGACTCAATAAATCTTGAATGGTTGCTCCATTTTATACTCTAAAATTTTAATAATATTTTTTAATATTTTTTTCCAATTATTTTTAAAACATAAATTTGTGTTTCTTTTTTTATTTTTTATTTTAATACAAAGAAAATATAATAAAAATATTAATATGCATTAAAAAAATTAAAATAACACAATCAATAAAATTACATTACAATTCACTTTAACATAAAATTTAGACAACACTTTAAATTATTATTTATTTTAACACAGTATATACAAAAATGAAAACTTACACATTAAATTAACATTAAAAAAAAACACACATACACTTTCATAAATAATAACAACAAAAGAAAAATAATGAGCCAACACTTTTCATTATTAAAAAATAGTAAAAAAATCAGCTAATATTGTAGTTGCTGAAAAATCACCGGGTACAGTAAAATTCTTCATTTTGCAGTCACAATTGGAGCTCGATTGGAGGGAGAAAGGGGGGCTGTATCTCTATTTTGCTGCCCCATTGGAGATGCTTTTTGTAAGATGAGAGATTAGTTTGTCGGTAAAAGAGTAATTTTTTAGTTTAAATTTGCTGGAGTTAAATGCATTTTCATTCTCATAATTTTTGTCAAATTTGATTTCCATTTCAAATTACTTAAAATTTTTGGTTTAATCCCATAGCTATCTTAAAATTTTAGATTTTGACTCAAAAATTATGGTATCTTCTCCGATTAAAATCGTTATAACTACTGAAATTTTCTTAAACCGTTCCAAAATTGATCATTTCTGATTGAAATCAAAAAGTTAGAGGACCTTTTTAAAAAAATTAACTATTTTGGAGCGAAAATCTAAATATTCAATAGTTGTGGGACGTTTAATGAATAAACCCTAATTTATTGTATGTACAGCTCATATAATAAACCCTAATTTATTGTATGTACACTATGACGAAGAAAGTACACCACGTGATTATTGCAGCTAGAAGTGGATCGAGTTGTGAAAATGTAGTTTGTGGTGATCGTAGATAGTATTGTTTTTTAATAGATGTTTTTTACTCGCTCTATCCGCTTCTAAGATGTTCATTTTACTATTTTTTGCGTCCGATTCAAAGGTATCCATTTTTTTTTATTTAATAAAAAAGTACATAATATGGTCCACCACTACCCTCTAATACAACTATTCACTTTACATATAATAATAATACTCCTTAATCCACGTACAAAAAGCAAACGGACACCTTAAAACCGGATGGAGGGAGTACTACTTTTTGAGTATCCTTCCTTGATGTTTGATTTTGAATTTTTTTAATGGATTTTCAAATTCTTACTCAAATCAAACGGAAGTAATTGATATATTAATATATAAAAATAGTATATAAAATTAATGAATTAATTTTTAAATATATATATATATATATATATATATATATATATATATATATATTTTAACCACCCAACCTACTCCTATACACTCAAAAAAAATTTAATAAAATTTTAAATTTTAATAATTTAATAATAAAAATATTACTACTTACCCTACTTCTATCCACCCACCCACCCTTCACCTCAAAATTTTTTTATAAAAAATTTAATATTTAAATAATAAAAATATTACTACCTCACCCATCACCCCTTACCCACCCATCCAATCACACCCATCCAAAAAAAAAAATTTTTAATAAAATTTTAATAGTTAATAGTATAATAAAATTTAGTTATTTTTAATTATCATATATAAAATTTTATTTTAAAATCCTTCATTTTCAAATTCATTAAATTTAAAATGACTCCATTCAAAAATAACCTATAAACTACCAAATAAACTTTGTTTGTTATAAATAAATCCTACCTGGACGTAATAATTAGTTTGTTGGATTCTGCTTATGTATCATTAATGTTTGTAAAGCAATTCATTCAAGGATTTTAATTGATGTTTTATAAAAAGGAATAATTGTCTAAGATCATCACAAAATCTAAGGAAATTTCAAAGTTCCATTGGGCCATCTTTAATTATTTGTTTGCTTCATCTTATAGAACATTTAACTTTAAGATTTACTCTATTCAATAACTCAGCTCAATAACTCGACTCTAACGGTTTCCTCCACTTTTTTCTCCAGAAATTAAAGTAATAATATATTTTTAATATTCTTTTTAGTTATTTTTAAACCTTTTTTTTAATTTCAAATACAAAGAAAATATAATAAAAATATTAATATGCATAAAATTAAAATAACACAATCAATTCACTTAAACATAAAATTAAGAAACTCTTTTATTATTTATTTTAACCCAACATATATGAAAATGAAAACTTACACATTAAATCAATATATAAAAAAATAAACACGTACATTTTTATAAATAACAACCAAAAAAAAATTATGAAAAATAAAAAAATAATAAAATAAAATAAAATTACCACCAGTACAGTAGCTACTGAATTTTTTAGCAGCTACAGTGAAATCTTCATTTTGCAGTCACAGTTGGAGCTCGATTGGAGGGACAAATGGGGGCTGTATCTCTATTTTGCTGCCCCATTGGAGATGCTTTTTGCAAGATGAGAGATTAGTTTGTTGGTAAAAGAGTAATTTTTTAGTTTTAATTTGTTGGAGTTAAATGCATTTTCAGTCCCATAATTTTTGCCAAATTCGATTTCCATCCCAAATTACTTAAAATTTTCGGTTTAGTTTCGTAGCTATCTTAAAATTTTAGATTTCGTCCCAAAATGTTATTTCGTCACAAATCATCCCATAACTCATGAAATTTTTCAAAACTTTCCCAAAATTTTGGAAGTTTCCAAAAATTATGGTACCTTTTCCGATTAAAATCGTTATAACTACTGAAATTTTCTTAAACCGTCCCAAAAAGGATAATTTCTAATTGAAATCAAAAAGTTATGTGACCTTTTCACAAAAATTAACTATTTTGGGGCGAAAATCTAAATATTCAATAGTTGCGGAATGTTTAATGAATAAACCCTAAATTGTTGTATGTACAGCTCATAATATATAGTTTGATAGCTACTCGTTGTTTATATATATACACTATGACGAAGAAAGTACACCACGTGATTATTGCAGCTAGAAGTGGATCGAGTTGTGAAAATATAGTTTGTGGTGATCGTAGATAGTATCGCATATTGTTTTTTAATAAATGTATTTTACTACCTTTTGAGTATCCTTCCTTCATGTTTGATTTTGAATTTTATAGTTGTTTTTTTAATAGAAGTTTTTTACTACTTTTTGAGTATCCTTCCTTCATGTTTGATATAATAATATATAAAAATAGTATCTAAAATTAATAAATGAATTAAATTAATTTTTTTATTTTAACCCCTACCACCCAATCTATCCATATCCACTTAAAAAATTTTAATAAAATTTTAAATTTTAATATTTAAATAATAAAAATATTATCATCCATACCCTACCCCTACTCACCCACCCCACCCCCCGCCACCACCCAAAATTTTTTTTTATAAAATTTTAATATATAAATAATAAAAATATTATCCACTCAGCCTACCCCTATCCACCCACCACCCCCTCTCCAATTATTTTTTATAAAATTTTAATAATTTATTAATAAAAACATTACTACTCAGCATACCCCTTCCCATCCCCATCCACCCACCCAACCCCCCACCAATATCCCCCACCTCAATTTTTTTATATAAAATTTTAATATTTAAATAATAAAAATATTACCACCCATTCTACCCCACTCATCACCCTCTACCCACCCACCCAACCACATCCCACCCAAAAAAACTTTAATAAAATTTTAAATTTTAATATTTAATATAATAAAATTTAATTATTTTTATTTATCATCTATAAAATTCTATTTTAAAATCCTTTTATTTTCAAATCCATTAAATTTGAAATGACCCAATTCAAATTATATAATCTATAATCTACTAAATAAGCTGTGTATTTGTTATAAATAAATCCTACCTGGACGTAATAATTATTTTGTTGGATTCTGTTTATGTATCATTAATGTTTGTAAGGCAATTCATTCAAGGGTTTTAAGTGATATTTTATAAAAAAAAAAGGAATAATTGTAAGATCATAATAGCAACTCCAGGAGTTTATTTAAATTTTGGAGAGAATTTTCATAAAATAGAGAAGTTTGTTAATTTAAAGAATGATATTTTTAAAAGTTTTTCAACACATTCTTTATATTTGAATTTTATTCTCTCTATTCCCAATGTTAATTAATTACACATATTTTCTATACATTTTCTTTATTTTTCTTTTTATTATTAATGCAATATAAAATTTACTTTAACTCTTCATTCCATATTATTTAATTAACAAAAATATTGGAAATAATGAATCATTAATGCATTTAATTTTAAAGAACTTGATTTGGTTATCTAAATTTAAAGAATGAAACTTGTTATGTAAAATTAAAAGTTAAAATAGATAAATAAAACTTGTTATGTAAAATTAAAAGTTAAAATAGATAACTTGTTGGAATGATATTTTAGTTAAATTTCTTTAAAATATACATAATTTTCTAGTCAGGAGAATCTCTTAAAATGCTCTAACTCCACCAAATAAAGGAAATTTCAAAAGTTCCATTGGGCCATTTTTATTTATTTGTTTGCTTCATCTTATAGAACATTTAATTAACTCTAAGATGTAGTCAAACTCAATAACTCAGCTCAATAACTCGACTCTTAACGGTTTGCTCCATTTTTTTCTCCAGAAAATGAAGTAATAATATACTTTTTAATATTCTTTTTAGTTATTTTTAAAACCTTTTTTTTTTAATTTCAAATACAAAGAAAATATAATAAAAATATTAATATGCATAAAATTAAAATAATACAATCAATTCACTTAAATATAAAATTAAGAAACTCTTTTATTATTTATTTTAACCCAACATATATGAAAATGAAAACTTACACATTAAACTAACATATAAAAAAAATAAACACGTACACTTTTATAAATAACAACAAAAGAAAAATTATAATTAAAAAAAATTATGAGCCAACACTTTTCATAATTAAAAATAAAAAAAATTACCACCAGTACAATAGCTACTGAATTTTTTAGCAGCTACAGTGAAATTCTTCAATTTGCAGTCACAATGGAGCTCAGTTAAAAGGAGAAAAGGGGGCTCCATCTCATTTTGCAGCCTCATTGGAGATACTCAGATAAGAGATTAGTTTGCTGGTAAAAGCGTAATCTTTGAGTTTTAATTTGTTGTATCTACTGCTAGCTCATATAATACATAGTACGATAGCACTCTTTTTTTTATATATACTCCCTCCATCCACGTTAAAGTTTACATTTTCTATTCTGATTTGTCACAAGTTAAGGTTTACATTTTTTTTGTTAAGTTAGGCACATAGAAAATAATAATTATTCCGTATAGGGCTCACATACGATAATAATATAACTACTCATTTTAAATTAAATATTATTTCTCTCACCTTACCATACATTAACATATTATATCTCTTAATTTACGTAAAAAAGCAAATATAAACAGGAGTATACACTAGTTGATGTTAGATGACGAAGAAATTACACCACGTGATTGTTGCAGCAGCTATGTGGATAGAGTCGGGAAAATATATAGTTTGTGGTGATAGTTGATCATAATATCACATAGGTTTGTTTTTAATAGATGTTTTTTACTACTTTTTAAATCATTCACAAATATCGTCACGGATCATGCTATCGAGAGTGGACATATCACCCTCTTAATCATCTTCTATAATTTTTTGGTGATTGGTGATTGGTTTGGAGTGCTTGGATGATATTTAATTATTATGGCAGTTTTTAGGTAGATAATTGTGGTCGATTAATACTTGTGTTATATTTATAGTCATGGGTATTTCTCGTACCCTTTAGCAAATGAAATTTCCTTTTCCTTAAAAAAAAATTGCTTAACAAATTTATCTGTAACAGCCTAATTTTTCATAATTCATATTTTAGTAAAGTTTTATTTTTATATAAAATTATTTTATACATGTAAAATGTATTACTCTCAAAATGTACTCCCTCAGTCCCATGCTAAGAGGGTCATTTTTCCATTTTGGTCGTCTCATCCAAAGAGTCTCATTTCCTTTTTTACACATATAGGACCCACACACCCCCTCTAATACAATTAAAATATGGGACTCACACTCCCACTAATACAACTACCTACTACACATTAAATAATAATACTCCTTAATCTACATGCAAAAAAACAAATGGTCCTCTTGCGTCGGACGGAGAGAGTATATACATATTAATCGAGAAATTGATTGATTAGATGAGGGGATTTAACCCATTAGTGGATTTATAATACCTAGAAAGTGAATATTGTATATAATTTAATTAGAACCTAATTAGGAACTCGTATAGTAATTAGTATCTATAGGGAGGTATTCGTTTTGATCTCGATCCTAAGAGCTTTTGAGAGCCTTGTTGAGGGTCTACAACCTAAGTAACTCGAGAGAGAGCTTAGGATATATTATTGATTGCTCATATGCCATGTCCATAATAGATAAGAATTAGTTGCATAATTACTTTATTTTTCATGACATCTTAAGAGCTTTTGGAAGCCATGTTGCTAATTTCATCCTTACATCATCTGGAATCCACTCATTCTTGCATACTTCCATATATCTTTTATTTCTTATATTACTTTAATTTCATTTATTTGCATGCTTATATATCTCCTTCTTTCGTCGTCCTAATAAAATCACAATAAATATGAGATCGAAACTATAAATTGCTAGATTTCTCATGGTTCAATAATTTAATTTGGTTGCTCGTGGACTATTTCGATAAAATACATTTACTCTTTTGTTCAAAAAGAAAATAAATCTTGATAACAGTTCATCATAAATGCACATCAGACCCGATACAATAATGAAGAAAAATGTGCTTTAAAATCACTATATGAGAAGAACTTTTGACCAAAATATCCTCATTATTCTCCACTCCAAAGGCATATATATGAATGAGATTTATCTAAAATTTATATATTTTGAATAATTCAGTTGAGATGTGATGTGCTGTCGCCGGCACCCAAAAATAATACTTATAAAATTTTTGAACAAATCCACTAAAATATAGTAGGATGAGTACGGGTCGAACCCAAGGGAGTAATTGAATTTAAATTGAATTTATGTGTTTTCAAATGAGTAACCGGAGGGGGGGATTTGGATTGAATTAACAACTAATAAACATGAAAATAATTAATTAAAATAACAAACATAAAATTAAATAATAGAACAAATAAAATAACAACCTAGTCCAAGGATTTGATCCCCTCCCATATCCTAATTCATAAAATAGCAAGAATTAAACATGCAAACAATTATACAAACTCAAATCCCTAGGCTAATGGTACGACCAAATTAACCTGAATATTCTTAAGATCATCAATTAGGGTACGACCACTAAATTGAACTATTTACGAGTGACCCTATGGATTCGAACTCGCAAATGCATTAAGACTCCAAACATAGAATTACTAGGCTACGAAAACCGGCTAGGAATCATACAACCTAGGTCATATTACACCTAGAGAGAATTATCTCTATTTGTTACTTAATTCACTCCTCACAACAATTACGGATTGTGGATCACGAAATAGCGTTAAACAATTAAATAATTAAATTAGATGGCCAGACTAAAATAATTATCAAAGTGCTATTAAGAACATCAAAGTATGTAATAGAATAAATTTATATAAAAGTTGGCAATATAAAATTCAAAACAATTAAAATAAATAATTCATGGGAGGTTCACAACCCTCGCACTAGAAACGAAATTACATAATCAAAATTAAATTCAAAATAAATTAGAACATAAAACCGTGTTCTTCATGGTGGAACTCCTTCTCTAATCTGCGTTCCCCAATCTGTCTTCTCCTTCCGCCTTCCCGGATGATGTTCGTATGTGATGATGATCCCAGAAATAAATAAAATATCTTCCATAAATATATGTGTCTTGATCCCTAAGTAATCTGCTTGATCTCTTTCCTTATCTGTTTCTTCCAAAAATATCTCCAGAATCTCTTCTTTTCTTGTTGACTAATCCATCGTGACTTTTTCACATGATACGGGCCTGATTTTAGCTGATTTAATCGCAGGAACATGAGAAAACATTTGAGAATTTTCCAGCTGGACTTTCCTTAAATATTCTGAATTTTCGTTAGTCCCTTCTGACACTGAGGGGGTCAGTGTCAGTCTACCTGACCGCACGAATTTTCTGCACAAAATAGCCTGTTTCTCATCAATTTTACAACATAAAGGCCTCAAATAACCATAGACAAGATAAGTTAATTTAGCACCCTAATAAGCATATAAGTTAATCAAATAAACATGAATTTCAACCAAATAATTATGCTAAATTATGACTTATCAAATCTCCCCAAACCCAAATCTTTGCTTGTCCTCAAGCAAAACAAGACCAAGACAAAGCATAGGAAAAATGACAATCATTTCCAAGTGATAGCAAAACAATAACACTTCCAAGAGAGATCAAACAAGATACACCAAATACAAATGAGTAGTAGAATGTCTCACAAATATTTGCAACTTATGTAAGATAAAGAAGTTAAGATTTCATGGCCTCATAATGGTTTCACTCAATAACGCTCAAGTATATAAGTGGGTAGCAAAATACTCAAAATTAAACAAGACAAGACATTACCATAAGCTTGCTTCCAAATCAAATCTCCACCAAGTTCAATAAGCATTGCGCAAATATCAAAAGGACTTTTAAATGGTTGTAATGGGGCTTGGGATAAGGTAGGATGAAAAGGATTAGAAAGTCTAAATTTACCACTTTGCAAATGTGTACATCAAGAAAGAA
The DNA here is from genome assembly GCA_023678885.1 of Pogostemon cablin. Classification (NCBI taxonomy): domain Eukaryota; kingdom Viridiplantae; phylum Streptophyta; class Magnoliopsida; order Lamiales; family Lamiaceae; genus Pogostemon; species Pogostemon cablin. The sequence goes on along the minus strand of CM042961.1, from coordinate 14,387,774 downwards.
CATCAAAATGATGCATCATGCCATTCTCAATTTCTTCCACATCCACTCCTTCATTTTCTTTTGATAAATTTCTGATTTTTATCATCACATCCAACTACCCACATCTGTTTCTTTCAAATTCGTAAAAACAGAGGCAACACTGAAGGGTTCAGTGTCTTTACAGAAAAATTATGCACAAATTTCAGCATCGTGTTTGCTCATTCTTTCCGCCTCCAAATTTTTTTCTTAATGACAATCATTTTTTTTTCAATCTTCCATTCTTTCTTTTCTTTTCCCTTTTTTTTCTTTCCTTTCTCCATTTTTTTTCTTCTTTTTCTCAACCATCATCTCTCCTTCATCATAAATTCAACAACCAAAAATATTTTTCAATGAATTCCACAATATGCAAAATAGTAAGGGGTTCAATCGGAAGAGTTCAAGAAAGAAAATGGAATATGACTATTTTATATGTTCATTCATCAAAGAAAAGACTAGGCTCAAAGTGGCTCTCCTAAAAGATTTATATGATTAGGTAGGTAAAAAGAAGGCCAAAATACGGCTTGCCTAGGTGCCTTTATCATTTAATTACACATTCTCAAATGTAAGATCTCAAAATGTATTCAAAGAGCAAGTTCTAGAATGTACATATCAAGTCCAATTTGCACTCAATCAAGAAAAATATAGAGCTTATATAGATGATAGCTCTTCAAGGCTCAAAGCTCACAAGAATATGGATCATTTACCATGAATTCTCAAACAAAACTTATTCCACATTCGTCACAAAAATAACAAGACAAATCCAACAACTCACAAGCAAAGGTACATCAAATCCAATTCTCTTGTCATGCCAAAAGTTTCACATATCAAAGCACAATTTCACCATAAATCCAATACCAACTTCTCATGTGCACAAATGTAAAAATATGATTTCAAATGAAATACTATATGCACATCTAATTAAAATAAAATTGCAACTTCAAATACCACTCAATACACCAAACCTACCCACACCTAATCGTTTGCTTGCCCTCAAGCAAACAAACATAATAAAATTCAAAGGTAAATCAAGTGCAAGAGTGGAAAGAAGTCACCGGGTTAAGCTTCATTTTATTGACCACAAGTAGAAATTTTTCTCTTTTCTCCAAAAATGTCATCAACATAACCTGAAAATTTGCACACACCAAAAGAACAAGATTATTTATTAAGAAAATAAAATTAAAAATAAAAATAAGAACCTATGTTGGGTTGCCTCCCAACAAGCGCCTTTTCTTAACGTCGTTGGCTCGACGTTCACTTTCCTTTCACGTGATAGGAGTAAAATATTCAAAATAATATAATGATCTTATTGGTTTGCGAGAAGTGTTCTCTCCCTTCAAAATTATATGGTTCTTGGTCAGCCTTAAGATGTCAAGCTCCACAGAAAATTGTTTGATCGCCTCAAGAAAAGGATCTTTGATCTCATCAATGCGAAATACTTCAACCGTCTCATTTTCATAAGGGATATCAACAACTTTTTCCAACCTGAAATGAGAAAAAAAAGTATCAGAACTGATGGACATTAATTCGGATGATATTACCTCGTTTTCGTTTTCATCAGAACTGATACTGAAGGCATCAGTGTCAGTTTCCTGCACAAAATCTGTAGAATTTTCAGCATACTTATCCTCCTCAATTTCGGTCTCCATCTCAAAAGTCTTGTCTTTGGTGGCCTCCTCATGATATTCCACTTGGTTTACACTTTGTTGAGCCACCATACGTTCAACCTCGGTCCTTAATTTGCTACATCGGCGCTCCAAACTCCAAAGACTCAATTGAGTTTTTTGTTAAAATAACAAATTACTAATTTCCATCCAGTTCAACAAGGACTCTAATGAAGCATTCGAACTTTGTTCATCTCCATTAAATCCATCATCTTCATAATAGCATTCACTATCATTGAAGGATTGAGGTCTATACTCATAGTAGTCACGCCTTTGATATTCGTAAGGTTGATTATGATAGTGGTCCACATATCGGGAATGATGAGGATTACGCCACCATTGATTGTAAGTGTTGACATATGGTTGATCATTCCATGCCTTTGTTGATTAGCACTCTAATATTCATCTCTTTGTCTCACCGCTAATCTATCAATCAAGGATGGGCAATCATGAGTGGTATGGAGTGTGGTTGCACAAACTCTACACGGTTGAACATTCCGACCATAATAACCATGATATTGATCCATTAGAAGCAAACCTACAAGGGGAGAACGTGATTAAACTCGAAAAAATAAAAAAATAAAAATAGGGCAGACCTGACACTGAAGCCTTCAGTGTCAGTGCACTGCTGGAAAATTCGAAAATTAAAAATAAAAACACAAAAAATTCAACCAAATTCGGGATTACTCCCCGGTAACGGCGCCAAAATTTAATGTGCTGTCGCCAGCACCCAAAAATAATACTTATAAAATTTTTGAACAAATCCACTAAAATATAGTAGGATGAGTACGGGTCGAACCCAAGAGAGTAATTGAATTTAAATTGAATTTATGTGTTTTCAAATGAGTAATCGGAGGGGGGTTTGGATTGAATTAACAACTAATAAACATGAAAATAATTAATTATAATAATAAACATAAAATTAAATAATAGAACAAATAAAATAACAACCTAGTTCAAGGATTTGATCCCCTCCCATATCCTAATTCATAAAATCGCAAGAATTAAACATGCAAACAATTATACAAACTCAAATCCCTAAGCTAATGGTACGACCAAATTAACCCGAATGTTCTTAAGATCATCAATTAGGGTACGACCACTAAATTGAACTATTTACGAGTGACCCTATGGATTCGAACTCGCAAATGCATTAAGACTCCAAACATAGAATTACTAGGCTACGAAAACTGGCTAGGAATCATACAACCTAGATCCTATTACACCTAGAGAGAATTATCTCTATTTGCTACTTAATTCACTCCTCACAACAATTACGGATTGTGGATCACGAAATAGCGTTAAATAATTAAATAATTAAATTAGATGGCCAGACTAAAATAATTATCAAAGTGCTATTAAGAACATCAAAGCATGTAATAGAATAAATTTATATAAAAGTTGGCAATATAAAATTCAAAACAATTAAAATAAATAATTCATGGGAGGTTCACAACCCTCGCACTAGAAACGAAATTACATAATCAAAATTAAATTCAAAATAAATTAGAACATAAAACCGTGTTCTTCATGGTGTAACTCCTTCTCTAATCTGCGTTCCTCAATCTGTCTTCTCCTTCCGCCTTCCCGGATGATGTTCGTATGTGAAGATGATCCCAGAAATAAATAAAATATCTTCCATAAATATATGTGTCTTGATCCCTAAGTAATCTGCTTGATCTCTTTCCTTATCTGTTTCTTCCAAAAATATCTCCAGAATCTCTTCTTTTCTTGTTGACTAATCCATCGTGACTTTTCCACATGATACGGGCCTGATTTTAGCTGACTTAATCGCAGGAACATGAGAAAATATTTGAGAATTTTCCAGCTGGACTTTTCTTAAATATTCTGAATTTTCGTCAGTCCCTTCTGACACTGAGGGGGTCAGTGTCAGCCTACCTGGCCGCACGAATTTCCTGCACAAAACAGCCCGTTTCTTATCAATTTTACAACATAAAGACCTCAAATAACCATAGACAAGATAAGTTAATTTAACACCCTAATAAGCATATAAGTTAATCAAATAAACATGAATTTCAACCAAATAATTATGCTAAATTATGACTTATCAAGATGACTCTTTGGTTATAGTTCATTTACAATGCAATAAGTCAATTCCTATACATATACATATATAGAACAAAGTATGAACGCTAAACACATTATTATAATGCATATACACACATCAAATCTATCTTCGAAATCATGAATTCTAAAAGCATATATGTCCTTACATTCATTGTTCTTGTAATATTTCCATGCTCAAGTGCAGCTTCAGCTGTGAAGTATGATGGTTTTGTGAAATGCCTTTCGCAAGAATTCCAAAACTACTCCTCCATTTCCAGCCTGGTTTACACCCCAACCAACACCTCTTACTCTTCCCTCCTGCAATTTTCCGTCTTTAATTGGAGAATCTTCCTAGAAAAAAACCCTCAACCACAAGTTATTATAACTCGAGTCCCAAATCCCGCTAATTGTGTCCTGCTCCAAGAAAACCAAACTGGAAATTAGAACTCGAAGTGGCGGACACGACTACGAGGGGTTATCTTACACATCACAAGTCGAATTTGTGATCATTGATTTGATCAAGCTAAGTGATATAACTGTTGATGTTGAAAAGAAAACTGCATGGGTTGGAGCTGGTGCAACCCTTGGTATTTTATATTACAGGATCGCCGAGAAAAGCCCGACTCTGGGTTTTCCTGCAGGACTTCACCCTCTTCTTGGAGTGGGTGGCTACATTAGTGGAGGCGGCTATGGTATCTTGCTTAGAAAATACGGCGTGGCTGCTGATAATGTGATCAATGCAAGAATAGTGGACGTCAATGGCAGAATTCTCGACAGAAAATTAATGGGTGAAAATCTTTTCTGGGCTATCAGAGGCGGTGGCGCTGCCAGCTTTGGCATCGTCATCGCCTGGAAGTTGCAGTTGGTTGATGTTCCGGAAACAGTGACTGTTTTCAGTGTGCAGAGGACATTGGAACAGAATGCAACTGAAGTGGTTAACCGCTGGCAATACATGGCTCCTAAAACACACAAAGATTTATTCATAGGAATCATAGCAGGAACTGAGACTGTGAATTCCACAAAAAATAAATTAACAATTAGTGCAACTCTGTTTTCTCTGTTTCTTGGCAGGGTGGACAGATTACTTCCATTGATGCAAGAAGAGTTGCCTGAGTTGAGATTGAGAAGAGAAGAGTGCAGAGAAATGAGCTGGATCCAATCCGTTGTATTTATTGCCAATAATACAGGATACCCCATAGATTCACCAGAAATGTTGCTGAACAGAACTCATTCTTCACAAGCTTTCTTTAAATCAAAAACTGATTATGTTCTCAAACCCCTTCCTAAGTACGTGTTTGAACGAATCTGGAGGTTCTATTATGATTCAGGCATGCCGTCGGCTCGGTTCTACGTCGTCCCATACGGCGGAAGAATGGATGAAATATCGGAATCAGCCATTCCATTTCCTCACAGGGCTGGTACCTTGTACATGCTTGCCCATTTTGCATTTTGGCCTAAAGAGCAGAATCAGAATTCGAAGAGCTACTTGAACTGGGCCAACAGGGTTTTCCATTACCTGACTCCTTACGTCTCGAAATCCCCAAGAGGAGCTTACCTCAACTACAGAGATCTCGACATGGGAGCGGATAACATTAGAGGGAAGACGAGCTACGCGCAAGCAAGCAAATGGGGGAAGAGATATTTCAAGAACAATTTCGATCGACTCGTTGGAGTCAAAACCAGAGTTGATCCTCGAAATTTCTTCAGGCAGGAACAGACCATTCCACCATGTAATAAAATATGTATGATCAAAGAAAAGAAAACTATTCTGTTGGATTCTGCTTAAGTAACATTAATGTTTCTTAGGTCATTCCAAATGTACTACAGTATATTCAAGGATTCTGTAGAGATATTTAATGATAACAAAAGAATAATTGTATCATATCATAACTCCACCAACTCTAAGTAAATTAATTTCATTTTCAATAAGGTAATAGAGATTGTATTTTTGAGTTTGTTGTATCAGCAGCTCATATATAGTTTGATATATAGCTACTGTTTGTGTATATATACACAAACTAGTTGATGCTATGGATGATAAAGAAAATACCAAATATATAAGATTCTTGCAGGAAAAGGATAGATTTTGGGAAAATATAGTTTGTGGTAATCGTTGATAACATCACATGGCCGGTTTGTTTTTTAATAGAAGTTCTTTACTGCTTTTTATGTGATTCTGAAAATCATTAGTTGATCAGTTAAAAATTTGTTATGTATCGAGAATTGCATCAATTTAGTACTCCCTCCGTACCGGTATTTTTATCGGTTTGTACGGACACAAAAATTAAGAAATGTTATTTTTTTAATATATAACGTAAAAAAAGTATGGATAAATTGCTAATATTGAGAGAAAAAGTAAATAAAATTGTTGGAAATGATGAATAAAGTGTAAAAAAAGTAAATAAAGTTGTTGGGATTGATGAATAAAGTGTAAAACGTAGATAAGACGTATAGTGTATTTTTACCATTAATGTGATGAGTAAAAATACGTGGGACACTCCAATATGGAAAATGGGTAAAAATACATGGGATAGAGGGAGTACCATAATTGTGAGTTTTTGTTCAATTTTTCCAGTTTTTATTGAAACCCTCGATTTTTGCTGGGAAGCCATCACGTGTAACCCACGTGACGGATTAATTTGAGGAAAACCAGAGCTAAGGTGGCGATGCACACAAAATTCAATCAATCAAACTGTCACATAACAATTTATTTTTTAAAAATAAAAATAAAAATGATGACTCAATACACAATTTATTCGACGTCCGCCGTCTACTATTTCATTCGACCTCTGCAATTCATACTTTTTGTGTTCCATCATGATTAGAAATCCACCGTAAATCATGAATATTGTTCTATATTGTGAGAAGAAGAAGACAATATTGATGAAGGTGTGTTTATGCTAATATAAAAGTATGTTTAGTATATACTAAAGTATGTTGGTTTTTGTGTTAGAGTGTGTTGTTAAATATTACTCTCTCCGTCCATCCCCAATCTATCTATTTGCTTTTTACTCGTGGATTAAGGAGTATTATTATTTAATGTGTAGTGGGTAGATGTATTAATGGGGTGTGTAGGTCCCATATTTTAATTGTATTAGTGGGTGGGTGGGTCCCATGTGTCTAAAAATGGAAATGGATAGATTAAGAGTGGGCGACCCAAAATGGTAAAATGGATAGATTGACAGTGAACGGAGGGAATATAAAGTAAACATTTATATTGAATAACAATATTATATAAAAAGTTTCTCTATTTTATGATAATGTATGCTAAAGTATGACCTTTTTGTATGAGAAAATCTTGGTAAACATTATTGAGCAATATATGTACTCCGTCCGTCTCACCGAAAGATCCCCATTTTATTATATTGGGGGTTTCAATCAAAAATCCTTACTTTTCATTTTTAGTAAAAAGGCCCCACATATGATCCATCACTTTTAAGATTGAAAATTATAGGTCTCATTTTTTTTAATTTTATCAATGATCCCTAAATTTCAAGTTCAAGCTCTACAAGTTGATCGATATTATGTAAAATGACTTAAATTGATACATAAAGCCTAAAGGTTTGAAATTAATATGTTATTAGAAGTAATAAAATTTAAAAAGTAAAATGTTACACTACTAAAATTGAAGGCAAAAATTTGTGTGCCGAGGGCACACCGTGTCCCATGGAAACACAACTCTCCCCCTCCATATTCTATTTAGCCTTATATATTGTTAGGGGTTTAAATTGCAAAGGAGCACGGTGTCCCTGGGACACAGCAGCCTCACTCAAAATTGAATTCGATAAAGACTTTTAATTGATATATATTTTCTCAAAACTGATTTTTGAAAATTGGAAACAAATATGTTAGTCATGCCCTAACATGGAAAGATAGCTCTAAACCACATCGCTATAATTGTACTATTAAAATGTAGTGTACTTATAATTGGTGCACTAAAGTTTTATGAATTTTATAATAGGTTACCACTTGTTCTATAATCAGAATCGATACAATAACATTTCCTACGCCACAACTCGCCTTTAAATTCACTTATTTATGAATTTTAAGAAAAAATACTTTATTAATGTTTTTAAAGGTAATTTAATATTTTGAGTATTAAATAAAGTGAAAATGAAGGGAAAAGGAAGCAGTTGCCCTCTTTTAAATTCAATCTTATCGCTAATTTAATTTAAAGAAAAAATATTTGAACTGCTTAAATTTCATTTAATTAATGGGCTGCAACTTAATTTACCCCGAGTCCATAGTCCACTCCCTTTGGCCCACTTACTATAAACTATAATAATGACTCATGGTCCCATTTGCACAGTTGGCAACAAATTATTTTATCCTATGGAATATGTACAATCTGCAGTTCTGCACTCATTATTTTTCTTAATACACTCAATTTTTTTTTTTTTAAAAATAATTTTGGCAAAATTATCTATCATTTTACCCTTGATTTGATAAAATTTTTAATGTACAAAAAATTTTAAATACACCCACAAAAAACACACCCATCATTTGATCCAATTTTAACCTGTCAATTTTGACCAAAAGTTGACCAAAAACTTACAATGTCTCCATGTTTAGTATTGAGAACGACTTTGGTGGAGTTAGTCCACCAAATCCAAAATTTTCAACATCCTCCCTTCGTCTTCAATGTGTTTTTTTTGTTTCATCTAATTTCACTTTTTTTTGTACGGTTACTGCTTTTTTTCTTTTTCATTTTATTCTTTTTTAATTTTGTTTATTTTTCTGTTATTTATTTATTTATTTATTTATTTAATTTTAGAGTTATAATTATAATTTTCACCCGTATGATTTATGATATATCTAAATTTTAGATTTTAGAGTTTAGGGTATAATTGTAATTTTATACTTGTAGTTTATGATATAATTATCCCTAGGGTTTAGGATATAATAGTAATTTTACCCTTGTGGTTTATGGTATAATTTATTCCTAAGGTTTAGGGTATAATTGTAATTTTACCCTTGTGGTTTAAGATATAATTTATCCCTAGGATTTAGGGTATAATAATCATTTAAATATAATAAATTTAAAAATAAAATAAAATACAACAATAATGAAGGAGGAAGAATTAATTAAGAATGGTAGGAACCACATGTTCCACCCAAGTCACACTCTTTAGTATTTATATTAGATGGATGTGTGAGATCTTCTTTAAAAAAGAAAAATGAATAAGCCTTTATAGTGAACTTCAAAATAATACTCCTTTCGTCCTATTGAAACATACGCGTTTTTCCATTTTGGTCCGTCCCAATATAAAGTGTGCATTTCTTTTTTTAGTAAAGAGGACCCACATATTAATTACTTCTCTCTTTATGTGCCCACATGTCATACTAATATATCTACCCACTGTACATTAATATATTATTTCTCTCACATCACTATACATTAAAATATTATATTCCTTAATCAACGTGCAAAAAACAAACGTCCATGTTTCAATGGGATGGAGGGAGTAAATAAATACCTTAGATATGGACAGATGTAGTAAATAATAAAATAAATTATGTGTTATCACTTTTTTTTTGAAACGTTTTCAAATTCAATAGGATGGGCGGATTATTGTGACACCCTCTTTATATCTCTCTAAAAACCCTAGTAGCGCCCATCTCCTTTCTCTTTCCCCTCTCTTTCCCACCCATCCCCACCAGAGCCCACCTCTCCCTTCGACTGCCACTCGCCGATGGCGGTCTTTTGCCGCCGTTGGCGAGACCCAGACCCTTAACCCCATATTTTTTCCCTTGATCTTGGGCTCCTTTCTCTGTTTTTTGCCCTTCTGTTCGGATCCTTTTATTTTTTGTGGATTCGTGCTTCGATCCATGGATCTCGCGCTTTGTTTGTGTGGATCAGATCAGCTTCGATTATATTTTTCTCTTCAAGTTGGAAGTGATGGTGGTGGTCTGGTGACGGTGGTAGTTGTGAATGGCGAGGCAACAGTGGCGTGATGTAGTGCGAGGAAGAGAGGAGGCCAATTTCTGTTATTTTTATTTTTCTATGCCTTTTCTTTTTCTTTTTCTTCGAAGTCCCTTTAGATCTGGCTTTTCTTAGGTTGCTTTTGCAACAGTCTGAATTAATCAAATTTGTAGTGATTCTTGATATTTTCTGTTGTTTCAGTCTCCCTTTGTGGAGTGGTTTAGTCTTCCTTCGGGAGTGTGTAGTCCTCTTAATTGAGGTGGTGGAGTCCTGTGTGTGTCCCATTTTAGTGGGGTATTTTCTGTTCCCTCGAGAAATTGTAGGGTTTAGTTGAGTTCGTTTAGACGGTGCTCTTGGCTAGTTAGCCAAGTCGTTGTATTTATATTTGAGTTAATTATAAATCTATCGTTTTAGGAAAAAAAGAATATCACATTTTTTTAAAATAAATGTTTTAAGAGTTTATTTATTTTAAAAAAATTAGTTATTATGGAATTTGTGATGAGGATAAATGAGGAAATGGTGAAGGATGTAAGAGATGGAAGAAATACTTATTATTAATGTTATGGTAAAACTGATATTAATAGAGTAGAAAAAGTCTCTTGCAAGACCTTAATTTTGTGAGACCGATTGTGAGACCGGTTAAAGTATGTCTATTATATTAATAAAGTATGTTTAATTATTATTAAAATATATTTTCTAAAGTGTAATGAATTATGAATTAAAGTATGATTTTATGGTGTTATAATATGATTCATTATTGATATACTTAAACTAAAAAAAACATACTTTAATTATATAATAAGCATACTTTAGTAATTGATCGACCCTTCTCATAACCGTCTCACAAAAAACTTATCACACAATAGAGTAACTCAATAAGTGTTATAATATTGACATGTAATTATACTGCATTTTCTCCGCTTTGAGTGTTTCTCCATGCATTTAAGTACCATAGATTAAAAAGGTGTATTTTATAAGTGTATAATGCAAGATAAAATAAGAATATTATAATAATAAATGAATTAAATTAACTGGTCAATTTTGATTAAAAGTTGACAAAAAACTTACAATTTTGCCATGTTTAGTATTTATATTAGATGGATGTGTACTTAGATCTTTTTTCAAAGAAAAAAATGAATAAGCCTTTACAATGAATTTCAAAATAATAAAATGAATATCTTAGAGGAAGATAAATGGAGTAATAAATAAATAATAACCTACTAAATGAATATCACTTTTTTTTTAAAAAAAAATAAATGAATTAAGAGTTTATTTGTTTTAAAAAATTTAGTTATTATGGAATGTGATGAGAATAAATGGGGAAATGGTGAAGAATGTAATGATATGGAAAATATACTTGCCATCTAGATTTAATGTTAAGGTAAAATTGATATTAATAAGTGATAATGGCAAAAAGTAGCCACTTTGACTTAAAATGAATTTTTTCTAGTCATCCATGTTAAGAGTAATTTTTTCTAGCCACTTTTTATATTAAAGACCATTTTACCCCTAAACATTATTCAAATACAATTTTAAATCAAAATTCAAATAAATATCCGATTGATACTCGAAATGACTTATATATCCTTGATATTTTTCGGCCCAAATAGTTGTTCTATTCGGCCTATACGTATTTGTCTATTCGGCCTATACGTATTTGCCTATTCGGCCTATACGTATTTATCTATTCGGCATATACGTATTTGCCTAAATAGTTGTTCTATTCGGCCTATACATATTTATCTATTCGGCCTATACATATTTGCCTATTCGGCCTACATGTATTTGCCTATTCGGCCTATATGTTTATCTAATTTTCATCACTTTTATCACGCTTTAAAATGTATCAAAGCCCTAGGTTTATTTATTTATGAATGGAAAAATTTATTATAAGCTTATAACACTTAACGAGAGGAGAGTTTCAAAGAGATATGGATCCGAATGAAAGTTCAACATCCGAGAGTGACAGGACTATCAGCCCTGTTCCAAGCTGGAGCAATAGGGATTTTTGGCCTGTCAACTATGATGAGACAAGCAGCTCTATACAACAATATTATTGTATGTTGTACAGACAATATGCAGAAAAAAACATGAGGACTCCGACCGATATTGGGAAGGTGTAAACCAAAGGAGAGAGTTGGCAAATATTCGTGCCAACCACACCATGGAAGAACATTTGGAGGAACTACGCCAGATGCAGATAAGATACTCTAAAGAAGTATCAAGAAACATCGTAGAAATTTGAAATTTCATCAAGATCCATAGAAGCATCCCCAGACACAGACAATGGAGAAAACGACCCAACCAGGGTCCAAGAGAGATCTGCAAGCCTTACCACTTTTCACATTGGATAGAATGACAGAGTGGAAGGAGATCGAGGCAGACAACTCTAAGATAAACCAAGATCTTAGAGAATTACAGAAGACGGTGATATTCTTTGGAGAATATTGCCAAAATATGTCCAGGACAATATTTGAGATCAACCTCAAAATGGGTAAGGTGGAAATGTTGCAGAACAGGTAACTCGACTTCATCCAGAAGCTGATAAATCAAGTAGAATACCTAAAAATCAAAGTAGCCGGGAAAAGATCAGGAGGAAGGTTGCCACCAACCTTCGAAATAGAACCCCTTTTATACCAAAAAGAGAAGACGACAGAGGTCACAAGACCAAAGTCCGAAAGTGAAAAGATGATTGCTATCCTTCGAGGAGAATCCACATCCCCAGATGGAAGGAGCAAATCTTGAAGATCTACAAGATCTATATGAGTCCTTCTAAGGACTATCAATTGTAGATCTAAAAATGAATGTCGGAGAAACATCAAGCTCTCAACAACAGTTGCAGGCCCATCAGATACAACATGATCAGAGCCAAAATGAAGGAACCTCTGGATCACACGGAGTCCATGGGGCAAGGCAAGAAGAGTCATTCCAACAACCAGGAAACTTCAAGATGAAGGCAATAGGAATGTCAACAGGAGCAAGCCGAGTTTGAGGATCTAACCTACATGACATACCATATGGTCGGTCTCACTTTGAACCAATAAATCCATACGGGTTGATCTTGAACCTCGATACTCTCGACTTCAAAAACAGAGAGACCTTGATCGACGAATGGACCAATGCAATGAAGATTGCAGGAGGCGCGCTAGAGCTGGATAAAGAAGGGTTTATAAGATTCTTAACTATGACCCTTGAAGGATCAGTAAAATGTGCCTGGGAGGTATCTCAGACGAAGTCAAGAAAGAAGCCATGGAAGGTGAAGATCTAGGCAATATTGTTGATCGAATGACCAAGATCTTCAAGATCCACTTTATCGGAGTAGGCTACTTTGAGGGAATGAAAGAAGAAAAGAAGAAGAAGTATAGGAATGCCCTATACAGTTTGGAGCTACTTGACATCTGTCACATAGACGAGTACATCAAACTCTTCACAGAGTATAGATAGAAATCGAAGATCAAAGAGGAGGAAGTATTCCACCTATTCTTTGCCAAGATTCCAAGCCCATGGAGGAAAATGCTAATCAGAGAGTATGAACCATGCGAGCTGGACTCAATAGCAAGAAGGATGTCTTTCCTCAAAGCCAAGATTGCAGAGTGGTGCCATCAAGCATCACTACACAAGAACTACAAGAGACTAAGGGGAATCAACAAGACTGTACCCTTATGTTGCGAGAATAATGATCTTCCAACTATCATTGGGAGAAGCCCAAGGAAGTAGAAAAGGATGAAGAGAAATCATCCTTACACACAAAGAAGCGAAGGATGGAGGTCCAGAAGACCAAGATCCTTTTGGTCCAAGCAAAAGGCCCAGAGCTATAAATCGGGGCAAATGATCGGGCCATCAAGATGGAGTTTAAGAAGTCAAGCCTCAGCCTCATCCTCAGGGTCAAACCAGAGGAGTACAGGAAGAACTCCCACAAGAAAGACATTCCGAAGAGCAGCTACACGAGCCAATGAAAGATTCAAGGATTGTAACTGCTACACGTGTGGAGCGAGAGGGCATATCTCACCAGATTGCCCAGAAAACCAGAAGCGGGGGATACGACAGTTTAAAACAACTCCAGAAATGAAGAAAGTTGTATACTTCCAAGATCTGGTTCAGGTATATCAATTTGAAGATATACCCTCAGACGAAAGTATCTAAAAAGAAGAATTCTTCAGCCAAGATGAGTCTTCCGAAGATGAGTCGGAGTGAAGAAGAAAACTTCAGATGGGAAATGCAAGAGGATATGTCTCATTCTTTTCCCAGACATCCATCTCTCATAAGACTCTTATGAGAATTATGAAGGAGGATCCAAGGCTTAACCTATACGATGGATTCACTGTAGGAAAGCTGGAGAAATTTTTTTCAAGCTTCAAGAAGAGAAAGCAAAACATCATATATAAGGTAACCGAAGGAGAAATCGTCATCCCTATGGAATTCACCGGAAATATGATAGAAATGCAGCTGGTTCCTTATGAGGAGATCAAGAGAGAACTCAGCAAGCTCCCAAAAAAGGTATCTAAGACCATGTCTTGGGTCCATATTGGAGCTATTCAGATCCTCATCAAAGTTACATTCAAAGACGGAATCGATACGCCAATCGATATTGCCATCTTTGATAAGAGGATCAAGAATCCAAGAGAAGCATGCCAGGAAGGAATCTCAGGGAACTTGTATGCAGGCAATGTGGCATCCTACATCTATCTAAGGATTGCCTATAATCTGGTCGATAGAGATTTTAGTAGAACACTCACCCTTCATCAAGATTTCAAGAATAAAGACCTGATGAAAGAAGGGAACCGACCTACTCTATCACCTACAGTATCTCATATGCTCTATCCAACATCCATCATTCGAATTTATTCCAAATGAAGGAGTATATCGAGATACCAGAAGTGTTTGAAAGGGTTGCATGTGCAACCAGGCCAGAGATCATGGAGTTATCACCGATTCACGATATGGATTTACGGATCAAGGATAAGCCGGTCTGGAGTAGACAAAATAGCCTCAGATTCGAGCAAAGAAGGATTTCTTTCCAAGAAGACAGGATGATCAGTGAGAAATGGGGGAAAGAAACCAATCGTGGAGGTAATCCAGAAACTAGAGAAGTTCACAACAAAGAGTGAACTAAAATGCCCAGAAGGATGGAGAGGAGTCGAAGTAATATTCGACATTACTAAAAGGGAAAATTCTATTCCTTGTGATATTTTATATTATCTTCAACAACCAATAACCGGGAGATATCAAGGGCAGCTCAAACTCGGAGAACTTGAGCTGGTAATTGAAGGAGTAGCTGGAAGATTCCCAGAACAACTAGTGCTGGGCTTAGAATTTCTCGAGGATCACAAACCTTGGGAACGATTACAGGATGGAATGAAATTCACGGTCAAAGGGAAAAGATACAAGGTGTACTAGTAGAGGTTTGGGTTTATAAGCTCTAATCCACCCATGGCCACAAGTCCATTCTCAATATATATCACCGTCGAGATGATATATAAGGAGCATCGTGCAGAATATTTTGCGGAGTACATTGACTCTGGAGCCGGCATCTGCACAGCAAAAGAAGGAGTCTTTCTGAAAGACTCAGGTGAAGAATTACCAATGGTACCAGGAAAAGATTTCTCTCAAAGGGTGCTAATCCTTAACAGAGGAATTAAGCAGGCTGAAATCATGATCTGAGGAGCAGATCGTATCCCGTGGTACAAGGTGAAAACTCCACAGATATATTTCCATGACACCGGAGTAGATATTCTATTAGGAAACAATTTCCTACAGACATTCAAGCGTTTCACCCAAGAAACGCAACAAGGAGGCTTATTTTCACAACCCTTTGTGAACATAAGATCATCGCACCAAGACTGCGTAATGCATTTCAAAAAAGAATACCAATTAGATTCCGCAGCAAGCGTGGTGATGAAGGAAAACTTAGCCATCCAAAGATGAATGATCGAATGAAATATGGTGAAGCAATCCTTCAGATGAGAACCGAGACAAGAGGAGGATGGAAGATGGAGAAACTAAAAGAAAATGCAATCCACCTTCTCAAAGCAAGCCTATGAGATAGTCTACAGAAAGACGTCACAATCGAAGAACAAACATCTTTGGAGGACGTCAAAAAGAAGATACAGAGGAACTTCAATGAGGATCCTCTAGTCTGGTGGGATAAAAACGAGCTCAAAGCCTCACTCAAAGTGAAAGAAGGAAAAGAGCATGAGTTCGTGAGATACAAGTCTATCCTGATGAACCAAGAGGATCGAAAGGATATGCAGCTAATACTTAAGGTACATCTGGACCTTAAGTTGATATCACCAGGAGTATCCCCATATAGCAGTCCAGGATTTCTAGTTCGGAACCATGGAGAAGTCAAGCGGGAAAGCCGAGACTTGTGATCAACTACAAAGAGATCAACAACATCTTGGAGTTCGATGGATACTATATACCGAGTAGGGAACACTTGGTCAACTGCATCAAGAATGCCAAGGTATTCTCAAAGTTTGATTGCAAATCTGGGTTCTACCAGATTATGATGGAAGAAGGAAGCAAGAAGTTCACAGCCTTCTCTATACCACAAGGCCACTATATCTGGAATATCATACCTATGGGCTTGGTGAATGCACCCCAGATATACCAAAGGAAGATGGATAATATATTCAAAGAATATTTCTCATTCATGTTTGTTTATGTGGATGACATCCTCATAGCCTCAAAGAACATGAAGGAACATTTGGCGCATCTGGAAGAATTTTCAGAAGCATGTCACAAGGAGGGATTAGTGCTTTCTGAAAAGAAGGCAGTAATTGCAACAATGCAGATTGAGTTTCTTGGATGCGAGATCGATGAGTCTGGAATCATCCTACAACCAGATATTGTAGAAAAGGTTCAGGGATTTCCTGAAGTTCTCAAGGATAAGAAGCAACTCCAGAGCTTCTTATGAATGGTCAATTTTGCTAGAATGTTCATCAACAATCTAGCACAATACAGGAAGGTGTTCAGTCCTCTGTTGAAAAAAAATGTTGAGTTCAAATGAGAGGAATCACACCAAGCAATGGTTAAACAACTAAAGGAGGTTTGCAAGAAGCCCCCCAAGTTAGCCATTCCTAATAACGAGGATGAATTGGTACTCTACACAGATGCCAGTGACCATTGGTGGGCAGCGGCCCTAACTAAGTCCACACCAGAAGGAAAAGTGCCATGCAGATACTGTAGTGGGCTCTTTGCGGAGAATAAAGCAAAAAGGTGGCACATTAATGAAAAGGAGTTCTTTGCGGTTTGGAAAGCGTTCAAGAAATGGCCGCTATTTCTTCTCATGAAGAAATTCATCCTTAAAATTGATAATACAAGCGTCAAAGCCTTTTTAAAAAATAAAATTAAATCTAAACCAGAAAAGGCTAAACTCTTAAGATGGCAAGCAGAATGCCAATATTATGATTTTAATATTATCATTATTAAATCTGTTGATAATATTTTGGCAGATTTCTTGACAAGAGATGAAATGAGCTAAAATAGACTCCATCCTAAGTGGATCAAAGCACCTGATGGACAACCTTGAGTTGCTCCAAAGGGAATTCAAGAATCTGGCACTCAATGCAAAGCGTGCTGGAAGAATACAAGAAAGTGATCAAACCAAAGTGTCTAATCGCATACGAGATTGTATTCGCAACAATGCGAGTCTATTCGAGTCACTACGAGAGCCACTCCTCTGGGCTGTTGATGGCAATAGCAATCGACAAAAGGAGAGTAGTCGAGAATGGGGCTCTAAACCTGGAGCAAGGGATTCAAGTACCCTTAACACAAGTCCTAGATTGGAACCTCCAAAAGAGGAATCGGTCCAAGGAAAAATCGAAGACCTGGAGTCACATCTAGAGTCGACGAGTCAACCCAGTACCTCTGGGGTTAAAGAGGAAGAGATCAACCTTAGGCCGATGACAGGCACTGCTAAGGTTGGCATTAACCTAGCTGATTTCTCTTATTGGCAGGAATACCAGGCCAGCTGGGAGAAATTGAATACCAGACAAGGAATTCGATCGGAGAAATGCCGGGTGGATATATCTGGAGAATACTCCCGAATTTGGATACGAGAGGGCTCAAATCCAATGGATATGAAGCAGTGGTATGACTTTGGGGCACTAGCCTCGATCTACACTGTTGCACCGGGTTTTCCAAAACTTGCAAAACTTCCAGATTGGCTGAGAGAAAAGGTTTTCAAGGCATGGGAAAACAACTCGATTCTATCCAGAGGCGATGTATTAGAGTTGTACTTTACCAGTGCGGCCCCAGAACTAGTCGGGAAAGGCAATCACGAGGCCTTCCATTTCATCAAGCTAAGAAGACTAGATGTTTCAGCATCAAATAAGATCAAAGAGTTTTCTGGAAAGGAACCAGTCTTGGTTTCTATATTTTCTGAGGAACAGATCTCTACGCGAAAAGCGAGGGGTTTGTATGCCTGCATCAAAGCCATGGTGGAGGTGAAATTCCCATTCAAGTTTGAGCACTAGTCTTTGAATGGGTCTTTTCTGTTGAATACTTTAACAGGAAAGAAAACAAGATTTGCGGAGAAGGCGTTCCAAGAAAAACAAGAACTTCTCTGGAGAAACAAGATTCCTGTGAGTAAACAAACTCATTGGAGATATTGCACCATGGCCCATTTTGGGAAGTGGACAAACAAGGTATGTTCGAGCTGTTCCACCCAAACAGAGCTAGAGTTTGGAAAAGGAATAAGGTTGGGCATAGGGATGATTAGAACTGCTGATCAACCCCCAAAGGAGACACGTGGAAAAAAGAGGGTAAAATCTCTTCAGAATACCCAGGAGCCGAGAGAATCATCAGGCACCAAAGAGGACAAATGACTCCTCAAAAAAGCAAGAGCCAGGTGACCTTTCCGAAGGAGTAAGAGACATGTGACCGACAAGGGTGGCCCACAAGAAGGCATCCAATAAAAAAGACCAGCCAGCTGCTAAAGTTGGAATCCAATGGGAATGACGTAAGAGCTTACGTAAGAATATTGATGTAGGCAGCGACGTCATAGAAATTAGAGAGGCTTTGAAATCTGGATTTCGGGTCCGAGAGCCTCTATAAATAAGAGGATTGAGGAAGCAAAAGGCATCGACCATCACCCTCTGTTTTCTCTCATTCAATAAACCTTGTAGTTTCTTTTTAAGAGTGTTTCTGTTTCAGCTACTATAGGTAGCTAAAGGAGTTTCTCCTCTTGTTTGGTGAGAATGAGTGTGTAATAAATTTCTCCATTCAATAAATAAATAATCTTGGGCTACTGCTCGAATTATGTAACCTTCCATTATATTCTGCAACCTTAATCTCCATATTTTTCGGCGAGAAACAATAGCAGCATCCTGTACATCCGGTGTAGGAAATGAACCAGGGTTGTGCTGAGGTCCGCTGAAGGAACAGGATTGAACCATCACACTGCAGGGTGCATGGTTGGTTGTGAGGAGCAGCTGTAAAACCTCCCAGATACCCGGTGGATTGACGGTCAAAAGAGGTACTGTTACTATTTCAAGTCTGTTAATCATGAGATTAATGTTGTTTAATTAATGTACAGAAGCATGATGGGCCTGATATGGTCGTAATGGACTATTGATGAGTGATATTTTCATCTAGATTTTAGTGTCTTTTTATATGTGTTTTCGTATTATTTTTATCCGTATTTGTGTATTATTTGGTTGTATTTTGTGTTTTTATGGAAATGTGTGTGAATGTACTTAAACTTAATATTTTCAATTTTTATTGGATGCTAGATATGATAAGGAAGGTATAGGAAAAATCAGATCTAAATTTAGAGTTGAAACGAAGAAGATCAAGCCGAAACAGTGAGGGAGGAGAAGAAGCTGCATAACACGGGCCGTGTGCAGCGCACGACCCTATCAGAATGGCCGTGCGCTGACACCCGAAACACCAACTCGGCCACGCCTGTGGCCGAGTGCAGAACACGACCCATGCCCAGTATAGACACACGGCCCGTGCACCGCGCACGGGCCTGTCCAGAAAGTCATGCGACAACGTCAGAAAACACAACACGGCCACCCCTGTGGCCCGTGTGCTGTGCACGAGCCGTGCGCTGTCCAGAGCTCGCCATTGACCAGAAGCCCTAGACACGACTCGGGCCGTGTTACAGCACACGAGTGATTAGCCATAGTTTAGTGGGTAATGACCAATTCAAAAAATTATCGAACCCAATGGAGGTAGGCACGAGTGCTTAAGCGATCTCACGTTTGTTGTAATTTTATAGAGACGAATCATCAATAGGATTGGTTGTAAACAAATAAATGACAAGTGATCAAAGCAAGTAATGATCAATCAACAAGATGGATGGATGGAAAGTGGTTTACCAAATTGATTAAAAGTGAGATTAACAACAATCAAGAAATGGAAATTCTTGGAATTATGTATCAAATTCATATGTATCATGGATTGTAGACTAAGGGCCAACACTAAGATCACCTAAACTCCCTCTCGAGATGGATAGGATATGAATATCAAATAGCTCAATGGATTGGTTCTCACTTAAATAATTCCAACTAGGTACTAAGCTTAAATGAGAGTCCCTTCACACAATTAATCAATCTCTCGATCAAACCAATCACATGTCCTACCAAAGGGTTCTAAACTATGAAGGACTTCTCAATCTCTTCACAATCTATAATGCACATGAAGTGTTTGATGAAATGATTCACTTAATTATCCTAAGCATATAATTGATTTCTCAATCTAATCACATATCTAGAACAACTAAACACACAAATCATCAATACAATTCAAGCAATTAATAATCAATGGTAGAAAATCATAGATCCAATCAACATATGAATTTAAATACACAAATCCCCAAATTATCCAACAACTCTCATGTTGCTAATCTCACAAGGGAGATTAGCCTACCATATTAAGAAGAAAATGAACATAGACATTAATATCCTTACAAAACATGATGAAACTATGAGGTTTAATACAAGAAATGAATGGAAACTCCCTTGATGTCACTTCAATGGTGATTTCCTTCCTTCCCTTGTTATCCTCCTCTCTTCCTTGCTTCTTTTCTTCAATTTGATGATGATTTTGATGGTAGGATGATTGTAGATCCAATGGATGGTGAATGGATGAAGATGATGGTGAGAAATGGAGGAAATGGTGTGTGAGGTGTGTGTGGAAGGTGGAATTTCGGATCTCCTCTCACATATTGAAGTATTGGGTATTTATACCCCTTGGGAGGCTTCTAGAAGGATTCTGATTTTTTTTCCAGGATTTTACACAGCACGAGTCGTGCTCTGTCACACGGCCATAAGGTGGCCGTGTCGTGTAAACTGATGCTCCCGCACGGCCTTTTCTTACAGGGCCGTGTTGATGACACGGCTCGTGCTGCCAACACGAGTCGTGCGACTGGACACGGCCTTAAGGTGCCCGTGTTGAACGAATAGGTGTCGCCGCACGGCCATTGCTTACAGGGCCGTGTTGGCTACATGGCCCGTGTTGGTGCTGGCTCCTGTATTTCTTCACTGTTTTGGCTCGTTCTCCCTTGTTTCAACTCCGAATTGAGATCCGCTTTTTCCTACGTCTTCCTTATCATATCTAGCATCAAATAAAAGGTTTAAGCTCATTCACACACATTTCCATAAAAACACAAAACACAACCAAATAGAACATAAAATATGGATAAAATAATACGAAAACACATATAAAAAGACACTAAAATCTAGGTGAAAATATCACTCATCACAGCCTCAAACTTAAAGTGTTGTGCGTCCCCGCACAACGAAATTATAAACCAAGGAGAGAGATAGAAAAAGACTAAACGAACATAAGTAATAACACACCAATAATAATAAGAATCACAATTTATACTAAGTCATCCTGCAACATAAGATTCATGACATGAAGAATTAACAAGTTCAATCTAAAGAGAATGATAATGTAATATAGTCCATTTTTTAAGTCCAAGCCTCACATAGGATATAAATGTCACTCAACACTCTTTAAAATAGGGTAAAACAACACTCATCAATCGATTAGCTCGACTCGCTATAAGCTTGCTCGTGGACTACATTCACAAACCACCAAAGTTTAAATTAATGATCAAAAAGGTCTTTAATTGGGATGTAATGATAGGCTCTTTGGTAAGGTAGGAAGAGTATGGATAATAGTGACTAACAAGTGTAAGTAATCGAAAAGATGATCAACTTCCTCAACTTCTCCACTTTTCTTTCTTCCTTTCTCAACTTTGGTAATCACAAGCACTAATCATCAACTTTCCTTAGATTTTGAGCTTCTTTTAATGCATGCTTCCTTCTTTGAACTTTTAAGTACTTGAGCATATTGTTATTGCTTTGCTCATTTTCTTATTTTGAGGTTGCATGTCCATTCTTTCTTGTGCTCTTTTTCATCCTTTTTCTTGCTTGTTTACCATTTCCTTTTTTCTTTTTCTTCCTTATCAAACCTTTCTAGTTACCATCTCCTCAATCACCCCTACAAATGGTATATATGTAAGGCTTAAGTGGGTAATCATGACTTGTAATGTGCTTATATCACAATAAATAGGCTTTAAGGCTCAAAGTGGTTGACTAGGGATGATGTTCAAGGTAGGGAAATATATGGTAATGACTATAAATGACAAGGATGGCCTTAGATCATTTCACTAATCTCCACAAATCGGGCTCATTCCTATAGTCCTTGAGCAAGTTCTAGCTTATCAAAACTCAATCGATCCACTCATGAAGGAAAAAACCATGTATGCACGGTTGAGGCTCAAATTCTCACAAGCTTGTGCTCGGACCTTAGGAAACTTATTACACCACATTCATCTCAAAATTGAACAAGTTAAGTAAAACATGTCACAATTCGAAAGTGTAGAGATTCTTAATCATAACTTGTCATCACTTACTACCACAACATATCACCACTCATGTTCAAAAATGACTTACAACATCCCAAAACAAACCACCAAACATACCAAGACAAAAATAAGAAAACACACAAAACATAAAATAAAGACTCAACAAACAAGAAACAAAACAAAAACACATAACATGCAAAAACAATAATCACCATCATTAGAAAATGAAGCACATATTCAATCATCCATAACAATGTAAGCTCACAATCATACCAACATTATTGAAAAGGAAACCTCCCAAAAACATAACAAATGAAGTAGCATGCAAATCACATCAATTCAAATCAAATTATATCAAGCAACTAAAAGTGATAAGGTGTAGAGTACTCCCTCAATAGACATTTGGTAAGGAAAGCATTCGCTCCAAGCTCCATTTGTGCTTCCAATACCCTTCATTCATACTCAAACTCATACAACACCATTAGCTCAACAATTGCCTTAAAAATATGGATTCACATGCACTTCAACACAACCAATCATACCAAAATCCAACCAAACTCATGAGAAAATTTTAAAATTTGGGTGAATTTTACAAGAAGACCTTTCATCATCAATATATCATCATATCAAACACACTTAAGTGGTGACTCACACCACGCACTCTCCCCCAAACTTAAATCGAACTAAGAGGTGAGAATTAAGTTTGCAAAAAGTGGTGGGACTTACCCTTGTAGTTTCCATTGATGATCTTCTTGTGGAGAAGTAAACGCATCCACACGACTCAAGCTATGTTCACCATGCACTTTCCCCCCAAACTTGACTCAATACAAGAGTCGAGAATTAAGTTTGCAACAAATGGTGACATTTTTACTCAAATCCATGAAGCACTTCTCCTTTCTTCAACATGCATTTTTCTCACAAGCACAATCCACCTTCAAGACCAAAATCAACAAAAAGTATCAAAATAACAAAAGAATGGGTTGCCTCCCATTTAGCGCTAAGTTTAACGTCTTCAAGCCGGACGAAATTTCACGATCATTGTACCAAAGGATGGTCCATCCCACTTTCTCCTCGCATCCTCACTTTGAACATTAGCTTGGCCTTCTTCTTGTCCACTAGCTCAACCTCTCCATTCTTGCTCGCGAGCATCAAATCGTCATCAAGAAGTGATTCTAGTGGACTTTCTCTTTCCCCTTTGTCAAGTTTCCAATTGAGGTTCGGAGCTTTCTTTCTATCAACATCACAAGAAGACAATTTAGCATTTGACAATTTCATATAATCATGAAGAAATGAATTTAAATTGTCAAAGAGAAGAGAATAATGATCATCGAAATCATCCGGAGGCCTTGTATGATGAGGCTTGATCCCTTTATCTTTCTTGCACAAGAATGTGACACTTTTTCCTTTTGAGCTCAAGGATAACTCCTCTCTACCAACATCAATCTTTGCTCTCCCGGTGGCTAGAAACGGTCTTCCCAAAATAGGTGGAACTCGAGGGTCCGCCTTCACTTCTAAAACCATAAAATCAACCGGAAATGCTAGCCCCTTTACTTTGACCTCAACGTCTTCCACAATCCCAAGTGGCTTCACAACCTCACCATTTACCACTTGAAGACGGATTGTTGTTGGTTTTAGCTCTCCAAGTTCAAGGTCTTTAAACGTGGCATGAGACATCACGTTGACACTTGCCCCCAAGTCACACAATGCATCAAGGGTGCTTTTTCCTTCAAAATCACAAGGGATTATGAACTTCCCCGGATCACCAACCTTCGTAGGTCCCCCTTTTTGCATCGACTTACTCATTTCGGGTTGCTCCATTTTCTTTTTCTCTTCATACTTCTTCTTGAGCGACATGACATACTCCGCAAACTCCTTTTTCTTCTCCTCTTTTACAAACATTTGTGGATATGGAATAGGGAATGGAGTGATCGGAATACCCCAATAGTCACGTTTGTAATCCTCTTCTTTGATCTTCTCCTCAACTTTCTTTTCCTCTTGCACCCTTTTCCACTTAGGTATCCATTTAGGCTTTTGCTCTTCTTTCATTTCTTCAACAACCTTGCTTTTCACCAACCCTTCTTCAACCTTTCGTTCCTCTTTTATATCAACCAACAAACATTGAGCCTTTGGATTAACTTCGGTTGTGGCCGGGAACTTTTTTTTTTGTTGAGCACTCAATGAACTTGCCATTTGTCCAATATTATACTCCAAAGCTTTGCATCTTCTATCACTATTTTCCTCAATAGCTTTTAATCTTCTTTCATTATTTTTCTCCATAGCTTTGAATCTTCTTTCATTAGCTTCATCTCTAGCTTTGTTTGATGCAATCAATTGTTCAAGTAGCTCATCGGTTGATGCTCTTCCCTCATTGTTCGGTGCCTTAGCTCCCGGTTGATATCCCGGAGGATACGCAACCGCATTGCTCGGATTAGAGTAAGAGAAGTTGCTTTGCCTTTGTTGTTGTGGGTATGAGCTTCCACTAGTTTGACCATTAAAGCCCCCTTGCCTTGGTGGATAGTTTCCTTGACTTTGGTTGAAACTACCTTGGAAATTATTTTGGTAATTCCCTTGGTAGTTTCTTCCTTGCATGTACGACACATCCTCAACACGTGGCATAGAGTTGGCCCATTGTTCACCATTCACAACATTCGTAGGTAGCACACCTTGCTCGACTTGTAGCCCCTCAACCATATTCGCTCCTTGATTGTTCACACTTTGATTCAAGCTCATTTGTTTAATGACTTCCGCCACTATCTTTTCCATGCTTGGCATACTTGGTTCAACACTTACACTCTTCACATTATATTGTTGCCCTTGATCAAAACTTTCAAATCCATAGCATCCACTTACCCTCTCCGATGGCCATTGGTACACATTTGTAGCAATCTCTTCAAAAATCCTTATAACCCTTTCCGGAGTCACTCCAAGTACGGATCCACCCGCCGAAGCATCAACAAGCACTCTTTGACCATTTACCAAACCTTGGTAGAAAAACCCCACTTGTTGATTCTCCGGGAATCCATGTTGAGGACACTTGCGTAGCATTTCCTTAAATCTTTCCCACGCTTCGTAAAAACTCTCTTGAGGCATTTGCTTGAATTAAGTGATCAAGCTCTTCATTTGAAGCGTCTTGGAAGGTGGAAAGTATTTGTTCAAAAATATTTGTGCTAGTTCGTCCCATGTGTTGCACGAACCGGGAGTAAGAGTGGAGAGCCATGTTCGAGCTATATCTCTCAAAGAAAACGGAAATAACCTCATTTTGATGCAATCCTCGCTCACCCCATTCATCTTCATGGTGTTAGCAATCTCAACGAATTGAGCTAGATGAGCATTAGGATCTTCATTCGGAGCTCCACTAAATTGTTGCTCTCTCACCAATGAAATCAAGCCCATTTTAAATTCAAAGTTGTTGGCATGAATTGGTGGTCCCATCATTTGTGGCATTGTCCTCGGCATGAAGAAATCCCAGATCACCCTTTGATCATTTTGCATTTCATGTTGCACCGGAGGTGGAGGTGGTGGCACATAAGCTTGTTGTGGAGGAGCATAAGCTTGTTGAAAGCCTTGTTGCCTTAGAACTTGTTGCACCATTTGTTGAAGCAAAGCTTGGTTGTTCATAGCTCCATGATTTTGATAGGCTTGTTGAGGAAGATTTGCATTGAATTGAGGTGCGTTGTCTTGCATGTTCATATTGTGTCCTCCTTCCCCATCATGCTCTATCTCCACACGATTGTCCTCTTGAAAGTTCTCCATTCGCTCACTATTTTTGGTTTTGTTCTCCCTTCTCCTTCTCCTCAAAGTATGCTCAATCTCCAAATCAATAGGTTCTACTTGTTTCCCCTTGGATCTTGTTTGCATATACCTTCAAAAATGAGAGAAGTTAGAACAAAGTTT
This sequence comes from Pogostemon cablin, assembly GCA_023678885.1. NCBI lineage: Eukaryota > Viridiplantae > Streptophyta > Magnoliopsida > Lamiales > Lamiaceae > Pogostemon > Pogostemon cablin. Next base: position 14,361,388 of record CM042961.1, on the reverse strand, counting down.
CACAAAGCAAATACAAGTAAACAAATAAAATAATTAAAAAAAATGTCTCTATTAAGATTACTCAAAACGATCCTTCGTCAAGCTACTAGCAACCGTTGCCTCCCCGGCAACGGCGCCATTTGATTAACCATAGTTTAGTGGGTAATGACCAATTCAAGAAATTATCGAACCCAAGGGAGGTAGGCACTAGTGCTTAAGCGATCTCACGTTTGTTGTAATTTTATAGAGACGAATCATCAATAGGATTGGTTGTAAACAAATAAATGACAAGTGATCAAAACAAGTAATGATCAATCAACAAGATGGATGGATGGAAAGTGGTTTACCAAATTGATTAAAAGTGAGATTAACAACAATCAAGAAGTGGAAATTCTAGGAATTATGTATCAAATTCATATGTATCATGGATTGTAGACTAAGGGCCAACACTAAGATCACCTAAACTCCATCTCGAGATGGATAGGATATGAATATCAAATAGCTCAATGGATTGGTTCTCACTTAAACAATTCCAACTAGGTACTAAGCTTAAATGAGAGTCCCTTCACACAATTAATCAATCTCTCGATCAAACCAATCACATGTCCTACCAAAGGGTTCTAAACTATGAAGGACTTCTCAATCTCTTCACAATCTATAATGCACATGAAGTGTTTGATGAAATGATTCACTTAATTATCCTAAGCATATAATTGATTTCTCAATCTAATCACATATCTAGAACAACTAAACACACAAATCATCAATACAATTCAAGCAATTAATAATCAATGGTAGAAAATCATAGATCCAATCAACATATGAATTTAAATACACAAATCCCCAAAATTATCCAACAACTCTCATGTTGCTAATCTCACAAGGGAGATTAGCCTACCATATTAAGAAGGAAATGAACGTAGACATTAATATCCTTACAAAACATGATGAAACTATGAGGTTTAATACAAGAAATGAATGGAAACTCCCTTGATGTCACTTCAATGGTGATTTCCTTCCTTCCCTTTGTTATCCTCCTCTCTTCATTGCTTCTTTTCTTCAATTTGATGATGATTTTGATGGTAGGATGATTGTAGATCCAATGGATGGTGAATGGATGAAGATGATGGTGAGAAATGGAGGAAATGGTATGTGAGGTGTGTGTGGAAGGTGGAATTTTGGATCTCCTCTCACATATTGAAGTATTGGGTATTTATACCCCTTGGGAGGCTTCTAGAAGGATTCTGATTTTTTTTCCAGGATTTTACACAGCACGAGTCGTGCTCTGTCACACGGCCATAAGGTGGCCGTGTCGTGTAAACTGATGCTCCCGCACAGCCTTTTCTTACAGGGCCGTGTTGATGACACGACTCGTGCTGCCAACACGACTCGTGCGACTGGACATGGCCTTAAGGTGCCCGTGTTGAACGAATAGGTGTCGCCGCACGGCCATCGCTTACAGGGCCGTGTTGGCTACACGGCCCGTGTTGGTGCTGGCTCCTGTATTTCTTCACTGTTTTGGCTCGTTCTCCCTTGTTTCAACTCTGAATTGAGATCCGCTTTTTCCTACGTCTTCCTTATCATATCTAGCATCAAATAAAAGGTTAAAGCTCATTCACACACATTTCCATAAAAACACAAAATACAACCAAATAGAACATAAAATATGGATAAAATAATATGAAAATACATATAAAAAGACACTAAAATCTAGGTGAAAATATCACTCATCAACGAGCCGTGTAGGTGTCAAAACTGCTGAAATTTCCAGAAACTTCTAGAAGCTTCCCAAGGGGTATAAATACCCATTTATTCAACAATTGAGAGAAGATCCGAAATTCCACCCTTCCACACACACATCACACACAATTCTCTCCATTTTACACCATCATCTTCATTCATTCACCATCCTTTGGATCTACCATCATCCAACCATCAAAATCACCATCCAATTGAAGAAAAGAAGCAAGGAAGAGAGGAAGATAACAAGGGAATGAAGGAAATCACCATTGAAGTGACATCAAGGGAGTTTCCATTCATTTCTTGTATTAAACCTCATAGTTTCATCATGTTTTGTAAGGATCTTAATGTCTATGTTCATTTCCTTCTTAATATGGTAGGCTAATCTCCCTTGTGAGATTAGCAACATGAGAGTTGTTGGATAATTTTGGGGATTTGTGTATTCAAATTCATATGTTGATTGGATCTATGATTTTCTACCATTGATTATTAATTGCTTGAATTGTATTGATGATTTGTGTGTTTAATTGTTCTAGATATGTGATTAGATTGAGAAATCAATTATATGCTTAGGATAATTAAGTGAATCATTTCATCAAACACTTCATGTGCATTATAGATTGTGAAGAGATTGAGAAGTCCTTCATAGTTTAGAACCCTTTGGTAGGACATGTGATTGGTTTGATCGAGAGATTGATTAATTGTGTGAAGGGACTCTCATTTAAGCTTAGTACCTAGTTGGAATTGTTTAAGTGAGAACCAATCCATTGAGCTATTTTATATTCATATCCTATCCATCTCGAGAGGGAGTTTAGGTGATTTTAGTGTTGGCCCTTAGTCTTCAATCCATGATACATATGAATTTGATACATAATTCCTAGAATTACCACTTCTTGATTGTTGTTAATCTCACTTTTAATCAATTTGGTAAACCACTTTTCATCCATACATCTTGTTCGTTTGATCATTGCTTGTTCACTTGCATTGATTGATTTAATTTCTTGTTTGATCAACCTCCCTTTGATGATTAGTCTCTATAAAATTATAAGAAACGTGAGATCGCTTAAGCACTAGTGCCTACCTCCCTTGGGTTCGATAAGTTCTTGAATTGGTCATTCTCCACTAAACTATGGCTAATCAACTATGTCTATTTTAAAGAAGAAAATTGTGATGAAAAAAAAAAGGTATTGAAAATCATATACGAATATCAATCAGGTAGAGGAAATAAAGGGATTTTTTGGTTTTAAAGAAAGAAGGGGTAATTTTGGAATGAATAGTATAAAGTGGCAAGAAAAAATTTGTTATTATAAGGGTGGCTAGAAAAAATCAACTTAAAGAATAGTGGCTATTTTAAATTTTTGCCGTATTAATAAAGTATGGCATAGGTTGAGTAGAATGTGATTTGTGTTATAATATTGACATGTATATGAGAGTGATGGAAATCCTCAATTGAGGAGTCAGCCGTGTCTATTCACAATTTATAATTGAGTTACAATATGAATCAAATCTCTACAATTAAGGAAAGTATATACTAGAATTAAAAAGATATGTACAATATTCAATCTTTATTTTCTACTGTCCTAATACCCCCCTTCAAGCTTAGCGGATGGGGACTAATGCAAAGCTTGGATTTGAAGAATTCAAACAGGGGGCGAGGGAGAGCTTTGGTGAAGATATCCGTGAGCTAGAGGTTTGACGGGATAAATTTAGTATACAAACGTCCAGTGGAGACCAACTCTCGTACGAAATGATAATCAATGTCGATGTGCTTCGCACGTTTGTGAGACACATGATTTTGACTAAGGAATAGCGCGCTCTTGTTTTCACATAGTAAAGAAGGGGGACAACATGAAGCTCACTAAGAAGATTAGTAACCCAAATAATCTCTTATGCAGCATAGGCGAGAGCCATATATTCAGATTCACAACTCTAACGTGACACCATGGGTTGTTTCTTTGCACTCCAAGAAACAAGGTTTGGACCCAGAAAATTGAGTAACCATACGTAGAACGATGAGTATCTAAGCAGCGAGCCCAATCAGCATCAGAATAACCAAAGAGATTCAGCTGGCCTCTAGTGAAACATAAATCGTGATCAATTGTCCCTTTACATATCGCAAGATACGTTTTACAGCCGAGAACTGACTTTCAGTCGGGCAAGATTGGAATTGGTTAACTGTGTTAACTGCAAACGACAAATTTGGTCAAGATACAGTTAAGTATTGAAGAGCACCTAGTAGAGAACGATATAACATGGGATTTGAGAAAGGAACTCCATCAACACTGAGCTCATCCGATGGACTCAAAGTGTGCTAACTGGTTTAGCATCAAGCATGTCAGAACGTTGAAGAATATCCCTTGCATACTTAGACTGCCCAAGAAAGAGCCCATCACTCGTGTAGGTAATCTCAAGACCAAGAAAATATTTGAGACGACCAAGGTCCTTGATCGCAAACTCTCGGCTAATGCGAGAAATGAGATGTGTAACCAAAGTAGAATCACTACCAGTGATGATAATGTCATCCACATACACTAATAAATAGATTAGTGTATTGCCTTATTTAAAAATAAAGAGAGAAGTGTCTGCTTTGCTGCCAAGAAAACCCAAATGGAGGAGAAAAGCATAAAATCTTTGGAACCAGGCTTGAGGTGCCTGTTTAAGACCATAAATTGCTTTATTCATGCGACAAACATATGATGGATTATGTGGATCAATATAACCCGGAGGTTGCTCCATGTAGACAGGCTTATCCAAAATACCATGAAGAAAGGCATTATTTATGTCAAATTGACGAAGAGACCAACCATTTAGAACAGCAATTGTAAGAATAATCCGTACAGTGAAAGCTTTGACAACAAGACTAAATGTGAGATCGTAGTCAAGCCCAGGAAGTTGAGTAAAACCTTGTGCTACTAAACGAGCCTTATGTCGATCAACAGGTCCATTAGCTAAGTATTTTGTAAGAAATACCCATTTAGAACCAACCAAATTTTCACCTGCAGGACGTGGAACAAGATCCCATGTACTGTTTGATCTCAACGCACCAAGCTCGGCATCCATGGCTGCAATCCATTCAGGGTGTTTGGATGCAGACTTGAATCCTTTAGGTTCCTTTATATGATGTAAAGTAGATGCTTAGGTTTGAAAATACCATCTTTTGCACGTGTGCACATGGGATGCAAATTTTGTACTCCTTGAATTAGAGGATCAGGATCATGAGCAGCTGGAGGATCTGGTGCAGATTCATCCGTGCCAGGGGGTAAGTTCATTGGAGGTTCCAAAATAGATGTTGGGTCATCCATGCATAGCTTACAAGAAACTGGAGGTTCGACGTTCGGCAAAAGAGCAGAGAGCTACTGAGTTGTGGAAGAAGATGGCATGAAGATATTTGGTTCTAAGAAAGCTGAAATCTCCAAGGCTGAGAGAGGAGCACCTACAGTACTTCCGAAAAAAGGAAAAAAATCCTCATCAAATTGAGCATGTCGGCTGATATACACCTGAGAAGTTGCCAGATCCAAACAACAAAAGCCCTTATGACGAGAGCTGTATCCTATGAAAATACATGGAATACTTCGTGGATAAAACTTATTAGCCATATAATCACATAAGCATAGATAGACACGACAGCCAAACTATGAAAATTTTCATAAACATGTGGAGTTGAGAATAAAATCTCATAAGGCGATTTATTGTGCAAGACAGAAGAAGGCAACCTGTTTATGATGTATGAAGCTGTGCGGAAGGCCTCTACCCAATAAGCTAGAGGAACTAAAGAATGAAATAGCATAGACAAGCCAGTTTCCATGATCTAGCGATGCTTACATTCAGCCCTGCCATTTTGAGCTGGAGTATATGGACATGACATTGTGTGAGAAATCCCATGATCACGAAGTAAAGCTTGAAGTTGATTATTTGTGAACTCAGTCCCACCATCTGATTGGAAGCGCTTGATAGAGCATGAGAATTGATTCCCAACCAAGGATTTAAATTGCACAAAAACATCATAGAAATCCGACTTCAAACGTAAAGGGAATAGCCAAGTATAACGCGAGTAATCATCAATAAAAAAATGGCATAATACATATATCCATCGACCGATCTAACTGGGGCAGGACCCCATAGATCACAATGCACAATATCCAAAACGTGTGAAGCCCGTTTAACATTATTAGCAAAAGATAAATGTTTGCTTTTGGCAAGCTGACAAGATTGACAACTAATAGTTTTTGGCAACAGGGAAGTAACAACCAAATATCCTAATTTATTCAAAATAGAGATAGTGTCAAAAGCAACATGCCCAAGGCGGCGATGCTATAACTCAAATGATCCTTTAAGTTTTTTCGACCTCAAAGCAGCAACAAGCACTACATGCCCATGCTGGAGAATGTATAGCCCATTTTCAAGTGTTCCGCTTGCTAAAGTCAGACATGTTTCCTGTGCTGAATTTCAAATGCATTATGTGTAAAGATCACTTTAACGGGATAATCATGAGTGAGTTTGCTAACAGGAAGTAAATTCTTAGTAATATGTGGTACCACCAACACATCCAAAAGAGATAAATGATCTAAAAGCTTCTTAGAACCAGTATGAGAGATAGATGGAGAGTTACCATTTCCCACAATTACTCGATCAGACCTGGAGTATTGGGAAGAGGAATCAAGATTGGATGTATTTCTAGCAATATGGGCAGAAGCACCTGTATCCATGTACCAATCGGATATGGATTGGAGTTTTATTGAGTAAGAACTATTAAATACCTCAACCAAGTTAGCTTGGCGAGATGTTTGCGAGTATCGCTCAGGGCAAGAGTCAGCATAGTGCCCTTCATAGCGGCATATTTGTCATTTAGGAGTATAGCATCCACGACCTCCACCACGAGAACCTCTGTCTTAATTAGGTGTTCCACGACCACTCGTGAAATTTGCTGAACCATGAGCAGAATTATATCGACCACCAAAATTGGTGAAACCAAAATTTCGAGACGAGGTTCCGGCGGTATTTGGACGAACATATTTATGGGAGGCGGAGAAAGCACTAACCTGAGAACTTAGAGATTTAGAATCCCCGGACAATCTAGATTTTCACCTGCCAATGTATGTAAGTGTGTGTAAAAAGCCTAATTCATGTTAAATTCGTGGCCTATCTTGGAGAGAGTATAAATAGCTTCAAGTTCAACATTTGAAGGGAGATTGAAGATTCCACATAAGGGTTTCACCTCTACACCTAGATCACACACCATTTTCTTCCATTCACACCATCATATTCATCTATTCACCATCCATTTCATCTACCATCATCCCACCATCAAAACCTTCATCCAATTGAGGAAAAGAAGCAAGGAAGAGATGAGAATTGCAAAGGAAGGAAGGAGATCACCATTGGAGACATCTAAGGGAGTTTTCATCCAACTTTTGTATTGAAACCTTATAGTTCATCATGTTTTGTAAGGGTCTTAATGTCTATGTTGATTTCCTTTTGAATATGGTAGGCTAATCTCCCTTGTGAGATTAGCAACATGAGAGTTGTTGGATAATTTTGGAATTGTGTGTTTAAATTCATATGTTGATTGGGTTAATTGATTTTCTATCATTGATGCTTTAGATCTTGATGTTCATGATGATTTGTGTGGTTTGTTGTTTTAAACATGTGATTAGATTGAGAAGTCAATTGCATATTTAGGATAATTAATTGAATCATCTTGTCATACACATCATGTTCATTATAGATCTTAAAGAGATAGAGATGTCCTTTAGGATTTAGAACCCTTTGATAGGACATCCGATTGGTTTGATCGAGAGGTTGATTAATCGTGTGAAGAGACTCTTATTTAAGCTTAGTACCTTGTTGGAATTGTTTGAGTAAGAACCAATCCATTGAGCTATATTGGGATTCTTAAATGAATTGATATCCTATTCATCTCGAGAGAGAGTCTAGGTGAACTTAGTGTTGGCCTTTAGTCTTAAGTCCATGATTCATATGAATTTGATGCATGTATCCTAGGATTTCCACTTCTTAATTGTTGTTAATCTCACTTTTGCTTAATTTGGTAAACCACTTTTCATCAATCCATCTTGTTTGTTGATCATTGCTTGCTTGTATTGTTTTGATTACTTCTATTTACTTGTTTGAACACCACTCTATTGATGATTCGTTTCTATAAAATTACAAGAAAAGTGAGATCGCTTAAGCAATGTATCTACCTCCCTGTGGTTCGATAAATTGTTTTAATTGGTCATCCCTATTACAAAATGGCTAATCAAATGGCGCCGTTGGCTGGGAGGCAACGGTTGCTAGTAGCTTAAAGAAGGATCGTTTTGAGTAATCTTAATAGAGATATTTTTATTTTATTTGTTTACTTGTTATTTGCTTTCGAAAACCTTGTGCTAACTTCTTTTGCTTTGAAGGTGTATGCAAACAAGATCCAAAAGGAAAACAATAGAACCTATTGATTGGGAGATTGAGCATACGTTGAGAAGGAGAATAAAGGAGAACAAAATAAAAAATAGTGAGTTAATGGAAAATTTCCAAGAAGATAATCGTGTGGAGATAGAGCATGATGGGAAATGAGGACAAAATGTGAATGTGCAAGACAACGCACCTCAAGTCAATGCTAATCCTCCTCAACAAGCTCAACAAAATTTTGGAGGGCTTAATAATCAAGCTTTGCTTCAACAAATGGTGCAACAAGCCATGCTTCAACAAGGTTTTCAACATGCTTATGCACTTCCACCACCACCTCCAGTGCATCGAGGACCTCAAGTTGATCCAAGGGTGATCCGGGATTTCTTTATGCCAAGAGCAATGCCACAAATGATTGGTCCACCAATCAATACCAACAACTTTGAAATTAAGGCGGGCTTGATTTCTATGGCGAGAGACCAACAATTTAGTGGAACCCTGAATGAAGATTCTAATGCACATCTAGCTCAATTCATTGAGATTGCAAACACCGTGAAGATGAATGGGGTGAGTGAGGGTTGTATAAGGATGAGGTTATTTCCGTTTTCGTTGAGGGATAGAGCTCGAACATGGCTATCTACCATTACTCCCGGTACGAGTAACACTTGGGAGGAGCTTGCACAAATGTTCTTGAACAAATATTTTCCTCCTTCTAAGATGCTTCAAATGAAGAGCTTGATTACTCAATTCAAGCAAATGCCTCAAGAGAGTTTCCATGAAGCGTGGGAAAGGTTTAGGATATGCTTCGCAAGTGTCCACAACATCGTTTTCCGGAAAATCAACAAGTGGGGTTTTTCGACCAAGGTTTGGTAAACGGCAAAGAATTTATGTTGATGCTTCGGCGGGTGGATCCATACTTGGTGTGACTCCGAAGAGGGCTATAAGGATTTTTGATGAGATTTCTACAAATGTCTACCAATGGCCATCGGAGAGAGTTAGTGGATGCTATGGATTTGAGAGCTTCGATCAAGGGCAACAGTTTAGTGTAAAGAGTGCTAGTGTGGAACCAAGTATGCCAAGTGTTGAGATGATAGCGGCAGAGGTAATGAGACAAATGAGCTTGAGTCAAGGTGTGAATCAAGGAGCTAACATGGTGGAAGGGCAAATTGAGCAAGGGGTGCTTCCTCCGAATAGTGTTAGTGGGGAACAATGGGCTATGACAATGCCACGTGTGGAGGATGTGCAATACATGCAAGGAAGGAATTACCAAGGTAACTATCAAAACAATTACCAAGGTAATTTCAATCACAACCAAGAAAACTACCCACCAAGGCAAGGAGGTTTCAATAGTCAAGGAAGTGGAAGCTCATACCCACAACAACAACAATGGCAAGGTAACTTTTCCTACTCTAATCCGAACAATGCGGTTGCTTATCCTCCGGGATATCAACCGGGGGCCAAGGCACCAAACAGTGAAGGGAAGACATCTATAGATGAGCTACTTGAACAATTGATAGCATCAAACAAAGCTCGAGATGAAGCTTTGAAAAAGACAGAAGAAGCAAATGAAATGAGGCTCAAAGCTTTGGAGCATAATGTGGGACAAATTACAAATTCTTTGAGTGCTCAACAAAAAAGAAAGTTTCCAGCCACACTCGAGGTTAATTAGAAGGCTCAATGTTTGTTTGTTGATATGGAAGAGGAACAAAAGGTTGAAGAAGGGTTGGTGGAAAGCAAGATTGTTGGAGAAATGGAAGAGCTAAGTAAGAAAGAAGAGAAGGGCCTAAATGGATACCTAAGTGGAAAAGAGTGCAAGAGAAAAATAAAGTGGAGGAGAAGGTGAAAGAAGAGGAGTACAAACGTGATTATTGGGGTATTCCGATCACTCCATTCCCTATTCCCTATCCACAAATGTGTGTGAAGGAGGAGAAGAAAAAGGAGTTTGAGGAACATGTGAAAAAATCTGAGGAGAAAAAGAAAGAAGAGCTACCCGAAACAAGTGAATCGATGCAAAAAGGGGGACCTACAAAAGTTGGTGATCCGGGGAAGTTCATAATTCCTTGTGATTTTGAAGGAAAAGGCACTCTTGATGCATTGTGTGACTTGGGGACGAGCGTCAATGTGATGTCTCATGCTACTTTCAAGAGCCTTGAAATTGGAGAGCTAAAGCCTACTACTATCCATCTTGAAGTTGTGAATGGAGATGTTGTTAAGCCATTAGGGATGGTTGAAGACGTGAAAGTGAAAGTGAAGGGGCTAGGGTTCCCGGTTAACTTCATGATGTTGGAAGTAAAGGCGGACCCTCGAGTTTCACTTATTTTGGGAAGACCGTTTCTAGCTACGGAGAGAGCAAATATTGATGTTGGAAGAGAAGAGTTGTGTTTGAGCTCAAAAGGAATGAGTGTCACATTCTTATGTAACAAAGACAAAGGGACCAAGTCTCATTTGAAGCCTCCGGATGATCTTATGGATCATGATTCTCTTCTCTTTGACAATTTAAATTTATTTCTTCATGATTATATGAAAATGTCAAATTCTAACTTGTCTTCTTGTGATTTTGATAAGAAGCAAGCATCGGAGCTCGATTGGAAATTAGACAAAGGAGAAAGAGGAAGTCCATTAGAAGCTCTTCTTGATGATGATTTGATGCTCGTGAGCAAGAATGGTGAAGTGGAGTTAGTGGACAAGAAGAGGGCTAAACAAATGTTTAAAGTAAGGATGCGAGGAGAGGGTGTCATGGACCAACATTTGGCCCAATGATCGTGAAATTCCGTCCGGCTTGAAGATGTTAAACTTAGCGCTAAATGGGAGGCAACCCATTCTTTTAGTATTTTGATGTTCGTTTTATTGTTGAGTTTTGGTCTTGTAGGTGGATTATACTTGTGAGAAAATGCTTATTAAAGAAAGAGAAATGCTTCATGGATTCGAGAGACATGTTCACCACTTGTTACAAACTTAATTCTCGACTCTTTTCTCGAGTTAAGTTTGGGGGACTAGTGTGTGGTGGACATAGCTTGAGTTGTGTGGATGCGTATGCTTCTCTACAAGAAGGTCATTGATGGAAACTACAAGGGTAAGTCCCACCACTTTTTGGCAAACTTAAGTCTCAACTTGTTTCGATTTAAATTTGGGGAGAAAGTGTGTGGTGTGACTCACCACTTGAGTGTGATTCTTGTTAAATTGACCAAATTTTAAAATTTTTCTCATGAGTTTTAGTTTGATTTTGGTATGATTGGTGATGATTGAAGTGCATGATAGTCCATATTTTTAATGATATTGTTGAGCTAATGTTTTTGATGAGTTGTTGAGCATGAATGAAGCGTAGTGGAAGCACGAATTGAGCCTGGAGATCAAGTTGAGATTCGTGGTGTATTTAATCCGGAAGCTAATGCCAACCATTTCCACTACCAAATGCCTATTGAAGGAGTTCACTCTATACTCTACCACTTCTAGTACTTAGCCTAATTTGATTTGGATTGATTGAATTATCATGCTACTTCATGTGTTATGTTTTTGGGAGGTTTTCTTTTAAATCAAGGTTGGGATGTTTGTGAGCTTAATTGTCATGGATGATATGAATGTGTGCTTCATTATCTATGATGGATGTTTTTGTTATTTTTGCATGTTGTGTTTTTGTGTTATTTCTTGTTTGGTGAGTCTTTGTTTTTATTTTGTGTGTATTTTTTTATTTTTTGTCTTGGTATGTTTGGTGGTTTATTTACGGAGGTCGTGAGTTATTTTTGAATGTGAGTGATGACATGTTGTTGTGATAAATGATGACAAGTTATGATTAAGAATCTCTACACTTTCGAATTGTGACATGTTTTACTTAACTTGTTCAATTTCGAGATGAATGTGATGTAATAAGTTCCTTAAGGTCCAATGCATAAGCTTGTGAGAATTTGAGCCTCAACCGTGCATACATGGTATTTCTTCATGAGTGAATCGATTGTGTTTGATAAACTAGAACTTGCTCAAGGACTAGAGGAACGAGCCCGATTTATGAAGATTAGTGATATGATCTAAGGCTATCCTTGTCATTAATAGTCATTGCCAAATATTTCCATACCATGAACATCATTCCTAGTCAACCACTTTGAGCCTTTAAGCCTATTTATTGTAAATTTAGCACATTACAAGCCATGATTACCCACTTAAAGCCTTATATATATACCCTTTGTGTTGGGTGATTGAGGAGGTGGTAGCTAGAAAGGTTAGATTGAATAACAAGAGAAGAAAAGGAAATGGTAAACAAGCAAGAAAAAGGATGAAAAGAGGACAAGAAAAGAATGGACATGCAACCATAAAATAAGAAAAAGAGCAAAGTACCAACAATATGCTTAAGTACTTAAAAGTCCAAAGAAGGAAGCATGAATCAAAAAAAGCTCAATTTAAGGAAAGTTGATGATTAGTGCTTGTGATTACCAAAGTTGAGAAATGAAGAAAGATAATTTAAGGAATGGAAGAAAGTAGCTACCTCTTCGATTACTTGCACTTGATTAGTCACTTGTATCCATATTCTTCCTACCCTACCAAAGAGCCTATCATTACATCCTAATGAAAGACCTTTTTGATCACTAATGGAAACTTTGGTGATTTGTGAATATAGTCTACGAGTAAGCTTATAGCGAGTCGAGCCAATCAATTGATGAGTGTTGTTTTACCCTACTTTATAGAGTGTTGAGTGAAATTTATACCATTTGTGAGGCTTGGACCAAAAGGAACTATTTTACACTTTATTCTCTTGTGATTGAACTTGTTAATTCCTCATGTCATGAATTTAATGTTGTAGGATGACTTAGCATAAATTGTGATTCTTATTGCTATTGATGTGTTATTAGTTATGTTCGTTTAGTCTTTTCCTAGGTGAAAATCTCACCCCTTGGTTTATCATTTTCGTTGTCCGGGGACGCACAACGCTTTAAGTTTGGGGGTGTGATGAGTGATATTTTCACCTAGATTTTAGTGTCTTTTTATATCTATTTTCGTAGTATTTTATCCGTATTTCATGTGTTATTTAGTTGTGTTATGTGTTTTCATGAAAATATGTGTGAATGAGTTTAAACGTATGTAAAACAGGTGAAAACAGAGAAAAAATAGAGACGGGAGCTGAAACGAATAAGAAACGGACTTACGGGACCCAACTCGAGTTGCAAGGTACAACTCGAGTTTACAACTAGAGTCGAGTAAGGTTCGGCAGAAGTCCAAAATCTATACAGTGAGCCAACACAACTTACATATTGCAACACGAGTTGCAACATGAGTCGTGCTGGAATGGATCAAGTCGAGTTGGAGGTCGTGCGGTGTAGGGCAGGAGCTCAAAATCACACAGTGTGCTTACTCAAGTTGTAAGTCGCAACACGACTTGGCAATTCGAGTCGAGCAAGGTTCCCGAAGTCAGATCAGTTTCAGAGCCTCGCAACACGATAGAACAGACGAGAGCTCAAGTTGGTGGCACGAGTCGAGCTGGGACAGCTCGAGTTGCATTACATGAAACTCGACTCGAGCTGCATTACATGAAACTCGACTCGAGCTGCTAAGTCGAGTAAGGAAGGACAAGTCAAGCAAGGTCATTTTGGGCCAAAAATCTAGATTTTCACCTGCCAATATGTGTAAGTGTATGTAAAAAGCCCAGTTCATGTTAAATTCGTGGCCCATCTTGGAGAGGGTATAAATAGCTTCAAGTTCAACATTTGAAGGGAGATTGGAGATTCCACACAAGAGTTTCACCTCTACACCTAGATCACACATCATTTCCTTCCATTCACACCATCATCTTCATCCATTCACCATCCATTCCATCTACCATCATCCCACCATCAAAACCTTCATCCAATTGAGGAAAAGAAGTAAGGAAGAGAGGAGAATTACAAGGGAAGGAAGGAGATCACCATTGGAGACATCCAAGGGAGTTTTCATCCAATTTTTGTATTGAAACCTTATAGTTCATCATGTTTTGTAAGGATCTTAATGTCTATGTTGATTTCCTTTTGAATATGGTAGGCTAATCTCCCTTGTGAGATTAGCAACATGAGAGTTGTTGGATAATTTTGGAATTGTGTATTTAAATTCATATGTTGATTGGGTTAATTGATTTTCTATCATTGATGCTTTAGATCTTGATGTTTATGATGATTTGTGTGGTTTGTTGTTTTAAACATGTGATTAGATTGAGAAGTCAATTGCATATTTAGGATAATTAATTGAATCATCTTGCCATACACATCATGTTCATTATAGATCTTAAAAAGATAGAGATATCCTTTAAGATTTAGAACCCTTTGATAGGACATCCGATTGGTTTGGTTGAGAGGTTGATTAATCGTGTGAAGGGACTCTTATTTAAGCTTTTAGTACCTTGTTGGAATTGTTTGAGTAAGAACCAATCCATTGAGCTATGTTGGGATTCTTAAACGAATCGATATTCTATTCATCTTGAGAGGGAGTCTAGGTGAACTTAGTGTTGGCCCTTAGCCTTAAGCCATGATTCATATGAATTTGATGCATGTATCCTAAGATTTCCACTTCTTAATTGTTGTTAATCTCACTTTTGCTTAATTTGGTAAATCACTTTTCATCTATCTATCTTGTTTGTTGATAATTGCTTGCTTGCATTACTTTGATTACTTCTATTTACTTATTTGAACAACCACTCTATTGATGATTCATCTCTATAAAATTACAAGAAACGTGAGATCGCTTAAGCACTAATACCTACCTCCATGTGGTTCGATAAATTGTTTTAATTGGTCATCCCTACTACAAAATGGCTAATCACAAGGCCACATAGAAACCAATGAGATTTATTAGTGTCCTCAAGTTTGCACCCCAAGGCAGAGAGTTGATCGACGAGGCCTTTGAAGATCGATCCATACTCAGTAACATTGCGAGATCCCTTTGATATAAATTGCAATTCATCCTTGAGTTGTAATTCTCGAGCCTTAGATGGCTGGTTGAAAGACGTAGTGAGAGTAGATCAAATTTCAGCAAATGTATCACATCCAATCACAACTGCCATGGCCTCTTCAGAAAGGGTGAAAAAGCTGAATGCACGAACTAGTTGATCTCGTGCATACCAGGTTGTGTAATCAGGATTGGGACTTGTAACTTCATTAGAAGTGATGGTTTTTGGTGGTGGTGGGTTCGTGACATCAACAAAGGGAAGGAATTTTTGGGTGACAAGAAGTGAATAAATTTGACCCTGCCACATCAAATAATTTGAAGATTTTAGTTTGATATGGACTAAATGTGCCATTGCCTGAGAGTTGCATTAAATACAGATGTAGGAGAAAGTAGTCATGGTTGCCACAAAGGTTGAGAGAGGATGGGATATTTAGGGTTTCTTCTCAAGAGAGGCTGATACCATATGAGAGTGATGGAAATACTCAATTGAGAAGTCAGCCGTGTCTATTCAAAATTTATAATTGAGTTACAATATGAATCAAATATCTACAATTAAGGAAAGTCAAACATACTAGAATTAAAAAGATATGTACAATATTCAATCTTTATTTTCTACTGTCCTAATAATGTAATACTGTATTTTTTCCGCTCTGAGTATTTCTTTTCGCATATAAGTACCGTAGATTAAAAAGGTGTATTTTATAAGTATATAATGCGAGATAAAATAAGAATATTATAATAATAAATGAATAAAATTATTGACTCTGATGAGTAAAAGTATGAAAAATAAATGGTATCTTACAGCATAATCCTTATTGCAAGAATGTTAATATTGTATAGGTATTAATATTTTTAAAATTGATGAATGACACAAATACAAACACAAATAGAAATTGTGAACACATGGGATATATGTAATGAATACTATCTTTTGCAAATTTTCAATTTGAACCACACAATTATTATTTCCTTTCGCAAAGAACGAAACGAAATCTTTTATTAATTACAACGTCAAGCGACGGCTAATCAACCACATGTATATAACTAATTGAACTAACACCTGCCTTTATTGACTAATTATCTCAAACTCTAGAATTAAAAGTTATTGCATGAGTTTGTCTTGTTAAAAATCGAGAGACGGGCTAGCCCAATTAGCCTTGAAAAGAAAATAGGATTAAGCAGTTTATTTCCTACTAGTTTAAAGTGGTTTTATCACATAATGATTAGCTTGCGAACTAATAGGACTGGCTTATTAGCCATCCCTAAATTTTAGAATATAATAATCATTTAAATATAATAAAAAATAATAACATTAATTGGGAGGTACCACAAGTTAAATAATTTTGAGGGGATAGAAGGTTCCTTTGAAAATTATCAGAAAAATAATAAAATAGATATGTTAGTAATGGACGGAGGATTTAAATAATTATAAATATATAAAATGCCGACAAAAACTGCCATGTTCATATTGGGAAAGACTTCATTCGGCAGACTTACAGATTTAGGTACTTTAATTTCTCAATAAGTATGTTTATCAAGGAGATATCAGATATATGATGGCCGCATCATGGCAACAGTTTTTTCAACTACTATCATAATTATGCATTGATATTGTTACCCATGATTTACGAGCAAATTGCTTGTACAAAATTAATTATACTCCATAATTGATTAGTTTTTAATATCATTCGCGTGTCGCAATGTCAGAATCAAATCCCCCATTCTTCATAAACTCCCTCCATATCTCCCTCAATATTTTTCTTAAATGTGAATTAAAGTGTACTATTTGTGCAAAGTGGAGTCGCCCATCTCATGAGTCTGCGCACATTGCCCGACACAGCATGTGGATAAGATTAATCATGGTAATTCAACCGACAGCACGTGAAGAAAGTTAAATATTTGTAGCATAATACTCCCTCCGTCCCATTTTCATCTTCATATTTACTGTACGCACGCAAATTAAGAAAAATCACTTTTTGAGTAACTTTTGGGGGTAATTTGGTATTTTTGGGTAATAAGTAAATGATAAAGTATGTTATGTGTGTTAAAAATGTGATGTCAATTTTGAAATTAAAGTATGTTAGGGGGATATTATTTATGTACTTTTTCCTTTTATGGAAATATGAAGTTGAAATTGGGACGGACCAAAACGGAAAGTGTGAAGTTGAAGTTGGGACGGAGGGAGTAATATCATTATATATTAAAGCGTACTACATATTATTCAATATAAAATAAATAGTTGTATTAGTAGCATGTATCGGCAGACAATGTGTAAGGTCCAATTTTTTAAAAAAGAAAAACCTTTAGAATGGACGTCCGAAATAACAAGATTGACCTTATCATGTAATATAGTATAATAATTCGTAATGAAAGATTCTAACACCAAATTAATATAACAGGAGATTTGCTCTCCTATATATACTACTAATTTTCTTCAGCTCTCTTATTATATTTTAGTGTTACATTTCATGTTATGTACTCTTAAATAATGATATGTAAAAGAGAAATAAAATTTAGGATTAAATTGTAAAATACCCTATTAATTTTAGCAAAAATCTTATATAATCTATTGAGATGAAACACAAGTATAAAATAGGTTATCCCATTTGTAATCCCGGTGCGCCCTAGCACGTATAGAGTTCTTCTTTGATCTTTTTACTTCATTTACTCATAAATTACTCCATTTGTCTTGGGATTACTACAATAGTTGCCTAATTTCAGAAAATTGTTTTTTTAACTAGTTTTATTGAAGTTTGAGGGGTGCATGTTTTTTTACGAGATAAATTAAGTATAATATGTTGGTGGGAGTTATATTTTAAAATTAAAATGTATTTTGAGGTTATTGAACAATGAGATATTTCATTTTATGGATGATGCAGGTTATTGTGGAACGCAAATAGATCGCTTATTCCATTCTCATGTTTCATTTCTTATTCCACCTATTAGATTATTGCCATTTATTATAATTAATGTTCAAATTATCGCCATATTTGCAATCCATATATTAAATACTTGTCACCTGTCTTGAGCAATAGCTAAATTATTTCCATATATTTTAGGATTTACATTAAATTAGGATAGTATTTTAATAAAATAAATTATGAAATACTAAGAGAAACACCATTTTGGAATAGGGAATTTGAACCGCGAAGTTGGATATTAGTAAATCAGAGCTTATAAGCTAGAAGAGTGAATTATGCGCAATCATTCTCAATTAAAAAGGAGCCAGTTGAAGGTGACTAAATACTGATGATAAGATAAATAAAATCTACTTGTTCCTTACAAGACTAGTTGAATTGTAACCCAGTCCCTATAAATAGAACAAAATGTATGGACACAAAACAATTCATAATACATATACATACATCTATCCTAAAATTATGAAATACACAAGCATATCTTCCCTTTCATTCACTGTTGTCATAATCTTCTCATTCTCATGGCCAGCTTCTGCTGCAAGTAGTGATGGTTTTCTGAAGTGCCTTTCTCAAGAATTCCCAAACTACCCCTCCATTTCCAGCCTTGTATACACCCCAACCAACACCTCTTACTCTTCCCTCCTACAATCCTACGTCTTGAATTGGAGAATCTCCCTACGAAGAACCCTAAAACCACAAGTTATTATAACCCCACAACTCGAGTCCCAAATCCCGCCCATTGTGCACTGCTCCAAGAACACCAACTTGGAAATTAGAACTCGAAGTGGCGGCCATGACTACGAGGGGTTATCTTACACATCACAAGTCGAATTTGTGATCGTAGATTTGATCAAACTGAGTGACGTAACAGTTGATGTTGAGAACAAAACAGCATGGGTTGGACCTGGTGCTACCCTCGGTATATTATACTACAGGATCGCCGAGAAAAGCCCGACTCTGGGTTTTCCTGCTGGAATTTACCCCCTTGTTGGTGTGGGTGGCCACATTAGTGGAGGAGGCTACGGCCCCTTGATGAGAAAATACGGCCTGGCTGCTGATAATGTGATCGATGCAAGAATAGTGGATGTCCATGGCAGAATTCTCGACAGAAAATCAATGGGGGAAGATCTGTTCTGGGCCATCAGGGGCGGCGGAGCTGCTAGCTTTGGCGTCGTTGTGGCCTGGAAGTTGCAGTTGGTTGTTGTGCCGGAAACTGTGACTGTTTTCAATGTCCAAAGGACATTGGAACAGAATGCAACACAAATTGTTAACCGCTGGCAATACATGGCTCCTAAAACTGACAGGGATTTGTTCATTGCAATCGAGGCAAGAACAGAACCAATAAAAGATAACCTGACAATTAGTGCATCTCTGTTTTCTCTGTTTCTTGGCAGGGTAGACAGATTGCTTCCATTGATGGAAAAAGAGCTCCCTGAGTTGAGATTGACAAGAGAAGAGTGCAGAGAAATGAGCTGGATCCAATCCGTTGCATTTATTGCCAATGCTACTGAATACCCCATAGATTCACATTCACCCGAAATGTTGCTGAACAGAACACAAACTTCACAATATTTTTTCAAATCAAAAATGGACTATGTTCAGACACCCCTTCCCCAGTACGTATTCGAACGACTCTGGACATTCTATTATAACTCAGGCATGCCGTCGGCTCGGTTCTACGTCGTCCCATACGGCGGAAGAATGGATGAAATATCAGAATACGCCATTCCATTTCCTCACAGGGCTGGCACCTCCTACATGCTCGCCAATTTCGCATTTTGGGAAAAAGAGCAGAATCAGAAGTCGAAGAGGTTCATAAAGTGGGTGCACAGGGTTTACAATTACTTGACTCCTTACGTCTCCACATCCCCGAGGGGTGCTTACTTCAACTACAGAGATCTCGACATGGGAGCAAATAGCATCGTCGGGAAGACGAGCTACGAGCAAGCAAGCAAGTGGGGGAAGAGATATTTCAAGAACAATTTCGATCGACTTGTTCAAGTCAAATCCAGAGTTGATCCTTGGAATTTCTTCAGGCAAGAACAGACCATTCCATCAGTATTAATCTCGCTGGAAGCAAATAATTATACTGTGTTCTCTGGGAATACAATATAATCTACCAAGCTGAGTATCTGTTATAAAAAGAAAAACCTACGCTAATAATTATTTTGTTAGATTCGGCTAAAGTAACATTAATGTTTGTATGACCATTCCAAATGTACTGGTAAATTCATGGATTCTCAAGTGATGTTTGATTTATGACAAAGGAATAAGAGGTTTAGATTATATAAAGTACTCCACCGAAAAAATAGTACTCCCTCCGTCCCATCACAAGGTTGGCGAAATTTTTTTGCACGTAGATTAAAGGATATAATATTTAATATATAATATAGATAAAGAGAGAAAAATAATATTTTAATGTATAGTGGGTAGATGTATTAGTGTGGTGTGTGAATCCCATAGGATATATTAATTGTTTTGTGTAAGTCCCATTTACTAAAAAGGAAAATATACCTCTTGTGTTGGAATGGACGAAAATGGTAAAACACACTCCTTCTGTTGGAAGGAGGGAGTATGTGATTAAATGTCTTGGCCATTGATTAGAATAGAATTCAATTATATAAACTATCATTTTTAGTTGAATCATTTCATCATATATGTCATATGCATTAGTATAGGAAAATGTAGGGGTACCCTCTTATACTTAGAACCTACCCCCTCCGTCCCATCCTAATAGTTACATATTTCCATTTTGGGTGACCCATACTAATGGTTACATTTCACTTTTTAGCATATGGGACCCATATAAATTAATTACTTTTCTCTCTATGGACCCACACATCCCACTAATACACCTACCCACTTTACATTAAATTATTATTTCTCTCACCTCAATACACATTAAAATATTATATTCATTAATCTCCGTGCAAAAAGCAAACGTAATCATAAGGACGGGACGGAGGGAGTATAGAATAAATTATTGGCTTAATCGAGAGATTGATTGATTAAGTGAGGGGATCCAAACTATTAAAGGACTCATAGAACTTAAAAAAAAGAATATTTTCTTTGACCAAGTCCACGATATATTAGAATTGATTGCATAATTTCTTAATTTTTCGTGTAGCGATTGTCGTTAATCTCAATATTAATTGCATCATTTGAAATCCATTCATACTTACATAAATCATATTTTTAATTTGTTGCATTATTTTAATTGTTTTGTTTGCATGCTTATCTATCTCATTCTTCCATCATCCTTATAAATCACAATAAACAAGAGTTTGCTTAAATACTAAATTCTTTGATTTCTCGTGGATCAATATTTAATTTAGATGTTTGTGAGCTACATGTTGCAGTAGTACAGTAGCTCTTTGTGCACGTAAGAATACATCAAATTTTTGAACTAAATTTATTTTAATAGGATAGCATTTTTTTTCCAATCTTGAATAACACTTCCTCAGTCACAACTCAGCCTTCGCATTTGCTATTTCATGAATTTTTTTTAAATTTTTTTTATTTATTTTATTAAAATTTTTAAGACAATTAATATCTTGAGTATTAAATGAAGTGTAAATAAAGTGAAAAGGATCCACGTTGCCCTCTTTTAAATTCAATCTAACCGCTAATTAATTTAAAGAAGAGAAGATTTGAAGCACCCAATCTAATTGTACCCACAAATCCATGACCACTCTAGTTGGCCCACTAACTATAATGACTGAATGCCCAATTAGAAAAGTAGGCCACACAGAGATTATTTGATTGAATTCATCCACCCGAGAATTTACTTAGGGCACCCGATCACTTAAAAAAATTATTATGAAATTACAAAAATAACCCCACACACAAATCTAAACTCTCAGCACCAAAATTATTTTTTGCTTTCCCCACCCAACAACTTAATCCAACAGAAGCTAAGTGATTTACCGTGAAGAAGGAAGGTTTTTTATCAACGATGTGAAATACAGGAACCCATTATGGATTATAATTACCATTGAGATGCAAATTGCAGACATTTTACATGATAATAGAGGAGTTCAAGAAAAATGGTTATGGAGATAGATAGTATTTCAGAGCCAGTGTTATGGTATTCAAGAACTCGCCCACCAATTCCGACCACCACACAAATATGGTTAACCTGCCCATACCGATACTGTGTGCAATCCCATAGAGACTACTTTAAGAATCTATCAACTCTCTTTCCGAAATAAGAGTGCAACTATAATGAATTTTGAATCAGTTATTGAAGTTAATATTTCTGGAAATAATTCCCCAACTAATTGTTCTTAATTGATTTTTTCTTTTATGGAGCAGTGTATTATTGTAGATGAATTTATGGGAATAGTACCACAAATGAATTGTTCTTGATTTATTCGTCTTCATGGAGCATATTCACCGTTAACAATGGAGTATGTTGGATTCACAATGTTGGGTGGACAAAGAAAAATAGTTTTATGTTTGAATTTAGGAAGGGGATCTATAATTTGGGTGTAGGGTTATTTTTGTAAAATTTTAAAATAATTTTATACTCTAATTAATCTTTCGGGTGCCAATAGCGCCGCTTCATATAAAAAGATAAAGCGCTCAGCCCAGCCCATTTCATGAGTTTCCAGCCGCTTTGTCCAACATCAATATTCCATTAAACATGAAATTGACAGGTTGCAATTAATTTTAGTCAATAGTCAAAGTTGAGGCCCACCAAACACTGAAGCCCATTCTTCAATTTATATTGAATTAATTGCGAAAAAATATCTACCCTTACTTTATCTGGACGTAGTCACAACTTTTCAGTTTTAATAAAAAAATAAAAAGTGAAGTTAGTTGTGAATTGCATCCATTGAGAACTGCCTTTTGATGTGGCGCTGACGTTGTTCATCTTTGCCATATCAGCTTTCATATTACTCCCTCCGTTCCAACTTTAACTTCACACTTTCCGTTTTGGTCCGTCCCAAATTCAACTTCACACTTCCATAAAAGGAAAAAGCAACAAACTAATATCCCTCTAACATGCTTTAATTTCAAATTTGCCATCACATTTTTAACACACATAACATACTTTATCATTTATTTATTATCCAAAAATACCATACTACCCTCAAAAGTAAGTCAAAAAGTGACTTTTCTTAAACTCCGTATCTACAGTAAACGTGAACTTGAATTTGGGACGGAGGGAGTATTTTTTATTAATTGCATGAAAGCTTCGAGCTTTATTTATAAAGTTGCGATTTATTTCAATTTTTGAAATTTTAGCAAAAAGAGCATGAAATTATATTTTTTGAAAAATTGCATCCATCTTAAAAAATTAAATAATTTTATATTTAAATTAAATATTCAAAAATTAATATATAAAATAATAAAATTATAATACTACAACATTATAATAACAAGCCCCTTTGCGTTTCTGTATATATATTTTCTATTACTTCATTACATGTTATGACTTTTTCAAATAATTGAAAATCAATTTGATTAGATGTAATCATTTTCAATACTTTTGAATTTGATAGTTTATTTTATAATATAATTAGAGTCAACTATATTTTTTTTATATGCTAAAGAATGCTAAGTGGGTAGAAATATGAAATTGAACCAATTACTCGTTCCGACTATCAAGAGAATTTTAAGGTATGTCAAGGGTACCTTAAGTTTCGATTTATCTTTCACAAAGCAACTTAGTAATACTATTATGGGCTACTCTGATATGGATTAGTCTCGTTGTATTGAGACACATCGTTCTATATATGACTACTCAGTTTTCTTGGACAAAATTTTAATATTTTGGAGTGCCAAAAAGCAGCCCACGATTTCTCATAATTCAAGTTGTGAATCTGATATCGGGCCATGGCTAATGCAGCTCAGGAAATTATTTGAGAGACTCATTTACTTCGAGAGTTGCGTGCTCTTCTTCCAAATTGTCTAGTGCTTATTTGTAATAACAAAAGTGCCTTTTTTCTTAGTCAAAATCCAGTTGCTCATAACGACCCAAACATATTGAGATTGATTGTCATTTAATTCGTGGGCTGGTTACATCTAGTCAAATCTCAACCAAATTTGTTCCTTCTAATCTTAATTGGCAGATATTTTCACAAAGAGTCTTCCCAGACCCAATTTTGAAGCTTTACGTTCCAAGCTTTGCGTTGGGCCTCATCCCACGTGCACCTTGAAGGGGGACATGAAGGATAATATGAATTGACTTGGTCAAATATTATCTGAACATTTTGGACACTTATTTTGTTGATCTTGTTGTACATTATTGTATGTTGTACATCTTATTTTATTCTTGGTACATAATACACTTATATAATGAGAACTTCTCAATCACCAAAGTTTATCGGTGACCATATCTCTTCCTCATACAGTCATATAATGAATAATCAAATTTGAAATATTTCTCTATGCAAAATTTATTAATGAATAAATGCAAAATAGAATATTTCAATTTGATTTTATAGATAATCATAATAATATAATAGTTAATAGAGCTTTAAACGTCAATTGCAAATGGAATGGAAGGATGATGGATTCTCAATATATAAAATTACAAGCATAATGTTTTCGATTTTTTAATTTCTCAATTCCAGTGCTACATAA
Source organism: Pogostemon cablin (assembly GCA_023678885.1). Classification (NCBI taxonomy): domain Eukaryota; kingdom Viridiplantae; phylum Streptophyta; class Magnoliopsida; order Lamiales; family Lamiaceae; genus Pogostemon; species Pogostemon cablin. The sequence goes on along the minus strand of CM042961.1, from coordinate 14,336,858 downwards.
TTGTCAAAGAGATATATTGACCCCAATGGCCCCAACCCATCATGTCTACAATATTTTCTACAGCTACTATATATAATTATTGATATCATTAATATGATCATTATTTTTATTCACATGTCACAACGTCAAAATCACCACACCAATTAATTAAGTCGTGTTTTGCGTGCACATTGCTTGTAGAAAATTTGTATACTTCGCATCTTGGATAACTTTATTTGTTTGATTAGTTTACGTTTGGATAACTTCATTTAATAAGTAGAAGATATATTTATAGGGTGTCGGTGATTTTAAAATCATACAAAAGAACAGTAACCAATTTAACAATAGAAATAAAATATCTTCTACTTAAAACATATTAAAAGAACAATAGATATTACATAGTTACTGAAATTGTGAGTTGATACATGAAAAGTTTAAATACTTAAATACACTAAAAAAAGCAAACTCGCATAAAATGATAAAAGGATGAATGAGAATGAAAAAAAAAATTTCAAAATGCAAAGGATCCTGTTAGTACTTTCAGTCCCATAATTTTTGCCAAATTCGATTTTTGTCCAAAATTATTTAAAATTTTCGATTTAGCCCTGTAGCTATCTCAAAATTTTAGATTTCGTCACAAAACTAATTTTCGTCGCAAATCGTCCTATAACTCCTGAAATTTTTTCAAAACCATCCCAAATTTCTAAAAGCTTCCAAAATTTTAGGGACCTTTTCTGATTGAAATCGTCCCATAACATCGGAAAATTTCTAAAACCATCCCAAAAATAACAATTTCTGATTGAAATCAAAAAATTATGGGACCTTCTATTTGGTGACGAAAATCGAAATCTTCAATACTTTTGGGACGTTTAATGAATTTAACCAAAAGATTTATAGTCGATAATCCATGAATAAAAAGATGGAAATAAATCATACTCTCTCTGTCTCATTCAAAGAGGGTCTTTTTTTCATTTTGATCGTCCCACCCAAAGGGTCCTCTTTCTTTTTTTACACACATGAGACCCTCACATCCCCTCTAATACAATTAAAATATGGGGGCCACACTCTCACTAATACAACTACCCAATACATATTAAATAATAATACTCCTTAATCTACGTGTAAAAAAGCAAAAGTCCCTCTTACACTGAGAGGAGAAGGGAGTAAATCATGAGATTATATTTAATACAATCAATTGTGCACAATATTGTCAAATGCATGCTTAATAGATTCACACATCCGGACCTATCTATTAATCTGTTTGTACCAATGTTTCGTGCTTTTATATAAATCATATTCCCTCCTTTACATCACATTTTAAAGAAACCAGAAAACAGGAAGAAGAAAGGGATTTATTTATCATAGAAAAGGAAGAAAGAAGAAGTTGAGAAAAAATGACTTTATTATCAGTTGGATTATAGAAGTATTAGAGAGTTTAAAGAAAAGTGTATCCAATCCAAAGATGGCACCTGTCTTTTCTTCAAACTACCCAACACAGATTTAAAGAGAATATGGATTGAGTATTTGGGAGTAATTTTTTATATTCTTTATTATTCTCTTATGGCACACTATAATCCATATATATGCGCATTATTTCTATTGAATTTGTAACAAATATAATTTAAATCTGTAGATAACTGTTCAACAACTAGGAAATGAGAACTAAAATGACATTTATAATTAAACTAAGTGAGAACTAAAATGACATTTATAATTAAACTAAGTAACAATATCAAAGAAGAAACCTATATGCTGGTAGGGGTACCAATCTAGAATATTATAAAGTCAGACCTTAGCTAAATCGTGAATTATGCTTATTCGCAATAATTCTAAATTAAAAAAAGAAGGCAGTTGAATATGGCTTATAATCAGATAATTATATCTACTTAGATTTTTTTAGATTCTTTAGAAGACTTTGAACAGTTATTCAATCCCTATAAATAGAAAGAAAATATGTGAACACCAAACACATTAAATTAAAACACATTCTACAAGCATGTCTGCATTTACAATATTCTTTATTGTTGTAACCTTTTCATGTTCATGGTCAGCTTCTGCTAATAGACACCAAGGTTTTCTGAACTGCCTTTCTAATGAATTTCACAACTCCTCCTCCATTTCTAGCCTTGTCTACACCCCAGCCAACCCCTCTTACTCTTCCGTCCTGCGGTTCTCCGTTTGGAATCAGCGAATCATTACACAATCCGACCCTCGTCCACAAGTTATTATAACCCCAGAACACGAGTCCCAAATCCCGCCTATCGTACTTTGCGCCAAGGATAACAACCTGGAAATCAGAACTCGAAGTGGTGGGCATGACTTCGAGGGGCTATCTTTCGCGTCAGAAAATCCATTTGTGATCATTGATCTGATCAAGCTGAGCGATGTAACAGTTGATGTTGAGAATAAAATGGCATGGGTTGGAGGTGGTGCAACCCTCGGTATTGTATATTACAGGATCGCGGAGAAAAGCCCGACTCTGGGTTTTCCTGCTGGAATTTGCCCTCTTGTTGGTGTAGGTGGCCACATTAGTGGTGGTGGCTACGGTACCTTGATGAGAAAATACGGCCTGGCTGCTGACAATGTGATCGACGCAAGAATAGTGGATGTCAATGGCAGAATTCTCGACAGAAGATCAATGGGGGAAGATCTATTCTGGGCCATCAGAGGCGGTGGAGCTGCCAGCTTCGGCGTCATTGTTGCCTGGAAGTTGCAATTGGTTGATGTTCCGGCAACAGTTACTGTTTTCAAAGCTCAAAGGACATTGGAACAGAATGCAACTCAAATCATTAACCGCTGGCAATACATGGCTCCTAAAACAGACAAAGATTTGTACATAGGAATCCTGACAGGACTAATACCTGGAAATTCGTCCAAAAATAACCTCACAATTAGTTCAACTCTTTTTTCACTCTTTCTTGGCAGGGTGGACAGATTACTTCCACTGATGCAACAAGAGTTTCCTGAGCTGAGATTGAGAAGAGAAGAGTGCAGAGAAATGAGCTGGATCGAATCTGTCGTATTTATCGCCCGCAGTGTAGGATTCCCCTTAGACACACCAGCAATGTTGCTGAACAGAACTCAATACTCACTAGTATTCTTCAAAGGAAAAACAGATTATGTTCAGACACCCTTTCCCAAGTACGTGTTCCAACAACTCTGGAGACTATATTACAATTCAGGAACGGAAGCAGCTCAGTTGTACGTCGTCCCATATGGCGGAAGAATGGATGAGATATCAGAATCAGCCACTCCATTCCCTCACAGGGCTGGTACCTCCTATATGCTTGCTGTTTTTGCATATTGGCGAAAAGACCAGAATCAGAATTCGAAGAGGTACATTGATTGGGCTAGAGGGGTGCATAACTATTTGACTCCTTACGTCTCGAAAGCCCCAAGGGAAGGTTACCTCAACTACAGAGATCTCGACTACGGAGTGAATAACATCAGAGGGAAGACGAGCTACGAACAAGCGAGCAAATGGGGGAAGAGGTATTTCAAAAACAATTTCGATCGACTTGTTGGGGTCAAAACCAGAGTTGATCCTCAGGATTTCTTCAAGCAGGAACAAACCATTCCACCAAAATACTCGCAGTAGGAAAATTGATTATAATATATTCTCTAGGAATACAAAATACTAGCAAAAACATTCCCTCTTGAAATACTAAGATTAAATCATCACTAACAATAATAATCACATCCTTATGACATCGTTTTACCCTTTAACAAATAATGCACATGTGTATCTCTTCATATGATCATTAGAACCAGATTGCACAAATAATGCACATGTGTATCTCTTCATATGATCATTAGAATCAGATTGCAGCATTTAACATAATATCAGATAATCTGAATAAACTAAAAGATTTAGTCTGAAAAAATACAACCAAGGATCAAGAAAAAGACACAATCTTTAAAAACATATAAATAAAAACCATTGGGGTGATTTCTCAAATCCAAAGGAAATTCCTATGGGGAAAGGAAATTCCTATGGGGGGTTGTGATACCAATTTCAAAATTCCTTGGGTAAAATGGGAAGACATCTGTTTGGAGAAGAACAATGGGGGGTTGGGAGTGAAAGATTTGGGGAGTTTCAACATAGCCTTACTTAAAAAATGGGTGTGGAGATTTTTGAATGAACCGGAGAGACTATGGGTGAGGGTCATCAAAGCTAGATATGGGAGTTTTGTGAGAAACAGAGGGAGAGCGAGACCAACGTTGGGGTTGATGGAGTCAAATGGGTGTAACTGGGGATCGGTATCGGGATGGTGGAAAGAGATTAGTAACTTATATTGGGGGAATAGTGATGAGTTAGGTATTGGGGGAATAGTGATGAGTTAGGTATGGTGAAAGAAGTGAAAATATGTGTAACAACAAAATTATTTATTTATGATGAAATAAATACAAATTGAGTACAAGGATAATTTCATATGGATTTAATTCATAAAATATGTAAACAGGTTACAATCTCAATCAATCATCTGATTCTTCTCTCGAACCAATTTAGCTTGACTTGACTTGTTGACTTAACTTTGACTGGAGTGTGTGTTGACTGCGCTGAATGTGTTGACAACGTGTGTGTTGAGCTGGATCTTCGGATGAAACTTGTTCGAGCTCGGATGTGTAGTCTTGACATTGATCCGGAGGCATCGAGCCTTTGTTCGGATTGAACGTTGACTTGAAGACTTCTTATGAATAACGTCGTTCAATTTGGTAGAACACCGTTGACTTCACAAAGACAGTTGGATGAGTCTGACTGGAAGAAACGTCGAATCTGAGGGGCTTAGCACCTTGATCTCAGGTCGAGTGTTGTTTCTGACCAATGCTGGATCGGGATTGTTGTCTTGAAGAACGCCAGATCGGAGGGGCTTGGCACCTTGATCTCTGATCGGAGGCAACTGGCTGGAAGAACGCCGGATCGGAGGGGCTTGACACCTTGATCTCTGATCGCAGGCGGTTGACTGGAAGAACGCCGGATCAGAGGGACTTGACATCTTAATCTCTGATCGAAGGCGATTGGCTGAAAAAACGCCGGATGAACTTAGTCTCAATTTTGGTATAAATTGATAAGAGTAAGCGTACTCTATCGTTGTGTGCAAACGTGGTGACCAAGTGCAAAATTTATAATATCGAACCCAAGGGAGAAAGTGATATATCTGTATTCGAAAGATGTTTCACTCTAAAAGGACTAATCAATAAAGGGGGGTTTAATTGCACTACAAACTGCCTAAGAAAGCAATTAAAGATAGAAAATGTACATATGAGATGGATGATGGGTGATGGTGAGCAATCTAAGTAGTATGCAAGGCTTAACCACAATCAAGATCTAGACATCACCTAAACATGCAAGTTTCTAATGGCAAACATCATTGAAAATGGAATATAAGCAATCATATATGTTCCCCTAATCCCTATGACTAAGGTAATTAGGTTCTCAACTCATTACAAGTTTTAAGCACAAAAAATTGTCCATTACTCACAATTCCCTCATGAGTACTATGATTATAAGATTGGCTCTTCTCACTTAATTAATAACCTACTTAGATCCATTAACTTAGTGTCCCAATATGAGTGTTCTAAGTATACACAGATGCTACCACATACTTCACATACTAACATACAAAATTCATATTATAACATGATTCAATCAAATCCCTAAGCACAATATTGGAATGACCATCCTAATATCATAAATGGAGAGTTTAACCACACACATCATAATAAAAATAAAGTAAATCATAAATCATGGAGGAAATTCCAAAATCAATTCAATTAAACCATTAAAAATTCTACATATTTGGAATATTCTCAATCCATCATGGGGCTAGCCTTACATGATAACTAGCTACTACAATTCATTACAAAATCAATATAATCCATGGCTTACTCCATTTGAGCTAAATAATGAAGAAAATAACAAATCAAAGATTGATTGACTTCCCTTTTGAAATTGTCCTTATCTTCCTTCAACATGCTCCAATTTTCACTCTGTGATGTTCTTCCCTTCCTTAGATTGATGGAATGGTAGGTGGATTTGAGGAAATCAAGGGTAATGGATGGATGGATTGAAGGATAGAGGGATGAGATGGAGATGGATAAAGATTGAGGTGTAAAATGGCTAGAGTGGTGTGTGGTGTGTGTGGGCAGCCAAAACCCTCGAAAACCTACTGCAAATGGTGTAATTGGGGGTATTTATACCCCATTGGAAAATCTGAAAATCGCACTTGAATTTCTGCAGAATTACATAAAAACACGGTCTTGTTTTTGTGTATTTGCCCGTGTTTTCCTGCATCAGCACTTTTTTCAGCTCGAAACGCGATTTTTCACCGAAGTGCAAGAAAACACGGTCGTGTTTTCTTTTTCTGTCCGTATTTTTATGCAATTTCTCAGCTCTCTGGACGTTTGGTCACCTGCATAAAAACACGGGCACTACATAAAACACAGTCGTGTTTTTATGCATTTTGGCCAACTTTTTATTTTCTTCAACTTTCTCCATTCTTCATGCTTTTCTTCATCATTTATCTTCATAATCACCTATTCAAAGATATGAAAATGCATTATCACCATAAATCCTCAATTTCCCATAATACGATATAAAAAGATACAAAAATACGGAATAAAAGAATAAAAACATACACAAACATGACACAAAATCTAGGTGAAAATAGCGACAATCAACCCCCAAACTTAAAGTGTTGCTCGTCCAAAGCAACGAAAATGATAAAACAAGTGGAGAAATTTTCACCTAGAAAAAGACCTAACAAACATAAGCAATAACATATCATAAGCAATAAGGACTACAAATCATATCAAGTCACCCTACAACATTAAACTCATAACATGAAAAATTAACAAGTTCAATTCGAAGAGATTAAATAGTAATATAGTCCCTTACGATCCAAGCCTCACATCGGATATCAAATGCTCTCAACACACTATCAAGATAAGGTAAATCAACACTCATCAACTGATTGGCCCGATGCGCCATAGGCTTACTCGTGGATTACATTCACAAACCGCCATAACTTCAATTAATGATCAAATAGGACTTTACTTTTGGATGTAATGATAGTCTTTTTGGTAAAGGTAGGGAGAATTTAGATAAGAGTGACTCATCGAGTGTAAGTAATCGAAGAGATGATCAACTTCTTCAACTTCTTCACGTTTCTATCTTCCTTTCTTTTCTTTTCTAAACACAAGCACTTATCATTATCATTCCTTGGATTTAGTGAGCTTCTTTTGATTTCATGCTTTCTTCCTTTTGATTTTTTTGATTGCATGAGCATATTTTTGTTGATTTTGCTTCTTTTTCTTGCTTTGAAGTAGCACATATATTTTCTTGAGCTCTTTTCATCCTTTTGTTGCTTGTTTACTATTTTTCTCTTTCTCTTGCACAATTCTCACATCAAACCATGTAGACCATCATCTCCTTAATCACCCACACAAAAGGTATATATATAAGGCTTAAGTGGGTAATCATGGCTTGTAATGTGCTTAGTTCACAAGAAATAGGTTTAAAGGCCCGAAGTGGCTAACTAGGGATGATGTATAAGGTAAGAAAATATATGGAAATGACTTTAAAGTACAAGGATGGCCTAAAATCATCTCACTAACCTCCACCAATCGGGCTCATTCCCGTAGTCCACTTGCAAGTTCTAGCTTACTAAGGCTCAATCGATCCACTTATGAAGAAATAACCATGGATGCACGGTTGAGGCTCAAATACTCACAAGCTTTTGCTCGAATCTTTTGGAACTTATTACACCTCAATTCATCTTAAAATTGATCAAGTTAAATAGAACATGTCACAATTTTAACTAGTAGAGATCCTTAATATAATTCGCCATCACTTATCACAAACAACACATCATCACTCATATTCAAGAAAACGACTTACAACACAAGAAAATAAGAACATCACAAAAACACAAAAATACAAAAACACAAGACATAAGACATAAGACACAAAAAAACTATGTGCGCCGCTATAAATGTTCATAATATAAGAACCACGAGAGCATAATAAAATCGACCCCCCAAACTTAATTCTTAGTTAAGGCTAGAATTAAGTTGGAGCCAAAGAATAGGTACTCCCTTTAAAGCATCCCTCGTAGCTCTTCTCATAATCTAATACGCTCCAAAACTACACCAAATTCAACATAATTCCTACACAAAACACAAAGATCAAACCAAAACACTAAAAATCAAATCCACCATCCTTATTGAAAGCAATAAATAAAGTAATAAAGATAATGATGGGTTGCCTCCCATCTAGAGCTAAATTTAACGTTTTCAAGCCGGACGGATTATGGAGAACTCATCGGAATGGCCAAGGATAACGTTCGTTCTTGCCATCAAATTTTAATCTTTGTGCTTCTTCCTCTATTAGGCATTTATGGCAAGTAACGACCTCCATAGTATCTTTCGAGATTGGCTTTAAATATTCTACTCTTTTGAGCTTACATTCCATCAATCTTTCCATTCTTGAGCACCACTTATTCCTCCTCTCCACATAGAGTTCTAGCATGTCTTCAAGTTCCCTTTTGTCCTTAAGAATATGAGAAGAATCAATAGGTAAGACAAAGTCTATAAAAACAATATTATGAAATTCAAAGCAACTTAAAGAGTTTAAAGGTTTAGATATGCTCATTTAACTCTTCAAGTCATCATCACTTGCTTCTAGACTTTGTTCCCCTTCATTAACATCATTTGCCTCAATAGGCTCTTCAAGCACCTCTTTTGATTCTTCTTCCCCCAAATTTTCTTCAACCTTATTTTCCTTATCCTCAATAAGCTCAACATCTCTTGAGTCTTCATCATCCCCCGAACACTCTTCTACTTCTAATTCTTCTTCAATATCTTCATTGAAAATTTTTATTTCGTGAAGAGTGTTCCGTTCACTTATCATTTGACTCATTTGACGTTCTAGGGCCTCAAATCTCCTCTCATTTTCCTCATCTTCTCTCTTTCTTTCAACTCTTCTTTCTTCAATCATCTCATTGAGCATATCCATGAGTTGCCCAATTCGATCTTCTACGGGTGGCTTTATCTCTTCATTCGGTGGTTGCCATCTTTGTTCTTGGAGATAATTTCCATGATCATTAATTTGGAAATTACTCCCTTGCATGTAAAATATGTCCTCCACTTGAGGACTTGACATCATCCACTCTTGTTGCACCGTAGTATAAGAAGTTGGCATACTTTGAAGATATTGATCCCCATAACTAGGAAGACTTGGTTGAACACTTTGCCTTTCATTGCTCCCATGAGCATATCTTCTATACAACTCTATTAAGGCACTATTCTCGGATAGAGGAGTAAACGTTGGAACTTGGTTGTAAGAACTTTGTATGGAATAAGTGTTTCCTTGGTACGGTTGGAATGTATTCACATTGTAGGCTCCATGCCATCCCCCATATATTCCATTATCGTAGCATTAATCCATTTTTATTCTTCTTCTCAAGATCTACTACAATTCTTCTCCACTTACTATTTTTGGTTTTGCTCATTCTCTCCTTCTTTCAAGGTTGAAGTACCTATCAAGAAAAACAAGTGAGAACAAAAATTTTCCAAAGCAAATATATATGCAAAAACAAAAAAAAATCCTAAGTAGAGCTAACAAATTCAAACACATTACACCGAAGCCTTTCTCCCCGAAAACGGTGCCATGAACTTAGTCTAATTTTGGTATAAATTGATAAGAGTAAGCATACTCTATCGTTGTGTGTAGACATGGTGACCAAGTGCAAAATTTATAATATCGAACCCAAGGGAGAAAATGATGTATCCGTATTCGAAAGATGTTTCACTCTAGAAGGACTAATCAATAAAGGGGGGATTTAATTACACTATAGACTGTCTAAGAAAGCAATTAAAGATAAAAAATGTACACATGAGATGGATGATGGGTGATGGTGAGCAATCTAAGTAGTATGCAAGGCTTAACCACAATCAAGATCTAGACATCACCTAAACATGCAAGTTTCTAATGGCAAACATCATTGAAAATGGAATAGAAACAATCATATATGTTCCCCTAATCCCTATGGCCAAGGTAATTAGGTTCTCAACTCATTACAAGTTTTAAGCACAAAAGATTGTCCCTTACTCACAATTCCCTCATGGGTACTATGATTATAAGACTGGTTCTTCTCACTTAATTAATAACCTACTTAGATCCATTAACTAAATGTCCCAATATGAGTGTTCTAAGTATACACAGATGCTACCACATACTTCACATACTAACATACAAAATCCATATTATAACATGATTCAATCAAATCCCTAAGCACAATATTGGAATGACCATCCTAATATCACAAATGGAGAGTTTAACCACACACATCATAATAAAAATAAAGTAAATCATAAATCATGGAGGAAATTTCAAAATCAATTCAATTAAACCATTAAAAATCCTACATATCTAGAATAGTCTCAATCCATCTTGGGGTTAGCCTTACATGATGACTAGCCACTACAATTCATTAAAAAATCAATATAATTCATGGCTTGCTCTATTTGAGCTAAATAATGAAGAAAAAAACAAATCAAAGGTTGATTGGCTTTCCTTTTGAAGTTGGCCTTATCTTCCTTTAACATGCTCCAATCTTCACTCCGTGATGTTCTTCCCTTCCTTAGATTGATGGAATCGTGGGTGGATTTGAGGAAATCAAGGGGAATGGATGGATAGATTGAAGGATAGAGGGATGAGATGGAGATGGAGATGGAGATGGATGAAGATTGAGGTGTAAAATGGCTAGAGTGGTGTGTGGTGTGTGTGGGCAACCAAAACCCTCGAAAACCTACTGCAAATGGTGTAATTGGGGGTATTTATATCCCCTTGGAAAATCTAGAAATCGCACTTGAATTTCTACAGAATTACATAAAAACACGGTTGTATTTTTATGTATTTGCCCGTGTTTTCCTGCATTGACACTTTTTTTAGCCCGAAACGCGATTTTTCACCAAAGTACAAGAAAACACAGTCGTGTTTTTTTTTTCTGTCCGTGTTTTTATGCAATTTCTCAGTTCTCTGGATGTTTGGTCACCTGCATAAAAACACGGGCACTACATAAAACAAGGTCGTGTTTTTATGCATTTTGGCCAACTTTTTATTTCTTCAACTTTCTCCATTCTTCATGCATTTCTTCACCATTTATCTTCATAATCACCTATTCAAAGACATAAAATTGCATTATCACCATAAATCCTCAATTTCTCATAATACGATATAAAAAGATACAAAAATACGGAATAAAAGAATGAAAACACACACAAATACGACACAAAATCTAGGTAAAAATAGCAACGATCACCGGATCAGAGGGGCTTGACACCTTGATCTCGGATCGTAGGTCGTTCTTGGCTTGAAGATGCTTGAAGATCTCAAGGGAGCACTGCTCGTATTCTTCATCTCTTCAGAAGCGTCTGCGTCTTCAGATGTTTTAGTGTGTCTGGGGATGAATGGAGGAGGGCTCCTTATATAGGTGAAGAATGAGAATGCCCCATAAATAACTCGCAATCTGATTGGTCAATGACAGATTTGTGTTTCTACGGGCTTGGGCCTTTCCATATATAACACAGTTTGATTGGTCATTGCTTAATTTGACCTGATTCTGGAACTTTCCAGGCTTTATTTGACTTGGGAGTCAAGTTTTACTTAATTTAAATCCCTTTTAATTTGTTGGGTTTTAAATTAATTATCAATTACTCCCTCCGTCCCATCTTTATTGCTACTTTTACTGTAGCTTCTGTGAGAGCTTTTTGCAGTCAAAAGTAGCAATAAAGATGGGACGGAGGGAGTATTTATTAATCTGTTTTAGGAATTAATTTATTAAATTCCAAAAATAAAATATAATAAATTAAAATTGATATTTAATCAATAAAATCCACGTGTCGCCATTTGATTGGACTGTGAATTTAAATTGCTTACAAATGCCCCCTTGCGATTTTTTTCACGGACAGTGTGTCTTGATGTGAAGGAATCGCAAAAGTTCCCCTTTCTTGCAATTTTTTCTTTTGAAGCTTTGAATTTACAAAGATTTTGGACTTGAGAACCATTATAAAATTACTTGGCCCAAAAATATGAATAAATTTTCCTGGCCCAAAATTCCTTTCTTGGCCCAATAAATTCTTATGTGTGTGATCCTCAAAATCTCAGTAGGAGGTAAATAGCACGCTTTTTGTTCGCCAAGACTGCTACAAATCTCACCCAAAATTATAAATTTATTTGTAGTAAAGAATCTCCTAAAATTTTGTAGAGATTTGCATACTCACAAATAATTTACATATATAATGAAGAGCTCATCACTATATAAAAGGGATTCATGACTCAATTTTTTATCAAAGCATCGATCCCTGGTTCTCTATCGTGTAGTGTATATAGATTTAGTCATCAATACTAGATTTCATCAGCAAATCATTTTCTTGTAGATTTTCTCAAGACATCACTATAAAAGAATATTCCACACAAGGCAGGATTCTCCACACAAGGCAGAACATCATACAAGGAATTCTATCCATAATTCAAACACAAATCCTTAATTTACCTCTCCCTAGTCTGTCTTTTAATTTTATTGTGTGTCAACAGCAAGGCATACTTGGTATTTTTTAATATTCATACCTTCCAATATTCTGCTTTTTTTATTGTATCTCTATCTTTATACCATCGAACACTCTCTGCCTCTTTATTCTCTATCTTTATACCATCGAACACTCTCTGCCTCTTTATTGTATCCCTTGGTAATGTGGATGAGTGGCGGTATTCTAACCTGTGAGCGGTGTTACAAACTCGCGAGGACAACGGCAGGCGGTGTTACCAACCCGCGAAGACAACAGCAGCGACAGCGATGTTACAAATCCGCGGCGGTGTTATAAACCCACGAAGAACAATGGCAGTGACAGCGTGTTACAAACCCGCGGCGGTGTTACAAACCCACAAAAAACGGTCCGGCAGCGGTGTTACAAACCCATACCAGACGATTCGGTGGCGGTGTTACAAACCCACGAAAAATGATCCGGGCGGCGGTGTTACAAACCCACGAAAAAATAATTCGGGCGGCGATGTTACAAATCCGCGATGGATGATTTGCCGGCATATTTTCGATTCTGTCGGCCGAATGACGGCCGCCGAAGTTGATCAACGAAGCTGGGCGCCTTCCCGTGATGAACCAGCCGCAATTTCCAACGAAGCAGCTTGATTTCTCTTTCGCTGGAGAAAGCACTTTCACGCTATTCCTTAGAGAGAAAAAAAACATCTTCAATTTTGACCCTATCAAGCTAATTCTGACTTTTTCAATCCTATGTCCTTTCTCAAATTAGCCTGGCATTTGCAACTCACGTGCTTCCAATTTATTTGGGCCATCTTATCCCTTAATTTTTTACTTGGGCCTTTTCATCCTCTCCTTTTTACTTGGGCCATTTAATCCCCTTCTCTCTTTTTTTCTTTTTACTTGGGGCACCTAATCCTTTTTTTCATTTTTCTTTTGGGCCATCCTGCCACTTAATTTTGTCTTCAATTCTTGAGCCCTTTAACCTTTTAATTCATGCTTCTTTGGTTAACACATGAATTAGTTTGGGCTTAAACTCTTGGGCCATTTAATTTTAATTCATGTGCTTGGGCTTAAATTAATTAAACTCACATGAATTATTTTAATGGCTCACTTTAATATCTTGGACCTCTCCCCTTAGGGTTAATTTATAATTTAGGATTCTACTAATTAATTGATCCCATGATTTTATTTTGGGTTCCTTCATTAATCAAATCCATAAATTAATAATTTTCTTCAATGTCCATTTCCTTTTTTCTTCTTTTTTTAACACCCTTTCACTTGTTTTGTAGCTAATCGCAATCTTCAACATGGTTTACTTCAAACCTGCTATGGAAAAATCTGGCTCTAGCTACCTAGTGATTCTTAATGACGAGTGTCAACCTTTACAGGAAGGAACTCGCCTTTCAGTCGAGGATTCTTTACTAGGAAACCATGCAATAGTCCCTCCCAAGCTTAAGAACAATTTTTTTTTAGAATGTTGGTCTCGTGAGATTTCTTCAGGCAAAAATAACATAATTTGGACTTTGAAGGGAGCTAATATTGAGCCCCACCCTAATCTGGAACCCTTACCATTTTTGGGACGGCGAATTGTAAAAGGCAAAGGTAAAGATAAAGCAGTTCGGGGAGAACCCCTCAAATTTTGCGGTGACTTCCACTACATCAAAGGATATTGGGAGTGGACCGAAGATATTCTCAGCTGATGTCGACCGATACTTCGTGACATAAGGCTTTATAGTGTTGTCTTTACATTCCTCTTTACTTATGACTGTAATCACGAAATTATCAAAGCTTTCTGCGAGGCTTGGTGTTCTTCCACCAACACTTTACTCACCAAATTTGGTGAAATGTCAATCTCCTTATGAAATTTATACAATCTGATGGGGCTTCCTCTAGCTGGTAATATATATGATGAAGTAATTCCAAGTTCAGCTGAACTGCTTTCCAAGAAAGATGATTTACGAATCCCATACAGCTGCCGCTCTTTACTTGGTGCTTATCATTTACTTTGCCAAGATGCTGGTTGGAGAAGTATACCAATTGAATAGTGGGTGAATTTTTGGTCTAAGAAGACTATAACATACCTCCCCCCTCCTAAATGTGTCGAAAAAAAGTCAAATTCTCGGCCAAAGAAAACTTATAATTCGAGTGGTAATGTTTTGAATCATAAGTCATGGACATCTGTTGAGATAAACCAATTCAAGAAGTTGAGCATTGCACCTGCAAATCAAGAAGAGACCTACTTAGCTTCTTATTTATCTTACTGGCTTTGCACTTTTGCACTCCCGGGCGCTGAAACAGGCATAATACGGCCAAGTATCTTTAAGGTGGCAAGCTTAATGGCTGCTGGAAAAAAAGTGAGTCTTGCAATTCTAGTTTTGACGAGCATTTACCGTGGTTTGAATGCAATCTCTAACTCATCAAATCCTTCCGAAGTTAGATCAACATTTCCTGTTCATTTTGTTCATGCTTGGTTAGCTTACTACTTCAAGACTCATTTTCCGATTGGCAGTAAACTAAATCAACCTCGAATGGTAGCTTATGCTGGTGAACAAGGTGCAAGATACTTAAGTCCTGAAGATGCTCGAAAACGACTTCATACAGCCGATACTGCTTTATGGACTTGCAATATTTTTTTCAAAAGATAAAGCTATCTATTTCGTGGATGATGGAAAAAACGAATGGGATAGTTGGGCCCATCTCTTAGCTATTCATATTAGTTATCTTACCTTGCGGCAAGCCAATTATTTTTTGATGGAACCTTACTTCCCTCATAGATTTTCTCGTCAATTTGGCTTCATGCAGGATGTTCCTATGATGCTTAGAATGAACCTTCACAAGGTTTCCTTAGGAGAAGGATTTTACCATTGGAGATACTGCACCACATGTAATTCCAATTCCGAAGCTTATTTTCCATGTGCTGCCTCAGCTCCTAAAAATTACTGCACGACTGAATATAAGGAATGGTGGAAGGAAGTCCATGGTACTTACTTATCCGATCATAAAGAAAATATGATTGTCCTAACTTCAGAACCCTTAGATGAAGAGGTGAATATCATAAATGATCTTGACGAGAATGACCAAGAGGTTCAAGATGTTTCTCCTGTGTTTGCTGAAGCTTCACAACCTGCAGTGCATAAAAAGAAGAAAGGTCTTCCTCAATCTATGGAAAGTTGTAGCGCATCTAGTGAACAAAATTGGAAGAGAAAGAAATCTATTGTCCATACCGAGAGATAAGATGATGAGGTTTCCATTATTCTCCTTCCTCTTTTTTTCCTTTATTTTCCTCTCATGAAACTTTCTTTATTACTTTAGGCTATGCAGAAGATTTCTGGCTCTAATGATGCCGAAGGAAATGAATTAGTTGCTACTGCTACATCACGAGATTTGGAAAATGAGGTTGTCCCCCTTTTTCTAATACTAATTTCTTTTTATCTAATTTTCCTTTACCTTAGTATATTGCCTTTTCTTTATCAGATTTTGGGCATCTCTTTGCATCCCGATACTAGCGACAACTCTGATAATGGTAATGAATGTGTCAAAAGTCGCAACCCTAATATAGAAGTAGATTTCACTTCAAATACACGCCCCGCAGTATCAGAGTTTGTATCTAAAAAAATTACTCATGATATCAAAGGGAAGCTTGCTCGATAAGTATGGACAACTATAAGAAGAAACTTGAACGGACTCCTCTAGAGTATTTATGCTCCTTGAAGAAAGAAGTACTTGCCTTGGTGGAGGACGTGAAGATTATTAGAGTTGACTGCTCTACTTTGGAGAAAGCCTTGGGTCTCTCATTTGATAAGGCCGACGCTTATACTGCTGCAAAAGTGAAATCTGATGAAGAGTCAACCACGGGAAGTTATGCAAAATATTTAACTGACATCAAGGGTCATCTTCAGAATTGTAAAGATATCTATGCATCGGAGGCAAAGCAGCTAAGAACAACTGGTGAAGAATTGGAGGCGATAAGCAAAGAGATGGCTAATCTGCAAAAGGGTGGAAAGACTTTACCCTAGGTAGCTGATCGTCTTCAACAAACTCTCTCGTGCCAAGAAAGAAATTGAGACTGTAGAGGAGGAGATCCTTGTATTAGATTGTATACAAAAAGCCTAGCTTTTGTAATGAACAATGTTTTAACAATTTTATTTGAAATGAGAATCATATGATCAAACGTTTTGCATATTATAAATTGTTTATTTATATGTTTGTGTAAAAGTCCATTTACTTTATACTGTAGATAATATGTTGTGCAACAACACGCGGAAGATCATATTATCAGTTTTCTTATAAAGTATAAACAGATGCTCACAACCGAGATAGACGGGAACTATCTATCGGGATGGTTGTAGTGTTATTTGGTATTAGTTTGTCTTGACTATAGAATCACATTAGTGTACCTTGTGTGTATTGAGCAGGACCGCTTGAAATCGTTTGACTTGTACTGTCTATATAGGAGAACTTGATCTCAGTTATTATGGATATTCGTGCTCTTAATCCCTATACAATAACCTCGACACGTAGGGCAGTATGTATTTTCTTTGATTCATTAATGGGTGAGATTTACATGTATTAAATGAACAAACTCGGTGAGTTGGGATGTAGTGCTGTCTCTATGGTGTGCTGTTGATTGTAGAAGGAATCCGTGTCAGTCATAGGTTGATGATGTCCCCTTGAGGAACTCATAAAGATTATCATTTAAATCTTGCAAGTGGATTAATTCCGGCATGATAATAAGGTTGAATGGTACTACTCTCGGAAAAGATATTAATTAATTTGAGTTGTCAGTAACTTAATTAATTAATGGGCATTGTATATCTTAAACATGGAGAGATTTTCGGGCTCATAATAAGAAGAAGCCCATAACGTAATTGTGGGATTGGAAAGGCAGTACAGTAATAATATTTTTGTAGACTATATTATTATTATTGGACTTAAGTATAAGCTTTGGGCTAAGTTTGGATACTTAAGCCCAATGGAGGCCCAACCCAATTTTTTCTCCTGGTCCCTGCTGTAGCCCAATATATACTCAGCTTCTTGATACCCTGGTTCCTGTGCCTCTTTTGACGTAAAGAAGGGAGAGAAGCAGATTGAAAAATCCTGTAGATTGTTGCCCACACAACATCAGGATTGGACTTGGGTCATACAGCAGAAGATCAAGAGGTTGTTCTCTACAACTATTCATCCTCTACATCAACCCAGAAGAAAGGTAAACTTTAATTATTGCTTCCGCTGTTATTGTTTACTTGGTTTCCTAACGGATCACGCTAAGCCAAATGATCCAAAAGCCAACACCTTGTGCTTGAAAAAGCAACTGTTTTAAAAGAGTCTAAAGATTTGATGAAAGTGAAAACATCTTTGCAGTCTGCTGTACGAGACATAGTTTCTCGAGATTTTTTGTCTAGTATAGGACTACTTTGTTTTTTTATTTATTTATCTGTTTTCTCCTTTATGCTTTCCATATACCGAGTATCAATGACTTATGAACAAAGATAAATATTTTCTCGTTCATCTTGCTATCTTTATACTTTCTTCATCAATGAGCTTTTATCACCCTACTTGAAAATTGTATCTTCTTCCATTGAGGTGGTAACTTACACAAAATAACTTACATAATGACTAAACTTAGCGGGATGCTAAGCTGCCTACGTACCTCTTTATAGAGGATCAAGTCATAACGTAGTTCAAAGGAACATAATTTTTTTTGAATGGGGAGTGCCGTACACAGTTTATACTCGTGTGGGTCAGGAGTGACTATTCTTTTACCACTTTAGACAAAGTAGGGTATTTAATGCTTTAACTACTTAAAATACCTGAGTGGGGTGAATTAATAGTTTAACCACGTATAATTACCTTTGGTGAGTGTCGTGCACAGTTTATACTCATGCGGACCATGAGTTCGCCATACACAGTTTATACTCATGCGGACCAGGAGCAACATGCAGTTTAGGCTCATGCGCCATGGAGCATTGAATTTGAATTTGTTTTACGCGTAGTAGCATTTGAAGAACTTTTCATTTATGGGGCCAATGTTCACGCCATCTTCAGAGATCAATTTGTAAGCGCCATTTGTATAGGCTTCTTTCAAAACATGAGGGACATCCCATTTGGGTAGAAATTTATTTCCAACGCGATGAGTGACTACTATAGGTCTTCTCACAGCAAGCACCAAGTCACCAACTTGAAAAGAACGTATCTTCACTTTTTTGTTGAACGTTCTCAAAAGGCGAGATTGATAACACTCAAGTCTTTGTTGTGCTTCCAACCTCTTTTCATCTAATGCTTCCAATTCTTAAAGGCGCAACTTTGTATTTTCTTCTTCAGTCAGGCCTTCTTGTATAGCCATCCTTAAAGAGAAACATTGTTTTTCAAGAGGTACTACAGCCTCAACACCATACACCAAAGAATACAGAGTGGCTTGAGTAGGTGTTCTATATGTGGTGCGGTATGCCCACAAAGCTTCATTGATTCTTTCATGCCAATCTCTTTTTGACTTAGAGACCACTTTCTTCAGCAAACTACACATGGTTTTATTAAAAGCTTCGGCAAGACCATTGGCAGCTGCGTTGTACATTGATGACTTTATTTGCTTGAAGTCGAACTTCTCACACAACTTATCAATCCAACTATTGCTGAACTGCTTTCCATTATCAGTGATGATGTAGCGAGGAAAATAGTATCTATAAATAATGTTGATTCGAATGAAATCAACAACATTTTCTTTCTTCACTTCTCTTAGAGGCACAACTTCAGCCCATTTGGAAAAGTAATCAGTTGCAGCAAGAATATAGAGATGACCACCAGAAGACTTTGTAAGAGGTCCCACCACGTCTAATCCCCAAGCATCAAAAGGCCATGAAGCGACTATCGGATGCAAAGGCTCCGAAGGTTGATGAATCAGATTACCATGGAACTGGCAAGCTTGATATCTTTGTACATAATCCATGCAATCTTTCACCATTGTGGGCCAATAGTAGCCCATCCTCTTATTCCTGAAATATAGCTTCGGTCCGGATTGATGAGCACCACAAATTCTGGAGTGAGCCTCCTCCATCGCTTGAATAGCTTCTTCCTTACCGAAGCATCTCAATAAAATTCCATCAAATGATCTTCTATATAGTGTACCCTTGAAGTAGATGAATCGAGGTGCACGACGCCAGATATCAACCCTTTGGCATGGATCGCTTGGCAACTTATCATACTTCAAATAGTCCACGAGTGGTTGGCGCCAATCTTCTTCTTCAATTTCGAAAACTTCCACCACATGATTTTCAACTTCTTCATAATTATCATCTTCAAAGATTGGTGGGACAACCCAACTTCTGCGTACCGGTATTTGAACTTGTGCCTCTGTCATAGCTATAGTTGATGCTAGCTTAGCAAGGGCGTTAGCTTGCTTATTCTCTCTTCTAGATAGATGCTTGATATCAACATAACCAAGATAACCCATAAGCTTTTGAGCATACTTGTGGTATGAGAGTAACTCAGGCTTCTTTACTTCATATACTCCAAGTAGCTGGTTTATCACCAGTAGCGAATCACCATACACCTTAAGGTGTAGTTGGTTTATATCTACGACCATCTCTAAACCAAGAATGAGCGCTTAATATTCAGCCACATTGTTTGAGCAATTTTCTGCTAAGGAAAATGAGAAGGGTAGAACTTCACCAATGGATGTTACAAACACGACTCCCGCACCAGCTCCTTCTTTATGAGATGCTTGAACTTAGCCTCAATTTTGGTACAAATTGATAAGAGTAAGCATACTCTATCATTGTGTGTAGACGTGGTGACCAAGTGCAAAATTTATAATATCGAACCCAAGAGAGAAAGTGATGTATCCGTATGATAGGCTTTTTCTGCGCACTATAATTAAATCCTCAAGTATAAGGATGTCAATTGTAGCAGCAAGTACCCAAGTTAAATTATCGATCCTGCTAAGACAGCTAATTATTTATTTTACCATTAATTACTAATTAATCAGAATTGAGTAACCAATTTCCAATGTTTTGTTGTGAATTAATCTAAATAACGAAATATTAAATAACTGAATTAATTAAAAGCAAGGAAAAATAAAAGCAAGCTTCTAATCAAGAGATGACAAACAGTTCTAAGGTATCAGGTATTGACCAATTAATTTGGGTTATTAAACTTATGATTGTTCATTCATGCAGTTTCACTGAAAATACACCACATATCACTGTTATCCCACCGAATATGATTCGATTCTAAGCTAACAGTATAATCTGGTTTGAATCCTAAGGTGCGCAAATATTACCAAGCCTTATTCCTAGATACTAATCCAGCGAACAACAATACCTCCGGATGGTAAGTTCGACTAACAAGATATTTTCTGGAATTACTACAAGGTTCTATTCACTTCCTACTTGATTGTCTAATTGCATTGTTCCACTAAACTAATCAAGTATTTGATTCACCAGTTCATGAAATTAAAGTGCTTATAGCGGAGCTACTCTAATCTCTAACAGATAGACAATACCAATCATGAACGCACACAAGCTAACACAATAATCCAAGCATTATAGCGGATGTCATGAATATATTATGAAGTCGTTACGAAGCAGAAAAGCATGTCTTAATAAAATAAGTAAAATCAAAAGATCAACTGCATAAAATCCCAATCTTTGGTCTAAATCCCCAAATCAATTAAATCAATCCATCAAACCTTAGAACTGTATATAAAATTAGCCCATGAGGTCACAAGCAACACTCATGGCTAAGCAATTCATAACAATAATCAAAGTAATAGAAAGGAAAAGATAGGAATTATGAAACCCTAGTGTAGGAGCAATCTCACGTTCCTTCTCCGTCTCTCCAATTGCTCGATTCTCCCTCAATTAGCACTTGGAACCCTCTTGGAAGTGGATGGATGATGAAATCAGGTTGTTAATCTGATATGGAGGTGTCGGAGGTGTGAATTGATGATGGGTTATGGATGGGTTCTCTCCAATTTGTGTCTTGATCTCCCTAATTGTTTCTTGGACTGATGCAGGGCTTTTTCGCGATCAAAACTGCTTCAGAATCGCGACTTGAGGGTATATATACGCTGCTGCATCGAACAGGTCTCGTCTGGGCCCGATTTTGGGCCGCTCGGCATCTTGCTCGGGCCGAGCTCATGGCCGAGCGGCCCCCAAACCAGCCGAGCAGCATATGGTTGAAACGGGAACGTCGTGTAGGCTCTGAAGACATCCTACTCGGCTGGAAATTCACAAAATATTGGTCCCGCTCGAGCCGAGCGGCCTCCCGAGCTGCGGAGACTGCACTGCGCGACTTCACCGTTTTGAGCATAACTTCTTCATACGGACTCCAATTTGAATGATTTTTACGCTCACATGTTCCTCTTTTCCTTGGCTTTCTATCCATATAAATAACTCTGAGAAACTCCAACATTTGAATATGTAAAAAGTCATGAAAAGTGGCTGCTCGGTACAGCATGTGCGACGTTAGAACTTTGATCATAACTTTCTCGTTTGGAATCCAATTGGGGTGTTCTTTATGTCAAAATGACCTTCTCTTCTGTGGCTTTCCAACCATATATGACATGATCAATTTGGACTTCTACAAGAATACAGAAAATTTGTGCAACATGGACTGTATTTTTCAGCATTCCTTCTCACTTTCACTCCTCATTCCAACTTTGAACTTTTGATCATGTTTTACCCTTCAAAACTCAACAAAACACCTTAGTAGCATCAAAATCATGTAAATACTCAAATGTACACAATTCCATGCAAAAATAATAACTTTCCTAAGCAAAACGGTGTAATGTGCATATGTAAAATGCGTGAAATTCAACTCTCAACACCGTATTCGAAAGATGTTTCACTCTAGAAGGACTAATCAATAAAAAGAGGGAGTGATTAATACTACAAACTACCTAAGAAAGCAATTAAAGGATATAACATGTACAAATGAGATGGATATGGGTGATGGTGAGCAATCTAAGAAGTATGTAAGGCAAGCAATATAATGGAAAAGGCTCATGTAGATTCACACACACACATGCTTTGAATGTCATCATGTTATGATATTAAGGGCAATCACTTATGTACCCCTAATCCCTATGGCCAAGGCAATTAGGTTCTCAACTCTTTTACAAGTTTAAATCTCCTAGGATTGTGTCTTACTCTCAATTCCCATGAAGGTACTATGATTATAAGTTGGGTTCCCCTCACTAGTTCATCACTAATGTCCTATCATGAGGTTCTAAGCACAAGAAGGGTATGACTTACCTCCCCTCACACTAACTAAGTCATTTCGTGCAATCAACGATTCAATTAAATCACTAAGCACAATATTGGAATGGTCATCCTAATACTATGAATAGAAAATTTAACCACACAAATCATACACGAAATGAGAATAAGCATTCATGAAAGAAAATATTCATACAATCGTTTCTTCGAACACGTGGTGTGCAAAATCTACATTATCCTTCACCAATCATATTGCTAACCTCACATGAGGACTAGCCACTACAAATCATTACAAAAATAATAAAATCTATGGCTTGCTCCATTTGAGCTAAATAATGAAGAAAACAACAAATCAAAGGTTGATTGACTTCCCTTTTTGGAGTTGGCCTTATCTTCCTTCAACATGCTCAAATCTTCACTTCTTGATGTTCTTCCCTTCTTAGATTGGTGGATTGGTGGAATGGATGGTTGGATGTGAGAAAATCAAGAGGAATGGATGGATAAAATGAAGATGAAGATGGAGGGATGGAGGATGAATGGAGATGAGGATGGATGAAGATGGGTTGGGTGCAGCCCAAAACCCTTGATTTCTACCTTCAAGTGGTGATATTGGGGGTATTTATACCCCCTCAACACACCTAGAAATCGCTCACAGGTGAAAACACGACTTTTGACTGATTTGCAGAAAAACACGGGCGTGTTTTTCTGCACTTGCCCGTGTTTTTCTGCAAAATTTCAAAGTTCTGTAAGTTTTGGCACTGGCAGAAAAACACGGGCACTACATAAAAACACGGGCGTGTTTTTATGTATTTTGGTCAATTTTCAATTTTCTTCAACTTTCTCCTTTCTTCATGCTTTTTATCACCATTTATCCTCATAATCACCTATTTAAAGACATGAAAATCATCATCATCAATTTCCCTAAATACAATATAAAAAGATACAAAAATACGAAACAAAAAGACAAAAACACACACAAAAATGACACAAAATCTAGGTGAAAATAGCGATGATCAATGCTCCATCAAAATACATCTTCCAAGGAGAAGCTATCTCAACAGCGAAAGCATCTTCATCTGGGAGTCATCAGATAGTTCCCATTCAGCAGGCATTGGGTGATCAGCTAGAAAATCTGCCAACACTTGTCCTTTTACGGCCTTTTGGGGGACGTACACGATTTCAAACTGTTGAAGTTGGAGATACCATCTTGCAAGTTGATCAGAAAGTACTGGCTTTGACATGACGAACTTTAGTTGGTTGACTTTCGAAACCAGACGAACTGTATGAGTTTGGAAGTAATGCTTCAACTTTTGAATCACGAAGATAAGGGATAAATATATCTTCTCAATGGGTGAATACTTCAACTTGTTTGGATTCATGGTTCTACTTAGATAATATAGAGCTTTTTCTTTGCCATCATCATTTTCTTGTACGAGTAAGGCTCCAACAGAATGCTCTTGAGTAGCTAGATAAATGATTAATTGCCTGGGTATTGGAGCACCCAACACTGGTTCATTCATCAAGTATTCTCTAATACTATTGAAAGCATTATTGCAAGCTTCATCCCATTCGAATATGCTGCCTTTCTTTATGAGATGACTAAATGATTGGCATCGGCCAGCTAAGTTTGATATGAATCTTCTTAAGTATGCCAACTTTCCCTGGAGACTTTTGAGTTCATGTATGTTCCGAGGCACATGCATCTTCATGATTGCATCAATTTTTACTTTCTCAATCTCGATTCCTCGATGGCGAACAATAAATTTAAGAAATTTCCCGGATAAAACTCTAAATGCACACTTGAGTGGGTTCATCTTGAGTTGATGCTCTCTTAACCGTTCAAACACTCGCCTTAGATCATGGAAATGATCTTTCTTTTCTTTTGATTTCACCACAATATCATCAACATAGCATTCGACGATCTTATGAAGCATGTCATCAAATATCTTTTGCTCTTTTGCATAGCAATTATTCCTTTCGGAGTATGAAAAGCTGTCTTCTCTTAATCCTCAGGAGCTAGACCAATTTGATTGTAGCAAGATAACCCATCCATAAATGAAAGGACCTCATGCCCCGTTGTTGCATCAATCATGAGTTCAACAATTAACAGTGGAAAGTCATCCTTTGGACATGTAATGTTCAAATCTCGAAAATCAACACATACTCTGAGTTGCCCATTTTTCTTTCTCACCGGCACGATGTTAGAAATCCATGTAGGATATTTGACTTCTCGGATCTTGCCTTTTTCAAGAAGCTTATTAACCTCGTCCTCAATCAAAGGAATCAACTCTGGTCGAAATCGATGATGTATTTGTTTTACTGGTCGAGTTCCCTTTTTAATGGACAAGTGGTGCACTGCAATTTTCGGATCTAAGCCTGGCATTTCTTTATGTGACCATGCAAAGACATCTCTGAATTCTCGCAAAATGCTAATATACTTTTCTTCTTCTTCAACATTTAGTAGAGCACTTATGTAGGTAGGACGTGGATTATTTTCATTACCTAAGTTGATTTCTTTCAACTCATCAACAGTGGCTTTCACTCCTTCTTCAAATTGTGGAGGGGCATCTTCAGCATCTATTTTCTCCATTTGAGAATCTTCAAGAGCAGTGATATGGTTGGTGGAAGCTACACTTTCTCTATCATTGTCACTATCGTCTTTAGTAAAGATAATTGTCTGCATCTTGGCTTTCAACACTCTTCCACATGATACAGTCAAAATGTTTCGTCTCTTCATATGAGAGGGAATTCGACTTCGAAGCTGCTTGAAGCTAGGAGAATTGACATTATTTTGCCTTCCACACTTATTTCTCTCACAGGGTCCAAGCCTTTCGAAGACACTCCCAAGTCTTTCGAAGACAGAGATTCTCTTGATTTTCCTACTGCATTCATCAAACATATCTTTCGTGGATGAAGCTTCTCCCTCGGTGATATAATTTGTACTTGCTCTTCTAATTGCAATGCGGACTGGCTTTTAAGGGACATATCCCAAACCTGGCTTAGCATTTTTGACAGTTTGACCACCATTTTTCAATATTTTCTGAGTAGCATTGATCCCATGTTCTGGTGGGTTGATATATAACTTTCTTGCCATTGGTTTTTCCTTTGGTTTATAATCGGCCTTTATGAGGAGCTTGTAAGCTTGTGGACTATATGACTTGGCTATTTCTGCTCCAAATACTTCACCGTGTTCAGTTTTTGCTCCTTCAACAGGACGTGTGAATCCTTTAAGTAGTGGATGAGAAGGTTTATTTGCATCAATTTTTGTTAAAGGCAACGTCAACTCTTCTAAGGTCTCAAGCTTCTCTTTGCTCTTCTTGAGAGTGGCAGATGATGTGCTACCCTCATCTTTTATTTATTTATTGTCTCCATCATTTTGTGCTGGAGCTTCTTCATGTTTTACATCCTTTATATTCTTGAAGAAATATTTAGCATCTGCGAAGTAGGACTCGGCTTCAGTAAATGGCTTGTCATCACCGAATACCCATTTCACATTGTTGTCTTCGCTATATTTGAAGTACTGGTGTAACATAGAAGGAATCACACTATTCTCATGCAGCCAGGGACGTCCTAAAAGCATGTTGTATGAAGTTTTTGCATCGATGACATGGAAAAGCACTGTTGATTTCATCTTATCAATAAGCAAATCAAGAACTATTATGCCGAGAGTTCTTTGTCCTTCATGGTTGAACCCTTGAATCATCAATCGGCTATGATTGAGTTCATCCACCGGTATTTCTAACTTCTTCAACATCCTTAAAGACAGAATGTTCACTGCTGAGCCTCCATCAATAAGTATACAATTAACTCGCAACTCTTTAGTATAGCCAGTCACAAATAACAATCGATTATGAGATTGTGAACCCAACAACATATCTTCATCCGTGAAGGTCACCTTCATGGAGTAAGCTTTACCCTTAGTTTCAGAATGTTCATGTTTGTTGTCCTCATTCACGACGTGACATGAGCCTTCATCATGACTTTCCATTACAGAAGTAAAGTTTGTGACTGCCTCATCTTCTAACATGATTTTTCCTTCCTTGGCCAGCTGCATGATTTTTTCTTTGAGGACGAAACAATTATGAATTGGATGACCCACTAAACTCTGATACTTGCAGTATTTTGGGTCATTAGTTTGGCCGGCTTTCTCTGGACGCTTCATCACAGGCAGGTCAAGGAGCTTATTTTTCATCAGATCATCGAATATGCCAGAAATATCTGAGTCCAGAAATGGATACTCTTTTTCTTGCATCTCTTTAAGAGTTAATCTTCTTTGCCCCCATTCTTGGGCAACCTGCTTTCCTTTGTCTTTCTTATCATCGCCATTCTTTCGGACTTTGACCGTCATAGTATTTGTGGCCATTGATTCTTTGTTGGAATTTCTAGCATAGGGCTTGCCCCCTTTTTTGAAATCTTGTTTATCCTTGGACTTGTAGGAGTCCAACATTGGTGAATACTTGATTACTTGAGCAGCCATACTCAATTCCATGTCATGGGCCCTAGTAGCCAACTCTTCGAAAGTCTTAGGTTGAATTCCTTTGAGTATATAAAGGATATTCCATTCCATCCCTTGGATACACATCTTAATAGCGGATTCTTCAGATAATCGATCCTTGCAGTTTAAACTCAAATTCCTCCATCGATTGATATAATCAATCACAGGCTCTTCCTTCAATTGGCGAGTATTATTTAGCTCAGTCATGCTAATGGTTCTCCTTGTGCTATAGAAACGGTTAAGGAACTCATGCTCCATTTATGCCCAACTATCAATGGATTCAGCTTGCAAGTCGATATACCAATCAAAGGCATTTCCTTTGAGAGAGCGAACAAACTGCCTCACCATATGGTCTCCATAAGTACCAGCGTCATGGCAAGTCTCAATGAAGTGTGCTATGTGTTGCCTTGGGTTTGCCTTGCCATCAAATTATTGAAACTTGGGAGGTTGGTAGCTAGTTGGCAACTTCAAGTTGTCCACTCTTTTTGTGAATGGCTTGACATAAGTGACAGTGGGCTTGGAATTCTCTTCAAACCTTTCTTTTATTGTTCCAAGTATAATATCTTTCAATTGATCGACTTGGAGCATTCCATCGGCTGAAAGCTGCAATGCTCCTTGAGTTTGCTCCTTTTCAATAGTCTGGCGCCTTGTGATCTCTTCCACCTCACTATCATCCATGACTCCTTTTCCGTTTGCACGGCTAGTCTCCGCGATGTCTCTTTTTTCCGTCAATTGGGAGATTTTTGAATCTTGAGCTTCTATGTGTTTTGTGAGCCCTTCGATAGCTTTCATCATACTTGCTAACTGCTCCTCAATAGTTGAGGCACCTACCATCATTACTGGAGCTGCAATTGAGTTAGATGAAGAGCTTGAAGATACGGAATCTTCATCACTATCCTCTTTAAGAGGTAATTACTTTCTCGAAGCCTCCTCAACCGAAGGGTTGGATCCAGATGATGCTTCTGATCGAGCTTTTTCTGACATGCTCCTCGTAACAACAGCAACATATTCACTCAATGACTCTGAGAGCTTAGAAACAGCAGTCCTTCCCATAGTAATCTTGACAGGAGTCATTTTGTACTTTCGAGCTTGTAGAGAGAAGAGATGAGAGGTAGAGATTGTCCCACTGGGTGTGCCAAAATTTGTAACAACAAAATTATATATTTATGATAAAATAAATACAAATTGAGTACAAGGATAATTTCAGATGGATTTAACTCATAAGATATGTAAAATGGTTACAATCTCAATCAATCATCTGATTCTTCTCTCGAACTAATTTGGCTTGACTTGACTTTGACTAGAGTGTGTGTTGACTGCGCTGAATGTGTTGGCAGCATGTGTGTTGAGCTGGATCCTCGGATGAAGCTTGTCTGAGCTCGGATGTGTAGTCTTGACGTTGATCCGGAGGCGTCGAGCCTTTGTTCGGATTGAACGTTGACTTGAAGACTTCTTATGAAGAACGTCATTCAATTTGATAGAACACCGTTGACTTCACAAAGACAGTTGGATGAGTCTGACTGGAAGAAATGTTGAATCTGAGGGGCTTAGCACCTTGATCTCAGGTCGAGTGTTGTTTCTGACCAACGCTAGATTGGGGTTGTTGTCTTGAAGAATATAGGACCGAAGGGGCTTGGCACCTTGATCTCTGATCGAAGGCGGCTGGCTAGAAGAACGTCGAATTGGAGGGGCTTGATACCTTGATCTCTGATCGCAGGCAGTTGGCTGGAAGAATGCCAGATCGGAGGGGCTTGACACCTTAATCTTTGATGGAGGCGGTTGGCTGGAAGAATGCCGGTTCGGAGGGGCTTCACACCTTGATCTCAGATCGGAGGTCGTTCTTGGTTTGAAGATGCTTGAGGATCTCAAGGGAGCACTGCTCGTATTCTTCATCTCTTCAGAAGTGTCTGCGTCTTCAGATGTTTTAGTGTGTCTGGGGGTGAATGGAGGAGGGCTCCTTATATAAGTGAAGAATGTGAATGCCCCATAAATAACTCGCAATCTGATTAGTCAATGACAGATTTGACCTGATTCTGCGGGCTTGGGCCTTTCCATATATAACACAGTTTGATTGGTCATTACTTAATTTGACCTGATTCTGGAACCTTCCAGGCTTTATTTGACTTGGGAGTCAAGCTTTACTTAATTTAAACTCCTTTTTAATTTGTTGGGTTTTAAATTAATTATCAATTATTTATTAATCTATTTTAGGAATTAATTTATTAAATTCATAAAATAAAATATAGTAAATTAAAATTGATATTTAATCAATAAAATCCACGTGTCGCCATTTGATTGGACTGTGAATTTTAATTGCTTACAATATGCATAGGAAATGGAAGCAACACTATATTTTGGACTGATTGTACATGGAGGGGTGCTTTATGAGAGATTCTTTAGATTATATAGAATTAGTAGTTGTAAGGAGGCTAAGGTTGAGAGTATGGGTAGTTGGGCGGATGGAGTATGGAAGTGGAATCTAGTGTGGTGTCGTAGCTTGAGAACGAGAGAGGTAGATATGGTTAATGAATTGTTATGTTTCATTGGCAGGGAGAAGGTAAAATAACATAATGAAGATTACAAGTTTTGGATTATCTCAAAAAATGGTGAATTTTCCACAGCAGAAGAATATAATTAAGAAAGAACATGATGAGTACATGAACTCCTCCAATCCAGAAAGAAAAAAGCCTTCAAGAACTTGTGGAAAACGATAGCTACAAGAAAAGCTCAAGCAATTGTATGGAAAGTACTTTGACAAAGAATGCCAACAAAAATAGCCCTTTAGAAAAAAGTGTCATTAATGCAAACTCTGATACTCTATGTTCTTTATGTTTTGAGGAAGATGAGACTATTGAGCACTTGTTTTTTAGATGTGGGTTTTCTTGGAGAATTTGGAGTAGAATTTATAATTGGATTGGTATAAGTATAGTACCACATATTGAACCTATTGCACACTTTTTGCAACATGGTGAGATATTGGACCAAAAAGGGAGTGATAAACGAATTGCTCAGTCATTATGGGTTGGATCGATTTGGGTAATTTGAAAAATGAGAAATGATGTGATATTTAATAATTGCAATCCAAGTGCTGATAAAGCAGTAGAAGAGGTGAAGGCGAGATTGTGATCATGGATATCGACAGCATAAAAGAATAGACGAATATCTTCATTTCGAGTGTGGAGTAACAATATTTGTGCATGTCTATATGGTTGACGTTGTCAAGGAGTTTAGTATATACAAGGCTTATAACCTCAGGTGATGTTGATATGGTTTATATAATTTTTTTTCACTAAGATTGATGTATTTTTAAACTTTTGAACTCATTTCATCTTTCATTGTAATTTTTGGGATTGGAGTACCCCTTGTACTCTAAGTGAATGCATTTTGAGTTTGCTTGATAAAAAAAACACTTAAGACTGCAGGCCGGGGAAGAGCAGATAACATATTATCAAAGGTTAATCTCACATTCTCACAATACAAACCTATTCTTTAAACAAAGCTTTCTCACTAACCTTAATTCAGAACTGAGACTATATCAAGCAAAATTCAAGAAATCAAAAGTGCATTACAAATTTCCAATCATACAGGACATAACATTCAAGTATACAAATTTAACTAAACTTCCCAACATATTTCACCAATCAAACATAAAAATTAACCCAACCCCATGACCACAAGCATAAAATATTTAGTGGGTTCAAAACTAAAATTAAGAAAAAGGAGAATTTACTACCGTTTCTCTGACTACCCATGCAAATACTGAAGAATGTAGAAATCTAGAAAATTTAGATTTAGAATAACAAAAAAGCAATAGTAAGTGATGAGTGATATTTTTACCTAAATTTTAGTGTCTTTTTATATGTGTTTTCATGTTATTTTATCCGTATTTGTATTCTATTTGGTTGTGTTTTGTATTTTTATGGAAATGTGTGTGAATGAACTTAAACATATGATAAGGAAGACGTAGAAAAAAGCAGATCTCAATTCAGAGTTGAAACGAGGGAGAACGAGCCAAAACAGTGAAAGAGGAAATAGGGCAGCAAGAACACGGGCCGTGTACAGCGCACGGCCCTGTCGAAATTGGCCGTGCGCTGTCGCCTGAAACACCAACTCGGCCACCCCTATGGCCGAGTGCAGAAACACGGGCCGTGTACCAAACACGTCCCTGTCTAGAAAGGCCGTGTGCGAGCATCAGAAACACCAACACGGCCACCCCTGTGGCCGTGTGCTGCACACGAGCCGTGTAGATGTTGGGATCAGAAAATTTTTAGAAATTTCTAGAAGCTTCCCAAGGGGTATAAATACCCATTTATTCAATATTTGAAGGGAGATTCGGTTTTTGGACCCTACACACACACCTCATACACTATTTCTTCCATTCCACACCATCATCTTCATCCTTTGGATTTACCATCATCCCACCATCAAATTCTACAACCAAGTGAAGAAAAAGGATCAAGGAAGAGAGGAAAGTGCAAAGAAGGGAAGGAGATCACCATTGAAGATAGATCAAGGGAGGTTCCATTCAATCTTTGTATTAAACCTCATAGTTTTATCATGATTTGTAAGGATTTAATTATCTATGTTAATTTCTTTATGAATGTGGCAGGCTAATCTCCCTTGTGAGATTAACAACATGAGAGTTGTTGAATAATTTTGGAATTTGTGTATTTAAATTCATATGTTGATTGGGTTAATTGATTTTCTATCATTGATTATTTATTGCTTGATTTGTTTTATTGATTTGTATGTTTAGTTGTTCTAGATATGTGATTAGATTGAGAAATCAATTATATGCTTAGGATAATTAAGTAAATCATTTAATCAAACACTTCATGTGAATTATAAATTGTAAAGAGATTGAGAAATCCTTTAGAGTATAGAACTCTTTGATAGAACATGTGATTGGTTTGACCGAGAGGTTGATTAATCGTGTGAAGGGACTTTCACCTCTAGCTTAGTACCTAGTTGGAATTGTTTGAGTGAGAACCAATCCATTGAGCTTGATTCCATATCCTATTCATCTTGAGAGGGAGTTTAGGTGAACTTAGTGTTGGCCCTTAGTCTAAACTGTTTGCCTATTTTGTAGCACTTACGAGCAAGAATACTCGATCGTTGTAGTAGTATATCCCAAGAAAAATTATCAATCCACAAAGGAGTTATGTTCGGACTAGCAAAATACGTGAGCTCATGTTCATGTCGTTTTTGTAAAGATGATCGGGGGGTTTTGAGATGATTAACAACTAAAACAATGAGCAAGTAAATAAGAATAGCAAATAATAGAAATGACAAGTAAAGAAAATGGGTGCTAAAGTTCAAGTATGGAAAACATGGGATTAGAAACATCCAAGCACACTCGATTCATATTATCATGCAAAAGGAATTCAACTCAATTGATGTAGACTAAGGGTGATCACGATTATATCCTAAGCTCCCTTTCGGGTTACAAAGGTTGTTGATCCATTTTAGACTCCCAAAAGCACTTAAGATCAAAGCCCAACATTAACCCCTTCCATCTAGGTACTAGTTAGATTAAACTCTCCCTTTTTGTGTACTAAGGCCAACGAATGGATTGGTTCCCCTCATTGAATTCAAATATCCTTTCTATCAAACCCAAACTCAATGTCTAATCATGCCTTCCTAATACTATAGAGGGTTGTTTCCGTCTCACTCCAAGCAATACATACATGAACATCATGATAGCATTTAATTACCACAAATAATCCATTGATCAACAATCCATTAAACCAATAAACATTCATGAATAACAAACCATGCCATCACAACATCAAGACAATTAAACTCCATGATTAGAAATCAACATCAATTAAACCAAAAACCAATTTAATCCACATGATAATATAAATCTAATATGCTCTTCATGCTCCTAATCCCACTAGAGGGATTAGCCTAACATGGTAAGGGTAACAAAACAAATAAATGATTCATTACAAATACCCATAGTTTTAGATCTAAAGAAATACAGAATGAATGGATTCTTCCCTATCAATTTCTTGAAGAGAATCTTTTATTCTTCTTGATCTCCACCTCTAGCTCTTGATTTTGAAGTCTTTAGCACCAAAAATGGAAGATATGATGGGTGGATGAAGATGGATGAAGATGAAGGTGGAAAATGGAAGAAATGGTGTGTGATGTGTGTGTAGAGGATGGGATTTTCGGATCTCCTGCCAATTGTTGAATAAAGGGGTATTTATACCCCTATGGAGGCTTCTAGAAGGATCTGGAAATTTCTGCAGGAACATACACGGCACGAGTCGTGCTCTGCAACACGGCCACGAGGTGGCCGTGTTGTGTCTTCTGATGCTGCCGCACGGCCTTTCCTTACAGGGCCGTGTTACGCAACACGGCTCGTGTGCTGCAACACGAGTCGTGTATTGTAACATGGGCACAGGGTGGTCGTGTTGGCTCTTCTGATGTCGGCACACGACCACTTCTTCCAGGGCCGTGTTGGCTACACGGCTCGTGCTGCCAACTCAACTCGTGCAACTGGACACGGCCTTAAGTTGCCCGTGTTGAATGACTAGGTGTCGCCGCACGCCCACCTCTTACAGGGCCGTGTTGGCTACACGACCCGTATTGGTGCTGGCTCCTGTTTTTCTTCACTGTTTTGACTCGTTCTCCCTCGTTTCAACTCCGAATTGAGATCCGCTTTTTCCTACATCTTCCTTATCAATAAAAAGTGAAAATCTTAAGTTTAAGCTCATTCACACACATTTCAATAAAACACAAAGCACAACCAAATAACACATAAAATACGGATAAAATAATACGAAAACACATCTAAAAAGACATTAAAATATAGGTGAAAATAGCTCTAATCAACCCCCCAAACTTAAGGTGTTGCTCGTCCCCGAGCAACGAAAATGACAAATCAAAAGGAGAAATTTTCACCTAGAAAAGACTAAACGAATATAAGCAATAACACATTGTTAGCAATAATAACAACAAACTATGCTAAGTCATTCTACAACATTAAAATCATGACATGAGAAATTAACAAGTTCAATCAAAAGAGAATAAAGTGTAATATAGTTCCTTTTAAGTCCAAGCCTCACAATGGATATTGATGTCTCTCAACACTCTTTTGAAATAGGGTAAATCACACTCATTAATCGATTGGCTCGACTCGCTATAAGCTTGCTCGCGGACTACATTCACAAACCACCAAAGTTTCAATCAATGATCAAAAAGGTCTTTAATTAGGATGTAGTGATAGGCTCTTTGGTATGGTAGGAAGTATATGGATAAGAGTGACTAATCATGTGTAAGTAATCAAAGAGATGGCCAATTTCCTCAACTTCTTCACTTTTCTTTCTTCCTTTCTTATCTTTACAATCTAAAGTACTATTCATTAACTTTCCTTGGATTGAGCTTCTTTTGATGCATGCTTCCTTTCTTTGAATTTTGTTTACTTGAGCATTTTGATGTTGATTTGCTCCTTTCTTACTTTGAGGTTGCATGTGCCTTTTTACTTTTGCTCTTTTCATCATTTTTCTTGCTTGTTTACCATGTCCTTTTTTTCTTTTGATTCTTCAATCAATCATTTCTAGCTACCATCTCCTCAATCACCCACACAAAGGTATATATAAGCTTGAATGGGTAATTAAGGCTTGTAATGTGCTAAATTCACAAGAAATAGGCTTATAGGCTCAAAGTGGTTGACTAAGGATGATGTTCAAAGTAGGAACATATATGGCAATGACTATAATAACAAGGATGGCCTTAGATCATTTCACTAATCTCCACTAATCGGGCTCGTTCCTATAGTCCTTGAGCAAGTTCTAACTTATCAAACATAACCGATCCACTCATGAAGAAATACCATGTATGCATGGTTGAGGCTCAAATGCTCACAAGCTTGTGCTCGGACCTTAAGGAACTTATTACACCACATTCATCTCAAAATTGAACAAGTTAAGTAAAACATGTCACAATTTGAAAGTGTAGAGATTCTTAATCATAGTTTGTCATCACTTATCACCACAACCTATCATCACTCACATTCAAAAATGACTCACGACATCCCTAAACAAACCACCAAACATCCCAAGACAATAATGAAAATACACACCAAACATAAAAATAAGGACTCAACAAACAAGACACAACAAAAACACAAAACATGCAAAAACACAAAATACCATCATCCATAAGAAAATTAAGCACACAATCATCCCAACCTTTATTTAAAAGAAAATCCTAAATTACGAAAGTAAACCTCCCACAAACATAACATATGAAGTAGCATGCTAGTCACAACAATCCAAATCAAAATCAATTCATTTCAAGTAATAAAATGATAAGGTGTAGAGTACTCCCTCAATAGGCATTTGGTAAGGAAAGCGTTAGCTTCAAGCTCCATCATGCTTCTAATACCTCTCATTCATGCTCAAACACTCAACAAACACCATTAATTCAACAATTTCATTATAAATATGGACTATCATGCACTTCAACACCACCAATCATACCAAAATCAACCCAAACTCATGAGAAAAATTTTAAAATTTGTCCAATTTTACAAGAATCATACTCAAGTGGTGAGTCACACCACACAATCTCCCCCCAAACTTAAATCGAAACAAGAGTTGAGATTTAAGTTTGCAAAAAGTTGTGAGACTTACCCTTGTAGTTTCCATTGATGATCTTCTTGTTGAGAAGTAACCGCATCCACACGACTCAAGCTATGCCCACCACGCACTATCACCCCCCAAACTTAACTCGAGACAAGAGTCACGAATTAAGTTTGCAACAAATGGTGGAACATGTCAACTTGAATCCATGAAGCATTTCTCTTTTCTTCAATGAGCGTTTTTCTCCATGAGCACAATCAACCTACAAGGCCAAAACAAACAAGCAACAAAAGATAAAAAGAATGGGTTGCCTCCCATTTAGCGCTAAGTTTAACGTCTTCAAGCCGGACGAATGTAAGCTCTTAACAGTCGGAGAAATCCAAGACCCCATCGGGCCGCATCTTCAATTTAAACATCTCTTTAGCAACCTTTTTATCCACACTTCGTGCTCCTTTAACACTTGAGCTCACTTCGTTTCCTCTTTTCCTCACATTTTTAAATCCCATAAGCCCTTTATCAATCTTCAAATCAACATGTGGATTTTCCCCAAGCTT
Organism: Pogostemon cablin; assembly: GCA_023678885.1. Taxonomy (NCBI): domain Eukaryota; kingdom Viridiplantae; phylum Streptophyta; class Magnoliopsida; order Lamiales; family Lamiaceae; genus Pogostemon; species Pogostemon cablin. The sequence goes on along the minus strand of CM042961.1, from coordinate 14,300,462 downwards.
ATTTCTTTTTGAAGAGACATTTCCTGCAATTTCAAGCATAAAATTAGTTAATTCTTCATCTTTTAAAATCGCACTTACCACTTCATCTCGAATATCCGGAGGCTTAATGGGTGGCTTCAAATGAAGATTTCACCCTATTAAATTCTTGCTTGATAACACCAATTCTCTTTCATGTGATCGGAGTGTGAGTTCCTTCTTATCCATGTCAAATTTTGCTTTTGCGGTTGCCAAAAGCGGCCTTCCAAAAATTAATGGAATCCAAGGATCCGCTTGCTTCTCAACTATCATAAAATCCACCGAAAATACAAAATCCTCTATTTGCACAAGCGTATCCTCCACAACTCCATGGGGCTTTATCATTGAACCATCCATTATTCCGATTTCCACATCCGTTTCATTTAGCCTTCCAATGCCAAGTTTTTTGAAAATCTCCAAAGGCATTACATTAATGCTTGAACCAAGATCACATATAGCATTAAAGTGTTCCCCATTTCCAATTTTACAAGTAAGAACGAATTTACCGGGATCTTCCACCTTTAATGAAGCATCAACTTCAACAATGTCATGATCTTGTTTCAACATCATCTCTTCATCACACTTACTTTCCTCATCCAACAAAGACAAAAATTCACCAATTATCATCTCATCATCCAAAGACCAATCTTCATCAATGCCAATGTCCTCCTCCACGTTTGACACAATTTCATCACAAACTACTTTTTCAATCTTGGAACCAATGTTTGTTGTTTCCACCAACCCTTTCTCCACCTTACTTTTCATGTTGGACACGGTAACATACAAACATTGCTCCTTAGGATTAGTTACCGTGGTAGAGGGGAACTTTCCTTGTTGATGTTGAGATCCAACGGAGGAAGCAATTTGTCCCATTTGATGTTCAAAAGCTCTCATCCTATTGTCGGACTTCTTCTCATTTTCCTCCATTCTAGCCTCCATCTTTTTCATAAATGCTAGCAATGTCTCTTCCACCGATGCTTTACCCTCTCCATTTGGCGGCTTAGCACTCGGATTGAATCCCGGAGGAAATGACACGACGGTTTGAGGATTAGAGTAGGAGAAATTCTCATGCTTCCTTGGAGCTTGATAACCTCCACTTGATTGATTGAAATTACTCACCCGAGATTGCCCTTGATATCCTCCTTGATAATTACCTTGGTTAGAAGGATAGTTACCTTGAAAATTTCCTTGGTAATTTCTCCCATCTAAATAGGCAACATCCTCTACATTTTGCTTCTCATTGCTCTACTTATTCGAATTAGCACTTGTACTTCCCCCTTGACTTACTCCTTGAGTGATCAAATTCAATTGCTTCGTTAAAGCATTAATGCTCTCATTGAATTCTTTAATTCCTTCACTCTTAAACACATCACTTTTCACCTTGTTCACACTCTCCACTAGAGCAACCTTTCCGTATGCATAACCTCCCAAAATTCTCTCGGACGGCCACTGATAAGCATTCATTGCAATATCTTCAAAAATTTCCATAGCTTTCATCGCATCCACTCCGAATATAGATCCTCCGGATGAGGCATCTACATGCATCCGATGTTGTTGGCTCAACCCTTGATAGAAGAAAGCCACTTGTTGATTCTCATAAAAGTCATGTTGAGGGCACTTTCTTAGCATCTCCTTGTAGCGTTCCCATGCTTCATAAAAATTTTCATCCGGAAGTTGCCTAAATTAAGTGATAAGGCTTTTCAATTGGAGCGTCTTTGAAGGAGGAAAGTACTTGTTTAGGAACCTTTGCTCAAGATCTTCCCATGTATTACAACTTCCCAAAGGAATTGCATTATACCATGCCTTAGCCTTGTCTCTTAAAGAAAAAGAGAACAACCTCATCCGAATAGCATCTTCCGATACTCCATTCATCTTAATGGTATTTGCAACCTCCAAGAAGCTAGCTAGATGCATGTTTGGATTCTCAAGAGGACCTCCTCCAAACGGATTTTCTTTGACCATGTTGATCAATCCGGTCTTGATTTCTAAATTGTTGGCTTGAACCGGAGGAACTATGTTGTGTACGGCTCTCGTTTGGAAGTAATCCCGGATTGCTCTAGGCCTTGGCCTCTCTTGAGGTATTTGCACATTTCCTTGCATAGCTTGGTTATTGAACATATTAACCATCTCTTGGACATTTCTACGAACATGTGGTTGTGCCTCTTGTTGTTGGAGTATCCTTTGAGCTTCTTGATTGTCAAGCAATTGCATATATTCTTGATTTTGAGCAAAGAAATTCCTCATTATCTCCGTTTGATTCTCTTGCACTCCTTCTTGTACCCCCCTTTGATCTTGTAAAGGATCTTGGGGTGGGTTATAATTAGCATTCTCTCCACGTTGATTCTCCATTTTTGTTCCTTTTCTAGCTTTACGCCTCTCTCGCTTCCTTTGTCGTGCGGTCCTTTCAATCTCCAAATTCAAAGGAATGATCGATTGATTTCCCTTTGATCTTGTGATCATAAAACACCTACGAAAATTCAAAGAGTGAGACCACAAACAACAATAGTAAACAAAGTAAAAATAAAATAAAAGTATCCTTATCAAGAACAACTAAAACAATAACACAGTACTCGACTAGTCCGTCAAACTCCCCTTTGGCAACGACGCTATTTTCTTGTTTGCCTATTTTGTAGCACTCACGAGCAAGAATACTCGATCGTTGTAGTAGTATATCCCAAGAAAAATTATCAATCCACAAAGGAGTTATGTTCGGACTAGCAAAATACGTGAGCTCATGTTCATGTCGTTTTTGTAAAGATGATCGGGGGGTTTTGAGATGATTAACAACTAAAACAAGGAGCAAGTAAATAAGAATAGCAAATAATAGAAATGACAAGTAAAGAAAATGGGTGCTAAAGTTCAAGTATGGAAAACATGAGATTAGAAACATCCAAGCACACTCGATTCATATTATCATGCAAAAGAAATTCAACTCAATTGATGTAGACTAAGGGTGATCACGATTATATCCTAAGCTCCCTTTTGGGTTGCAAAGGTTGTTGATCCATTTTAGACTCCCAAAAGCACTTAAGATCAAAGCCCAACATTAACCCCTTCCATCTAGGTACTAGTTAGATTAAACTCTCCCTTTTTGTGTACTAAGGCCAACGAATGGATTGGTTCCCCTCATTGAATTCAAATATCCTTTCGGTCAAACCCAAACTCAATGTCAAATCATGCCTTCCTAATACTATAGAGGGTCGTTTCCGTCTCACTCCAAGCAATACATACATGAATATCATGATAGCATTTAATTACAACAAATAATCCATTGATCAACAATCCATTAAACCAATAAACATTCATGAATAACAAACCATGCCATCACAACATCAAGACAATTAAACTCCATGATTAGAAATCAACATCAATTAAACTAAAAACTAATTTAATCCACATGATAATATAAATCTAATATGCTCTTCATGCTCCTAATCCCACTAGAAGGATTAGCCTAACATGATAAGGGTAACAAAACAAATAAATGATTCATTACAAATACCCATAGTCTTAGATCTAAAGAAATACAAAATGAATGGATTCTTCCCTATCAATTTCTTGAACAGAATCTTCTATTCTTCTTGATCTCCACCTCTAGCTCTTGATTTTGAAGTCTTTAGCACCAAAAATGGAAGATATGATGGGTGGATGAAGATGGATGAAGATGGATGAAGATGGATGAAGATGAAGGTGGAAAATGGAAGAAATGGTGTGTGATGTGTGTGTAGAGGATGGAATTTTCGGATCTCCTGCCAATTGTTGAATAAAGGGGTATTTATACCCCTATGGAGGCTTCTAGAAGGATCTGGAAATTTCTGCAGGAACATACACGGCACGAGTCGTGCTCTGCAACACGGCCACGAGGTGGCCGTGTTGTGTCTTCTGATGCTGCCGCACAGCCTTTCCTTACAGGGCCGTGTTACGCAACACGACTCGTGTGCTGCAACACGAGTCGTGTGTTGTAACACGGGCACAGGGTGATCGTGTTGGCTCTTCTGATGTCGGCACACGGCCACTTCTTCCAGGGCCGTGTTGGCTACACGGCTCGTGCTGCCAACTCGACTCATGCAACTGGACACGACCTTAAGTTGCCCGTGTTGAATGACTAGGTGTCGCCGCACGGCCACCTCTTACAGGGCCGTGTTGGCTACACGGCCCGTGTTGGTGCTGGTTCCTGTTTTTCTTCACTATTTTGGCTCGTTCTCCCTCGTTTCAACTCCGAATTGAGATCCGCTTTTTCCTACATCTTTCTTATCAATAAAAAGTGAAAATCTTAAGTTTAAGCTCATTCACACACATTTCAATAAAAACACAAAAACAACCAAATAACACATAAAATACGGATAAAATAATACGAAAACACATCTAAAAAGACATTAAAATGTAGGTGAAAATAGCTCTAATCATAAACCCATGATCATATGAATTTAATGCATTTATCCTAGGATTTTCACTTCTTAAATGTTGTTAATCTAACTTTTACTTAATTTGGAAAACCACTTTTCATCCATCTATCTTATTTGCTAATCATTGCTTGCTTGCTTGCTTTGATTATTGTTATTTACTAGTTTAAACATCCAAACCATTGATGATTCATCTCTATAAAATTGCGATAAACGTGATCTCGCTTAAGCTCTAGCGCCGACCTCCATATGGTTCGATAAATTATTTTAATTGGTCATCCCTACTACAAAATGGCTAATCAGTAAGCTCTTAGAATAATTTTATTACTTCTCAAATTGAAATCAGACACATTACATCTATATATATTATAAAATCGTAACACATCTATATATATTATAAAATCATAACAGTAATAAATATATTTTAATGATGATCAGCAAATCATAATTTATTTCTAGCCTATGATATGTTATTTCTATATATGGAATTCATACTCCACCAATTTATCATCCATCAGAAACTCTTCAATTCGAGGGATTAGATTGAAAATGGGTTCATCGATTTCTGTTTTTTTAGTTTAAGTTTTAAATCTATTTATTTATATTTTTTTAATTAATATTATTTTTAATTTTGGAGTAAATAAAAATTATTTATAGTGTTTTAAAAATGAGGCGTCCAGTGAGTTGGCAATTTACAAATTTTTTTTAATTTTTTTATTCAAGTGTGACGTGGTTGATTCAGGCTTATGATCACCCCAGCATACCTTGTTGGATTTTCCCAAATTAAACAATCACGTGTAACAGTTGCACTTGATCATTTTCCGATCCAAAACTAAGTTTTCGGTAAAAATAAAGTAAAATTGAAAGTAAATTTATAATTATGGTACTTAATTGATACAAATATATTTTTTAAAAATAAAATTTAATTTAAAATCTTACAAAATTATAAAACAATACAAATTTAAAACTCAAAGTTACACAATGTGATCTCATGCAGAAATATAGGTGTATTTATTAGATAGGGTTATAAGTTTAGTGGAGTGTATAAGAATAGAGAAGTACATAAATTTTTTAAGAAAAGGGGATAGAGGGACTAAATAAGAAGACAAAAGGAGATACGGGCCACATGGCCCACATCCTAAGTACAGAACAAAACCACATGAATATTTCTGAAATGTTGAGCCCGAACCGAAAACTATAATTGGCCTGAATTAATGAATTTATTGGCCTAATTAATGAAGAGTGAGGCTTGCGTGCACTCGGGGCTAATTGTCGCTATTTTCACCTATATTTTATTCTTTTTTTGTGTGTTTTCGTATTTGTTTATCCATATTTTATATATATTTTGGTGGTGTTTGTGTTTTTATGGAAATATATGAAAATGAACTTAAACGTATGATTTTCAGGTAAAAATAGATTCTAAACGCGAAAAGGAAGACGTAGGAAAAAATGGAGCTTAATTCGGAGTCCAAACGAGAAAGTTATGATTAAAATGGTGTGCCATTTTGCATGACTTGTTATACCTTCAAATATTGGACTCTTTGTTAGTTCTTTATATAGATAAAAAACCAAGGAAAAGAAGATCGCGTGAGAGCAAGAATCACTCGAATCGGAGTTTGAATGTGGAAGTTATGAACGAAACGGTGAGACTGCGCTGCACCTACTCGACCCGAGTACCGAGCTTGCCCTACCGAGCTCGACCCGTGTACCGAGCTCGACTCGAGCTCGGTCAAAAGTCAATTTTTTTTATTTGTACGTCTTCCAGAAGGTTCTAAGCCCACAAATACATCATTTGGTGTGATTTTTACATAGAAAACGTTTCTGGATCCAATTTACACCTAATTCACACCATTCTTCACACACTTTCCTCTCCATTCCATCTACCCTTCATTCCATCCACCCATCCTTAAATCCATCCATCCAATCCACCATTCAAATAGTTAGAGAAGTAAGGGGGAGTGAAGATTACAAGAAGAAGAAGGAGAAGCTCCATTGAAGACATTTAAAGGGGGATTCTATTTCTAATTTTTGTAGACTTCTCTATAGTTTGATCATAGGTTTTAGAGATACAATTGTCTATGTTGTTTTCTTTGAGACTATGAAAGGTTAATCTCCTTTGTGAGATTAGCAATATGAATTGTGTTGGATAATTTTGGGTATTTTGCAATTGAATGATTATGTTGATTGGGTTTAATGATTTTCTATCATTGATGCTTTAGATCTTGATGTGTATGATGATTTGTGTGTTTTGTTGTTTTAAGCATGTGATTAGATTGAGAAGTCAATTATATGTTTCAGATAATTAAGTGAATCATTTTGTCATACACCTCATGTGCATTATAAATTGTAAAGAGATAGAGATATCTTTTAGGTTTTAGAACCCTTTGATAGAAAATTCGATTTATTAGATCAAGAGGTCAATTGATCGTGTGAATGGACTCTCTAATTGAACTTAGTACCTAGTTGGAATTATTTGATTGAGAACCAATCCTTGGAGCCATTTTGAGACCCTTATAGGGATCTACATCCTATTCATCTCGAGAGGGAGTTTAGGTGGATTTCGCGATTGCCCTTAATTATTAACCCATGACATATATGAATTCATTGCATAATATCTAGATTTTCCATGCTTTAAGTATTGCTAGTCTCATTCTCTATCTACTTGGCTCATTCATTCATGTTCCACTCATCTATCTTATTGTTTATCTTGTCATTTAATTGTTTAATTGTCATTTCTTGATTAATCCTACCCCTTCATGATTGTCTCTATAAAACTATGACAAACACGAGATCGCTTCAACTCTAGCACGTTCCTCCCTTGGGTTCGATAAATTTTTTAATTTGTCATCCCCACTATTAACGACCAATCAGGGGCACACCGTGCTCTTTTATAATTTAGTATTATGGGTAAGGGTAAATTATTTTGTTCTAAAGGGTATACACTTTAATTAGTAAGGGTACACCATTTTGTTCTAAAGGGTATAAACTTTTTATTAATATGTTTTATTTTTCTTCAAAAATAAAGAGTACACATCTTTATATTAAAGGGTATATAATTTACATAAAATTCAAGATGCCCGGGTGCACACAAATTTTTGTTAATGAAACCCTTCATATCCCTTAATTCGTATTTCATCCATGCCATCCTATTATTATTAAAAGAAAAGAAAAGGGAAACGCGTGTGAGAATGTTTTTATATTTTCTTAAATACTTTTTATTAAGTTTATAATCACTTTTTATAAAAAAAAGGAGTATTATTTTTATTTATACCATGAATGGTTCATAAAATTATCGTATATTTTTTATTTTTATATTTTAATATTACATATATAATCTTTCTACTTTTAATTTTATTATTATTATTATTATTCATGTATATCTATAAATTAAATTCTACTTTAATCATATATATATTTATTAGTTAATCATATTTTTTTATTAGTTAGAAATAGATAATCAACAAAATATATCCAACTTATTATATATTATTATTATTATTATTATTCATGTATATCTTCAAATTACATACAACCTTTAATCATTTTTTTTGATTGGTTAGTAATACTACTTCTATTTTTATTTTTATTTTTATTATTATCATTATTATTATTCATGTATATATTTAAATTATGTATATCTATAAATTAAATATCATCTTTAATTATATTTTTTGATTAGTTATAATAATTCATCCGCGTATTACGTGGGAATGTGTACTCGTATATATATATGTATATATTCTTAATAGATGTGGTACTTTTTTATATACTCCATCCGTCCTCTTGATAAGTGTCTATTTTGCCATTTTGATCCGTCCTAATATAAAGTATCCATTTTCTTTTGGGGTTGATGTGACACACAATAATATTATTATACTCAACCCACGACATATGAGCCCACACTCAATACTAATATCATGACCAACTACATATTAAAATATTATTTCTCTCACCTCATTACAATTTAAAATTTTCCATTTTTTGGCGCCAAACTTGTACCCATTTCTCGCCAAAAATAGTATAACCTTAATTGCTTTAGACCCAGCAGGTGAGCATGTCCAATTATGTTTGTATTTACTTTTGTAAGAATGACCTGTTGACTAAATGAATATTGCATTCCTTAAAATTAGATAAATTGTTAAATTATACATAATTTTAATTGTTAGTTTATTGTCCAATTATTATGTCAAATTTAAATCTATCTATAAATACATTTATTGTTTTACAATTATGTTAGTAAAACCAACACAAAATTTTAGTAGATTTAAAATCATAAACCCTAAACCCTAGTAAATATACTTAACATCACATTGAAGATCATACAGTAATTCGGTTCTTACATTTGTACCGTTAATACATATATACACTTCATGATGATCATAAATAGAATAAAATATTAGAGTTTTTATGTACACGTATATATTTCACATGAAATATAAAACTAACACACTTAAGAATTAAAATATATAGCCCTCAAACCTTTACACACAACATAACTTAACCAGTAGCATGTTGAGATCACAAATCACTAAAATTTGAAATGTAGAGGGTTTTCATTAGTACAAGTTAAAATATTTAAAGGATATAACAAAGACATAATTGCATTTATTAATTATAATGACTTAAGTTATATGATTACATAACATTTGGAAACATTATTTAAATATGTTTCGTGGTGCAGATAACGCAGTGTATATAGGTTGTTCCTAAGAATTGGAAAATGTGGTTGCATTTATTGTTGTCTCTTTAGAGGTTAGACATGATATCAACAACACAATTGGAACTATATGCGAATTCCCAAAACTTTTTTTCCTAACATAAATTCATTGTCTACTAAACTGACTTGGATATGATTTAAAACAAACTGCATTAATTAGGGTGTAATCAAGTGCATACCGGTGGTTGTAGCCAACAATGAGAGAAGACATTAATTAAATATTGTATTCAATTTAAATAAGTTTATGTTTAAAATATTTCTTGTGTTATGTTGTACACTAGTTATTATTTAATATCTATAAATGCAGATAAAACTAATATCATTGGAATAATTCAAAGAAAAAAATTCAAATAAATTAAGAACAATTATGGATCAAAAGAAAAAAAAAATCGGAATGAACACTCTAACAATTTTAAAATAAAAATTCAAGTGAATAAAGAAACAAAAAAATATAACAATAATCTTGCAGATAAATGTATGATACAATTATATAGCCAACAATATCCTGATTCCATTTATACAGTTTACATTACTGCATGTGGAATATGTTGCCAATAATGTTACTGTCAATAATGGTATGATTACTTTTAGTAAAATCCATAAAATTAAAATGAACAATAAAACATACCAACAGAATAAGTGTACATGAGTCCAGCACGTCGGAATAATAATAATATGCTGTTTATTTCATAATGGGAAATTTTATTTGTGATCAAGTCAGAAAATGGGAAAAATTAATACTTAATACAATGTATACTCCCTCCGTGTGACAATAAGGTATCCATTCTATTATTACAACAATATAAGAGATATGAGTATTACTATTATATGTAAGGTGGTTATTTGTATTCGGTTGAAGTGGTGTCCCATATTGTGTACTTTTCTAGACTACATAGTGTTTGTGGATACCTTTGAAGTGGATGCCTAAAAAATAAAATGGAGACATTAGTAGCGGACTGATGGAGTGTAGATGTACAACGTACATTTATTAAATAGATATTATCTATGGTACATTGTAATACTTCATTACACATACATAGACCATATGAATGTAATCCTTGTCATACTTAATGTAATAATATATAGGGTAAATATCAAAACTGGTCCTATATGTATAATATTTTCAAACTTTAGTCCTTTATCATTTGCAGTTCTCAATGTTGGTCCTTTTTTGTCCACTTTTAGTCCTTTTTGTCATACTCATGAGAAAATTTTTAAAATTTACCCAATTTTACAAGAAGATCTCTCAATCATCATAATAAGTACACTCAAGTGGTGAGTCACACCACGCACTCTCCCCACAAACCTAAATCGAAACAAGTTGAGAATTAAGTTTGCAAAAGATGGTGGGACTTACCATTGTAGTTTTCAACAATAAGCTTCTTGTAGAGAATTAAATGCATCACAACGATTCAAGGTATGTCCACCACGCACTATCCCCCTAAACTTAAAGTAAAATAAGATTTGAACTTTAAGTTTGCAAGAAGTGGTGAGATTTACCTTCACACTTCAAATCAAGCACTTCTCGTATCATCAATATACATTTTTCTCACGAGCACAATCAACCTACACACCAAAAATGCAAGAAAACTAAATCAAAGCAATTAAATGAAAGCATTAAAATAAACGATGGGTTGCCTCCCATCTAGCGCTAAGTTTAACGTCTTCAAGCCGGACGCATAATTAAACTTTTAAGCTCCACAAAAATTCATCGCATCAACATCCTTCATCTTCACTTTAAACTTTCTTTTTGCTCTCTTCTTGTCCGTTATGACCTTATCCCCCTTCCTACTAATAAGAATTGACATTCCGTGAGAGTCATAGAACGAACACTTCTTTTTCCTGCATGAGAAACAATCTTCTTCTTTGTCGAGTTTCCATTCAATATCCGAAACTTCATCCCTATCAAATTCAACATAAGAAAGATTAGACTTTTCAATTTTCACACAATTTTCCACAATAGAAATCAAAGCTTCTAAGTAATAAGATTGTTCAATCTTCTCAAACTCATCCGGAGGCACATTTTGGGGCTTAAGATATGACTTATCCTTTCCTCCTTGATGGCATGATAATCTATCATTTTTATCCTCCGAGCTCCATGAGACTTTCTCTTTTTCTTCATCTTCGCTAGATCTTTCGATTGTAAAGAAATTTTTCCCAAGAGTAAGCGGGACTCGAGGCTCCGCTTCCACACCAAGTACCACAAAATCAACCGAGAAGACCATCTCATTCACCTTAACCACAACGTCTTCAACCTTTCCAAAAGGTAAAATAAAAGATTCATTTTTACCCTTAAGACATGTTGTGGTTGGCTTGAGTTCCCCCATATCAAGGCTTCTATAAGTAGAATAAGGCATCACATTTTCAATTATCTCCAAGTCATACATTGCATTAAGAGTTCCTTTTCCTTCTATTTCACAAGGCATTACATCCTTTCCAAGGTCCTCCACTTTCATGGAATACTCTTCATGTATAGATTTGGCCTCTTCATTTTTCACCTTACTCTCCTCCATCTTCTTCTTTTTCAATGCAATGTAACTCTTAAACTCTTCTATCTTTTCTTATTTAACACATCTTTGAGGAAAAGGAATAGGATAAGGAGTAATCGGAATGCCCCAATAATCACATTCAAACTTTTCTACACACATTTCTTCTTTCGGCACTCTTTCCTTCTTCATTCTCCATTTTGACTTGCGCTCAACCTCTTTTCCTTCTACACACATTTCTCCAACCAAATTTACCTCTTTCTTTTCTTTCTTAGCCTTTAAGAGCTCTTTATCACTCGAGTCTTTATTATCCCCCGAACACTCTTCTACCTCTAACTCTTCTTCAGTCTTCTCATCAAAATTTTCCATTTCGCGAAGAGTGTTCCGTTCACTTATCATTTGACTCATTCGAATCTCTAGGGCCTCAAGTCTCCTATCATTTTCTTCTTCCTCTTTCTTCCTCTCTTCTCGTCTTTCTTCAAGCATTTCCATCATTTGATTTAATTGATCTTGTAAGGAAGGTCTGCTTTCATCGTATGGTGGACACTCTTCTTGGAAATTCTCTTGAACATACCCATTTTGCATACACGCTCCATTCCCCATTTGATAATTGGGCATGCTCCACACTTGTCCACTATTAAAGTTGGAAGTAGGCATTGAATAGACATTTTGAGACTCAAAGTTTGAAAGGCTTGGTTGAATGCTTGTAGAGAAGAAATTATTGTAAGAACTTGATGGAGTGTAAGTGTATCCTTGATATGGTTGGCATGTATTCTCATTAGAAGCTCGTTGCCATCCCCCATTTCCTCCATTATTGTAGAATTAGTCAAAGTTCATCATCTCTTTAAGTCACCTTCTACAAATTTTCTACACTTGCTATTTTTGGTTTTGCTCCTTCTCCACTTCTTTCAAGGTTGATGTACCTATCAAGAAGAACAAGTTAGAACAAAATTTTCAAAACAAATATAAAAGCAAAAATAAGAAAAAAAAATGTCCTAAGTAGAGCTAACAAATCCAAATACGTTACACCGAAGCCTTTCTCCCCGGCAACGGCGCCATGAACTTAGTCTCAATTTTGGTACAAATTGATAAGAGTAAGCGTACTCTATCGTTGTGTGTAGACGTGGTGACCAAGTGCAAAATTTATAATATCGAACCCAAGGGAGAAAGTGTATGTATCCGTATTCGAAAGATGTTTCACTCTAGAAGGACTAATCAATAAAGAAGAGGTTGAATTACACTACAATCTAACTAAGAAAGCAATTAAAGATAGAACATGTACAAATGAGATGGATGATGGGTGAAGGTGAACAATCTAAGAAGTATGCAAGGCTAACAACATTCATGGAAAAGGTATATATAGACTCACACACACACATGCATTGGTGATCTTCATGTTATGATATTAAGGACACTCAAAGAGTGTTTCCAATCCTCACTATTCCTATAGGTACTTACGGATATTAATATACCGGTATAGAGATATTATCACGAAGAATTTTCTCTAGTAGGTAGGGACGTTTTCCTAGTGTTCCCTTTCTAAGGTCAAGTGAGAATTAGCTTGGTTCCCCTCATCATATCAAACACTTTCACAAGTAATTATCAATAATGTCCTATCATGAGGTTCTAAGCACATGAAGGTTATGGCCAAACTCCCCACATACTTAACATAGTCATCTCATGCAATCAATGATTCAATTAAACCACTAAACATAATATTGGAATGACCATCCTAACACTATGAATAGAGAATCTAATCACACAAATCATACATAAAATGAGAATAAGCATTCATGATAGAAAATATTCATACAGTCAATTCATCGAACATGTGGTGTGCAAAATCTACATTATCCTTCACCAATCATATTGCTAGCCTCACATGAGGACTAGCCAATATAAATCATTACAAAATCAAAATAATCCATGGCATGCTCCAATTGAGCTAAATAATGAAGAAAACAACAAATCAAATGTTGATGGGCTTTCCTTTTTAAGATGGCCTTCTCTTCCTTCAACATGCTCCAATCTTCACTCCTTGATGTTTTTCCCTTCTTAGATTGGTGGATTAGTGGAATGGATGGATGGATGTGAGAAATCAAGAGGAATTGGTGGATGGAATGAAGATGGAGGAATGGATGATGAAAATGGAGGAATGGATGATGGATGGATGGGGAGGGTGTGTGTGCAGCCCAAAACCCTCAAAATCTGCCTTCAAGTGGTGATATTGGGGGTATTTATACCCCCTCAACACACTTGGAAATCGCACAAAGGTGTAAAACGCGATTTTAGGCCAAGTGCAAGAAAACACGGGCGTGTTTTCCTGCATCTGCCCGTGTTTTCTTGCAATTTTTCAGCTTTCTGTAAGTTTTTGCACCTGCAGAAAAACACGGGCACTGCATAAAAACACGGGCGTGTTTTTATGCATTTTGACTAATTCTTCATTTTCTTCAACTTTCTCCTTTCTTCATGCTTTTTATTACCATTTATCCTCATAATCACCTATTTAAAGACATGAAAATCATCATCATCAATTTTCCAAAATACAATATAAAAAGATACAAAAATACGAAATAAAAAGACGAAAACACACACAAAAATGACACAAAATCTAGGTGAAAATAGCGATGATCAATGACAAAATGATTCAATGAACTATCCTAAACACATAATTGACTTCTCAATCTAATCACATGTTTAAAACAACATACCACACAAATCATCATAAACATCAAGATCTAGAGTATCAATGATAGAAAATCAATATACCCAATCAACATAATTATTCAATTGCAAAATACTCAAAATTATCCAACATAATTCATATTGCTAATCTCACAGAGGAGATTAGCCTCTCATAATCTCAAAGAAAACAACATAGATAATTGTATCTCCAAAATACATGATTGAACTACAAAAAAGTCTACAAAAATTGGAATTAAAACTCCCTTGAATAGCTTCAATGGTGCTTCTCTTCCTCTTCTGGCAATCTCCACTCCCCTTACTTCTCTAACTACTTGGATGGTGGGATGAAAGTAGATGGTATGGATGAAGATGATGGTGAAAAATGGAAGGAATTGTGTGTGATGTGTGTGTCCAAGAGAAGCCCTTGTGGAATCTTTTCAAATGTTGAACTTGAGAGTATTTATACCTCTTCCAAACTCGGGCCACGAATTTTACATCAACTGGGCTTTTTACACACATTGTCACGCACTGGAAGGTGAAAATCCCCATAAACGTGCAACACGAGTTGGCCCTACCAACACGAGTCGAGTTACCTTGACTTGTAACTCGTGTGAACCCAGCTCGACTCGTGTTGTCAACTCGAGCTCTCGCCTATTCGGTTATGTCGCGAGGCTCTGAAACTGGACTGCTTCTGGAACGCAACTCGACTCGAGCTACAAGTCGAGTAGCGACTTGCCAACTCGAGTTAGCTCATTGGATGATTTCTGCACCTGCTCTGCCCCCACACGACATACAACTTGGCTTGCCTCAGACGCAACACGACTCGAGCTGCAAGTATTATTTAGGGTAAATAGAATTTGGGTGGATTGCAACCGTCATCTTCAATGGAGAATTGTAAGTATTATTTAGGGTAAATAGAATTTGGGTGGATTAAGTAAAAATATATGTTATACATTTTGTGGGTGATTTAAGTTAGTGGTATTTTCGTATTTTTAATATTTTTTGAAAAATTATTTGGGTGTTCTAAGTAAAGTATTGTGTGGCAATAGTGCCACCAATTTTTTAATAGTTGTATAATTTTTTAAACTCAATTTTTCATTAAAAAACTAACACACAAATTGTATACATTTTTTTATAATTGTATATGTTTTTGTTCATAATTATGTACGTTTATGAAAGTGGGTGCACCGTATCCTGGAGTGCACCCAGGTGTAAAGTAGTATTAGTCTTTAATATATGGCTCTCACACACCTCATTAATACAACTACCTACTACATATTAAATAATAATATTCCTTAATACACGTATAAAAAGTAAATATATACCTATTGAGCAAACGGGGAGAATTTAAATTGTACCCCTAAAAATAAATTTAAAAAAAAAAAGAAAAAAAAAAGACAAACAAGAGCGAGAACGGTTCCACAAATTTCATTTCGTAGAGACGTTATACAGATGTTATGCTCAATAAATAATGTGATAAAACTGGCAATTTTCCATTTCCTCCAATTTTAATCGTCCAAACCGATTTTCTGGTTCAACTTTCAAAATGGGTTTTCAAATTTTATTTCGGATTTATTTGGGCTCTGTTTTCAAGTTTACCGGCCCGTTTGATTTTTTTATTTTTTTTATTTTAATTTTTGAAAAGATCTTATGACTTTGTTTAGCGCAGTGTATGATTTGCGGGATTTGGGACACTTGTTCCGAGTTATAATAACTCGGGGCT
This sequence comes from Pogostemon cablin, assembly GCA_023678885.1. Taxonomy (NCBI): domain Eukaryota; kingdom Viridiplantae; phylum Streptophyta; class Magnoliopsida; order Lamiales; family Lamiaceae; genus Pogostemon; species Pogostemon cablin. Next base: position 14,284,433 of record CM042961.1, on the reverse strand, counting down.
TAGGGTTGGATTCTGTGGTGAATCTGAGATCCGGAAATGGAGGAGTAGCTGTTCTGAAATCTTCTAGAAAGGCATTTCAGAAAATGCTTGTGATCATAAGCCGAAGCTGTACATGAGCATGAATATATGATGAGAAAGCATGTAATATGTACTCCCTCCATCCCATTTCAGATGACATACTTTTTATTTTGAATTGTCCAATAAAAGTTTGCATATTCTAAAAAAAGCAAAAAAGCAAATATAATCACCCTTCCCACATATACTTTATTTACATAAAAATCAACCTTACCTAATGCACCTAACATACTTTATCATTTATTTATTATCAAAAATACCATATTTCCCCTAAAAGTTATCACTTTTCTTAATCTCCATACTGAAAGAAGTATACAAACTTTTGTAGGACGGAGGGAGTATGTAAGAGCAGATGGGGTTGGAGTTCTCATGATTTAATATAGAGTGAGGATATAGATTAGGGGTGGCTTTGCACACCCCCGAAAATACTAAATATACCCCACAAAATATTTTAACTAAAATATTTTTAATTAATTGGACTAAAATACCCTTTAATTAAATATCCCTAATATTATATGGTATATTTATCCCATTATATATGGTATATTTTATCTCCCCTCCAAATAAGAAATTTTTATCTATCTTCGTTCTTATTGTACATCTTCTTCTCATCTCAAATTTTCTTCACACTTTGTCTCCTAATCGTTCTGCGTCTGCCTGAAACCCATATGAAGTTTAATAAAACTTTTTGTACTAATTAGTTCATCAAAACTACAATATCTTGTTTTTCTTAATTTTCACATGATTATGATTGACTTAATTGATGTGAATAATTCGTGAATGCAAGAGCTGGATTTTTTGTCCAAGAGCAAGTATATCTTTGGGAGTAGAAATCCTTGGTAGCTGTCGTTCTTAGGGGTGGGCGGTATGACATACCGAAGATTTTTGGTCATACCATATACCGTACTAAAATTTTTGGTATATAAAAAATCATACCGTTACCTTACCTAAACTTTCGGTATACCTTAGTTCGGTATACCAATATTTCGGTGTAAGAAAATAGTATACCTTCTACTTACCAATATTTCGATATGCCATATCATACCTAAAATATCGGTATATACCATCCTATTAGATAGTTTGTTATGTCGTTATACATCTAAAATTCAATAAATCTAATAAAAACATGTACTAGAAAAGTGAAAGATAGCTATAAAACAAACTCTAATAAATAACAAATTCAAAATTATACGACAATCTACAAACGACCAAATTAAATAAGAGTAAGTCTCATGAAAACTGGGTTTACAGGTAAGCCTTATTACTCTTTAATATATAAAAAATTACTCTTTGAAGAGTAATAATTTTTACACTATATAGTAATAATTCGTATCTCTAAAAAGTAATTTTTTATGTACTTAAAGTAATCGATACATCGTGATTTAAAAGAATTTGAAGAGTAATTTTTAATTTAAAAAGTAATAATTTATGTGCTAAAGAGTAATTTTTTATGTACTAAACAGTAATCGAGTTTACATAATTAATATATCTAAACCCGTTTTACACAAGTGTTTGTCATTAAATAAATAGTACCTAAGAGATCTACTCAAAAATATATGAAACTTATATTAAAATCAACACTTTTAAATTTTCATATAAGATAGAATACTTAATTAAAAAAGAAGTACTAATATCATGAAATTAGTCAATGAACTTTATGAATAATTTATAATTATGAAGAAATATACCGTAGGATTTTAGATTTAATCTTTAATAAAATAGTGTATATATATAATTTAATTAAACATTATAATACATAAATAATAATTATAATTGTATGTATCATCTAATATGGTAATATCGTATCATATTACTCAAAAATTTAATATTTTACGGTATTTCGGCATATACCAAAATACCGCGGTATTGATCATTTATATACCTTTATCGTACCAAAATTTTTAATACGGTATCATACCTTACCAAAAATTTCGGCATACCTAAAATTTCGGTAAAATCGGTATTTTTCGTTATGGTAAGGGCGGTATACCGAAATTTTGGTATTTTTCCCCAGCCCTAGTCGTTCTTCTCTATTGCCAAGATTGTCGTTGTTCTCTATTGCCAACATATTAGTTTGAACAAGGTATGAGTCACCAGTGGTGTTGCCTAAAAACACAAAATCAAATTCATTGTGACATGGTCCTTCTGATGACGATATGCACATTGGAAGAAACATCGTCAAAATTATTGCTCAATTCCGAGTACATAAAGGATCAATTAAACGTTTCCCTTCAACAACTAACAAAAGTATGGAGGTGTTCGTTCAATCGCTCTTTTCTTCTTTTTCAATGAAGAGCGTGAGTTCTCAAATATTAAGAATATAAATGGAGCTTTTAATTATAAATGGACAAAAGTATTTTAATTGGGGTATGTTTATTAGTATCATATCAATTATTAAAATACATCAGGGTGTATTTAGTAGATGAGGTTTCTCAAGTAATTTGAGTGTTAATAACATTTTTAATTGAAAGGATAAAATGGTCTCAAATGGGGGTATATTTTGAAATTTATGTAGATATTTCTTATTTTTCATGGGGTACATCCAGTAATTGGGATACGTTTAATAAAATTGGGGTGCGAATAGCCGCACCCTATAGATTATTGTGTTAGTAGAAGTATATATAGATGGGTGGTTTATAAGGAAATGTTTTCGAATTTCCGATATTATTGGTTTATAAGGAAATGTTTTCGAATTATCATTTCTTATATATTATATAGTTTAAAACAAAATCCCAAGTGATAAGGGGATAAGTGAATACACTTTTTTTTAGTATACTTGTTGGATTTGATTTCAGGAAAGTCTGCCACTAAACAAGTATATATAAAAATGGCAAGTGGAATTAAGAAGCTTTATTATCCGAATTATTATTCATTATAATATTGAGGTCTCTTTGTCTTTTCTTAGTTATTTCAGTTTCCAAGCTGTTTTATTAAATAATAATATAAACGATAATGATTTAAGTTGTCGGTGATTCACATTTTATTCTAAAAAAAAAAAATCTTTTAATGAATTAAAACAAATTAATCTCACCAGTAATGTTAGGGCTTTAGATTATTAATTTGAGCATTATTAAATGTCATATACAGTTGAGTTTATTTGAGAATTAGTTATCATTTTTTAACTATCATAATTAATTACATGTGAATATCTGTTTAGCTTAAGTATATGAATGCATGGCTTAAGTTGCTTCATGATGATAAACTTAGAATTAACATACATCATTAAACACAAAATTCTGAATCTTTATTTCAAGGAACTGTTCAATATTGATTGGTCTGTACGACCCATATGTAACGAGACAAGCCATCAGGAAAATTTGTCCATATTCTATAATATATATATATATATATATATATATATATATATATATGCAGGGGCGGACCTACGCGGGGTCAAGGGGGGCACTGGGCCCCCCTGAGAAATTTGAAAAAATTACTATATATGTAGCAATTTTTTCTATATTATCACCTTGTCTCAACGGTAACACACCGAATCTACCTATTTGAGAGGTATGGGTTCGATTCCATCTTATCCTCTTCTTTCTTTACTTCTTCAATTTTCAATATTTTTTTCCTTTCTTCTTCAATTTTCAATATTTTTTCCTTTTAGTTTTTTAATTCTTATTCTCCTCCCTCATTCCTCTTTGTTTTCTTTTTTTAATATAACTTTATCTCATGTGTATTGTATTATAAATTTCTCATTCCTATTCTTTTCTTTCTTTACATTTTCAATTTTCAATATTTTTTTTCTTTTTATCTTTCTAGTTCTTTTTCTCCTCCCTCATTCCTCTTTATTTTTTTTTCCTTTTCTACTTGTTCCAATAATATTTATAGTGTTAAATTTTAAATTTTATCTCATGTGTATTTTATTATAAATTTCTCATTCCAATTCTTTTGTTAATTATTAGTTTTATTTTTAATAATGATTCTTATAATATTTTTCTTATTCAATTTATGTATATATTACTATATTATAAGTATTTCTTCCAAAAAGTTTATATAATTAATTACATGCACTTCAATTGTTTATATCCCGTTATTCTTAAGATTTAATTTTTATTTTTAGAGTTTATAATATTTAAGTGTATAATTATTGTTAAAATTTATAAATAAAGAGGATTTATGCACACTTTGTTTTTATGAAAGACAAACTTTATGACACATTAAGAAATCGGGCCCCCCTGTTCAAAATTCCTGCGTCCGCCACTGTATATATGCATTATGTGATCATATTATTAAGTAATAAATTTAGAATGTGAATACAAAAAATTAAATTATTTGGCTTTTTTTCAGTCACTTGCAAAATATAATTCGTTCTTGCATGACTAATTGTATCATTATACATTGAACTATAAAGATATCACAAGTGGTGCTGGGGTATTCAGAAGATCCCTGACCATGATTAATTGTCCATTATTATAAAATTAGAAACATATAAAATAAGTGAAATTAAATAATTTTGGAATTTTTTTTTGAAATACGTCTCATGGGACTTATAACAAGAGAATATTTTAATAATAAAAAAATATCTAATCGATGAAAAATGTAAATTATTTCATGAGGAGAAAATGTCAAAATTCATCCTTTAAGTATGGCTGATTTCAATTTCAATTTTTTTTATTTATAATTCTCAATTTTGATTTTTTTTTTGATTTAAGTCTCTTCCTTATTAAATTTTAATTATTTTAAGGATTTATTATTACCTAACAAAAAATATATATTACTCCTAATATATTACTAATAGAGTTTGTCTTATGGGTAAAAGTATTACTAATATATACAATGTACTCCTATTAATGTGAAATTCTCAGTAGTATAACATTCCTCATTAATCTTCTCTTAACAATATCCTTTATATACGCGCACAATATAATCATCTTCTAATTAACAAAAGACAGAACACCACATTGTATGTTAAAATTTAATTATAATATTATTTTTACTTAATATCCATGATTACAAAGGATTTTTCAACCTACTTAACGAATTTTTTTTAATATAATTGAAAAAAAAAACGTAAAATATAATTTGGTGTGAAAAAAAAATTGCAACAAAAAATTATTAGTTGAAATAAAAATTGAAAAGTAGAAATAGGAGTAGTTGATTACCATTATTCGTGCCATAATATAAAAAATAAATAAAAATTGGTATTAAAAAGAAAAAAGAGTTGATATTAGGTGCACCCAGTTACAAGGGTGCATCTATATATGTATAACTTTTTATTCTATTTTGTATACATGTTATTCTATTTTGTATACGTGTTTCTTAATAATTATATATTTTTTTCACACTAAATTTTTCATTAAAAAAACTAGCATCAATATGCGTATAACTTTTTACTCAATAGTGTATACATGTCTTTTAATAATTGTATATTTTTTACACTCAATTTTTCATTAAAAAAACTAACAATTAAATTGTATACATTTTTGTTCATAATTGTATATGTTTTTGTTTATATTTGTATACGTTTTTGAAAGTTGGTGCACCCTCGGGTGTACAGTATAATTTGTCAAGAAAAAATGTATTAGTTACATTATTCGGGCCATATTAATTGTGGGTGCGGCTATTCGCACCCCTAAATATACTGAACGCACCCTATAAATCATTAAATTAAATTAATCTAAATTAATAAAGATATAAATACCCTTTAATTATTTCTCTTGCAATTAACTTAAAAATTATTTGTCTTCTTCGTTCTTCATTCTTTCAACACAAACATCCCCAGTCTGATCTCAATTACGCTCACCATTAACAACATCAAGAAGAAGCACCCCATCACCGACCTCTAAACTCCTGTATTCATCATCTCACCCTTCCTTTGATCTCGAAGATAAATATTTATCCACGATTGTTTTTATTTCGCAATCAGTTTGTTTCGATTAATTTTTGGAATAGTAGAAATTGTGAGATTCGATGATGTAATTTATTGATCTGGGTCTTGGAAAAGGATAAATGGCGGTAGCGGTGATGAATTTCCAAACAAATTGACTTATTTATTTTAGGTCGGTGATGGGGTGCTTGTTCTTAATGATGCCAATGGTGAGCGTGAATGAAATCAGAATGGGGATGTTTGTGCTAAAAGAATGAAGAACGAAGAAGGCGATGTATTCTTAAATTAATTGAAGGAGAAATAATTAAAGGGTATTTATGTCTTTATCAATTTAGATTAATTTAATTTGATGATTTATGGGGTGCATTCATAAACTTAGTTTCAATTTAGGTAAAATTGATTTAGAGTAAGCGTACTCTATCATTGTGTAGAACGTGATGACCAAATACAAAATTTATAATATAGAACCCTAGGGAGAAAGTGTATATATCCGTATTTGAAAGATATTTTACTCTAGAAGGACTAATCAATAAAGAGTAGAATTAATTGCACTACAAACTAACTAAGAAAGCAATTAAAGATTGAACATATACAAATAAGATGGATGGATGAAGGTGAGCAATCTAAGAAGTATATAAGTCTTAACCACAATCAAAATAAAGACATCACCTAGACATGAAAGTTTCTAATGGCTAACATCATTGAAAATGGAATAGAAGCAATCACATATGTTCTCATAATCCCTATGGCTAAGACAATTAGGTTCTAAACTCATTACAAGTTTAAAGCTCCTAGAATTGATTTTTACTCTCAATTCCCTTAGAAGGTACTATGATCATAAATTTGGTTCTTCTCACTCAATTAACAACCAATTAAGATCAATTAACAAAGTATTATCTCATGAATATCCCAAGCACAAGAAGGGTATGGTTTACCTCTCCCTATACTAACATACATGATCATATAATAAAATGATTCAATTAAAACCCTAAGCATAATATTGGAATGTTCATCCTAACACTATGAATAGAGAATTTAACCACACAATTCATAACATGAATTAAGTAATTATAGATCATGAGATAAATTCCAAAATCAATTCAATTAAACCATTAAAAATCATACATATCTAGAATAGTCTCAATCTATCATGTGACTAGCCTCACATGAGGACTAGCCACTACAATTCATTACAAAAACAATATAATCTATGGCTTGCTCCATTTGAGCTAAATAATGAAGAAAATCACAAATTAAAGGTTGAGAAGCCTTCCTTTCAAACTTGGCAAACTCTTCCTTCAACATGCTCAAATCTTCGCTTCTTGTTAATTTTCACTTCTTAGATTGGTGGATGGATGGAATGAAGGATGGATTTGAAGAAATCAAGTGGAATGGGTGGATGAAATGAAGGATGGATGGATGGAGAGGAGTGTGTGTGAAATGGGTGTGGCCTCCAAAAATTGGTGAATGGAATCGGTCTTCTTCAAATTATGAAATGAGGATATTTATATGTGTGGAGGGTCAAAGGAAATTAGGGCACAAATGAGTCATGGGCTTAAGTGGAGAAAATGAGCTTAAGTGAAGAAATGAGCTTTTTAGCTCAAAATTCAGTTCTGGAAGAACCAATTTATGTATATTTCCATACGGTTCATGACCAAAAGCCGTTCTTAGCCCAATGGTGTGCGGGGCGCTCCATCTGCGCGTATGCAATAGAGAGGTTGCGGGTTCGAGTTGCGCTCAGCGCATCTTCATTTTTATTTAAATTCGAATCAGGGACAAACGATTTAATAAGATATTCGTACAGTTCATGGCAACAGACCAGCAGTGGCCAAGCAGTTAGAGGCACTCCAAAATTTTCCAATTTAATTCTCGTTTCCACATACAAAAATTACACGAACACGATTTTAAAATCTACTAAATTTTTATGATAATCAATTCACTATATTCGGGGGTGCAAATAGCTGCCCCATTAATTTTTTGTGTCACAAAAGAATTAGATCAATAGGTATTAATTATTCTATTCTATTCGATTTTTTTTCCAATATGGGCTACAATATTCATTCTATTCAAGCCATATAAATAATTATAAATAATTGGGTAGGTTTTGCGTGAGACCGTCTTATGTAAGACCTTACGTGAGACGGATAAAAAGTAATAATATTATTAACGAAAAGTGACAATTATGCAGTGAACCATTTCATGCACAATTTATAGTATAAATAAATAAAAAGTGATAATATTTTATAGCGAAAGTGATAATAATATTATCATTTTTATTACGTGACACGTGAGACGGTCTCACACGAGTAATTCCCTAAATAATTTATTATTTTAGTTTGATTAAATGATTTATTACTCTCAGATACACACTTTTAAGCATATTTATTATTAGATACATGGAATTTAAATAATTACTCTCACATACAAAATATTAAAGTAAAATACCAAATATAACCTTATACTCCATACTTTTAAACCAACAACCCTATCCTTCACCCACCCACGGTGTTGACCGGCGTTGTCCGGCATTGACCGAACGTTGACCGGCGTGAACCGGTCGTTGATCCGCCGTTGGCCAGCATTGACCGGCGTTGACCACCGCTGGCCGCCGCCGGAATTTAAAATGTGCAAAAATAAAATTGTGCAGAACCAAATTGTGTAGAACAATGGTGCAAATACATAGGGGTATTTATGGTATCACAATCATAATTGTGTAGATATAAGTAATAGTACTTTTAGTAATGTAGTTTATAGCAATTATGCATTTTTTTGTATACCTCCTACTAAGTGACCATTATTAAATCATGCAGTGTCTGATTGGGCATATAGATAATGCTCGAATTATGAAGGGTAATCTAGGAAAATAATCCAATTGTTGGGCAGTTTTTATTTTTTTATATAAGGTGGACAAAAAAGATTTTTTTAAAGTAGAGAGTGGCATTAAATTTTTTTCCATAACTTATTTATTCGGGCACGTTCATGAAGAAATGAACCGATATTTTCTCGAAGTTGCAAGCAAAACAAGTTAAGAATTAAGGAACATAAAATTTAATATACTTGAAAAATCCACAAACTAATTAATAAATTACCCTAAGAATGCCGAATACAATTATTCCTTGTTTCAATTTCAAAATAAAAGAATACAGAATTCAGAAAAGAAATTAGGCGGTAATGGATTTAAACAATAAAAGAAAGAATACATAAATGTAGAGGAATATCTCGTTAGAGAGTTAATTAATTAGTTTGGAATAGAGCATGCATGAATATAAACGAGTTAGTAGAGTGTAGGAATGCTCTGTTCGTAGTTGAAGAAGTTGTGGGGATCGACCCTTGTCTTAACTGACATAGTACCTTTGATGTATCTAAGTGCCTACTTCACTGCATCCCAATGTACAAGACTAGGGTTGCTCATAAATCTACTGATCATACTCATAACATAAGCCAAATTTGGCCTACAACACACCATTGCATACATCAAACTACCAACTGCACTTGCATATGGTATATTTCTCATTTCTGTCTTCTCCTTATCTGTTTGAGGACCTTGAAGTGATGACAGATTTAAACCTTGCTTAACTGGTATTGAAACATCCTTACAGAGATTCATATTATACCTCTTAAGAACCTTTTCCAAGTATGACTGTTGAAAAAATCTTAGCTGACCAGCTGATCTATCCCTTTCAATTTGCATAACAAATATCATTCTTACTTCTCCTAGATCTTTCATGTCAAATTCCTTCCTCAAGGTATCTTTTATTGTATTAATTCCTATCATATCCTTGCATGCTATCAATATATCATCTACATAAAGTAGTAGATAAGTGTAGCATCCTTCCTTACATCTTATGTATACACAGCTATCATACATGCTTCTGACAAAACCATTTGATGTAATGTAATCATCAAACCTGAGATACCACTGTCTTGGGCTTTGCTTCAGTCCATACAATGATTTAAGTAGCAGACAAGCCTTTGAGTCTGCACCTTTCAAACTAACACCTTCAGGAATCTTCATGTAAATCTTTTCCTCTAAATTTTCATGTAAGAAAGCTGTTGTTACATCCATCTGATGTAATTTCAAATTCAATTGAGTAACTAATGACAACAAGATCCTTATTTAGCAATGTTTGACTACTGGTAAGAAGATTTCATTATAATCAACACCTTCTTGCTGTGAAAAACCTCTTGCTACAAGCCTTGCCTTATATCTGATTCCACTTTCCTTACTTGTCACTGGTTTCTTTTTATATATCCACTTACAACCTACAAGCTTCTGATTAGCAGGCTTGTCAACAATCATCCAAGTGTTATTCCTTTTTAATGATTGCAGCTCTTCTTCCATAGCATCTAACCACTGCATACTCTCCTTACCTGATATTACATTTGAATATGTTCTTGGCTCATAGATATCAATGTTTGATGCTACATAGAGGGCATATGATACATTGTCAGCCTCTATATATCTAATAGGTGTTCTGATTTGCCTTCTAAACCTATCCCTAACTAATTGATAGCTGCTAAGAGTCCTTCTTCCATTTGAACCAGATGATTCAGCTCTCTCCTCTGCAGCATCTTCCTCATGTACATCATCATTACTCTGATCCTGAATGTGCTGTACTACTGTTTTACCATCATGCTCCACCTCAAACTCACACTTATCTGTAGTAATGACCTTATCAGCACCTCTCTCTAATAAAGGCATCTTGTCTTCATTAAATGTTACATCCCTACTAACAATGAACTTGTTAATCTCATAACACCATAGCCTGTACCCTTTTACCTCTTTAGGGTAGCCTACAAGCACACATTTAACATCTCTAGGATCCAACTTGTCTTGCTTCTGATGTGAATACACCAGACAACCTATCACCCTTAAATGACTATAGTCCGGTATCATTCCAGTCCATACTTGTTCAGGTGGTTTAAATTTAAGTGTTGTGCATGGAGATAAGTTGATCAAATAAGCTGCAGTTGACTTGTTGTTCTGGATTCTTGTGAAGCACCTTTGCCTTAACTGCTAACAAGATTTGCTCAAGAGAGATTGATTCAGCATTAGCAAATAAAAGTGTATCTCTTAAACCTTCAAAGGACTTTGGAAGAGCTGACATGAGGATGACATCTTTGTCTTCAGTTGACAGAGCCACATCAATATTTTCTAAATCATCAATGATCTTATTAAACTCATCTAATTGACCAATTATTGACTTATCTTCTGATAACTTGAAAGAGTATAATTTCTGCTTCATGTACAAACGGTTGGCCAGACTTTTAACCATGTACAGTTCCTCCAATTTCTTCCAAACTCCTCTTGCTGTAGCTTCCTTTGAGATTTTCCTCAGGGCTTTATCTCCAAGACACAGGATAAGTGCACTTCTAGCCTTGGTTTGTTGTTTTTGATCTGCTGCAAGAGCAACAGCATCAACTGCTGCGGCTTGATTTTCAGGAAGTGGTTTGATTGCTTCTGATAATCCTTGTTGAACCAAGATGGCCTCCATCTTCATCCTCCACAGACTGAAGTCTGCCTTCTCTGAAAACTTTTCAATATTAAACTTAGTAGTAACCATTTGATCTTCTTCTCCACTGAATCTTCTTCTTCTTCTTGGCTTCCCACAGACGGCGCCAATTCTTATGAATGCAAGTAAATTTGAGCTAACCTTTGAACAAACTTGCACACTCTATCTTCCTCACCCTCTCTCACGTGTTGAATCAACTGAAATGAAATCAAAAATGAAGAAAGAAGACAAGGACGTATAGTGGTTCGATCTTAAAGATCTACATCCACTTTATGGAGAAGTATAATCACTTAATGATGAAACGATTACAACTACACACCAAACTGAAGAATAAACTCTTGAGAAAACCCTAATCTTCTGAACCTAACTGGTGATTTCAATTTCAATTTTTTTTATTTATAATTCTCAATTTTGATATTTTTTTTGATTTAAGTCTCTTCCTTATTAAATTTTAATTATTTTAAGGATTTATTATTATCTAACAAAAAATATATATTAATATATTACTAATAGAGTTTGTCTTATGGGTAAAAGTATTACTAATATATACAATGTACTCCTATTAATGTGAAATTCTCAGTAGTATAACATTCCTCATTAATCTTCTCTTAACAATATCCTTTATATACGCGCACAATATAATCATCTTCTAATTAACAAAAGTCAGAACACCACACTGTACGTTAAAATTTAATTATAATATTATTTTTACTTAATATCCATGATTACAAAGGTTTTTCAACCTACTTAACGAAAATTTTTTAATATAATTGAAAAAAAAACGTAAAATATAATTTGGTGTGGAAAAAAAAATTGCAACAAAAAATTATTAGTTGAAATAAAAATTGAAAAGTAGAAATAGGAGTAGTTGATTACCATTATTCGTGCCATAATATAAAAAATAAATAAAAATTGGTATTAAAAAGAAAAAAAGAGTTGATATTAGGTGCACCCGGTTGCAAGGGTACACCCGTATGTGTATAACTTTTTATTCTATTTTGTATACATATTATTCTATTTTGTATACGTGCTTCTTAATAATTATATACTTTTTTCACACTAAGTTTTTCATTAAAAAAACTAGCATCAATATGCGTATAACTTTTTATTCAATAGTGTATATATGTCTTTTAATAATTGTATATTTTTTACACTCAATTTTTCATTAAAAAACTAACAATTAAATTGTATATATTTTTGTTTATATTTATATACATTTCTGAAAGTTGGTGTACCCTATCTTAGGGTGCACCCGGGTGCATAGTATAATTAGTCAAGAAAAAATGTATTAGTTTTATTATTCGGGCCATATTAATTGTGGGTGCGGCTATTCGCACCCTCGAATATACTGAACGCACCCTATAAATTATTAAATTAAATTAATCTAAATTAATAAAGACATAAATACCCTTGAATTATTTCTCTTACAATTAATTTAAAAATTCTTCGTCTTCTTCGTTCTTCATTCTTTCAACACAAACATCCCCAGCCTGATCTCAATTACGCTCACCATTAACAGCATCAAGAAGAAGCACCCCATCACCGACCTCTAAACTCCTGTATTCATCATCTCACCCTTCCTTTGATCTCGAAGATAAATATTTATCCACGATTATTTTTTTATTTCGCAATCAGTTTGTTTCGATTTATTTTTGAAATAGTAGAAATTGTGAGATTCGATGATGTAATTCAGTGATCTGGGTCTTGGAAAAGGATAAATGGCGGTAGCGGTGATGAATTTCCAAACAAATTGACTTATTTATTTTAGGTCGGTAATGGGGTGCTTGTTCTTAATGATGTCAATGGTGAGCGTGAATGAAATCAGAATGGAGATGTTTATGCTGAAAGAATGAAGAACGAAGAAGGCGATGTATTCTTAAATTAATTGCAGGAGAAATAATTTAAGGGTATTTATGTCTTTATCAATTTAGATTAATTTAATTTGATGATTTATGGGGTGCATTCATAAACTTAGTCTCAATTTAGGTAAAATTGATTTAGAGTAAGCGTACTCTATCGTTATGTAGAACATGGTGACCAAATACAAAATTTATAATATCGAACCCAAGGAAAAAAGTGTATGTATCCGTATTTGAAAGATATTTTTTACTCTAGAAGGACTAATCAATAAAGAGTAAAGTTGAATTACACTACAAACTAACTAAGAAAGCAATTAAAGATAGAACATATACAAATGAGATGGATGGATGAAGGTGAACAATCTAAGAAGTATGTAAGGCTTAACCACAATCAAAATAAAGACATCACTTAGACATGAAAGTTTCTAATGGCAAACATTATTGAAAATAATAGAAGCAATCACATATGTTCCCATAATCCCTATGGCCAAGACAATTAGGTTCTAAACTCATTACAAGTTTAAAGCTCCTAGAATTGATTTTTACTCTCAATTCCCTTAGAAGATATTATGATCATAAATTTAGTTCTTCTCACTCAATTAACAACCAATTAAGATCAATTAACAAAGTGTTATCTCATGAATGTCCCAAGCATAAGAAGGGTATGACTTACCTCTCCCTATACTAGCATACATGATCATATAATAAAATGATTCAATTAAAATCCTAGGCATAATATTGGAATGTCCATCCTAACATTATGAATAGAAAATTTAACCATACAATTCATAACATGAATTAAGTAATCATAGATCATGAAATAAATTCCAAAATCAATTCAATTAAACCATTAAAAATCCTACATATCTAGAATAGTCTCAATCTGTCATGTGGCTAGCCTCACATGAGGACTAGTCACTACAATTTATTAGAAAAATAATACAATCTATGGCTTGCTCTATTTGAGCTAAATAATGAAGAAAATCACAAATTAAAGGTTGAGAAGTCTCCCTTTCAAACTTGGCAAACTCTTCCTTCAACATGCTCAAATCTTCACTTCTTGTTAATTTTTCCTTCTTAGATTGGTGGATGGATGGAGTAAAGGATGGATTTGAAGAAATCAAGTGGAATGGGTGAATGAAATGAAGGATGGATGGATGGAGAGGAGTGTGTGTGAAATGGGTGTGGCCTCCAAAAATTGGTGAATGGAATCGGTCTTCTTCAAATTATGAAATGAGGGTATTTATATATGTGGAGGGTCAAAGGAAATTTGGGCACAAATGAGTTATGAGCTTAAGTGGAGAAAATGGGCTTGAGTGAAGAAATGTACTTTTTAGCTCAAAATTCAGTTCTGGAAGAACCAGTTTATGTATATTTCCGTACGGTTCATGACCAAAAGCCGGTCTTAGCCAAATGGTGTGCAGGGCGCTCCATCTGCGTGCATGCAATGGAGAGGTTGCGGGTTCGAGTTGCGCTCAGTGCATCTTCATTTTTATTTAAATTCGAATCAGGGACAAACAGTTTAATAAGATATTCGTACAGTTCATGGCAACAGACCGGCAGTGGCCAAGCAGTTAGAGGCACTCCAAAATTGTTGTCTTTTAAGCTACTACAATTTTTTCTTCTTTTTCATTCCGATTTAATTCCCGTTTCCACACTCAAAAATTACACGAACACGACTCTAAAATCTACCAAATTTTCATGATAATCAATTCACTATATTCGGGGTGCGAATAGCCGCCCCATTAATTTTTTGTGTCACAAAAGAATTAGATCGATAGGTATTAATTATTCTATTCTATTCGATTTTTTTTCCAATATGGGCTACAATATTTCATTCTATTCAAGCCATATAAATAATTATAAATAATTGGGTAGGTTTTGCGTGAGACCGTCTTATGTAAGACCTTACATGAGACATATAAAAAGTAATAATATTGTTAACGAAAAGTGACAATTATACAGTGAACCATTTCATGCACAATTTATAGTATAAATAAATAAAAAGTGATAATATTTTATAGCGAAAGTGATAATAATATTATCATTTTTATTACGTGACACGTGAGACGATCTCACACGAGTATTTCCCTAAATAATTTATTATTTTAGTTTGATTAAATGGTTTATTACTCTCAGATATACACTTTTAAGCATATTTACTATTAGATACATGGAATTTAAATAGTTACTCTCGCATACAAAATATTAAAGTAAAATACCAAATATAACCTTATACTCCATACACTTTTAAACGAACAACCCTACCCTTCACCCACCACCGGCGTTGACCGGCTTTTGACCGGCGTGGACTGGTCGTAGACTGAGCATTGACCCGCCGTTGGCCAGCATTGACCGGCGTTGACCACCGCTGGCCGCTGTTGGAATTTAAAATGTGCAAAAACAAAACTGTGCAGAACAATTGTGCAGAACCAAATTGTGCAGAATAATTGTGCAAATACATAGGGGTATTTTTTCGTATACCTCTTAGTAAGTGACCGTTGATTAAATCATGCAGTGTCTGAGTGGGCATATAGATACTGCTCGAATTATGAAGGGTAATCTAGGAAAATAATCCAATTGTTGGGCCCTTTTTATTTTTTTATATAAGGTGGACAAAAAAGATTTTTTAAAGTAGAGAGTGGCATTAAATTTTTTTCCATAACTTATTTATTCGGGCACGTTCATGAAGAAATGAACCGATATTTTCTCGAAGTTGCAAGCAAAACAAGTTAAGAATTAAGGAACATAAAATTTAATATACTTGAAAAATCCACAAACTAATTAATAAATTACCGTAAGAATGCCGAATACAATTATTCCTTGTTTCAATTTCAAAATAAAAGAATACAGAATTCAGAAAAGAAATTAGGCGGTAATGGATTTAAACAATAAAAGAAAGAATACATAAATGTAGAGGAATATCTCGTTAGAGAGTTAATTAATTAGTTTGGAATAGAGCATGCATGAATATAAACGAGTTAGTAGAGTGTAGGAATGCTCTGTTCGTAGTTGAAGAAGTTGTGGGGATCGACCCTTGTCTTAACGAGAACAAGGCGATGGAAGTTGTTGCCGAAGTATTTTGTACCCCACACGGCAGCCTGCCCGTAGCTCGTCCTTCCTCCGACGTTGTTGACTCCAATGTCGAGATCTCTGTAGTTCAAGTAGGCGGACCTTGGGGAGCTAGAGACGTAGGGAGTCATGTAATCGAAGGCACCCCGAACCCAATTCAAGTACTTGGACGGGTTTGGAGCGTCCTCCTTTTGCCAGAAGACGGTGTACATGATCTTGTACAATGTGCCTGCTCGATGAGGGAATGGAGTGGCGGAATGAGGAATTTCATCCATTCTTCCGCCGTAGGGGACGAAGGAGAGCATCGCCCCCCTCGCCTCGGGTTGGAAGTACTGCCTGAGCAGGCCTTCCAGCCCTTCAAGGGAGACGGGAGTCCGGACGTAGTCCATCTTCCTTTTCATGTATGATTTATTGACCTGAGTCCTGTTGAGTAGGACCTCGGGCGGTGTTCCAGCGGGGAGGCTGATAGCATAGAGGACGGACTGGATCCAGCTCATCTCGGAGCAGTCTTCCCTCACCAAACCCATCTCCGGAAACCTCTCCTGCATCAACGGCAGCAGGGTGTCCACCCTGCCGAGGAAGAGTCCGGAGAAAGTGAAAGAGAGTGTGGTGGCGTTATTTCCTTTGGCTTGGACCACTGCCATGTTGGCAACGATGTTTAAGTCATGTGGCAATCTGGGTGCTACGTACTGCCAGCGGTGAATGAGTTGAGTTGCATTCTGTTCTAGAGTCCTTCGGACAGTGAAAGCCGTTACTGTTTGGGGTACATCAACCAGCTGAAGCTTCCAGGCTAGGATAACCCCAAAGCTGGCGCCTCCCCCACCTCGGATAGCCCAGAACAGATCCTCTCCCATTGCTCTCCTGTCGAGGATTCTGCCCTTGGCATCCACTATTCTTGCATCGATCACGTGGTCTGCAGCCAGGCCGTATTTCCTCAACAGGTGGCCGTAGCCTCCTCCGCTGAAGTGCCCGCCAGAACCGAGGGTAGTGCCTACACCGGCAGGGAAGCCAAGGGTGGGGCTTTTCTCAGCGATCCTGTAGTATAGAGCGCCGTTGAGAGCACCGGATTGGACCCACGCGGTCTTCGCCCCGGCATCCACTGTTATGTCACTTAGCTTGATCAAGTCAATGATCACGAATGAGAGTTGAGATAGAGAAGATAGCCCCTCAAAGTCATGGCCCCCGCTTCGGATCCTGACTTGGAGGCCGTTCTGTTTGGCGCAGAGGACGACGGGTGGGACTTGGGACTCGTGTTCCGGGGTGATGATGACTTGGGGCTTGGGGGTAGATTCAGAGGTGAATCGGAGATCCCAAATGGGGAAAAGCAGCACTGAGGAGTAGGATGAGTTTGTTGGGGTGTAAACGAGGTTGGAAATGGAGGAGTAGTTTTGGCCAAATCTAAGAGAAAGGCATTGCACAAAATTCATGTTGTGGCGATGATCATCGGCGGATACTTGTGCAGATGAGCAACATAAAAGCAGAACAACATTTAGGAGGATGAATGATGTAGTAATTGAAGTAATAGTCTTCATGATGTTATGTGATTCACTAGGTTGCTGTTTAATTGTTTGTGTTATTTTTGTGGAGTTAAGGTTGGTATTTTATAAGGTTGGTTTGGTTTTATCATGCACGTAGTAATAAAGCGTGTGTTTGAATAAGACATTCATCAGTTGCTGACTTTCTTTCTAAAAAGTCTGCCACTCATCCAATTAAACAAAATGCAACTAGGGCTTCCATAACGTTGCATGCCCATTCCAGTATTAATTTATTAAAATATGTATCAACTCATTTCTTTACAATTCTTTTCTTTTGGTCTTTGCCGTTTTCCGCGTACGAACACTTAATCAATCACAATTGACCAACTAATTCTTTAAATAATATACTCCCATCACTTTTAAACTTTATTCATTTGCTCATATATGTGATGAAGTATAATTATTTAATGTGTAATGGGTCGAAAGATATAGTGTTTAATATGAGGAATTTTCACTTTTTATCTCGTGAGAATTCCTTATTTTCAATTTTAGTTCCGTCAAATAAAACTGATCCCATAGCTAGTACTTTTAGTCCTATCCTTTAATTTTTGGTCCTTTTCCGTTAAAACCTTGGATGAACTACTTAACGGTGACTTTTTTGGTCCCATGAGAATTTTAAAATAATTTATTTTTGGGACTATTTTTGCAAATATAAAAAAATTATGGGATCAAATTTGCAAGTTGCACTTTTGGTCCCAGTAACGGTTTAGAATATTACATTAACTTTTAACAAATTTTGGTGATGAAATTCCTATAGGACTAAATTTGCAAATTTTTTTTATTATTTGGCATTGAACAATTCTTTTGGGGCTAAATTTGAAATTATCTCATTTAATATGTATTAAATAATTATATTAGTGATGTTATGTGCAGGTCATATGCGTAGTGAATATAATGGCAAAATCATAAAATGGATACATTTTAAGTTGAAGGAGTAATAAAAATTATTACTACTGATTGAATTATATATATCGAATTGCCTTCTGTGCCCATGGATTGAAATTCATACGCCCAAGTTCCAACCAATATTATACCTCTTTCTATTTAATGTTAATACTTTTAATGAAAAAATTTATATCCTAATTGGTATTTTGAAAAAAGAAAAAATATTTTACTTTAGTTAAACATTAATACCATCCATATTATCCATATTACAATTGATCCTCACAATGAATAAAATATACAAACCTTATGGTCAATTAAAATATATACCCTTCAAAATAAAATGAAATAATAAGTTGAATACAGTGGATATTAGTATTTTTAGAAGAAAACTTTTATCTAAATTAAATTACGCCAGATACGTGTCTAATCTGAAACTATCTTCATTTTGATTTCACTAACATATCTGGATCTCTTTTTGAGCAATTCAGCAGTAAGTTCAACAATCTTATTCATCTATATTCAATTATGTATTTGATTCTTTATTGGAATAAATTATGCAATTTGAGTATTTCTTTTGTTTCAGGAAGTGGTCAATTTCCGCTGGTCAAAATGTCTGAAACAAATTCATATTGGAGATGACCCATGCATAGAAGCATACTATGTAATTTACTAGGCCAATATTCCTGAAATTAATTTGTCAAATTTCCAAATTGTAAATTAAATTATTTCGTTCTCAACTATTTTAATCAAATTCAAAGCTATATAATTAAATATAAGTGTACGACTTATTATTTTCTTGGTTTGATGTTCTCATGCGTTTAAACAACAAAAACACCTTTATCCCTTAAGAAAGAGTACTTATAAATACCACCCCCATAATCAATGATTTCACAAACACAAAGTTATCTGATAATTATCTGTTAATCATGAAAACTACAATAATATCTGCACTTCCATTCATTTTTCTTCTTATATTTTCCTGCACATCTGTTTCTGCAGCTTCTGCACACAATCACAATGACAATTTCCTGAAATGTTTTTCTTCAAAATTCAAAAACTACTCCTCCATTTCCAACCTTGTTTACACCCCAGCCAACTCATCTTACTCTTCTGTCCTCCTCTCCCCCATTTGGGATCTGAAATTCACCACCCAAACCACCCCTAAACCCCGAGTCATTATAACTCCGGAACACGAATCCCAAATCCCACCCATCATTCACTGCACCAAGAAAACTGGGTTGCAACTCAGGATCCGAAGTGGTGGCCATGACTTTGAGGGACTTTCTTTCGTATCAAAAGTCCCATTTGTCGTCATTGATATGATCAACCTTAGCGACGTAAAGGTTGATTTTGATTTTTGAGGCCAAAACTGCATGGGTCGAAGCTGGTGCACTCACCGGCGCTTTATACTACAGGATCGCGGAGAAAAGCCGGACTTTAGGGTTCCCTGCGGGCATTGGCACGACTCTTGGCACTGGTGGGCACTTCAGTGGAGGTGGCTACGGCCTAATGATGAGAAAATATGGGCTGGCTGCGGACCATATCATTGATGCAAGAATAGTCGATGCTAAAGGCAGGATTCTCGACAGAAAATCAATGGGGGAGGATCTGTTCTGGGCTATCAGAGGCGGCGGAGGTGCCAGCTTCGGTGTGATCACTGCATGGAAAGTTCAACTTGTAGATGTTCCTGAAACAGTCACTGTTTTCATCGTCCCAAGGACCATTGAACAGAATGCAACTCAACTGATTCACCGCTGGCAATACGTGACGCCTAGAATGGACAGAGATATATCCCTCTTTGTCAATGGAGTAGTAACAAGCACTAACCAAACTCAAACCAACACAACCATCGTTTTCTCCTTCTTTGCGCTTTATCTTGGAAGGGCGGACGGGCTACTAGCAATGATGCAAGAGAGTTTTCCGGAGTTAGGGTTGAGGAGGGAAGACTGCACCGAGATGAGCTGGATCCAATCCATTCTATATTTCGAAGGACGTCCCTTAGGATCACCAGAGGCCTTACTGAATAGGACTCAGCTCTTCAAAGCGTACATGAAAAGACATTTAGATTACGTGCAGACTCCCATTCCAGAGGAGGGTCTCCAAGGCCTCATGAAGCTATACTATGAGCCGGAAGCAAGCAGAGCGTCGTCTCTTTCGTTCGTTCCATACGGTGGAATACTGGATGAAATACCGGAATCCTCCATTCCATTTCCTCATAGAGCTGGTAATTTGTTCCATACATTCTATACAGCGTATTGGAACCAAGAGGATAATCAGAATCCGAGTAGGTTCAGAAACTGGGTTGCCAAGTGCTACAATTACATGACTCCATATGTGTCCAAGTCCCCGAGGTCCGCATACTTGAACTACAGAGATCTCGACATCGGAGTCAACAACGTCGGAGGAAGGACGAGCTACGCGCAGGCCGCCGTGTGGGGTACAAAATACTTCGGCAACAACTTCCATCGCCTTGTTCGTGTCAAGACAAGGGTCGATCCCCACAATTTCTTCAACTACGAACAGAGCATTCCAACGCTCTACTAACCCTATCCATCACATACATGATCTATTACCAACATATTGGGATCCAATGCATTCATTTATTCTTTCGTTTAATTTTTTTTTAAACGCATCATAAAGACATTTGTACGTTGTTGAAAATAATATTCATATCTATGTTGTAAACTTGCATGTACTTGATAATTAATTAAATTTAATTACCAAAACCAGTTATTCAGAGATTTTTTTTTTCTTCACGTGATGTAGCGCTGAGTGCAGTAAAGATGAATATATGTGGTTCAAACTCTAATTTAAGTTCTTATGCTATTACATGTGAATCATATAATTATTTCTTATGAATGCAAGCAAATTTGAGCTAACCTTTGAACAAACTTGCACACTCTATCTTCTCACCCTCTCTCATGTGTTGAATCAACTGAAATGAAATCAAAATCGAAGAAAGAAGAAAATGACGTATAGTGGTTCGATCTTAAAGATCTACATCCACTTTATGGAGAAGTATAATCACTTAATGATGAAACGATTACAACTACACAACAAACTGAAGAATAAACTCTTGAGAAAACCTTAATCTTCTGAACCAAACTGTGAAGATGATGATGATCATTCTGATGCGCATGTTTCCCTCTTATACCACACAGGTGTGTTTTAGAATCCATCAGCAAGCTTCCACGCGATCTGTTGCATTCAGTTACAACTGATCAATTAACCACTTAAGAATCTTGCCATGTCATCAATCCATCAGCTCAGCATTACCTCTGATCCTACGGCTCTCCTTATGCAGCAACACTAATCCTACCCTTCAATCCATCTTGCTGCTTATATTGAGCATCATCTCAAATCTTGCTTAACCAGCAAGCTCACGTGTTAAAACCAGCTGGATCAGTTGTTATGCAACTTACTAACTACCTCAACAAACTTAAATTCGTTACTTAAATCCACCATACAGTGCCTCAAGACTTCATCCAATGGTTCCAACTTACTGTTAATAGTTGTTCACAATCATTGATCATGCTGATCATGCTGATTACTTTCTTAATCATCACCCTAAATATGTATGTTGCTGATCTACACCATTCATACGTATGCATGCATGATCTATATTCAACAAATCTCCACCTTAGATCATGCATCATCATAAGTGATCAAACCTCTCCACCTTGCTGCAATTATAGGTTGCAGCACACCTTCCTTTCTTCCTTTTATTGAAGACCAATAAGACTCTTACACAATTCATATTTCTGAACTGGTAGAGCCTTAGTGAATGCATCAGCTGGATTGTCTGCTGTTTTAATCTTCTTGACAGCCACTAACTTCTCTTCTATCATGTCTCTTATGAAGTAAAGTCTTACATCAATGAGTTTAGTCCTCTCATGATACCCTTGGTGTTTTGAGAGATGTACAACACTTTGGTTGTCACAATATACTTCAATAGCATCTTGCTAAACACCAAACTCTCCCAAAATACCAATCAACCAAACACCTTCTTAGATTGCTTCTGTGAGAGCAACAAACTCAGCCTCAGTGGTTGAGAGTGCTACTATGTGTTGATGTGTAGCCTTCCAACTTATTGTTGTACCAAACAAATTAAACACATAGTCTGTTATTGATTCCCTTGTATCAAGATTAGCTGCATAATCAGCATCCACATAACTAACAACAGCTCTGTCCCAAGTACCTTGTTTCTGAAATTTCAATCCAACTGACATAGTACCTTTGATGTATCTAAGTGCCTACTTCACTGCATCCCAATGTACAAGACTAGGGTTGCTCATAAATCTACTGATCATACTCATAACATAAGCCAAATTTGGCCTACAACACACCATTGCATACATCAAACTACCAACTGCACTTGCATATGGTATATTTCTCATTTCTGTCTTCTCCTTATCTGTTTGAGGACCTTGAAGTGATGACAGATTTAAACCTTGCTTAACTGGTATTGAAACATCCTTACAGAGATTCATATTATACCTCTTAAGAACCTTATCCAAGTATGACTGTTGAAAAAATCTTAGCTGACCAGCTGATCTATCCCTTTCAATTTGCATACCAAATATCATTCTTACTTCTCCTAGATCTTTCATGTCAAATTCCTTCCTCAAGGTATCTTTTATTGTATTAATTCCTATCATATCCTTGCATGCTATCAATATATCATCTACATAAAGTAGTAGATAAGTGTAGCATCCTTCCTTACATCTTATGTATACACAGCTATCATACATGCTTCTGACAAAACCATTTGATGTAATGTAATCATCAAACCTGAGATACCACTGTCTTGGGCTTTGCTTCAGTCCATACAATGATTTAAGTAGCAGACAAGCCTTTGAGTCTGCACCTTTCAAACTAACACCTTCAGGAATCTTCATGTAAATCTTTTCCTCTAAATTTTCATGTAAGAAAGCTGTTGTTACATCCATCTGATGTAATTTCAAATTCAATTGAGTAACTAATGACAACAAGATCCTTATTTAGCAATGTTTGACTACTGGTAAGAAGATTTCATTATAATCAACACCTTCTTGCTGTGAAAAACCTCTTGCTACAAGCCTTGCCTTATATCTGATTCCACTTTCCTTACTTGTCACTGGTTTCTTTTTATATATCCACTTACAACCTACAAGCTTCTGATTAGCAGGCTTGTCAACAATCATCCAAGTGTTATTCCTTTTTAATGATTGCAGCTCTTCTTCCATAGCATCTAACCACTGCATACTCTCCTTACCTGATATTACATTTGAATATGTTCTTGGCTCATAGATATCAATGTTTGATGCTACATAGAGGGCATATGATACATTGTCAGCCTCTATATATCTAATAGGTGTTCTGATTTGCCTTCTAAACCTATCCCTAACTAATTGATAGCTGCTAAGAGTCCTTCTTTCATTTGAACCAGATGATTCAGCTCTCTCCTCTGCAGCATCTTCCTCATGTACATCATCATTACTCTGATCCTGAATGTGCTGTACTACTGTTTTACCATCATGCTCCACCTCAAACTCACACTTATCTGTAGTAATGACCTTATCAGCACCTCTCTCTAATAAAGGCATCTTGTCTTCATTAAATGTTACATCCCTACTAACAATGAACTTGTTAATCTCATAACACCATAGCCTGTACCCTTTTACCTCTTTAGGGTAGCCTACAAGCACACATTTAACATCTCTAGGATCCAACTTGTCTTGCTTCTGATGTGAATACACCAGACAACCTATCACCCTTAAATGACTATAGTCCGGTATCATTCCAGTCCATACTTGTTCAGGTGGTTTAAATTTAAGTGTTGTGCATGGAGATAAGTTGATCAAATAAGCTGCAGTTGACTTGTTGTTCTGGATTCTTGTGAAGCACCTTTGCCTTAACTGCTAACAAGATTTGCTCAAGAGAGATTGATTCAGCATTAGCAAATAAAAGTGTATCTCTTAAACCTTCAAAGGACTTTGGAAGAGCTGACATGAGGATGACATCTTTGTCTTCAGTTGACAGAGCCACATCAATATTTTCTAAATCATCAATGATCTTATTAAACTCATCTAATTGACCAATTATTGACTTATCTTCTGATAACTTGAAAGAGTATAATTTCTGCTTCATGTACAAACGGTTGGCCAGACTTTTAACCATGTACAGTTCCTCCAATTTCTTCCAAACTCCTCTTGCTGTAGCTTCCTTTGAGATTTTCCTCAGGGCTTTATCTCCAAGACACAGGATAAGTGCACTTCTAGCCTTGGTTTGTTGTTTTTGATCTGCTGCAAGAGCAACAGCATCAACTGCTGCGGCTTGATTTTCAGGAAGTGGTTTGATTGCTTCTGATAATCCTTGTTGAACCAAGATAGCATCCATCTTCATCCTCCACAGACTGAAGTCTGCCTTCTCTGAAAACTTTTCAATATTAAACTTAGTAGTAACCATTTGATCTTCTTCTCCACTGAATCTTCTTCTTCTTCTTGGCTTCCCACAGACGGCGCCAATTCTTATGAATGCAAGTAAATTTGAGCTAACCTTTGAACAAACTTGCACACTCTATCTTCCTCACCCTCTCTCACGTGTTGAATCAACTGAAATGAAATCAAAAATGAAGAAAGAAGACAAGGACGTATAGTGGTTCGATCTTAAAGATCTACATCCACTTTATGGAGAAGTATAATCACTTAATGATGAAACGATTACAACTACACACCAAACTGAAGAATAAACTCTTGAGAAAACCCTAATCTTCTGAACCTAACTGGTGATTTCAATTTCAATTTTTTTTATTTATAATTCTCAATTTTGATATTTTTTTTGATTTAAGTCTCTTCCTTATTAAATTTTAATTATTTTAAGGATTTATTATTATCTAACAAAAAATATATATTAATATATTACTAATAGAGTTTGTCTTATGGGTAAAAGTATTACTAATATATACAATGTACTCCTATTAATGTGAAATTCTCAGTAGTATAACATTCCTCATTAATCTTCTCTTAACAATATCCTTTATATACGCGCACAATATAATCATCTTCTAATTAACAAAAGACAGAACACCACACTGTACGTTAAAATTTAATTATAATATTATTTTTACTTAATATCCATGATTACAAAGGTTTTTCAACCTACTTAACGAAAATTTTTTAATATAATTGAAAAAAAAACGTAAAATATAATTTGGTGTGGAAAAAAAAATTGCAACAAAAAATTATTAGTTGAAATAAAAATTGAAAAGTAGAAATAGGAGTAGTTGATTACCATTATTCGTGCCATAATATAAAAAATAAATAAAAATTGGTATTAAAAAGAAAAAAAGAGTTGATATTAGGTGCACCCGGTTGCAAGGGTACACCCGTATGTGTATAACTTTTTATTCTATTTTGTATACATATTATTCTATTTTGTATACGTGCTTCTTAATAATTATATACTTTTTTCACACTAAGTTTTTCATTAAAAAAACTAGCATCAATATGCGTATAACTTTTTATTCAATAGTGTATATATGTCTTTTAATAATTGTATATTTTTTACACTCAATTTTTCATTAAAAAACTAACAATTAAATTGTATATATTTTTGTTTATATTTATATACATTTCTGAAAGTTGGTGTACCCTATCTTAGGGTGCACCCGGGTGCATAGTATAATTAGTCAAGAAAAAATGTATTAGTTTTATTATTCGGGCCATATTAATTGTGGGTGCGGCTATTCGCACCCTCGAATATACTGGACGCACCCTATAAATTATTAAATTAAATTAATCTAAATTAATAAAGACATAAATACCCTTGAATTATTTCTCTTACAATTAATTTAAAAATTCTTCGTCTTCTTCGTTCTTCATTCTTTCAACACAAACATCCCCAGCCTGATCTCAATTACGCTCACCATTAACAGCATCAAGAAGAAGCACCCCATCACCGACCTCTAAACTCCTGTATTCATCATCTCACCCTTCCTTTGATCTCGAAGATAAATATTTATCCACGATTATTTTTTATTTCGCAATCAGTTTGTTTCGATTTATTTTTGAAATAGTAGAAATTGTGAGATTCGATGATGTAATTCAGTGATCTGGGTCTTGGAAAAGGATAAATGGCGGTAGCGGTGATGAATTTCCAAACAAATTGACTTATTTATTTTAGGTCGGTAATGGGGTGCTTGTTCTTAATGATGTCAATGGTGAGCGTGAATGAAATCAGAATGGAGATGTTTATGCTGAAAGAATGAAGAACGAAGAAGGCGATGTATTCTTAAATTAATTGCAGGAGAAATAATTTAAGGGTATTTATGTCTTTATCAATTTAGATTAATTTAATTTGATGATTTATGGGGTGCATTCATAAACTTAGTCTCAATTTAGGTAAAATTGATTTAGAGTAAGCGTACTCTATCGTTATGTAGAACATGGTGACCAAATACAAAATTTATAATATCGAACCCAAGGAAAAAAGTGTATGTATCCGTATTTGAAAGATATTTTTTACTCTAGAAGGACTAATCAATAAAGAGTAAAGTTGAATTACACTACAAACTAACTAAGAAAGCAATTAAAGATAGAACATATACAAATGAGATGGATGGATGAAGGTGAGCAATCTAAGAAGTATGTAAGGCTTAACCACAATCAAAATAAAGACATCACTTAGACATGAAAGTTTCTAATGGCAAACATTATTGAAAATAATAGAAGCAATCACATATGTTCCCATAATCCCTATGGCCAAGACAATTAGGTTCTAAACTCATTACAAGTTTAAAGCTCCTAGAATTGATTTTTACTCTCAATTCCCTTAGAAGATATTATGATCATAAATTTAGTTCTTCTCACTCAATTAACAACCAATTAAGATCAATTAACAAAGTGTTATCTCATGAATGTCCCAAGCATAAGAAGGGTATGACTTACCTCTCCCTATACTAGCATACATGATCATATAATAAAATGATTCAATTAAAATCCTAGGCATAATATTGGAATGTCCATCCTAACATTATGAATAGAGAATTTAACCATACAATTCATAACATGAATTAAGTAATCATAGATCATGAAATAAATTCCAAAATCAATTCAATTAAACCATTAAAAATCCTACATATCTAGAATAGTCTCAATCTGTCATGTGGCTAGCCTCAC
Source organism: Pogostemon cablin (assembly GCA_023678885.1). Classification (NCBI taxonomy): domain Eukaryota; kingdom Viridiplantae; phylum Streptophyta; class Magnoliopsida; order Lamiales; family Lamiaceae; genus Pogostemon; species Pogostemon cablin. Next base: position 14,256,503 of record CM042961.1, on the reverse strand, counting down.
ATGAGGACTAGTCACTACAATTTATTAGAAAAATAATACAATCTATGGCTTGCTCTATTTGAGCTAAATAATGAAGAAAATCACAAATTAAAGGTTGAGAAGTCTCCCTTTCAAACTTGGCAAACTCTTCCTTCAACATGCTCAAATCTTCACTTCTTGTTAATTTTTCCTTCTTAGATTGGTGGATGGATGGAATAAAGGATGGATTTGAAGAAATCAAGTGGAATGGGTGAATGAAATGAAGGATGGATGGATGGAGAGGAGTGTGTGTGAAATGGGTATGGCCTCCAAAAATTGGTGAATGGAATCGGTCTTCTTCAAATTATGAAATGAGGGTATTTATATATGTGGAGGGTCAAAGGAAATTTGGGCACAAATGAGTCATGAGCTTAAGTGGAGAAAATGGGCTTGAGTGAAGAAATGTACTTTTTAGCTCAAAATTCAGTTCTGGAAGAACCAGTTTATGTATATTTCCGTACGGTTCATGACCAAAAGCCAGTCTTAGCCAAATGGTGTGCAGGGCGCTCCATCTGCGTGCATGCAATGGAGAGGTTGCGGGTTCGAGTTGCGCTCAGTGCATCTTCATTTTTATTTAAATTCGAATCAGGGACAAACAGTTTAATAAGATATTCGTACAGTTCATGGCAACAGACCGGCAGTGGCCAAGCAGTTAGAGGCACTCCAAAATTGTTGTCTTTTAAGCTACTACAATTTTTTCTTCTTTTTCATTCCGATTTAATTCCCGTTTCCACACTCAAAAATTACACGAACACGACTCTAAAATCTACCAAATTTTCATGATAATCAATTCACTATATTCGGGGTGCGAATAGCCTCCCCATTAATTTTTTGTGTCACAAAAGAATTAGATCGATAGGTATTAATTATTCTATTCTATTCGATTTTTTTTCCAATATGGGCTACAATATTTCATTCTATTCAAGCCATATAAATAATTATAAATAATTGGGTAGGTTTTGCGTGAGACCGTCTTATGTAAGACCTTACATGAGACAGATAAAAAGTAATAATATTGTTAACGAAAAGTGACAATTATACAGTGAACCATTTCATGCACAATTTATAGTATAAATAAATAAAAAGTGATAATATTTTATAGCGAAAGTGATAATAATATTATCATTTTTATTACGTGACACGTGAGACGATCTCACACGAGTATTTCCCTAAATAATTTATTATTTTAGTTTGATTAAATGGTTTATTACTCTCAGATATACACTTTTAAGCATATTTACTATTAGATACATGGAATTTAAATAGTTACTCTCGCATACAAAATATTAAAGTAAAATACCAAATATAACCTTATACTCCATACACTTTTAAACGAACAACCCTACCCTTCACCCACCACCGGCGTTGACCGGCTTTTGACCGGCGTGGACTGGTCGTAGACTGAGCATTGACCCGCCGTTGGCCAGCATTGACCGGCGTTGACCACCGCTGGCCGCTGTTGGAATTTAAAATGTGCAAAAACAAAACTGTGCAGAACAATTGTGCAGAACCAAATTGTGCAGAATAATTGTGCAAATACATAGGGGTATTTTTTCGTATACCTCTTAGTAAGTGACCGTTGATTAAATCATGCAGTGTCTGAGTGGGCATATAGATACTGCTCGAATTATGAAGGGTAATCTAGGAAAATAATCCAATTGTTGGGCCCTTTTTATTTTTTTATATAAGGTGGACAAAAAAGATTTTTTAAAGTAGAGAGTGGCATTAAATTTTTTTCCATAACTTATTTATTCGGGCACGTTCATGAAGAAATGAACCGATATTTTCTCGAAGTTGCAAGCAAAACAAGTTAAGAATTAAGGAACATAAAATTTAATATACTTGAAAAATCCACAAACTAATTAATAAATTACCGTAAGAATGCCGAATACAATTATTCCTTGTTTCAATTTCAAAATAAAAGAATACAGAATTCAGAAAAGAAATTAGGCGGTAATGGATTTAAACAATAAAAGAAAGAATACATAAATGTAGAGGAATATCTCGTTAGAGAGTTAATTAATTAGTTTGGAATAGAGCATGCATGAATATAAACGAGTTAGTAGAGTGTAGGAATGCTCTGTTCGTAGTTGAAGAAGTTGTGGGGATCGACCCTTGTCTTAACGAGAACAAGGCGATGGAAGTTGTTGCCGAAGTATTTTGTACCCCACACGGCAGCCTGCCCGTAGCTCGTCCTTCCTCCGACGTTGTTGACTCCAATGTCGAGATCTCTGTAGTTCAAGTAGGCGGACCTTGGGGAGCTAGAGACGTAGGGAGTCATGTAATCGAAGGCACCCCGAACCCAATTCAAGTACTTGGACGGGTTTGGAGCGTCCTCCTTTTGCCAGAAGACGGTGTACATGATCTTGTACAATGTGCCTGCTCGATGAGGGAATGGAGTGGCGGAATGAGGAATTTCATCCATTCTTCCGCCGTAGGGGACGAAGGAGAGCATCGCCCCCCTCGCCTCGGGTTGGAAGTACTGCCTGAGCAGGCCTTCCAGCCCTTCAAGGGAGACGGGAGTCCGGACGTAGTCCATCTTCCTTTTCATGTATGATTTATTGACCTGAGTCCTGTTGAGTAGGACCTCGGGCGGTGTTCCAGCGGGGAGGCTGATAGCATAGAGGACGGACTGGATCCAGCTCATCTCGGAGCAGTCTTCCCTCACCAAACCCATCTCCGGAAACCTCTCCTGCATCAACGGCAGCAGGGTGTCCACCCTGCCGAGGAAGAGTCCGGAGAAAGTGAAAGAGAGTGTGGTGGCGTTATTTCCTTTGGCTTGGACCACTGCCATGTTGGCAACGATGTTTAAGTCATGTGGCAATCTGGGTGCTACGTACTGCCAGCGGTGAATGAGTTGAGTTGCATTCTGTTCTAGAGTCCTTCGGACAGTGAAAGCCGTTACTGTTTGGGGTACATCAACCAGCTGAAGCTTCCAGGCTAGGATAACCCCAAAGCTGGCGCCTCCCCCACCTCGGATAGCCCAGAACAGATCCTCTCCCATTGCTCTCCTGTCGAGGATTCTGCCCTTGGCATCCACTATTCTTGCATCGATCACGTGGTCTGCAGCCAGGCCGTATTTCCTCAACAGGTGGCCGTAGCCTCCTCCGCTGAAGTGCCCGCCAGAACCGAGGGTAGTGCCTACACCGGCAGGGAAGCCAAGGGTGGGGCTTTTCTCAGCGATCCTGTAGTATAGAGCGCCGTTGAGAGCACCGGATTGGACCCACGCGGTCTTCGCCCCGGCATCCACTGTTATGTCACTTAGCTTGATCAAGTCAATGATCACGAATGAGAGTTGAGATAGAGAAGATAGCCCCTCAAAGTCATGGCCCCCGCTTCGGATCCTGACTTGGAGGCCGTTCTGTTTGGCGCAGAGGACGACGGGTGGGACTTGGGACTCGTGTTCCGGGGTGATGATGACTTGGGGCTTGGGGGTAGATTCAGAGGTGAATCGGAGATCCCAAATGGGGAAAAGCAGCACTGAGGAGTAGGATGAGTTTGTTGGGGTGTAAACGAGGTTGGAAATGGAGGAGTAGTTTTGGCCAAATCTAAGAGAAAGGCATTGCACAAAATTCATGTTGTGGCGATGATCATCGGCGGATACTTGTGCAGATGAGCAACATAAAAGCAGAACAACATTTAGGAGGATGAATGATGTAGTAATTGAAGTAATAGTCTTCATGATGTTATGTGATTCACTAGGTTGCTGTTTAATTGTTTGTGTTATTTTTGTGGAGTTAAGGTTGGTATTTTATAAGGTTGGTTTGGTTTTATCATGCACGTAGTAATAAAGCGTGTGTTTGAATAAGACATTCATCAGTTGCTGACTTTCTTTCTAAAAAGTCTGCCACTCATCCAATTAAACAAAATGCAACTAGGGCTTCCATAACGTTGCATGCCCATTCCAGTATTAATTTATTAAAATATGTATCAACTCATTTCTTTACAATTCTTTTCTTTTGGTCTTTGCCGTTTTCCGCGTACGAACACTTAATCAATCACAATTGACCAACTAATTCTTTAAATAATATACTCCCATCACTTTTAAACTTTATTCATTTGCTCATATATGTGATGAAGTATAATTATTTAATGTGTAATGGGTCGAAAGATATAGTGTTTAATATGAGGAATTTTCACTTTTTATCTCGTGAGAATTCCTTATTTTCAATTTTAGTTCCGTCAAATAAAACTGATCCCATAGCTAGTACTTTTAGTCCTATCCTTTAATTTTTGGTCCTTTTCCGTTAAAACCTTGGATGAACTACTTAACGGTGACTTTTTTGGTCCCATGAGAATTTTAAAATAATTTATTTTTGGGACTATTTTTGCAAATATAAAAAAATTATGGGATCAAATTTGCAAGTTGCACTTTTGGTCCCAGTAACGGTTTAGAATATTACATTAACTTTTAACAAATTTTGGTGATGAAATTCCTATAGGACTAAATTTGCAAATTTTTTTTATTATTTGGCATTGAACAATTCTTTTGGGGCTAAATTTGAAATTATCTCATTTAATATGTATTAAATAATTATATTAGTGATGTTATGTGCAGGTCATATGCGTAGTGAATATAATGGCAAAATCATAAAATGGATACATTTTAAGTTGAAGGAGTAATAAAAATTATTACTACTGATTGAATTATATATATCGAATTGCCTTCTGTGCCCATGGATTGAAATTCATACGCCCAAGTTCCAACCAATATTATACCTCTTTCTATTTAATGTTAATACTTTTAATGAAAAAATTTATATCCTAATTGGTATTTTGAAAAAAGAAAAAATATTTTACTTTAGTTAAACATTAATACCATCCATATTATCCATATTACAATTGATCCTCACAATGAATAAAATATACAAACCTTATGGTCAATTAAAATATATACCCTTCAAAATAAAATGAAATAATAAGTTGAATACAGTGGATATTAGTATTTTTAGAAGAAAACTTTTATCTAAATTAAATTACGCCAGATACGTGTCTAATCTGAAACTATCTTCATTTTGATTTCACTAACATATCTGGATCTCTTTTTGAGCAATTCAGCAGTAAGTTCAACAATCTTATTCATCTATATTCAATTATGTATTTGATTCTTTATTGGAATAAATTATGCAATTTGAGTATTTCTTTTGTTTCAGGAAGTGGTCAATTTCCGCTGGTCAAAATGTCTGAAACAAATTCATATTGGAGATGACCCATGCATAGAAGCATACTATGTAATTTACTAGGCCAATATTCCTGAAATTAATTTGTCAAATTTCCAAATTGTAAATTAAATTATTTCGTTCTCAACTATTTTAATCAAATTCAAAGCTATATAATTAAATATAAGTGTACGACTTATTATTTTCTTGGTTTGATGTTCTCATGCGTTTAAACAACAAAAACACCTTTATCCCTTAAGAAAGAGTACTTATAAATACCACCCCCATAATCAATGATTTCACAAACACAAAGTTATCTGATAATTATCTGTTAATCATGAAAACTACAATAATATCTGCACTTCCATTCATTTTTCTTCTTATATTTTCCTGCACATCTGTTTCTGCAGCTTCTGCACACAATCACAATGACAATTTCCTGAAATGTTTTTCTTCAAAATTCAAAAACTACTCCTCCATTTCCAACCTTGTTTACACCCCAGCCAACTCATCTTACTCTTCTGTCCTCCTCTCCCCCATTTGGGATCTGAAATTCACCACCCAAACCACCCCTAAACCCCGAGTCATTATAACTCCGGAACACGAATCCCAAATCCCACCCATCATTCACTGCACCAAGAAAACTGGGTTGCAACTCAGGATCCGAAGTGGTGGCCATGACTTTGAGGGACTTTCTTTCGTATCAAAAGTCCCATTTGTCGTCATTGATATGATCAACCTTAGCGACGTAAAGGTTGATTTTGATTTTTGAGGCCAAAACTGCATGGGTCGAAGCTGGTGCACTCACCGGCGCTTTATACTACAGGATCGCGGAGAAAAGCCGGACTTTAGGGTTCCCTGCGGGCATTGGCACGACTCTTGGCACTGGTGGGCACTTCAGTGGAGGTGGCTACGGCCTAATGATGAGAAAATATGGGCTGGCTGCGGACCATATCATTGATGCAAGAATAGTCGATGCTAAAGGCAGGATTCTCGACAGAAAATCAATGGGGGAGGATCTGTTCTGGGCTATCAGAGGCGGCGGAGGTGCCAGCTTCGGTGTGATCACTGCATGGAAAGTTCAACTTGTAGATGTTCCTGAAACAGTCACTGTTTTCATCGTCCCAAGGACCATTGAACAGAATGCAACTCAACTGATTCACCGCTGGCAATACGTGACGCCTAGAATGGACAGAGATATATCCCTCTTTGTCAATGGAGTAGTAACAAGCACTAACCAAACTCAAACCAACACAACCATCGTTTTCTCCTTCTTTGCGCTTTATCTTGGAAGGGCGGACGGGCTACTAGCAATGATGCAAGAGAGTTTTCCGGAGTTAGGGTTGAGGAGGGAAGACTGCACCGAGATGAGCTGGATCCAATCCATTCTATATTTCGAAGGACGTCCCTTAGGATCACCAGAGGCCTTACTGAATAGGACTCAGCTCTTCAAAGCGTACATGAAAAGACATTTAGATTACGTGCAGACTCCCATTCCAGAGGAGGGTCTCCAAGGCCTCATGAAGCTATACTATGAGCCGGAAGCAAGCAGAGCGTCGTCTCTTTCGTTCGTTCCATACGGTGGAATACTGGATGAAATACCGGAATCCTCCATTCCATTTCCTCATAGAGCTGGTAATTTGTTCCATACATTCTATACAGCGTATTGGAACCAAGAGGATAATCAGAATCCGAGTAGGTTCAGAAACTGGGTTGCCAAGTGCTACAATTACATGACTCCATATGTGTCCAAGTCCCCGAGGTCCGCATACTTGAACTACAGAGATCTCGACATCGGAGTCAACAACGTCGGAGGAAGGACGAGCTACGCGCAGGCCGCCGTGTGGGGTACAAAATACTTCGGCAACAACTTCCATCGCCTTGTTCGTGTCAAGACAAGGGTCGATCCCCACAATTTCTTCAACTACGAACAGAGCATTCCAACGCTCTACTAACCCTATCCATCACATACATGATCTATTACCAACATATTGGGATCCAATGCATTCATTTATTCATTCGTTTAATATTTTTTTTAAACGCATAATAAAGACATTTGTACGTTGTTGAAAATAATATTCATATCTATCTTGTAAACTTGCATGTACTTGATAATTAATTAAATTTAATTACCAAAACCAGTTATTCAGAGGTTTTTTTTTTCTTCACGTGATGTAGCGCTGTGCAGTAAAGATGAATATATGTGGTTCAAACTCTAATTTAAGTTCTTATGCTATTACATGTGAATCATATAATTATTCATAGAACAAACTCTTTTTTTTTCCTTACATATCAATTATATATAATTATTCACATATGAGATGTCACGAAAATGGCACAAGAAATCGCGGGCGCTCTCAATGATCCACTAAATTCAAAGCTGCATTTCATTTTTGAAAAGGGAGATGAGTTTTTTTATTACGTCAATGTGACAAACAATTGATTGTAAAAGTTCGAAGCACATCTGGTACTCGAATGTAATTCTTTCATCATAATAAATTTATTTTGCTTGATTAAAAAAAATAAAAAATACTCCCTCCGTCCCTTTAAAGAGGGTATTTTTTCCAATTTGGGATTCCCACCCAAAGAGTTTCCTTTCCTTTTATACACATATGGGACCCACACACCCACTAATACAATTAAAATATGGGATCCACACTCTCACTAATACATCTACCTACTACCCATTAAATAATAATCCTCCTTAATCAACGTACAAAAAGAAAAGAACCCTCTTTTGAAGAGACGGAGGGAGTATATATATATAGGTAGCGGGATATATGAGGTGGCGGATTCATTGGCTCAAAATTAGTCAAAATTGTCACGTCGGATTGATCAGCCGGAAACCCCCCAATTGAAGCCTCACGTGCAGCGCACGTGGCGTTTCCCAACGAAATCGGCATTTTTGTGCGAAAATTGAGCAAAAATTGAACAAATTCATTAGTTACGGGACAAAGTTGAACCATTTATCTTTTTTGGGTTAAAAATCAAAGTCTACCTTAGTTATAGATCAAAAAATTGTTCAGTCGTGAATTTTTCACTTTTGTTGAGATGTATAATAGTACGTCATTCAAAAAAATAATAGTTAAACATATAGTTTATCATTCTAGGAGTAAAATCCGAGCTTAAATATCAGTCTTCATCATGTTATAGGGAACAAAGCTAGGCTGTTGATTAATTGTTTCTGTTTCGAGTATTAGAAGAATTTCTTGTTTTTGAATTGTGTGGAGATGATGCATGGCTATTCATAAGGTTGGTTTTCTCATGCACGCAATAAAGCGTGTCTGAATCTAGTTATTATTAAGAATAATGTTGTTGTATTATAGTTAGCATCCCACATCGGTTTTGTATAGTTCTCATATTCCTTGATATGTTGTATATAACACTCTTGTGTAATCAATATAGATCATCTTTTCACAATTCCTAATATGGTATCAGAGCCATCTTTTGGCTAACGCTCATCTACGATCCTCCAAATTACAACCTTCCATTTTTTTTTTCTCCCTGATCTCTCGCTCCTCTCTTCTTCTCATGGCAACCGACCCGATCACATCACCCACTGATAATGGTGATTCCATCTCTTCCATTGTTGCCTTCCACACATCTTCCCAGGCTCCATTGAAACTCACATCTACCAACTATGTGGCTTGGAGTTTCTAACTACGCACGCTTCTTGCCGGATATGATCTCCTCATGTTTGTTGATGGTTCCTATCCGTGCCCTTCCGCCAACGCCGCCGCTGGAAATACTCTCGCTGGTTCCGCTGCTCCCTCTACAAGGACGTCTCAAGACGCTGCCCTCCGATCCTATTGGATCCGTCAGGATCAATTGATCCTAAGTACGATCATTGGCTCCATCACGCCAACCCTAATTCCTTTTATTGCTTCGGCCAAGACCTCTGCTGACGCGTGGAAGACTCTCTCCACCATCTATGGTTCGTCATACCGGGGTCGCATCCTTGCCCTCAAGAACCGGATCCACAATCCTATCAAAGGTTCGCGATCGGTTACGGAGTTCATGCTCGACATCAAGGGTGTCGTCGATGAACTCGCCCTCCTTGGTGTTCCTACGGACATTGAAGACCTGGTCATCAAGGTGTTGAACAGGATCGATGATTCCTTCAAGGAAATGGGATCGGCCATCCAGGCTCGTGAATCTCCGATCTCCTTTGAGGAGCTTCACGACAAACTACTCACCACTGAGTCCCAAATCATGCAGAACAACCATCTGCTAAGTAATCTTCCCGCCACCGCTCTCTAGGCGATGTCTCACTCTGGTGCAGCGCCGTCGGCTCGTCGGGGAGGCCGATCAGAGGGACGACCTGGGAACAGCCGTGCGTCGCCCCAGTTCAATTCTCGTGCAGCCGCGCGCCCATCGCAGTCGGGACCCTCTTCGGGCCATATCGAGGCACTTGCCAACTGTGTGGCGTCCAGGGCCACTCTGCGAGATGCTGCCCGGAGTTCATTCAACCTGCTCGCTCTCCGGCTATGGCTCACCCGACACGGCAGTCTTCGTTTGCCCTTCCCATGGCACACTCGGCGGTTTCAACTCCGTCATCAAGTGACTGGGTTTTGGACTCGGGTGCATCGCATCATATCACCACTGATTTAGCAAATCTTTCCTTGCACTCTCCGTACGATGGGTCGGACAATGTTATCGTCGGTGATGGTACCTCCTTACCCATCACACATACTGGTTCTCTTTGTTTTCCTAACTTGCAGTCCCTTTCTTTCTGTCATACTCTTATTGTGCCTTCCATCTCCAAGAACCTCATATCTGTCTCACAGCTATGTCAACAAAATAATGTCTCTGTTGTGTTTTCTTCCTCTTCCTTTCAGGTGAAGGATCGGGGGACTGGAGCCACCTTGCTGGAGGGACCAAGAGTTGATGGAATTTACCTTTGGCCTTCGGTTCATTCCTCTTCCATTCCAGCAGCTCATGCCTTTATTTCTTCTAATGGACAGCTTTGCCTGTGGCATTCTCGATTAGGTCATCCCTCCCCCAAAATACTTCGTCATGTTTTATCCAGTCATAATTTACTTTCTCTGAACACAACAAAAATAAATTGTGATGCGTGCAGAACTATGAAAAGTCATAAACTTCCCTTTGCTGATTCCACTTTAACTGCTACTATGCCACTTGAGTTATTGTTTTCTGATGTTTGGTCATCACCCATACTCTCTTCTGATGGATATAAGTACTATGTTATTTTTGTTGATCACTTCACTAAATATGTATGGCTCTATCCTTTAAAACGAAAATCTGATGTGCTACATACATTTGCTGCCTTTAAATCTCTTGTTGAAAAACAACTTCAGTCTAGTATTCGAACTCTCTACACTAATAATGGTGGCGAGTTTATTGCTTTACGTTCTTTTCTTACCTCACACGGCATTACTCATCTCACTACCCCACCACACACTCCTGAACACAATGGTGTCGCCGAAAGGCGACATCGCCACATTGTTGATACTGCCCTCTCACTATTACATCATGCCTCTATGCCTCTCCAATACTGGCCATATGCCGTCCCCACTGCCACTTATCTCATTAACCGCCTACCGAAAGCCAACCTTCAAATGGTGTCCTCCTATGAAAAGTTGTTTGAAAAAAAACCACACATTGAAAAACTCCGTGTCTTTGGCTGTCTCTGCTATCCTTGGCTTCGTCCCTATACTTCTTACAAACTTGAAGCTCGTTCAAAGCCCTGTGTCTTCCTTGGCTACTCCCTCACTCAGAGTGCATATCTCTGTCTTGATAATACCTCCAACAAAATATTCACATCCCGCCATGTTCATTTTGTTGAACAAGTCTTCCCGTTCTCCAATGAAATTATCTCCGTGCCACCCTCACCATCAGACACTTCATCAGAGTCTATCATTCCCACTCCTCCACCCATACTTCGCCCTAATCCTGTACAAGGTCGCACTGACAATTCGCCATCAAGTCCCACGCTCTCGCCCCCATAGCTAGCAGTTCCAGCCCCACCTTCACCACTTGTTTCTGATCGTCATCCTATTGTCACTCGCTCTTGAAACAACATTGTTAAACCCAATCCCAGGTATTGTCTTCAATCCTCTCTCTTTAATGATGCTGAACCTACCACCATCTCTCAAGCTCTATCTGTTCCCTGTTGGCGTGATGCGATGTCTTCTGAGTTCAATGCCCTGAAATACAATGACACTTGGTCTCTTGTTCCTTCCTACAATGCTCAAAATATTTTAGGTTGCAAATGGGTCTTTCGTATCAAACGAAAACCCGATGGCTCCATTGACAAATACAAAGCCCGTCTTGTTGCTAAGGGCTTCCACCAACGTCCGGGCATTGACTACACAGAAACCTTCAGTCCGGTATTGAAGCCTGCGACCATCCGGATAGTCCTCAGCATTGCTGTTTCCAAAAACTGGCCTCTTCATCAGTTTGATGCGAACAATGCCTTTCTTCATGGCACTCTTTCGACTGAGGTCTACATGTAACAACCCCCAGGATTCGTTTCTTTGGATCTTCCTACACATGTATGTAGGCTCAAAAAATCTATCTATGGGTTGAAGCAAGCACCGCGAACGTAGTATACTGCTCTTTGGAACTTCGTTGTTTCGCATGGCTTTACCTGTGCTAAATCAGATGAGTCGCTCTTTGTTTATCACCATCATGGTATTCTGGCGTACTTTCTCGTTTATGTTGATGATCTTGTCCTCACAGGAAATGATAGAGGTTTTCTTTCTCGCTTTGAAGTTGAGTTAGCCTCGCAGTTCTCTGTAAAGAAATTAGGAGATTTATCTTATTTTCTGGGAATTGAGGTGCACCGTTCAACGGAGGGATGTCACTTATCTCAACAAAAATACACTACTGATCTTCTATCTAGTCTCAATATGCTCGCTTCGAAGCCTGTATCCACTCCTCTTGTCACAGGTTCGAAGCTCTCGAGCAACGATGGTTCTGAACCCTTTGATGCCACTCAGTTCCGCAAGGTTCTTGGGCGTCTTCAGTATTTGCCCCTTACACGTCCTGATATTGCCTATGCTGTCAACAAGTTATCTCAATACATGCATGCACCAACAACTACACATTGGGGTGCTGTTAAAAGGCTTCTTCGCTACCTCAATGGTACTCGGCAATGTTCTCTGCTACTTCGGGGTGCGTCGCCTCTCTCTCTTCATTGCTTTGCCGATGCTGATTGGGCAGGTGATTGTGACGACAGATCATCTACAGAAGGTTATGTTGTTTTCCTAGGATCCAATCCTATTTCCTGGAGGTCCCGCAAGAAGCGAACGGTTGCTCGCTCTTCTACCAAAGCAGAAAATAGGTCCGTTGCATCTGCCGCTGCCGAGGTTCAATGGACTAGATCCATTCTCCGAGAGCTATGTCTACCATCCTTAACATCCACTCCGGTTATCTATTGTGACAATATCAGCGCCACGTATCTCTGCTCGAATCTGGTTTTTCACTCGAGAATGAAACACATTGCTATTGATTATCATTTTATTCGGGATCTTGTGCAGACTTCTCAGTTACGTGTCTCCCATGTCTCATCTGCGGATCAACTCGCTGATGCTCTAACGAAGGCACTTGCTCGCCCACGGCTCACTCTTCTTATGTCCAAGATTGGCGTTATTCTTCCACCGCCTTCTTGAGGGGGCGTATTAAGAATAATGTTATTGTATTATAGTTAGCATCCCACATCGATTTTGTATAGTGATTGGTCGTTATAGTCCGGGCGACCAAGCAACAAAATATCGAACCCAAGGGAATTTAGGATTCATGGCCTTTAGGTATAGTATCGTGATTAGTTAGGGACGATCGGAAATGAGGTTTAAAAATAAAAGAAAATAAAATGCATGGAAAAATAAATCTAATTACAATATTTTTGAATTTTCAATGCCATGGTAGTGTTCATGATACACTCATATAATCAATCATCCAACATCTTTAATTGTTTTCCATTTTTAAGCAAATCATGGTAAGGGCGATCACTATTTCTACCTATCCCCAATGGCCATGGTGAATAGGATGTAGATTGTCTTCACAACCCCTAAAAAGCTCCTAGGATCGATCCTACTTACAATTCCCTTCAAGGTACTATGCTCGTATGGATGGGGTTCCCTTCACTAGTTTAATCCTCGGGCACAAGTGATCTCACTAGTGTTCATTTATGTTGTTCTAAACATAGGAAGGTTTTGGCCAAACTCCCCCCATATTAAACCCACATATAATAAATGGAAAAAACTCACATATGATAATCGTGCAAAACAACCAAGGGTAAAGCAACGACAAGACATGCCGATACACAATACACAACTTAATCACAATGCACTAATACCAAAGACATAAATCCCATATTATTACAAGACATGTGAATTTCATAAATAAAACCTAATCAAAGCCGGAAATTCAATCAAGACATTTTCATAAATTAATCAATAATCATGCCTTCAATCAACCACCAAAACATAGAAAATAAAGATAATAAATAGGATTAGATTACACCTTAATGAAGTTTTTACATCCATGAAGATCATCTTCTCCTTGGTGTCTCCACCTTCTAGGAAAGCAAATAAAATCCTAATCTAGAAAAAATATTTAAAACTAAAATGGATCCCTCCCCCAAAGGGGAAGGGATCTCAAATGGAGATCTTAAAAAAAACTCTCTACACTATTTAATTGGGAATTTAATGGATGAGGATTAATTTTTAGTTTATGGATGTGAGGAGGTATTATAGTGGAGAGGTGAGTGGAGTTTTGGTGTTGATTTTCGATGTGGGACAAGAGTGAAATTTTTGGAATTTTTTGGTTCCAGGAAGAGGGTTTAAGTTTAAATCAGGCGAGAATTAGTCACATGTGGTGATTTGGCAAAGTGGTTGGAGGCGCCTTATGCGTCCGAGAGGTCACATGTTCGAATCCCAGCCTCCACAATTTTTTTTCAAAAGTGTATAAAAACACGGTCGTGTTTTTATGCATCTGCCCGTGTTTTCTTGCAATTTTTCAGCTCTCTGGACAATTTTTGCAGTTCTGAATAGACAACACTTTTCTGAAAAGTGTTGTTTTTTCTATGTTGTCTTTGCCAAATTTTCTCTTTTTTTTCGTCTTCGTCCCAATTTAATTACCGTTTCTTCCATCACTATTTCAAGCTCAAAACTCCCCTTTTCTACAAAAATACATAATAATACCTCTCTCAAACTAATTAAGCAATTAATAATATTTTTATTAAAATCATGCTTAATTATTGAATTAAATCCAAATAAATCCACATAAATTCATGCAATTTAGCCCATAATTCTAGGTGAATTTCACACCGATCAAACCCCCCAAACTTAAAGTGTTGCTCGTCCCCGAGCAACGAAAGAAAAGAAAGAACGAGGAGGGAAATTCACCTAGAATTGAATCAAGATATCAAGTCATTTCAAAACCATTTCAATTCAATCAAAACAAGAGACAAGACATCAATTTAAGTGCATACAAGTTAAGCTTAGTAAATATACAAGCAAGTGAGACCTTCACTACTCATCTCTAGATTTTGCTTTTCACTCTCACACTCAAAGGGTATATGAGAGAAGTGTATACTCTCAAAAATTGATTCAAATGCATGACATTACCATATGCTTGCCAAAAGTCTACGCTCTCCACCACTTGTATGTGTGTTGATTATTGAATCAATAAGGTCTTTATATGGGGTTGTAATGTAGGCTCTTTGGTATTGGGTAGGAAAAATATTTAGGAAAAGTAAGCTCAAGATTAGTAGAGAATTTAAGTTGACGGCCAATATCAACTCTCACTCTCTCTTTTCTCAAATTAGTGAAGAATTCAAGTTGGTTGGTAGCCTCAACTCTCATTCCCACTTTTTTTTTTCTTTTTTCACCTTAATCACAAAGAGATTTTTATCCATCCAACAAATAAAAGAACATTTTTCTTCTCTTTTTCCACTATTGAGTTTTTTTCTCTCTCTTTTCCACAAGGGCTCTCTTTCCATTTTTCTAGTAGAGCTCCTTTATACTTCTTTTATACAAGCTTTACTCAATTTTTTTTCTCAACCTCCATTTTTTTTTTCTTACTTCATCTTTTCTCCCTCTTTTCTTGCACTTTCACCACTCTCTTTCCAAACTCTCTTGTAAGCTCAATTCAACCATTTCATCCCTATTAATCCCCTACTAATCGACAAAGGTGATTAGGATATAAAATATGGATAAAATGGATAAATTTGTAGGTTGCTAAAGAAATAAGGATAATAAGCTCAAAGGGGCAAACTACGAAATGATTTCATTTGGTAGGATAAATTTGGCTAAGTGACTTGTCAAAGCAAAGATGGCCTTAAATCATTTCCAACAATCTTCACACACGTGTAGTTTCAAGAAGACACAAAGGCAAGTTCTAGAATGCACATAAAAGAATGATGCACACACAAGAAAGGAAAAACCATTTGATTTCATGATTTTAAGGCTCAAAAGCTCACGGGTTTATAGTAGTGAAAGGCAACACAAAACAAGCATAAACCATAACTCAACAAGTACACAAGTAAAAATCCATCTAGTCACAAGTTTCAATCAAAAATCATAATCTTAAAATTTCTCACAATTAAGCACAAGAGAGCCAAGAAAGATTTTCTCCTTATTGAAAACAAGATAAAGCGAGAAAAGCACGAAAAAAAAACCAAAAACAACAAAAAAGGAGAAAATACGTGCCAAGGAAAAGAGTAAGGACTTAAACGTGCGCCGGTGCAATATGCTCAAGTAGGAGTTCATGGATACAATTTATAATTCAAACCGTAGAAAAGTCAAGTAACAAATGACATGCCCCCAAACTTAAATTAGACAAAGTCGAATTTAAGTTGGGAAGATGTTCGTTACCTCAATTCGCACCACTCCTTTGCTCTTCAAGGCCAATACCATGGCTCCACGCTTTAGTCCCTACAAACACAACCATAAAACGAAAAACAAATCAAAGAAAAAAAATGTCCCTATCCTAACCACTCAACAAACCCAAAGTCACAAATACAACTAAATTCCCCGGCAACGGCGCTATTTGATTGGTCGTTATAGTCCGGGCGACCAAGCAACAAAATATCAAACCCAAGGGAATTTAGGATTCATGACCTTTAGGTATAGTATCGTGATTAGTTAGGGACGATCGGAAATGAGGTTTAAAAATAAAAGAAAATAAAATGCATGGAAAAATAAATCTAATTACAATATTTTTGGATTTTCAATGCCATGGTAGTCTTCATGATACACTCATATAATCAATCATCCAACATCTTTAATTGTTTTTCATTTTTAAGCAAATCATGGTAAGGGCGATCACTATTTCTACCTATCCCCAATGGCCATGGTGAATAGGAATGTAGATTGTCTTCACAACCCCTAAAAAGCTCCTAGGATCGATCCTACTTACAATTCCCTTCAAGGTACTATGCTCGTATGGATGGGGTTCCCTTCACTAGTTTAATCCTCGGGCACAAGTGATCTCACTAGTGTTCATTTATGTTGTTCTAAACATAGGAAGGTTTTGGCCAAACTCCCCCCATATTAAACCCACATATAATAAATGGAAAAAACTCACATATGATAATCGTGCAAAACAACCAAGGGTAAAGCAACGACAAGACATGCCGATACACAATATACAACTTAATCACAATGCACCAATACCAAAGACATAAATCCCATATTATTACAAGACATGTGAATTTCATAAATAAAACCTAATCAAAGCCGGAAATTCAATCAAGACATTTTCATAAATTAATCAATAATCATGCCTTCAATCAACCGCCAAAACATAGAAAATAAAGATAATAAATAGGATTAGATTACACCTTAATGAAGTTTTTACATCCATGAAGATCATCTTCTCCTTGGTGTCTCCACCTTCTAGGAAAGCAAATAAAATCCTAATCTAGAAAAAACATTTAAAACTAAAATGGATCCCTCCCCCAAAGGGGAAGGGATCTCAAATGGAGATCTTAAAAAAAAAAACTCTCTACACTATTTAATTGGGAATTTAATGGATGAGGATTAATTTTTAGTTTATGGATGTGAGGAGGTATTATAGTGGAGAGGTGAGTGGAGTTTTGGTGTTGATTTTCGATGTGGGACAAGAGTGAAATTTTTAGAATTTTTAGGTTCCAGGAAGATGGTTTAAGTTTAAATCGGGCGAGAATTAGTCACATGTGGTGATTTGGCAAAGTGGTTGGAGGCGCCTTATGCGTCCGAGAGGTCACGTGTTCGAATCCCAGCCTCCATAATTTTTTTTCAAAAGTGCATAAAAACACGGTCGTGTTTTTATGCATCTGGCCGTGTTTTCTTTCAATTTTTCAGCTCTCTGGACAATTTTTGCAGTTCTGAATAGACAACACTTTTCTGAAAAGTGTTGTCTTTTCTATGTTGTCTTTGCCAAATTTTCTCTTTTTTCGTCTTCGTCCCAATTTAATTCCCGTTTCTTCCATCACTCTTTCAAGCTCAAAACATCCCTTTTCTGCAAAAATACATAATAATACCTCTCTCAAACTAATTAAGCAATTAATAATATTTTCATTAAAATAATGCTTAATTATTGAATTAAATCCAAATAAATCCACATAAATTCATGCAATTTAGCCCATAATTCTAGGTGAATTTCACACCGATCATATAGTTCTCATATTCCTTGATATGTTGTATATAACACTCTTGTGTAATCAATATAGATCATCTTTTCACAATTCCTAATAGTTATTGCCTGCCACGTCATCACTGCTTGACTTCTTCCTTTCTGAAAAGTCTGCACGCCCATTCTTTATATAACAAGTCTTTTGGTCTTGTAGTTTTCGCGTAGAACACTTGTTCAATCATAATTGACTAACAAACTTTTTAAATAATTAAATAAGAAAAAAGCTTGTGTGTGTCCGGGCGGGATAAATTTTTTTTTTGCCTCATAAGTTTGGCCATGTACAATTTTTGCCCCAAAAAAGATAACATTTGGGCATTTGTCCAACTATCTTCAAAATTACGCCAATGTTGTCCTATTTTCGCCGAAATTTGATATTTTCGCCGGAATCGATCACGTGCATGTCACGTAATCATCGGATTTGACATTTTCCGGTGGAAAAAAATATTTTTTTGCCTCGTAAGTTTGGTTATGTACAATTTTTGACCCAAAAAAGATAAGATTTGGGCATTTGTCCCAATATCTTTATAATTGCGCCAATGTTGTCCCGTTTTTCCCGAAATTTGACATTTTTATTAGAATCGATCACATGCGTGTCACGTGATTATCAAATTTTGTATTTTCCAGCCAATTTACTGACCTGGCGACACAGTGACATCCACATCAATAACAACAATAATAATATTTTATTGAAAATTTAATTAAAAAATATCCTCCATCAATACACTCAATTCTCACGTGCCCACCACGTACTTCCACCATCTTCGTAAACTCATCTTTTTATCAATTAGAGGATCCCTCGTGTACCCTCTCACCACCATGGGCGGCAGCTGTTTGGATCTTCCGCTCGCGTCACCCTACTCACGTCACCAAGCTCACCATCATCATCTATTTTCACGATAGAGGATTCGTATTCTTGAGCACCACCACTCTATATTCTTCCACGAGTCATGCAACCGTATGGTTGCTCACGTTCCTTCCCTCATCGGTTCCGTCGAGTAATACCTAGCATTCAAGAATCGTCTTCTGGAGGCGTATGACGACCACATGGACGAAGTGCAGTGGGCTAAAACCTAAGCACTCGTCGGTCGTGATGCCAACCCTTCGATCGAAGAATTCGCTGAATTCTCTAGGGTTTATCTTATGGAAAGCAGCTCGCCGGCAACATGGTCTACCATGTGGGGATGCGTGCACTTGATATTGATCTCCAGATCACAATTAGAATCGCGAGACTGATAATGAACCATCCGTTCTTCAGTGGGGTGCGAAGGATTGAATCGGAGCTAAAAAAAGACCAACGACCCCATCCTCCTCTACATGGCTCCGATATCATGTGGTTGCTCGCACTGTCGGAGGATACGGATTGAGGCCATGTATAGTGTGATCCGTTCATTGGTGGTAGGCCCTTAGAGGAGAAGATCCGACAGTTGCTGCCCATGGTGGTGAGAGTATACACAGGGGATTCCTGATTGACAAGAAGATTGAGTTTGCGTAGATGGTGAAAGCACATGGAAGGCATGTGAGAACTGAGTTCATCGATATTGAGGGTCTTTTTTTTAAATTAAATTACTAATAAAATATTATTATTGTTAATGTTGATGCCACTGTGTCGCTAGCTCAGGAAATTCACCGAAAAATGCCGAATCCAATAATCACGTCACATGGACGATCGATTCTAGTGAAAATATCAAATTCTAGGAAAAATAGGGCAACATTGGCGCAACTATAAAGATATTGGGACAAATGCCTAAATCTTATCTTTTTTGGGGCAAAAATTGTACATGGCCAAACTTACGGGGCAAAAAAAAAATTTCCACCGGGAAATACCAAATCCGATGATGACGTGACATGCATGAGATTGATTCCGGCAAAAATATCAAATTCCGGCGAAAACAGGGCAACATTGGCGCAATTATGAAGATAATGGGACAAATGCCCAAATGTTATCTTTTTTGTGGCAAAAATTGTACATGGCCAAACTTATGGGGCAAAAAAAAATTTTATCCCATGCCCGAGCACACGGGCACACGGGAGCATATTCCGTGTGCCTTTAGAATTTTGTGCTAAATTGTACTCCCTCCGTCCCGTTTCAAACTTTACGTTTGCTTTTTGCACGTAGATTAAGGAATGTATTATTTTAACGTGTATTGAGTTGAGAGAAATAATATTTTAATGTAAAGTAGGTAGGTGTATTAGTGTGATGTGTGGGCCCATGGAGGGAGAAATAATTAATTTGTGGGGGTCCTATTTACTAAAAAAGAAAATATAAAGATTGAAATGGGACACCCAAATTAGAAATATGTAAAGATTGAAATGGGACGGAGGGAGTATACCCTTTAGTATAAAGATGTGTACCTTTTATCTTACAAGGCAAAAACTTATTTGTGCCCGGGCGCACGGAAGCACACTCCGTATGCCTTTAAAATTTTGTGTTAAATTGTACACCCTTTAGTATAAATATGTGTACCCTTTATTTTTTGAAGAAAAAAATATAATGAAAAGTGTATACCCTTTAAAACAAAATGGTGTACTCTTATTAATTAAAGTGTATACCCTTTAGAACAAAATAATATATCCTTATCCATAATACTAAATTCTAAAAGCGCACGGCGTGCGCCCGAGTACACGCAAGCCTCACTCATTAAATGATACTGATCGAGTTATATAAAATGTGTGTTTCTACATTATCTACATTTCGAATGTTTAACTTTGAGAATTGACTCTCCCTTTTTTTTTTTCACTAATTTCTGTATCTGCATGTTGAGCAACTCAGTATTATGTTCAACAATCATCGATTTTCAACTATCATCTTTATTAAAACAAATTATGCATCACGTAAACTAAAAAAAAAAAAATTAAAAAAAAATAAAAAAAATCTAAATTTTGATTTCTGGAAGTGGTCTATTTTCTCTAGTCAAAATGTCTAAAACATATAGTAGACATGCCGGTGCAAATATTCCTGAAATTAATTTTCAAATTTTCAAATTTGATAATACTTAACTCATTTTCACAATCATATGATGAAATGCATAGAACTAATAAAATATAATGATAATAATACGTTACCAAGAACAAACATTGGCGAAATTAAAAATTGATAATGGGTGGAATAGTTTAAAAAGTAATTAATTTAAAATTTATTAATCCTCCGTCCCAAGATTACTTACGCACTTTCTTTCTTATTTGTTTCAAAAAATTTGCACATCTCTAAAATGGAAACAACATACAATATCAACACTTTTACAATATTACAATATTACAAAAATATTACATTCTTTTCAAATATAATTTAGTCAAAGTCAACTATATCATATACTTTATTCAATTAATTAATTACCCAAAAACCCTATACTTTTTCTTACATCATTACAACAAAAGTTATTTTTTTAGGGTCACTTACTAGAAGGTACATAAAAAATGCATAATTGCTATAAACTACATGACTCAAAGCACTATTACTCATAACAACACAATTATGCCCCCAGGGCATAGCTCAAGTGGTAGAGGGGAGGGTGGAAAGACCTTCCAGCTGAGCTTGGTTGCTGCAGGGTGGGGTTCAAATCCTGCCTTTGGCATGGATTTGACCTCTTGCAAGCACAAGTTTTACAGTGAGCCCTCCCTATAAGCCACTTGAGGCACATCCTGCGATTTACCTCCTCCACCAATCCCCAGGGCAGGGGCGGTGGGGGCCCCTAATGGTGGGGTACACCAAATAACTACACAATTATGATTGTGATACCATAAATACTCCTATGTATTTGCACAATTATTCTGCATAATTTGATTCTGCACAATTTGGTTCTGCACAATTTTGTTTTTGCACATTTTAAATTCCGGCAGCAGGCGGCGGCGGCCAGCGCCGGTCAATGGTCGGCCAACGCCGGTGGGTGGGTGAGGGGTAGGGTTGTTGGTTTAAAAGTGTATGGAGTATAAGGTTATATTTGGTATTTTGTATGTGAGAGTTATTATTTAAATTCCATGTATCTAATAGTAAATATGCTTAAAAGTGTGTATCTGAGAGTAATAATTTTTTTTTTAAATTATTTGCAAGTCAAAATGTGCAAGTTATTCTGGATGAAAGGAGTAAAATATATTTAATTTCTTTTTTCTATATCCATTTTTTAGGTTTCATTTAAAAGTTTACACCTAAAACTTTTACAATTGATCAAGACAATATTTGGGTGCATTATATTCTTAATTTTTCAAGAAAAAAAAATTGAGTGAATATAAATATTCTTTGTATTTCAATCTACTCTAAAAAAATCATTCTTTTTAATAAAAATATTTACCCTTTAAAATAAAAATATTATACCTATAAACACTAATTGCATTACGTCATGGGTCAAATTAAATGTGATGCAGATGTTAATAAAAATCAAATCAACTTTGGTCTATTGCATTAATATTGCCGAATTATTAAATATTTGTGAGTAACTCGAACTAATAGAAGATTGAAAATTGAGAAAAGTTGTCAATAAAATAAATACTCCATGCAACCCCATCAAAGGTGCTTAGATGAAAAAATAATTAGATGAGGGGTTTATTTGATTCAAAGAGAAAGTTGAGTCTTTTATGAACCTTTAGCCCTAATTTAAAATAATAAAGGAATTAATTAATTGAAATTACTAATAAAAAGGGCTTGCATAACAAAGAAATTTTTAAATATTAATTTGATCTGAGATATATAAGATAAAAGGGTCTATCCAATCCTTTGTCAATGCAATGCAAGATCACCTATTTCATTTTATATTTCATCCCCTATTTAATTTATTAGATTCTTATAATATATTATAATTAATGTCCAAATTTTATGCATGAGTTTAATAATTATTAATTAGTGTATAGTATTGTAATATAAAAGTTATGGAATACTATGGGAATCAAACCGATGCCAGTGGTATATATTCTCTAAAGAATTCGTTGGTCAATTGTGATTGATCAAGTCGTGTTCATACGCGAAAATGGCAAGACCGAAGAATTGCCATATATGTAAAATTTTAATAATTGATATACAGTTATACTAATTATACTATATAATATAGTAATTGATATATTGTATATTAAATTATAGTATTACATTATGTAGAAGTGAATAGGTCTACAGCATTACGGAAGCCCTAGTTGCATTTTGTTTAATTGGATGAGTGGCAGACTTTTTAGAAAGAAAGTCAGCAACTGATGAATGTCTTATTCAAACACACGCTTTATTACTACGTGCATGATAAAACCAAACCAACCTTATAAAATACCAACCTTAACTCCACAAAAATAACACAAACAATTAAACAGCAACCTAGTGAATCACATAACATCATGAAGACTATTACTTCAATTACTACATCATTCATCCTCCTAAATGTTGTTCTGCTTTTATGTTGCTCATCTGCACAAGTATCCGCCGATGATCATCGCCACAACATGAATTTTGTGCAATGCCTTTCTCTTAGATTTGGCCAAAACTACTCCTCCATTTCCAACCTCGTTTACACCCCAACAAACTCATCCTACTCCTCAGTGCTGCTTTTCCCCATTTGGGATCTCCGATTCACCTCTGAATCTACCCCCAAGCCCCAAGTCATCATCACCCCGGAACACGAGTCCCAAGTCCCACCCGTCGTCCTCTGCGCCAAACAGAACGGCCTCCAAGTCAGGATCCGAAGCGGGGGCCATGACTTTGAGGGGCTATCTTCTCTATCTCAACTCTCATTCGTGATCATTGACTTGATCAAGCTAAGTGACATAACAGTGGATGCCGGGGCGAAGACCGCGTGGGTCCAATCCGGTGCTCTCAACGGCGCTCTATACTACAGGATCGCTGAGAAAAGCCCCACCCTTGGCTTCCCTGCCGGTGTAGGCACTACCCTCGGTTCTGGCGGGCACTTCAGCGGAGGAGGCTACGGCCACCTGTTGAGGAAATACGGCCTGGCTGCAGACCACGTGATCGATGCAAGAATAGTGGATGCCAAGGGCAGAATCCTCGACAGGAGAGCAATGGGAGAGGATCTGTTCTGGGCTATCCGAGGTGGGGGAGGCGCCAGCTTTGGGGTTATCCTAGCCTGGAAGCTTCAGCTGGTTGATGTACCCCAAACAGTAACGGCTTTCACTGTCCGAAGGACTCTAGAACAGAATGCAACTCAACTCATTCACCGCTGGCAGTACGTAGCACCCAGATTGCCACATGACTTAAACATCGTTGCCAACATGGCAGTGGTCCAAGCCAAAGGAAATAACGCCACCACACTCTCTTTCACTTTCTCCGGACTCTTCCTCGGCAGGGTGGACACCCTGCTGCCGTTGATGCAGGAGAGGTTTCCGGAGATGGGTTTGGTGAGGGAAGACTGCTCCGAGATGAGCTGGATCCAGTCCGTCCTCTATGCTATCAGCCTCCCCGCTGGAACACCGCCCGAGGTCCTACTCAACAGGACTCAGGTCAATAAATCATACATGAAAAGGAAGATGGACTACGTCCGGACTCCCGTCTCCCTTGAAGGGCTGGAAGGCCTGCTCAGGCAGTACTTCCAACCCGAGGCGAGGGGGGCGATGCTCTCCTTCGTCCCCTACGGCGGAAGAATGGATGAAATTCCTCATTCCGCCACTCCATTCCCTCATCGAGCAGGCACATTGTACAAGATCATGTACACCGTCTTCTGGCAAAAGGAGGACGCTCCAAACCCGTCCAAGTACTTGAATTGGGTTCGGGGTGCCTTCGATTACATGACTCCCTACGTCTCTAGCTCCCCAAGGTCCGCCTACTTGAACTACAGAGATCTCGACATTGGAGTCAACAACGTCGGAGGAAGGACGAGCTACGGGCAGGCTGCCGTGTGGGGTACAAAATACTTCGGCAACAACTTCCATCGCCTTGTTCTCGTTAAGACAAGGGTCGATCCCCACAACTTCTTCAACTACGAACAGAGCATTCCTACACTCTACTAACTCGTTTATATTCATGCATGCTCTATTCCAAACTAATTAATTAACTCTCTAACGAGATATTCCTCTACATTTATGTATTCTTTCTTTTATTGTTTAAATCCATTACCGCCTAATTTCTTTTCTGAATTCTGTATTCTTTTATTTTGAAATTGAAACAAGGAATAATTGTATTCGGCATTCTTACGGTAATTTATTAATTAGTTTGTGGATTTTTCAAGTATATTAAATTTTATGTTCCTTAATTCTTAACTTGTTTTGCTTGCAACTTCGAGAAAATATCGGTTCATTTCTTCTTGAACGTGCCCGAATAAATAAGTTATGGAAAAAAATTTAATGCCACTCTCTACTTTAAAAAAATCTTTTTTGTCCACCTTATATAAAAAAATAAAAAGTGCCCAACAATTGTATTATTTTCCTAGATTACCCTTCATAATTCGAGCAGTATCTATGCCCACTCAGACACTGCATGATTTAATCAAGGCTCACTTACTAAGAGGTACACAAAAAAATCCATAATTGCTATAAACTACATTACTCAAAGCACTATTACTCATAACTACACAATTATGATTGTGATACCATAAATACCCCTATGATTTGTACAATTGTTCTGCACAATTTGGTTCTGCACAATTGTTCTACACAATTTTGTTTTTGCACATTTTAAATTTTGGCGGCGGCCAGCAGTGGTCAACGCCGATCAATGCTGGCCAACGGCGGGTCTACGGTCGGTCAATGACCAGTCCACGCCGGTCAACGCCGGTAGGTGGGTGAAGGGTAGGGTTGTTGGTTTAAAAGTGTATGGAGTATAAGGTTATATTTGGTATTTTACTTTAATATTTTGTATGTGAGAGTAATTATTTAAATTCCATGTATCTAATAGTATATATGCTTAAAAGTGTGTATTTGAGAGTAATAAACCATTTAATCAAACTAAAATAATAAATTATTTAGAAAAATACTCGTGTGAGACCGTCTCACGTGTCACGTAATAAAAATGATAATATTATTATCACTTTCGCTATAAAATATTATCACTTTTTATTTATTTATACTATAAATTGTGCATGAAATGGTTCACTGCATAATTATCACTTTTCGTTAACAATTTTATTACTTTTTATCCGTCTCACGTAAGGTCTTACATAAGACGGTCTCACACAAAACCTATCCAATTATTTATAATTATTTATATGGCTTGAATAGAATGAAATATTGTAGCCCGTATTAGAAAAAATCGAATATAATAGAATAATTAATACCAATTGATCTAATTCTTTTGTGACACAAAATATTAATGGGGGCGGCTATTCACACCCCCGAATATAGTGAATTGATTATCATGAAAATTTAGTAGATTTTAGAGTCGTGTTAGTGTAATTTTTGCGTGTGGAAACGGGAATTAAATCGGAATGAAAACGAAAAAAAATTGTAGCAGCTTAAACGACAATAATTTTGGAGTGCCTCTAACTGCTTGGCCACTGCCGGTCTGTTGCCATGAACTGTACGAATATCTTATTAAATCGTTTGTCCCTAATTCGAATTTAAATAAAAATGAAGATGCACTGAGCGCAACTCAAACCCGCAACCTCTCCATTGCATGCGCGCAGATGGAGCGCCCCGCACACCATTGGGCTAAGATCAGCTTTTGGTCATGAACCGTACGGAAATATGCATAAACTGGTTCTCTTCCAGAACTGAATTTTGAGCTAAAAAGCACATTTCTTCACTCAAGCCCATTTTCTCCACTTAAGCCCATGACTCATTTGTGCCTTAATCTCCTTTGACCCTCCACACATATAAATACCCTCATTTCATAATTTGAAGAAGACCGATTCCATTCACCAATTTTTGGAGGCCACACCCATTTCACACACACTCCTCTCCATCCATCCATCCTTTATTTCATCCACTCATTCCACTTGATTTCTTCAAATCCATCCTTCATTCCATCCATCCACCAATCTAAGAAGGAAAAATTAACAAGAAGTGAAGATTTGAGCATGTTGAAGGAAGAGTTTGCCAAGTTTGAAAGGGAGACTTCTCAACCTTTAATTTGTGATTTTCTTCATTATTTAACTCAAATGGAGCAAGACATAGATTGTATTGTTTTTGTAATGAATTGTAGTGGCTATTCCTCATGTGAGGCTAGCCACATGATAGATTGAGACTATTCAAGATATGTAGGATTTTTAATGGTTTAATTGAATTGATTTTGGAATTTATCTCGTGATCTATGATTACTTAATTCATGTTATGAATTGTATGGTTAAATTCTCTATTCATAATGTTAGGATGGACATTCCAATATTATGCCTAGGATTTTAATTGAATCATTTTATTATATGATCATGTATGCTAGTATAGGGAGAGGTAAGTCATACCCTTCTTGTGCTTGGGACATTCATGAGATAACACTTTGTTAATTGATCTTAATTGATTGTTAATTGAGTGAGAAGAACCAAATTTATGATCATAGTACCTCCTAAGGGAATTGAGAGTAAAACTCAATTCTAGGAGCTTTAAACTTGTAATGAGTTTAGAACCTAATTGTCTTGGCCATAGGGATTATGGGAACATATGTGATTGCTTCTATTATTTTCAATAATGTTTGCCATTAGAAACTTTCATGTCTAGGTGATGTCTTTATTTTGATTGTGGTTAAGCCTTACATACTTCTTAGATTGCTCACCTTCATCCATCCATCTCATTTGTATATGTTCTATCTTTAATTGCTTTCTTAGTTAGTTTGTAGTGTAATTTAACTCTACTCTTTATTGATTAGTCCTTCTAGAGTAAAATATCTTTCAAATACGGATACATACACTTTTTCCCTTGGGTTCGATATTATAAATTTTGTATCTGGTCACCATGTTCTACACAATGATAGAGTACGCTTACTCTAAATCAATTTTACCTAAATTGAGACTAAGTTTATGAATGAACCCCATAAATCATCATATTAAATTAATCTAAATTGATAAAGACATAAATACCCTTTAATTATTTCTCCTGCAATTAATTTAAGAATACATCGTCTTCTTCGTTCTTCATTCTTTCAGCATAAATATCCCCATTCTGATTTCATTCACGCTCACCATTAACATCATTAAGAACAAGCACCCCATTACCGACCTAAAATAAATAAGTCAATTTGTTTGGAAATTCATCACCGCTACCGCCATTTATCCTTTTCCAAGACCCAGATCACTGAATTACATCATCGAATGTCACAATTTCTACTATTCCAAAAATCAATCGAAACAAACTGATTGCGAAATAAAAAATAATCGTGGATAAATATTTATCTTCGAGATCAAAGGAAGGGTGAGATGATGAATACAGGAGTTTAGAGGTCGGTGATGGGGTGCTTCTTTTTGATGCTGTTAATGGTGAGCGTAATTGAGATCAGACTGGGGATGTTTGTGTTGAAAGAATGAAGAACGAAGAAGACGAAGAATTTTTAAATTAATTACAGGAGAAATAATTAAAGGGTATTTATGTCTTTATTAATTTAGATTAATTTAATTTAATGATTTATAGGGTGCGTTCAGTATATTCGAGGGTGCGAATAGCCACACCCACAATTAATATGGCCCGAATAATGAAACTAATACATTTTTTCTTGACTAATTATACTGTGCACCAGGGTGCACCCTAAGATAGGGTGTACCAACTTTTAAAAACGTATATAAAGATAAACAAAAATATATACAATTATGAACAAAAATGTATACAATTTAATTGTTAGTTTTTTAATGGAAAATTGAGTGTAAAAAATATACAATTATTAAAAGACATGTATACACTATTGAATAAAAAGTTATACGCATATTGATGCTAGTTTTTTTAAGGAAAAACTTAGTGTGAAAAAAGTATATAATTATTAAGAAACACGTATACAAAATAGAATATTATGTATACAAAATAGAATAAAAAGTTATACACATATGGGTGTACCCTTTCAACCGGGTGCACCTAATATCAACTTTTTTTCTTTTTAATACCAATTTTTATTTATTTTTTATATTATGGCACGAATAATGGTAATCAACTACTCCTATTTCTACTTTTCAATTTTTATTTCAACTAATAATTTTTTGTTGCAATTTTTTTTTCCACACCAAATTATATTTTACGTTTTTTTTTCCAATTATATTAAAAAAATTTCGTTAAGTAGGTTGAAAAACCTTTGTAATCATGGATATTAAGTAAAAATAATATTATAATTAAATTTTAACGTACAGTGTGGTGTTCTGTCTTTTGTTAATTAGAAGATGATTATATTGTGCGCATATATAAAGGATATTGTTAAGAAAAGATTAATGAGGAATGTTATATTACTGAGAATTTCACATTAATAGGAGTACATTGTATAAATTAGTAATACTTTTACCCATAAGACAAACTCTATTAGTAATATATTAATATATATTTTTTATTAGATAATAATAAATCCTTAAAATAATTAAAATTTAATAGGGAAGAGACTTAAATAAAAAAAAATATCAAAATTGAGAATTATAAATAAAAAAAATTGAAATTGAAATCACCAGTTAGGTTCAGAAGTTTAAGGTTTTCTCAAGAGTTTATTCTTCAGTTTATTGTGTAGTTGTAATCGTTTCATCATTAAGTGATTATACTTCTCCATAAAGTGGATGTAGATCTTTAAGATCGAACCACTATACGTCCTTGTCTTCTTTCTTCGTTTTTGATTTCATTTCAGTTGATTCAACACGTGAGAGAGGGTAAGGAAGATAGAGTGTGCAAGTTTATTCAAAAGTTAGCTCAAATTTGCTTGCATTCATAAGAATTGGCGCCGTCTGTGGGAAGCCAAGAAGAAGAAGAAGATTCAGTGGAGAAGAATATCAAATGGTTACTACTAAGTTTAATATTGAAAAGTTTTCAGAGAAGGCAGACTTCAGTCTGTGGAGGATGAAGATGGAGGCCATCTTGGTTCAACAACGATTATCAGAAGCAATCAAACTACTTCCTGAAAATCAAGCCGCAGCAGTTGATGTTGTTGCTCTTGCAGCAGATCAAGAACAACAAACCAAGGCTAGAAGTGCACTTATCCTGTGTCTTGGAGATAAAGCCCTGAGGAAAATCTCAAAGGAAGCTACAACAAGAGGAGTTTGGAAGAAATTAGAGGAGCTGTACATGGTTAAAAGTCTGGCCAACCGTTTGTACATGAAGCAGAAATTATACTCTTTCAAGGTATCAGAAGATAAGTCAATAATTGGTCAATTAGATGAGTTTAACAAGATCATTGATGACTTAGAAAATATTGATGTGGCTCTGTCAACTGAAGACAAAGCTGACATCCTCATGTCAGCTCTTCCAAAGTTCTTTGAAGGTTTAAGAGATACACTGTTATTTGGTAATGCTGAATCAATCTCTCTTGAGCAAGTCTTGTTAGCAGTTAAGGCAAAGGTGCTTCACAAGAATCCAGAAGAACAAGGATGGTAGACATAGCTCTCGGAGAATGGATCTAGTCCATTGAACCTCGGCAGCGGCAGATGCAACGGACCTGTATTCTGCTTTGGTAGAAGAGCGAGCAACCGTTCGCTGCTTGCGGGACCTCCAGGAAATAGGATTGGATCCTAGGAAAACAACATAACCTTCTATAGATGATCTATCGTCACAATCACCTGCCCAATCAGCATCGGCAAAGCAATGAAGAGAGAGAGGCGACGCACCCGAAGCAGCAGAGAACATTGCCGAGTACCATTGAGGTAGCGAAGAAGCTTTTAACAGCATCCCAATGTGTAGTTGTTGGTGCATGCATGTATTGAGACAACTTGTTGACAGCATAGGCAATATCAGGACGTGTAAGGAGCAAATACTGAAGACGCCCAAGAACCTTGCGGAACTGAGTGGCATCAAAGGGTTCAGAACTATCGTTGCTCGAGAGCTTCGAACCTGTGACAAGAGGAGTGGATACAGGCTTCGAAGCGAGCATATTGAGACTAGATAGAAGATCAGTAGTGTATTTTTGTTGAGATAAGTGACATCCCTCCGTTGAACGGTGCACCTCAATTCCCAGAAAATAAGATAAATCTCCTAATTTCTTTACAGAGAACTGCGAGGCTAACTCAACTTCAAAGCGAGAAAGAAAACCTCTATCATTTCCTGTGAGGACAAGATCATCAACATAAACCAGAAAGTACGCCAGAATACCATGATGGTGATAAACAAAGAGCGACTCATCTGATTTAGCACAGGTAAAGCCATGCGAAACAACGAAGTTCCGAAGAGCAGTGTACCACGTTCGCGGTGCTTGCTTCAACCCATAGATAGATTTTTTGAGACTACATACATGTGTAGGAAGATCCGAAGAAACGAATCCTGGGGGTTGTTGCATGTAGACCTCAGTCGAAAGAGTGCCATGAAGAAAGGCATTGTTCACATCAAACTGATGAAGAGGCCAGTTTTTGGAAACAGCAATGCTGAGGACTATCCGGATGGTCGCAGGCTTCACTACCGGACTGAAGGTTTCTGTGTAGTCAATGCCCGGACATTGGTGGAAGCCCTTAGCAACAAGACGGGCTTTGTATTTGTCAATGGAGCCATCGGATTTTCATTTGATACGAAAGACTCATTTGCAACCTAAAATATTTTTAGCATTGTAGGAAGGAACAAGAGACCAAGTGTCATTGTGTTTCAGGGCATTGAACTCAGAAGACATCGCATCACGCCAACAGGGAACAGATAGAGCTTGAGAGACGGTGGTAGGTTCAACATCATTAAAGAGAGAGGATTGAAGACAATACCTGGAATTGGGTTTAACAATGTTGTTTCGAGAGCGAGTTACTATAGGATGACGATCAGAAACAAGTGGTGAAAGCGGGGCTGGAACTGCTAGCTATGGGGGCGAGAGCGTGGGACTTGATGACGAATTGTCAGTGCGACCTTGTACAGGATTAGGGCAAAGTATGGGTGGAGGAGTGGGAATGATAGACTCTGATGAAGTGTCTGACGGTGAGGGTGGCACGGAGATAATTTCTTTGGAGAACGGGAAGACTTGTTCAACAAAATTAACATGGCGGGACGTGAATATTTTGTTGGAGGTATTATCAAGACAGAGATATGCACTCTGAGTGAGGGAGTAGCCAAGGAAGACACAGGGCTTTGAACGAGCTTCAAGTTTGTAAGAAGTATAGGGACGAAGCCATGGATAGCAGAGACAGCCAAAGACTCGGAGTTTTTCAATGTGTGGTTTTTTTTCAAACAACTTTTCATAGGAGGACACCATTTGAAGGTTGGCTTTCGGTAGGCGGTTAATGAGATAAGTGGCAGTGGGGACGGCATATGGCCAGTATTGGAGAGGCATAGAGGCATGATGTAATAGTGAGAGGGCAGTATCAACAATGTTGCGATGTCGCCTTTCGGCGACACCATTGTGTTCAGGAGTGTGTGGTGGGTTAGTGAGATGAGTAATGCCGTGCGAGGTAAGAAAAGAACGTAAAGCAATAAACTCGCCACCATTATCAGTGTAGAGAGTTCGAATACTAGACTGAAGTTGTTTTTCAACAAGAGATTTAAAGGCAGCAAATGTATGTAGCACATCAGATTTTCGTTTTAAAAGATAGAGCCACACATATTTAGTGAAGTGATCAACAAAAATAACATAGTACTTATATCCATCAGAAGAGAGTATGGGTGATGACCAAACATCAGAAAACAATAACTCAAGTGGCATAGTAGCAGTTAAAGTGGAATCAGCAAAGGGAAGTTTATGACTTTTCATAGTTCTGCACGCATCACAATTTATTTTTATTGTGTTCAGTTAAAGTAAATTATGACTGGATAAAACATGACGAAGTATTTTGGGGGAGGGATGACCTAATCGAGAATGCCACAGGCAAAGTTGTCCATGAGAGGAAATAAAGGCATGAGCTGCTGGAATGGAAGAGGAAGAAACCAATGCCAAAGGTAAATTCCATCAACTCTTGGTCCCTCCAGCAAGGTGGCTCCAGTCCCCCGATCCTTCACCTGAAAGGAAGAGGAAGAAAACACAACAGAGACATTATTTTGTTGACATAGCTGTGAGACAGATATGAGGTTCTTGGAGATGGAAGGCACAATAAGAGTATGACAGAAAGAAAGGGACTGCAAGTTAGGAAAACAAAGAGAACCAGTATGTGTGATGGGTAAAGAGGTACCGTCACCGACGATAACATTGTCCGACCCATCATACGGAGAGTGCAAGAAAAGATTTGCTAAATCAGTGGTGATATGATGCGATGCACCCGAGTCCAAAACCCAGTCACTTGGTGATGGAGTTGAAACCGCCGAGTGTGCCGTGGGAAGGGCAAACGAAGACTGCCGTGTCAGGTGAGCCATAGTCGGAGAGCAAGCAGGTTGAGTGAACTCCGGGCAGCATCTCGCAGAGTGGCCTTGGACGCCACATAGTTGGCAAGTGCCTCGATATCCACGGCCCGAAGAGGGTCCCGACTGCGATGGGCGCGCGACTGCACGAGAATTGAACTGGGGTGACGCACGGCTGTTCCCAGGTCGTCCCTCTGATCGGCCTCCCCGACGAGCCGACGGCGCTGCACCAGAGTGAGACATCGCCTAGAGAGCGGTGGCGGGAAGATTACTTGGCAGATGGTTGTTCTGCATGATTTGGGACTCAGTGGTGAGTAGTTTGTCGTGAAGCTCCTCAAAGGAGATCGGAGATTCACGAGCCTGGATGGCCGATCCCATTTCCTTGAAGGAATCATCGAGCCCGTTCAACACCTTGATGACCAGGTCTTCAATGTCCGTAGGAACACCAAGGAGGGCGAGTTCATCGACGACACCCTTGATGTCGAGCATGAACTCCGTAACCGATCACGAACCTTTGATAGGATTGTGGATCCGGTTCTTGAGGGCAAGGATGCGACCCCGGGATGACGAACCATAGATGGTGGAGAGAGTCTTCCACGCGTCAGCAGAGGTCTTGGCCGAAGCAATAAAAGGAATTAGGGTTGGCGTGATGGAGCCAATGATCGTACTTAGGATCAATTGATCCTGACGGATCCAATAGGATCGGAGGGCAGCGTCTTGAGACGTCCTTGTAGAGGGAGC
This sequence comes from Pogostemon cablin, assembly GCA_023678885.1. NCBI lineage: Eukaryota > Viridiplantae > Streptophyta > Magnoliopsida > Lamiales > Lamiaceae > Pogostemon > Pogostemon cablin. Next base: position 14,222,679 of record CM042961.1, on the reverse strand, counting down.
AGCGGAACCAGCGAGAGTATTTCCAGCGGCGGCGTTGGCGGAAGGGCACGGATAGGAACCATCAACAAACATGAGGAGATCATATCCGGCAAGAAGCGTGCGTAGTTGGAAACTCCAAGCCACATGTTGGTAGATGTGAGTTTCAAGGGAGCTTGGGAAGATGTGTGGAAGGCAACAATGGAAGAGATGGAATCACCATTATCGGTGGGTGATGTGATCGGGTCGGTTGCCATGAGAAGAAGAGAGGAGCGAGAGATCAGGGAGAAAAAAAATGGAAGGTTGTAATTTGGAGGATCGTAGATGAGCGTTAGCCAAAAGATGGCTCTGATACCATATTAGGAATTGTGAAAAAATGATCTATATTGATTACACAAGAGTGTTATATACAACATATCAAGGAATATGAGAACTATACAAAACCGATGTGGGATGCTAACTATAATACAACAACATTATTCTTAATAATAACTAGATTCAGACACGCTTTATTGCGTGCATGAGAAAACCAACCTTATGAATAGCCATGCATCATCTCCACACAATTCAAAAACAAGAAATTCTTCTAATACTCGAAACAGAAACAATTAATCAACAGCCTAGCTTTGTTCCCTATAACATGATGAAGACTGATATTTAAGCTCGGATTTTACTCCTAAAATGATAAACTATTATTCTTCTATATGTTAAACTATTATTTTTTTGAATGACTTACTATTATACATCTCAACAAAAGTGATAAAATTCACGACTTAACAAAATAGAGTTAAATTAATTTTTTATCTATAACTAAGGTAAATTTTGATTTTTGTCCCAAAAAAATAAGTGGTTCAATTTTGTTTCATAACTAATGAATTTGTTCAATTTTTGCACAATTTTCGCCCAAAAATGCGGATTTCGCCGGAAAACGCCACGTGCGCCGCACGTGAGGCTTCAATTTGGGGATTTCCGGCTGATCAATCCGACGTGACAAGTTTAACTGATTTTGAGCCAATGAATCCGCCACCTCATATCTCACTACCTATATATATATACTCCCTCCGTCTATTCAAAAGATGGTTCTTTTCTTTTTGCACGTTGATTAAGTAGTACATTATTATTTAATGGGTAGTGGATAGATGTATTAGTGGTAGTGACCCCATATTTTAATTATATTAGTAGGTGTGTTTGGGTCCATGTGTGTATAAAAGGAAATGGGACTCTTTGGGTGAGACTCCCAAATTGGAAAAAAAATACGCTCTTTAAAGGGGACGGGGGAGTATTTTTTGTTTTTTTTAATCAAGCAAAATAAATTTATTATAATGAAAGAATTACATTCGAGTACCAGATGTGCTTCGAACTTTTACAATCAATTGTTTGTCACATTGAGAGAATTTTGTAATTTTGATCTCGCAGGACATATATAACCTCTTTAAAATGGTTTCAATACTTTCACTTTTAGTCTCAAATGATTATTTCTTTACAGGCTTGGTCCCATAAAACTTCATCTTAGCATATTTAGTCCCATTCAACTCCATTATTAGTTCCAAAAATTTAGATTCATATTTTATTTTATTTTATTTTTTATTTATTTATTTACTTATTTTTATTTTTTCTTTTTAATGTTACTGATTATCGTTAAAATTTAGTAGATTTTAGAGTCATGTTCGTGTGATTTTTGCTTGTTTTTATATTATTTTTAGTATTTTATTCTTTATTTTGTGTTGTTTTTATTTTTAGAGTAAAGTGTGTGAATTTTGTTATTTTTCATGTAGGAATGAGGTGTATTTGAGCAAAAATTGTAAAAGGAGGAAATGTAAATTAAACGGGATGAAAAGGAGAAAAAAAAGAGTTGCAGTTAAAAAGACAACAGATTTAGAAGAGGGCTACGACAATATTTTTTCTAAGTGTTGAGAAATGATGGAATAGGCAACGGCTGAAAGCGTTGTCTTTTGGAACCTCAGAAGTGTTGTTGTACGTAGAAGAGAGAGGAATGCCACTGTAAGAATTAGGGATGGCAATGGGTAGGGTAGGGTACGGGTTTGGCAAATCCACATACTACCCTATATCCTATCCTCCCTACCCATACCCTATTCTTTTACCCTAAAATAGAGCTTCGGGTAGGGTATGAGTATACCCATCGGGTATACTGGTAATCCGCGGGTAAACGGATACCCGCAATCCTAGTAGATTTTGCGGATAATCCATGAATACTCGAATTCATCTAAAAGAGAGTTTTATTGCGATATTGGCAGGCAATAACTAGATTCAGACACACTTTATTGCGTGCATGAGAAAACCAACCTTATGAATAGCCATGCATCATCTCCACACAATTCAAAAACAAGAAATTCTTCTAATACTCAAAACAGAAACAATTAATCAACAGCCTAGCTTTGTTCCCAATAACATGATGAAGACTGATATTTAAGCTCGGATTTTACTCCTAGAATGACGAACTATATGTTAAACTATTATTTTTTTGAATGACGTACTATTATACATCTCAACAAAAGTGAAAAATTCACGACTGAACAATTTTTTGATCTATAACTAAGGTAGACTTTGATTTTTAACTCGAAAAAGATAAATGGTTCAATTTTGTCCCATAACTAATGAATTTGTTTAATTTTTTCTTAATTTTCGCACAAAAATGCCGATTTCGTCGGAAAACGCCACGTGCGCTGCACATGAGGCTTCAATTTGGGGGTTTCCGGCTGATCAATCCGACGTGACAATTTTGACTAATTTTGAGCCAATGAATCCACTACCTCATATATCCCACTACCTATATATATATACTCCCTCCGTCTCTTCAAAAGAGGGTTTTTTATTATGATGAAAGAATTACATTCGAGTACCAGATGTGCTTCGAACTTTTACAATCAATTGTTTGTCACATTGACGTAATAAAAAAACTCATCTCCCTTTTCAAAAATGAAATGCAGCTTTGAATTTAGTGGATCATTGAGAGCGCCCGCGATTTCTTGTGCCATTTTCGTGACATCTCATATGTGAATAATTATATATAATTGATATGTAAGGAAAAAAAAAGAGTTTGTTCTATGAATAATTATATGATTCACATGTAATAGCATAAGAACTTAAATTAGAGTTTGAACCACATATATTCATCTTTACTGCACAGCGCTACATCACGTGAAGAAAAAAAAAACCTCTGAATAACTGGTTTTGGTAATTAAATTTAATTAATTATCAAGTACATGCAAGTTTACAAGATAGATATGAATATTATTTTCAACAACGTACAAATGTCTTTATTATGCGTTTAAAAAAAATATTAAACGAAAGAATAAATGAATGCATTGGATCCCAATATGTTGGTAATAGATCATGTATGTGATGGATAGGGTTAGTAGAGCGTTGGAATGCTCTGTTCGTAGTTGAAGAAATTGTGGGGATCGACCCTTGTCTTGACACGAACAAGGCGATGGAAGTTGTTGCCGAAGTATTTTGTACCCCACACGGCGGCCTGCGCGTAGCTCGTCCTTCCTCCGACGTTGTTGACTCCGATGTCGAGATCTCTGTAGTTCAAGTATGCGGACCTCGGGGACTTGGACACATATGGAGTCATGTAATTGTAGCACTTGGCAACCCAGTTTCTGAACCTACTCGGATTCTGATTATCCTCTTGGTTCCAATACGCTGTATAGAATGTATGGAACAAATTACCAGCTCTATGAGGAAATGGAATGGAGGATTCCGGTATTTCATCCAGTATTCCACCGTATGGAACGAACGAAAGAGACGACGCTCTGCTTGCTTCCGGCTCATAGTATAGCTTCATGAGGCCTTGGAGACCCTCCTCTGGAATGGGAGTCTGCACGTAATCTAAATGTCTTTTCATGTACGCTTTGAAGAGCTGAGTCCTATTCAGTAAGGCCTCTGGTGATCCTAAGGGACGTCCTTCGAAATATAGAATGGATTGGATCCAGCTCATCTCGGTGCAGTCTTCCCTCCTCAACCCTAACTCCGGAAAACTCTCTTGCATCATTGCTAGTAGCCCGTCCGCCCTTCCAAGATAAAGCGCAAAGAAGGAGAAAACGATGGTTGTGTTGGTTTGAGTTTGGTTAGTGCTTGTTACTACTCCATTGACAAAGAGGGATATATCTCTGTCCATTCTAGGCGTCACGTATTGCCAGCGGTGAATCAGTTGAGTTGCATTCTGTTCAATGGTCCTTGGGACGATGAAAACAGTGACTGTTTCAGGAACATCTACAAGTTGAACTTTCCATGCAGTGATCACACCGAAGCTGGCACCTCCGCCGCCTCTGATAGCCCAGAACAGATCCTCCCCCATTGATTTTCTGTCGAGAATCCTGCCTTTAGCATCGACTATTCTTGCATCAATGATATGGTCCGCAGCCAGCCCATATTTTCTCATCATTAGGCCGTAGCCACCTCCACTGAAGTGCCCACCAGTGCCAAGAGTCGTGCCAATGCCCGCAGGGAACCCTAAAGTCCGGCTTTTCTCCGCGATCCTGTAGTATAAAGCGCCGGTGAGTGCACCAGCTTCGACCCATGCAGTTTTGGCCTCAAAAATCAAAATCAACCTTTACGTCGCTAAGGTTGATCATATCAATGACGACAAATGGGACTTTTGATACGAAAGAAAGTCCCTCAAAGTCATGGCCACCACTTCGGATCCTGAGTTGCAACCCAGTTTTCTTGGTGCAGTGAATGATGGGTGGGATTTGGGATTCGTGTTCCGGAGTTATAATGACTCGGGGTTTAGGGGTGGTTTGGGTGGTGAATTTCAGATCCCAAATGGGGGAGAGGAGGACAGAAGAGTAAGATGAGTTGGCTGGGGTGTAAACAAGGTTGGAAATGGAGGAGTAGTTTTTGAATTTTGAAGAAAAACATTTCAGGAAATTGTCATTGTGATTGTGTGCAGAAGCTGCAGAAACAGATGTGCAGGAAAATATAAGAAGAAAAATGAATGGAAGTGCAGATATTATTGTAGTTTTCATGATTAACAGATAATTATCAGATAACTTTGTGTTTGTGAAATCATTGATTATGGGGGTGGTATTTATAAGTACTCTTTCTTAAGGGATAAAGGTGTTTTTGTTGTTTAAACGCATGAGAACATCAAACCAAGAAAATAATAAGTCGTACACTTATATTTAATTATATAGCTTTGAATTTGATTAAAATAGTTGAGAACGAAATAATTTAATTTACAATTTGGAAATTTGACAAATTAATTTCAGGAATATTGGCCTAGTAAATTACATAGTATGCTTCTATGCATGGGTCATCTCCAATATGAATTTGTTTCAGACATTTTGACCAGCGGAAATTGACCACTTCCTGAAACAAAAGAAATACTCAAATTGCATAATTTATTCCAATAAAGAATCAAATACATAATTGAATATAGATGAATAAGATTGTTGAACTTACTGCTGAATTGCTCAAAAAGAGATCCAGATATGTTAGTGAAATCAAAATGAAGATAGTTTCAGATTAGACACGTATCTGGCGTAATTTAATTTAGATAAAAGTTTTCTTCTAAAAATACTAATATCCACTGTATTCAACTTATTATTTCATTTTATTTTGAAGGGTATATATTTTAATTGACCATAAGGTTTGTATATTTTATTCATTGTGAGGATCAATTGTAATATGGATAATATGGATGGTATTAATGTTTAACTAAAGTAAAATATTTTTTCTTTTTTCAAAATACCAATTAGGATATAAATTTTTTCATTAAAAGTATTAACATTAAATAGAAAGAGGTATAATATTGGTTGGAACTTGGGCGTATGAATTTCAATCCATGGGCACAGAAGGCAATTCGATATATATAATTCAATCAGTAGTAATAATTTTTATTACTCCTTCAACTTAAAATGTATCCATTTTATGATTTTGCCATTATATTCACTACGCATATGACCTGCACATAACATCACTAATATAATTATTTAATACATATTAAATGAGATAATTTCAAATTTAGCCCCAAAAGAATTGTTCAATGCCAAATAATAAAAAAAATTTGCAAATTTAGTCCTATAGGAATTTCATCACCAAAATTTGTTAAAAGTTAATGTAATATTCTAAACCGTTACTGGGACCAAAAGTGCAACTTGCAAATTTGATCCCATAATTTTTTTATATTTGCAAAAATAGTCCCAAAAATAAATTATTTTAAAATTCTCATGGGACCAAAAAAGTCACCGTTAAGTAGTTCATCCAAGGTTTTAACGGAAAAGGACCAAAAATTAAAGGATAGGACTAAAAGTACTAGCTATGGGATCAGTTTTATTTGACGGAACTAAAATTGAAAATAAGGAATTCTCACGAGATAAAAAGTGAAAATTCCTCATATTAAACACTATATCTTTCGACCCATTACACATTAAATAATTATACTTCATCACATATATGAGCAAATGAATAAAGTTTAAAAGTGATGGGAGTATATTATTTAAAGAATTAGTTGGTCAATTGTGATTGATTAAGTGTTCGTACGCGGAAAACGGCAAAGACCAAAAGAAAAGAATTGTAAAGAAATGAGTTGATACATATTTTAATAAATTAATACTGGAATGGGCATGCAACGTTATGGAAGCCCTAGTTGCATTTTGTTTAATTGGATGAGTGGCAGACTTTTTAGAAAGAAAGTCAGCAACTGATGAATGTCTTATTCAAACACACGCTTTATTACTACGTGCATGATAAAACCAAACCAACCTTATAAAATACCAACCTTAACTCCACAAAAATAACACAAACAATTAAACAGCAACCTAGTGAATCACATAACATCATGAAGACTATTACTTCAATTACTACATCATTCATCCTCCTAAATGTTGTTCTGCTTTTATGTTGCTCATCTGCACAAGTATCCGCCGATGATCATCGCCACAACATGAATTTTGTGCAATGCCTTTCTCTTAGATTTGGCCAAAACTACTCCTCCATTTCCAACCTCGTTTACACCCCAACAAACTCATCCTACTCCTCAGTGCTGCTTTTCCCCATTTGGGATCTCCGATTCACCTCTGAATCTACCCCCAAGCCCCAAGTCATCATCACCCCGGAACACGAGTCCCAAGTCCCACCCGTCGTCCTCTGCGCCAAACAGAACGGCCTCCAAGTCAGGATCCGAAGCGGGGGCCATGACTTTGAGGGGCTATCTTCTCTATCTCAACTCTCATTCGTGATCATTGACTTGATCAAGCTAAGTGACATAACAGTGGATGCCGGGGCGAAGACCGCGTGGGTCCAATCCGGTGCTCTCAACGGCGCTCTATACTACAGGATCGCTGAGAAAAGCCCCACCCTTGGCTTCCCTGCCGGTGTAGGCACTACCCTCGGTTCTGGCGGGCACTTCAGCGGAGGAGGCTACGGCCACCTGTTGAGGAAATACGGCCTGGCTGCAGACCACGTGATCGATGCAAGAATAGTGGATGCCAAGGGCAGAATCCTCGACAGGAGAGCAATGGGAGAGGATCTGTTCTGGGCTATCCGAGGTGGGGGAGGCGCCAGCTTTGGGGTTATCCTAGCCTGGAAGCTTCAGCTGGTTGATGTACCCCAAACAGTAACGGCTTTCACTGTCCGAAGGACTCTAGAACAGAATGCAACTCAACTCATTCACCGCTGGCAGTACGTAGCACCCAGATTGCCACATGACTTAAACATCGTTGCCAACATGGCAGTGGTCCAAGCCAAAGGAAATAACGCCACCACACTCTCTTTCACTTTCTCCGGACTCTTCCTCGGCAGGGTGGACACCCTGCTGCCGTTGATGCAGGAGAGGTTTCCGGAGATGGGTTTGGTGAGGGAAGACTGCTCCGAGATGAGCTGGATCCAGTCCGTCCTCTATGCTATCAGCCTCCCCGCTGGAACACCGCCCGAGGTCCTACTCAACAGGACTCAGGTCAATAAATCATACATGAAAAGGAAGATGGACTACGTCCGGACTCCCGTCTCCCTTGAAGGGCTGGAAGGCCTGCTCAGGCAGTACTTCCAACCCGAGGCGAGGGGGGCGATGCTCTCCTTCGTCCCCTACGGCGGAAGAATGGATGAAATTCCTCATTCCGCCACTCCATTCCCTCATCGAGCAGGCACATTGTACAAGATCATGTACACCGTCTTCTGGCAAAAGGAGGACGCTCCAAACCCGTCCAAGTACTTGAATTGGGTTCGGGGTGCCTTCGATTACATGACTCCCTACGTCTCTAGCTCCCCAAGGTCCGCCTACTTGAACTACAGAGATCTCGACATTGGAGTCAACAACGTCGGAGGAAGGACGAGCTACGGGCAGGCTGCCGTGTGGGGTACAAAATACTTCGGCAACAACTTCCATCGCCTTGTTCTCGTTAAGACAAGGGTCGATCCCCACAACTTCTTCAACTACGAACAGAGCATTCCTACACTCTACTAACTCGTTTATATTCATGCATGCTCTATTCCAAACTAATTAATTAACTCTCTAACGAGATATTCCTCTACATTTATGTATTCTTTCTTTTATTGTTTAAATCCATTACCGCCTAATTTCTTTTCTGAATTCTGTATTCTTTTATTTTGAAATTGAAACAAGGAATAATTGTATTCGGCATTCTTACGGTAATTTATTAATTAGTTTGTGGATTTTTCAAGTATATTAAATTTTATGTTCCTTAATTCTTAACTTGTTTTGCTTGCAACTTCGAGAAAATATCGGTTCATTTCTTCATGAACGTGCCCGAATAAATAAGTTATGGAAAAAAATTTAATGCCACTCTCTACTTTAAAAAATCTTTTTTGTCCACCTTATATAAAAAAATAAAAAGGGCCCAACAATTGGATTATTTTCCTAGATTACCCTTCATAATTCGAGCAGTATCTATATGCCCACTCAGACACTGCATGATTTAATCAACGGTCACTTACTAAGAGGTATACGAAAAAATACCCCTATGTATTTGCACAATTATTCTGCACAATTTGGTTCTGCACAATTGTTCTGCACAGTTTTGTTTTTGCACATTTTAAATTCCAACAGCGGCCAGCGGTGGTCAACGCCGGTCAATGCTGGCCAACGGCGGGTCAATGCTCAGTCTACGACCAGTCCACGCCGGTCAAAAGCCGGTCAACGCCGGTGGTGGGTGAAGGGTAGGGTTGTTCGTTTAAAAGTGTATGGAGTATAAGGTTATATTTGGTATTTTACTTTAATATTTTGTATGCGAGAGTAACTATTTAAATTCCATGTATCTAATAGTAAATATGCTTAAAAGTGTATATCTGAGAGTAATAAACCATTTAATCAAACTAAAATAATAAATTATTTAGGGAAATACTCGTGTGAGATCGTCTCACGTGTCACGTAATAAAAATGATAATATTATTATCACTTTCGCTATAAAATATTATCACTTTTTATTTATTTATACTATAAATTGTGCATGAAATGGTTCACTGTATAATTGTCACTTTTCGTTAACAATATTATTACTTTTTATCTGTCTCATGTAAGGTCTTACATAAGACGGTCTCACGCAAAACCTACCCAATTATTTATAATTATTTATATGGCTTGAATAGAATGAAATATTGTAGCCCATATTGGAAAAAAAATCGAATAGAATAGAATAATTAATACCTATCGATCTAATTCTTTTGTGACACAAAAAATTAATGGGGAGGCTATTCGCACCCCGAATATAGTGAATTGATTATCATGAAAATTTGGTAGATTTTAGAGTCGTGTTCGTGTAATTTTTGAGTGTGGAAACGGGAATTAAATCGGAATGAAAAAGAAGAAAAAATTGTAGTAGCTTAAAAGACAACAATTTTGGAGTGCCTCTAACTGCTTGGCCACTGCCGGTCTGTTGCCATGAACTGTACGAATATCTTATTAAACTGTTTGTCCCTGATTCGAATTTAAATAAAAATGAAGATGCACTGAGCGCAACTCGAACCCGCAACCTCTCCATTGCATGCACGCAGATGGAGCGCCCTGCACACCATTTGGCTAAGACTGGCTTTTGGTCATGAACCGTACGGAAATATACATAAACTGGTTCTTCCAGAACTGAATTTTGAGCTAAAAAGTACATTTCTTCACTCAAGCCCATTTTCTCCACTTAAGCTCATGACTCATTTGTGCCCAAATTTCCTTTGACCCTCCACATATATAAATACCCTCATTTCATAATTTGAAGAAGACCGATTCCATTCACCAATTTTTGGAGGCCATACCCATTTCACTGCATTTATATATTCTTTCTTATAATTTTAATTCTTTAAACGCATAATAAAGTGATTTGCGTTCAAAATAATATTCATATATATGTTATATTATCAACTTTCATGTACTCCAAATTTGTTCCGTCTTATAACTATTCGACTTTAAATTCAATCTAAAAAAAGTTATTTGTATCAATTTAGTATCATAACTATTAGATTTTTTTCTATTGTGTCCAATTTCCAGTAGAACCCTTGTGTCCAATTTCCAGTAGAACCCTAGACTAAATAAAGAAAAAAACTAATTCAAATAAAACACGTTACTCTCAAATACCGCCGCCGGAGTTTTCCCCCAATATTGAACTACAATATCGGCGTTGTGTGGCTACTGTCATCATCTTCGTCGTCGTGGAAGAGGTCAATGGAGGGATGGGACTGATTGTGGTAGGGGTGCAAAAATTGCTCATGTTGCTACGGTGGTGGAACTGATCTTCCTCAATTTTGCTTCGATTCATTTGGAACAACGATTTCTCAAAAACATCTTCTGTATAGTAGTTGGAGTTCGTCAAAGGAAGCTATGCAGTCAGCAAATGAATGGTTGGAGGGAGATCGACGTGATTGTGATTAGAATTTGGGGATTTGATTGAACGAAAGAACACGTGCATGCTGTTTCTTATACTTACAGATCCACGTGATGCAGCGTCAATGCAGTAAAATGAATACGAACAAAATTAATTAAATTCAAACAAAACCAATTGTTCTAACCGCTTCTTTTTTTTCTCCTATATATGAATCCACGTGATGAAGCGAAAGCATATTAAAGAGAAGCAAAAGCATATTAAAGATGAAAGTGTCAAATAAACTTTAATTTTCGTTGATTCATACAGAATATCAAGTAATAAACAACTCAAACACATTAGACCAGTGAAAGATTAGAGATAAAAAGAAACTCAATTAATCAAAACCGTCCTCCTCCTACAATAACAAGAATATATATATATATATATATATATATATATATATATATATATATATATATATATATATATATATATATATATATATATATATATATATATATATATATTTATATATGATAAGTCGTAATTTTACATGATTATTTTGAATGAAATTCACTTCTTTACTCGTGAGTTGTGAATTATTTAGTGTAATTACGACTTATTTATTTTTTTCATAGTTGAACCTTAATTATTTTATTTCTTATTGAAACATACCAAAATTGAGATAAATTGTACAGTCACCACAATTTATTTTGTAGGACTGTTACAATAATTTTAATTGCAGGAAATTAAATATTTGACCAAGACAAAATAAGGAGAGATTTGATTTGAATAGAAAAATGGAAACTTACCAAAGGGAGAAAAGAGACAATGAACCTGCACATTCTTCAAGAAGGAAATAATTAAATTGGGACATATATCATATCTCACGCCACATATACATGGGATCATGTTACGATTTATCATCATCATCTCACGCTAGAAGCAGATTAGGAGGCGACGGGGAGAACTCCACCACTTAAAACATCGGTTTATCATATTTATTATTTTTAATTTAGTTTTAATTATGTAATTTATTTTCTAGTCCAATGATTGTGAACCTCCGTAAAATAATTTATATGTTTGATTATGAATTAAATTATCAACATGTTTTATGAATTTATTTTGTGATTGTCTTTGATGTTAATCTTAAATTTTCAATTGTTTGTGTAGACTACCCCTCTCATATGTGATTGATTATTCAATAACTATTTTACATATTATAATCTGTAATTGTTATAATATTGTGAACCGAGTAGCAAAGTGAGGGAGTACCTCTTGAAATCACGAAATCTAGGTTGTATGATTCGCTACCCCCGTTTTCATAGCCTAGTAGTCCTAATATCTAAATCTTCATGCATTGTCGAGTTCGAATCCATAGGTTCACTCGGGAATAGTTTAATCTAGAGGTCGTACCCTAGGTTATTAAACTTAAGGATATTTCGAGTTAATTGGTCGTACCGTTAGCTTAGGGGCTTGAGTTTATGAACTTGTTGGTGTTTTAGGAATTTCATACATGTGAATTAGGATATGGGAGGATATCAAATTCTTGGACTAGGTTTGTTATTTTATTTATTTATCTTATTTTATTATTTTTGCACTTTTAGTTATTTATGTTTTCATGTCTATTAGTTGTTAGATTCAATCCAAACCCCCCTCTGGTTACTTTTATGAAAGCACATTAAATTTAATTTAAATTTGTTGTCTCCGGCCTATCAAAATATAATTTATTTCCGACTTACTACAATACTTAGTATAATGGCAAGTACGGGTCGAACCCAAGAGAGTATAATGAATTCTAATTAAATTAAAGTGTTGAAAATAATAAAATAAATAGGGGGGTTTTGTTTGGTGAAAATACGAAAATAACAATGACAATAATTAACTCAATTCAAGTAACAAAGTAGATGAAAATAAATTATAAAACTAACAAAGTGATTAAAGCCTAGTTTAGGATGTCATTCCCCTCCCGTTTTACTAAATTAACTAATTACAAGAATTAAACATCTAGCCTAGTGCGCAAACTCAAATCCCTAGATTGACGGTACGATCAATCAACCCGAATATTCTTATGTTCATCAACTAGGGCACGACCACTAAATTGAACTATCTATGAGTGACCCTGATTGGTCGTTATAGTCGGGATGACCAATTAAAGAATTTATCGAACCACAGGGAGGAATGTACTAGAGTTTAAGCGATCTCAAGTTTATCGTGATTTTATAAGGACGATGGAAAGGGACGGAGGATAAGCGTGCAAATGAATGCACTTAAACTAATGCAAGAAATAAGATAAAAGCAAAGATAAAAGGGGTTCCAAATGATGCAAGGATGAGATTAGCAACAATCATGACATGAATAACAAAGTAATCATGCAATTGATTATAATCTATCATGGACATAGCATAGGAGCGATCACTAATTCCACCTAAACTCTCTACCAAGATGGATAGGATGTAGGCCCTCAATAAGGCTCCCAAAAGCACTTAAGATCGATACCATAGCGAACACCTCCTACTAGGTACTAATTACTCTACGAGTTCCCTAATTAGGTACTAAATCATAGGCAATATTCCCTTTTAAGGTACTATGAATTCACTAATAGCTTGGGTCTCCTCATCTAATCAACTAATCTCTCGATTAAGCTAATCAAATGTTCTATCAAAGGGTTCCCAAATTTAGAAGGATATACCTATCTCATTCTAAATTAATGCACATGAAGTGTATGATGAAATGATTCAATGAACTATCCTAAACATGTAATTGATTTACCAACCTAATCACATGCCCATAACAATTAATCACACAAATCAATCATATACATCAAGCAATTGACAATCAATGATAGAAATAACACAAAGCCCATTCAAGATTAAAATCAATTTGCATAAAAACTAAATTATCCAACACCAATCATGGAGCTAATCTCACAAAGGAGATTAGCCTATCATAGTCATAGAGAAAACAACATAGACCATTGTATCTACAAATCCCATGACAAAACTATAAAGAAGTTCACAAAAATTAGAATTAGATTCCCCCTTTGAAGTCCTTCAATGGAGTTTCTTCTTCTTCTTCTTGTAATCTTCACTCCCCCTTGCTTCCTTGATCACTTGGATGGTGGATTTGATGGAGGGGATTAAGTGTAGATGGATGGATGAAGAATAGATGGAAAAGATGGTGAAAAATGAAGAAAAATGTGTGTGATGTGTGTGTGGCACTCAAACCCTCGAAAATCCCTTCCAAATGCTGATATTGGGGGTATTTATACCCCCAATGCACATGGAAATCGCATACAGGAGAAAAACGCGATTTTAGGCCAAGTGCAAGAAAACACGGGCGTGTTTTCCTGCATCTGCCCGTGTTTTCTTGCAATTTTTCAGCTTTCTGTAAGTTTTGGCACTGGCAGAAAAACACGGGCACTACATAAAAACACGGGCGTGTTTTTATGTATTTTGGTCAATTTTCAATTTTCTTCAACTTTCTCCTTTCTTCATGCTTTTTATCACCATTTATCCTCATAATCACCTATTCAAAGACATGAAACTCATCATCATCACTATTCCAAAATACAATACAAAAAGATACAAAAAATACGAAATAAAAAGACGAAAACACACACAAAAATGACACAAAATCTAGGTGAAAATAGCGATGATCAACCCCCCAAACTAAAAGTGTTGCTCGTCCCCGAGCAACGAAAATGATAAAACAAGAGGAGAAATTTTCACCTAGAAAAAGACCTAACGAACATAAGCAATAACATATCATAAGCAATAAGGACTACAAATCATATCAAGTCACCCTATAACATTAAACTCATAACATGAAAAATTAACAAGTTCAATTCAAAGAGATTAAAGAGTAATATAGTCCCTTCCGATCCAAGCCTCACATCGGATATCAAAATGCACTCAACACTCTATCAAAATAAGGTAAATCAACACTCATCAATTGATTGGCCCGATGCGCCATAGGCTTACTCGTGGACTACATTCACAAACCACCATAGCTTCAATTAGTGATCAAATAGGACTTTACGTTTGGATGTAATGGTATGCTTTTTGGTAAAGGTAGGGAGAATTTGGGTAAGAGTGACTCATCGAGTGTAAGTAATCGAAGAGATGATCAACTTCTTCAACTTCTTCACATTTCTATCTTCCTTTCTTTTCTTCTCTAAACATAAGCACTTATCATTATCATTCCTTGTGTTTCTTGAGCTTCTTTTGATTTCATGCTTTCATCCTTTTGACTTTTTGCTTGCATGAGCATATTGTTGTTGATTTTGCTCCTTTTTCTTGCTTTGAAGTAGCATGTATATTTGCTTGAGCTCTTTTCATCCTTTTCTTGCTTGTTTACCATTTTTCTCTTTCTCTTGCACAATTCTCACATCAAACCGTGTAGACCACCATCTCCTCAATCACCCACACAAAAGGTATATATAAGGCTTAAGTGGGTAATCATGGCTTGTAATGTGCTTAGTTCACAAGAAATAAGTTTAAAGGCTCAAAGTGGCTAACTAGGGATGATGTATAAGATAAGGAAATATATGACAATGACTTTAAAGTACAAGGATGGCCTAAAATCATCTCACTAACCTCCACCAATCGGGTTCATTCCCGTAGTCCACTAGCAAGTTCTAGCATATCAAGGATCAATCGATTCACTCATGAAGAAACAACCATGCATGCACGGTTGAGGCTCAAATGCTCACAAGCTTTTGCTCGGACCATGAGGAACTTATTACACCTCAATCTATCTCAAAATTGAACAAGTTAAATAGAATATGTCACAATTTCAACTAGTAGAGATCCTTAACATAATTCGCCATCACTTATCACAAACAACACATCATCACTCATATTCAAGAAAACGACTCACAACACAAGAAAATAAGAACATCACAAAAATATAAAAACACAAGACAAAAGACATAAGACACAAGGAAATTATGTGCGCCGGTGCAAATGTTCATAAAATGAGAACTACGAGAGCATAAAAATTCAACCCCCCAAAATAAGTTTGAGCCAAATAATAGGTACTCCCTTTGACGCATTCCTCGTAGCTCTTCTCGTAATCCAATATACTCCACATCCACACCAAGCACAACATAATTTCTACACAAAACACCAACAAACACAAAAAAAAATCAAACCAAAACACCAAAAATCAAATCCATCATCCTTATTTAAAGCACTAAATAAAGCATTAAAGATAATGATGGGTTGCCTCCCATCTAGCGCTAAGTTTAACGTCTTCAAGCCGGACGATAGTCTTTAGCTCATGGTGGTCTTGAATAGTCCTTAGGCACTATCATAGGTTTCTTCTTGAAGTAGTGCCTTGTGCTCTCCCGTTCAACCACAAGAACATTTCCCTTCTTGTTAAATAACTCAAGCAATTGTTCTCCGAAGGCGTTCTTCACAAGGAATGGCCCTTTCCACTTGTTCCACTTTTTCCATGGGGCTTTATGTGAATTTTGAACTTCAACCACATCTCCCGGTAAGAATTCGGGCATTGAAAAATGTTGATGCCCTCTTGCAACTCTTTTCCTACAATCACCAAACAAATTTTTATCAATAAAATCATGAAAGTTCTTAAGAGAATTTGAAATTTCAATAGAATGAGAGGGTTTTGGCTTGTGGGGAGTAGAATCCATGATCTTAGTTTCCAGAGGCTTCATTTTTTCCGTAAGAGCATGAATCTCTTCTCGATTTTGATGTTTTACTTTCTCAACCATCACTTCAAGAGATTCGACAAATCTATCGAATTCCCCCTTCAACTCTTCTTTCAATTCTTTGGCTTTCACCCACTTAGGCACTCTTTCTCTCTTCTCCTTCATAACCTCATCGACCCCCAAACTAGTCTCTTTTCTATTCTTCACGACCATGCATTCATTCTTTGTTCTGGAGGTAGAAGGCTTGTTGTTCTCTTCTTGAAGTCTTTCCACGGTGGACACGATTTGACTTACTTGGTGCTCCAATGAATTCAACTTAGCATTGAATGCTATCATCGTATTCGTCATCATTTCACACAAGTTTCCAATTCTATCAATCCACGCTTGATTAGACTTCCTCCCCTCTTCTAAGCGATCCATAACCATTTCAAACAACTTTTCTCCAAGCATCGCTATGTGGTCATTTTGGGTGGAATAGGAGGTGTTGGAGTCTTGAAAATCTCCCCATAGTTGTGGTTGATTTCCTTCTTGATGTCGAGAAAATTTTCCTTCAAAAACATCTTCCACACCTTGAGGGTATACTTGTTGACACATTTGATGAGGAACTCCAAAATTCTCATAACTTTGTTGTTGGAATTGCATATTCGGAACTTGTGCTCCATAATCCGGTTGCAAATTAGCATCACAATATGGCATTTGAAATCCTTGAAATTTTTCTTGTGTGTTCATAGTGGGATGAGCACTTCTATTCACCATATCTCGAAGAATATCCATGTAGCTCATCTTTTTGGCTTGTTCTTTTTCTTCTTCCTTCTCAAGGTATGCACCTATAAGAGAAAGAAAAATTAGAACAAAATTTTCTAAAGCAAATATAAGATGTAAAAATAAAAATAAATGTCCTTATTAAGACCACTCTAAACAATCCTTCATTAAACTACTAGCAACCGTTACCTCCCCGGCAACGGCGCCATTTGATTGGTCGTTATAGTCGGGATGACCAATTAAAGAATTTATCGAACCACAGGGAGGAATGTACTAGAGTTTAAGCGATCTCAAGTTTATCGTGATTTTATAAGGACGATGGAAAGGGACGGAGGATAAGCGTGCAAATGAATGCACTTAAACTAATGCAAGAAATAAGATAAAAGCAAAGATAAAAGGGGTTCCAAATGATGCAAGGATGAGATTAGCAACAATCATGACATGAATAACAAAGTAATCATGCAATTGATTATAATCTATCATGGACATAGCATAGGAGCGATCACTAATTCCACCTAAACTCTCTACCAAGATGGATAGGATGTAGGCCCTCAATAAGGCTCCCAAAAGCACTTAAGATCGATACCATAGCGAACACCTCCTACTAGGTACTAATTACTCTACGAGTTCCCTAATTAGGTACTAAATCATAGGCAATATTCCCTTTTAAGGTACTATGAATTCACTAATAGCTTGGGTCTCCTCATCTAATCAACTAATCTCTCGATTAAGCTAATCAAATGTTCTATCAAAGGGTTCCCAAATTTAGAAGGATATACCTATCTCATTCTAAATTAATGCACATGAAGTGTATGATGAAATGATTCAATGAACTATCCTAAACATGTAATTGATTTACCAACCTAATCACATGCCCATAACAATTAATCACACAAATCAATCATATACATCAAGCAATTGACAATCAATGATAGAAATAACACAAAGCCCATTCAAGATTAAAATCAATTTGCATAAAAACTAAATTATCCAACACCAATCATGGAGCTAATCTCACAAAGGAGATTAGCCTATCATAGTCATAGAGAAAACAACATAGACCATTGTATCTACAAATCCCATGACAAAACTATAAAGAAGTTCACAAAAATTAGAATTAGATTCCCCCTTTGAAGTCCTTCAATGGAGTTTCTTCTTCTTCTTCTTGTAATCTTCACTCCCCCTTGTTTCCTTGATCACTTGGATGGTGGATTTGATGGAGGGGATTAAGTGTAGATGGATGGATGAAGAATAGATGGAAAAGATGGTGAAAAATGAAGAAAAATGTGTGTGATGTGTGTGTGGCACTCAAACCCTCGAAAATCCCTTCCAAATGCTGATATTGGGGGTATTTATACCCCCAATGCACATGGAAATCGCATACAGGAGAAAAACGCGATTTTAGGCCAAGTGCAAGAAAACACGGGCGTGTTTTCCTGCATCTGCCCGTGTTTTCTTGCAATTTTTCAGCTTTCTGTAAGTTTTGGCACTGGCAGAAAAACACGGGCACTACATAAAAACACGGGCGTGTTTTTATGTATTTTGGTCAATTTTCAATTTTCTTCAACTTTCTCCTTTCTTCATGCTTTTTATCACCATTTATCCTCATAATCACCTATTCAAAGATATGAAACTCATCATCATCACTATTCCAAAATACAATACAAAAAGATACAAAAAATACGAAATAAAAAGACGAAAACACACACAAAAATGACACAAAATCTAGGTGAAAATAGCGATGATCAGACCCTATAGATTCGAACTCAGAAACGCATTAAAACTCTAAACATAGGATTACTAGGCTACAAAATCCGGTTAGGTATCATACAACCTAGATTCTACTACACCTAGAGGGAATAATCTCTATTTGTTACTTAATCTAATTCCTACAACAATTACGGATCATAGTTCATGGAATAACAGTAAGCAATAAAATAATTAAATAAGTTGATCAGGCCAAAATAATTATTAAACTACTATGAAGAACATCAAAGCATGTAATAGAATAAACTTGCACACAAGATTCAACATAAAAATCCTAAATAATTAAATTAACAATTTAACGGGAGGTTCACGAATTCTAAACTAGAAAAGGGGATTAGCCCCGCATGTTCATAGCAAAAATGAAATTAAAATACAATAATAAAACCAGGATGATGTCTGATGGTGATCTTCAATCTTCACGCTAATCTGCTGATTAGTTCGTGTTCTGCTCCTTGCCTTCTAATCCCTATTCTGATCGTGAATTCTCATCTAAATTCACGTGTATTACAGCCCAAAAATAAAATAATATCTTTTTCTTCTTTCTCTTGATCTCTTTCCTTATTTGTGCTTCCAAAAATATCTCAAGATCTCCTCTTTTCTTGTTATCTAATTTATCGTGCCTTCTCCACAGGATATGGGAGAGATCCAATCCTAAAAATATGTGGAAGATATATTTCCTTATTTACTTCTTTAATAACCTGTTTCCACATAAATTCAAATAATTAAAATAATTATCTCCTAAAAATAATATAAGTCAATATTAGCACATAAAAATAGAGTTAAAGGTTTGTTTTGTCCCATAACTATTGAAAACTTTAGTTTTTGTCCCAAAAAAGATATGTGTATGATTTTGTCCCATAACTATTGATTTTGTTTCGATTTTGCCCAATTTTTGCCGGAAACCTAGAATTTCGTCGGAAATTGGTCACGTGCGCTGCACGTGACCTATAATTTGGGGGAATCCGGCGATGAGTGGGTGACTTGGACAAATGGATAAAATTGGGCCAATAGAATCGCCATGTCATCAAATTAATAAAAAAAATTAAAAAAATAAAACACCTAATTTCCTAATATATATTTTAAATTATGTTATTAAAATTTAAAATTTAAAATAAAAAAACAAAAAGAAAATATTAAACGGGATTAAATATAAAACGTGAAAACGGAACCCCCAAACAAAAAAAATTTGCAGAATGAAGATTGAGAAAGTGTCGTTTACTCAATTCTAGGGTTCATCTCCCCAATCCCCAATCCCCAATCCATCCGCTGATACGTAAGACGACAATAAAGCTAAATTTCGGGTATTAGAGAAGCAAGTTTCAGGGAATACGGGTTCCAGGCTACCTATTGCAGTCGGAGGAAGATGGTTATCTCGCGGAAAAAAGGGGCGACGAAGTGGTCTGCTCCACCATATGGTATGTTCGATTTTTTTCAACTTCTTTATTGTATTTGTCGCAGTTATTGGTGATTGTGCTTGGTGGTGGTCCCATCTTGAATGGAACATGTTAGTGGTGGGTGAAGAATACTAAATGATCAATTTCTCTATTTGATTAATCATGGAATATTCGTCACTAGTGGTGGTCCCAAACATAAAATACTTTATTGAAAAAGATGTCTTTTGTTTGGTTTTAAACTTTTTTTTGTAATTGAAAAGCAAAATTTGTTTGCTTCCGGTTGGCTTTTGGTGTTTTTTAATTGAATTTGTCTTGGTTTGAATTGTGGGAGATTAGGATTTTATAAAGTAAGGATTTATATGGGCGAAATATGTTACTTATAATTTGATTTTAATTTTATTTTTGCAGACACAAAAAGTGAATATGTTTCTGTAATACTACATTTTGGGGGAAAATTCGACAACAAAAATATTACTACTTATGTGGGTGGTGATGTTATGGTGTTTGATTGGGTGAAGTGCAGTGAGATTAAGTATAAGGACTTAGATGAGTTCAGTGTAAAGGCAGGTGTAGCAGGTAACAGAAGCTATTATGTAAAAGTGATTGAGGGTTCATATGTGCTTGTTGAAAATGGCGATGATGGTGACATACAATCTTGGTGTAGAAGTTGTCTGGCTAAAAGAGAGATGCATGTTATTGTGGAAACTCAAGCCGAAGAGATACCAGATATAGTAGATCTAATCAGGATCCACCAAGAGGAGCTGAGTGATGATGAATTTTCTTTTGAGGATTCTGATTATGCCATAGGTGTAGAGATTACAGATGATAAAGAAGATGATATGGAATTTAATAGTAATGTTGAAGCTGGTATTGATGAGTATGTGGAAATTGACCCCGATAATATCATACAATCTTTTTACTTTGCCAATAGCCCATCTCGGGTTGACCAATCTGCAGGGGGTGCTCAATTTGAGAAAGGTGAGTCATCTGGGTTACAGAAAAAGGGAACTACGGGAAGAGGGAGAAAGAGAAAAAATGCATCAAAGGGTAGTAGAGGGAGAAAGAATGGAAAAGGGAAGTTACAGGGCAATAAATTAAGCATACTTGTCAAAGGTGTAGGAAATGATGAGTTTGGATCTGATGAAACAAGTGAAGATGAAAAAGATGTAGTTGATGATGGAGATGATTTTGACGAGGCTAAGCTTTCGGATGCAGAGAATACAGAACCTACCTATCCGACCTTTAACCCAAAAACTACATTTTCTCCTTGTTTAGTAATAGAACAAGTATTTGCAAGCAAGCAAGAGTTCAAGTTGGCTGCTCAATCTCTTGCTATAAAACAAAAGAGAGATGTATGTTTCCCCAAGAGTGATGGTAGAAGGATTTACTGCAAGTGCAAGAATGAAAAGTGCAAGTTTGAGATACATGCTCTTAAAAAAAAGAATGAGACGTCCTTTCTGTTGGATTGTATACTAAAAGTCTAACTTTAGTATGAACAATGTCATAACAATATTTGAAATGAGAATCATTGATCAAATGATTGCATCTTATAAATTTATTTTATATGCATGATGCAATAGTCCATTTACTTTATACTATAGATAATATGTTGTGCGACAACACGCAGAAGATCATATTATCGGTTTCCTTATAAAGTATAAACAGATGCTCACAACTGAGATAGACGGGGACTCTCTATCGGTATGGTTGTAGTGTGGTTTGGTATTAGCTTGTCTTGGCTATAGAATCACATTAGTGCACTTATGTGTATTGAGCAGGACCGCCTGAGATCGTTCTTCTTATACTGACTATATAGTAGAACTTGATCTCTGTTATTATGGAAGTTCGTGCTCTTAATCCCTATACAATAACCTCGACACGTAGGGCAGTATGTATTTCTTTGATTCATCAATGGGTGAGATTTATAAGTATTAAATCAACAAACTCGGTGAGTTGGGAAGTAGTGATGTATCTATGGTGTGCTGTTGATTGTAGAAGGAATCCATGTCCGTCATAGGTTGATGATGTCCCCTTGAGGAGCTCATAAGGTTTATCATGTAAATCTTGCAAGTGGATTAATTTCCGGCATGATAATAAGGTTGAGTGGTACTACTCTCGGATGATATATTAATTAATTTGAGTTGTCAGTAACTTAATTAATTAATGGACATTGTATATCTTAAATATGGGGAGACTATCGGACTTATAATAAGAAGGAGCCCAGAACATAATTTTGGGATTGGACGGGTAGTGTAGTAATAATATTTTAGTGGACTATATTATTATTATTGGATTTAATTAAAAGCTTTGGGCTAAGCTTGGTTAATTAAATTCAATTGAGGCCCAGTCCAATTTCTCCTCCTGGTCCCTGCTGTAGCCCAAGTATATAAGTCATCTCAGTTCCTGTTAAACCTAAGTCTGTGCCTTTTTGACACACGGGAGAAAACAGAGAGCAGAATGAGAGAACTCTGGGGATTGTTGATCACCCAACACCAGAGTTGACTTTGGGACATACGGTAGAAGATCAGATGTGTTCTTCACTGCAGTTCATCCTCTACATCGACCCAGAAGTACGGTAAACGGTTTAATTGCTTCTGCTGATTTTTATTTACCTGTTAATCCTAACGGATCACGTTGATCCACACGATCCAATTGCCAACAATTGGTATCAGAGCGTTGGTTTCGTGGTGAAACGTGAATCGTAAGGTAAGGGTTAATATGATTTTATGATTATATGATCTGATCTGTATTAATCGCATGTTTATTGATTAGTCAGTTTGTGATTATGTGATTGGAGTATAACCTATTGTAATCGCATTTTAATATGTGATCTGATGTTGTGTATTTCTCGTTGATTGTATACACTGTTCTCGCTGCTTTCATACACAAAAAGTCAACTGTATTCATTATATCACACACACTCACAAACTGCACGGTGGGTGTACATCCGACGAGGCGGCGGTGTCTGACCGGCGCCGACTATTGACGGCTGGTGGCTTCGGCCGGACTAGAAATTTGTCACGGCAGTGCTGAAAAGGCGAGAGGCTTCGACTGGTACGATTGACGACGGCGAGTGATGAATCATGAACGATGGGCTCTGGCCGGCAGCGAGTGGAGAGAGACCAGTCAACCCTGGTCAGATCGATGGCAGCGTCTGATGGGTGACAACTGACTGGCGATGGCTGGACGATTCGAGGAAAATCCAGTCGGATCAGGGAAGATCGACACAGATTCGGTGGCTGTCCCACGACTGCATGTCGAAGGCACTGTGTCGGCGCGACTTGGAGGTTCTCGAACTGGCCGCGATCGGGCGATTCCTCCAGAAATTCCGAGCGAGTCCTTTATGGACCACGACGGAGTTCAGGGCGGCGATTCCAGATCGTTGAGTCAGACGGCGGTGGTGGATTCGGCTGCGGCAGATCGACAATCTGGTGGCGACGTCTGATGGCTGTGTGTCGGTGTGAGAGGCATGGCGGTTTTGGACTGCTTCGTGCCTCGCCGGTGAAATGCTTGTCAACATACGCGTTTGTGTACGTGGTCGCAGCAGTAGCATGCCTGGAAGCTAGGAGTTGCGCGAGATGCGGACTGATGGCGCCGTTCTGGTGGTCTGACAGAGGCGCCGGCGATGCCAGTGACGGCGGATTATGCTGAACAGGCGAGTGTTGAGTCGCTGTGTCGAGCGAGGCGCTGTCGCGGCAGGCGGGTGCAGCTGTGAGGTGCACGGCGGTAGGCTGACCGCGCGACTCCGGTGGGCTGACGGCGTGATCGCCGAAAGCAGCGGCGCCGGTGCTTCACTCCGAGTGGATGATGGTTGCGGCTGGATGAATTTACGGCAGCAGAGATTTTGGGCTTCTGGGCCCATTTTTTTCATGTTTTGCTGGGCCTATTTTCATTTATTTGTTTTGGGCTTGGTTTTTATATTTTCTCTGTGGACCAATTTTCTTAATGGGCCAGGAGAGGGGATTGCATTATAGGGCCCAATTCAATAATTAATATAGGCTGCTCATTTATTTAATTTGTTTTTGGGCTTTTGGGCCTAAATTTTAATTAAATGGAAATGGGCTGATGGGCTATTATTTTATTGCTGGTTTTAATTAATTGTGGGTAATGGGCCAAGCATGATTAATTAATTTTATTAATGGACTTTTTGTGCTAGTGGGCTTGGTGGACTTAATTTGATTTTGGGCTAAGATTATGGGCCATGGATAATGGGCTTGATTAATTATTTAATCTGCTGCTCATTTTGTGCTTATTTGTTGCTCTTGGGCCCAATTAATTGATCCACCATTTATGCAATTAATTATGATATATAACTGATTTAATTGTTTTAACTTGACAATTAATTGTTATATATGTAAGGCATGTTCTATGTGATTTACTTATTTAAATTGCTGTTAATAGAAGCATGTCTTAGTTGTATATTTTATTCTGGGATATTATATGCATGTTAAAAACCCTCGGTAATTAAATAAATAAGTGGGAGAGGGGATTGGTAATTAATTCCCGCAGCCTCCATTATTGGTTTGTAAGTGATGTGAGTAAACTTGCGTGTTGGCAATAGGCCTTCCTCCCTAACGGATGAGTTTATTCACGGATCACTGGTACAGACTTCATTAAATAATTATTGTTTGTAATGTGGCACATAAACTTGCGTGTTGGCAATAGGCCTTCCTCCCTAACGGATGAGTTTGTGTGCAGTTCACTAGTACAAACTGATAATTGATGATTATAGGAAGCTATCCGAGCGCGTTTGTACTTCTCCAACTGTAAGGCACACAAGCTCGCGCAGTGGACTTGGGATCAAATAATGGTGTACACTTAGGTGTAAATAATTAGTATCCTCCCCAACGGAGTCACTGCTATTATTTGCATGGCTAAAGAGGAACCGACTATTAATTATTTTGTCATAAAGTTATGTTGACAAATGAAATTAATGGGTAAAATTTTCTCTTATAAATGTTCGGGTCTGTAAACGTCCACACTAACGTGGCTTGCAGACTCACGGTGCTTGAGATGTCGGTGAATTTTATTTTTATATTATTTTGAGGGAAATAATATAAAAGGATAAAATTCGAAGATTTGATCGGAATATTTATTTGTGATTCTCTGAATTTCGAATGGTTTTATTTCACTAATTATTAACTAAAAGACATTATATTTAATCGTCCATATTAAATGATTAGAAAAGAATCTTGGTTTTGAATTTTACTGCTTAAGAAATATACATGTGTGTTCTCACAAAGGACATCTCATGATGCCTATTAAAGTTTCTAGTGAAGATGAGAGGTTCATAGAAATATGATGGTCTCATGTAACTCTTCGGATACTTGAGTAATTTAAAAAGGCGCAAGATCATGGTTGAATTGATGAATGAATTGGAAAAACTTGGAATAGAAATTGAAAGGGAAACCTAAGTCAATTTTATTCTTCATAATTGCCTAGATGTTTTGAGCAAGTTCTACCTGAAATACGAGAGGTTGTATATGGTGGGAAACTTCTAACAAAACATGTGGCAAAAGAAAGCCAATTTTCATCATGATCTGAACAAGGTTAATATCTTATTTACTAATGGTTTAAACATGATTAGTGATGGCATCTACTGACATGAAATATGTAGATACTGGAATCACTAAATGTTTATCACTGAGTAAGGATAAGATAGTTAATAATATGGGTAAAACTACAAAGGTAGTGGCTATTGCAGTGGAAGTTGTTTATTTATCTCATGATAAGAATAAACGATTGACTATGAGAAATTGTCTTTACGTACGTTTCATAGAAAGAATTTAATTTCGGTTTCTATGCATTAACGGATGGATACTTCATTTCATTTAAATGACATGGTCATAGTAATAAGGAATGAGGCTATAACCCGTTAAAGTACGTTGGTGGATAAAAAGTATACTCTTGAATCATGTACATCCCACAGATGCAATAAATAGTAATTAAATAATGCATCTTCTAATATTAGTAAGAGAAAGGAACCTTCGAAAATGAACTAAACATACATTTGGCGTCTATGACTAATTCATTTTACTTAAGTAGGATTCAAAAGTTGATAGCCGATAGACCGTAAGGTTTATCTGAAGTGGAAACTATCGAACTTGCGAGTCTTGCTTGGAAGTAAAATTGATTAACTGCCTTTTCAAGGCTGTGGGGTGTAGAGCCAAAGATATATATGTTGGAATTAGTTCATTCTGATTCAAGCGAACCTAATATTATCCAGACGAGAGGTGGTTATGAATATTCGAAGATTATTCTGGAAACCAATATATTTATATGATGCACTGCATGTCTAAGTTCTTTGATTAATTCAAGAATTGTAAGGCTGGACAGTGAAGCGTCATGGAAAATATATTAAGTCATTACGATTCAGTCATTATGGCGAATACCTCTTGGGATAGTTAGGAGCTATTGATCAGAAGTTGAGATTAAATCTCAAGTTGACTACACCGGGTATGCCCCAGCTGAATGGTGTGGTGGGTAGAAGGTATTAGACTATTATAGTTATAATTAGATAGATGATGAATTATTTGGAATAATTAAAATTCATTTTAAGGATATGCCCTAGACACAGTAATTCGTGAAACGTTTGTCTGTATATGGGATATTCTAGAAAAATGGATAGTGATTTATTTAGTCCAAAAGATCGAAGGGTAATTGTTAACACAATAACCAGATTTTTAGAAAAGGACTATGTAATAAATCACAAGCCCATGTATAAGTTGTTCTAAAGGAAGTGAGAAAAAAAAAACTAAGTATAAGTACCAAGTGTACAAGAGGATATACCACAAGGTAAACTGCAACGCGTGTCACGTCTAATACACAATTACATGTAGTGCCTTGTCGTAGTGGGAGGGTTGTATGACAACCCATAAATATATGTTTTGGGAGAGTCGTAAGTCTTGATCCCTAGTAAACATGGTATTATCCCACGAATACGACGTAGCACTACAAGATTAAAATGCGGAATCTTAGTAAGTTGCAATGAATGTTGAAATAGAATCTACGGATTCTAAATTAAGTCTGGGGACTTGAATGACCACTAATTGGTGTAAAAGTCATTGCAAGTGGTCAAGGAAAATAAAAGAGGATCATACGGAAAGGTGAAAATCTTGGAAGCAAAGCTTGTTGCGAAAAGATGTACTCAGAAAGAAATAGTTCGATTATGAGGAAACATGTTCGCTGGTAGCTATGCTTATGTTGATCCGGATTCTTTTATTTATTGCTGCTCATATTGAATTATGAGGAACAGCAAATAGATGTCAAGACAGCTTTCCTGATTGGAAGTCTTGAGGAAAACATCTATGTGAAGCAACCAGAGTAATTCATTGCAAAGTACTAATAGTATTTTGATAGTAAGCTTAAAATTGTCCAGCGATGGACTAAAGCAAGCTTTAAGATAGTGAAGCATCTGTTTTGATTAGGTAATCCAGTGGCATGGATTTAAATCAATGAGCGGATGAGTCTTGTGTGTTGTAAAGAGTGACGGAAACGTAGTGGTGTTTCTTGTACTATACGTAGATAGTATCTTGCTCATTGGAGACAATGAAAGAGTATTATCGGGCGTATGGGTACGGTTAATAAAGCGGTAGAGATGAAGGACTTAAGAAAGGCAAAATATATCCTTTTGATCATGGTAATACGGATCACAAGAAAGGATATTATGCTTATCTCAAGTTTCATAAAATGATACAGTCCATACTCGTTTAGCATGTAAATTTATCTAAGTGAATGTGTCTTTGAGACACAAGAAGAAGATAAAGAGGATGAAAGCGGTTCCTTATGCTTCGGCGATTAAGGAAGCTTAATCTAAGGAATGCTATGAACGATGTTGGATATCTGTTTTGCTAAATGCATGAACAGTGGGTATCAACATAATCCGAAACAAGAATGATGAACTGTGGTAAGACATTTATAAAGTGCCTGAGAAGGACTGTAAATTATATATGGACTTACTGGACAGATTCACTGCTTCTTGTGGATTACATAGATTCAGATTTTTAGTCAGATTGGACGGCAGTAAATTCACCTCAAAGGTTATGTGTTTAATCTTAGGAAGTAGAGTCATAATGTGGAGGAGTGTTATATAGAAATATATTTCAGACTCCGGACTCCATCATGGAAAGATGATGAATTGGAGCCTATGAGGCAGCTAAAGTATCTATATGACTCTAGAGAATTCATGATGGACTTTGAAGTGTTTCTAAGTTTGCCCAAGGTAATCACAATTTACATTGATGATATTGGTGCAGTTACAAACTTGAAGAAATCACAAGTCCATAAGGCAATTAAACACATGAAGCGCGAGTACCACCTGTTACGAGAAATCGTATGATGAGGGGAAGGTTGTTGTCCCCTAGATTGCATCGGATGATGACCTAGTAAACCATTTACAAGGACCTTAAGGCGAGAGCTTTTAATGGTCGTGTAGTGGGAGTAGGAATCAGATGTATGGCAGAAGACATGACAGCATAGTCTTTTAGTATAAGTGGGAGACTGTTGGATTGTATACTAAAAGTCTAACTTTAGTATGCACAATGTCATAACAATATTTGAAATGAGAATCATTGATCAAATGATTGCATCTTATAAAATTATTTTATATGCATGATGCAATAGTCCATTTACTTTATACTGTAGATAATATGTTGTGCGACAACACGCAGAAGATCATATTATCGGTTTCCTTATAAAGTATAAACAGATGCTCACAACTGAGATAGACGAGGATTCTCTATCGGTATGGTTGTAGTGTGGTTTGGTATTAGCATGTCTTGGCTATAGAATCACATTAGTGCACTTATGTGTATTGAGCAGGACCGCCTGAGATCATTCTTCTTATACTGACTATATAGTAGAACTTGATCTCTATTATTATGGAAGTTCGTGCTCTTAATTCCTATACAATAACCTCGACACGTAGGACAGTATGTATTTCTTTGATTCATCAATGGGTGAGATTTATAAGTATTAAATCAACAAACTCGGTGAGTTGGGAAGTAGTGCTGTATCTATGGTGTGCTGTTGATTGTAGAAGGAATCCATGTCCGTCATAGGTTGATGATGTCCCCTTGAGGAGCTCATAAGGTTTATCATGTAAATCTTGCAAGTGGATTAATTTCCGGCATGATAATAAGGTTGAGTGGTACTACTCTCGGATGAGATATTAATTAATTTGAGTTGTCAGTAACTTAATTAATTAATGGACATTGTATATCTTAAATATGGGGAGACTATCGGGCTTATAATAAGAAGGAGCCCAGAACATAATTTTGGGATTGGACGGGTAGTGCAGTAATAATATTTTAGTGGACTATATTATTATTATTGGATTTAATTAAAAGCTTTGGGCTAAGCTTGGTTAATTAAATTCAATTGAGGCCCAGTCCAATTTCTCCTCCTGGTCCCTGTTGTAGCCCAAGTATATAAGTCATCTCAGTTCCTGTTAAACCTAAGTCTATGCCTTTTTGACACACGGGAGAAAACAGAGAGCAGAATGAGAGAACTCTGGGGATTGTTGACCACCCAACACCAGAGTTGACTTTGGGACATACGGTAGAAGATCAGAGGTGTTCTTCACTGCAGTTCATCCTCTACATCGACCCAGAAGTACGGTAAATGGTTTAATTGCTTCTGCTGACTTTTGTTTACCTGTTAATCCTAACGGATCACGTTGATCCACACGATCCAATTGCCAACACTTTCAAATTAGGACCTCAGTAGAGAAACATACTTGTCCACCATGTCCAAAAGTTAAAGTGATGACTTCAACTTGGTTATCTCAAAGGTTTCTCCAAAGATTTCAGTCGGATAGTGGACGGGGGGTAAAAGGCTTTCTGCATGATGCTGCCACTGATACGAGATTGAAAATAACTGTAGCACAAGCATATAGAGCTAAGAAGCTAGCATTACAGAAAATAGAGGGGGACCCTGATGCACAATATGTAAAGCTATGGTCGTATGTGGAAGAGCTAAAAAAAACTAATCCTGGTTCAACTATCATTCTCGGGACAGAAAAAGACAATGGGGTGACCAGATTTAGCAAATTTTACGTGTGCTTTGATGCTTTGAGAAAGGGTTTTAAGGCTGGTTGTAGACCTATTTTAGGGGTTGACGGGTGTTTTCTTAAAACCAAGCATGGGGGTATGTTGTTGACAGCTGTTGGGGTAGATGGCAATAATAATTTATTTCCGGTGGCGTATGCAGTTGTGGAAAGAGAGAATGGGGAAATTTGGGAGTGGTTCTTAACAGTACTTAAGCAAGATCTGGATATACAAGGTGGTCAATTCACATTTATTTCAGATAAACAAAAGGGTTTAATCCAAGCCTTTCAGAGTGTACTTCCTGATTGTTAGCATCGATTTTGTGTGCGGCATATGTACACTAATCTGAAGACTTTTGGTTATGGGGGCCAAACTTTTAAGCAAGCAATGTGGAGGGCTGCTTGTTGTACAATAGAAAAAGAATATAATGTTGCGATGGATCAAATAAAAAAATCAGAGGTGAAAGTTTGAGATTGGTTTCAAGATAAGCCACCAAATCAATGGTGTAAGGCTTTCTTTAGTGAAGACACAAAGTGTGACATACTACTGAATAATGTATGTGAGTCTTTCAACTCGGGGATATTACCTGCAAGAGATAAGACTATAATTACAATGCTTGAATGGATTCGGGAATATTTGATGATAAGGCTACAGAAGCATAGGGACAGAGCTGCTGCAAAATGGAAGGATGGGAAGATATGTCCTAGGATTCAAAAAATTCTTCAAAGGAATACAGAGAAAATTGTGGATTGCATCCCTATCAAGTGTAGCAATACACATTATCAAGTATCTTGCTATGATGGAACTCGCTATACTGTTGATTTGAGAGAGAAGGAATGTACATGTAGATCATGGCAGTTGAGTGGCATCCCATGCACTCATACCATATGTGCAATCTTGGACCAAAAGCTAGAACCAGAAGATTTTGTTGACAAATACTACAGTGTAGAAAATTACCTGAAATCATACGAAAATCCAATTATTGGAATCAGTTATGATGTGTTATGGGGTGACACACTATTTATACCTCCCCTACCTCCCACCTTTGGGAAACCTGGAAGGGGCAGAAAAGCAACAAGTAGAAGGAAGGAGGAAGGTGAGGTCGGTGGTCGCGGAAAAAAAGTAAGAAAAATGAGAAGGCAAGGAGGGAAGCTTAAGTGTCGAAAATGTGGCATAGAAGGACACAATATAACCACCTGTGGAAACCCAAAGGTAACCATGTAAATTAAATAATTCTTCAACTTTATTTCAAACTTTATAACATGTGTTTTATTTTCATGTGAATAGAAAAAGAAAGTAGGAAAAGTCTTGGTTGATAAAGAAGATGCAGAAGGGGCTACTGAAGACATTGATGAAGAAATGACACAACACTTGGAGGATATTTCAACAGGAGAACCAATGGTATAATAAACAACCGATGCATTTTATTAATTAATTTATCTTATTACATTCATTTATGCTTCTTTACAAAATATTTTTCTTATTTAACTTCATCTAAGGTGGCTCCACCTAAGTTTACAAGTGCTGCAAATGATGATAACCCAATGCCTACACAATAAAGTGGGGTCACAACTGTGCAGTGGGTTAACCCTACTCCCCCACCACTGCAACAAGGTCCATCAATGTACGAGCAGCTGCAAATGTCTAAAAGAGCTCCTACACCACAGCTGCAAGGTCCTACAATAGTCCAATGGTTCAAGCTTTCAGCGGGCCAAAGCTTGAATGCTCCTCTACAAAGAAGAGTCCAAACAGTCTTTGTTTTGATGCAGATTTCCAAACTTTTAAGCAAGCAATGTGGAGGGATGCTTGTTGTACAACAGAAAAAGAATATAATGTTACGATGGATCAAATAAAAAAATCAGAGGTGAAAGTTTGAGATTGGTTTCAAGATAAGCCACCAAATCAATGGTGTAAGGCTTTCTTTAGTGAAGACACAAAGTGTGACATGCTACTGAATAATGTATGTGAGTCTTTCAACTCGGGGATATTACCTGAAAGAGATAAGACTATAATTACAATGCTTGAATGGATTCGGTAATATTTTATGATAAGGCTACAGAAGCATAGGGACAGAGCTGCTGCAAAATGGAAGGATGGGAAGATATGTCCTAGGATTTAAAAAATTCTTCAAAGGAATACAGAGAAAATTGTGGATTGCATCCCTATCAAGTGTAGCAATACACATTATCAAGTATCTTGCTATGATGGAACTCGTTATACTGTTGATTTGAGAGAGAAGGAATGTACATGTAGATCATGGCAGTTGAGTGGCATCCCATGCACTCATACCATATGTGCAATCTTGGACCAAAAGCTAGAACCAGAAGATTTTGTTGACAAATACTACAGTGTAGAAAATTACCTGAAATCATACGAAAATCCAATTATTGGAATCAGTTATAATGTGTTATGGGGTGACACACTATTTATACCTCCCCTACCTCCCACCTTTGGGAAACCTGGAAGGGGCAGAAAAGCAACAAGTAGAAGGAAGGAGGAAGGTGAGGTCGGTGGTCGCGGAAAAAAAGTGAGAAAAATGAGAAGGCAAGGAGGGAAGCTTAAGTGTCGAAAATGTGGCATAGAAGGACACAATATAACCACCAGTGGAAACCCAAAGGTAACCATGTAAATTAAATAATTCTTCAACTTTATTTCAAACTTTATAACATGTGTTTTGTTTTCATGTGAATAGAAAAATAAAGTAGGAAAAGGCTTGGTTGATAAAGAAGTTGCAGAAGGGGCTACTGAAGACATTGATGAAGAAATGACACAGCACTTGAGGATATTTCAACAGGAGAACCAATGGTATAATAAACAACCGATGCATTTTATTAATTAATTTATCTTATTACATTCATTTATGCTTCTTTACACAATATTTTTCTTATTTAACTTCATCTAAGGTGGCTCCACCTAAGTTTACAAGTGCTGCAAATGATGATAACCCAATGCCTACACAACAAAGTGGGGTCACAACTGTGCAGTGGGTTAACCCTACTCCCCCACCACTGCAACAAGGTCCATCAATGTACGAGCAGCTGCAAATGTCTAAAAGAGCTCCTACACCATAGCTGCAAGGTCCTACAATAGTCCAATGGTTCAAGCTTTCAGCGGGCCAAAGCTTGAATGCTCCTCTACAAAGAAGAGTCCAAATCAGGGCCCCTCCTCCATTCAAAAATCCAACTGATCAACCAGTGAGAAGTGTAATTCAAGAGGATGAAAACTTGGGTAACATTGTCATGGTGGGTGGACAAAAATTTGTGAACTTGTCGTGTCAAGGTAGTAATGTTGGAGATAAGAAGGGCAAGAAAAAAGCTTGAAGCATCCTCATATCTTTTATTTTCTGTTATTTTGTGAACATGTTAAGTAGATGTTATTTTGCGAGCAACAACGACTCTTACCTTTGGTTTTGGTTGTGAGCAACAGTGACTCATGTTTTGATTATGCACGGTTACTATTTTGATGGATTGATAAAAATGTGAATCAATCCCTTTTTTGTTTATGATGTGCAATAGTAATGCTTGCTGTAAACTCTTTGAATCTAATGATCAAATTTCATATTGAATATTTGAGTATTCATGTTTCACTTTTGTATTTTTTTGTTATTATATATATATTTTTTGGTTTCATGCTGGTAACTAATTGATTGAATTTAAAAAACCATTAAATGTAATGTTCTATTGCCCCACTGTGTCAGAAAAAAAAGGCATAAGAATTCCATAAACATTATCAATACACATTCATTACAAAATGTTTGATTCCCACCATTGCTCTATGGTCCCAAAACCATGATCATAAACATTCACACTAAAATACATACCCCACCGCCCACAAACATTATTAATACACAATCATCACTACATATGAATTCCCAGAACTTCTACAAATGGTGATAAGTCCCATCGTGGAGTTACTCCTACATAAAAAGCTTACTAATAATAACACAAACTATGATCAAACACATCCCGATGGCCACCTTGAGTAGAGCATCTGTCGTGAACTCTTTAGTTTCAGCTTTTTGCATCTTCAATTGCCGTTTAACGTCTTCACATTCTGCAATAGAAACATGTTAAACGGCAATTGTAAGCTTGTTGTCATTCTCCATTTCTTCCTTGATTGTAGTATTGAGAGCTATCTTGATTCATTTGGAAGTTGTACCCATAGTTGCTCTCATTCATGTAGCCTCTTGATTGTGGAGGTGGAACCCTTGCAAATTGATCCCCAAAGACATTTGTGAATTGGTTCCAACCATCCATTTAAATGCTCTTCTCAAGGCTTACTACAATTCTCCTTCAAACTTACTATTTTTGGCTTTGATCCCCCCTTCCTCTTCTCTCAAGGTAGTGTCAAGTACCTATCAAAACGAACAAGTGAGATCAAAAATTTTCCAAAACAAATAATAAAAAGCAATAAAAATATCTCTATTAATACCAATCGAAACACTCCTTCGTTAAACCACTAGCAACCGTTGCCTCCCCGGCAACGGCGCCATTTGATTAGCCATAATATAGTGGGCATGACCAATTAAAAAAATTATCGAACCACAGGGAGGAACGTACTAGGGTCTAAGCGATCTCGTGTTTGTCATAGTATTATAGAGATGAACGAGAAGGGGAGATAATCAAGAAATGACAATAAAATAAAAGGATAGATGAATGGAAGATGGATGAATGAGCCAAGTAGATAGAGATGAGATTAACAATACTTAAAGCATGGAAAATCTAGGTATCATGCAATGAATTCATATGTGTCATGGGAAAAGGGCTAAGGGCCAACACTAAGATCACCTAAACTCCCTCTCGGAATGAATAGGATATGGAATGACATTCATTGGATTGGTTCTCACTCAAACAATTCCAACTAGGTACTAAGCTTGAAATGAGAGTCCCTTCACATAATCTATTGACTTCTCAATCTAATAAATGATATGTTCTATCAAAGGATTTTAAACTATGAATGACTTCTCAATCTCTTCACAATCTATAATGCACATGAAGTGTTTGATGAAATGATTCACTTAATTATCCTAAATATGCAATTGACTTCTCAATCTAATCACATGCTTAAAATAATTAAACACACAAATCATCATAAACCTCAAGATCTAAAGCATCAATGATAGAAAATCAATTAACTCAATCAACATAATCATTCAATTGCAAAATACCAAAAATTATCCAACACAATTCATATTGCTAATCTCACAAGGGAGATTAGCCTCTCATATCCATAAGAAAATTAACATAGACATTAAATTCCTTACAAAACATGATAAACAATAGGTTTCAATACAAAGTTTAGATGAAAACTCCCTTGGATGTCTCCAATGGTGATCTTCTTCTTCCCCTTGCAATTAACCTCTCTTCATTGCTTCTCTAGCTACTTGGATGAAGGATTTGATAGTTGGATCAAGGTAGATCCAAAGGATGAAGAATGGATGAAGGTGAAGGTGAAGAATGGAGGAAATGGTGTGTGAGGTGTGTGTAGAAGGGTTGGAATTCAGATCCTCCTCTCAATTGTTGAATAAAGGGGTATTTATATCCCTTGGGAAGCTTCTAGTAGGATTCTGATTTTTTCTGATCCCAGACACGACACGAGTCGTGCGACGCAACACGGCCATAAGGTGGCCGTGTTGTGTCTTCTGATGCTCTCACACGGCCATTCTGGACAGGGCCGTGTTACGCAACACGGCTCGTGTGCTGCAACACGGCTCGTGTGCTATAACACGGGCACAGGGTAGTCGTGTTGGATCTTCTGATGTCGGCACACGGCCACTTCTTACAGGGCCGTGCGCTGTACACGGCTCGTGTTCTTGCTGCCCTGCTTCCTCTTTCACTGTTTTAAGCTCATTCACACACATTTCAATAAAAACACAAAACACAACCAAATAACACATAAAATACGGATAAAATCATACGAAAACTCACATAAAAAGATACTAAAATCTAGGTGAAAATATCACTCATCAGTTATTTAAGAAAAATTATTATTTAACGCATACGCACAAAAGTATACATCCTTTTAACCAAGTGGGTAGCCCACTTGGCTACCAGGCTCCTCACACAAGTGAGTGACCCGAGTTCGATTCCCATTGGGAACGAATAGGAGGGGAGTTATAAGGAGGCTTGGGAGAATAAGGGTTTATAAAGACTTGGTGAACTAACTACTAACAACTAACTTTGTCTGATAAAAAAAAAATATACATCCTTTTTGTTGTTTTTTGTTTTTATATGATTATTTTATTTAACATTTTCCTATAAATGAAATTGGTAATTACTCTCTCTGTTCCATGAAAAGAGTTACATTTACTATTTGTACGGAGATTAATGAATATTGTATTTTAATATGTATTGTGGGTTAAAAGATATAATATTTTAATGTGTAGTGGGTAGTTATATTAGTATTGAGTGTGGACCCATAAAGATACAGTGATTGATTTGTGTGGGATCCATTTACCAAAAAGAAAAATATAACTTTTGTAATACGACGTCCTAATTACTAAAATATAACTCTTGTGGCGGGACGGATAGAGTATATTAAAATATATATGATGTGTAATATTAAGTTAGCATTTTCAATTTTTTTTATTCAAATGTATTGTGATGTGACATTTGCATTGATCGAGAATATTGGCAAAAACTGGACAAAATTAAGGGTAATTCTAGAGTGCACCGATACACTTAGAGTTTATGATGTAAATAAAGGGTTAGTGGGTAACTATTTGTTTTATTTTTTATTATTTTATTTTATTTAATGATTGAGATTAAATTAAAATTTAATCTAACGGTTAGAATCGTGCAGATACACCCGTGCACCAGGTGCATACAAGTTGAATTTCAAAATTAAACTAAAATTTATAATTATAATACTAAATTGATACAAATATTTTTTTAGACTGAATTTAAAGTCTTAAATAGTTTGGAAAAAAAAATTAACTCCATATTTTCCATATTTACACTTCTGTTTTTTATATACGGCTCTGTTGCAATCCCACGCCATCAAAAGTATCCGCATTCATTGTTTTAAGAAAAAAAATTGTTATTGGAGAATTTTATCGAAAATTGAAATTGTTATTGAAGAACGAAGAATTTTATCGGAAATAACAATGTTCAAATGAAATTTATGCAATATTACTCCTTAGGATAATTTGTAGTAAAAGAAAGACTCATAGCAATAAGACAACATTCATGTATTGATAATTTGTAGTAAAAGGAGACTCATTCATGTATTGATAATTTGTAGTAAAAGAAGACTCATAACATGGATTGATGGAGAAGAGCTATACCAGCTGTAGGGTTTTTTTTATTCTATAGAGCCATAATATCAAGAATTCTAATCCCACATAACAGGGCATTTATTTATTTATTTTTTATCTATAATTTGAAAATATTTTTCAAGTTCTTTAGAGATCACGTGGATGAATTTCGCATGATCCTTATACATAAGGATCCTTAGGTACGTTATCATGCCCAAATCCCCTCTCAGACGTTATCATGCCCAAATCCCCTCTCGGACTTGTCTTGTAAATCTCAGAAATTAAAATAAGAGAGCATTTATTTATTTATTTATTTATTTTATCTATAAATTGAAAATTCAAGACAATTAGAAAGCTGTGTTAAGAAATAATGTGTTAAGAAATAGTAATTCAATTTGAAAGGGAAATAATAACATTCAATATTGATTTTTTTATGATTTTGTTTTCACTAGTGTCTCTAGCTCACCCACGTTCTCTCTCAAGCTACATTCACTCATCTTATAATCTTATTCTCTCACATTTAAACTATACTCTAATGCTTATTCACAATTGTTGCCTATTCCTGCCTATTTATACTACGTATGTCGAAGCATCAACAGTCTCTATACAATTGCTAGAAGATTCTAGGACAATTATTCTTTTAATTAATTTTATATTGATGATTCTAGAAAATCACCTCATCTCCAACTCTCCATGATTAATTTTGGCGTTTCTAGACTTTTATAAGCAGGTGGTGATTGCATTACTTCAACACAGAAGTCCTTACATTCAAAGGTGTGAAGGTGTAGACTTGCATGTGTGTGTGTTTGCATGAGGACTAGCAACATGCCACGTGGAGTTCATGCATTGGACAATTAAAGGTACAAAGGATTACATGCAGCAGCAGGGTAACCGTTGGATTGATTGGAGCTGAGATGATCAGCTCTATGACATGGCAAAGCTGGAAGCATCTGGAACCATGAGCTGAAGGCATCAGAACGGTTACAAGATCAGTTGTTTACAACTGATTCAGAGTGCATGCGTTTGATTGGATGAAGAGGGATCAAAACGTTGGCTGATCATTGGTATAAGTTAGAGAAGGATCAGTCAGTTTCATTATCATCTTCTTCACATCTTCTTCACACATAAGTTCTTCAAGCATTAAGAGTTAGGGTTGATAAATGTGCTTGTAAGTTTGTAATCTCCATCATCATCATAGTGAATTCTTCTCTTAGGAAATTGGATGTAGGCTTACGCCGAACCACTATACATCTTTGTGTTGATCGTTTTCATTTTATTTTTGTTTATCAATCAATTCGAGAGGGAAAGTGAGTGATTAACAGAACAAGTGTGTGAGTTCTTGAGAGGTACAACAAGATCTTGCTTAAGTTTCATAAGAAGTGGCGCCGTCTGTGGGAAAGAGAAGAAGAAGCAGCCACACGTGATCAGTTCAGAGGGGAAGAATCATGATTACAACCAAGTTTGATGTGGATAAGTTTACTGAAAAAATTGATTTCAGTTTGTGGAGGATAAAAATGGAGGCCATATTGATCCAACAAGGATTGGTAGATGCTATCAAACCGCTTCCAGAAAATCAAGCAGCAGCTGTTGATACAGTTGCACAAGCTGCAAATCAAGATCAACAATCAAAGTCCAGAAGTGCAATCATACTATGCTTAGGTGACAAAGCTTTTAGAGAAGTTTCAAAAGAAGTAACTGCAAGAGACATGTGGAAGAAGCTTGCTGATCTTTACATGGTAAAGACCTTGGCAAATCGGCTTTATACAAAGTAGAAGCTCTATTCCTTCAAAGTATCAGAGGATAAGTCTATTCTAAGTCAACTAGATGATTTCAATAAGATCATTGTTGATTTAGAAAATATTGATGTAGCACTGTCAAGTGAAGATAAGGCTGTCATATTAATGTCAGCTCTTTCTAAATCTTTTGAAGGATTGAGAGATACACTGTTATATGAGAATGTTGAATCAATCTCCCTGGAGCAAGTGATTCTTGCAATCAAAGCAAAGGTGCTCCATAAGACATCAGATAATACAGTTGCAGGGGAAGGACTTGTTGCCAACAAACAGAACAAGTGGAACAAGAATGATAAGAAGGCTGGTGTTGATAAGAAGAAACAGGAAAGGGGTAATTAGAGTACACCAGCAGATGAAGAGAACAATAATTGCTTCCACTGCAACAAACCTGGTCATTTCAAGAAGCAATGTCATAAGTGGAAAGCTATGGTGGCTAGGAAGATTGCAGAAAAAGGTGGAAATCAAAGAATCCATGCTAATCAGGTAATTGAAAATAAAGAGAATAAGGATAAAGATTATATTGAAGCTTTGATTGTTGTTTCTGGTCATGTATCAGATCAGTGGGTATTATATTCAGGTTGCACATTTCACATGACATCAGTTAAGGATTGGTTTATAGAATTGAAGCCATATAATGAAGGATCAGTCTTGTTAGGCAATGATCAGGCTATCAAGATTGAAGGAATTGGCTCTGTCAAATTCAGAATATTTGATGGAACCATTAAGTTGCTTTCAAATGTAATATATGTACCAAGTTTAAGAAGGAATTTGATATCCTTGGGAATGTTAGATACTCTAGGGTGTGAATGCAATCTGAAAGGAGGAGTTCTCACCATTATAAAAGGAAATTCAGTAGTGATGAAAGGTGTTAAGAGCTCTGATCTTTACTTTCTTGAAGGATCAGTTGTCTCTGGACAGTTGAACACTTCACAAGATCAAGAAGATGTTCATATGTGGCATGGAAGACTAGCTCATATAAGTGAGAGAGGGTTACAAGAGCTAGCAAGACAGAAGTTATTAGACATAAGTTCAGCCTGGAAGTTGGATCAATGTGAAGATTATATCCTAAGTAAGTCAAAGAGGTTAAGGTTTGGTTCTGGAGAACATACTTCATCAGAGAAGCTTCAGTATGTTCATACAGACCTATGGGGACCATCAAGAAATCCAACCATGGGAGGAGGAAGATATTTCATATCCTTTATAGATGATTACTCCAGAAAGTTATGGGTGAAAATCCTAAAGTCAAAGGATCAGGCATTTGCTGCATTTAAGGAATGGCTTGCTGAGGTGGAGAATCAAACAGGAAAGAAGCTGAAATGTTTGAGATCAGATAATGGACTTGAGTTTATTTCAGAAGAGTTTAATACCTTCTGCAGAGAAAAGGAAATTAAGAGGCACAAGACTACACCTAGAACTCCACAACAAAATGGTGTTGCAGAAAGGATGAATCAAACATTGTTAGAGAGAGTAAGATGTATGCTGAGTAGTGGAGGATTTACAAAAGGGTTTTGGGGTGAACTTGTGACTACAGAGCCTATCTGATCAATCTATGTCCATCAGCAGCTTTAAAATTCAAACCATCTGAAGAAGTGTGGTCTGGAAGGGCTCCTGATTACAGTCACTTGAGAGTAATAGGCTGTCAAGTATACTCTCATGTGAAGCAAGATAAGATGGAACCAAGAGCAGTGAAATGTGTAATGGTTGGATACCCCAAAGAAGTAAAAGGATACAGACTATGGTGTTATGAAGCTAACAAGTTTATTGTTAGCAGGGATGTCACATTCAGTGAAAAGAAGATGCCATTGGTTGAAAGAAATTTTGTAGTATCTATCACTACAGACACTGATGAGCCTCAGGTGGAGCAAGCAAGGAAGGAAGTACAACAATATAATGAACAGAATAACAATACTAATCAGAATAAGGAAGTAAGCTCACCTAGCTCATCTAGCTCAAGGTATGATTTAAGCTTCCTATCAACTTGTGAGGGATAGGTTGAGAAGACAGATCAAGGCTCCAGTAAGATATATGGAAGCTGATATAGTATCATAAGCATTGTATGTTGTATCTGATATAGAGAATTATGGGCCAAGAACATATGAAAAGGCCATATCAGGAAATGAGAATAACAAGTGGATAGTTGCTATGGAAGAAGAGCTTCTATCATTGCATAAGAAATAAGACTTGGCAGATTGTTGAAAGACCAAAGAATCAGAAGTTAGTAAGCTGCAAATGGATTTATAAGAAGAAACTTTTACAAGGAAAGAAGGAGGTATAAGATACAAAGCAAGGCTTGTGGTAAGGGGTTTCTCACAGAAAGAAGGTGTTGATTATAATGATATATTCTCACCTGTTGTTAAGCACTATTCTATCAGAATTTTATTGGGATTAGTAACTCAGTTTGATCTTGAGTTATATCAGATGGATGTTACTACAGCTTTCTTGCATAGAAACTTAGAAGAAGACATTTATATGAAAGTTCCAGATGGTGTAAGTATTGAAGATGCTGATAGTAAGGCTTGCTACTATTGAAATCATTGTATGGTTTGAAGCAGAGTCCAAGACAGTGGTATTTGAAGTTTGAATGTAATATGGTTTTAGCAAGAGCTTACATGACAACTGTGTCTATGTTAGATTCAAGAAAGGATGTTATACATACTTATTGTTGTATGTAGATGATATCCTTATAGCTTGTAAGGATCAAGCTGGTATAGATAAAGTAAAAGAAATACTCAAGCAGGAGTTTGATATGAAGGATTTAGAGAAAGCAGAAATGATCCTTGGTATGCAGATTGAGAGAGACAGATCAGCTGGAGAGTTGAAGTTGTTCCAAGAGTCATACTTGGACAAAGTTTTGAAAAGATACAATATGAATCTCAGTAAGTCAGTAGCAACACCAGCAAAGCAAGGAGTGAGTCTGTCACTACTTCAAACTCCTCAGACAGATCAAGAGAAGATTGAGATGAGTAAAATACCCTATGCTAGTGTTGTTGGCAGTTTGATGTATGCAATGGTATGTTGTAGGACAACTTAGCTTATGTGATGAGCATGATCAGTAGAATTATGAGCAATTCAGGCTCACTACATTGGGATTCAGTGAAGTGGGCACTCAGGTATATGAAAAGAACCATCACAACAGGTTTAAAGTTTCAGAAAAAGGCTACATGAGATAAGTCAGTAGTTGGATATGTTGATGCTGATTATGCAGCAAATCTTGATACTAGGAAGTCACTTACAGGTTATGTATTCAATTTATTTGGTACTGCAGTAAGTTAGAAGGCAACACATCAACATATAGTAGCCTTATCAACTACAGAAACAGAATTTGTTGCTCTCACAAAAGCAATCAAAGAGGGAGTTTGGCTGACTGGAATACTTAGTGAGTTTGGTATTCAGCAAGATGTAGTTGAGGTGTATTGTGACAATCAGAGTGCAGTGCATCTCTCCAAGCATCAGGGGTATCATGAGAGGACCAAGCATATTGATGTAAGGTTATATTTCATAAGGGACATGATAGATAATGGAGTAGTTAGTGTCAAGAAGATCAAAACTACTGAAAACCTGGCTGATATGTTCACTAAAGCCTTACCAGTTCAGAAGTATGAGCTGTGTAAGCAATTGATTCAGTTGATTTGAAGAAAGAAAGGAAGGTGGCTGCAACATTTAATGCAGCAAGGTGGAAAAGATGAAGCTAACATGGTGATGCAAGGTCTAAGGTGGAGATTTGTAAAGGTGTAGACTTGCATGTGTGTGTGTTTGCATGAGGACTAGCAGCATGCCACATGGAGTTTATGCATTAGACAATTAAA
The DNA here is from genome assembly GCA_023678885.1 of Pogostemon cablin. Taxonomy (NCBI): domain Eukaryota; kingdom Viridiplantae; phylum Streptophyta; class Magnoliopsida; order Lamiales; family Lamiaceae; genus Pogostemon; species Pogostemon cablin. The sequence goes on along the minus strand of CM042961.1, from coordinate 14,179,434 downwards.
GGTACAAAGGATTGCATGTAGCAGCAGGGTAATCGTTGGATTGATTGGAGCTGAGATGATCAGCTCTATGATGTATAGGTTTGTGGACGGGTGTAGGGATTGGTGAGTTGGATGAATAAAGGGTGGTAGAAGGAGTTTTGAAGGAAAGAACAAGGTTTGGAATAAAACTCACTTTATTAAATTTTTGGTTGGGTACAACTTGTAAATGATACACCACCACCTATTTATACTACACAATGGTATAATCTCTAATGTTCTAGAGAATTCTACACTAGTTTCTTCCTAATAAATCTAGATAATTCTCCAATTTGATCACATGTCATTATTCTAGATCATTCTATTACTACATTGATCTAGATTATTATTTAACCTATCCATGAGCCCAAATGTAGAAGCTTCTAGTTTTACCAACATCTCCACTAATCTAGATGATTCTTATAATCTCAATCATTCTAGAATTATCATGAAGTCTTCCACAAAATTAAGTTTAATATCCAACACCCCCTCTTAAACTTGATTTTGCATTCCAAGCATACTCCGTAATCTTGCGAAATCTTCATACTTGAGCGGCTTTGTAAAGATGTCGGCTACTTGGTCTTGTGATTTGACGTACTCCACTTGAACTTCTTTCTTTGCAATGCATTCTCTGATGTAGTGGAAGCGAGTGTCTATGTGCTTGCTCTGATTATGAAATACCGGATTCTTTGCCAATGCAATCGCTGACTTATTGTCCACACGAATCCTCGTAGGATTCTCTTGTGTCCATCCGAGCTCTCGTAACAAACTCCTAAGCCATATAGCATGGCAAACACTGGATGTGGCGGCTACATACTTGGCTTCACACGTAGATAATGTGACTATTGGTTGCTTCTTCGACATCCAAGTGAAAGCGGTGTCTCCCAAGAAGAACACAAATCCACTTGTACTCTTTCGATCATCATTATCTCCAGCCCAATCACTATCACTATAGCCCACAAGCGCATAGTTACTAGTATTTGAATAAAGTAGGCCATAGTTGAGCGTACCTTTGAGATATCGAAGAATTCTCTTTGCCGCCTTCAAGTGCGTTGTGATTGGATTCTCCATAAATCTACTCACAAGCCCTGTTGCGTAGAGTATATCTGGCCTTGTGCAAGTTAAGTACCTTAGGCTTCCAACCAAACTTTTGAAGAGCGTCGGATCCACTTTTTCTCCATCTTCATGCTTGGATAGTTTACTTCCACACTCCACTGGGGTGTTGATTGCCTTGCAATCTTCCATTTTGAACTTCTTGAGGATCTCCTTCGTATAACCTTCTTGTGTGATGAAGATTCCTTCCTCAAGCTGCTTAACTTCAACTCCAAGATAATATGCCATGAGCCTAATATCCGTCATCTCAAACTCTTTAGTCATGGCCTTCTTGAACTCCTCAAATATCTTTGTGTTATTTCCTGTGAATATAAGATCATCCACATACAAGCACACAATTAAGACATCATCACCTTTGATTTTGACGTAGAGGGCATGTTCATGTGGGCACTTGGAGAAACCATTCTCCTCCAAGTACTTGTCAATCCTGTTATTCCATGCCCTTGGTGCTGTTTTAATCCATATAGGGCCTTCTTCAACTTCAACACCTTTTCTTCTTGCCCTTTCACCTCATAGCCTGGTGGTTGCTTGATGTAGACTTCTTTATCAAGAACACCATTCAAGAAGGCTGACTTCACGTCCATCTGGTAGATTTTCCATCTATTTTTGGCTGTAAGAGAAATGATTAGTCTGATAGTTTCTAGTCGGGCGACAGGAGTGAATACCTCGTCATAGTCAATTCCGGCTCTTTGACTATATCCTTTTGCAACAAGTCTTGCTTTGTATCTCTCTACTTCACCCTTGGAGTTCTTCTTTGCTTTATACACCTCTTAACTCCAATGGCCTTGTGATCTTTTAGCAATGTTGCAAGCTCCCACGTATCATTCTTCTCAATGGCCTTAATTTCCTCGTCCATTGCATATCTCCATCTCTTGCTTTGTGTAGCTTCTTCAAAAGTTACTGGCTTGCAATCAGCAAATAAACAAAGTAAGGTGAGATCCTCTAACTTTTCAGTGTCTTCATAGATCTCATCCAAGCTCCTCACTCTTGATGTTCTTCTTTCATTTAAGAAAGATGGTGGCGAGTCTCCAACTTCTCTTGCTGGTGAGGCGGGTGGAGTCACTGTCTCTTCACTTTCACCTGTTTGCTCTATTTCCTCTTCATCTTCAAATTATGGAGTTACAAAGTTGTGATCATTGATGTCGGAACCGAAATCCCAAGCATCTTCCTCGTCGAACTCCACATCTCGACTTATCACGCTTTTCTTTGTGAGGGGATTATATAACTTGTAACCTTTAGAGTTAGAGTCATACCCGATGAATATGTATGGCTCACTCTTGTCGTCGAGCTTTCTTCTTATCTCGTCTGCTACGTGAGCATATGCTTTGCTCCCGAATACTCTTAGATGAGTGATTCCAGGCTTTCTCCCACTCCATGCTTCTTGTGAAGTCTTTCCCCATACACTCCGAGTTGGAGAACGATTGGACAGGTACACCGCGCACGCCACTGCTTCTGCCCAAAATTCTTTTGGAAGATTCTTCGTCTTCAACATGTTGTGCGCCATCTCCACTATGGTTCTATTCTTTCTCTCCGCCACACCATTTTGTTGAGGAGATCTTGGAACAGTGAGAGGCCTCTGGATCCCGTTTGCTTCGCAATACACCATGAACTCCTTGGATGTGAATTCACCACCTCGATCGGTTCTCATGGATTTGATTTCTAGCCCGCTCGCCTTTTCAACGGCAACTTTAAATTTCTTGAAGGCTTCAAATACTTCTGATTTCTGCTTCAAGAAATAAACCCACGTTTTTCTAGAAAAATCATCAATGAAGAGTAAGAAATAATTGTTGTTACCAAGAGAACTCGGCTTGATCGGCCCACAAACATCAGCATGGATTAACTCCAACGGCTTCTTTGCGCGCGAGATTGACTCCTTTGGGAATGGCCTTCTAGCTTGCTTCCCGAGTATACATCCTTCGCATAATTGGTCGGGATGCTTGATGGATGGTAATCCTCTTACCATTTCCTTCCTTGATAACAACTCCAATCCTTCGAAATTTAAGTGCCCAAACCGTAGGTGCCATAACCAAGACTTATCCTTAAAGCAAGCTTTAAGGCATTTTGCCACATCATTCCGAATATTTAGTAGAAACATTCTATTCTTTGACATTGGCACCCTTGCTATCAAATTATTTTCCTTATCTCTTATTGAAAGGTTATAATCCTTCAAGTGAATATCATAACCTTTCTCTAAGAGTTGTCCCAAACTCAAAATATTATTTTTCATGTTGGGCACATAATAAACATTCGAGATAAAATCATGACCTCCATTTTTTAAGCGAATCAAAATTTTTCCTTTTCCTTTCACCGGAATTTTAGATTCATCACCAAATGAGACATTGCCACTTACCGATTCATCCAGCTCCACGAACATGCTCCTTTTGCCACACATGTGGTTGCTCGCTCCCGTATCGAGGTACTAAGTATCATCTTATCTTTCATTTTCTCTTTTGTACGCCAAGAGCACACTTGCATTTTCTTCCTTCTTGCTCTCAACGAAGTTGGCCTTCTCTTGAACCTTTTATTTTGCTTTCCAACACTCGGAAGCATAATGCCCAAATCTATCACAATTATAGCATTTTATAGTAGAATTATCGTACCTCGATTTTTGGTTGCTCCTTCCTCGACCAAATGCTTTTCTCTCTCCATGATTTCCATAGCCTTCTCATCCACGTCCACGATCTCGATCTTGTCCTTGGCCACGACTTTGACCGCTACTTGGGCCTTCGTCTTTCTCCTTTGCACTCACTTGCAATTTTAATAATTGCTCCACCATATCTTGCTTTCTTTTTTGTTTCTCTTCATAAGCTTGTAACGACCCCATTAAGAGATCAATTGTCATCTCCTCCAAATTTTTAGTCTCCTCAATAGTCACCACAATATGTTCAAATTTGGGAGTCAACGAACGTAATATTTTCTCCATTATTCTAACATCCTCCAATTTTTCACCATTTCTTTTCATTTGATTAGAGACCGCCAAAACTCTTGTAAAATAGTTCGAAATAGATTCAGACTGTTTCATATGTAGGGACTCAAATTCACCTCTTAAAGTTTGAAGGCGTACCTTTTTAACTTGATCGGCTCCTTTGCATGACACTTGGAGCTTATCCCATGCTTCCTTGGCGGTAGTTGCACTCGAGATTTTCTCGAAATCATCATCTCCCAAAGCTTGGTAGATGAGGAAGAGAGCCTTCTTGTCCCTCTTTCTTGAATCTCTCAACTTATCCTTTAGTTGTTGAGATAGTGCCGCCTCGTCTTCCGGTTGCTCGTATCCTTTCTCTACAATCTCCCAAACATCATGAGCACCTAGGAGTGCCTTCATCTTGATACTCCAATTATCAAAGTTGCTCTTGTTGAGCAACGGGACTTGAAAGGATTGAAGGTTATTGGCCATTTCTCATAGGAGGATCTTATCGCTCTGATACCACTTTGTAGGAGTTAAAAGGTTGGAGAGATATGTATAGGTTTGTGGACGGGTGTAGGGATTGGTGAGTTGGATGGATAAAGGGTGATAGAAGGAGTTTTGAAGGAAAGAACAAGGTTTGGAATAAAACTCACTTGATTAAATTTTTGGTTGGGTACAACTTGTAAATGATACACCACCACCTATTTATACTACACAATGGTATAATCTCTAATGTTCTAGAGAATTCTATACTAGTTTCTTCCTAATAAATCTAGATAATTCTCCAATTTGATCACATGCCATTATTTTAGATCATTCTATTACTACATTGATCTAGATTATTCTTTAACCTATCCATGAGCCCAAATGTAGAAGCTTCTAATTTTACCAACATCTCCACTAATCTAGATGATTCTTATAATCTCAATCATTCTAGAATTATCACGAAGTCTTCCACAAAATTAAGTTTAATATCCAACATTTTCATGAACATTTGTTTTTATTTTAAAAGACTGGGGTTCAACCTATCCAATAAAAATAGAATAAGGGCTTAAATGAATAAAAAACAATTTAAGGGGTTTACTTGATCTCAAGAGATAAATTGGAGGCTAAATTGACCCTTTGCCCATTTTAAAATTTGGATGGTTTGCGTATCAATTTGGTACTCCATCCGTTCCACACTAAGGGTAGTTTTTGCTTTTTGGTATGTGGATTAAGGAGTATTAGTATTTAATGTGTAGTGGGTAGTTGTATTAGTGGGAGTGTGGGTCTCATATTTTAATTGTATTAGTGGGTGTATATGGGTCCCATGTGTGTAAAAAAGGAAAGTGAACTCTTTGGGTGGGACGACCAAAATGGAAAAAAGAGACTCTTTGGGTAGGATGGAGGGAGTATATAGTATAGAAAAAAATATAGTATTTTAATATGTAATGTATTGAGAGATATAATAATTTAATATAAAGTGGGTAATTGTATTAGTGTTGTGTGTGGGCCACATGAAGATATAAAAGTGATTGATTTATGTGGGCTCATTTACTAAAAAAGAAAATATAACTCTTGTAACGGAACGCCCTAATTAGTAAAATGTAACTCTTGTTGCGGGACAGGGGGTGAACTTTTTTTTTTCTGATGCCTTTAGTATTTTCATATACTTATTTATTTAATTTTAATGCCTTTAGTAAAATGTAAAGTGTCCGATGCCAATAGCGCTAATATTTAATCTATTCAAAAAAATTATAATGGAATAAGTAATTTCATTTGCTAGTAGCTAGCTAGGGTTGGAACTATGGGCACGGTGTCCTGTGATACTTTGGTGTGATATTTCTTGTAATATTTCTTTAGGAATAACACGTGTGATGGAAAAATTCAATTTCAAAGGTTCAAGTATTGACTTAGAGTATAGTTGTCCTTCTCTTTCTATGTGTCAATTCAAGTATTGACTTAGAGTATAGTTGTCCTCCTCTTTCTATGTGTCAATTATCCAACGTAATGATATAAGAAATGTAATATTAGGGTGACACAAGAAAATTTATACCCAAACGGTGCGCATAAATTATGACACTGGCTAGTGCTTTCGCAATATTTTACCCAGATTAATCAGGAATATCTACATTAAAAAATGACCTTAAATATATCGAAGAAAATATACACATGGTTCTCCCAAAAAAGAATAATGAGTGGGCCATGTATTCGTCTAAGAAATATGACCCTTTATTCACATGTAACGTTATAAGTTAGGGAATAAGTCAGACTCTGCTTAAATTGGTTTAACAAATTAATTATACTCCACTACTAGATTATATATTTTTGTTTGCTATCTAGATGTATAGCTTTATTTAATTAGTCGCCGCGCCTGCCGTGGTTTTATTACAAGTCAAGGTATTGTGGTTTGATTTCTTAAAGAAGATCAACAATGCAAATTTAATAAGGTTATTTTTATTTATTTGCGTGTTACTAGCTCTTTTGAGTACTCCATACATTGTTCTCATTTGTTAGTATTACAATAATTTTCATCCGAAAACAGATTTTTATTCAATAATCTTGAAAATTACTTTAATTTCAAATTTATTACTAATTTTTTTCACTTATAATATTATTTTATATTTTATTTATTACCTAAAAATATTAAAATACCTCAAAAATCAATAATTAAAGTTAATCAAAAATATATTTTTTCTTAAACAATATATAGAGGGAGTATACTTTGATTCAGTGCTCTTGAGAAATCTGATGGTTTTTTTTTTCTTTTTAAACGTTACACTCACCCCATCCACTAGTAAGGACTAAGGAGCAATATCTCATATTGTCGTCTTGGACGTCTACCTCAAAATATTTTATTTTTATTTTTAGATTATGATATCATCACACATCACTAATATAATGGAATTTTATCAATTCAGTGCCTGAAAAATGGGTAAATTATCAATTCGGGGCTTGAATTATGTTTTCTCTCGATTAGGGGCTTGATTTATGTAAAACTATCAATTCGAGGTCTGAACTTAGGCCCTAAATTGATAAAATATGAGATAATATTTGATAAATTCAGGCCATGAATTGATAGCTTTATATATTTTAGGCCTTGAATCGATAAAAAAAATAATTCAGGCCCCTAATTAATAGTTTATCCATAATTCGGGCCTTGAATTGATAAAACTCCTATTTAAAAAAAACAAATTACACCCCCCAAGTGGATGAAGGAAATACACTTTTTTGGCACACTTGAGTTATACTATCTCATTTGAGAGCATTAATTAGTTATATTTTTTAATAAGGAAGTTATGACTTTTTTTTTAAAATATTATGATTTTTCATTTATAAAATAAAATAGTTAACAAGACTGTTGTCGCCTATCAATTGAATATAATTTTTCATTATAAAAATGGTCGTTTCTTTTATTCGTATCACAGGAGTCATATTTTTAGATGCTCTCACCTTTTCTTTTCTTTTTTTAATATGTATATATACTTCTGTTACTATATATTATCCGGAGATTAGAGATCTTGAGATTATATTTGAAGATATATAATATCAATACATGAAAATTGAGTGAGCACGTAAGACACAAAGTACAAAAATACACCTGACATATACAAGTTAAAATCATTTTTTGTCCCATAACAATATAAAAATTTTGATTCTGTCTCAAAAAAAAATATTATTTTTAATTTAATCCCGTAACTCTCAATATTGGCCAATTTTAGTCCCAAAATCACCGGAAATTAAATTTTTTGCTGAAATTCTGCACGTGTTCCGCACGTGACCCTCAATTTGGGGCTTTCCGGCGATTTGGAACCAAAATCAGCCAATATTGGGAGTTACAAGACTAAATTGAAAATGGTATCTTCTTTGGGACAAAATCAAAAATACCTATTGTTATGGGATCAAAAATTAATTTCCGGCAATTTTGGGATCAAAATTGACCAATGTCGAGAGTTACGGGACTAAATTGAAAATAATACTCCCTCGTCCCACAATAAACTTCACACTTTCCATTTCCGTCCATCCCACAATAATTTGCACCACCCAAAAAAGAAAACATCACATCAATTCCTAACCTCAAAATTTTATCTTACTTATAAATTTATCACTCCTACCTAACACACATGACATACTTTATAATTTATTTATTCCATAAAAAGTCTACATTACCCACCAAAAATCAATAAAGTTGATAAAAAAAATAATTTTTCTTAAACTCCGTATATATAATAACAGTACAAGTTATTGTTGGATGTAGGGAATATTTTTTTTGACAGAATGAAAATTTTCATATTGTTATGGGAGAGGAAAAATGATTTTAACTCATATACACTCCTATAAAATATGAAATTAAGAACATTACATGAATCTTATTTCTGTTAAAAAAGAATGACACCAAAAAATTATTACAACGCCTTACTTAACTATAACATCAAAGCAATTAACAAAAACACACGGTTCAATTTCTAGAACAGTGGTGGAATGCTTTGTTCATATCTGAAGAAATTTTTCCGATCAACCCGGGTTTTGACACGAACAAGACGATCGAAATTGTTATTGAAATATCTCCGACCCCAAATGCTTGCTTGCGTGTAGCTCGTCTTCCCCACCTCGTTGTTGATTCCGATATCAAGATCTCTGTAGTTCAAGTATGCGGACCTGGGGGACTTGGACACATATGGAGTCATGTAATTGTAGGGCTTGTCAACCCAGTTTTTGAACCTTCCCGGATTCTCATTATCCTCTTGGTTCCAATACACTGTATAGAATGTATGGTACAAATTACCAGCTCTATGAGGAAATGGAATGGAAGATTCGGGTATTTCGTCTAGTATTCCACCGTATGGAACGAAAGAAAGCGTTGACGCTCTGCTGGCTTCCGGCTCGTAGTATAGTTTCATGAGGCCTTGGAGACGCTCCTCTGGAATGGGAGTCTGCACGTAATCTGTATGTCTTTTCATGTACGCTTTAAAGAGCTGAGTCCTATTCAGTAAGGCCTCCGGTGATCCTAAGGGACGTCCTTCGAAGTATAGAACGGATTGGATCCAGCTCATTTCGGTGCAGTCTTCCCTCCTCAACCCTAACTCCGGAAAACTCTCTTGCATCATAGCTAATAGCCCGTCCACCCTGCCAAGATAAAGCGCGAAGAAGGAGAAAACGATGGTTGTATTGGTCTGAGTTTGGTTAGTGCTTGTCACTACTCCATTGGCGAAGTGGGATATATCTCTGTCCATTCTAGGCGCCACGTATTGCCAGCGGTGAATCAGTTGAGTTGCATTCTGTTCCATTGTCCTTGGGACGATGAAAACAGTGACTGTTTCAGGAACATCTACAAGTTGAACTTTCCATGCAGTGATCACACCGAAGCTGGCACCTCCGCCACCTCTTATAGCCCAGAACAGATCCTCCCCCATTGACTTTCTATCGAGAATCCTGCCTTTAGCATCGACTATTCTTGTATCAATGATATGGTCTGCAGCTAGACCATGTTTTCTGAACATTAGGCCGTAGCCACCTCCACTGAAGTGTCCACCAGTGCCAAGAGATGTGCCAATGCCGCCAGGGAACCCTAAAGTCCGGCTTTTCTCCGCAATCCTGTAATATAAAGCGCCGGTGAGTGCACCAGCTTCGACCCATGCAGTTTTGGCCTCAGCATCAACCTTTATGTCGCTAAGGTTGATCATATCAATGATGACGAATGGGACTTTTGATACGAAAGATAGTCCCTCGAAGTCATGGCCACCACTTCGGATCCTGACTTGCAAGCCAGTTTTCTTGGCGCATTGGATGATGGGTGGGATTTGGGATTCGTGTTCCGGAGTTATAATGACTTGGGGTTTAGGGGTTGTTTCGGTGGCGAATCGAAGATCCCAGATGGGGAAGAGGAGGACGGAAGAGTAAGATGAGTTGGATGGGGTGTAAACGAGGTTGGAAATGGAGGAGTAGTTTTGGAATTTTTCAGAAAAACATTTGAGGAAATTGCTGTGATTGTGTGCAGAAGCTGCATATGAGCAGGAAAAAATGATGAGAAAAATGAATGGAAGTGCAGATATGATTGTAGTCTTCATGATTAAGAGATAATGAGATAACTTTGTGTTTGTGGAAGCATAGATTATGGAGTGCTATTTATAGGTCTTTCTCAAGGGGATAAACGTGTTTTTTTGAGTGTTTAAACGTGTAAGAACATCAATACCAAGAAAATTTGAAGGGGCTTCGTAATTTTAATTAGTTATTCAATTAGTTTATTTATTCTTTTGTCTTATAGTAGTTGGTTATTCAAACGCAGCAGACCAAGCTTAATCAATGGGAATATTACTAGGAGTCTTGCAAATAAATTAGTGGAACAATTAATAATAGAATTTCTTAGTTCAATTATATTCGCTTAATTAATCAAACAAAGGATGGTGTTTAATAACACCAGTTTTTCTGCGAATTATTGCTACTAAGATTTAAACTTTTATTTTTAGGATATAACTTTTCTCTATCGTCTTTCATATATTATCCATCAAATAGTACATAAAAAATTATATATCAAAATAGCATAGAGAACCTGAATGGGTGTTTTATCTAGTTTTATGTCCACTATTGAGTTGTTTTATGACTTCTTTCCATTTGAAATTACAAAATTAACCGCGTTTGAGTATAAAAAATTATTAATAAGTTTGTTTTGCAATGAGAAATGGTCAATTACTTACATATCTTCTTTTAGTATTTCTGGCATATTTTGAAAAACTGGTAGTCTTTCACGTATTTTATTGACCGCGAGTTTGATTACGTTAATTAAAATTCTGAATATAGAGGATAATGTAAAATATAGGAAAACTACATTTTAGAATTCTTTAACTATATATTTGGAAAGGCTTGCTAGTGAATTGAGTTCACTATGTATTTAGTTTTATTAAAATTATTTTTTATTAATAAAAAGTAACTTTTTACAATGATAAACCATTATGCTCTTGAAAAGAAAATATATGGGGCAGTTTTGAGTGAGATTTATCACTTTTTTTATTAGTTATCATTTATTATTACTTTCTTTAAAAATATTGTGGCTTTCTTTGAAAAGAACAAAATTGGAATTTATACTTATGGTTGAAATAATTAGTAGCTGGAGTAAATTCAAATTTAGTTCAATAAGAATTGCTCAATGTTAAAAATGTTCTAAAATTGGCAGATTTAATCCTGCAGGAATTTTTCATCAAAATCTGTTAATAGTTAACGAAATATTCTTAACCATTAGAAAGACCAAAAGGGTAACTTGCAGATTTGATTCCATAATTTGCAAAAATAATCTCTAAATCCTGGTAGTTTAATTAATGCACGGAAGCATGTTGGGCCTGATATGGTCGTAATGGACTATATCTATTTTGAAAGATAAAAAATACTCCCTTCGTCCCGTCCTTATAGTTACATTTGCTTTTTGCACGTGGATTAATGAATATAGTATTTTAATGTATATTGAGGTGAGAGAAATAATATTTTAATGTAAAGTGGGTAGGTGTATTAGTGTGATGTGTGGGCCCATGAAGAGAGAAGTAATTAATTTGTGTGGATCCCATATGCTAAAAAGGGAAATGTAACCATTAGGATAGGACGCCCAAAAAGGAAATAAGTAACTATTAGGATGTGACGGAAGGAGTAATATAAATATGGTAGTTTATAATAATATAAGTTGATTTAGGGATGAAAATTTTCAAAAATTATGGTTATAATATTTTCATGAGACCAAAACCACTAGTTATGGGACCAATGCATCCCTACGGCACTAAAATTAAACTGTAAGAATTCTTATGCGAGACATTTTCACTTTAGTAGCTACTGAACACCATATATTCCCTCTCACAGCCCATTACTCGTAAGAGAGTGTGCCAAGGATATTAAGGTAATTAGGAATCAATACATTTTTGCTTTTGCAATTATTTACAAAATAGTGTAGTAAAATTAGAATTACGACCATGGAAACTATTACTATCTATAGATTGATGTATAGTATATGCGTTGACATATTTAAAGTTTGTTTATATGCAGTAAATTTTATAAGTTAATTATAAATTAAAGTCACGGTCATGCTTATGTTTACAAGATTTAATTACCTAATGAGAAAAAATAATGGATAACGTGATTTAGTATCAGAACCTTCTTGATTGTGTTGACATTAATGGTATATGTCAGAGTTTTTTTTTTCCTTATTTGTTCAAGCAAAACTAATTGCAGGTAAGACAATAGATCTTTTATACTTTTGTAATTAGTTACTCTCTCCGTCCCGCCACAAGAGTTACATTTACTAATTAGGGCGTCCCCCGCTATAAGAGTTACATTTCTCTTTTTGGTAAATGAGACCCACACAAAACAATTACTTTATTTTTATGTAGCTCACACACAACACTAATACACATATCCACTACACATTAAAATATTATCTCTCAACACACTACACATTAAAATACAATATTTATTAATCTATGTGCAAACAGTAAATATAACTCTTTTTATGAGATGGAGGGAGTATCATTTTTCTGTAAAATGTTTTCACTCTCTATTTATATTATAAATTGATTATAAAATTATAGCACCGTTATCACTTTTCTTTAATTGTGTATCATTTTATATCCATCTTACGAGAGTCATTTCTTGAGATAATTCCAAGCAAGGCTTTACCCAAAATTAATAGAACAATACCTGCATGATCGTGTCACAATATACAATAAGATTATTTACTTTCTCTTAATTAATTATCACTTATTTATTGAAAATGATTTCACATTATTGTTAAATATTTTTCAGTTTTTATTTATAATATGAATTTATTCATAAAATGGTCACTGCATCACTCTACCATTTTATATTAAAATATGGTCAATTAAACTCATTCTAAGAAATGGTCCATACAAATGTTTCCAGACAAATATTATAGGGCATGATGTGAATGTAAAACATTATGCAAAGTCTTGTGTAAAACAATTCATATAATTAAATATGAACCATAATAATTTATGTTTTATTATACTATTATAATTTAATATTTATTTTTATAGTTTAAAATATTTATGGTATAATTATCTTTACAATTTTTTTAGGGCAATTTTAGATGAGAACATCTCAAAGTGAGACAATTTTATGCTTTTATAATTAGTTATAACTTTTTATTAAAAATATTATTATTATTTTTTTAAATGTTATCAATTTTTATTTATAATATTGTAAATTGTTCTTAATTAAAATAGTTCACTGCTTATAATTTTTCATTATTTTGTCATTATTTTCATTAAAAAATATAATCACTTTTTAATTTTATTTATCTCATATTGCAATTTTCATAAAATGGCCTCATATAATTCTTGACATTAAAAATATAGATATGAAACAGAGTTTACCATAGACTCACCCAAATCATCATTATTTAATCACTAGCTAACGAGTATTTTTCATGTTTTTTTTCTTCTAATATTAATAAGTCTAAAAATATAAAAAATGATATTGATTCTTTTTAAATATTAATCATATATATAATATACGGGATAATTTCAGATTTAGTCCCGTAAGAATTGCTCAATGCCAAAAAGATCCCAAAACTGGCAGATTTAGTCCCATAGGAATTTTTCATCAAAATCTGTTAATAGTTGATGAAATATTCCGAACCATTAACGATACTAAAATGGACTATGTCTATTTTGAAAGACAGAAAATAATATAAATTTGGTAGTATATAATAATATAAGTTAATTTGGGATGAAAATTGAGGATGAAAACCTCATATTAATGACTGATCACCATTAGTAAGAGGTTAAGTTGAAGTTTAGCTAGGTTTTGATCTGCTTCAACTCAAGAAACGTGTGCATGATCATACGTGGAAGTAACTAGCAAATAAAAACAAATCAAATCGGGCCATGTGGAAGGGTTGTGATCAGGGTGTGTTGCAGCTGGTGTAGGGAGGTTTTGAGAGTATATTCTGGAAGGTTCTACACACAGGTGACAAGCTCAAAGTGCCGGCTGTGAGCTGGAGTCTGTTGTAACAGAAAAAGATTCCATTCAACTGCTCAAATATCTGCTGGAAGTTGCATACACGCGGTGGTCCCATAAGTTTTGTCTAAACTGCATGGTGTATATATATGGTGTAATATGTGCATATGCATGTGTAATCTCAAAAACACTCAGAAAAGTAACAGAAACGATCATCCTCACAGTGGACGTAGGCTTGGTTAATAAGGCGAACCACTATATATCTTGTTCTTCTCGTTTTAATCACACAATAACACACACTTGAGTTCATTCAATTTCGTGAGAGTTTTAGAATCAATCTTTGATTCAGTGTTAGAGTTTTACAAAGTGATTCATCAGATTAGCTTGTCATTCCTCTTCAATCTGAGAATTGGCGCCGTCTGTGGGAATCACCATAGGCAAGCAGATCAAAGAAGCGGTTATTTGAAGAAGAAAAGAAGGAATCAACATGGTTGCCAAATTTAATATCGAGCAGTTCACTGAGAAGTCAGACTACGGGCTGTGAAAGATTAAGATGAGATCCATCTTGGTACAGCAAGGCCTCGGAGGAGCAATCAAAGAAGCTCCGGTCAATGAAGCGGCAGCAGTGGATGTACAAGTTGCAGCAGCTGAAGCAGATCTTCAAGAAAGAGCTCTAAGTGCCATTTTCTTGTGTCTTGGTGACAAAGCACTCAGAGAAGTTCAGAGGGAAACGACTGCAAGAGCAGTATGGAAGAAGCTTGATGATCTCTATATTGTAAAATCTCTTGCAAATCGATTATATCTGAAACAGAAATTATACTCATTCAAAATGACAGAAGATAAACCATTCTTAGTTCAACTTGATGAGTTTAATAAGGTACTTGATGATCTGGAAAATGTTGAGGTTAAATTAGAGAATGAAGATAAGGCTCTGATTTTGTTATCTGCACTTTCAAAATCATTTGAAAACTTTAAAGATACATTGTTATTTGGTAGCAAAGATTCAATAAGCCTTGATGAAGTTGAATTAGCTTTGAAAACTAAGGAGTTACAAAAGTGTTGTAAGGAACAAGGATCATCAGGTGAAGGATTGATGATCCGAAAGGGAAATCAGAACAAGAAACATAACAAGAAGAGGAGTTCTGATGGTAAGAAACAAGATATCAAAGGTGATCAGTCTACAAGTGATAAGGAAGGAAGGAAATGTTTCCATTGTCATGAACCAGGCCACATTAAGAAGAATTGTTATAAGTGGAAAGCAGCCAAAAGGAAGAAGGCAGAGGCTGGGAAGGATGGGCAACAGAGAGTGCAAGCAAATCAGGTGGCAATTAATCAAAATCAGGTGGAAATTGATTATCCTGAGGCACTGTTGATCAATTCATCAAAAGGATCCATGGATTGGATCATTAATTCAGGATGTTCATTCCATATGTCTCCTATGAAGCATTGGTTCACTGATCTTAAGTATCAAAATGCTGGATCAGTATTATTAGGAAATGATCATATATGTCAGATAAGGGGAATAGGCTCTATCAAGTTAAGTGCATGATGGAGTGATTAGAACCTTGACAGGTGTGAGGTATATTCCAGAACTCAAGAGAAATCTAATTTCATTAGGTATTCTAGATGCTTCAGGTTATGAATTTAGAACAAAAGGATGAGTACTCTTTGTTGAAAAGGATGAGTATGAAGTGATGAAAGGAATTAGGAAAAGGGAGCTGTACATTCTTGATGGTCATACTGCGATTAGACAGAATAATGTTACAACTGGAAGTGATGATATACACTTATGGCATGGGAGGTTAGCTCACATAAGTAAGAAAGGGCTACAAGAACTATCAAGACAGAAAGCTATCAGCACCAGTCCATCAGATCAGTTGAAGCAATGTGAACATTGCATCTTTGGAAAGGCTAATAGACTTAAGTTTGGAATTGGTGATCACACAAGCAAATCCAGGTTGGATTACATTCATTCAGACCTATGGGGACCTGCAAGGACTCAAACCAAAGGTGGTGGCAGGTACTTCATGTCTTTTATTGATGACTATAGTAGGAAAGTGTGGATATATATTCTTAAAACTAAGGATGCAGCCTTTAACATTTTTAAGAATTGGTTAATTGAGGTGGAGAACACTTGTAATGCTAAGATTTAAGTGTTAAGAACTGATAATGGTCTTGAATATTGTTCTGAGGAGTTCAACAAGTTCTGTAGAGACAGAGGTATCATAAGACACAAGACTGTTCCAGGCACACCACAACAAAATAGAGTTGCAGAGAGGTTAAATCAAACTTTACTTGAGAGAGTAAGGTGTATATTGAGTAATTCTGGTTTGATAAAGGATTTTTGGGGTGAGTTGGTCACTACAGTGGCATTTCTTATAAATAGGAGCCCATCAATAGCTCTGAAGTTTAAAACACCTCAAGAGGTATGGTCAGGGAAACTAGCAGATTACTCAAAGCTTAGAGTCATTGGTTGTTTAGCTTATGCTCACATTAAGCAAGATAAGTTAGCACCAAGAGCAGTGAAATATGTTATGATAGGATATCCCAGGGGTGTGAAAGCTTACAAGTTATGGAGTATTGAAGGCAAGAAGTTCTTAGTAAGCAGGGATGTCACCTTTAATGAGGCTGTGATGCCATTATGTCCACAACAAGTTCAGAGTACTCAAGGAAATGATAAAACTGAGTTTGAGGTGGAGCATGCCAAGAAAGTTGTACATGACCAGAGGGCAGATGATGAAGAAATAGTATAAGATGATACAGTTGAAGCTGCTGATAATGATCAAGGAAGATCAGAAACTGATGAGCTATTAAATAGCTGCCAATTGACTAGGGATAGGCAGAGAAGATCTATCAAACCACCAGCTAGGTATGCAAATGCTGATATAGTCTCTTATGCACTATATATAGCAGAGGAGATTGATTCTTATGAGCCTAAGAATTATGTAGAGGCAATGAATTGCAAGGAAAGTGACAGGTGAAGTGTTGCTACGCAAGAAGAGTTGATGTCTTTGGAAAAGAATCAAACATGGAAGATAGTTCAGAGGTCAAAGGATCAGAGGTTGGTTAGTTGCAAATGGATTTACAAGAAAAAAAGTAGCTCCAGAAAATGCAGGTGGGATAAGATACAAGGCTAGGTTGGTTGCAAGAGGCTTCTCACAGAAAGAGGGGATTGATTACACTGAAATTTTCTCTCCAATGGTCAAACATTGTTCAATCAGAGTAATGCTAGCTCTAGTTGCTCAGTTTGATCTTGAGTTACATCAAATGGATGTAACAACAGCTTTTCTCCATGGAAATTTGGAAGAAAAAATATATATGAGCATTCCAGAAGGTGTAGCAGTTCAAGATACCACCAATAAGGCTTGTTTACTTCTGAAATCCTTATATGGATTGAAGCAAAGTCCAAGGAGATGGTACCTGAGGTTTGATGAATATGTTGTCAGCTGTGGTTTCAAAAGAAGTCTGTATAACAGTTGTGTGTATATAAAAATGATGCTGATTGGCAGGTGTTCTTAGTATTGTATGTTGATGACATGATAGCCTGCAGATCTATGGATGAAATTTTAGCTGTCAAAGAGATGTTGAAATCAGAGTTTGACATGAAGGACTTAGGGGAAGCTACTGTGATTCTAGGGATGCAGATTGAGAGGAATAGAGCAGCTAGATCAGTTGTGTTGCATCAGAGTATTTATCTAGAGAAAGTGCTCAAGAGATATAATATGGATATGTGTAAATCAGTTGCCACACCAGTTAAGCAAGGGATCAGTTTATCAGGTCAACAATCAGCAAAGACAAAGGCAGAAATTTCAGAAATGGATAGGATTCCATATGCTAATGCCGTAGGGAGTCTTATGTATGCAATGGTTTGTTGTAGACCAGATTTAGCTCATGCAATGAGCTTGGTGAGCAGGTTCATGGGAAATCCAGGAAGGGAGCATTGGGAAGCTGTCAAATGGATTCAAAGATATCTGAAAGGAAGCTTAACAACAGGTTTGCATTTCAATAAGATTATATCTAACATTGATTTTCTTGCAGGTTATGTAGATGATGACTATGCTGCAAATTTAGACACAAAGAAGTCACTATCAGGCTATGTATTCAATTTATTTGGGACAGCCATCAGTTGGAGGTCAACACACCAATCAGTGGTGGCACTATCTACAACAGAGGCTGAGTTCATTTCACTTACAGAAGGAATAAAGAAAGGTCTGTGGTTGAAGGAAATTTTGTCTGAGTTTGGTATTATGCAAGAGTCTGTGGTGCTGTATTGTGATAATTGTAGTGCCATTCATCTCTCAAGGCACCAAGGATATCATGAACCAACAAAGCACATTGATATCAGATTGTATTTCATTAGAGATTTGATAGAGGATGGAAGAGTAGTTGTGAAGAAAATTAAAACAGCAAAGAATCCATCAGATTTTCTTACTAAGGCCTTGCCTACTTCGAAGTTCGAATTGTGCAAGAGTCTTATCAACATGTGCTGGACATGACAGTGAAGAGTTCTGCTACTCTCTCAAAGTAGTGATGAGAGTTTTGCTGCTCTCCAACAAGGCAGTGTGTAAAGTTTGCTGACTTTAAAACAGTGAAGTGAAGGTGAAGTAAGGATTGCTTAAGTATGAGGTTTTAGGTGGAGATTTGAGGATGAAAACCTCATATTAATGACTGATCACCATTAGTAAGAGGTTAAGTTGAAGTTTAGCTAGGTTTTGATCTGCTTCAACTCAAGAAACGGGTGCATGATCATACGTGGAGTAACTAGCAAATGAAAATAAATCAAATCGGGCCATGTGGAAGGGTTGTGATCAGGGTGGGGTGTGTTGCAGCTAGTGTAGGAAGGTTTTGAGAGTATATTCTGGAAGGTTCTACACACAGGTGACAAGCTCAAAGTGCCGGCTGTGAGCTGAAGTCTGTTGTAACAGAAAAAGATTCCATTCAACTGCTCAAATATCTGCTGGAAGTTGCATACACGTGGTGGTCCCATAAGTTTCGTCTAAACTGCATGGTGTATATATATATGGTGTAATCTGTGCATATACGTGTGTAATCTCAAAAACACTCAGAAAAGTATAGAAACGATCATCCTCACAGTGGACATAGGATTGGTTAATAAGTCGAACTACTATATATCTTGTTCTTCTCGTTTTAATCACACAATAACACACACTTGAGTTCATTCAATTTCGTGAGAGTTTTAGAATCAATCTTTGATTCAGTGTGAGAGTTTTACAAAGCGATTCATCAGATTAGCTTGTCATTCCTCTTCAATCTGAGAAAAATGTTCAAAAATTATTATTATAATATTCTTATGGGACCAAAACCGCTAGCTATGGGACCCGTGTATTCCTACAGGACTATAATTGAATTGAATGAATTCTTATGAGATCAAATGTGATATTTTCCCTATAATATACCATTATGTTTAGGGTGTGTCAGGTGTAAACCCGTAAATTACGAAAAATTTGGCCTATTTTGAATATTGTAAGATGACGGTCAATTACATTATTTCAAATGTGACATTTTGTTCAAATGTTATTGGCGAGTTATGATCTCCGTTATAAGTTCCCTGACGGTCAGTCAACACAGGCAGGGGCGGAGCTAGAGAAATTTATTAGGGGGGGCTAGAAAAAAATGCAGATCATAATTCATATTCAAGAACAATACAAAATGACATAATATAAAATATAACTTGCTACTAAAAAAATAGAGATATTCATACAATCCTCACTAATGTGTAAAACTAAGAAAAATGTAGACGTCGCTTTTTCATCGATTCAAATTGAGAAATTATAGAGTCTGTGGTAAAGGTGGAAGCTATTTCATTCTCAATGTATACAATCAAATTATTTGCAAGAAACTCATCATCCATTTTGCTTCGAAGTCTCGTTTTGATTTTTTTCATGGCTGAGAATGCTCTCTCTGTAGTAGCTGTTGATACTGGAAGAGTGAGTACAAGACGAATTAATCTATCAACCAAGTGATAGGTCTTGGACTTTCCTGTTTCAACCAATCTTCGACATAACTGAGAAAGTGTTGAATTACCTTGAAAATCTGGATGAGTAGATACATCAAGCTCATAATGACTAAGTTGAAACTTCAAATGACTTATTTCTTGTTCAGTGAAATCACCGGGGTAAAACTTCAAACAAAGCTTGCAAATGTTCTCAATGTTGAACGACTTATAATTGTCATAAGGATCCAAGGCACAACTTAAAGCGAGAAGTTCCACAGCATGCTCATTAAATCTACTATTCAACTCTTGCAATTGGGAGTCTATTGCCGCCAAAAATATCTCAACTCGAAAATGATGTTCCATAGTCACATTTGGTTGACGAGATCGACCCCTACCTTGAGTGAAACTTGAATTCATGTTTGGAGCCTCAATGTCATGTTTTTCACAAAAAAGTTCTACTTTCTTAAGCAAAGCATCCCATCCACTATCTCTCAAACGCTGAAGAAGTGACTTTGTCGTTGAAACAAGATTAATGGCACTCAAGATGTCTTGGGATTTTTGTTGTAATGCTTGACAAAGATCATGAGTGATTCTCATCACTTCATGCATCACCTGCAATGTGAAACAAATTCAAATGATAACAATACTTTATAAACACCAAAAGCTTCACCTCGTTGTGCATAAGTGCTTCCTTCTTTAACAATTTTCTCAACTACAATGCAAGCTGCTGAAAAGTTTGTAATCAAGCTGCAAATTGAATTGAAGTGTGAGCTCCATCTAGTATCCCCAGCTCTTTGTAAAGTCCCAATTTGATTTGCCCCTCTACCGGTTTTAAGTTCACCAAGTGCAACCTTTTTTGCAACTTCATTTGCCTGAGCTGCTTGTAACTGATCATGTCTTTTAGAAGAAGCACCAACAATATTCACAACTGAAGCCAAATGTGTGAAAAAATCATATAAGAGAACTACTTCTCTTAAAGCAGCAACTAAGGTTAATTGCAATCTATAAGCGAAACAATGCACATAATATGCATATGGACAATCTTTAAGAATCAAAGCTTGCAATCCATTCCATTCACCACGCATATTGCTTGCACCATCAAATCCTTGGCCTCGAATATTTTCAATCAAGAGATTATGACGAGAAAGGACATTCTCCAACCCTCTTTTCAATGTCAAAGCACAAGTGTCAGTAACATGCTCAATATCAAAGAATCTTTCTTGAATAAAGCCATCTCTACTAACAAATCTCAAGACAATAGCCATTTGCTCTTTCTTTGATTCATCTCGAGCTTCATCAATAAGAACACAAAACTTGGCATCTCCAATTTCATCTCTTATTGCATTTCTTACATTCGTTGCAAGAATATGAAGAATGTCTTGTTGAATATTTCTCGATGTATATTTTGCAACCTTTGGAGCATTCTCCAAAACAAACTTTTGTACATTATCATTATAAGAAGTCAAAAGTTTCATCAATTCAATAAAATTTCCTCGATTCTTTGAACTTTGACTTTCATCATGACCTCTGTAAGCACAACCTTGAAATGTCAACCATTTGATACAATCAATTGAAACCTTGAGTCTGAGTCGATTGTTCTTAATTTCTTCCGATGCTTGCTTCTTGACGAGTGTATCAATATGTTGTGCTTTCTTCACCAAATCATCACAAGATTTCACTGCATTATAATGCGGTGAATTGGGACCTTTTCCAACATGATTCAATAGAGCACACTCAGAACCACTATTTACTTTCTTCCAATTTTTGAAACCATGCTCAATGAATGTGTTTGAACCTGGACGACTTGAAGCTGGCCTACCAAAGAGATAACATGGTAAACAATATATAGCATCTTGCACTTTTGAATATTCCAACCATGAGGGATATAAGTCAAACCAAGAAACTTGAAATTGGCGCCGTTGAGCTTTTCCAATAAAGAATGGATATGCATCCTGCGGAAGCCTTGATTGAAATGGTCCAGCTTTGAGATAAGCTCGACGAATACCATCCCTTTGATTTAGATGAAATTCCCAAATCAGTGGACGTAATCCAGGATCTCTTTCTAAGTGACAAGCATCCATTTCCGTGGCTTTTATTCGCTTGTGTAATGAGCTACTAGATTCTAGACATGTAGGAACAATCGTTGACTCAATTGTTAGATGAATTGTTCTTTGATGAGTTGAGTCTAGTGTATGAATCTTAGAATCCTCAATTTTAGAATCATCTCCATTCTTTTGATCTTTTCTTCTAAAGAATGTATCAATAGTTTTCAACTTCCCCATAATTTGATTGATCAACCTAGTTATCTTTACACAAAATTAAAATTAGAAGGTAAATTATATATACAAAATTGTAAAACAAATATTTGATTATTTATATGAGCCACTAATAATTATCAAATTACATCACTCAATAATTAAGTCTATGAGAAAGAACATCCAGATATAAATAATTAAATCAAGTATATGAAACAAGACAAACAACATAAATACATAATGCAATTAGGATTTAAAGTGAATGATTAATTAGGTTAAGAAAAATTAAAAATACAAAAATAAAAAATATAAACTCAAATCTCAAATTTAAATAATGATAAATAGGAAGAAATATTAAATCTTACCTTAGATAAATAAAAATATGATGGAAAGTGAAATAGAGTGGGAGAATTGAAAATGGCAGGTTCACGCCATCAGCAAGGTTGAAGGAGTTGGAGAGATATTTTTTACCTTTTGTAAATTATGGATTATGATTGGAGGTGAAAATATATTTTTAATTATTATTTGAGTTTAAGTAAATAGTGGGTTATTGGGCCAATATATAAGCACATTTGATGTTTTATTGTTTTAGTACATTGTGTAATACTAATTGGGCCATATATTTAAATTGTATAAATAAATATATATTATAAATATTATTGAATAATAAAAATATTAAAAATTATTATATATATAGTATGGATTTTTCAAAATTTTGGGGGCTCTAGCCCCCACCCCTATGGAAGGATACGCCACACAGGGAATATGACTAGAAACATAAATAGAAAAATAATTTTGAGGAACATAAATAGAAAAATAATTTTGCACACATGGGAATATTTTTTTTGTTTAATTTTTATAATTTGCTTGATACAATATTTTTATTAACTATTCTTTTAAAATATAAATATTCACAAGAATCGTTTTTCACTCGTTCTATATATTATCAATTTATTAGTATTATTATTAAATTATTTGAATAAATATGAAGTAATTAAATGATTAAAATGAGAGATTTATCCATGTTTATTAATAATAATAGCATAGAATATACATGCGTTGCAGGTTTTTGGTTATTATAATTTTTTAATATTATCATTTCCATTCAAATATTTAAAAATTGGCTACTTATAACACTTACTAAGGTACTTGAAACGGTCAAATTCTTTATAAAATATCATTGATCATAATCAAATGAGGATTCAAATTTTCTTACGTTATTTTGGAGTATTAATTGTTTTATTTGTTACATCCTGGATGATATGTAGAAAAGGATGAATAAATTATATTATTATAAAATGAAAGATAAACTATAAGTTAATTATTGAATTTTCTTTTCTCTTTATTATGTACTAATAACACACTGATTAAACAAAATATGATACACAAAAATATTATAAGAATTACCGCGTGAAGAACTTAAGGTGTGTTCCGCTTATAAGAATCCAATATTTTTACCTTACAACAAAAATAAATTATTTGATTAAGAGTTTTAGTTTTATTCATATACTTAAATGTAGATTAATAAGGTTTCTAATAAATGTATTAAACATTATATATATTCTTTGGATAAAAACAATTCCATGAGATATGGTAATCCATCTCTTTCTCAATTGAATCTCATTAACCTTCATTTTTTATAACGATCTTGAAAAGAAACACACAAATATAATTAGTATGTCAATTCATTTAATTTTTTATTATTTTTTTAAAAATTCTATTAATAATATTGAAAGCATGCAAACCCAAGTTGGTAGACCATATCCTGTTCTCTGGAATAAATTATACAACAGTAATTCTTGCAAACGTAGACTGAGTCGAGTTGTTAGGAAGACCATACCGAGCCAACTTATTCATTGATTATTATCATTATAATTATAATATTTAATTATCATTATTAGTTGTAGAATTACTTATTTTAATTCATATAATTAGATGATAAAAAAAATATAAATATATAAGAATAATTGTGTGAGACCGTGTTATTGAAGTTGTTTTATTTTACTTAATTATTACTTTTCAATAAACATATAATTTTTCATTTACACTATATGAATTGTTCAGAAAAAAAATCATTTTTCATCGATCAGATTATAATTTTTTATTCAAATGTTTAAGGTTTATTTGTCAGATAAGTTCCATGAAACAGTCTTCTAAAAGTTTTTGTTTATATTATGGAGTACTCCCTCCGTCCCATACTCGTTGTCTTACTTTCCATTTTCATCCGTCCCAAACTAATTGTCTTATACCAAAAAAGGAAATATCACATCAATCCCCACCCCTAAAAGTTCATCTTAATTACAATTTTACCACACCTACCTAACACACATAACATACTTTATAATTTATTTATTACCTAAAAATACCACAATACCCCTAAAAAGTCAACTTTTCTTAAACTCCGTGTCTATAGTGTCGCAGACATCGAGTCTGGGACGGAGGGAGTATTATTCTGTGCACCCAGGGGCGGATCCAGGAAATTTTTTTCGAGGGTACGACATAATTATAAAAATATTACTCTCTCCGTAAGTAACATGTGTTTTTTGTATGCATAAATTAAGAAAAATTAATTTTTATATTTAAAGTTGCTTAGACGTGTGTAAAAAATGAGTATTTTAGATAATTTAATGAAAATATGTATAAAGTTATTGAAATATGTGTAAAAAAAAGGATATTATTGAGATGTATTTATACCATTTTTAGGAAAGTATATTTGTGCTGAAGCGGATAAAAAAAAGTGTGAAGTAATTAGAGTGATGGAGGGAGTATTTGATATTCAAAATCGTATAATAATTAAATAACACCCTAAAATTATAATTATTGTTGACACTATCTACTTTTTATTTGTAAAAAGCAATGTAAGACAATATTATTATGAGTTTATAGTGTAAATTTATTAAAAATTATGATAAATTATTTATAAATTTATATTAATTAAATAATTTGAAATACAAATTAATTAATATATAACTATTTATATATATAAATATATATATATAAATTTTTAAAAAGAAATTAGGGGTGGGGGTGGGGGTGGGGGTAGGGGGGTTGGGGGGGTTTTGGGGGTACAGCCGTACCCCCTTGTACCCCCCTGTATCCGCCCCTGTGTGCACCCGAGTACACCGTGCACCGACTTTCAGAAACTTATACACTTATGAATAAAAATATATATACTAATGAATAAATATATATACACTTTGAAAGGTGTAAATATTATTCAGAATGCAGTTCAAAAGATTACAACTCCAAATAAAAGCAAATCACCCTAAAATTAGGGTAAGAGCACGAAGAAATTAAAATAACAACTCCAATCTACACACTTCTTGAATGATTCGATCTACTAGTTGCGTCGTGGAGGCACTAGCATTGTCAAATAGGACTGCATTTATGTGATTCCACACTCTCGCCATGCAGATAGCAAGTGCTTATGTTAATCGCTTTTACAGCTAAAGAGAAGCCCACTTATCTTTGTAGATCCTTTTAAAGCCTGCTTGGATAGTATGAATAGACCTACTCCATCCCAACCACCATTTCACTTTCTTCCACACCTCCGCTACAAAAGGACAAAGAAAGAACAAGTGTGAAGTCGTCTCAGTATGGCGAATACAAATCCACACTCTCTATCTCCATTAGGGAACCAAACACGATCCTTAGTGATAAGCTTGCCTCTAGCGATCAGCCATAGGCGAATGGAAATTTCTTAGGGATAAATCCTTGAAAAGATAAACCTTCTATCATCAGGGTCACTGGGGCGGAGTAGCTTGTAAATCAGAGAAACATTCAACTTGTCGTCCTTAACACAACTGGCGACCACAGACAACATATCACGAGAGGAACCAATATTCATATTCACTCTCTTCCTCACGGCAATAAGGGATCGCCAAGAGTAAGAAGCAGAATAACAAGGGCCCACATCCTAGCAAGAATGTCCAGTTAGATACACAGAATGAATCCAACGAACCCATAGAGACTGTTTGTTGAGGTGAATATCCCACAAAGCCTTAGTCAAGAGAGCATCATTCCAACTTCTCAAGTCTTTCAACCCAAGGCCACCATCTGATTTAGGCTTAGTGACATCCTTCCGGGAGACTAGGCCTTTACAGGAACCCACAAGAAAAGCCTAATCATCTTCTCAACTCGACAGATAATGCTGTCAAGGATCTTTGTCAGCAAATTTTTGTAAGATTTTTTAATGAAAAATTGAACGTAAAAAAATTGTACAATTATTAAGAAACATGTATATACATAAAAATAAAAATATTTAAATGGATCATTGCTATTGCAAATCTAACCCTACATTTTATTTTATTTTTACTCTGCGGGCTTAATGTGATAATTACTACTCCACCTTAAATATATCAGGTCAATCGTGTTCGAATATCGAAATTTACATTATTGGGCCGCAAATCACAGCCCAAATATGATGGAAGATTTTTCCCAATTGGTCCTGAACTAGTGGGCCTAAAGTTTTATTTTGGATCCACCATTCATCGATGATAATTAATTTGACATGGCCCAAACTAGATTAGGCTAAGTTTTCATTCGTGGGCGTGAGTTGTGCTTTGTATGTGCCTGCTTATATTTTAGGTTTGTTTTGTTACTTTTGTATTATATTGTTTATTTTTGTTGTTGGAAAATTTTTGTGAGACCTAACGGGTTCAATGAGATTGATATGGTAATTTTTTAAATAAAAAAAAATTATACTCTAACTAATAATAAAAAGTGATCATTCTCAAAATCAGCTACATATGAATAATTACTTGGCAAAATGATAACATCTTAACTAAATACTAATCAAGAAAAAAGTGAAACAAATTTGTCATTTCTTTTAACTCAAATAATATAATGAAATTAATTAAAAGTAATTCTTTAAAACAAGTTGGGAAATGTTATTGTTAACTAATTTGTGGGGTGGTGGGAGTAAATGTTAATAGTTCAGAGGGTTTTTAGTGCTTTTAATTATTCTTGGAATTCTATTTCATATAATTCCTTTTTATTTAAAAAGTGTAAAGATATTTATATTTTTAAATATTTTAAATCTTAGTAAGATATAAACTACTATGATTCAAATAATTTAAACTTCCGTGTCCTCAAACGTACGTGTACCTAAATTCAATCACTCAAAAAAATATATTCCCTCCATTCTATAGAAGTTAACAACACACTTTTCTTTTTGATTTGTCCCATTAAAGTTGACACATTTCCTTTTAATACATGGGACCCACATAAAAATAATTAATCTACTCTCATGGCCCTACATATCACCTCTAATACAACTACCCACTACACATTAAATATTATTCCTCTCACTTCACTTTACTTCACTTTACATTAAATTATTATATTCCTTAATCTCCGTGCCAAAAAAAAATTATACTAATTTTAATGGGACGGAGGGAGTATTTTTTAGTATTAAATGTCTACTTTTAATATAAAATCTTATACTCTTAATTTTTTTAAAGAAAATATTTTTATTCAAATATTAATATAATTCATATTTAATCTGACTCTTTTGTTAAAGAAATAATACTCTTATAGATTAAAGTATATGTTCTTGAGCACCTCACTTAAAAAAAAGAAAAAAAAATTAACAATAGAATTTACCAATAAAATTGGATTTCGTTGCTAAAAATTTATTTATCAACCATCACTTTATCGACATAAAATTATCAACGAATTTTATTGTTAATATGATAATCAATTTAATAATGAAAATTAAGGTTTCTATTAATAGAATATTCCGTTTATAAATTTTTTTTTTCACAAACTCACAAAAGATCAACTGATCAATATATAACTAATTATGTGAAGCGTATCCCGAAGATTTTTCCTTCTATCTATTTTAAATAGTGGATAATACTAAAAATACTTAATAAATAGATAGATTTACTATTTACGCGACGTTTAATTTGGCTTTAAAAAAAAGTGTCATACAAGAAATAGAGGCACTTTTCTTCTGTTGAACAACACCTCCACAACCCCATTTGTTCAGTCAAAAAAAATATAGTAATTTGTTCATTCCATATTGTGATTTATAATTATATAATTTCGAAAATTGAATCTATATATAATTTTGAAAGTTGAAATTATTTTTTAATCTCCATCATCAAAGTGATGCAATCGGGGATGGTATTAGAGATATATTTTGGGCTAGTGGATTTCTTGAATAAGAAATACGCGTCACTGACTTTTTGCTCCATAATTTCTTTCGTTGACTTCAATTATAAAATTAATAAATCATATGAATACATAAATTATATAGAATTAAGTTCATCATATGAAGTGAAATATTTGAAGTCGTGGTGTGGCTTCAAAGGAAATTGTCAAAATACACTTAAGGTTGGTCTCGCCTTTGTTTCATTTAATTAATTAATTATCTTTTTTCTTATTAATGTCGTATCCATAATATTGCACCTGCAATAATATAATAAGAACACGAATCAATTTTGTGATATCAATAAAAAGAAAATACTATGTGTTTTAATTGAATTGTGATATATCATAAACAGAAATTAAGAATTACAAAAAATCTATTATATTTTTCTTAAGATTTTTTATTATTAATTTGTTCAAAATTAAATTAGACAACTCAAATACGGACTATAGGTTCATGAAATATTAACCTAAAAGAAAATTCTCTAATCTCCAAATCTTTTGAGTAAAAAAGAAAATCGCGGGATGACTACTGATCAAAATATTATATAATTTTTCTCAAAAAAAAAATTATATAATTAATGTATGATTTTTTTTTTACCTGCAACATTTTTATTTAATTCCATATATATTTAAGGGTAGTTCCACATGATTAGTCTATATTGTTTCTTAAAAGGAAGATTAAGCTTTATGTACACAAAAATTCAATTCAGTTGAATAAGCAATTAATTATACTTTAAATATGAAGTTTTAAACTTGTGTACATAAATGGGTTGATAATAATTAAAAAATGCAGTAGAGGACAAATCATGATTACGGGAGAAAATCAAGTTAAAAACTTAAAACAATTGCAGATATTATTATAATCTCTACAAATAAAATCTAAGGAATCGCTTCAACTTGCAAAATGTTATAATAATAGTAAATAATAATGAGGATGACATTTATTGAAAGAGTCGAGTATTCATTGAATCAAAATTATTAAAATTAATTGAATTTTCATACTTTTGCGAATAGATATTCATTTGCTTTTTTTATATGGTTTAAAGAATATAATATTTTAATATATGTAATAAAATATGAGAAATAATATTTTAATGTATAGTGTGTAGTAGTATTAGTATTGAATGTGGACCCATGTGTAATGAATTGAGTATAATAATATTATTTTATGTGTCACATCAATCCAAAAAAGAAATAGATACTTCCTCCGTCCATAGAAGTCGTGATAATTTTCTTTTTGGATTGTCCCACATAAGTTGTTATATTTTCTTTTTAAGCATATATGACCCACCAAAAATAATTAATCTATTTATATGGAGCCCACACATACTTCACACACACTACTAATACACATATCCACTACATATTAAAATATTATATCATCAACCCACTACCAATTAAATTATTATACTTCTTAATCTCCGTACAAAAAAAAATGTTACATCTTTAATGGGACGGATGGAATATTTTATATTGGGTTGGATTAAAATGAAAAAAATAATACGAAATCGAGAGAGTGGAGAGGGAATACCAGAAATGGAATCAATATCTTTTTCTTCCCCTTACCCTCCAATACCCCTACCAAGCCAAACAAGTCTACCAAGCAATCAATAAATTGTTAATTTGTAGGTTTTTATTGTTTATTAATGTTTGCATCTTCTAAATAAATTGTGTGTATGACTCTTTATTTATTATTATTACTATTATTATTTAGTTATTTTAAATTTCAGTGTTAAAATACTATTAATGAATGTTTAACTCATAGTATTTTATATTATATGGCTTGAAAAGAAGATAGAATGAGGATTTGTTCATTGTTAATTTTGCGGTATTGTAATTAGTTTTTCTTAAGAAATATGTTATACGTCGGGATGCAACGCACACGTTTTGTTATTTTAGCTTGTTCTAATATAAAATGTATATTTCTTTTTTTAGTAATTACATCCACACAAATTTTATTCATATTTATTTATTGTCTCACACTCAATATTAATACAATTACTGATTTTACATAAAAATATTATATAAATCGACTACACATTAAAATATTATATTTTTAATTCATGTATAAAAAGTAAATAATTGTACGGAGGAAATATTTAATTTGTAATAATTTTCATTTCTCGAGTAAGGGCACCTCTTCTATGTACATTAACTTGAACCGTGGAGCTGTTTGAAATTGTAATTTAGATGTATTTTTTGTTGGAGAAATCAACATTTCTTAATTTAATCATTTGCTTAATAAAAAGCTATACTATAGTTAATTTTCGAAATACATTATTCCAATTTTAATTTTATTTTTATTTACAATTTTCAATTTTGATCATTTTATTATTCATTTTGGACCTTTTTGTACAAATTTAATCAATTTTTCTTTTCAAATTTAGTCTTTTATGTCAAAATCTGTCCATTTTGATCCAATATTTGAATTAAAAAAAGTTAAAATCGAAAAGAAAAAGATCAAAACTGAAATTACAAATAAAAAATATTAAAATTGAAATTCATCATACATAAAGAATTTGGATTTTCCAGTTAATTTTGAAGAGAGGGCATAGAATTAAGCAGTTCACTCAATGGAACTACTAATTTTTTTTCCCCTATGGCATCCTTCTTCTATGTGAGAGCAATCCAGTTGCAAATTAAAAATGAATTAATGATGCAATGTGAATGTGATTTTATAATTATTGACCTTTACATTTTTGGCATATAATAATTGTTGAAATTAATGATTATTTTTTAATTATTTAGACGGATAAAATGTCAATTCGGAGAAATACTCATTATTGTAGGTCAAGTGGAGATGTAGACGGAACGTAGTAGATTTATGAATTATAATTAACTCGTTAATTAATGATTTGCTATTTTTTAGTCAATTAATATTCAGCAACTACCACAACAGTCTATATCGAACTCCTAAAAAGACGTTGAGAGAAATTATCCAAATTCAGCGGGACTTCCTTTGGGGGTGTGAGAATGAGAAAAAAATTTCATAGGTTTCTTGAAATGTGATTTGCAGACCAAAGTTACTAGGGGACTTGGGGTTAAAGACCTTGATATTTTTAACAAGTCTTTTCTTGGTAAATGGGCGTGGCGGATTCGAGTTGAACCCAATTCACTTTGGATTAGGATACTCGACTCCAAATATGGGCTTCGTTAATTTCAAGTTCTAATAGGGCAGGGGTGAATAGAAATTCTATGTCACGGTGGTGGAGGGATATTTTTGATTTATTTTTCTCTAATGATCAGGTCACTTGGTTTGAGTCAAATTTATATAAAAAAATTGGGTTGTGGTATGCAATACTAAAATTTGGAGGGATTCTTGGGTTGGGGATACAAAACTTATGATCTTATATCCTAGGCTTTATTCCTTATGTAATACTTCATACGTCCCATCCTTATGGTTACGTTTGCTTTTTGCACAGGGATTAATGAATATAGTCTTTTAATGTGTATTGAGGTGAGAGAAATAATATTTTAATGTAAAGTGGGTGAAGTGTGGGTCCATGGAGAGAGAAGTAATTAATTTGTATGGATCTCATATGCTAAAAAGAAAAAAATAACCATTAGGATGAGACGCCCAAAAAGAAAATATGTAACCATTAGGATGGGATGGAGGGAGTAATAAAAATGCTATGGTGGGAGAAATGGGTGCTTGGTTAGAAAGTAGTTGGAACTGGAGCTTTTCTTGGAGACGTCCTCTTTTTACTTGGGAACATGAGTCGTTTGATAATATGCTTTGTACTATAAATACTATAAAATTGCAGGAACATGTCGAAGACAAATGAATATGGAGGCAATCTGATGATGGCATTTACTCAATCAAGAGCCTCTATGCTGCCCAATCATCACTAGCATTGGTGAACCAAGACCTGGATGGGGATCTTATCTTAGCTCTCTCTAAACTTTGGAACCCACTAATCCCGTTGAAGATATCAGCTTTGGTATGGAAAGTTTTGAGGGAAAGAGTTCTTACTCTAGTTGCTTTAAAGAAAAGAAAAGTATTGAGAGATGGTAATGACATTACTTGTGGCTTATGTGGTCAATTTGAAGAATGCACTCGACACCTCTTCTTTGAATGTGACTTCTCAGACCAGGTATGGTCACTTTGCTACTCATGGCTAAGTGCTCCCATGGCATGGAATAACCAACCAGTACTACATTTCTTACAACATATGGGAATACTTGGTCAAAAGCGAAATAAGCATATCTTAGAGTGCATTTGGACGTATGTGGTATGGTATATTTGGAAAGTTAGAAATTGCAAGATTTTTGAGAACTTGGAGATTGATCCAACAAAATTGTTTGAAGAAATCAGAACCAAATCGTGGTGCTTTTATTATTTTAAAAATAGGAGTATAAGTCATTTATCATTTCAAGATTGGTGTTGCAATCCTAGATTGTGTTATATTTAAAATAATATTTGGTATATTGTATAGGAGCTCATTCTTATTTTCCTTGTACTCTCATGGAATTTTTTGAGTACCTCTGATACTCACTAATAAAATTTCATTTTCCCACCAAAAAAAGTAGAATTTTGGATGTAGGTGCATTTACTTTATTTCTGTATAATTTTAATCCAACTTTTCCGTATATTCCAAGATTTTTTAAGTGGAGAGTTTTTTTTTTTCAAATATTGTGTGAAATCGTCTCATATAAGGACATACGTGAGACGAATAAAATGTTATAATATTATTAATGAAAAGTGATACTCAATTGATGAAAAACGATAATGATGCAGTGAGATATTTTATGAACAATTTATAATATAAATAAAAAGTAATAACATTTTATAGTGAAATTGATAACATTTTATAACGAAAGTGATAATAATATTATCATTTATGATATTATTTTAAGTTATTAAGGAGTAGTTGGTTCAAATTTCGGAATGATAACAATAAGGTAATGATATTAAGAATAAAATTGATACGAAGGTAATATTATCTCCCTGGCAATAAACCTCCGGCTAGGATTCTCTATTTCATTTTGGTTCATCATCTCCTGTGCCACACCGTTAGATGGGCGACACGTACGAGAGAGAAGTTATACCCTAAAGGTTAAACCCTATGGACAATAATTGGATTTTATTTCTCCTCTTACATATCAGTGGCATAGAAAATGATGCACCAAAATGACGCAGAAGATTCGGTGCGATAAGCGTCACTCTCTCAGCTCCAACTTATAAAATCTAACCTTCTTTAACGCAACTTTGTAATGACATTAAAAAGACCTTTCATGATACTTAAAATTCTAAGTCATTATAGGAGAATACTTATTATCACTTTCTATCCGTCTCACGTAAGAATTTACGTTAGAAGATCTCACACAAGTCTTTGCTTTTTTTTTCTTAGAAATTATATCATCAATTCGATAAGAGTTTCTCTATCCATCCCCAGTAAGAGACCTATTAACTTTATGCATGTTGATTAAGGAGCAATATTATACTCCCTTCCGTTTTGCGTTAACTTTAATGTTTGTTTTTTGCACGAAAATTAAAATATATTCCCTCCGTCCCATAGAAGTTGGTATAATTTTTTTGGGTACGGAGATTAAGGAGTATAATAATTTAATGTAAAGTGTAGTAAAGTGAAGTGAGAGAAATAATATTTAATGTGTAGTGGGTAGTTGTATTAGAGGTGATATGTGGGGCCCATGAGAATAGATTAATTATTTTTTGTGTGGGTCCATGTATTAAAAAGAAAATGTATCAACTTTAGTGGGACAAACCAAAAAGAAAAGTGTATCA
This sequence comes from Pogostemon cablin, assembly GCA_023678885.1. Taxonomy (NCBI): domain Eukaryota; kingdom Viridiplantae; phylum Streptophyta; class Magnoliopsida; order Lamiales; family Lamiaceae; genus Pogostemon; species Pogostemon cablin. Next base: position 14,145,352 of record CM042961.1, on the reverse strand, counting down.
ACTTCTATGGGACGGAGAGAGTAATATTTTAACGGGTTGAGAAATATAATATTTAATGTGTAGTGAGCATGCGTATTAGTGGTGGGTGTGAGCCCTAGGTGGAATAAATAATTGTTTTGCCTGCTTGACAAAAAAATTAATGTAAACTTAACTTGGGACAAATCAATTTAAAAATCGTAAATCTTAACGCAGGATGGAAAGAGTATTAGTAACGTGTATGAGATTTTAATTGTATATATGTGATGGGTATGAGATTTATATATACTTAAAAAGAGAAATAAGACTCATTAAGACAGACGCCTAAAATAACAAAATGATATAATTCGAAGAGCAAATGATGGACGTAAATATAATTCTGGGTTAATTGCAAATAAAGGCATAACCTTTACTTTGATTGTAAATAAGTCTAAACCTTTGAAATTTTGCAAATAAGTACCTCACTTTAAAGTTTTTTTGCAACAAGAACCATCAGACAGCGGGTGGCTTACGGACAGATCAGCGACAGGGCAAGTATCTCAGCGACCGGGCAAGCATCTCGCTGCCCAGTGGTTCTTTTTGTAAAATGATTTTAAAATGAGGTAGTTATTTATAAATTTTCAAAGATTTAAATTTATTGACAATTAAAGTAAAGATTTAAACTTTATTTGCAATTAACATGTAATCCCTAATTCAGTGGGCACACACAACAATATTTGAATAATAGAAATGGTGGCGGTCTAAAATGGTAATTAAGGGTTTTGAGTAATTATTCCCCAGAATCCAATTTAGTGTTATTGACTCATAATTAGAATTGGTCATTTGACCAAAGACTTTCGTGTACACGTCTGACCAATCATAAAAAATTTTACATTGCGCGCGACTTTGACTATAGCCAGATATCTTTTAGCTTCTTCACCACTTTTGACAAATGAAATTTAAATCCTGAGTGCTTATTTTGAGCATCACATTCACAATATCATTTTCCTTTTATATTTTTTAATAATTAATAAAAACAAATGTGAAAAAGAAAAAAATAACATATATAAATAATTAAAATTTTAATAATTTGAAAAGTGAATATATACACATTAATGATATATAAAAAAAAAACTTTTTTAGCAACAAAATTCTTATGGAGTATCTAGCAAGAATGTCAACGAATTTATAATGATTTTACCAATAAAATAGTAACCATTGGTATTTACTCATAAAATCATTATAAGTATAAATTTGCTAATGGAATTATTAACGGATTACTAACAGAATAAAATAATAACAGAATTGAATTTTTGTTGGTAAAAATTTAACAACCACCATTTTAATAACGAAAAATTACAAATGAATTTTATAATTAATCTGTTGATAATCTAATTTAATAATAAAATTAAGACTTTTATTAATGAAATATTCATTAAAAAAAATGTAGTTTTGTTTAGTGCATCAACTCAGTTTGAATTCAGAGAAGAAATTGAAAAGAGTTTAAAATCCTAATGCAAACTAAACAAGAAAACTAAAATTTGTGAACATAAGAAATAATATCTGTTATTGGAGGGAATTTCATTCCTGATATGCATGCCCAAATAAATATGTGTATAAATATGCATGTTTACATTTTAATTCTAAAGTTTTCTAAATACAAAATTAAATTATAATATTCAAATATCAGCTTCCCTATATATTTTAGAACGCACGCAACACCTTCCCCAATAAATAACTATTTTGGAGATCATTTACACACCATTTAGTATTTATAAATTTATAATTGAGATTCAATCCAAACAAATTCGAACTCGCATGGGCAAATATGTAATTGAAAACCAAGGTCCAAATATTCCTTGACACCAATAAAACAGGCTGTTTAAGGGTAGTAGAAAAACATCAAGAAAGTCATTTTTGCCACTACGTACAAATAATAATCTCTGTAACACATAATTTTTTCCATTACATACATACAATCATTTCGTTAAATAAACAATAATACAATACTAGCATCTATTTGTAGATGCAATTTTTTTTTGCAACTACCACCTATATACATATAAATTTTTTTAGATAATATTGTAACTGTGAATACTTTATTTGCAGGCAAGTTCTCTTTTCTTGTAATGAAAGGTTGGCAGCGAAATTGATAACGCATTTCAGAAGACTTGGTGAAAATAATAATAAAAATAGTGTAATAACGTGTGGATTAATAGGGGAATGAGGGAAGTAATAGAGAATGTGTTGCCTATAAATACCACACCAAGCATGTATCTATGCCACAATAAACACAACAAACATATATATATTTCTCTTAAATAATAATCATGAAGACTCCATTCATATCTTCTCTTGCTTTCATCCTCCTCTTATTTTCATGCTCATTCGCTGCTTCTCCCAATCATGACCACGACCACGACCACAACCACAACCACGAGCGATTTCTTGAATGCCTTTCCGAAAGATTCAAGAACGATTCCTCGATTTCCAACCTCGTTTACACCCCAAACAACCCTCTTTACACCCCCGTCCTCCTCTTCCCCATTTGGGAGCTCCGGTTCACCTCCGATTCTACGCCTAAACCCCAAGTCATTATAACCCCGGATCACGATACCCAAATCCCATGCATTGTTCTCTGTGCTAGACACACTGGCATGGAGATCAGGACTCGAAGTGGTGGCCATGACTTCGAAGGATTATCTTCTGTGTCACACGTCCCGTTCGTGATCATTGATTTGATCAAGCTTAACGAAACATTTGTCGACGTTGAGACCAAAACTGCATGGGTCCAGGGTGGTGCAACCCTAGGCTCCATGTACTACAGAATAGCTGAGAAAAGTCCAGTTTTAGGGTTTCCAGCTGGCGTTTGTACAACTGTTGGTGTTGGTGGCCACATCAGTGGAGGCGGCTACGGCGCCATGATGAGAAGGTTCGGGATGGCAGCTGACTACGTCATCGATGCAAGAATAGTCAACGTTCATGGCAGGATTCTCGACAGGAAATCGATGGGAGAGGATTTTTTCTGGGCCATCAGAGGCGGTGGAGGTGCCAGTTTTGGTGTCATTGTTGCATGGAGGCTGCAACTAGTTGATGTACCTAAAACAGTCACTGTTTTCAATGTCCAAAGGACATTGGAACAAAATGCAACTGGAATCATATACAGATGGCAATATGTGGCACCAAAAATAGACAGAGATTTGTCTCTTGATATCAATGCACTTGTAGTGAATTCCACCTTGTCTGAAAGAAAACTCACCATTGGAGCTAATTTCTCATCAGTTTTCCTTGGCGGGGTTGATAGACTCTTGTCATTGATGGATGAAAGCTTTCCGGAGTTAGGGTTGAAAAGATCCGAATGCACGGAAATGAGTTGGATCCAATCCGTTTTATACTACTACGCATACCCGGTGGATCAACCCTTAACCCTACTGAATAGGACTCAGCTTAACAAATCATACATGAAAAGAAAGATAGATTACGTGCAAACTCCCCTTTCTTTGGAAATTCTTGAGAGCATCATGAAGCTCTATTTCGAACCGGAAGCCAGGCTGGCGACGCTCTCATTCGCTCCGTATGGCGGAATAATGGACGACATACCCGAATCCTACATTCCTTTTCCTCATAGGGCTGGCAACTTGTACCAAATCATGCACACTGTGTATTGGGAGAAGGCTGATGATGAGAATGAAGAGAAGTATCTGAGTTGGGTGAGGAGGGCCTTCGATTTCATGACTCCATACGTGTCGAAGAATCCAAGGACTGCGTACTTGAACTACAGAGATCTCGACATTGGAGTTAACAACAATGTGGGAAGGACGAGCTACGCGCAAGCAAGCGTTTGGGGTAAGAAATATTTCAAGAACAATTTCAAACGACTTGTTCGTGTGAAGACCAAAGTTGATCCAAAGAACTTCTTTAGGAATGAACAGAGTATTATATCACTAGTTTACTAAACGTGCAGAAAAAGAAAAAGGGGGAGTGGTTAACTTAAGATATGTTAAATATGTGGAAGAGTGTAACCTAATTTCATGCATTTACTTTGATTTCTCTAAAGTATTTCTTTTGAATAAGACTTTGTAATAACTTTGAGTTGAAGTCGAATGATTCAACTCTAGAGTAATCATTCTGATAATTAAATAGCTCTTTATTATTCTTAAATGGACGAGTGTAAACATGAAAGTGGGATTTTAAAAGTGAGACAAATAAATAGCTTGATTACGCAACGTGAAGTCCTTGATTAGTATATATATATATATGAGTTAAATATTTGTTTGGTCCCATAACTTTTTTTCTTTTTAATTTTAGTCCCAAAAAAGATATTTGTTTATAATTAGTCCCGTAACTTTAATTTTTCTTTAATTTTGGTCCAATTTTTATCGGATTTGCCACTTATTGCCGGAAACCGACGAGCGATGCTGACGTGGCTAGTCCAATTATTTCTCAACCAACCAAAGATTGATGAAACTTAAGAAGAAGAATGAAGACAACACCAAAGATTGCAAAAACGTTTATAGTCACCCCATACATAAACATTTTGTAATTTTTGGTGTTATCCTTCTTCTTCTTCTTAAGCTTCATCAATATTTGGCTGGTTGAACTCGTCATGTCAGCATCACTTGCCAATTTCGGAAACAGGTGGCAAATTCGGCGAAAATTGGACCAAAATTAAAGAAAAATGAAAGTTATGGGACTAATTATAAACAAATATCTTTTTTGGGACTAAAATTAAAAAGAAAAAAAGTTACGGGACCAAACAAATATTTAACTCTCTCTCTCTCTCTATATATATATATATATATATATATATATATATATATATATATATATATATATACTCCCTCCGTCCCAACTTCAACTTCACACTTTCCATTTTGGTCCGTCCCAAATTCAACTTCATACTTTCATAAAAGGGAAAAACAACTAATTAATGTCCCTCTAACATACTTTAATCTCAAATTTGTCATCACCTTTTTAACACACATGACATATTTTATTATTTATTTATTACCCAAAAATATCACACTACCCTTAAAAGTAAGTCAAAAAGTGACTTTTCTTAAACTCCGTATCTACAGTAAATGTAAAGTTGAATTTGGGACGGAAGGAGTATATATATATATATATATATATATATTTTTTTTTTTTTTCATTTCCTTCTTACCTAGCCTTTTCTAAAATTTAGAGTGAGGCTTGCGTGCGTCGGGCGCACGGGAACATATTACGTGCGCCTCTAGAAATTTAGTATTATGGGTAAGGATACATTCCTTTGGTCTAAAGGGTATACACTTTAATTAATAAATGGTACACCATTTTGTTAAAGGATATACACTTTTCATTAATATTTTTTTTCTTTAGAAAATAAAGGGTACACATTTTTATACTAAAGGGTATACAATTTAACACAAAATTCTAAAGGCGCATGGAGTGTTGTCCATGCACCCAGATACACACAATAATTTTTTTTAGAAAATAAAGGGTATACATTTGTATAATAAAGGGTATACAATTTAACATAAAATTCTAAAGGCGCACGGAATGTGGTCCGTGCACCCGGGTGCACAAGAGTTTTTGCCATTTAAAATATAAATCGTGTCGTAATATATTATTTCATTCGAAAAAATCTCAAAATAGTTAAAATATTTGTTTTCATCTCATATCTTTTAATTTTACTCTAATTTCATCCTAGAACAATATTTTTCACCTATTTTGTCTCATAACTTTTATAAAAGCATCAATTAAGTTACATGGTTCAGTCTTATAGAATTAGCAAAATTGACATTTTTAAGTAAAAATGACAATTTTAGTAAAAATTTAAAAGTTACTAGACTATTTTTGAGAAAATAAATTTCTTGAAATTATTTTGAATAAAATGCGTATGAGATGATTTTAATTTATTCCTTCCTTTACAACGTGTCAATCAGCGGAAATGATATAAAAAATAGAATAGAAAATTAGAATCGGGCACCACAGTATGAGTTTGGATTCCATAAAACAGTTTCCACATGAAATCAAATCAGGAAGTGTCATCTTCATGATAAATTACTACTTATTTGAATGACAAACTATGTACTCAATTCTTTCTCGATGTATTTCACATATTTTTTGTGTTGAGTTTAAGAAAATTTTATTTTTTATGTATAAAATAAAAAAAAGAAATATTTTAGTTAATTTAATGAAAAAAGTGTGTAAAGTTGTTGGAATATATGAAAAAAATGAATATTATATTAGGTTATGTGTAAAAAATAGGTATCATTATAATATATCTTTTATTATTTTAAATAAAAATAAAGTATGAAATATTGTGTGAAAAAAAAAAAAAGTGTGAAATAGTTCTGAATAAGAAGGGAGTATTACCTTTCTAAAACTAGCGAGATAACAAATTTTTGTCCCGTAAAAATGTGATACTTTCTAACTTGATTCCAACAAATTATAAATTATTTATTATCCTTATCCTTTCTTGAAATCTGTATATTTTAAGGTTGACAATTTCCCTTTTCAAAGGTTGTTGCTTAATTCGCTTTTTAAATTAAATCAATGTTCAACCTCCGTAAATATGTATAAAATGTCTACGGTCAAATGACCAAGCCTCAAGCATTAGCTAGCGTGCGCAGGTTTACTATATATATACTCCATCCCATCAAATTATATACTTATCATACATTTTAAAATTATCTTAAACTTCAAATTTACAATAAATAATCATTTCATTTTTATACAATATTTAATACTTCCTCCGTACGGTTCTAAGGTATGTATTTGTTTTTTGCACGTGGATTAAGGAGTATTATTATTATATGTAAAGTGGGTAGTTGTATTAGAGAGAAGTGGTGGACCATATTATGTACCTTTTTACTAAATAGAGGAAATAGATACCTTTAAAGCGGACGCCAAAAATAATAAAATGGATATCTTAGAAGCGGACGGAGGGAGTAATAATGAAATTTATATTTATTGTAAATTCGAAATTTGAGAAAAATTAGAAGGAGGAATATGAACTTCATTCTACAAAAGAATACTTATAATTTCTTTTTATTTTATTTTTTTGTCAAAACCTAATTTATTTGATCATTTCAAGAAATTGTTGAGACTTTGAAATGTTCTCTCGTCAATTATATTATGAACATGTATGCTAGAGCACGTACGTAAATCTCCCATGCCACTTGTATATATGAATATATGAATTTTTTTATTTAAGGAAAAGTGGGAAATCAACCTTTCATGTGGCATCAAGTAGATAAACATACAAAAATATTAATACTAACTACAAAAATATATAGTAATATTTCAATATTACCCTTACATTATGCTGCACATAAATGTTTGTGTGCAGTAAAAAAGGTGCGTGCAACAAAAAAGTGTATATCCGGCGGTGGTCCGGCGGCGGTGGGTGGGTGAGGGGTTTAGGATTTATGGTTTAAAAGTGTATGGGTTTAGGGTTATATTTGATATTTTATTTTAATATTTTATATGTGAAAGTAATTTTTTTTAAATCAATGTATCTCGCAGTAATTATGGGTACAAAGTGTGTACATAAGAGTATTTTTACCATTAATTTAAGTATATTTCTGTATGCAATAATCAATGTAATTAATTAAATAATATAAATTAAGAAAGTGGGAAATATGTTAGGTAATATGGCAATATGTCTCCGTTTAGTGATGATCTAGTGGAAGTACTACTGTCGCTCTAAACTTTGAATGGTAAAACAATTTGTGATATTCTAAGCGACATATAATATGGCGCATATATATATATATATATGATTTGTAATAAGCAGATAAATTATTATATCCAATCAAAAAATATAATTAAAGGTGGTATTTAATTTATAGATATACATGATTTAAAAATATACATGAATAATAATAATAATAAAAATAAAAATAATAATAATAATAATAATAATAAATAAGTTGGATATAGTTTATTGATTATCTATTCTTAAGCAATCAAAAAAATATAATTAAAGGTGGTATTTAATTTATAGATAAACATGATTTAAAGATATACATGAATAATAATAATAAATAAATAAATAAATAAATAAATAAATAAAAGTAGAAAGATTATATATGTGATATTAAAACAAAAATAAAAAATATACGACAATTAACCACGCCGCGACACCTCATATTTTTAAAAAATTATTTATAGCAGCGTATTCATGCCGAGAGTCTTTATATTGCCGTCTTTATATTACCATCATGAGATTATTTTATATTTTTTAAAATAGTTATCATTTTTGCTATAAATCGTTATCGATTTCGCTATAAAATGTTACTCCCTCCATCCTATTAACAAATTTATACTTTTTATTTTTGTTCATTCCATTAACAATTTTACACCCCAAATAAAAAAATACACACAAATCAATAACCTCACAACACACTTTAATTTCAAAATTATCATCCCTTTACAGCTCACATAACTTTCTTTATAATTTATTTATTACCTAAAAATACCAAACTACCCCTAAAAGTAAAGCAAAAAAAAAATTTCTTGAACTTCGTATCTACAGTAACCATAAACTTCTTTTTGGGATGGAGGTAGTATCACTTTTCATTTGTACATAATACTAAAATAGTTCATGAAATAACATTATCACTTTTCATTAATTAAGTATTACTTTTTATTATTAAAATTACCACTTTCTATTCGTCTCACGTAAATTCTTACATGAGACAACACACAAGTCTTTGTCTTATAATATTGGTCTCGCCGTAGTTATGCAAGATAAAAGACTGATGCATATACATAATATTCTAGAAAAATCTAATATATACTAGGTAGATAAAGATAATGCAGGAATAATTCTTAAGCATTTTGAAATTTGGATGGATAAATCTAGCAAAAGGTGGTGATGATTATGCAATTGATAAAGATCGATCTGATAGAGTAAATAATATTGATTGATATTGATTGAGATCTGATTGAGATCTCTTTCCTTGTATATTTTATTTTATCAATATTTGATTAATTGATTTTAGAATATCTTTTGTAATTGTAAATATAAATACACATGATCATTCCACCATCAATTGTGGTGAGAGATTCTAATTCTCATATGGTATCAGTAATTGTCGTCCAATTCACCTAGATTTTATCGTGTTTTTATGTTCGTTTTATGTTTGTTTAGTATGTTTTTTCTTCGTATTTTGAAGGATATTGATGGATTTGATGAAGTTCACTAATTTGAGTTTGTTTTAATATGAAATAGGTGTTTTAGAAGGAGAATCGAGCAAACGTGAAGGCGAAAGTGTGAATTCAAAGAAATGCTAAAATCTCGATCGAATTTCCAATAATTCAACTGAATTTCTCTTACAGAATGGAGGCCAAGGAATTGCTTAAAAACTCAATCGAATTTTTTGAAATTTGATCGAATTTCTCTTACAGTGTGAATCTGTAGGTTTTGGTAGAACACGAAAACTCGACCAAAGATCTGAAAACTCGGTCGAATTTTTAGACACTTTGAAGGCAGAAAACGTGTTCTATTTTAAGAAGCGCAAAATGCATGAAAACTCGACTGAAGCATGGAAACTCGATCGAATTTTCATACAAAAATGCCAGCTGTAAATTCGACTTTTGGGCATTCAAGAGAGGTATAAATACCCTAAATACTCACTTCTCTCATCAGATTGTGCAAGGGGGAGATTCCAAGAACACACAATACTTTTCTTCATTTTACACCTTCATCATCATTCATCCATCATCCTTTCATCCATCCTCTCCATTTTCTTCATATTTTCACCACTAATCTATTGATGATTGAGGATTGAGAGTGGGAGCTTACAAAGTGAAGGAAGACATCCAACCTACCTCAAGAAGGGAAGATATCTTACTTTTCATTTGTAATCCTTTTTGGGTTGTTTTGAAACAATGGATATATGTAAGCATTTTGAGGATGTTTTCATAATGTTTATTGTTGGCAAGACCTCTAGTGAGGCTAGCCACAAGATGGATTAGGGCTTTTAGGATTTGTTGGATTTTAAATGATAGTTGATATGATATTTGGTTTCTTCTACATGATTTATGATTCACTTTATTTGTATTATGATTTGTGTGATTGAAATCTCTATTTATGATGTTAGGAAAGCCATTTCGATATTATAACTAGGGTTTTGATTGAATCATGTTATGGTATGGATAGTATATGTTAGTATGTGAAGTATGTGGTAGCATCTTTATATACTTAGAACATTCATGTGAGGACACTTAGTTAATGGATCTAAGTAGGTTATTAATTGAGTGAGAAGAACCAATCTTATAATCATAGCTAGGGCTGGGGAAAAATACCAAAATTTTGGTATACAGCCATTATCATATAAAAAAATAGCGATTTTATCAAAATTTTAGGTATGCCTAAATTTTTGGTAAGGTATGATACCGTATTGAAAATTTTGGTATGATAAAGGCATATAAATTATTAATACCGCAGTATTTTGGTATATATCGAAATACCATAAAATATTCAATTTTTAGGTAATATGATATGGTATATCATACTAAATGATATATGCAATTATAATTATTATTTATATTTTATAATTTTTAATTAAATTATGTATATATACTATTTAATTAAAATATTAAATTTAAAATCCTACTGTAAATTTCATAACTATAAATGGGTGATAAAGTTGATTGACTTTCATGATATCTTGTACTTCTTTTTTAATTATGTAGTTTTATCCTATATGATTAAAAATGTTGATTTTAATATAAGTTCCATATGGGTCTTGTGTAGATCTCTTGGATACTATTTATTTAATGACAAACACTTATGTAAACCGGGTTTACATTTAATTATATAAACTCTGTTACTCTTTAGTACATAAAAAATAACTCTTTAGTACATAAATTGTTACTCTTCTAAATTAAAAAAATTACTCTTCTAATTGTAAATCCTTGTTTATCAATTACTTTTTGTACATGAAAAATTACATTTTAGAGAATGAATTAGTACTCTTTTGTATAAAAATCATTACTCTTCAAAGAGTAATTTTTTTATATACTAAAGAGTAATTTTAAAAAATAGGGTTTACATGTAAACCCGATTTACATGAGACTCACTCTTATTTAATTTGGTCGTTTATGAATTATCGTATATTTTTCTTATTATGAATTTGTTATCTATTAATATTTGTTTTATAGCTATCTTTCACTTTTTAGTACAGTTTTTAATTAGATTTATTGAATTTTAGGTGTATAATAATGGCATAACAAACTATCTAATAGGACAGTATATACCGATATTTTAGGTATGATACGGTATACCAAAATATTAGTAAGTAGAAGGTATACTATTTTCCTATACCAAAATATCGGTATACCGAATTATGATATATTGAAAGTTTAGGTAAGGTAACGGTATGATTTTTTATATACCGAAAATTTCGGTACGATATTTGGTATGACTGAACTTAGTCTCAATTTTGGTACAAATTGATAAGAGTAAGCGTACTCTATCGTTGTGTGTAGACGTGGTGACCAAGTGCAAAATTTATAATATCGAACCCAAGGGAGAAAGTGATGTATCCGTATTCGAAAGATGTTTCACTCTAGAAGGACTAATCAATAAAAGGAGGGAGTGATTAATACTACAAACTACCTAAGAAAGCAATTAAAGGATATAACATGTACAAATAAGATGGATGATGGGTGAAGGTGAACAATCTAAGAAGTATGTAAGGCTAACAACATTCATGGAAAAGGCTTATGTAGACTCACACACACATGCATTGAAGGTTTTCATGTTATGATACTAAGGGCACTCAAAGAGTGTCTGCAATCCTCACTCTTCCTATAGGTACTTACGGATATTAATATACCGGTATAGAGATATTATCACGAAGAATTTTCTCTAGTAGGCAGGGACGTTTTCCTAGTGTTCCCTTTCTAAGGTCAAGTGAAAATTGACTTGGTTCCCCTCATCATATCAAACACTCTCACAAGTAATTATCAATAATGTCCTATCATGATGTTCTAAGTACATGAAGGTTATGGCCAAACTCCCCACATACTTACCATAGTCATCTTATCCAATCAATGATTCAATTAAACCACTAAACATAATATTGGAATGACCATCCTAATACTATGAATAGAGAATCTAATCACACAAATCATACAAAAATGAGAATAAGCATTCATGATAAAAAATATTCATAACAATCATTTCATCAAACATGTGGTGTGCAAAATTTACATAATCCCTAACCAATCATATTGCTAGCCTCACATGAGGACTAGCCACTACAAATCACAATAAAATCAATACAATCCATGTCTTGCTCCACTTGAGCTAAATAATGAAGAAAATCACAAATTAAAGGTTAATTGACTTCCCTTTTGAAGTTGGTCTTATCTTCCTTCAATATGCTCAAATCTTCACTCCTTGATATTCTTCCATTCTTAGATTGGTGGTTTGGTGAAATAGATGGATGGAAGTGAGAAAATCAAGAGGAATGGATGGATGAAATGAAGATGAAGATGGAGGAATGGCGGATGGATGGAGATGAGGATGGATGAAGATGAGGATGGATGAAGGCAGCCCAAAACCCTTGATTTCTACTTTCAAGTGGTGATATTGGGGGTATTTATACCCCCTCAACACACCTAGAAATCGCTCACAGGTGAAAACACGACTTTTGACTGATTTGCAGAAAAACACGGGCGTGTTTTTCTGCACTTGCCCATGTTTTTCTGCAAAATTTCGAAGTTCTGTAAGTTTTGGCACTGGCAGAAAAACACGGGCACTACATAAAAACACGGGCGTATTTTTATGTATTTTGGCCAATTTTCAATTTTCTTCAACTTTCTCCTTTCTTCATGCTTTTTATCACCATTTATCCTCATAATCACCTATTCAAAGACATGAAAATCATCATCATCAATTTCCCAAAATACAATATAAAAAGATACAAAAATACGAAATAAAAAGACGAAAATACACACAAAAATGATATAAAATTTAGGTGAAAATAGCGACGATCAACCCCCCAAACTTAAAGTGTTGTTCGTCCCCGAACAACGAAAATGATAAAATAAGAGGATAAATTTTCACCTAGAAAAAGACCTAACGAATATAAGCAATAACACATCGATAGCAATAATAACTACAACTTATGCTAAGTCATCCTACAACATTAAATTCATGACATGATAAATTAACAAGTTCAATCAAAGAGAATAAAGTGTAATATAGTCCATTTTTCGTCCAAGCCTCACATAGGATATCAATTTCACTCAACAATCTATGATTTAGGTAAAACAACACTCATCAATCGATTGGCTCGACTCGCTATAAGCTTGCTCGTGGACTACATTCACAAACCTCCAAAGTTTCAATCAATTATCAAAAAGGTCTTTATATTCGGATGTAATGATAGGCTCTTTGGTAAGGTAGGAAGAATATGGATCATAGTGACTAATCAAGCGTAAGTAATCGAAGAGGTAGCTACTTTCTTCCATTCCTCCACTTTTTCTTTTCTTCCTTTTTTATCTTTGTTGGTCACAAGCACTATTCATCATCTTTATCCTATGAATCGAGCTCCTCATGATGCATGCTTCCTTTTTTTGAACTTTTATTTTCTTGAGCATCTTGTTGTTGCTTGCTCCTTCTCTTGTTTTTAGGTTGCATGTGCATTCTTGCTTGTGCTCTTTTTATCCTTTTTCTTACTTGTTTATCATTTCCTTTCTTCTTTTGTTATCTCATCAAACATTTCTAGCTACTATCTCCTCAATTACTCACACAAAAGGGTACATATATAAGGCTCATATGGGTAATCAAGGGTTGTTAAGTGCTAAATTCACAAGAAATAGGCTTATAAGCTCAAAGTGGTTGACTAGGGATAATGTTCACGGTATGAAAATATTTGGCAATGACTATAAATGACAAGGATGACCTTAGATCATATCATTAATCTCCATTAATCGGGCTCGTTCCTATAGTCCTTGAGCAAGTTCTAACTTATCAAACACAACCGATCCACTCATGAAGAAATACCATGTATGCACGGTTGAGACTCAAATGCTCACAAGCTTATGCTCGGACCTTAAGGACTTATTACACCACATTCATCTCAAAATTGAACAAGTTAAGTAAAACATGTCACAATTTGAAAGTGTAGAGATTCTTAATCATAATTTGTCATCACTTATCACAACAACATGTCATCACTCATATTCAAGAAAATGACTCACGAAATCCCAAAACAAACCACCAAACAACCCTATACAAGAATAAAAATACAAACAAAACACATAAACAAAGACTCACCAAACAAGAAACAATACAAAAACACATAACATGCATAAACGAAAATTCCATCCACCAAGAGAAAATTATGCACATATCCTCAATCATCCAACATGTAAGCTCAAGAATTTGCCACCTTATTCAAAAATAAGAAAAACTAAAGCAAGTAAACTACCTAAATAAAGCAAGTAAACCTCCCAAGATACATAACAAATGAAGTAGCATACCAATCCAATCAAATTTATTTCAAAATCATGTATATGCTAAGAAAATAGAAATGATGAGTAGTAAAGTGAACTCCCTGAAAAAGCCATCCGGAGGTGGAAATGGCTAACATGAGCTTTCGGATTGCATGCACAATGAATCTCGACATTGATTTTCGGGCTCAATTCATGCTTCCACTACGCTTCATTTATGCTCAACAACTCATCAACATCATTAGCACAACAATTGCTAGCAAAAAATGAACTCGCATGCACTTCAACACAACCAAACGATCCAAAATCATACCAATACTCATGAGAAATTTTTTAAAATTTATTCAATTTTACAAGAAGATCTCTCAATCATCATAATAAGCACACTCAAGTGGTGAGTCACACCACGCACTCTCCCCCCAAACCTAAATCGAAACAAGTTTAGAATTAAGTTTGCAAAAGGTGGTGGGACTTACCATTGTAGTTTCCAACAATGAGCTTCTTGTAGAGAAGTATATGCATCACAACGATTCAAGGTATGTCCACCACGTACTATCCCCCCAAACTTAAAGTAAAACAAGAGTTGAACTTTAAGTTTGCAAGAAGTGGTGAGACTTACCTTCACACTTCAAATCAAGCACTTCTCGTATCATCAATATACATTTTCCTCACGAGCACAATCAACCTACACACCAAAAAATGCAAGAAAAATAAATCAAAGCAATTAAATGAAAGCATTAAAATAAACGATGGTTTGCCTCCCATCTAGCGCTAAGTTTAACGTCTTCAAGCCGGACACATAATTAAACTTTTAAGCTCCACAAAAATTCATCGCATCAACATCCTTCATCTTCACTTTAAACTTTCTTTTTGCTCTCTTCTTGTCCGTTATGACCTTATCCCCCTTCCTACTAACAAGAATTGACATTCCGTGAGAGTCATAGAACGAACACCTCTTTTTCCTGCATGAGAAACAATCTTCTTCTTTGTCGAATTTCCATTCAATATCCGAAACTTCATCCCTATCAAATTCAACATAAGAAAGATTAGACTTTTCAATTTTCACACAATTTTCCACAATAGGAATCAAAGCTTCTAAGTAATAAGATTGTTCAATCTTCTCAAACTCATCCGGATGCACATTTTGGGGCTTAAGATATGACTCATCATTTTCTCCTTGATGGCATGATAATCTATCATTTTTATCCTCCGAGCTCCATGAGACTTTCTCTTTTTCCTCATCTTCACTAGATCTTTCGGTTGTAAAGAAATTTTTTCCAAGAGTAAGTGGGACTCGAGGCTCCGCTTCCACACCAAGTACCACAAAATCAACCGAGAAGACTGTCTCATTTACCTTAACCACCACATCTTCCACCTTTCCTAAAGATAGAATAAAAGATCCATTTTTCCCCTGTAGACAAGTTGTGGTAGGCTTGAGTTCTCCCATATCAAGGCTTCTATAAGTAGAATAAGGTATCACATTTTCAATCATCTCTAAGTCACACCTTGCATTAAGAGTTCCTTTTCTTTCTATTTCACAAGGCACTACATCCTTCCCAATGTCCTCCACTTTTGTGGAACACTCTTCATGCATAGATTTGACTTCTTTATCTTTTACCTTACCCTCCTCCATCTTTTTCTTTTTCAAAGCAACATAAATCTCAAACTCTTCTCTCTTTTCTTCTTTAACACATCTTTGAGGAAAAGGAATAGGATCAAGAGTAATCGGAATGCCCCAATAATCACATTCAAACTTTTCTACATACATTGTTTCTTTCAGCACTCTTTCTTTCTTCCTTCTCCATTTTGACTTGTGCTCCATGTCCTTTCCTTCTACACAATTCTCCAACCAAATTTACCTCTTTTTTTCTTTCTTAGCCTTTAAGAGCTCTTCATCACTCGAGTCTTTATTATCCCCCGAACACTCTTCTACCTCTAACTCTTCTTCAGTCTTCTCATCAAAATTCTCCATTTCGCGAAGAGTGTTCCGTTCACTTATCATTTGACTCATTCGACTCTCTAGGGCCTTAAGTCTCCTATCATTTTCTTCTTCCTCTTTCTTCCTCTCTTCTCGTCTTTCTTCAAGTATTTTCATCATTTGATTTAATTGATCTTGTAAGGAAGGTCTGCTTTCATCGTATGGTGGACACTCTTCTTGGAAATTCTCTTGAACATACCCATTTTGCATACACGCTCCATTCCCCATTTGATAATTGGGCATGCTCCACACTTGTCCACTATTAAAGTTGGAAGTAGGCATTGAATAGACATTTTGAGACTCATAGTTTGAAAGGCTTGGTTGAATGCTTGTAGAGAAGAAATTATTGTAAGAACTTGATGGAGTGTAAGTGTATCCTTGATATGGTTGGCATGTATTCTCATTAGAAGCTCGTTACCATCCCCCATTTTCTCCATTATTGTAGAATTGGTCAAAGTTCATCATCTCTTTAAGACACCTTCTACAACTTTTCTACACTTGTTATTTTTGGTTTTGCTCCTTCTCCACTTCTTTCAAGATTGATGTACCTATCAAGAAGAACAAGTTAGAACAAATTTTTTAAAACAAATATAAAAGCAAAAATAAAAAAAATGTCCTAAGTAGAGATAGCAAATTCAAACACGTTACACCGAAGCCTTTCTCCCCGGCAACGGCGCCATGAACTTAGTCTCAATTTTGGTACAAATTGATAAGAGTAAGCGTACTCTATCGTTGTGTGTAGACGTAGTGACCAAGTGCAAAATTTATAATATCGAACCCAAGGGAGAAAGTGATGTATCCGTATTCGAAAGATGTTTCACTCTAGAAGGACTAATCAATAAAAGGAGGGAGTGATTAATACTACAAACTACCTAAGAAAGCAATTAAAGGATATAACATGTACAAATGAGATGGATGATGGGTGAAGGTGAACAATCTAAGAAGTATGTAAGGTGATTGGCGCTATTTTCACCTAGATTTTAGTGCCTTTTTATATATGTTTTCGTATGATTTTATCCGTATTTTATGTGTTATTTGGTTGTGTTTTGTGTTTTTATTGAAATGTGTGTGAATGAGCTTAAACCTATGATTTTCACTTTTATTGGATGCTAGATATGATAAGGAAGACGTAGGAAAAAGCGGATCTCAATTCGGAGCTGAAACGAGGAAGAACGAGCCAAAACAGTGAAAGAGGAAGCAGGGCAGCAAGAACACGGGCCGTGTACAGCGCACGGCCCTATAAGAAGTGGCCGTGTGCCGACTGTTGGATTGTATACTAAAAGTCTAGCTTTAGTATGAACAATGTCATGACAATATTTGAAATGAGAATCATTGATCAAATGATTGCATCTTATAATTTATTTTATATGCATGATGCAATAGTCCACTTACTTTATACTGTAGATAATATGTTGTGCGACAACACGCGGAAGATCATATTATCGGTTTCCTTATAAAGTATAAACAGATGCTCACAACTGAGATAGACGGGGACTCTCTATCGGTATGGTTGTAGTGTGGTTTGGTATTAGCTTGTCTTGGCTATAGAATCACATTAGTGCACTTGTGTGTATTGAGCAGGACCGCCTGAGATCGTTCGACTTATACTGACTTATAGAAGAACTTGATCTCTGTTATTATGGAAGTTCGTGCTCTTAATCCCTATACAATAACCTCGACACGTAGGGCAGTATGTATTTCTTTGATTCATCAATGGGTGAGATTTATAAGTATTAAATCAACAAACTCAGTGAGTTGGGAAGTAGTGCTGTCTCTATGGTGTGCTGTTGATTGTAGAAGGAATCCATGTCCGTCATAGGTTGATGATGTCCCCTTGAGGAGCTCATAAGGTTTATCATGTAAATCTTGCAAGTGGATTAATTTCCGGCATGATAATAAGGTTGAGTGGTACTACTCTCGGATGAGATATTAATTAATTTGAGTTGTCAGTAACTTAATTAATTAATGGGCATTGTATATCTTAAACATGGGGAGACTGTCGGGCTTATAATAAGAAGGAGCCCAGAACATAATTTTGGGATTGGACGGGTAGTGCAGTAATAATATTTTAGTGGACTATATTATTATTATTGGATTTAATTAAAAGCTTTGGGCTAAGCTTGGTTAATTAAATTCAATTGAGGCCCAGCCCAATTTCTCCTCCTGGTCCCTGCTGTAGCCCAAGTATATAAGTCATCTCAGTTCCTGTTAAACCTAAGTCTGTGCCTCTTTTGACACACGGGAGAGAACAGAGAGCAGATTGAGAGAACTCTGGGGATTGTTGACCACCCAACACCAGAGTTGACTTTGGGACATACGGTAGAAGATCAGAGGTGTTCTTCACTGCTGTTCATCCTCTACATCAACCCACCCAGAAGTACGGTAAACACATTTAAATTGCTTCCGCTAAATTTTGTTTAACTGTTTATCCTAACGGATCACGTTGAACCGCACGATCCAATTGCCAACACCGACATCAGAAGATCCAACACGACCACCCTGTGCCCGTGTTACAGCACACAAGCCGTGTTGCAGCACACGAGCCGGGTTGCGTAACACGGCCCTGTAAGGAGAGGCCGTGCGGCAGCATCAGAAGACACAACACGGCCACCTTGTGGCCTTGTTGCAAAGCACGACTCGTGCCGTGTAATATCCTGCTGAAATTTTCAGATCCTTCTAGAAGCCTCCATAGGGGTATAAATGCCCCTTTATTCAACAATTGAAAAAAGATCCGAAATCCCTTCTTCTACACACACATCACACACCTTTCCTTCCATTTCACACCATAATCTCCATCCACCTTCATCCATCTTGATCCATCTTCATCATCTCCATTAATTCTCCATCAAAACTTCATCTCTTCCATTGGGTGTGAGAGATCTCAAGAAATCAATAGCTAGAGAAGAAGATCCATGAGTATTGAAGATCTCCTACAAGAAATTGTTGGGGAAGATTTACATCTCCTTTGATTTTCTTTTGGATTTAGACTATGGATATTTGTAATGAATCATTTATGTGTTTTGTTACTTTTATCATGTTAGGCTAATCCCTCTAGTGGGATTAGGAACATGAAGAGCATATAAGATTTATATTATCATGTGGATTAAATTGGTTTTTGATTTAATTGATGTTGATTTTTATTCATGGAGTTTAATTGTCTTGATGTTGTGATGGCATGGTTTGTTATTCATAATTGATTATTGGTTTAATGGATTTTTGATCAATGAATTGATTTATGGTGATTAAATGCTACCATAATGTTCATGTATGTATTGCTTGGAGTGAGACGAAAATGACCCTCTATAGTATTAGGAAGGCATGAATAGACATTGAGTTTGGGTTTGACCGAAAGGATATTTGAATTCAATGAGGGGAACCAATCCATTCGTTGGCCTTAGTACACAAAAAGGAAGAGTTCAATCTAACTAGTACCTAGTGATTAGCCATAATATAGTGGGTATGACCAATTAAAGAAATTATCAAACTACAGGGAGGAACGTGCTAGAGTTTAAGCGATCTCAAGTTTATCGTGATTTTATAAGGACGACGGAAAGGAGCGGATAGGAGCAAATGAATGCAATTATGCTAAAGCAAGAAATAAAGATAAAATGAATGCAAAGATAAGATGGGTTCCAAATGATGCAAGGATGAGATTAACAACAATCATGGCATAGATAATTAAGTAATTATGCAATTAATTCTAATCTCTCATGGACAAGGTATAGAAGCGATCACTAATTCCACCTAAACTCTCTCTCGAGATGGATAGGATGTAGGCCCTCAACAAGACTCCCAAAAGCACATAGGATCGAGACAATAGCAAACACCTCCCACTAGGTACTAATTACTCTATGAGTTCCCTAATTAGGTACTAAATCATAAGCAATATTCCCTTTTAAGGTACTATGAATTCACTAATTAGGGTCTCCTCATTTAATCAACCAACCTCTCGATTAAGCTAATCAAATATTCTATCAAAGGGTTATAAATTATGAAGGACTTCTCAATCTCTTCACAACCTATAATGCATATGAAGTGTATGATGAAATGATTCAATGAACTATCCTAAACACATAATTGATTTCTCAATCTAATCACATGCCCATGACAATTAATCACACAAATCATCATATACATCAAGCAATCAACAATCAATGATAGAAATAACACAAAGCCCATTCAAGATTAAAATCAATTTGCATAAAAACTAAATTATCCAACACCAATCATGGAGCTAATCTCACAAAGGAGATTAGCCTCTCATATCCATAAGAAAATTAACATAGACATTAAGATCCTTACAAAACATGATCAATCTATAAAGAAATGCACAAAAATTAGAATTAGATTCCCCTTTTGAAGTGCTTCAATGGAGATCTCCTTCTTCCTCTTGTGATCTTCACTCTCCCTTGCTTCCTTGATCACTTGGATGATGGATTTGATGGAGGGGATCAAGTGTAGATGGATGGAATCAAGGAATGGTGAATGAGATGGAGGGTAGATGGAATGGAGAGAAAAAGTGTGTGAAAAATGGTGTGTATTAGGTGTAGATCTGATCCCCACTGATATTTACACTCCAAAATGGGTGTTTTACCCCTTAGAACCTTCTAGAACACATTCTAATCATAAAAATGACTTTGGGCCGAGCATGGGTCGAATTCGGGTCAAGTTCGGGTCGGTGCAGGGCAGTCTTACCGTTTCGCGCATAACTTCCACATCCGATTTCTAATTTGAGTAATTCTTGCGCTCACGCGATCCTCTTTTCATTGGCTTTCTATCCATATAAAGATCTGACAAAACATCCAACATTTGATGGTGTAACAAGTCATACAAAGTAGCACAACCGTGCTGAGTAGAAACTGCCTGCGTGACGTCACCATTTTAATCATAACTTTCTCGTTTGGGCTCGGATTGAAGTGTTTCTTATACCAAAACGATCCTCTTTTATGTGACTTTCCAACCATATATCACACTTCTTGTTTTGAGTTCCACAAGAGTACAGAAAAATTACACAAGTTGGACGTGCATTTTTCAGCATTTTGCTTAATTTGACTCATTTTCCCTCGTTTCAACTCCGAATTAAACTTCGTTTTTTCCAAAATTTTCCTTCTCGCGTCTAGAATCCATTTTTACCTGGAAATTATACATTTAAGCTTATTCTCACACATTTCTATAAAAATATAAAATACAACCAAATAGAACACAAATACGGATAAAATAATACGAAAACACATATAAAAAGACACTAAAATTTAGGTGAAAATATCACTCATCACACCCCCAAACTTAAAGTGTTGTGCGTCCCCGAACAGCAAATATGATAAACCAAGGGGAGAGATTTTCACCTAGGAAAAGACTAAACGAACATAAGTAATAACACATCGATAGCAATAAGAATTACAATTTATGCTAAGTCATCCTACATCATTAAACTCATGACATGAAAAATTAACAAGTTCAATCTAAAGAGAATAAAAGTGTAATATAGTCCCTTTTTAGTCCAAGTCTCACATAGGTTATAACTGTCACTCAACACTCTTTAAAGTAGGGTAAATCATCACTCATTAACCGATTGGCTCGACTCGCCATAAGCTTGCTCGTGGACTACATTCACAAACCACTAAAGTTTCAATTAGTGATAAAAAAGGTCTTTAATTCGGATGTAATGATAGGCTCTTTGGTAGGGTAGGAAGAATATGGGTAATAGTGACTAATCATGTGTAAGCAATCGATGAAATAGCTACTTTCTTCCATACTTTCACTTATCTTTCTTCCCTTCTCAACTTTGGTAATCACAAGTACTAATCATCAACTTCCTTGAATTGTGCTTCTTTATAAATCATGCTTCCTTCTTTGAATTTTTATTTCCTTGAGCATCTTGTTGTTGCTTTACTCATTTTTTTTATTTTGAGGTTGCATGTTCACTCTTGTTTATGCTCTTTCATCCTTTTTCTTACTTGTTTACCATTTTCTTTTTTTTTTATCTCATCAAACCTTACTAGCTACCACCTCCTCAATCACCCACACAAAGGGTATGTATATAAGGTTTAAGAGGGAAATCAAGGCTTGTAATGTGCTATATTCACAATAAAAAGGCTTATAGGCTCAAAGTGGTTAACTAGGGATGATGTTCATGGTAGGAAAATATATGGCAATGACTATGAATAACAAGGATGACCTTAGATCATTTCACTAATCTCCACTAATCGAGCTGTTCCTATAGTCCTTGAGCAAGTTCTAGCTTATCAAACACAACCAATCCACTCATGAATAAAAACCATGTATGCACGGTTGAGGCTCAAATTCTCACAAGCTTATGCATTGGACCTTAAGAAACTTATTACACCACATTCATCTCAAAATTGAACAAGTTAAGTAAAACATGTCACAATTCGAAAGTGTAGAGATTCTTAATCATAACTTGTCATCACTTACTACCACAACATATCATCACTCATATTCAAAAATGACTCACAACCTCCCTAAACAAACCACCAAACATACCAAGACAAAAATAAGAAAACACACAAAACATAAAATAAAGACTCAACAAACAAGAAACAAAACAAAAACACATAACATGCAAAAACAAAAATCACCATCATTAACAATAAAGCACACATTCTATATCATCCATGATCAATTAAGCTCACAAGTATCCCCATCTTTGATTGAAAATTGAAATCCTAAATTACGGAAGTAAACATCCCAAAACATAACACATGAAGTAGCATGCTAATCACATCACTCCAAATCAACATAAATTTATGCTAAGCAAATAGAAGAGATGAGATGTAAAGCTAACTCCCTTAGAAAGGCATTTGGTAGTGGAAATGGCTGGCACGGGCTTCCGGATTGAATGCAAAATGAATCTCGACTTGATCTCCGGGCTCAATTCATGCTTCTACTACACTTCAATCATGCTCAACAAAACTATTAGCTCAACACTTTCATAAAAATATGGACTATCATGCACTTCAATCACCACCAATCATACCAAAATCAATCCCAAACTCATGAGAAAAATTTTAAAATTAGCCCAAAAATACGAAAAGTATATGCTTTCAAAACAAAGTACGTCACACCACACCATATCCCCCCAAACTTAAATTGAAACAAGAGTTTCGAGGTAAGTTTGCAAAAAGTGGTGTGACTTACTATCACACTTCAAATCAAGCACTCTTCGTGTCTTCAATACGCGTATTCCTCACAAGCACAATCAACCTACATGCCAAAAATGCAAGAAATAACAAATCCACAATCCTTATTGAAAGCATTAAATAAAGCAATAAAGATAATAATGGGTTGCCTCCCATCTAGCGCTAAGTTTAACGTCTTCAAGCCGGACGAGAGTCTTTATCTCATGGTGGTCTTGAATAGTCCTTAGGCACTATCATAGGTTTCTTCTTGAAGTAGTGCCGTGTGCTCTCACGTTCAACAACAAGAACATTTCCCTTCTTTTTAAATAACTCAAGTAATTGGTCTCCAAAGGCGTTTGATGAGTGCTATTTTTGTTGGATTGTATACTAAAAGCCTAGCTATAGTATGAACAATGTTATAACAATATTTGAAATGAGAATCATTGATCAAATGATTGCATCTTATAATTTATTTTATATGCATGATGCAATAGTCCATTTACTTTATACTGTAGATAATATGTTGTGCGACAACACGCGGAAGATCATGTTATCGGTTTCCTTATAAAGTATAAACAGATGCTCACAACTGAGATAGACCGGGACTCTCTATCGGTATGGTTGTAGTGTGGTTTGGTATTAGCTTGTCTTGGCTATAGAATCACATTAGTGCACTTGTGTGTATTGAGTAGGACCGCCTGAGATCGTTCGACTTATACTGACTTATAGAAGAACTTGATCTCTGTTATTATGGAAGTTCGTACTCTTAATCTCTATACAATAATCTCGACACGTAGGGCAGTATATATTTCTTTGATTCATCAATGGGTGAGATTTATAAGTATTAAATCAACAAACTCGGTGAGTTGGGAAGTAGTGCTGTCTCTATGGTGTGCTGTTGATTGTAGAAGGAATCCATGTCCGTCATAGGTTGATGATGTCCCCTTGAGGAGCTCATAAGGTTTATCATGTAAATCTTGCAAGTGGATTAATTTTCGGCATGATAAAAAGGTTGAGTGGTACTACTCTCGGATGAGATATTAATTAATTTGAGTTGTCAGTAACTTAATTAATTAATGGACATTGTATATCTTAAACATGGGGAGACTATCGGGCTTATAATAAGAAGGAGCCCAGAACATAATTTTGGGATTGGACGGGTAGTGCAGTAATAATATTTTAGTGGACTATATTATTATTATTGGATTTAATTAAAAGCTTTGGGCTAAGCTTGGTTAATTAAATTCAATTGAGGCCCAGCCCAATTTCTCCTCCTGGTCCCTGCTGTAGCCCAATATATAAGTGAACTCAGCTTCCTGGAACCCTCAGATAAGTCTGCGCCTCTTACGTAGAAGGGAAAGGATCAGGAACAGATTGAGAGAATCCTGCAGATTGTTGCCCACACAACAGCAGGATTCAACTTGGGACATACTGCAGAAGATCGAGAGGTAGTTCTCAGCAGCGATTCATCCTCTACACCAACCCAGAAGTACGGTAAACGTTTTATTGCTTCCGCTGTTACTGTTTACCTGATAACCTAAACGGATCACGTTGAACCGCACGATCCAATTGCCAACAATTGGTATCAGAGTATTGGTTTCGTGGTGAAACGTGAGACGTATGGTTGGGGTTTTTGTGATTATTTGATTATATGGTATAATCTGGATTTAATCATGTAATTATGTATGATTGTATATTAATTCCTTATTTCTGGACATACAAATCACACATCGAGTTACACATCTGGGAATCCTATCTCTTTCCTATCACCCTGTATCACACACACACACATGGGTCGATGGGTGAGAAGGCGATGACGCGTGATGACTGGGGTAAAGAAGCCAGCGGCGCGTGTCGACTTGAAGCAGGAGTCATCTGACGGCGCGTGAAGGCTGGAAGATGGACCGGTGGCAACTGCTCGGTAAAGGCTGCCTGTCGAACCAGTGGTGGGTTCTAGTTGTCAGTTTATTCGATCGAGTCGGGATGCATCTGTGCCAATCCAACCAGATTTCGGTCGGGTCGGATATGATCGGCGTTACGCGATGTCCAGAGAGGATCCCGATCGGATTAACAGCGCGAATCAGCAACCACGGCGGTGGCCTGTGACAGCGAGTTAGCTATGCTTCGGTCGAAAGGGTTTATTGCAGATGGATTCGCCATGGATTCCGGTGGTTCTCGCCGCGGACTGGCGGAGTTCTGACCGGTCGTCGACTGGGTTAGTCGGCTGAAGAAGAAGGGCTCAGGTTTCAAGATGGCAGCGGCGGATTGCGCTGCGGCAGATCGACGCAGCGCCGGGCAGATCGTGGGTCCAGATGGCGACGACGTGGAGTGTCGGCGGATCCCGTTCGACGGCGGCGTCTGACGATTGTGGGGTTCCAGTCGTGGTGTCCTGACGGTACGATTCCGATAGTTTTTGGGCGGCTGCGCCGGTGGCAGCGACACCTGGATGCTCCGACAGCTGCTGCTTGATGTGGGCGGCTGGATGGCGGCTCGTTCCTGGCGAGCGGGTATCACCGGCGGGCGGGACTGTGATGTTTGCACGGCGGCGTCCTGGCGGCTCGTTTCCGGCAGTGATTGGATCCGCCGGCTGCAGCGGTTTTTCCGTTGCGGCGGGTGAGAGGAGCATTAGGGCAGCACGGGTATTGGGCCAATGTATTGGTTTTGGGCCTTGCAGGATAGGTTTCATGTTTGCTGGGCCTATGTCATTTAGATATTATGGGCTGGCAGGTTTAATGGGCCTATTAATTTTTCAAATGGGGCCAATACAGTAATAAATATAAGGCTGCCCAAATTTTAATTTGGTTTTGGGCTATTGGGCCCAATTTTAATTAAATGGACAATGGGCTGCTGGGCTATATTTACTGCTTTATTTTAATTAATTGTGGGTATTATGTTGGGCCTGAGTTAAATATTGGGCTAGACCTTAATGAATAAATTGGCAGGGTAAATGGGCTTAATTATTTTATTAATGGGTTGCTCATTTATGCTAATAAAGTTTGGGTCAGCTGGGCCTATTTAATTGATCCAATATTTTAAGCAATTAATTAATGATATATAACTGATTTAATTGTTTTAACTTGACAATTAATTGTTATATATGAAAGGCATGTTCTATGTGATTTATTTATTTAAATTGCTGTTAATAGAAGCATGTCTAGGTTGTATATTTTATTCTGGAATATTATATGCATGTTAAAAACCCTCGGTAATTAAATAACTAAGTGGGAGAGGGGATTGGTAATAAATTCCCGCGGCCTCCATTATTGGTTTGTTAAGCAATGTGAATAGACTTGCGCGTCGGCATTAGAGACTTCCTCCCCATCGGATGAGTTTTATTCATGGATTGCTGGAACAGACTTCATTAAATAATTACGTTTGTAATGTGATGCATATGAACTTGCGCGTTGGCTTAGACCTTCCTCCCTATCGGATGAGTTTATATGCGGTTCACTGGTACAAACTTGTAATTGATGACTGTAGGAAGTTATCCGAGCGCGTGTGTACTTCTCCATCTGTAAGGCACACAAGCTTGGGCCGCGGACTTGGGGTCAAATAATGGTGTACACTTAGATGTAAATAATAAGTATCCTCCCCATCGGAGTCACTGCTTTTATTTGCATGGCTAAAGAGGAACCGACTATTAATTATTTTGTCATAAAGTGAGGTTGACAAATGAAATTAATGGGTAAAACCTTCTCTTGTAAATGTTCGGGTTTGTAAACGTCCACACTATCGTGGCTTGCAGACTCACGGTGCTTGAGATGTCGGTGAATTTTATTTTATATTGTTTTGAGGGAATCGATATAAAAGAATAAAATTCGAAGATTTGATCGGTAAATTTATTTGTGATTCTCTGAATTTTGAATGGTTTTATTTCACTAATTATTAACTAAAAGACATTATATTTACTTGCCCAATTAGATGATTGGAAAAGAATCTTGGTTTTGAACTTTACTGCTTAAGAAAATACATGTGTATTCTCACAAAGGACGTCTCATGATGCCTATTAAAGTCTCTAGTGAAGAGATGAGAGGTTCATAGAAATATGATGGTCTCATGTAACTCTTCGGATACTTGAGTAAAATTAAAAGGCAGAAGATCATGGTTAAATTGATGAATGAATTGGAAAAGCTTGGAATAGAAATTGAAAGGGAAACCTAAATCAATTTATTCTTCACAATTTGCCTGGATGTTTTGAGCAAGTTCTACCTGAAATACGAGAGATTGTATATGGTGGGAAACTTCTAACAAAACATGTGGCAAAAGAAAGCCATTTTTCATCATGATGTGAACAAATTTAATATCTTATTTACTAATGGTTTGAACATGATTAGTGATGGCATCTACTGATACGAAGTATGTAGATACTGGAATCACTAAATGTTTATCACTAAGTAAGGATAAGATTGTTAATAACATGGGAACAACTACAAAGGTAGTTGCTATTGCAGTGGGAGTTGTTTATTTATCTCATGATAAGAATAAACGATTGATTATGAGAAACTGTCTTTACGTACGTTCCATAGAAAAAATTTAATTTCGGTTTCTATGCATTAACGGATGGATACTTCATTTCATTTAAATGATATGGTCATAAAAATGAGGAATGAGGCTATAATCCGTTAAAGTACGTTGGTGGATAATTTGGATACTCTTGAATCATGCACATCCCACAGATGCAATAAATAGTAATTAAATAATGCATCTTCTAATATTAGTAAGAGATAGGAACCTTCGGAGATGAACTAAACATACATTTGGCGTCTAAGACTAAGTCATTTTACTTGAGTAGGATTCAAAAGTTGATAGCCGATAGACCGTAAGGTTTATCTGAAGTGAAAACTATCGAACTTGCGAATCTTGCTTGGAAGTAAAATTGATTAACTGCCTTTTCAAGGCTGTGGGGTGTAGAGCCAAAGATATATATGTTGGAATTAGTTCATTCTGATTCAAACGAACCTAATATTATCCAGGCGAGAGGTGGTTATGAATATTCGAAGATTATTCTGGAAACCGATATATTTATTTGATGCACTGCATGTCTAAGTTCTTGGATTAATTCAAGAATTGTAAGGCTGGTACAGTGAAGCGTCATGGAAAATATATCATTACGATTCAATCGTGATGATGAAAACCTCTTAGGATAGTTAGGAACTTATAATCAGAAGTTGAGATTAAATCTCAAGTTGACTACACCGGGCATGCCCCAGCTGAATGGTGTGGTGGGTAGAAGGTATTAGGCTCTTATGGTTATGATTAGATAGATGATGAATTATTTGGAATAATTAAATTCATTTTATGGATATGCCCTAAATACAGTAATTCGTGAAACGTTTGTCTGTATATGGGATATCCTAGAAAAATAGAGAGTGATTTATTTAGTCCAAAAGATCGAAGGGTGATTGTCAACACAGACACTAGATTTTTGGAAAAGGACTATATAATAAATCACAAACCCATGTATAAGTTGTTCTAAAGGAAGTGAGAGGAAAACACTAAGTATAAGTACCAAGTGTACAAGAGGATATACCACAAGGTAAACTGCAACACGTGTCACGTCTGATACACAATTACATGTAGTGCCTTGTCATAGTGGGAGGGTTGTTTGACAACCCATAAATATATGTTTTGGGAGAGTCGTGAGACTTGATCCCTAGTGAACATGGTATTATCCCACGGATACGACGTAGCACTACAAGATTAAAATGCGGAATCTTAGCAAAATGCAATGAATGATGAAATAGAATCTACGGATTCTAAATTAAGTCTGAAGCTTATACGATCACTAAAATGGTGTAAAAGCCATTGCAATGGTCATACGAAATAAAAGAGGATCATACGGAAAGGTGAAAACCTTGGAAGCAAAGCTTGTTGCGAAAATGTGTACTCAGAAAGAAATGGTTCGATTATGAGGAAACATGTTTGCTTGTAGCTATGCTAACGTTGATCCGGATTCTTTTATTTAGTGCTGCTCATATTGAATTATGAGGAACAACAAATAGATGTCAAGACAGCTTTCCTGATTGGAAGTCTTGAGGAAAACATCTATGTGAAGTAACCAGAGTAATTCATTGCAAAGTGCTAATAGCATTTTGATAGTAAGCTTAAAACTGTCCAGCGATGGACTAAAGCAAGCTTTGAGATCGTGAAGCATCTGTTTTGATTAGGTAATCCAGTTGCATGGATTTAAATCAACGAGCGGATGAGTCTTGTGTGTTGTAAAGAGTGATGGAAACGTGGTGGTGTTTCTTGTACTATACGTAGATAGTATCTTGCTCATCGGAGATAATGAAAGAGTATTATCGGGCGTATAGGTATGGTTAATAAAGCGGTAGAAATGAAGGACTTAAGAAAGGCAAAAATGTCCTTTTTATCACGGTAATACGGATCACAAGAAAGGATATTATGCTTATCTCAAGTTTCATAAATGATACAGTCCATACTCATTTAGCATGTGAATATACTTACGCGTCGGCATTAGAGTCTTCCTCCCCATCGGATGAGTTTATTCATGGAATGCTATGAACGAAGTTGGATAACTATTTTGCTGTATGCAGAACAGTGGGTATCAACGTAACCCGGATCAAGAATGATGAACTGGAGTAAGACATATATAAAGTGCCTGAGAAGGACTGGAAATTATATATGAACTTACTTGACAGATTCACTGCTTCTTGTGGATTACGTAGATTCGGATTTTTTAGTCAGATTGGACAGTAGTAAATTCTCCTCAAAGGTTATGTGTTTAATTTTAGGAAGTAGAGTCATAATGTGGAGGAGTGTTATATAGAAATATATTTCAGACTCCGGACTCCATCATGGAAAGATGATGAATTGGAGCCTATGAGGCTGCCAAAGTATCTATGTGACTCTAGAAACTTCAAGATGGACTTCGAAGTGTTTCTAAGTTTGCCCAAGGATATCACAATTTACATTGTTGATATTGGTGCAGTTGCAAACTTGAAGAAATCACAAGTCCATAAGGCAATTAAACACATGGAGCGCGAGTACCACCTGTTACGAGAAATCGTATGATGAGGGGAAGGTTGTTGTCGCCTAGATTGCATCGGATGATGACCTAGTAAATCCATTTACAAGGACCTTAAGGCGAGAGCTTTTAATGGTCGTATAGTGGGAGTAG
This sequence comes from Pogostemon cablin, assembly GCA_023678885.1. Lineage (NCBI taxonomy): Eukaryota > Viridiplantae > Streptophyta > Magnoliopsida > Lamiales > Lamiaceae > Pogostemon > Pogostemon cablin. Next base: position 14,114,682 of record CM042961.1, on the reverse strand, counting down.
GAATCAGATGTATGGCAGAAGACATGACAGCATAGTCTTTTAGCATAAGTGGGAGATTGTTGGATTGTATACTAAAAGCCTAGCTATAGTATGAACAATGTTATAACAATATTTGAAATGAGAATCATTGATCAAATGATTGCATCTTATAATTTATCTTATATGCATGATGCAATAGTCCATTTACTTTATACTGTAGATAATATGTTGTGCGACAACACGCGAAAGATCATGTTATCGGTTTCCTTATAAAGTATAAACAGATGCTCACAACTGAGATAGACGGGGACTCTCTATCGGTATGGTTGTAGTGTGGTTTGGTATTAGCTTGTCTTGGCTATAGAATCACATTAGTGCACTTGTGTGTATTGAGTAGGACCGCCTGAGATCGTTCGACTTATACTGACTTATAGAAGAACTTGATCTCTGTTATTATGGAAGTTCGTACTCTTAATCCCTATACAATAACCTCGACACGTAGGGCAGTATATATTTCTTTGATTCATCAATGGGTGAGATTTATAAGTATTAAATCAACAAACTCGGTGAGTTGGGAAGTAGTGCTGTCTCTATGGTGTGCTGTTGATTGTAGAAGGAATCCATGTCCGTCATAGGTTGATGATGTCCCCTTGAGGAGCTCATAAGGTTTATCATGTAAATCTTGCAAGTGGATTAATTTCCGGCATGATAAAAAGGTTGAGTGGTACTACTCTCGGATGAGATATTAATTAATTTGAGTTGTCAGTAACTTAATTAATTAATGGACATTGTATATCTTAAACATGGGGAGACTATCGGGCTTATAATAAGAAGGAGCCCAGAACATAATTTTGGGATTGGACGGGTAGTGCAGTAATAATATTTTAGTGGACTATATTATTATTATTGGATTTAATTAAAAGCTTTGAGCTAAGCTTGGTTAATTAAATTCAATTGAGGCCCAGCCCAATTTCTCCTCCTGGTCCCTGCTGTAGCCCAATATATAAGTGAACTCAGCTTCCTGGAACCCTCAGATAAGTCTGCGCCTCTTACGTAGAAGGGAAAGGATCAGGAACAGATTGAGAGAATCCTGCAGATTGTTGCCCACACAACAGCAGGATTCAACTTGGGACATACTGCAGAAGATCGAGAGGTAGTTCTCTGCAGCGATTCATCCTCTACACCAACCCAGAAGTACGGTAAACGTTTTATTGCTTCCGCTGTTACTGTTTACCTGATAACCTAAACGGATTACGTTGAACCGCACGATCCAATTGCCAACAATTTTCACCTAAATTTTAGTGTCTTTTTATATGTGTTTTCGTATTATTTTATCCGTATTTGTGTTCTATTTGGTTGTGTTTTATATTTTTATAGAAATGTATGAGAATAAGCTTAAATGTATGATTTCCAGGTAAAAATGGATTCTAGACGCGAGAAGGAAAATTTGGGGAAAAACGAAGCTTAATTCGGAGTTGAAACGAGGGAAAATGAGTCAAATTAAGCAAAATACTGAAAAATACACGTCCAAATTGTGTAATTTTTCTGCACTCTTGTGGAGCTCAAAACAAGAAGTGTGATATATGGTTGGAAAGTCACATAAAAGAGGATCGTTTTGGTATAAGAAACACTTCAATCTGAGCCCAAACGAGAAAGTTATGATTAAAATGGTGACGTCGCGCAGGCTGTTTCTACTCAGCACGGTTGTGCTACTTTGTATGACTTGTTACACCTTCAAATTTTGGATGTCTTGTCAGATCTTTATATGGATAGAAAACCAATGAAAAGAGGATCGCGTGAGCACAAGAATTACTCAAATTAGAGATCGGATGTGGAAGTTATGCGCGAAACGGCAAGACTGCCCTGCACCGACCCGAACTTGACCCGAATTCGACCCATGCTCGGCCCAAAGTCATTTTTATAATTAGAATGTGTTCTAGAAGGTTCTAAGGGGTAAAAACACCCATTTTGGAGTGTAAATATCAGTGGGGATCAGATCTACACCTAATACACACCATTTTTCACACACTTTTTCTCTCCATTCCATCTACCCTCCATCTCATTCACCATTCCTTGATTCCATCCATCTACACTTGATCCCCTCCATCAAATCCATCATCCAAGTGATCAAGGAAGCAAGGGAGAGTGAAGATCACAAGAGGAAGAAGGAGATCTCCATTGAAGACCTTCAAAGGGGGAATCTAATTCTAAGTCTTGTGAAATTCTTTATAGATTTGTCATGGAATTTGTGGATCCAATTGTCTATGATTGTTTTCTCTAAAACTAGGATAGGCTAATCTCCTTTGTGAGATTAGCTCCATGATTGGTGTTGGATAATTTAATTTTTATGCAAATTGATTTTAATCTTGAATGGGCTTTGTGTTATTTCTATCATTGATTGTTGATTGCTTGATGTATATGATGATTTGTGTGATTAATTGTCATGGGCATGTGATTAGATTGAGAAATCAATTATGTGTTTAGGATAGTTCATTGAATCATTTCATCATACACTTCATGTGCATTAATTTAGAATGAGATAGAGATATCCTTCTAGATTTAGAACCCTTTGATAGAACATTTGATTAACTTAATCGAGAGATTGGTTGATTAGGTGAGGAGAACCAAGCCATTAGTAAATTCATAGTACCTTAAAAGGGAATATTGCCTATGATTTAGTACCTAATTAGGGAACTCATAGAGTAATTAGTACCTAGTGGGAGGTGTTTTCTATGGTCTCGATCCTATGTGCTTTTGGGAGTCTTGTTGAGGGCCTACATCCTATCCATCTCGAGAGAGAGTTTAGGTGGAATTAGTGATCGCTTCTATACCTTGTCCATGAGAGATTAGAATTAATTGCATGATTACTTAATTATATATGCCATGATTGTTGTTAATCTCATCCTTGCATCATTTAGAACCCTTTTATCTTTGCATTCATTTTATCTTTATTTCTTGCTTTAGCATAATTGCATTCATTTGCTCCTATCCGCTCTTTTCCGTCGTCCTTATAAAATCACGATAAACTTGAGATCGCTTAAACTCTAGTACCTTCCTCCCTGTGGTTCGATAATTTCTTTAATTGGTCATGCCCACTAAACTATGGCTAGTCAAATGGCGCCGTTGCCGGGGAGGTAACGGTCGCTAGTAGTTTGACGAAGGATTGTTTAGAGTGGTCTTAATAAGGACATTTTTTTTTATTTTTGCATCTTATATTTGCTTTGGAAAATTTTGTTCTAATTTTTCTTTCTTTTATAGATGCAACCTTGAGAAGGAAGAAGAAGGAGAGCAACCCCAAAAATATGAGCTACATGGATATTCTTCGAGATATGGTGAATAGAAGTGTTCATTCTGCTATGAACACACAAGAAAATTTTCAAAGATTTCAAATGCCAAATGGTGAACCTAATTTGCAACCGGATTACGGAGTACAAGATATGCAATTCCAACCACAAGGTTATGAGAATTTTGGAGTTTCTCATCAAATGCATCATCAAGTACACCCTCAAGGTGTGGAAGATGGTTTTCAAGGAAATTTTTTCTAGAAATCAAGATGGAAATCAACCACAACTATGGGGAGATTTTCAAGACTCCAACACCTCTTATTCCGCCCAACTTGACTATAGAGAGAAGCTTAGAGATGAGTTGATCGAAAAGATTATGGAGCGCATGGAGAAGGATAGTAAGTCTAATCAAGCGTGGATTGATAGAATCGGAAACTTGTGTGAAATGATGATGAATACAATGGTAGCATTCAATGTTAAGTTGGATTCATTGGAGCACCAAGTAAGTCAAATAGTGTCCACCGTGGAGAAACTTCAAGAAGAGAACAACAAGCCTTCTACCTCCGGAACGAATCTATGCATGGCCATTAAAGATCGAAAAGAGGATAGTTTGGGGGTTGATGAGGTCATAAAGGAAAGAAGAGAAAGGATGCCTAAGTGGGTGAAAGCTAAAGAGTTGAAAGAAGAGTTGAAGGGGAAATTCGATAGATTTGTCGATTCTCTTGAAGAGATGGTAGAGAAAGTCAAGATTCAAAATCAAAAAGAGATTCATGCCATTATGGAAGAAAGGAAACCTTTGAAAACTAAGATCATGGATTCTACTCCCCACAAGCCAAAACCTTCTCATTCTATTAAAATTTCAAATTCTTTTAAGAACTTCCATGATTTCATTGATAAAAATTTGTTTGGTGATTGTAGGAAAAAGATTGCAAGAGGGCATCAACACTTGTCAATGCCCGAATTCTTACCGGGGGATGTGGTTGAAGTTCAAAATACATATAAAGCCCCATGGAAAAAGTGGAACAAGTGGAAAGGGCCATTCCTTGTGAAGAACGCCTTCGGAGAACAATTACTTGAGTTATTTAACAAGAAGGGAAACGTTCTTGTGGTTGAACGTGGGAGCACACGGCACTACTTCAAGAAGAAACCTATGATAGTGCCTAAGGACTATTCAAGACCACCATGAGCTAAAGACTCTCGTCCGGCTTAAAGACGTTAAACTTAGCGCTAGATGGGAGGCAACCCATCATTATCTTTATTGCTTTATTTAGTGCTTTCAATAAGGATTGTGGATTTGTTATTTCTTGCATTTTTGGCATGTAGGTTGATTGTGCTTGTGAGGAATACGCGTATTGAAGACACGAAGAGTGCTTGATTTGAAGTGTGATAGTAAGTCACACCACTTTTTGCAAACTTACCTCGAAACTCTTGTTTCAATTTAAGTTTGGGGGGATATGGTGTGGTGTGACGTACTTTGTTTTGAAAGCATATACTTTTCGTATTTTTGGGCTAATTTTAAAATTTTTCTCATGAGTTTGGTTGGATTTTGGTATGATTGGTTGTGTTGAAGTGCATGTGAGTCCATATTTTTAATGAAATTGTTAAGCTAATGGTGTTTGTTGAGTTTTTGAGTATAAATGAAGGGTATTGGAAGCACGAATGGAGTTTGGAGCTAACGCTTTCCTTACCAAATGCCTATTGAGGGAGTACTCTACACCTTAGCACTTCTAATTAGTGTTAATTTGTTGATGGATTAGCATGCTACTTTATGTGTTATGTTTTTGGGATTTTCTTTTCAATTAAGGTTGGGATTATTGTGAGCTAAATTGTCATGGATGATATAGAATGTGTGTTTTATTGTTAATGATGGTGATTTTTAGTCTTGCATGTTATGTGTTTTTGTTTTGTTTCTTGTTTGTTGAGTCTTTATTTTATATTTTGTGTGTTTCCTTATTCTTGTTTAGGGTTGATTTGGTGGTTTGTTTAGGGAGGTTGTGAGTCATTTTTGAATATGAGTGATGACATGTTGTTGTAATAAGTGATGACTAGTTATGATTAAGAATCTCTACACTTTCGAATTGTGACATGTTTTACTTAACTTGTTCAATTTGGAGATAGATGTGGTGTAATAAGTTCCTTAAGGTTCGAGCATAAGCTTGCGAGAATTTGAGCCTCAACCGTGCATACATGGTATTTTTCTTCATGAGTGGATTGGTTGTGTTTGATAAGTTAGAACTTGCTCAAGGACTATAGGAACGAGCCCGATTAGTGGAGATTAGTGAAATGATCTAAGGCCATCCTTGTTATTCATAGTCATTGCCATATATTTTTCTACCATGAACATCATCCCTAGTTAACCACTTTGAGCCAATAAGACTTTTTATTGTGAATATAGCACATTACAAGCCTTGATTACCCTCTTAAATCTTATATACATACCCTTTGTGTGGGTGATTGAGGAGATGGTAACTAGTAAGGTTTGATGAGATAAAAAAAAAAGAAAATGGTAAACAAGTAAGAAAAAGGACGAAAGAGTATAAACAAGAGTGAACATGCAACCTCAAAACAAGAAAAATGAGTAAAGCAACAACAAGATGCTCAAGGAAATAAAAATTCAAAGAAGGAAACATGATTTATAAAGAAGCTCAATTCAAAGAAGTTGATGATTAGTGCTTGTGATTACCAAAGTTGAGAAGGGAAGAAAGATAAGTGAAAGTATGGAAGAAAGTAGCTACTTCTTCGATTGCTTACACATGATTAGTCACTATTACCCATATTCTTCCTACCATACCAAAGAGTCTATCATTACATCCGAATTAAAGACCTTTTTGATCACTAATTGAAACTTTAGTGGTTTGTGAATATAGTCCGCGAGCAAGCTTATAGCGAGTCGAGCCAATCGATTAATGAGTGTGATTTATCCAATTTCAAAAGAGTGTTGAGAGACATCGATATCCATTGTGAGGCTTGGACCAAAAAGAGACTATATTACACTTTTATTCTCTTTAGATTGAACTTGTTAATTCTTCATGTCATGAGTTTAATGATGTAGGATGACTTAGCATAAATTGTAATTCTTATTGCTATCGATGTGTTATTACTTATGTTCGTTTAGTCTTTTTCTAGGTGAAAATCTCTCCCCTTGGTTTATCATTTTCGTTGTTCGGGGACGCACAACACTTTAAGTTTGGGGGTGTGATGAGTGATATTTTCACCTAAATTTTAGTGTCTTTTTATATGTGTTTTCGTATTATTTTATCCGTATTTGTGTTCTATTTGGTTGTGTTTTATATTTTTATGAAAATGTGTGAGAATAAGCTTAAATGTATGATTTCCAGGTAAAAATGGATTCTAGACGCGAGAAGGAAAATTTGGGAAAAAACGAAGCTTAATTCGGAGTTGAAACGAGGGAAAATGAGTCAAATTAAGCAAAATGCTGAAAAATGCACGTCCAACTTGTGTAATTTTTCTGTACTCTTGTGGAGCTCAAAACAAGAAGTGTGATATATGGTTGGAAAGTCACATAAAAGAGGATCGTTTTGGTGTAAGAAACACTTCAATCCGAGCCCAAACGAGAAAGTTATGATTAAAATGGTGACGTCGCGCAGGCTGTTTCTACTCAGCACGGTTGTGCTACTTTGTATGACTTGTGACACCTTCAAATATTGGATGTTTTGTCAGATCTTTATATGGATATAAAGCCAATGAAAAGAGGATCGCGTGAGCGCAAGAATTACTCAAATTGGAGATCGGATGTGGAAGTTATGCGCGAAATGGTGAGACTGCACTGCACCGACCCGAACTTGACCCGAATTCGACCCATGCTCGGCCCAAAGTCATTTTTATGATTAGAATGTGTTCTAGAAGGTTCTAAGGGGTAAAAACACCCATTTTGGAGTGTAAATATCAGTGGGGATCAGATCTACACCTAATACACACCATTTTTCACACACTTTTCCTCTCCATTCCATCTACCCTCCATCTCATTCACCATTCCTTGATTCCATCCATCTACACTTGATCCCCTCCATCAAATCCATCATCCAAGTGATCAAGGAAGTAAGGGAGAGTGAAGATCACAAGAGGAAGAAGGAGATCTCCATTGAAGACCTTCAAAGGGGGAATCTAATTCTAAGTCTTGTGAAATTCTTTATAGATTTGTCATGGAATTTGTGGATCCAATTGTCTATGATTGTTTTCTCTAAAACTATCATAGGCTAATCTCCTTTGTGAGATTAGTTCCATGATTGGTGTTGGATAATTTAGTTTTTATGCAAATTGATTTTAATCTTGAATGGGCTTTGTGTTATTTCTATCATTGATTGTTGATTGCTTGATGTATATGATGATTTGTGTGATTAATTGTCATGGGCATGTGATTAGATTGAGAAATCAATTATGTGTTTAGGATAGTTCATTGAATCATTTCATCATACACTTCATGTGCATTAATTTAGAATGAGATAGAGATATCCTTTTAGATTTAGAACCCTTTGATAGAACATTTGATTAGCTTAATCGAGAGATTGGTTGATTAGGTGAGGAGAACCAAGCCATTAGTAAATTCATAGTACCTTAAAAGGGAATATTGCCTATGATTTAGTACCTAATTAGGGAACTCATAGAGTAATTAGTACCTAGTGGGAGGTGTTTTCTATGGTCTCGATCCTATGTGCTTTTGGGAGTCTTGTTGAGGGCCTACATCCTATCCATCTCGAGAGAGAGTTTAGGTGGAATTAGTGATCGCTTCTATACCTTGTCCATGAGAGATTAGAATTAATTGCATGATTACTTAATTATCTATGCCATGATTGTTGTTAATCTCATCCTTGCATCATTTAGAACCCTTTTATCTTTGCATTCATTTTATCTTTATTTCTTGCTTTAGCATAATTGCATTCATTTGCTCCTATCCGCTCCTTTCCGTCGTCCTTATAAAATCACGATAAACTTGAGATCACTTAAACTCTAGTACCTTTCTCCCTGTGGTTCGATAATTTCTTTAATTGGTCATGCCCACTAAACTATGGCTAGTCAGCGTTCTTCACAAGGAATGACCTTTTCCACTTGTTTCACTTTTTCCATGGGGCTTTATATGCATTTTGAATTTCAACCACATCCCCCGGTAAGAATTCGGGCATTGACAAGTGTTGGTGCCCTCTTGCAACCTTTTTCCTACAATCACCAAACAAATTTTTATCAATGAAATCATGGAAGTTCTTAAGAGAATTTGAAATTTCAATAGAATGAGAAGGTTTTGGCTTGTGGGGAGTAGAATCCATGATCTTAGTTTCCGGAGGTTTCTTTTCTTCCATAATGGTATGAATCTCTTTTTGATTTTGAATCTTGACTTTCTCTATCATCTCTTCAAGAGACTCGACAAATCTATCGAATTCCCCCTTCAACTCTTCTTTCAACTCTTTAGCTTTCACCCACTTAGGCATCCTTTCTCTTCTTTCCTTTATAACCTCATCAATCCCCAAACTAGTCTCGTTCCGATCCTTAATGACCATGCATTCACTTTTCGTTCCGGAGGTAGAAGGCTTGTTGTTCTCTTCTTGAAGTTTCTCCAAGGTGGACACTATTTGACTTACTTGGTGCTCCAATGAATTCAACTTAACATTGAATGCTACCATTGTATTTATCATCATTTCACACAAGTTTCCAATTCTATCAATCCACGCTTGATTAGACTTACTATCCTTCTCCATGCGCTCCATAATCTTTTCGATCAACTCATCTCTAAGCTTCTCTCTATAGTCAAGTTGGGCGGAATAAGAGGTGTTGGAGTCTTGAAAATCTCCCCATAGTTGTGGTTGATTTCCATCTTGATTTCTAAAAAATTTCCTTGAAAACCATCTTCCACACCTTGAGGGTATACTTGATGATGCATTTGATGAGGAACTCCAAAATTCTCATAACTTTGTTGTTGGAATTGCATATCTTGTACTCCATAATCCGGTTGCAAATTAGGTTCACCATTTGGCATTTGAAATCTTTGAAAATTTTCTTGTGTGTTCATAGCGGAATGAACACTTCTATTCACCATATCTCGAAGAATATCCATGTAGCTCATATTTTTGGGGTTGCTCTCCTTCTTCTTCCTTCTCAAGGTACGCACCTATAAAAGAAAGAAAAATTAGAACAAAATTTTCCAAAGCAAATATAAGATGCAAAAATAAAAAAAAATATCCTTATTAAGACCACTCTAAACAATCCTTCGTCAAACTACTAGCAACCGTTACCTCCCCGGCAACGGCGCCATTTGATTAGCCATAATATAGTGGGTATGACCAATTAAAGAAATTATCGAACCACAGGGAGGAACGTGCTAGAGTTTAAGCGATCTCAAGTTTATCGTGATTTTATAAGGACGACGGAAAGGAGCGGATAGGAGCAAATGAATGCAATTATGCTAAAGCAAGAAATAAAGATAAAATGAATGCAAAGATAAGATGGGTTCCAAATGATACAAGGATGAGATTAACAACAATCATGGCATAGATAATTAAGTAATTATGCAATTAATTCTAATCTCTCATGGACAAGGTATAGAAGCGATAACTAATTCCACCTAAACTCTCTCTCGAGATGGATAGGATGTAGGCCCTCAACAAGACTCCCAAAAGCACATAGGATCGAGACAATAACAAACACCTGCCACTAGGTACTAATTACTCTATGAGTTCCCTAATTAGGTACTAAATCATAAGCAATATTCCCTTTTAAGGTACTATGAATTCACTAATTGTTTGGGTCTCCTCATTTAATCAACCAACCTCTCGATTAAGCTAATCAAATGTTCTATCAAAGGGTTCTAAATTATGAAGGACTTCTCAATCTCTTCACAACCTATAATGCATATGAAGTGTATGATGAAATGATTCAATGAACTATCCTAAACACATAATTGATTTCTCAATCTAATCACATGCCCACGACAATTAATCATACAAATCATCATATATATCAAGCAATCAACAATCAATGATAGAAATAACACAAAACCCATTCAAGATTAAAATCAATTTGCATAAAAACTAAATTATCCAATACCAATCATGGAGCTAATCTCACAAAGGAGATTAGCCTCTCATATCCATAAGAAAATTAACATAGACATTAAGATCCTTACAAAACATGATCAATCTATAAAGAAATGCACAAAAATTAGAATTAGATTCCCCCTTTGAAGTGCTTCAATGGAGATCTCTTTCTTCTTCTTGTGATCTCACTCTCCCTTGCTTCCTTGATCACTTGGATGGTGGATTTGATGGAGGAGATCAAGTGTAGATGGATGGAATCAAGGAATGGTGAATGGGATGAAGGGTAGATGGAATGGAGAGAAAAAGTGTGTGAAAAATGGTGTGTATTAGGTGTAGATCTGATTCCCACTGATATTTACACTCCAAAATGGGTGTTTTTACCCCTTAGAACCTTCTAGAACACATTCTAATCATAAAAATGACTTTGGGCCGAGCATGGGTCGAATTCGGGTCGGTGCAGGGCAATCTTACCATTTCGCGCATAACTTCCACATCCGATCTCTAATTTGAGTAATTCTTGCGCTCACGCGATCTTCTTTTCATTGGCTTTCTATCCATATAAGATCTGATAAAACATCCAACATTTGAAGGTGTAACAATTCATACAAAATAGCACAACCGTGCTGAGTAGAAACAGCCTGCGCGACGTCACCATTTTAATCATAACTTTCTCGCTTGGGCTCGGATTGAAGTGTTTCTTATACCAAAACGATCCTCTTTTATGTGGCTTTCCAACCATATATCACACTTCTTGTTTTGAGCTCCACAAGAGTACAGAAAAATTACACAAGTTGGACGTGCGTTTTTCAGCATTTTGTTTAATTTGACTCATTTTCCCTCGTTTCAACTCCGAATTAAGCTTCTTTTTTTCCCAAATTTTCCTTCTCGCGTCTAGAATCTATTTTTACCTGGAAATCATACATTTAAGCTTATTCTCACATATTTCCATAAAAATATAAAACACAACCAAATAGAACACAAATACGGATAAAATAATACGAAAACATATATAAAAAGACACTAAAATTTAGGTGAAAATATCACTCATCACCTAGATGGATGGGGTTAATGTTGGGCTTTGATCTTAAGTGCTTTTGGGAGTCTAAAATGGATCAACAACCTTTGTAACCCGAAAGGGAGCTTAGGATACAATCGTGATCACCCTTAGTCTACATCAATTGAGTTGAATTCCTTTTGCATGATAATATGAATCAAGTGTGCTTGGATGTTTTTAATCCCATGTTTTTCCATACTTGAACTTTAGCACCCATTTTCTTTACTTGTTATTCATCTTTACTTGTCATTTCTCCTATTCGCTCTCTTATTTACTTGCTACTTGCTTTAGTTGTTAATCAATCTCAAAACCCCCCGATCATCTTTACAAAAACGACATGAACATGAGCTCACGTATTTTGCTAGTCCGAACATAACTCCTTTGTGGATTGATAATTTTTCTTGGGATATACTACTACAATGATCGAGTATTCTTGCTCGTGAGTGCTACAAAAATAGGCAAACAAGAAAATGGCGCCGTTGCCAAAGGGGAGTTTGACGGACTAGTCGAGTACTGTGTTATTGTTTTAGTTGTTCTTGATAAGGATACTTTTTATTTTATTTTTACTTTGTTTATTATTGTTGTTTGTGGTCTCACTCTTTGAATTTTTGTAGGTGTTTTATGATCACAAGATCAAAGGGAAATCAATCGATTATTTCTTTGAATTTGGAGATAAAAAAGACCGTACGACAAAGGAAGCGAGAGAGACGGAGAGCTAGAAAAGGAACAAATATGGAAAATCAACGTGGAGAGAATACTAATTATAACCCACCCCAAGATCCTTTACAAGATCAAAGGGGGGTACAAGAAGGAGTGCAAGAGAATCAAGCGGAGATGTTTAGGATTTCATTGCTCAAAATCAAGAATATATGCAATTGCTTGCCAATCAAGAAGCTCAAAGAATACTCCAACAACAAGAGGCACAACCACATATTCGTAGAAATGTCCAAGAGATGGTTAATATGTTCAATGACCAAGCTATGCAAGGAAATGTGCAAATACAACAAGAGTTGCAAAGGCCTAGAGCGATTCGGGATTACTTCCAATCGAGAGCCGTGCACAATATGGTTCCTCCGGTTCAAGCCAATGATTATGAAATTAAGACCGGATTGATCAACATGGTCAAAGCAAATCAGTTTGGGGGAGGTCCTCTTGAAGACCCGAATGCTCATCTAGCTACTTTCTTGGAAGTTGCGAATACCGTCAAGATGAAGGGAGTATCGGAAGATGCCATTCGTATGAGGTTGTTCTCTTTTTCTTTAAGGGACAAGGCTAAAGCATGGTACAATACAATTCCATTGGGAAGTTGTAATACATGGGAAGATCTTGAGCAAAAGTTCTTAAACAAGTATTTTTCTCCTTCAAAGACTCTCCAATTGAAAAGCCTTATCACTCAATTTAGGCAACTTCCGGATGAAAGTTTTTATGAAGCATGGGAACGCTACAAAGAGATGCTACGAAAGTGTCCTCAACATGATTTTCATGAGAATCAACAAGTGGCTTTCTTCTATCAAGGGTTGAGTGGACAACATCGGATGCATGTAGATGCCTCATCCGGAGGGTCTATATTTGGAGTGGATGCTATGAAAGCCATGGATATTTTTGAAGATATTGCAATGAATGCTTATCAATGGCCTTCCGAGAGAGTAATGGGAAGTTGTGCATTTGGAACGGTAGCTCAAGTGGAAAGTGTGCATAAAGTGAAGAGCGATGTGTTTCAATGCCAAGGCAAAGAATTTAATGAAATCATCAATGCTTTAACTAAGCAATTGAATTTGATCACTCAAGGAGTGAGTCAAGGGGAAAGTACGAGTACTACCTTGAACGAGAAGAGTAATGTGATGCAAAGGGTAGAGGATGTTGCTTATTTGGATAGGAGAAATTACCAAGAGAATTTCCAACATCAAGGGAATTTTCAAGGTAAGTATTCTTCTAATCAAGGTAATTTTCAAGGAGGATATCAAGGACAAGCTCGGGGAAGCAATTTCAATCAATCAAGTAGAAATTATCAAGCTCCGAGAAAGCATGGAAATCTTTCTTATTCTAATTCTCAAGCCGCAGTGGCATTTCCTCCGGGATTCGATCCAAGTGCCAAGCCATTGAATGGAGAAGGTAAGTCATCATTGGAAGAGACATTGATAGCATTCATGAAAGATACAAGGGCTCAAATGGAAAAGAGAGATGCTCAGCTTGAGGCTAGAATGGAGGAGAATGAACGAAAATCCGACAATAGGATGAGATTTTTTTAGCATCAAATGGGGCAAATTGCTTCTTCCGTGGGATCACAACACCAACAAGAAAAATTCCCATCTACCACGGAAATAAATCCAAAAGAGCATTGCATGTGCATAAAGGTGAAAGAGGATAGTTTAGTTGAAGAAGGGTTGGTGGATTGCACGGTGGATGAAGAAGAAGAAGAAGCAAAGAGAATAGAAATTGAGTTAGAAGAAAAGAGGAAGAAATGGAAAGAAGAGCACGTACCTAAGTGGAGAAAGGCTAAGGAGAAAAGGAAAAAAGAAGTGGAGTATGAACGTGATTATTGGGGAATTCCGATTACTCCTTATCCACTCCCTTATCCTCAAAGATTTGTTAAAAAAGAAAAGATGGAGGAATTTCAAAAGTTTGTTGAAACTTTGAAGAAGAAATTTGAAGAGAGAAAGAAAGCGAAGCTAGTTGAAACAAATGAACCATTGCATGAGGAGCCTTCTATGAAAGTTGGTGATCCGGGGAAGTTCGTTATCCCTTGTGAAGTTGAAGGAAAGAAGGTTGTTAATGCATTGTATGACTTGGGAGCTAGTGTGAATGTTATGCCTCATTCTCTTTTTGAAGAATTGGATATTGGAGAGCTCAAGCCTTCCACTACATGCCTTCAAGTGGCGGATAGATCAACTATTAAGCCCTTAGGGGTGATGGAGGATGTAGTGGTTGAAGTGAAGAAGTTGACTTTCCCGGTGGATTTTGTTGTCTTGGAGATGAAGGTTGATCCTCAAACGCCTATGATCTTGGGAAGACCATTCTTAGCCACGGGAAAAGCTCATATTGATGTGGAAAGAGGAGAACTTTCTTTGAGTTCAAATACGAAGAGTGTTACATTTTCATGTAACAAGGCAAGAAAGAAGGAAGATTCTTACCTCAAGCCTCCAATCCTACCTCCGGATGATCCTCATGGATTTGAAAATTCTTACTCTTTTGAATCTTCTAATTCTCTTTTCCATGATTATATTGACGATTTTAATCTTAACTTGGCTTTGCTTGATATATATAGGAACGAGGACTCGGACATCGAATGGAAGGTTGATAAGGGAGAACTTCAACTGCCTTATGGAGACGAAGCATTGCTATCCAAAATTCTTCCGGATGATTTGATAATTATAAGCAAGAATGGAGAAATCATGTTGATGGAAAAGAAAAGAGCCAAGAAATTTCTCAAAGTGAAGATGAGAACCGATGGGGTCTTAGAATTCTCCGACTGTTAAGAGCTTACATTCGTCCGGCTTGAAGACGTTAAACTTAGCGCTAAATGGGAGGCAACCCATTCTTTTTATCTTTTGTTGCTTGTTTGTTTTGGCCTTGTAGGTTGATCGTGCTCATAAGAGAAAAATGCTCATTGAAGAAAAGAGAAGTGCTTCACGGATTCAAGTTGACATGTTCCACCACTTGTTGCAAACTTAATTCGTGACTCTTGTCTCGAGTTAAGTTTGGGGGTGCTAGTGCATGGTGAACATAACTTGATTCGTTTGGATGCATATGCTTCTCCACAATAAGATCACCAAAGGAAACTACAAGGGTAAGTCTCACCACTTTTTGCAAACTTAAGTCTCAACTCTTGTTTCGATTTAAGTTTGGGGGGAGATTGTGTGGTGTGACTCACCACTTGAGTATGATTCTTGTAAAATTGGACAAATTTTAAAATTTTTCTCATGAGTTTGGGTTGATTTTGGCATGATTGGTGGTGTTGAAGTGCATGATAGTCCATATTTATAATGAAATTGTTGAAATAATGGTGTTTGTTGAGTGTTTGAGCATGAATGAGAGGTATTGGAAGCATGATGGAGCTTGGAGCTAACACTTGAAATGAATTGAGTTTGATTTGGATTGTTGTGACTAGCATGCTACTTCATTTGTTATGTTTATGGGAAGTTTACTTTCATATATTAGGATTTCCTTTTCAATAAAGGTTAGGATGCATGTGTGCTTAATTTTCTTATGGATGATGGTATTTTGTGTTTTTGCATATTTTGTGTTTTTGTTGTGTCTTTTTTTGTTGAGTCCTTATTTTTATGTTTTGTGTATTTTCATTCTTGTCTTGGGATGTTTGGTGGTTTGTTTAGGGATGTCGTGAGTTATTTTTGAACGTGAGTGATGATAGGTTGTGGTGATAAGTGATGACAAATTATGATTAAGAATCTCTACACTTTCAAATTGTGACATGTTTTACTTAACTTGTTCAATTTTGAGATGAATGTGGTGTAATAGGTTCCTTAAGGTCCGAGCACAAGCTTGTGAGCATTTGAGCCTCAACCATGCACACATGGTATTTCTTCATGAGTGGATCGATTATGTTTAATAAGCTAGAACTTGCTCAATGACTATAGGAAAGAGCCCGATTAGTGGAGATTACTGAAATGATCTAAGGTCATCCTTGTTATTATAGTCATTGCTATATATGTTCCCTACCATGAACATCATCCTTAGTTAACCATTTTGAGCCTTTAAGCCTATTTTTTGTGAATTTAGCACATTACAAGCCTTAATTATCCATTCAAGCTTATATATACCTTTGTGTGGGTGATTGAGGAGATGGTAGCTAGAAAGGATTGATTGATTAGCAAAAGAAGAAAAGGGAATGGTAAACAAGCAAGAAAAAGGATGAAAAGAGCAAAAGTAAGAAATGGACATGCAACCTCAAAGCAAGAGAAAGAGTAAAGCAACATCAAAATGCTCAAGTAAACAAAATTCAAAGAAAGGAAGCATGCAACAAAAGAAGCTCAATCCAAGGAAAGTTAATGAATAGTGCTTGAGATTGTAAAGATAAGAAAGGAAGAAAGAAAAGTGGAGAAGTTGAGGAAATTGGTCATCTCTTTGATTACTTACACTTGTTGAGTCACTATTATCCATATCTTCCATACCATACCAAAGAGCCTATCATTACATAATAATTCAAGACCTTTTTGATCATTAATTGAAACTTTGGTGGTTTGTAAATATAGTCCACGAGCAAGCTTATAGCGAGTCGAGCCAATCGATTAATGAGTATGATTTATCCTATTTCAAAAGAGTGTTGAGAGACATCGATATACATTATGAGGCTTGGACTAAAAGGGACTATATTACACTATTACTCTCTTTTGATTGAACCTGTTAATTTCTCATATCATGATTTTAATATTGTAGGAAGACTTAGCATAGTTTGTAGTTATTATTGCTAACGATATGTTATTGCTTATGTTCGTTTAGTCTTTTTCTAGGTGAAAATTTCTCCTATTGGTTTGTCATTTTCGTTGCTCGGGGATGAACAACACCTTAAGTTTGGGGGGTTTGATTGGCGCTATTTTTACCTAGATTTTAGTGTCTATTTATATATGTTTTCGTATGATTTTATCCGTATTTTATGTGTTATTTGGTTGTATTTTGTGTTTTTATTGAAATGTGTATGAATGAGTTTAAACCTATGATTTTCACTTTTATTGGATGCTAGATATGATAAGGAAGATGTAGGAAAAAACGGATCTCAATTCGGAGTTGAAACGAGGAAGAACGAGCCAAAACAGTAAAAAAGGAAGCAGGGCAGCAAGAACACGGGCCGTGTACAGCGCACGGCCCTGTAAGAAGTGGCCGTGTGTCGACATCAGAAGATCCAACAAGACCACCCTGTGCCCGTGTTACAGCACACGAGCCGTGTTGCGTAACACGGCCCTGTAAGAAGAGGCCGTGCGGCAGCATCAGAAGACACAACACGGCCACCTTGTGGCCGTGTTGCAAAGCACGACTAGTGCCGTGTAACATCCTGCTGAAATTTTCAGATCCTTCTAGAAGCCTCCATAGGGGTATAAATGCCCCTTTATTCAACAATTGAAAAAAGATCCGAAATCCCTTCTTCTACACACACATCACACACCTTTCCTTCCATTTCACACCATAATCTCCATCCACCTTCATCCATCTTGATCCATCTTCATCATCTCCATTAATTCTCCATCAAAACTTCATCCCTTCCATTGGGTGTGAGAGATCTCAAGAAATCAATAGCTAGAGAAGAAGATCCATGAGTATTGAAGATCTCCTACAAGAAATTGTTGGGGAAGATTTACATCTCCTTTGATTTTCTTTTGGATTTAGACTATGGATATTTGTAATGAATCATTTATGTGTTTTGTTACTTTTATCATGTTAGGCTAATCCCTCTAGTGGGATTAGGAACATGAAGAGCATATAAGATTTATATTATCATGTGGATTAAATTGGTTTTTGATTTAATTGATGTTGATTTTTATTCATGGAGTTTAATTGTCTTGATGTTGTGATGGCATGGTTTGTTATTCATAATTGATTATTGGTTTAATGGATTGTTGATCAATGAATTGATTTATGGTGATTAAATGCTATCATAATGTTCATGTATGTATTGCTTGGAGTGAGACGGAAACGACCCTCTATAGTATTAGGAAGGCATGAATAGACATTGAGTTTGGGTTTGACCGAAAGGATATTTGAATTCAATGAGGGGAACCAATCCATTCGTTGGCCTTAGTACACAAAAAGGGAGAGTTTAATCTAACTAGTACCTAGATGGAAGGGGTTAATATTGGGCTTTGATCTTAAGTGCTTTTGGGAGTCTAAAATGGATCAACAACCTTTGTAACCCGAAAGGGAGCTTAGGATACAATCGTGATCACCCTTAGTCTACATCAATTGAGTTGAATTCCTTTTGCATGATAATATGAATCAAGTGTGCTTGGATGTTTCTAATCCCATGTTTTTCCATACTTGAACTTTAGCACCCATTTTCTTTACTTGTTATTCATCTTTAGTTGTCATTTCTCCTATTCGCTCTCTTAATTACTTGCTACTTGCTTTAGTTGTTAATCAATCTCAAAACCCCCGATCATCTTTACAAAAACGACATGAACATGAGCTCACGTATTTTGCTAGTTCGAACATAACTCCTTTGTGGATTGATAATTTTTCTTGGGATATACTACTACAACGATCGAGTATTCTTGTTCGTGAGTGCTACAAAAATAGGCAAACATAAGGCTAACAACATTCATGGAAAAGGCTTATGTAGACTCACACACACACATGCATTGAAGGTTTTCATGTTATGATACTAAGGGCACTCAAAGAGTGTCTCCAATCCTCACTCTTCCTATAGGTACTTACAGATATTAATATACCGGTATAGAGATATTATCACGAAGAATTTTCTCTAGTAGGCAGGGACGTTTTCCTAGTATTCTCTTTCTAAGGTCAAGTGAAAATTGGCTTGGTTCCCCTCATCATATCAAACACTCTCACAAGTAATTATCAATAATGTCCTATCATGATGTTCTAAGTACATGAAGGTTATGGCCAAACTCCCCACATACTTAACATAGTCATCTTATGCAATCAATGATTCAATTAAACCACTAAACATAATATTGGAATGACCATCCTAACACTACGAATAGAGAATCTAATCACACAAATCATACATAAAATGAGAATAAGCATTCATGATAGAAAATATTCATAACAATAATTTCATCAAACATGTGGTGTGCAAAATTTACATAATCCCTAACCAATCATATTGCTAGCCTCACATGAGGACTAGCCACTACAAATTACAATAAAATCAATACAATCCATGTCTTGCTCCACTTGAGCTAAATAATGAAGAAAATCACAAATTAAAGGTTGATTGACTTCCCTTTTGAAGTTGGTCTTATCTTCCTTCAACATGCTCAAATCTTCACTCCTTGATGTTCTTCCATTCTTAGATTGGTGGTTTGGTGAAATAGATGGATGGAAGTGAGAAAATCAAGAGGAATGGATGGATGAAATGAAGATGAAGATGGAGGAATGGAGGATGGATGGAGATGAGGATGGATGAAGATGAGGATGGATGAAGATGGGTTGGGTGCAGCCCGAAACCCTTGATTTCTACTTTCAAGTGGTGATATTGGGGGTATTTATACCCCCTCAACACACCTAGAAATCGCTCACAGGTGAAAACATGACTTTTGACTGATTTGCAGAAAAACACGGGCGTGTTTTTCTGCACTTGCCAGTGTTTTTTTGCAAAATTTCGAAATTCTGTAAGTTTTGGCACTGGCAGAAAACACGGGCACTACATAAAAATACGGGCGTGTTTTTATGTATTTTGGCCAATTTTCAATTTTCTTCAACTTTCTCCTTTCTTCATGCTTTTTATCACCATTTATCCTCATAATCACCCATTCAAAGACATGAAAATAATCATCATCAATTTCCCAAAATACAATATAAAAAGATACAAAAATACGAAACAAAAAGACGAAAACACACACAAAAATGATATAAAATTTAGGTGAAAATAGCGACGATCAATGACCGAAAATCTTCAGTATACCATACCGCCTACCCATAATCATAGTACCCTTGAGGGAATTGAGAGTAAGGGACAATCTTTTGTGCTTAAAACTTGTAATGAGTTGAGAACCAAATTACCTTGGCCATATGGATTAGAGAAACCTTTGTGATTGCTTCTAGTCCATTTATCATTGATGCTTGTCACTTAAATCTAACAAGTCTATATAATACCCTTAATCTTGAATGTGGTTAGCCTTGCTCCTCTTTAGATTACTCACCTTTCACTTCATTTTCATCTTGGTTATTTGTCTCTTGCATCAATCATTTTTAGTTGTTATTTATTTTATTTTCTACTTGCGTAGATAATTGTCTTTTAATTCTCAACAACTCACAATCCAATCACTCCTATAAAGCATGATTGAAAACAAATATGGATATATCTCGGATTTAACTCTCCCTTTGATCGATATTTAAATTGGGTCAATAACTACACACGATAAGGTACGCTTACCCTGATCAATTATACCGAAATTGACTTTAAGTTCATGGCGCCGTTGCCGGGGAGAGTTGAATCTCGAGAGTAACGAGTTCCCGTTTAATTAGCTTTATTAGGAGTATTTTTATTTATTTTCTTTTGTTTCATTTTACTTTTTGTGATCTAATTCGGTGATACTTGTAGGTGTATACACACTCGATCAAAGGTTAAATCAATTGAACCTTTGGATTTGGAATTAGAAGCTATACTTAGAAGAAGAAGAAGAAGAGAGTTGGTGATTCCAACAGAGAAAGTAATGGAGAA
The DNA here is from genome assembly GCA_023678885.1 of Pogostemon cablin. Classification (NCBI taxonomy): domain Eukaryota; kingdom Viridiplantae; phylum Streptophyta; class Magnoliopsida; order Lamiales; family Lamiaceae; genus Pogostemon; species Pogostemon cablin. Next base: position 14,093,964 of record CM042961.1, on the reverse strand, counting down.
CGAAGCGGATAATGCTAATGGCAATGGGGTTGATCGAGAAGGGAATGTGCAATATGGTATGGAAAATGCACATGGAGTACATGTGAATTCGGAATTCATACAACAAGGGAATTTCCATCAAGTGCACTTGCAAAATCAACAATTGCAAGCCATTATCCAACAATTGCTAATGCAACAAGGAGCTATGAACCAACCACAAGTTCCTCCGGTGCCAATGCAAAATCGACCTCAAGCTCAAGGATATCATGGAGTCGGAATGAATATTAGAGATCATTTCCAATCACAAGTTGGAAATTATGCTATAGGGCCACCATTGAATGTCAACAATTTCGAGATCAAAACGGGGTTGATTAATATGGTGCAAGAAAATCAGTTTGGAGGCGGTGCAACGGAAGACCTAAATGCTCACTTATCTCAATTTGTGGAGGTAGCCAATACCATCAAGATTAATAGAGTGAGTGATGATTGATTGGTCGTTATAGTCCGGGCGACCAAGCAACAAAATATCGAACCCAAGAAAATTTAGGATTCATGGCTTTTAGGTATAGTATCGTGATTAATTAGGGACGATCAAAAGGGAGGCTAGGAAAATAAAAGAAAATAAAATGAAATGCATAGAAAAATAAATCTAATTATAATATTTTTGGATTTTCAATGTCATGGTAGTTTTCATGATATACTCATACAATCAATCATCCAACATCTTTAATTGTTTTCCATTTTTAAGCAAATCATGATAAGGGCGATCACGATTTTCACATATCCCCAATGGCTATGGTGAATAGGATGTAGATTATTTTCACAACCCCTAAAAAGCTCCTATGATCGATCCTACTTGCAATTCCCTTCAAGGTACTATGTTCGTATGGATGGGGTTTTCTTCATTAGTTTAATCCTCGGGCATAAGTGATCTCACTAATGTTCATTTACGTTGTTCTAAATATAAGGACTCCTTGGCTAGGTTCCCCTTATATTAAACCCTCATGTAATAAATGGAAGAAATTCACATATGATAATCATGCAAAACAACTAAGGGTAAATCAACAACAAGACATGCCGATACACAATACACAACTTAATCACAATACACTAATACCAAAGACATAAATCCCATATTACTACAAGACATGTTAATTTCATAAATGAAACCTAATCAAAGCCGAAAATACAATCAAGACATTTTTATAATTTAATCAATAATCATGCCTTCAATCAACCACTAAAACATAGAAAATAGAAAGATAATTAGTAGGATTAGATTACACCTTAATGAAGTTTTACATTCATGAAGAGTATCCACTCCTTGGTGTATCCACCTTCTTGGAAAACTTAAAAAATCCTAATCTAGAAAAACATGTAAAACTAAAATGGATTCCTCCCCCAAAGGGGAGGAATATCAACTAGTGGAGATCCCTCTTGGATGAAAAGTGTGGTGTGGTGGAGCTTCAAAAAATGGTGAATGGGAATGAGGATGTTGGGAGTTGGGGATTTGGGGATTGGTGGCTCCAAAGATGAGAAGGATAGTATATATATGTGTGGAGGATTAGGGCAAGAATGGGGTAATGGGCTAAACTGGATAAATGGGCTTAAGTGGAGAAATGGGCTTTTTGGCTTAAAAATTGATTCCAGCAAACCGCTGTAACATTAGTTCTGTACGGCTTGATTAACAAAGGTTGGCCTTATCCCAGCGGTTGTGTGAGGCGCCAGCAAGGCAGAGGTCGCGGGTTCAAATCCCAGCCTCTGCGAAAATTAAATCCTTTTATTTTTAATAAAAGGAGGCCCTCCTCAGCCTTGCCCCAACATATGCATGCGGCCCATTTGCTAGCCCATCAGCACACATCCGTATGAAGAGCAGAACACGACAGAATAGGTGATGTGGAATGTCCTAAAAACTCTGACCGAGGAGTGGAGCTCCTACGACAACAATTCTGAGACCCTAAAAGACAACTGAGACCCTAAAAGACAACGCTCTGTTCTGCTCCTACGACAACAATTCTGAGACCCTAAAAGACAACTGAGACCTTAAAAGACAACGCTTTGAGCTGTTGTCTATGCTCACTTTTCTTAACACCCAGAAAAAGTGTTGTTGTAGCCCTCTTCAAATATGTTGTCTTTTCAGCTGCAACCATTATTTTTCTCGTTTTCATCCCAATTTAATTCTCATTTCTTCCATCGCTCTTTCAAGCTCAAAACACCCATTTTTCTATAAAAATACATAAAAATACCTCTCTCAAAGTAATCAAGCAATTATAGTATTTTTATTAAAATCATGCTTAATTATTAAATTAAATCCAATTAAATTTATGCAATTAAGCCCAAAATTCTAGGTGAATTTCACACCGATCAAACCCCCAAACTTAAAGTGTTGATCGTCCCCGAGCAACGAAAGAAAAGAAAGAACGAGGAGGGAAATTCACCTAGAATTGAATCAAGATATTAATAAAAATTTGGTCATTTCAAAACTATTTCAATTCAATCGAAACAAGTGACAAGACATCAATTTAAATGTGTACAAGTTAAACTTAGGAAATATGCAAGCAAGTAAGACCTTCACTGCTTCTCTCTAGATTTTGCTTTCATTCTCACACTCAAGAGGTGTATGGGAGAAGTGTTTACTCTCATATATCAAATCTCATGCATGTCATTGCCATATGCTTGCCAAAAGTCTACGCTCTCCACCACTTGTATGTGAGTTAATTATTGAATCGATAAGGTCTTTATATGGGGTTGTAATGTAAGCTCTTTGGTATTAGATAGGAAAAATATTTAGGAAAAGTAAGCTCATGATTAGAAGAAAATTTAAGTTGACAGCCATTATCAACTCTCACTCTCTCTGTTCTCAAATTAGTGAAGAATTCAAGTTGGTTGGTAACCTCAACTCTCATTCCCACTTTTTCTCTTTTTTTTTTTCACCTTAATCAAAAATAGAATTTATCCATCCAACAAATCAAAGAACTTTTTTCTTCTCTTCTTCCACTATTGAGTTTTTTTTTTCTCTTTTTCCCCCCAAGGGCTTTCTTTCTATTTTTCTAGTAGAGCTCCTTTATGCTTCTTTTATACAAGTTTCACTCAATTTTTCTTTTCACACAACCTCCATTTTTTTTTCATCTTTTCTCCCTCTTTTCTTGCACTTTTACCATTTCTCTCTTTCCAAACTCTCTTGTAAGGTCAATTCAACCATTTCATCCCTATTAATCCTCTACTAATCGACAAAGGTGATTAGGATATAAAATATGGATAAAATGGCTAAATTTGTATGTTGCCAAAGAAATAAGGATAATAAGCTCAAAGGGGCAAACTACGAAATGATTTCATTTGGTAGGATAAATTTGGCTAAGTGACTTGTCAAAACAAAGATGACCTTAAATCATTTCCAACAATCTTCACACACGTGTAGTTTCAAGAAGACACAAAGACAAGTTCTAAAATGCACACAAAAGAATGATACACACACAAGAAAGGAAAAACCATTTGATTTCATGATTTTAAGGCTCAAAAGCTCACGGGTTTATAGTAGTGAAAGGAAACACAAAACAAGCATAAACCATAGCTCAACAACTACACAAGTAAAAATTCATATAGTAACAAGTTTCAATCAAAAATCATAATCTTAAAATTCCTCACAATGAAGCACAAGAGAGTCAAGAAAGATTTTCTCCTTATTGAAAGCCAGAAAAAGCAAGAAAAGTACAAAAAAAATCAAAAACAAAAAAACAAAAAATGAGAAAATATGTGCCAAAGAAAAGAGTAAGGACTTATATGTGCGCCGGTGCAATATACTCAAGTAGGAGTTCATGGATGCAATTTTATGATTCAAACCGTAGAAAAGTCAAGTAACAAAGACGACATACCCCCCAAATTTAATTTAGACAAAGTCGAATTTAAGTTGGGAAGATGTTTGTTATCTCAATTTGCACCACTCCTTTGCTCTTCAAGGCCAATACCATGGCTCCACGCTTTAGTCCCTACAAACACAACCGTAAAACGAAAAATAAATCAAAGAAAAAATATCCCTACCCTAACCACTCAACGAACCCAAAGTCACAAATACAACTAAATTCCCCAACAACGGCACCATTTGATTGGTCGTTATATTTCAGGTGACCAAGCAACAAAATATCGAACCCAAGAAAATTTAGGATTCATGGCCTTTAAGTATAGCATCGTGATTAGTTAGGGACGATCAAAAGGGAGGCTAGGAAAATAAAAGAAAATAAAATGAAATGCATAGAAAATAAATCTAATTACAATATTTTTGGATTTTCAATGACATTGTAGTTTTTATGATACACTCATATAATCAATCATCCAACATCTTTAATTGTTTTCCATTTTTAAGCAAATCATTGTAAGGGCGATCACGATTTCCACATATCCCCAATGGCCATGGTAAATAGGATGTAGATTGTTTTCACAACCCCTAAAAAGCTCCTAGGATCGATCCTACTTGCGATTCCCTTCAAGGTACTATGTTCGTATGGATGGGGTTCCCTTCACTAGTTTAATCCTCGGGCACAAGTTATCTCACTAGTGTTCATTTACGTTGTTCTAAATATAAGGATTCCTTGGCTAGGCTCCCCTTATATTAAACCCTCATATAATAAATGGAAGAAACTCACATATGATAATCATGCAAAACAACTAAGGGTAAAGCAACGACAAGACATGCCGATACACAATATACAACTTAATCACAATACACTAATACCAAAGACATAAATCCCATATTACTACAAGGCATGTTAATTTCATAAATGAAACCTAATCAAAGCTGGAAATACAATCAAGATATTTTTATAATTTAATCAATAATCATGCCTTCAATCAACCACCAAAACATAGAAAATAGAAAGATAATAAATAGGATTAGATTACACCTTAATGAAGTTTTACATTCATGAAGATTATCCATTCTTTGGTGTCTCCACCTTCTTGGAAAACATAAAAATCCTAATATAGAAAAACATGTAAAACTAAAGTGGATTCGTGGAGATCCCTCTTAGCTGAAGAGTGTGGTGTGGTGGAGCTTCAAAAAATGGTGAATGGGAATGAGGATGTTGGGAGTTAGGGATTTGGTGATTGGTGGCTCCAAAGATGAGAAGGAGAGTATATATATGTGTGGAGGATTAGGGCAAGAATGGGGTAATGGGCTAAATTGGATAAATGGGCTTAAGTGGAGAAATGGGCTTTTTGGCTTAAAAATCGATTCTAGCAGACCGCTTTAACATTAGTTCCGTACTGTTTGATTAACAAAGACCGGCCTTGTCCCAGAGGTTGTGTGAGGCGCCAGCAAGACAGAGGTCGCGGGTTCGAATCCCGCCTCCTCAGACTTGGCCCAACGTATGCATGCGACCTATTTGCTGGCCCATCAACACACATCCGCGTGAAGAGCAGAACACGCAGAACAGGTGATGTGGCATGTCCTAAAAACTCGACCGATGAGTGGAAAACTCGATCGAGTTTCTCTTATAAAATCTTACGCTCTGTTCTGCTCCTACGACAACACTTCTGAGACCCTAAAAGACAATGCTTTGAGCTGTTGTATATGCTCACTTTTCTCAACACCCAGAAAAAGTGTTGTCATAACCCTCTTCAAATATGTTGTCTTTTCAGCTGCAACTATTATTTTCTCGTTTTCATCCCGATTTAATTTCTGTTTCTTCCATCGCTCTTTCAAGCTCAAAACACCCATTTTTCTATAAAAATACATAAAACTACCTCTCTCCAAGTAATCAAGCAATAATAGTATTTTCATTAAAATCATGCTTAATTATTAAATTAAATCCAATTAAATTCATGCAATTAAGCCCAAAATTTTAGGTAAATTTCACACCGATCAAAGATATTGTGAAGATGAGGCTTTTCATTTTCTCTCTTCGTGACCGTGCACGAGCTTAGTATAACACAATCCCTCCGGGAGCGTGTAATACATGGAATGATTTAGCTCAAAGGTTCTTGAACAAATACTTCCCACCATCTAAAATGCTACACTTGAAAAGCTTGATCATACAATTCAAGCAATTACCAATGGAGACATTTAGTGAGATATGGGATAGATTTCGAGATATGTTGAGACAATGTCCTCGACATTGGTTTCCTCTTGATCAACAAATTAAATTTTTCTATGCGGGATTAGATGGGAATTTGAGTATTCTACTTGATGCATCCGCAGGGGGGTCTATTTTAGGCCAAACACCGGAATGAGCCATGGCTATATGTGAGAAGATTGCTTTAAAATCGGGACAGTGGCCTATGAATCGTGTAGCAGGAAGTTATGAGATGGAAAGAATAGCCAAGATGAGAGAGATTTGCATGCAACAAGTGAAACAAGTTAAAGCACCGAAGGAAGGTATGACGGAGAAGGCAATCATGGAGATACTTAAGAGAATGAATGCCAATATGCAAGTATCTCCAAGTTCTTTGCCTATGATGAATCAACCTACTCAAAGCTCAATGAGTAAATTGCCTCTCCAAATTCCTCAACAAGGATCTTCGTCTAGCATGGGAGGTCAAAAGAATTGGGTCCAACCCGAGATGTCACTTGAGGAAGTTGCTTTCATGCAAGGAAGGAACTTTCAAGGAAATTATGGAGGAAATTTCGGGCACCAAGGAGGTCGATACCCACCTAGACAAGGTGGATTTGGTCAAGGGAATTTTAGTGAAAATTTTCAACAACCTAGGAGGTTTGAGAACTTGTCATATGGAAATCAAAGTAATTCCCTTATACTTCCACCGGGGATCAATCCGGGAGCTAAGGATCAAAATATTAAAGGGAAGCCTACGGTTGAGGATCAAATGAGCAAGATGTTTGAGCTCTTGAAGCATGAAAGGGATGAGAAGTTGCTAGAAAAAGAAGATAGGAAGCATGAAAAAGAGGAAAGAAGGCAAGAAAAGAAAGTGAGTGATAGGAGATTCAAGGCTTTGGAAATGCAAATGAGTCAAATGGCAAGTGAAAAGGGAGATGTTCATCAAAAAGGGAAGTTTCCATCTACTACTATCACCAATCCTAAGGAACAATGTTTGTATGTTAATGTGTGCAACATGGAAAGTAAGGTGGAGAAAGGGTTGGTGGATACAACAAACATTGTTTTGAAAGTTGAAAAAGTTGCTTTTGATGAAGTCTTGTGTAAGGTGGATGAGAAGGTTGCGTTTGATGAAACTTCATTCTGTGATGAAGAGTCGGTGTTGAAACAAGATCATGAAATTGTTAAAGCTGATGCCTCATTGAAGGTCGAGGATCCCAAAAAATTTGTTCTTGTAAAATCGGGAGTGGGGGATGCTTCAATGCCATATGTGATCTTGGTTCAAGTATTCATGTGATGCCTTCGAAAATTTTTAAAAAACTTGGCATTGGGAGGCTAAAAGACACGAATGTGGAAATTGGAATAATGGATGGCTCAATGATAAAATGTCATGGAGTTGTGGAGGATTTGATTGGGAGAATAGAAGATCTTGTCTTTTCGGTGGATTTTATGGTTGTTGATAAACAAGCGGACCCCTTAATTTTACTTATTTTTGGAAGGCCATTTTTGGCAACCGGAAGAGCAAAATTTGATATAGATACGAAGGAACTCACACTCCGATCAAATAAAAGAGATTTGATGTTATCTAACAAGAATTTAAAAGGGAAAGATCTTCATTTGAAGCCGCCCATTGAACCTCCGGATGATCGAACTTGAGTGGTAAATGAGATTCTTAAAGATGAAGAAATTACTAACTTTCTACTTGAATTTGCAGGTTATGGCTCTAAGGAGAAGAATAAGTTTGGGGGAGATCTACATATTGATTGGAAGATCAACAACGGACCCCCAAGATTTGTAAAAATGAGAAAATGATGCAATGAATCGAGTTCGAGTGTTAGAGGAGCTAGGAGTGTTGACAAGAAGGTCGTGAAAGAGATGTTCAAAGTGAAGATGAGGCCCGATAGGATCGTGGATTTCTCCAATTGTTAAAAGCCTAAAATACATCTAGCTCGAAGACGTTAAATTGAGCGCTTGATGGGTGGCAACCCATTTGCATAGTAGGATTTTCTTTTATTGTTATTTTTCGTGTGTTGTTTGTGTTTTGGTGGTGTAGGCTTGCACTCTAGGGAAGGAAATGAAGAATGGATTACGAGAAGTGCTACGTTAGATGCGTCAAGGATAAGTTTTACTACTTTCACAAACTTAATTCTTTCCTCTTGTCAAGATTTAAGTTTGGGGGGATGCACCGTAGTATAACTCGTATGTGTTTGATGGTTGATTCCTCTAGAATGTGCTTGCTTTTGTTGTTTGTTGTGTTTTGAATCCTTGTGTGTATTGATTGGTACTATCATTGCTTATATGAATTTGAATGCACTTGTGATGAATGATTGATTTGTTAATTTTGCATGTTGAGTTAAAAAAGCAGGAAAATTTCGGTTGAATTTTTGGTTCCTCTGTCGAATTTTGGGTACAAAATATTTTGCAAAAAATTCAACTAAATATTCGACCTCTTGATTAAAAACTCGGTTGAATTATTTAGCGAACCGGATGGTTGAACTGGGAATTACAAAGAAATTCGATCAAGTTTCTTAAAAACTCGATCGAATTTTTTGAGCCTGCGGGAGTTTTAAATTTCGATCCCCTTTCTTTTCATTTCTCAATTCACTCCCGTAAACTCGATTCTCTCCCCACTGCACCACACATCTTGATGCCGGAAAAGCTCCAAGAATCATCTCCCATATTCATCTTCTTCATTAAGTTCAAATGGTAAGTGATTCTCCCTTTGTTTCCATGTAATTTCTCTGAACTTAAATTCTGGGGTTCATGCTAGGGTTTTGAAATATTGAGTTGTGAGTGTTTGAGCATGATTCTTGTTGAATAATGATTATGTATTGCTTAATTCATTGCACAAATTTTGAGTTAAAAGCATGAGAACTAGAATTGGAGTTGAAAGTGGATGTTTAAAAAGGGTTGGATGCTTATTGTTGCTCTATTGTTCATAAAGTGAAGTGGTAGGATGCATAAATGGTGTTGATGTGATGGATTTTGACATTGTCTCTTGCATAATTTGGGTCTTGAATGTTAAAAATGCTTGAAATTTTTGGAATTGAAAAACTATGCCTACTAAGTGTTTGATAAAATGCCCATGAGAAAATTTTGGTTAAATTTGGCTTTGAAACTTGGCATATTTATTGATTCTATGTGGAGTAGTAATTCTTGAGAAAATTGAGCATGATTGAAAGTGTTTGAATGGAATTGGGCATAGAAATGCATGATTTGGAAATTTTCAAGTTTAATGTTTTAAACAAGAACTTGGTAGTTGATTTTGAAGGGAGTTAATTGAAAGATGGCATATTTCGTGTATGGATTGAGTTTTTAATGAGTGAAATGCTATCTTTTGATTATGAAAATGATGAACCAAGTTCTATTTGAATGTGAACATGAAAGTTTGAATCCATGATCTTGAGTGGGATAATATTTATTTTCGTGCAATGTAATGACTGTTGAATTTTGTGTAGGCACGAACGAGGAAAAGAATAGGGGCAAGTGCAAGAGCAAGTGCAAGTGCAGAAGGAGTTGGACGTGGCCAGGGACGTGGTGGGGGATGTAATCAACCACGTGCCCAACCACAAGAGCAGGAACAGGAGCCTGCACAAATGCCACAAGTTAGAGCCCCAGTCCAAAGGCAAGAAAGAGATGAAGATGGACAGATTAATAATGTCAAATTCAACAACATCACTGCCTTTCTACTAGAGAATGAGTGCCACCCGAACAATTTTGGAGTAGAATTCTAGGAGGATGAATGGTACAATAAGTGCCAATTATGGAAGAGGCTATCACTCACGATCAGAAAGACAAGATGGATTGATCTAAGGGTCATGGAGATAATGGGGATAATTGATGATGTAAATGGATTGTTTGATGATATAGGATTGGGAGATTTTCTGAGGAGCTACCCAGAGACATATCTTGGATTGCACTAAAGTTCCTCACGACTCTAGAAGTTACAAACTTCGGAAGGGGAGCATACCCTCAGAGAATAAAATTCAGACCGAGGAATCGACCATTTTCCCTAAAGACAGAGGAGGTTAATAGAAGAATGAGATGCCCTGCGATGGAGTAAGAGAGAGAATACAGAACCTTGACAAAAGTAGAAAAGCAAGTTCTCTGGCATTCGCTGACAAATAGGGGAGATAAGAAAGGTCAACTGAAGTACAATCCATCAAAGTCCAGAGCAGCTAGCATCAGGAACCCCGTTATCCGATATGTGGAGAAGTTTTTAGCCCATTCGATCTTTGCTAGGCATGAGGGGTCATGTGTGGTAGATAGAGAGTTGTTTGTGCTCCACTGTTTGATCAAGAAAAGTTGCTTCAACATAGCATCTTACATCATCCCAAGCTAGAGAGAGCGACCACGAGGAAGAAGGCTCAGAGTGTGACTGTTGGTGGGTTGGTCACAATCCTAGCAAGAGGATTGGGCATGGATCTAACGGGGATGGTTCCTTTGGATGGAACCAACTTGGGTGCAACTGCTATGAAGAGCATGAGAGTGATCGAGGAGTTGGCAGGGAAGTACATATATGTGTTTTCCATGGGAAAGTACTTTCCTCTGCCAAATGTGGGGCTAACAAGCATTCATCCGGACAGAGATGAGGAAAATCTGTGCTTGGTGTCCTCAAGACACAAACAAACAATTAGAGAATTCAAATCCATGCACCACCGTGATATCCGTGTCAGAAGTGTGCCACGCACAGAATATGTGGAGGATGAAGAGCTTGAGTATGAAGGAGATTTAGTTGGCTCTGATGAGGAAGTGGATGAGACAAGCAGTAAGAACGAAGAAGAGAATGTAAAGAGAGGAGAAAGCTCCCGAGCTGGAGAAAAAAGGGGGAGAGCAGCTAATCTTGAGTACTTGACTGAGGACGTAGCTTTTCTGAGGGTAGGATATGGAGGCATGGCACAAAAGGTAGCCTACCAGAGGTATAGGCAGGACAGAATAGACTTCATGATGGATGCCATGGGGAGCACAATGTGGAATATAGAGAGGATGACCGGCCACATGTACAACATGCACAACCCCTCTGACCCATGTGTGTACCAGCCATGGCCTGAGTACCAGCCATTTCCTGGACCGTGGATGCACTATCCACCACTGCCTCCAGACTACGGGATGGATGCTCAGCATGTACCTCAGTATCCTCCATTCCCTCCACAAGACCCTGGCTTTCCTCCTCAGTGATTTAAGGATTATCCTTGCTCTCTCTCTCTTGCTTATTTTGTCTTGATGACTGTTTTGATTGTGGTGTATTGATGATACTTATATGGATTTATTTCTTTTCTCGTATTGTTCTGTGACTGTTTTGGATTTTAGTTCTTGTTGGATTTGGTTTTATGTTATGTGGTTGATGTTTGGTTTGTTTTGTTTGTCTATTGTGTGTTTGTGGGGAGGGTAGATTGTTTTTTTTTTATTTATTTCTTTATATTGTTTTTCTTTTGAGTTTTGATATATTCATTTGCAATGGTGATCAATAGTTGTGTTAGGATATTTTACTCTAAGAAATTAAGGCATAGGTTCTTAAATTGCTCGAGATAAAGATGGATAAAACACAACAATAAGACCATAAGCAAAAGTCTAGTGAGATTCGAGCCTCAAACCATGCATTTCATTCAGTTTAAATTTCATTGAAGAGAGGATTGATCATTAGAAGATGAATTAGAATTTGCTCGTGAACTTTGCAAGTACGTCTTTTGATGAAGCATTTGAAAATAATTTTAGGCCATGTTTGATTTCACAAGTCACTAGCCAAATGAATTTCCTACCCTAATCATGTTGTATCCCTTGTTAACCAAAGGTTGAGCCTAGCTTAAAGCCTATTTTATTGTTGAGCACATTACAAGCCTAATAATCCCATTTGAGCCTTTACATAAAACCTATGATGCGTGAAGATTATAGAAGAAGGTTAACAAAATGTTGAGTGTAAGAAATAAAAAGGGAAGGAAAGCAAAACAAGAGTTAGTGAATGAACATAATGTGGGAAGAAAAAAATAGAAGGTGTAAGGTTGAAAATAAAAAGAGCAAGATACTAAGAAATATGCATCATTGATGATCAAGCTCTCATAAAAACTCAACAAGAGCTCTTAAGTTCACAAGGATAGGATAAAAAGTGCAATACATAAGAGAAGGGAATGGAAGGAAGAATCTCATCGAAGGCCTTCTCTATGATCATAATATGCATTTAAGTCACTTTTATCCATATTTTCCTACCCTACCAAAGAGCCATCATTACATCCTTGTTACAAGTCCTTTATGATCTTTGTGTGACATTGAAAATGGAAAACAAGCATGAGTTCACTTGCAAACCTATGATGATTCGACTATGATCAATTGAATGAGGGATCGTAACCTTTTTAATCACAAGAGTGAAGTGATATACACATCCGTGAGGCTTATGGTTGAGGGATATAATTGTGTTGCATCCTCTTTATCTTGAGCAGTTTAAACTCCACATGTATTAATTTCTATTTTAGTAAGGTTTCCTAACATGATTTGCGATCTCTAATTGCTTGTAGATATGTTGGAGCTCATGTGTTTTCATTTTGTATAACTAGGTGAATTTTTCTATTTTATTTTTTCAATTTTGTTGCTTGGGGACGAGCAACACTTTAAGTTTGGGGGGTTTGATTGTCGTCCAATTCACCTAGATTTTGTCATATTTTTATGTTCGTTTTATGTTTGTTTATTATGTTTTTGCTTTTTATTTTGAAGGATATTGATGGATTTGATGAAGTTCTCTAATTTGAGTTTGCTTTAATATGAAATAGGTGTTTTGGAAGGAGAATCGAGCAAACGTGAAGACGAAAGTGTAAATTCAAAGAAATGCCAAAAACTCGATCGAATTTTCAATAATTCGACTGAATTTCTCTTACAGAATGGAGGCCAAGGAATTGCTTAAAAATTCGATCGAATTTTTTGAAATTCGATCGAATTTCTCTTACAGTGTGAATCTGCAGGTTTGATAAAACACGAAAACTCGGCCGAAGATCTGAAAACTCGATCAAATTTTTGGACACTTTGAAGGCAGAAAATGTGTTTCGTTTTAAGAAGCGCAAAATGCATGAAAACTCAACCGAAGCATGAAAACTCAGTCGAATTTTCATGAAAAAATGCCAGCTGTAAATTTGACTTTTGGGCATTCAAGAGGGGTATAAATACCCTAAATACTCACTTCTCTCATCAGATTGTGCAAGGGGGAGATTCCAAGAACACACAACACATACTATTTTCTTCATTTTACACCTTCATCACCATCCATCTACCATCCTTTCATCCATCCTCTCCATTTTCTTCATATTTTCACCACTAATCTATTGAGGATTGAGGATTGAGAGTGGGAGTTTACAAAGTGAAGGAAGACATCCAACCTACCTCAAGAAGGGAAGATATCTTACTTTTCATTTGTAATCTTTTTTGGGTTGTTTTGAAACAATGGATATATGTAAGCATTTTGAGGATGTTTTCATAATGTTTATTGTTGGCTAGACCTTTAGTGAGGCTAGCCACAAGATGGATTAGGGCTTTTTGGATTTGTTGGATTTTAAATGATAGTTGATATGATATTTGGTTTCTTCTACATGATTTATGATTCACTTTATTTGTATTATAATTTGTGTTATTGAAATCTCTATTTATGATGTTAGGAAAGTTATTCTGATATTGTAACTAGGGTTTTGATTGAATCAAGTTACGATATGGATAGTGTATGTTAGTATGTGAAGTATGTGGTAGCATCTTTATATACTTAGAATATTCATGTGAGGACACTTAGGTAATGGATCTAAGTAGGTTATTAATTGAATGAGAAGAACCAATCTTATAATCATAGTACCCTTGAGGGAATTGAGAGTAAGGGACAATCTTTTGTGCTTAAAACTTATAATGAGTTGAGAACCTAATTACCTTGGTCATAGGGATTAGGGGAACCTTTGTGATTGTTTCTAGTCAATTTATCATTGATACTTGTCATTTAAATCTAACAAGTCTATATAATACCATTCATCTTGAATGTGGTTAGCCTTGCTCCTCTTTAGATTACTCACCTTTCACTTCATTTTCATCTTGATTATTTATCTCTTGCATCAATCATCTTTAGTTGTTATTTATTTTATTTGCTACTTACGTAGATAATTGTATTTTAATTCTCAGCAACTCACAATCCGATCACTCCTATAAAGCATGATTGAAAACGAATACGGATACACCTCGAATTTAACTCTCCCTTTTATCGATATTTAAACTGGGTCAATAACTACACACAATAAGGTACGCTTACCTTGATCAATTATACCGAAATTGGCTTTAAGTTCAATCAGTCAAAAAAATCGATCCTAGCCACCTGGTTTTGTCGATCCTCGATTTCCAAATCATGTATGTCGTCTAAAGAATGCCCTTTATGGTCTTAAGCAAGCCCCTCTCGCTTGGTTTCAGTGGTTCAGTTCATTCCTGTTACAGTTAGGTTTTGTAGGAAGTAAGGCAGATCCTTCTCAATTTATCTATCATCGTGGTACGGTTGTCTTATATCTCCTAGTCTACGTTGATGATATTATTCTTACAGGAAGTGATTCTTCAGTTATTCAAAAGTTCCTAGCTCGCATCCATACTGAATTTGTCATAAAGGATCTTGGTCGTTTGAACTATTTTCTTGGGCATGAAGTTCATTACACTAAATTTTCTCAGTCAGGCTAAATATGCTCGGGATATTTTAGCTCGGGCACAACTTCTGGATTCTAAGTCTATTGCAACGCCTCTTGCAGCTGATATTCAATTTACGAGCTTTGGTGACTCTTATTCCGATCTCACGCTCTATCGTTCTCTCGTTGGGGCTTTGCAATATTTGACAATTACTCGTCCTGATCTTTCTTACGATGTTAACTCTGTTAGTCAATTTTTGCAGGCATCTACAGTTGATCATTTTCTTGCAGTTAAGCGTATACTTCGCTACGTTAAAGGGACCATGTCTTTTGGTTTGATATTTTCTCAGGGCACTTCATCTGATATTCTTGGATATTCAAATGCTGCTTGGGCAAGATGTATTGAAACTCGTCGATCCACCTATGGTTATTCAATCTTTTTAGGTAGAAATCTCGTTTCTTGGAGTGCCAAAAAATAATCAATTGTTGCACGTTCCAACTGTGAATCGGAGTATAGAGCTATGGCATATGCTGCATCTGAGCTTTTGTGGCTTTCTTATTTGTTGCGTGATTTACGCATTTCTTCAAATCCTTCTATGTTATTATGTGATAATAAAAGCGCCATCTTTCTTTCTCAAAATCCTGTTGCGCACAAGAGGGCCAAACACATTGATATAGACTATCACTTTGTTCGGGAGCTAATTTCCTCGAAGAGTGACGAAAAAGCTTGCCTCGTCCACTATATGAGTTCTTTCGTTCCAAGCTTCGCGTCGGGCCTAATCCAATGCTAAGCTTGAGGGGGGTGATAAAGTAAATAATATTGATTGATATTGATTGAGATCTGATTGAGATCTCTTTCCTTGTATATTTTATTTTGTCAATATTTGATTAATTGATTTTAGAATATCTATTGTAATTGTAAATATAAATACACATGATCACTCCACCATCAATTGTGGTGAGAGATTCTAATTCTCTTAGATGCATTTACATAAAATTCTAGAAAAACCTAATACTCCATACTAGATAGATAAAGATAATGCAGGAATAAGTCTTAAGAATTTTGAAATTTGAACCGATAAATCTAGCAAAAGGTGGTGATGATCTATAAAAATCATTATACAACACCGCCATTTTGTATTATTCCCTCCGTACCATGGTGATCTTTCTTTCAGGACGTACATTAAGGGATATAATAAGTTATTGAGGTATATTAGTATGGTGTATGGGTCCATAAAGATATATTAATTATTTTATTTGGATGTTGTTTGCTAAAAAAATGCACTCCTTATATTGGGACGGATAAAAAAACCAATTACATTATATCCAAATTAAAGCCTGCTCCACTCATAAACTTATTTCTAAATCTCACGCGTAATCAACTTCCTGCGCATAAAATGATGATAAACCTCTTAAAGAGTTAAAGATATTAATAAGTCATAAAATAAAATTAAAAAGTACTCCCTTCGTCCTGTTTCAATGTTTACGTTTCTATTTTGCGCGTCTCATTTCAATATTTAATTTTTCCTTTTTGGAATATAGGACCCACCTAAAACAATTAATATATCATCCAACACTAATACAACTATCCATTTTACATTAAATATTATATATTTCCACTCACTATCTATTAAAATATTATACTCCTTCATCAACGTGCAAAAAGCAAACGTAAACATTGAAACGAGACGGATGAAGTATATCACAAAAATTAGATGATAAGATGACATCCAGATACGTGTGAATATACGTAAGCATTGGCCTAATAAAAAAGTACAAACTACAAAGACCAACTCATGTATTGGGTTGAGTCTCTGTGTATTCAATTTTACTCTTGTATAAAAGAAAAATAAACAAATAAATGAACTTTTAAGAAAAAGAGCATTACGTGAGATCGATATAGTAACAAGATCGAGTTGATATATTATTAAATTATAATTATTATACGGATAAAATATATTTATTAATAATTAAAATATATTAGTAATGAATCATATTAAAAACCATAATATTATATTTTAATACAAATTTATCATACATTTATAATAATCATACTTTAATACATTTTAAACCTCGTTTACGTAATTACTGTCTCACAAATATCTTTTGTCTTGAGAGAAAAGCTTATAGTATAAGTATATTTCAACGAGAAAGCAACAATATAGAAGCAATGGGTGATTAATTAATATCGAGCAGCCATTATATTGTTTGGAATATTGCTGGGTAATTGTCACAAATTAGTGGTAAACAACATAACGTGTGGATAGGGTAATCTTGAATTAATGGGAAATTCCATAAATGACTAGCTAGTCATATAGGCTAAGACTATATATGAAGTATGACCAGGCTAAGACTATATATGAAGTATGACCGCTACCGTTTTATGTAACAAGTTACTATACAGGAAACTAATATTTTTAATAAAAAGTACTCCTTCTGTCTCATAAAATTTTTCACACTTTCCTCATTTTGTCCCACAAAACCTTTCACATCTTGAAAAAGGAAACACAATTTTTTCTAACAACTTCAAAAGTTATTTTAATTTTAAATTTTCCACTACTTTTTCACACACACATATCATTACTTTATACAGTACTTTTTATTACTTAAAAATACTAAAATACCCTCCAAAGTCAATAAAGTTAGTCAAAAAGTGCAAATTTTTTTAAATAACGTGAAACAGTAAACGTAAAAAGTATTATGAGACGGAGGGAATAATATTTTATTAATAAAAAATAAATTGTGGTACAGTAAACTATTATATGAATGATTTAAAATATAAATAAAAAGTGATACATAATTAATAAAAAATAATTAATTATAAAAATGTAAATAATCTTACCGTGAGATGTGTCACACAACTATTGTCCATGGAATATATATATATATATAAACACCACCCCATTCATCTATTCTACCATGCAAAGCACAAATAAATATTCAACCCATGAACGCTCCAACCATACCATTCATCCTTCTTTTCTTATTTTCCTACTCAACTGCAACTTCTGCTCATGATTCCCACCATTTCCTCAAATGCCTTTCTCAACCATTGAACTTAATCTCAATTTTGGTACAAATTGATAAGAGTAAGCGTACTCTATCATTGTGTGTAGACGTGGTGACCAAGTGCAAAATTTATAATATCGAACTCAAGGAAAAAAGTGTATGTATCCGTCTTCGAAAGATGTTTCACTTTAGAAGGACTAATCAATAAAGAAGAGGGAGTGATTAACACTACAAACTACCTAAGAAAGCAATTAAAGGATAGAAAATGTACATATGAGATGGATAATGGGTGATGGTGAGCAATCTAAGAAGTATGTAAGGCAAGCAATATAATGAAAATGGCTCATGTAGATTCACACACACACATGCTTTGAAGGTCATCATATTATGATATTAAGGGCAATCACTTATGTACCCCTAATCCTTATGGCCAAGGCAATTAGGTTCTCAACCCTTTTACAAGTTTAAATCTCCTAAGATTGTGTCTTACTCTCAATTCCCATGAAGGTACTATGATCATAAGTTGGGTTCCCCTCACTAGTTCATCACTAATGTCCTATCATGAAGTTCTAAGCACAAGAAGGGTATGGCTTACCTCCCCTCACACTAACTAAGTCATCTCGTACAATCAACGATTCAATTAAATCACTAAGCATAATATTGGAATGGTCATCCTAACACTATGAATAGAAAATTTAACCACACAAATCATACACGAAATGAGAATAAGCATTTATGATAGAAAATATTCATACAATCATTTCTTCGAACACGTGGTGTGCAAAATATACATTATTCTTCACCAATCATATTGCTAGCCTCACATGAGGATTAGCCACTCCAAATTATAATAAAATTAATATTGTCCATGGCATGCTCCAATTGAGCTAAATAATGAAGAAAACAACAAATCAAAGGTTGATGGGCTTCCCTTTTGAAGTTGGCCTTCTCTCCCTTCAACATGCTCCAATCTTCACTCCTTGATATTCTTCCCTTCTTAGATTGGTGGATTAGTGGAATGGATGGATGGATTTGAGGAAATCAAGAAGAATGGATGAATGGATTGAAGGATAGAGGAATGAGATGGAAGATGGAAGATGGAGGTGTAAAATGGTGTGTGATGTGTGTGGGCACCCAAAACCCTTGATTTTCTACCTTCAAATGCTGATATTGGGGGTATTATACCCCCTCAACACACCTGAAAATCACATAAGGTTGTAAAACGCGATTTTGGCCAAAGTGCAAGAAAATACGGGCGTGTTTTCCTGCACCTGCCCGTGTTTTTCTGCAAAATTTCAGCATTCTGTATATTTTGGTCCCTACAGAAAAACACGGACACTACATAAAAACACAGGCGTATTTTTATATATTTTGTCCAATTTTCTATTTTCTTCAACTTTCTCCTTTCTTCATGCTTTTTATCACTATTTATCTTCATAATCACCTATTCAAAGACATGGAAATCATCATCATCAATTTTTCAAAATACTAAATACAAAAGATACAAAAATACAAAACAAAAGAACAAAAACACACACAAAAATGACAAAAAATTTAGGTGAAAATAGCGACGATCAACTCCCAAACTTAAAGTGTTGCTCGTCCCTGAGCAACGAAAATAATAAAACAAGAGAAGAAATTTTTACCTAGAAAAAGACCTAACGAATATAAGCAATAACACCTCGATAGCAATAATAACTATAACTTATGCTAAGTCATCCTACAATATTAAATTCATTACATGAGAAATTAACAAGTTCAATCACAAGAGAATAAAGTGTAATATAGTCCCTTTTTCGTTCAAGCCTCACATAGGATATCAATTTCACTCAACACTCTATGATTTAGGTAAAACAACACTCATCAATCGATTGACTCGACTCGCTATAAGCTTGCTCGTGGACTACATTCACAAACCTCCAAAGTTTCAATCAATGATAAAAAAGTCTTTATATTCGGATGTAATGATAGGCTCTTTGGTAAAGTATGAAGAATATGGATCATAGTGACTAATCAAGCGTAAGTAATCGAAGAGGTAGCTACTTTCTTCCATTCCTCCACTTTTTCTTTTCTTCCTTTTTTATCTTTGTTGGCCACAAGCACTATTCATCATCTTTATCCTATGAATCGAGCTCTTCATGATGCATGTTTCCTACTTTGAACTTTTATTTTCTTGAGCATCTTGTTGTTGCTTACTCCTTCTCTTGTTTTTAGGTTGCATGTGCATTCTTGCTTGTGCTCTTTTCATCATTTTTCTTACTTGTTTACCATTTCTTTTCTTCTTTTGTTATCTCATCAAACATTTCTAGCCACCATCTCCTCAATTACTCACACAAAAGGGTACATATATAAGGCTCATGTGGGTAATCAAGGGTTGTTAAGTGCTAAATTCATAAGAAATTGGCTTATAAGCTCAAAGTGGTTGACTAGGGATGATGTTCACGGAATGAAAATATTTGGCAATGACTATAAATGACAAGGATGGCTTTAGATCATATCATTAATCTCCACTAATCGGGCTCGTTCCTATAGTCCTTGAGTAAGTTCTAACTTATCAAACACAACTGATCCACTCATGAAGAAATACCATGTATGCACGGTTGAGGCTCAAATGCTCACGAGCTTATGCTCGGACCTTAAGGACTTATTGCGCCACATTCATCTCAAAATTGAACAAGTTAAGTAAAACATATCACAATTTGAAAGTGTAGAGATTCTTAATCATAATTTGTCATCACTTATCATAACAACATGCCATCACTCATATTCAAGAAAACGACTCACGACATCCCAAAACAAACCACCAAACAACCCTATACAAGAATAAAAATATAAACAAAACACATAAACAAAGACTCACCAGATAAAAAACAACAAAACAACACATAACAAGCAAAAATGACCTTCCATCCATCAAAAGAAATTCAAGCATATATCCTCAATCATCCAATAACAGAAAGCTCAAGAATTTGTCACCTTATTCAAAAATAAGAAAAACTAATAAAGCAAGTAAACCTCCCAAGTACATAATACATGAAGTTGCATACTAATCCAAACAGTCTAAATCAAATCAAGTATATGCTAAGCAAATAGAAATGATGAGTATTAAAGTAAACTCCCTAAAAAGGCATTTGGTAATGGAAATGATTGGCATGAGCTTCCGGATTGCATGCATAACGAATCTCGACATTGATTTTCGGGCTCAATTCATGCTTCCACCACACTTCATTTGTGCTCAACAACTCATCAAAACCATTAGCACAATAATTACTAGCAAATAATGAACTAGAATACACTTCAACACAACCAAACGATCCAAAAGCATACCAATACTCATGAAAAAAAATTTAAAAATTTACCCAATTTTACAAGAAGACCTCTCTCTCAATCATCATAATAAGCACACTCAAGTGGTGAGTCACACCACGTACTCTCCCCCCAAACTTAAATCGAAATAATTTGAGAATTAAGTTTGCAAAAAGTGGTGGGACTTACCCTTGTAGTTTCCAACAATGAGCTTCTTGTAGAGAAGTATATGCATCACAACAATTCAAGGTATGTCCACCACGCACTATCCCCCAAAAATAAGAGTTGAACTTTAAGTTTTCAAAAGTAGTGAGACGTACCTTCACACTTTAATTCGAGCACTTCTCGTATCTCCAATACGCATTCTCCTTACGAGCACAATCAACCTTCATATTTCAAATCGAGCACTTCTCGTATCTCCAATACACATTCTCCTTACGAGCACAATCAACCTACACATCAAAAATGCAAGAAAACTAAATTAAAGCATTTAAATGAAAGCATTAAAATAAACGATGGGTTGCCTCCCATCTAGCGCTAAGTTTAACGTCTTCAAGCCGGACGGAATATGGAGAACTCATCGGAATGGCCAAGGATATCGTTCGTTCTTGCCATCAAATTTTAATCTTTGTACTTCTTCCTCTATTAGGCATTTGTGGCAAGTAACGACCATAGTAGCATCCTTCGAGATTGGCTTTAAAAATTTCACTCTTTTGAGCTTGCATTCCATTAACCGCTCTTTTCGTGACCACCAATTATTCCTCTTTATCAAATATGTCCCCAACATCTCTTCAAGCTCTCTTTTGTATCTAAGGTATTGAGAAGAATCAATAGGTAAAATAAAATCAATATAAATAATATTTTGAAAATCAATGCAACTTGAAGAGTTAAAAAATGTAGAGATGCTCATTTCACTCCCGAACTCATCATCAAGTACTTCTAGACCTTGTTCCACTTCATCAAATTCATACTCATATATTGATTCTTCATCTTCACTTGAATTTTTCTCATCACCAAGAGACAAGAAATTATGAATAATCTCTTCATCCTCAAAGCTCTCTTCTATCTTAGGCTCTTTACTCCTCTCATTGTCCTTCTCTAAGCTTTCTTTTACCTTGTCTTCCTTATCCTCAAAAAGCTCAACATCTCTTGAGTCTTCTTCATTATTCCCCGAACACTATTCTATCTCTAACTCTTCTTTATTCTTTTCATCAAAATTTTCTATGTCGTAGAGAGTGTTCCGTTCACTTATCATTTGACTCAATTGACGTTCTATGGCCTCAAATCTCCTCTCCTCTTCCTCAACTTTTCTCTTTCTTTCTTCCCTTCCTTCTTCAAGCATTTTCATTATTTCACTTAATTGATCTTGCAAGGAAGGTTTCCCATCATCATATGGTGGACACTCTTCTTGAAAATTCCCTTGGACATACCCGTTTTGCATACTTGTTCTATTCTCCATTTGGTAATTAGGCATATTCCACATTTGTCCCCATTAAATTTGGAATTAGGCATTGAGTAGGCATTTTGAGGCTCATAGCTTGAAAGACTTGGTTGAAAACTTTGCCTTGTATCACTTCCATAAGCATATCTTCTAAGCATTTGCATCAAGGCATTATTTTCGGATAGAGGAGTAACCGTAGGAACTTGATTGTTGTAAGAACTTGGTATGGAATAAATGTTTCCTTGATACGGATGAAATGTATTCACATTGTAAGCTCTTTGCCATCCCTCGTACATTCCATTATTGTAGCATTGATCCATTTTTACTCTTGTTCTCAAGATCTAATACAATTCTTCTCCAATTACTATTTTTGGTTTTGCTCCTTCTCCCTTTCTTTCAAGGTTGATGTACCTATCAAGAAGAACAAGTAAGAACAAAAATTTTACAAAGCAAATATAAAAGCAAAAATAAGAAAAAAAAATGTCCTAAGTAAAGCTAACAAATCCAAACACGTTACACCGAAGCCTTTCTCCCGGGCAATGGCGCCATGAACTTAGTCTCAATTTTGGTACAAATTGATAAGAGTAAGCGTACTCTATCGTTGTGTGTGGACATGGTGACCAAGTACAAAATTTATAATATCGAACCCAAGGGAGAAAGTGTATGTATCCATATTCGAAAGATGTTTCACTTTAGAAGGACTAATCAATAAAGAAGAGGGGGTGATTAACACTACAAACTACCTAAGAAAGCAATTAAAGGATAGAAAATGTACATATGAGATGGATAATGGGTGATGGTGAGCAATCTAAGAAGTATGTAAGGCAAGCAATATAATGGAAAAGTCTCATGTAGATTCACACACACACATGCTTTGAAGGTCATCATGTTATGATATTAAGGGCAATCACTTATGTACCCCTAATCCATATGGCCAAGGCAATTAGGTTCTCAAATCTCTTACAAGTTTAAATCTCCTAAGATTATGTCTTACTCTCAATTCCCATGAAGGTACTATGATCATAAGTTGGGTTCCCCTCACTAGTTCATCACTAATGTCCTATCATGAAGTTCTAAGCACAAGAAGGGTATGGCTTACCTCCCCTTATACTAACTAAGTCATCTCGTGCAATCAACGATTCAATTAAATCACTAAGCATAATATTGGAATGGTCATCCTAACACTATGAATAGAAAATTTAACCACACAAATTATACACGAAATGAGAATAAGCATTTATGATAGAAAATATTCATATAATTATTTCTTCGAACACGTGGTGTGCAAAATATACATTATTCTTCACCAATCATATTGTTAGTCTCACATGAGGACTAGCCACTCCAAATCATAATAAAATTAATATTGTCCATGGCATGCTCCAATTGAACTAAACAATGAAGAAAACAACAAATCAAAGGTTGATGGGCTTCCCTTTTGAAGTTGGTCTTCTCTCCATTCAATATGCTCCAATCTTCACTCCTTGATGTTCTTCCCTTCTTAGATTGGTGGATTAGTGGAATAGATGGATGGATTTGAGGAAATCAAGGAGAATGGATGGATGGATTGAAGGATAGAGGAATGAGATGGAAGATGGAAGATGGAGGTGTAAAATGTGTAAAATGGTGTGTGATGTGTGTGGGCACCCAAAAACCTTGATTTTCTACCTTCAGATGTTGATATTGGGGGTATTATACCCCCTCAATACACCTGAAAATCGCACAAGGTTGTAAAATGCGATTTTGGCCAAAGTGCAAGAAAACACATGCGTGTTTTCCTGCACCTGCCCGTGTTTTTCTTTAAAATTTCAGCATTCTGTATATTTTGGTCCCTGCAGAAAAAAACGGGCACTACATAAAAACACGGGTGTGTTTTTATGTATTTTGGCCAATTTTCTATTTTCTTCAATTTTCTCCTTTCTTCATGCTTTTTATGTACCATTTATCTTCATAATCACCAATTAAAAGACATGGAAATCATCATCATCAATTTTCCAAAATACTAAATACAAAAGATACAAAAATACGAAACAAAAGAACGAAAACACACACAAAAATGACATAAAATTTAGGTGAAAATAGCGACGATCAACAATTCTAAAACCACTCTTCCAATATTTCCAACCTTATTTACACCCCAACAAACCCTTCTTACTCATCCATCCTTTATTTCCCCATCTGGAACCTCAGGTTCACCTCAGAATCTACCCCTAAACCACAAGTCATCATAACCCCGGATCGCGAAACTCAAATCCCACCCATCGTACGCTGCGCTAAGCACACTTGCATGGAGATCAGAACGCGAAGTGGAGGCCATGACTTCGAGGGACTATCTTCTTCATCAAAACTCCTGTTCGTGATCATTGACATGATCAGGCTTAGCAAAACAACAGTTGATGTTGAGACTAAGACTGCATGGGTTGAAGGAGGCGCAACTCTTGGCTCTTTATACTACAGCATTGCGCAGAAAAGCACGATTTTGGGATTTCCTGCCGGTGTTTGCACGACTGTTGGTGTTGGTGGACACATCAGTGGAGGAGGCTATGGCACCTTGATGAGAAGATTCGGCATGGCTGCAGACCACGTCGTTGATGCAAGAATAGTCGATGCTAATGGCAGAATTCTTGACAGAAAATCGATGGGAGAGGATCTGTTTTGGGCTATTAGAGGTGGTGGGGGTGCCAACTTTGGTGTCATTACAGCATGGAAGCTACAACTAGTTGATGTACCTAAAACAGTCACTGTTTTCAACATACAAAGGAATTTGGAAGAGAATTTAACACAGATTATTCATCGTTGGCAACACGTGGCACCAAGATTGGACAGAGATATAACCCTTGATATCAATGCAGCTGTAATAAGTACTGCCTACAAAGGTGAAAGCAAAAAACTACAATTGGTGCTTATTTCTCCACAGTTTTCCTTGGTGGGGTGGACAGGTGAGTTTAGAATCAAAATCGTATCATACAAATTTGCTTTATTCAAAATATTATCAAGAAACTTAATTTCTCAAATAGTCTCAAAGGTTCTAAGTTCTCACAAAAATTGTCCATTTTACTTAAAAATGTTCAATGTTTCTAATTCCATGTGATGAACTGAAATGATACTTTTATAAAGTTTTGAGATAAAATTAATAAAAAAATACTCTCTCCGTCCCGGAGAAGTCGTCATATTTTTTTTTTGGACACGGTTGTATAAGATGTGTATGTGTGCCCCATGAGTATAAATTAATTATTTTGGGTGGGTCCCAGTACTAAAAAGGAAACGTGTCAAAATCTATGGGACAAACCATTAGGAAAGTGTCAACCTCTATGTGACGGAGTGAGTATTAGTTTTGGACGAAATCGGAGCAGAAATAAAAGGTTTGGGACGAAAATGAATGTTCTAACTATTCTAGAACATTTTCGAATTATGTTTTAAACTCGTGTGGACAGGTTATTGTCATTGATGCAACAGAGTTTTCCAGAGTTGGGGCTGATAAGAGAAGACTGCATCGAGATGAGTTGGATCCAATCCGTTTTATACAGCTACGGATATCCCATAGATCAACTACAAACCCTACTAAATAGGACTCAACTCAACAAATCATACATGAAAAGAAAAAAAGACTACGTGCAGACTCCCCTTTCTTTGCAAGTTCTTGAAAGCATCATGAAGCTCTACTTTGAACCGGAAGCCAGGCAGGCGACTCTCTCCTTCGCTCCGTATGGCGGAGTAATGGACCACATACCCGAATCTTCCATTCCATTTCCTCATAGAGCTGGCAACTTGTACCAAATCATGCATACGGTCTATTGGGAAGAGGGTGATGCTAAAAATTCAGACAAGTACTTAAAATGGGTAAGGAGGGCATTCAAATTCATGACTCCATATGTATCCAAATCTCCGAGGACTGCGTACTTGAACTACAGAGATCTCGACATTGGAGTGAATAATAATCTAGGAAAGACAAGTTACTTGCAAGCAAGCACTTGGGGTAAGAAATATTTCAAGAACAACTTCAAACGCCTTGTTCGGGTGAAGACCAAAGTTGATCCTATGAATTTTTTCACTAACGAACAAAGCATTCCATCGCTGCACTAAACTTTGGAGAAAAAAAAAGAAAGGGCTTAACTTTTTTTTTGGTAATATTGGAACATGAAACCGATAAATAAAAAAGTAGAAAAATCTATCTTCTTATAAGACAATGTCCTTTCATGAAACCGATATGTAAAAGTAGAAAAATCTATCTCCTTATAAATAATTTAATTAAGTATAGATTATTTTTCTTTGATCAAATATTATATTTTATTTAAATTTTTATTACTAAAAAAATGAAAAAATTTAAGTCTTAAAAAGGAATTTTTCCTAAGAAAAACGATACTACTAGTCACAACAATTTTTATCTTTTAGTTTTATGTATTAATATTTAATTTTAAATATCGAATCAATTTTTTTTTTTTAAGTTTCACTTTTATGGCAAAGACTTGCACGTAACCGTCTCGCGAATTTCATGATACGGACCCATAAGATAATTTAAAACTAAATAGCGGTAATGTTACTATTGTAGTTTACTTTAACGCCCTTCATACAACTTAATTTTATTTCACTTCTACTGCTTTTGTCTCATTTCCATTCTATACCTGTTCGTTTCATTTTTCTTTCTTTATGTTATTTTTTTTTATTTTTACTTTTATTACACTGATTATATGATTACCTTTTTATTTAATTTTTTAGTTAAAATATAAAATAAATATTCTTTAAAACTTAAAATTAATCAAATGAATTTAATATATTTCTCTTGATGTGACAATTCAATCTCTTAATTTTTGGTAAGATATCACTTTTTATTAAAGAAAAAATATTATTATTTTTTATTCTTACTATTTATTATTATTATTCACATATGAAATAGTTATGAATGGTTATCACTTTTCTTATTTAGATATAACTTTTTATTAAAAATGTTATCGCTTTTTATTTATTCTATGTTTTTTAAATAATTTAATTAAAAAGATATAACTTTCCTTGATCATATTACACTTTTATTAAAAATATTATTACTTTTTATTAGAAATATTATCACTTTTATAAGTCCTTATAAAATAGAGTATTATTTTAATGGATGTTTATCATTTATCTATAATCATATATCACTTTTTTATTAAAATTGTTATTACTTTTTATTCGTCCTACGAATTTTAAAATAATTCAATTTGATGGGTATCACATTTTGTTTGATCATGTATCACTTTTTATTAGAAATATTATCACTTTTTATTAGTGTTGTGAATTGTTTATAAATAGTCTAATTAGATAATTATCACTTTTTTTAATAAGATAGTATCACATTTTTATTAAAAATGTTATCACTTTTTTATTCGTCATAGTTTATAAAATAATTTAATTAGATAAACGTCACTTTTTTCTTTTATAATTATAACTTTTTATTAATAATTTTATTAATCTATAAATTTATATATATATATATATATATATATATGTGTGTGTGTGTGTGTGTGTGTGTGTGTGTGTGTGTGTGTGACAAAAACTTGTGTGCACCCGTGCGCACGGATCACACTCCGTGCGCCTTTAAAATTTTATGTTAAATTGTATACCCTTTAGTATAAAGATGTGTATCCTTTATTTTTTAAAGAAAAATAAAAAAATATCAGTGAAAAGTGTATATCATTTACAACAAAATAGTGTAACCTTATTAATTAAAGTGTATACCCTTTAGAACAAAATAATATACCCTTACCCATAGTACTAAATTATAAAGGCGCAAGGTGTGCCCGGGGGCACAAGAGCCTCACTCTCTATATATATATATATTCAAAAATCATCAAAATTAAAATATATTTATGCTTGTAGTAGTGTATAAATGAATGACAATGGAGCAATTTCGATAAAAATGGGATTTTAGCTAATTTGATGTTGTCAGGTTGATTAAAGGTAATTATGTAATTTAAATTAAAATAAGAGTATAGTTAAATACACACCCTTTATTGAATACACACATTTTTTTAATACATTCACACCCTCTTTTACTTATTTAAATTCTAATTTTATTATATACACATCCCCTAAAAACTCAAAATTACCCTTTTTAATTTTAAAATTGTTATTTTCCCTCAATAACATTTTTAATGTTATACACACCCCCTCGTACACGCCTGTTCACTGTACGTCATAGAAATTTTTTTGTTGGATTTCAGATTTTGGAATCAAAATGAAGAATCCATCTAAACCGCTGAACGCACCTATATTTCTCCCAAAATTGATTCGTAAAGTTGATGAAATTATAATCTTTAAAACAAACGTGTGTAACTCAAACTCCTAAGTTCCACACAAACATGGCAATGATCATCTTTTTCTTTTTGTAACAGTCCTCTCGCGATTTTTTTTTTTTTTTTATTTCTCAGTACGCGATTTTTTTTTCTCAGTACTCTCTAATATTCTCAATACGTCTGAGAGGCCACCAACACAAATAACACACAAATTACAAAAAAATATAAATTACATTGAATATTACACTAAATTAAAAATTGACAATTAGGGTTTATGACAAAAACATAAATTTGATGAACTTGTTCATAAAAACAATAAATTAATTTACATTAACTTGCTTTTCCACTTTCGTCTCAATATTTTCTTCATCTATTTTCATCTCCATATCTTTCTTCATCTCTTTCTCCATCTCAAGAAGTACGTAGAATTCATTCACAGGAGTGTATATAACGTTAATTTAGGATTTAGTAGATTAGTATAAAATATATATAAGGGGTAGTGTATTTTATGAATTAAGGATAAGTGTTCTTAGTCGCATTTCTTAGTAAAATGTTTAAGAGTAAGAGACTCTATCGTCGAGTACATGTGTGACCAAATACAAAATTTATAATAATGTTGTCCTAAGGGAAAGTAAACTTGTGATTATATCCGGATTTTCCATTGATTTATGCTTTGTAAGAATGATTAGATTGAAGGTTTGGTATTTAGATTACTACATATTGTTCTACTCAATTAACTAAGAATTAAGCTAACAATGAAATATATCAAACAACGAACAAATGATGAATGGAATGGAATAGAATTCACTTGAGAAGAGAGCAAGGCTAATCATACTCATGGTTAAGAATCTAGCTAGATATGCATAACTCTTGATATCGAACTTCATTAATTGTGAACTAAAAGCAATCACGTTGTTACCCCTAATCCCTATGGCCAAGGCAATTAGGTTCTCGACTCTTTGACAAGTCTAAATCTCATAGGATTGTGCTTACTCTCAATTCCCTTAAGGTACTATGATCATAAGTTTGGTTCTTTTAACTCAATTTCTTAAGTGTCCCCCTACGAATGATCTAAGCATAAGAAGGGTATGACTTACCTCCCCTCATACTAACATACATGCTCATCTTAATATATGATTCAATTAAACTCTGATCCCTGTTTTCCCCTGCTCGTTCGCTTCCAATACAACATATACATGCTCAAAAACCATTCAAACCCAATTATCTCCACATTTACGACAAAAACAAACGGATTATTATGCACTTAGACACCACCAAACTCTTGAGAAAAATTTCAAAATTTACCCATTTTGCCACAAAACAATATAACAACAACACACATGATTCATCACACACTAAAGCATAAACAAGTGGTGAGTCACACCACGCACTCTCCCCCCAAACTTAAATCGAAACAAGTAGAGAATTAAGTTTTCAAAAAAAGTGGTGAGACGTACCTTTGTCGTTTCCACCAACGCTCTTTATGAACTTACCTCGTGATGACTCATGTGCATTCTCTAAAATCCACGTATGATCAAGTATGTCCACCACGCAACCTCCTCCCAAACTTAAATTAACACAAGTGTTAAAATTTAAGTTTGTTAAGAGTGGTGTGGCATACATCATCATTTCACTTTTTAGCACCCTTGTCTTTCATCATATGCACTTTTCTCCATGAGCTTCACCACCTACATACAAAATCTACAAGAAAACTAAATCTAAACAAGAAAACTTACTAAAATGGGTTGCCTCCCATCAAGCGCTCGATTTAACATCGTCGAGTTTGACGCCTTTAAGCTCTTAATCAATCGGAGAAATCCAAGACCCCATCGGGCCTCATCTTCACTTTAAACATTTCTTGAATAACTTTCTTATCCACACTTCTTACTCCTTTAACACTTGGACTCAATTCATTGCCTCTTTTCCTCATGTTTTCAAATCCCGGAGGTCCTTTATCAATCTTCCAATCAACACGTGGATTATCCCCGAACTTGTTCCTCCTCGAAGAAAAATTTCCTGCAAATTTAAGTAAAAAGTTAGTTAAATCTTCATCTTTTAAAATTTCATTTACCACTCGATCTCGTTCATCCGGAGGCTTAATGGGTGGCTTCAAATGGAGATCTCCCCTTTTTAAATTCTTTCTTGATAACACCAATTCTCTTTCATTTGAATGTAGTGTGGGTTCCTTCTTATACATGTCAAATTTTGCTCTTCCGGTTGCCAAAAATGGCCTTCCAAAAATCAATGGGACTGAAAGGATCCGCTTGCTTCTCAACTATCATAAAATTCACCGGAAAGACAAAATCCTCTATTTTCACAAGCATATCCTCCACAATTCCATGGGGCTTAATCATTGAACCATCCATTATTCCAATTTCCACATCCGTTTCCTTTAACCTCCCAATGCCTAGTTTTTCAAATATTTCTAAAGGCATCACATTAATGCTTGAACCAAGATCACATATAGCATTAAAATATCCCCCATTTCCAATTTTACAAGTAAGAACAAATTTACCGGGGTCTTCAACATTTGATGAAGCTTCAACTTTAACAATGTCACGATCTTGTTTCAACATCACCTCTTCATCACAACTACTTTCATCATCCAACAAAGATAAAAATTCACCAATTATCTTCTCATCATCAAAAGATAATTTTTTATCAATGGCAACTTCCTCCTCCACTTTTGACACGATTTCATCACAAGATACTTCTTCAACCTTTGAAACGATGTTTGTTGTTTCCACCAACCCTTTCTCTACCTTACTTTCCATGTTGCACACGGTAACATACAAACATTACTCCTTAGGATTAGTAAAAGTAGTGGAGGAAAACTTACCCTTTCGATGCATTTCAACTTGCTCGGTTGCCATTTGACTCATTTGTGTTTCCAAAGCTTTGAATCGATTATCACTCAACTCTTTCTCTTGCTTTATAAAATCAAATATTTTTTCATTCACCTCTTTTTCTTGTTTCATAAAATCAAACAACTTGGCCATTTGATCTTCCATTGTAGGCTTCCCTTCACCATTTTGAGCTTTCTCCTCCGGATTAGTGCCCTATGGAAGAGTAAGGGCATTTTCTTGATTCCCATATGACAAATTCTCATACCTACGAGGTTGATTGAAATTTCCTTAAAAATTACCTTGCCCCCATCCTCCTTGCCTTTTTGGATATCCCCCTCCATGATTGCTAAAGTTACCACCATAATTTTCTTGGAAGTTCCTTCCTTGCATGAAGACAACTTCCTCAAGTGACATCTCCGATGGACACCATGTATCTTGAATTCTAAAATTAGAGGACATACCTTGTTGAGGCATAGATGTAGGCATTTGATAACTTTGAGAAGATTGACCCATATTAGGCATAGACATGCCTTGTTGAGGATTAGGAAACACTTGTTGATTCATCAAAGGCAATGACATACCTTGTTGAGAACTCAGAAGCATTTGTTGATTCACCATAGGTGTAGAGTTCGGAGACACTTGCAAATTAGAATTCTTTCTCTTGAGTATCTCCGAAATTGCCTTTTTGGTTACATCCTCCTTTGGTGCTTCCTCCTTCTTCACTTGTTGTATGCACACTTCTTCCATCTTGGCAATTCTTTCTCTTTCATACATCCCCGGTGCACGATCTATAGGCCATTGACCCGTATTCAAACCTACTTCCTCACATATGGCAATTTCTCTTTTCGGAGTTTGCCCCAAAATCGAACCTCCCGCCGAAGCATCAATGAGCATCCTCTCACTTCCATGTAGACCGGCATAGAAAAATTCTATTTTTTGTTCTTCGGGGAATCCGTGTTGTGGACACCTCCTTAGCATCTCTTTGAATCGGTCCCATGCTTCACTAAATGTCTCAAGCGGCATTTGCTTGAATTGAAAGATTTGCCCTTTGAGATGCAACATCTTTGAAGGGGGAAAATACTTGCTCAAGAATCTTTGTGCCAACTCCCTCCATGTGGTGTAGGATCCCGGTGGTATAGTGTGATACCAAACTTTAGCTCTATCTCTCAATGAAAACGAGAAAAGCTTCATTTTAACAATATCCTCACTTACCCCATTTATCTTGATTGTGTTGGCTAACTCCGTAAATTGGGATAAGTGAGCATTCGGATCCTCCATTGCACCACCATCTAATTGATTTGCTTGCACCATGTTGATTAATCCTGTCTTTATCTCAAAATTATTCACATTTAATGGCGGGCCCATTTCATAATTCCCATATTGCGGTTGGAAGTGATCAAGGATATTCTTTCCCGCTCCATTATTTTCATTACCACGGGGTTGATTTTGCACCACCGGAGGATTATTCCTTGCTTCTTGTTGTGCCATCAAGTTTTGAATAATAGCTTGCATTTGTTGGTTTTGCAAGTGCATTTGTTGGTTTTGCAAGTGCATTTGTTGAGTATAAGCTTGTGGCACAAATTCCGGATTACCATAACCTCCTCTAACATTATCACCCCCTTGTTGAAAATTCCTCAAATTGCCATCTTCATCAACCATATTTGCATTATCATTTGCGTCTTCCATAATTTCTTTCGTAGGCTCTACCACTACTCTTCTTTGTCTTCTTAAGGTAGCTTCCAATTCCAAATTCAAAGATTCAATAAATTTAGACCTTCAACGAGTTCGCATGTACCTACAAGAATTTCCAAATTAGTTCTCCAAGTAACCAAGACAAGTAAACAAGTAAACAAATAAAAGAAAAATTCTTATCAAAACTAATCAACTTCAAACTCGTTACAACCAAAAGTTTAACATTTTCCTTGTAAGCGGCGCCATGTTCTTAGTCGCATTTCTTAGTAAAATGTTTAAGAGTAAGAGATTCTATCGTCGAGTACACGTGTGACCAAATACAAAATTTATAATAATGTCGTCCCAAGGTAAAGTAAACTTGTGGTTATATTCGGATTTTCCATTGATTTATGCTTTGTAAGAATGATTAGATTGAAGGTTAGGTATTTAGATTACTACTTATTGTACTACTCAATTAACTAAGAATTAAACTAACAATAAAATATATCAAACAACGAACAAATGATGAATGGAATTGAATAGAATTCACTTGAGAAGAGAGTAAGGCTAATTATACTCATGGTTAAGAATCTAGCTAGATATGCATAACTCTTGATATCGAACTTCATTAATTGTGGACTAAAAGCAATCACGTTGTTACCCCTAATCCATATGGCCAAGGAAATTAGGTTCTCGACTCTTTGACAAGTCTAAATCTCCTAGGATTGTGCTTACTCTCAATTCCCTTAAGGTACTATGATAATAAGTTTGGTTCTTTTCACTCAATTTCTTAAGTGTCCCCCTATGAATGTTCTAAGCATAAGAAGGGTATGGCTTACCTCCGATCACACTAATATACATGCTCATCTTAATATATGATTCAATTAAACTCCTAACTATAATATTGGAATGGTCATCCTAACACTAAGATTAGATAATTTAATCATACAAGTATTTAAATGAAACATGATTCATTAATCATAAAAGGAAATCCAAAATTAATTCAATTCAACATCTCAAATCCTATATATCTAGCATTCTTCTCAACCAATCATATGATTAGCCCTACTATAGGACTAGCCACTACACATTGTGTTTAGATCAATATATTCAAATGCTTACTCCATTTGAGCCAAAATAAGAAGAAAATCAATAATTGAAAAGTAGATTGGCTTCCCTTGATGGATCGATTGTTGAAGATCAAGTGGAATTGATGCATCGAATGTATGGAGATGAATGAAATGGATCTAGTGTGTGAAAATGTGGTGTGGAGTGTGTGTAACTGTTATATTTATGATCTCTCTTTAAATTTTGTACAAATCAGCCTTTTATATCACTTATGGGCCTTCTAGAAGCTTCTGAAATTTTCTGACTTAATCACTGAATTCTTACACGACTCGACTCGAGCTTCAGAGCTCGATTCGAGTTCCTGCACTTTTCTCGGCGTATTTCTGCGTGTGTCGGAGCATGACTCGAGTTCTGCGCACGCCCTCAATTATGGGCGTATATCATTTTCTGACGCTCGCACACGACCTCCTGTTACAGGCCCGTGTGCGGCGCACGGCACGAGCTCGGGAACTAGCTCGACTCGGGTGACTGAGCTCGAGTCGAGCTCAGTTGAGTCCTGTCCACCTTATTCGTTTTCGCTCCCGACTCCATTTTGCTCCATTTTTTACCTGTTTTGCACATATTTAAACTCATTTACACATTTCTATCAATCCATACCACATTTCTCATAATTACATAAACTCCACCAAAAGTCACACAAATACGGATAAAAATATACGAAAATCCACAAATAAATACACTAAAATCTAGGTGAAAATGACAACGATCAATAAGTTAGACAATTTAAAAATATATTTTTAATTATATATTAATGGGGGTGTGTATTTAATAAAAAATGGTGTGCATTTAGAGGAATCCTTAAAATAATTCTGGCAAAAAAGCCTTTCCGCTGAGGCGCAATAACTGCGGTTCGGATCTCCTGTTATATTTTGGTATTACATCTCCTGTTACAAATTGTTGGATGATTGACATTTAGGATAAATTATTCTATACCCTAACAATCAACCTAAGGGGAAAGATTGAGATTTTCCTCTCCGCATACGTGTCACTCATCTAATGCGTGTAACAGGAGATGTAACACCAAAATGTAACAGGAAATCTAAGATCCAATAACCTCGAATTTGAATTCTCTTAAAATGGGTAAAATTTAGATCCGTCTCAGGATATAAGATCCGTGAGACGGTTTTACCCAAGACCCACCCCACTTTTATACTTCTATAGAAATACTTTTAATTGAAAATTAGTCCAATTAAAAAGTAAAAATATACTCCCTCCATCCCCGTTAACGTTGACGTTTGCTTTTTGTACGGAGATTAAGAGATATATTATTTTAATGTGTAGTGAGATGAGAGAAATAATATTTAATGTGGAGTGAGTAGTTGTATAAGTGTTGTAAGTGACCTATATGGAATAAATAATTGTTTTGTGTGGATCCAATTTGACCAAAAAGGAAATGTAAACCTAAACTTGTGACAAATCAAAATAAAAAACGTAAACCTTAACGCGGGACGGAGGAAGTATTGTTTTGTATAATTATATATTTTTATTAACATGCTTCTGTTTTGGAAGGAAAATTAAATTAAAAAGTATATATAGAGTTAATCTTGTATATAAACTTCAGACCATCTTACAATGAAACCATTATACATTTTTTTAATAATTATCCATTTTCATTAAAAATATCATCACTTTTTATTTATCCCACAAATTATTCATAAAAATAATTTAATTGAACGTTTATAATTTTTATCAATTAAAACTTTTTAAAAAATTGTAATTACTTCTAATCAATCTTAATTCAGAGATGACATTTCTTAAATAATCCAACCATTAACTCAAACCAATAAATTAATGACCGATAAAAATAAATTGAAATACTTTTATTAGCGGCCAAAACCAATTTATAATTAGCCAATCATTTTCCGCATTCTTCTTTCTATTTCCATGGTAATAAATAGGTTGATTTGAGAAGATCAGTTTTACGAAATAAGATCCCCATTGTCAATAACAACATTTTGTCCATTTCCCTTCAAAGAAAAGCAATATACTTAATCCAAATGAAAGAAATCAAAAGTGTATAATGATTTGAGATCACAACAAAATTTGTGTAGATTAATTTGAATAAAATTTTGATTGCTATCATGCAATTTATCTTCATATACAACTTTATAGTAACCCGTCAAAAACATAATGGAGAGAATTCAAATCCTTTAAATGGGTGATGATTGAGGACTTGTGTAAACCCCTTCTTCAAGATTGGATTGATTAGCTAAATCAAGCATTTGACCGCTCATATAATTCTTGATCTTGAACAGCAATGCACAATAGCCTGTTTATAGCAGTAGCAGACATTTCCATCAACAAAATTTTGACCATCTCTACAATAAATTGGCACACAAAAAATTTCACATTTCATCCTAATTTTGTGAAGAAATGGAGTAAGAAAATGAGATATTAATCAGCTAAGAGATGCCCAGTCAGGATACGGGCATTCGTACATCCAATCGATCCCAGAATACCTAACACAATGAAGCCATAAACCCTCTTTGCCTGCATCATACCTGCATTCCAGAAAAGAGATGGTCGTGGTTCAAACCAAAATCAGCAGAAAATCGTAGGGGAAACAGGTCGTTTTAGCTAAGCAAGAAAAAATAAAACTGAACTCAGAAATATCAGCTACAAGATGGTGACTTAATAATGATCCGGTAATTCATTTTAATAAAATACAACAGAAAATAGGGGATCATTTACAGCATTTCAAAATGAAAAATGGATTTTCATAGGTATATAAAGACAATTACAACCTTTAATTCTTGACCTGCATTACCATAACTTGAATTACATATGTACATGACCATCAATGACATAAAATATAGTAGAAGATTTTTGACTTCATGTTTTGATCCTGTATAATATCTAATTCATCAGAAATACAAAATTTTATTTTATTCCAATTGTTGCACCAGCTCTTGTTCAAGATATCAGTTGTCTGAAGTTAAATTTTTTGTTTAGTGTTCACCGAACGACATATCACTTGCAAAGAGTAGAGAAATACTTCATTGATACATAAAAGCAGAAGAAAATATACCCCCAACAGATTGTTGTGTCATAGAAAGAGATTCTCACCCTTTAGGCGGCAGATTTGGACAGTTCGTACACATAGGATCAATGTTGAACTCTTCAACAAGCTCATCCGTAAAATGGGGTA
The DNA here is from genome assembly GCA_023678885.1 of Pogostemon cablin. Lineage (NCBI taxonomy): Eukaryota > Viridiplantae > Streptophyta > Magnoliopsida > Lamiales > Lamiaceae > Pogostemon > Pogostemon cablin. The sequence continues at coordinate 14,056,496 of CM042961.1, read as the reverse complement.
CACATGCCTCGTATAGACCAGATTTTGGATGAAATCCTGAATTAGCGGCAGCTCTGTCTGCACTTGAGCCTTCAGTCGAACGATTTGGAACATTTTCCATTAGATAAAGCATGTCATTAGCTATGGGATGCCCCAGAAACTGCAGATGAACGCGTATCTGAAAGAGAGGAGTTACCAGTTCAGAAGAATACAAATACGGAAAACTAAAATTTGAGGTCATCTTTTACGAGCCTAATCTAAACTTACAGGTCATATCATCCACAGTATTTGTTAAAAACTGTCTTTGTTAAAAATCCATTATACACAACTCAAAAGCTTTTAGAAAAACCACGTACCTTCTATAAAAGCACTCAATATCAAATGTTGATAATATAAATGAGTATGGGGATGGTAGGTTTAATTGACGACTGAACAAAATATCAATTATAAGGCTGATAATTAACACAAACCAAGGTAATTCTTAAACAGTAGCCTATTACCTGATGTGCCCTTCCAGTGATCGGTTCACACAACACTGTGCTTTGTGTTCCATTAGTACTAATTCTAGTGAATTTGGTACAAGCAGCCTTTCCTTTTGAATGAGTTCTGCCTTCTGAATCACTTTCCAGCTGCAAATGTCTGACCATCATGATACTGATACACAACTATGCGCTAAAACTACTTGAGAGATGAAAAAAATCCAAGATTTGATCACAACAATAGCTGGAAGTTGCCAAGAAAATTACTGGCAGATGTATCTTGAGAAAGCAGCAATCGGAATAGGATTCTGATTCTTCAATATGCTAAAAATTAGAAGCTCCTCTATAGTCATTAGAAACTGCAAATGGTTAAAAACCAAGTCCTAATGGGGGATACAAATTTGGGTTTTCTTTTCTCTCTCTTTGTTTTTTCTTTTTCTTTTTCCTTTTAGCAACCAAAAGTTTTATTGAATAATAATTTGAAGAAAATACACAAAGGTACAAGAAAGGAAACTAAAAGTCTAAAAAGCTCAACATTAGTCCTTAACTAAGTCAAATAAAGAATATAGACCAGCATACAGAAGGAACAGCAACCCATGACTTCCATAAAATCATATAAAAATAAATCAGCAACTGGCTGTTTAAAAATTCATTGTAACCCGGAACCTGAAATCACAAGGTGAGCGAATCAACTATTCTTGAAAAAACTTGAAGTAATCAACTATTCATTTTCATGTTCAAAAACATGTTTCACATTTCCATGAACATTGTAAAAGAAGAATGTCTCTCAGAGAGGTCAACTTATGCAAGTGAATTGTGTATATATTAGACCACTCGTGAGCATTTTACAATTATCTCATTCGTTTTTGTACTTCAATTCTTACTAAACTTTGATATTTGTTTAAAGGAGTAAAAAGTTCAATCAGCATCCGAATAAGAAAAGCATGTGATCAATACCCATTATTGTAAAAACAGTTGGTAATGAACTATATTATCAATAACATAAAAACAATTTACTAATATTAATATTCAACACTTTAAATATGAACTTGTGAACCAGAAAAGATTGATGATTAATAAGAAATTCTTGCCTCAACTGTGCTCCTTCCTTCTCTGGCATTGTAGTTGACATTTACAATAGCAACTTGCTGGAAATTACATGTTTCAAAATAAAGTAAAAGTAACCAAAATTACTCTTTGCAAGGAAAAGAAATCATTAAGCAAGGAAAATTACGAAATTCTGAACAAACATTTAAATACCTCATTCTCAGGAAAAACTCCTATCACCCTCGCAATGTACTGTTTCTTAACCTCTCCTGATTCAATCTGATACAAGGTAATCATGGAAGCAGAAATAACTGATATATGACAGCAAAAAGTAGTAATGATAGCATCACATTCATCCATGAGCAAATATTTTCAAATGCTTTGCATATTAAAGATATTAGATAATACATCGCTCTTCTTTTATGGTATATGATCTTGAGATAGTTTGATCAATCAAAATGCTACAAACGCAAAAACTTACAAGAAGAGTTGGGATCAAATGTCTCTAACTCCTATTTCCAGAGAAAAGATTATTATAGGCTTCTAAAACAGAAGCTTAAACATATAGGTTATGTTTATCTGCAATTTATACGGGTTTTGAATATCGGTTTTCAAAAAACCAAAGGATTTTAAAAACCTAACGGATAGTAATATTCTACTTAGTTTCGAGTTTTCGGTTGGGTAAATTTTAACTTTATGTTAAAGTCAATGTGCAAGAGGTGGATGGTGATGTGTGTAAGAGAGTATTAAATGATGCAAGAGAGGAGAGAGATATGAGGGTTTGAAACGGATGTTTACATAGGACGTGATAAGAGGAAGAAGTAGCTCAGCATTTGCATATCTTATTATTTCAGTTAGTTTGTTTTAATTATTAAGATTATACTAGATTAGAATAGATTAAATATGAGTTGTTTGGTTTGGGCTTAATTCAGTATCTATAGTTTTCATTTCTTGGTCAGTTGGTTGAATGGGCAGCTTTTGGATATTGAATTCGGGACTTGGGCAGAGTATTTCTCCGTGGAATTCTAATTGAAATTTGTGTTCAAGTTAGAGGTTTCAATCCCTTGTCTCTCCCAGTATTAATTGAAAAGAGAGAATGTATAAAGGGTGGTTGGTTAGTGAATGAATATGATTTGGAAGTATATGTAGTGATGGTTTTTAAGAACCGGATTTTAAAAATCACAACTAGAACAAGTATAGTATTTCAAGAGCCCAAAACCAGTTCTTAAAACCGGAAACAATCATACTCTATCATTCAATAAACATGAAAACTCAGAGAAACTAACAATAAAATTTTTAATGTATATCATCACATTGTAGTTCATATCATCTTTTAATTTATATCACATTTTTTCTTTTCCAGGTGATTATTTCTGAATCGCCAGCAAATCAATAAAACAAGATTACCTGTTGCCGAAAAATGTCAGCCTTAGAAGCAGTTCTGGCTAGGATAAGAAGTCCAGAGACCAAACGATCTAAACGATGAATTGCTATTATGAAGATGTCAAGGATATAAAGGGGAAAAAAGATGATGATGATGATGATGATGATGATGATATAAATAAAAATAAAGATTGAAATATATATGCAACATAAATATGGATATGAATTGTGCAGCAATTTCCTAGAAGTATAAAAATGTGTAGATAATGATCAAATTATTTTAGTTCATTGTCCAAATCAGGAAAAGTAGGATACGAAATAATGGTGCCAAGTCATACTCCGCTTGAAGTATACCGACGATTGTGTTCTTCCGGTATTGCCCACATGGATGCACCTAAATATTTTAAATAAATTTCTCAGCTAAAAATATTCAGACTGAAATATATAACATTTCACACAACGCGAACATGTTTGTGCACACTAACAATTGAAGGAAAATAAATTTTTGAATGGTATTGTGTTTTCATCCACATTCATCACCATTCACCAGTGTGTATGTATCAGAATGTTAACATAATAAGCACCCAAAACAGTACTAAAGATAATAAATGGGAAACTGGAAGAAAGATTGGTACCTATGCTCCATTGGCAAGGACTAGGTTACTGTTGTTCAACCCTGCATAGTTAACTCTTATATTTATTTAACTACTGAAAGTCTGGACTATAACACTATTTATCAAACTAAGGCTGTTTTTAACTAGTATAAAACGATAAAAAAAAATTCATTTACTAATAATAACGTTAGGAAAACTCAAGCAAGCTAAAAGATGTAAATTGCATTTATTAGATTAGTGCTGCAAAATCTGAGTGATGCCTTTGTTCATAGACCCAAATGATGAGAACATAGGCAAATATCCCTCTCTAGCAGAAGAAAATGGCATGAGAATTAATATTGTTATAGATCTGGAGAGCATTGTAAGTTAGCCTGGCTAATTCCCAATTTCCCATATTTTATAAGCAGATGATATCTAAAGGACTAAGCACTTAATGGATACGTTAAAATTAATGAAAATTAAAGCACAGACAATTTGATTTGCTAAATAACTTACTGGAACTGAGGCAGGCTTACAAACAGTCAACACCTCCGGCTCAATATGCAGAATCTGAACATCCCTGGTCATTACTGGTGGTTCATGCCTACAGCCTTCAGCATGTCAATTACTCAAATTATTATTTTATCTTTGACAATAAAAGAATGGATCAGTAGGTCACAGTAAAAGTTAACAGAGTTTACACATTAATAACTTCAAACACAACATATACGAGAATAAGATGCGTCATGGTATAACACATAAGAAGAAAATGGACTTGAATAAAAACCTGTGAAGAAAATGGCTAATCTTTTGTGATGACCGAACAACATATGATATTGGTACAATCAGTCCATCAACTTGAATACGTCCAGCTTTTACTGCAGATACCTGTCGTCAACTTTAAGGCATCAAAACTTAAATTTGAAACCACATTCAGATTACAAACCCATAAGTCATGTGAAGTCATGCCCAAGAATCTAGCAAAGTCATTCATTGCTCAAAAAACTGAACCATAAGCAAAAGAAATTTGAAGTGTACCCCACAAAACAAAAGTACAATATATATCAAATTTGCCTCCACATTTCATACATAAAAAGCATTGGGAGAGGGTTAACACAGTCCAACTACAAAAATATAACCTATAAGTAAATAACCCGATCACAATTTTAACTCAAGACTCAAGAGCAACGTAACATAACCACAATTAGTAAAGCACAATAGCTCAAATATATGTGAGGGGTAAGCTTCTGAAAAACTCCACCATAAAATTCTGTTACAGCTGAAAAACTCCAGAACAATTGATATTTACTTCATGCTCAACTTCTAATCCACAAACATTTGGGGAAAGCAAATTAAACAGTAAGGTAAATTAAGTTTCATCAATTTTTGTTTCCTAGTATATATTTTCGCAAGAGAAGAACAACAGCTTCAAGATCGATTAGAAAAAGAGTTTGAAGTTGCAACAATAGCAAAGTCAAATATACATTTTTTTGTACTTCTCTTCTTTTCTATGTATCACATAACTGTGCGAATTATTTAGAAGATAGCTCATAAACATCTCAACAGCTAAGAGTTGGATATCGAAATTCTGAACGGTTTTAAGCTCTATGAATTTTCCTCTCTCTCAATCCTCTCCCCAAATCTCTCAACCGTCAATTTATATTTGGGGCAAGCTTCTAGTGCAGAGAAAATATCCATGTACCAGTGTTTCATGATACTCCCTCCATCCCCCCCATTCATGCACACCTTCATTTTCGTCTGTCCCACTATTATGCACCTTTTCAAAAACACCAACTTTTTACTTTATTAACCAAATTAAAAAACTTTATTCACTTTTCTCATTAAATTATCCAAAACACTCTACCTTTTCTTACTTTATACACCTATAGAACGAAACTATTTTTAATCCAGTACCAGCACACGAGTGCAAAGTTAGGGGGAGGGAGTAATTTCTTGTGCATACAAGAAAATTTGTTAATTAAGGAAAACAAACAAAAAGCACAAGTTAATTACATACATAATATTCACGAGGTCTCCCCTTAAACTCATCGGCAAATAAATCAACAATAGTCTTCCCAGCCCATCTGTTCTTAGCCTGCAAACATAATTCAAAAACCCATCATCCTATTTCATAATTCAACCTATTATTCACTTCAATAACAAAACCAACCATGATAAAAAAATACTTACATATGAAATGAACTCAAAATAGTATGGTTTGACATATCTTATTCCTGTGAAATGTTGAAAAACTCAGTGAAGAGAAATATGTGGGGTTTTGTGTGTAAGATGTGAATCTAGTGATACCGTTTCGGAAAATGTAATCTTGGCGTTGTGGAGGATTGACAGGAGTTTGCCATACAATCTCCATGATTTCTTCTGGTTCGCCTTTCTTCCTTTTCATCCTCTGTTTTGCAGTGTTACTGGAATAATTACAGTATGGTTAACTTCCAAAGGGCCGTTTACTTTTCCGGTTAGTCCGTTCACTTATCCGGTTAGGGTTAACGTGGTCAGGGCTAAATTAACATTTACCGTCCCCACCGACTTGTAAGTTGTAAAGCCCAAAAACAAACAGCCCATTTGAAAAGCCCAAATTGCAGAATTCTCGATCCTTCCTTTTATCCCAGCGCAAGCCGAACTCCGCTGCACCCCCACCGGGCCACCAGTCTATTCGACAGCCACCGTCGTTTCTACGGCGCTTTCCTGCTCGGCGTTCATACAAGGTAACATTTATTTCTTTCTTTTTCTGTAAATTCATTCTCTGAATCTCGATTAAATAGCGTACTTTATACTTCTTCTCCGTACTCCGCCTATCTCTCTGACAGTAGTTCCTCTTACCGACACTCTTGCTCTCCTATTACTTTCCATGTTACACGGTGTGTATCTGACCTCTCGCTGTGCGTGAGAACTATTCCCAAAAACTAGGGCTAGAAAATATATACATCTTCGGTATTGTGATCTTATTGTGTAATTTGGTGAATTTTCTATGATTGGGGATTCTTTTGTTTCATTTCGGCCTATAGTTTCATGCTTGCTTGATTTTATTTTATTGGTTACATGATTGGTGCGAAAGGAGAAAATTTCAAATTTCGCATTGTTGATTCTGAATTAAATCTTTTTTTTTTTTTTTTGGATTTGGCAATATATATATTTTTTCATCCTTTGGGTGATTTATCTTCCAGTTGTTGAGATCTGGTGAAATTTTTTTAGTAGATAATTAGTCTTACTCTTATGGATATAGGATGTAGTATAAGAAACTAGAAATGAACTGCGTTATTAGTTTTAAAGAAATACTTTTATCATTGTTAAAGTTTCAATTGTAATTGGGGTGGCAGGGGGAGGGTCACGGAGGAGGGGGAGAGAGAAACAGAGATTGTGTTTGCACACGCATGCTTGGGTAGGATGGGACTTAGAGAAACAGCCGTCGTTACAGGAGATGGCTCTAGCAGTAGCAGCTCCGATGTTGGACAAAGCGGCACCGGCAGTATACGGCTTTTTCCACTCGCGGCGCAGCCTGAAATAATGAGAGCAGCTGAGAAGGATGACCAGTATGCTTCCTTTGTGTATGATTCCTGTCGCGACGCTTTCCGCCATCTCTTCGGTATGTAGTAGTTCTTATTTCCCCCTTCAATTACGAAGAGTTGCTGTTCTATTCCTTAGAAATTAGAAATGCTTAAGTTTTATAGTGGTGCTTGATTGAGCTTCCAATTCCATTGGTTCAATCTGTCAGAATCTTATAAATTGGTTTCGTTTATGTATGTTGATTACTAGCATAAATATTTTTTAAATTCCAATTTTGAGCAGTTCGGTTCTTGATTTGCTTATTTGAATTTTGACCTATCTTTCAGGTACAAGAGTTGCTGTTGCATATCAGAGTGAGGTTTGCTCCTATCCTTTATTTTTGCACTTCATTCCAATATTTGAATTGTTCCCTGTCATTAAATCTAAAACTGCTTTACATTGCACATATCAAATTTAGTTATTTCAATATTAAGAACGTGCAGTATTAGTTTCTCATTTGAACTTAAGTAACCTCTTAAAAATGTCAAGAATTGATGTTGCATGTTAGAGGAAGGTTTGCTCCAATCCTGTATTTTGCGCTTCTCTCCCATGTTTGAATGATTTTTCCTGTTATTAAATTGCTTCAAAATTGTTTATGTTTTACGTTGTGCTAATTGTGAGTTCGTGTATCCATGCTTTTGAGTTTTACAATCAGTTTCACTTATTTAATTGTATACACTGATTGTTTAACAATTAGATATGCGGTTTGCATGATGTTCTTTCTTTTTCTACCAGATAATGACATGCTAGATTTTGACTTCTGTGTTATGATAAGTGGATTGGGCTACCTTTTTTGCAGACAAAACTTTTGGGACAGATGCTCTATTATGTGTTAACAACTGGTGCAGGAAAACAGACTCTAGGAGAAGAGTATTGTGATATTACTCAGGTCTGTCTCTCTTTTATTGTCCAATTGTTCATGTGCATGAAGCTGACTTGAAATTACTCGGGTCTGTTTATGATGAAGAATCTTTAAGACATGCTAGAAAACTGATGGTAGAATAGGTTTAGGGGAGGAATGTTTGTTAGCTTTGTAAAGTTTTTTTTACTTTAATTTGTTCTTTACGAAGTCTCATCAAGAGCAGCAAGATTAGATACTTAATCAATGCTCGTAATGAAATGATGCTGCCGCAGAACCATATGAATGATTTAAGTTAAGGCATACTTATGTCTCTCAATTAACCAATTGGGTTTCTTTCTCTGAAAATCCTGCTGCAAATACAATGATTTCATCAATCTTAAATTATTAGGGTATTCTGCAGTATCAGCGTGTGGTCGACTCTTTATTTTGCCATGCTTATATGACGACATAAACGAGTAGTTGAATTACTAATTTTTTGGAATTCAACAGAAATCATAAGACATCATTATTATTATATGGTTGTAATTACAGGTTTCCGGTCTATATGGACTTCCTCCAACCCCAACGAGGCACTCTCTTTTTATTTTTTATCAGACAGCATTCCCGTACATTGCTGAAAGGATCAGGTTTCTGGGAACCCTTTGTTTGTTTGTTTGTGCTTTTTTTTTTTCTCCCTTTAGTTTCTCATTGCATGTGCATTTTAGGTTTCAAAATCTCATGAGCTTGTTATTACCTGACTAATTCATTTCTCTGGTATGCAGCTCACGTCTCGCTTCCCAAGGCATTACCATGGCCGATTCACTATCTGATGATATTATTGGCAATGAAACTACCTCAAATAATTAAACTGAAGCTTCTACTTCAGCTGAATTGATACCATCCTCAAATTCAGAAGTTCCAGTTTCAGCTTTGTCAAGGTTAAAAGCCAAAATTGGTGGATTATGGTTATATGCAGTTAGGAGGTGGCCCTCAGTATGTCCACTACCACACTAATTCTGCTTGTCCACCATAAATGTTATCAAGGACAGAATATATGTGCAATGAGCTTCTTCTGCTTTTTCATTTCAGTTGTTTATATTTGTTTTCTGATTCATATGTTTGCAGATTCAACTGCAAGATCATATAAAATCCCTTTTCAAAAGTTTATGTGTACCCTGTCGTTATGCTTCCCTTTTCACATTCTGTAACTCATGCCAAAATATTTTCCTACTCTTGATTCAGGTGCTGCCTATAGCCCGTGAGTGTTTCATGTTGATCCTCCGCACAAACCTCATGTACTTTTATTTTGAAGGTGAAGTGATCAAACTATACTCTGTACTCATTAAGAAAAGAAACCATATTATTTGATACTCATAACGGTATTTCTTTCACAGGTCTATATTATCATTTGTCAAAGCGAGCTTCCGGGATTCGTTATGTGTTCATTGGCAAACCAACCAATCAACGGCCTAGGTACATTTCTTGGATTAAATGCAAAGCTTTAACCAACCATCATGGATATGTTATCTACCATTCAAAAGCCAAGTCAAGCTCATCCAAACATGACCTTAATGTTTAGAGTAAAGTTGATAATGGAAAATGTTGTAATAATGGAAACAAGAGGGTTGCTGTTTGATTTTCTTTCTATGACATGTTTACCTCATACAGTTTCATGTATTGGCTTGCCAAATAAGCCGTCATGTTGTGTATTTTCCTGCAATGCAGATATCAAATTTTAGGAGTTTTCCTCCTGGTTCAATTATGTATAATTGCTGCTGAAGGATTAAGGAGAAGTAATTTATCTTCTCTTGCCACGTCATTTCAACCAACATCACTTGGAGCTTATCAAACTTCAGCTGGTAATATCTTAATTTGAAATTATACAGCATTACTTATCAATTCAGGTTTCTTAATTTCTTTCTTCAATTATGTGAGTTTTAGTTTATGTTCACCATTCTACAAAAAGTATAGCCACCTATGAAGACTTGGGGAAGAAAATCTTTAGACTTCACGCCATTAGAACTGTCAGAACAGGTTATTGGGGTGGGATAACTCTATGGGTTGTAAAATATAAAGCGTATGCAGAACCATCTGAATTTGTTGGCAGGGTGGCAATTTGTGGAATTTGACAGTGAGGGCTGGGCCAACACATCCTAACAGTGATAGGATGTAATTAGCCATCAGCACTGAGACATTTGCATGGAATTTTGCCGTAGGAGTCCTAGCCTTTGTCATCTGTTTTTATTTGTGTAACAGTGCTGCTCAAGATTATGTTTCTTGCCTATGCATAAAATTTCCAGAAATTTAAAATGATTTAGTTGGCAGGGAGAAGTTTACCTGTTTTAAATGAGGAAGGCAATCTGGTAACTGAGGACTCTGGAAAGAGTAGCTGGGTATCAGAATCTACATCTACTTCTGAGGTATATCTTAGTTGGAGCTAATGTATTTACCTCCCCCCAATTATATCGTTCGTAGAACATTACAGTTTTCTTCTTGGATACTACTGGCACGGTTCTTACTTGAAAAGTTGAAACTGATTAGTTTGTACCCCCTACCTGTAAAGATTGCTAATGATACACTAAAAATGACTCTGTTCCTCAGTCTCAAGTAAGTGCAGTGAGCAAATGCACGATTTGCCTGAGTAATCGCCAACACCCCACAGCCACTCCCTGTGGTCATGTGTTTTGCTGGTATTCAACCTGTAATGTGCTTGGTCAACTCGAGGATTTATACATAGTTCATCTCCTCATTGGTTGTTTCATTTTGTTTCCTGACAGGAACTGCATTATGGAATGGTGTAATGAAAAGCCTGAATGTCCACTTTGCCGTTCATCTGTGACCCATTCAAGTCTAGTCTGTTTGTATCATTCAGATTTTTAACGCTCAATGAAGAAAAACTAACAAAGGCAACATATTTACAAGGTGGCTCTATCCTGAGTGCTTCCAACGAGCAAAAGATCATCCAAGGAAGCTTATAAATTTTTTTCTAGTAACACTGGGTTTTAAGCATAGAGAAGGTTCCAGGTTTTCAATTCAAAATCTCTCTTCTTTACTTGCGTTTACTCCTAAATGTGAGATATGCTTTGCAAATGAATCGTTAATGGCAGAAGTTTCATTTCTTAATTCGTGTAGGTTGAAGCTAACAACAATCAATTTGTATCTGTGATATGCAATAGGATAGAATAAATGCTAAGAGTTTGCGCACTATTTAGACTACCCAATTCGAACGAGGACTCCGATCATGTGATTCCGTCAACTTTCACCGCATTGATTTAAATAATTCGTATTCAAGGCAGTGCATAATAGATAACAAGTGGAGTAAAAAATGCAAATGATTTAGAATTAATGCGGTGAAAGCTGATCGAACCACATGATCGGACTTCTCCTTCGAATTGAGAGGTCTGAATAGTGCGCAGACTTTTAGCGTTTGTTCTGTTCCTATTGCAAATCACAGATTCTTACAAATTGATCATTGTTAGCTTTCACCTACACGAATTAAGAAATGAAACTTCCGCCATCAACGATTCATTTTCAAAACATTTCTCAAATTTAAGAGTAATACAAATGCAAGTAAAGAGAGAGACTATGAATTGAAAAGCTGAACCTTCTCTTCTGCTTAGTTCTGTATAAATGGTTTAAGTTAAGGATCTCAAACATAATGGCAGTCACTGTAAAGTATAAACAAATTTTCGTTGTTATATGTTTTCTGTTATCAACGTTTAAAGTATTGCATTTTGTGTTGCTTTGAAGTTAGAATTTTATTCAAAATACATCGAAAACACCAAACTTATCTTCAGATCTTTAATATCGAGGTAAACTATAATCGAATGCCATTTTATAAAAAATGAAATATTTTATGGTTAATGAATGTACAGCTAATACAAGTATTCGTTCCACCAAATTATCCAATTTTTATCGGCAGATCGTCTCAAAAATTATGAATATTTATAATTAAAATATCTTAAATCGCTACCTCAGAATGAAACTAAATTCGACGGATTACCTATATATAGTTATAATTATACTCAAATTATTTAATTTTATAAATATAAAATAGATATTAAATATAACATTTCATAATTAATTATATATTCCCCCTTAAAATTTAATGATCCAGATTAAAAGCAGAGGATAAATTTTTCTTAGTCTTATAGATTTGTCTCTATTTTTATTTTGGTCTAATCCATTTTTTATTTTTGAGATTGATCCTATAAATATATAAAAATAGATTAAACTTTATTGAACTAATTTAATTTCATAAAGAGTTAGTTAATTATGTCTTTCAGGTGTATAGTAATTTGTTTTAAAGAGTATACTTATATAGTAAAGGTATAATTTTTTCATTGAAAATATCAGTTGAAATATTAATACTATAAATATTTAATTAAAAAAATTAAAATTTTTTATTTGAAAATTAAGGATATAGTAATATTTTAGGGTATAAAATGTAATACTAAATGGTAGTATAACTTTTGAAAAATGTGGAATTTGGGGCCACGGTGTCCCAAGAACACATATAGGATATGCTTCATCATACTCCTCATCCTCTAAAAATAGTAAAAATTCTAAAAGAACATCGCATTTAAAAAATGTCAATCTCACTAATATACAACTTATTATTTATTTTATTATTTTTAAAAAAAATACTTTATCCTTAAAAGTCAATAAAATAAATTTAAAAAATGATTATTTTTAAAAAAAAAAAAAACTCTGTATCTACAATAACGGTAAAGAGCTAGATGTGACGGAGGAGTACAATCTAAAAATTTCTTTTAAAAAAAAAGTATATGTTCTCTCAAGAGTTCATCATGTTGAAATTGTATACATATTCATGTTTTGTGAATTTATTGATAATCAGCACTATAGAATTATTTCATAAACATCAGTTCATTGGTACATAATTTCATCACAACGCGTTCTTTATAAATGGTACTCCCTCCGTCCCAAAGATATTGACACACTTTCCTTTTTTGTTTGTCCCACAGAAATTGACATATTTCCTTTTAAGAACATGTGACCCACAGAAAAACAATTTATTTATTAACATGGGACCACACACACATCACACTCACCACTAATACAACTACCCATTACACATTAAATATTATACTCCTTAAATTATTATACTCCTTTATCTCCGTGTCCAAAAAAAATGTGTCAATTTCTCCAGGTACGGAGGGAGTACATATTTTTATCACAACACCTTATTTATAAAAAAACCAAACATTGTACTATAAATCAAAGTAAAAGATTAAAACAATATGCATGAATAAAAGTATATATTTCTGTTAATTAGTCCCCTTTAATTAATTTCTTTGTCAATATTTATGCAGTGGAAGGAAAACTCTGTTCATTCCTGAAGAAATTCTGCGGATCAACTTCAGTTTTGACCTTAATGAGGCGTTCGAAATTGTTGTTGAAGTATTTCCTACCCCAAATGCTTGCTTTTGCGTAGCTAGTCTTTCCTCGTTTGTTGTTGACTCCGATGTCAAGATCTCTGTAGTTCAAGTATGCCGACCTTGGGGACTTAGACACATATGGAGTCATGTAATGGAATGCTCTCCTCACCCACCTTAAATACTTGTCCGAATTTTGAGCATCATTTTCTTGCCAATACACCGTATGAAAGATCTTGTAGAGGTTACCAGCTCTGTGAGAAACAGCAATGGCAGATTCAGATATTTCCGCCATTCTACCACCGTATGGAACGAAGGAAACCGTAGACAGCCTCGCTTCCGGTTCAAAATACAGTTTCATCATGCCTTCAAGCCCACTCAATGGAATGGCAGTCTTCACATAATCTGTTTTTCTTTTCATGTATGATTGATTAGGCTGAGTCCTATTCAATAAAGACTCGGGTTGATCTATGGGGTGGTTGTCGAAAAAAAGGGCGGATTGGATCCAACTCATTTCAATGCAGTCTTCCCTCCTCAACCCCAACTCCGGAAAATTTTCTTGCATAACAGATAATAGCATGTCTACCCCTCCCAGGAAGACTGCGAAGAAGGACGCAGACACTGTAGTGCTAATCTTTGTCGAATTCATGACCACTGCATTGATGAAAAGGGTTATATCTTTGTCCAATGTGGGCGTAACGTATTGCCAGCGGTGAATGAGTTGAGTTGCGTTTTGTTCCAATGTTTTTGGGAGATTGAAAACAGTGACTCTCTCTGGAACATCGACAAGTTCCAGCTTCCATGCAACGATGACACCGAAGCTGGCTGCTCCGCCGCCTCTGATAGCCCAGAAAAGATCCTCTCCCATTGATTCCCTGTCGAGGATGCGGCCATGCACGTCAACTATTCTTGCGTCGACGACATGGTCAGCAGCCATGCCGTATTTCCTCAAGAGTGAGCCGTAGCCGCCTCCACTAATGTGCCCACCAACACCAACAGTTGCACAAAAGCCACCGGGAAACCCTAGGGTTGAGCTTTTCTGAGCGATGTTGTAGTATAAAGAACCAAGGTTTGCTCCGGCTTCAACCCATGCAGTCTTGGATTCAGCATCAACCGTAACGCGGCTGAGCCTGATCAGATCAATGATCACGAATGAGACGGTTGAGACGGAAGATAGTCCCTCGAAGTCATGGCCACCACTTCGAGTTCTAATTTCCAAGTTGTTTTGTCTGGCGCAGAGGATGATGGGTGGGATTTGGGACTCGTGTTCGGGGGTTATTATGAAACGGGGTTTAGGGGTGGAGTCGGAGGCGAATCGGAGGTTCCAGATGGTGAATTCGACCACGGAAGAGAAAGAGGAGTTGGTTGGGGAGTAAACAAGGTTGGAGATGGAGGAGTAGTTTTGAGATTTATGAGAAAGGCATTTGAGAAAACCCTGGTGATGATCATGATTAGGTGTAGCAGAAGAATATGTGAGAAGAAGAATGAATGTGAGTGCAGATATGGCTATGGAGATGTTCATGATTATTTGATATAGAGAGAAGATGATTAAAATTGTGTTTGTGAATGCTTAATAGATCATCAAAAGGGTTGAATTTATAGGCATGGGATATTGTGGTTAAACACACACGTTGTAATGGCTAATTATTAAATTTCAGAAAGTCGTCCACTTAATGTAATAGAATATAAAATACTAAGTATCAATTTTGCGGCATTGGTTCCATTCTAGTTTTATACTTATATTTGAATAAGAAGTCAAGGAATATTATAGCTGTTCATATATATGTGAGTTGGTTATATAGATTTCTTGGATTTGAATTTCCAAAAGAGATTTCTAACTTATAATTTACGCTATCAAATGACCAAGACTTACGATGTCTCCACTATATACTCCTATATGGGGACTGTGGAAACCAAGGTGAGTGAACTTATTTCCTTTGGAAATGAATAAGTGAGGAGTAAATGAGATCCTTTGGAACAAATGCCTAAAATGAAAAAAATAAACTCTTTAAGGCAGTTTCACGATCGGACATTCGAATGTCCAATTAAATATTGGTGTTACATCTCCGATTATACATGTTAGATGAGTGACAACAAGATATAAATTAGGATTAAAGGTATAGATTTTAGAATATCATAAGTATCAATTATCCAACGATTAACAACAGTAGATGTAACACCAAAATGTAACAGGAGATCTGATCTAATATATATAGTACTTCTCATTAAAACTTTTTGCACATAAAGTAAAAATAACTATGATATATTTAAGGGTTAATTACAAGAAAAACCATGAATTTTACTTCTATTGCAAATTAATCTCCATTTTTGAGTAATTGCAAAAAAGAACCACATTTTTAAGCATTATTGCAAAATACACTCATTTCTAAAAAAAAAGAATACTACCTTAATCCCACCTTTAATTTGAGAAATATTACACATTGGATGTATTTTTTAACAATGCTTAAAAGTGGAGTTCTTTTTTGCAATTACTCAAAGGTGGAGATTAATTTGCAATAAGAGTAAAGTTCGTGATTTTTCTTACAATTACCGTCACATTTTAACAAACACAACATACTTTATGATATACTTTATTATTTATTTATTATTTAAAAATATTGTATATTAATCTCAAAAATAAATAAATAATTTCTTAAATAATGTATAACAGTAAAAATGAATTTAATTACGAGAATGATGGAATATTATATTTTATTTATTACATATATTTTTTTATAAAATGTATATTATCAACTTTTATTCATCCTAAAAAAACTCATTAATAGTATATGACAATATTGTTTTATACAAAATTTTTCCTAAATTAATATCCGTATATATTCCCACAACAAATCGTGGAATACTAACTTTACTTATTTAATTTAATTTTTTTTATTTTTGTTAACGTCTCAAATTAAATGATCGATCTAGAAAGAAAATTTTATTTGATTTTCAAAGCTTACCTGTGATTAACGTATACTAGACGAAAATCATGCGAGTCAACTCACATAACACTTTTGATCTCTCTCTCACACAACACACACAAAAGATGGAGTAATTCTTTTTTCACCACAAAAAAAAAAAAGTCCATGATATCATGAAATATAATTTAATAATAATTGTATCTCTTCCAATTAATGCAATTTTTTTAGATCGATCTCTTAGAATTGATCACTTAAAGCATAAGAGCTAGAAATTAAATGAAAATATGTTACAGAAGTATAGAAAATTAAATAATGAAGATGCAAATTGAATTTGCCCATGGATACAATTAAATAATATTCTGCACACTCTTTATAATATGTGAAATTATTTTAAAAACAGAAATAAATTATAAAATGCGCATTAAGTAGTCAGTTTGGGTGGTTGTTGACTAAATTCTATGTTTAAAAATTCTTATTAATTTGAAGGTCAATATTGATCCCGATTCCACCTGCTGAAATTGACACTAAATAAGTTTATTCATCACAATCATGCTTCAATAAAAAATATTCTTTGACAAATGATCCATTCTATATATAGACCTAGAATTTTGTTCCTAACAGGTGAAATTTCCTATACTATTAATTCTACATGAACATACACTATTTTTATATAATATATAGTTATATTATAACTAATTCAGTACAATAATTTGGGTTGTTGCAAATAAATATAAATTGCATGTGGTGGTTACGTACAGTTATTTATACTTAAAATATTAGAAAATACTATATTTATAATCAGAGTTTTATATTAATCTAGAGTCAGATTAAACTATTAATTTGGGCCCTAAATTATTATCTCATAAAATGTGGGTCAAGAATAATAATTTACACATGCAATTTTTTAATATATTTAAATTACAAGCATATAATAAATAGATCACTACATGTATAAAGGCTAATTATTCTTTGTATTCGGTGGATCATGCATTAACATTTTGAAACTTATACACTTATAAATTAAAATATACTCCCTCCGTCCTGTTTCAATATTTACGTTTACTTTTTGCACGTTGATTAAGGAGTATGATATTTTAATAGATAATGGGTGGAAAAATATAATATATAATGCAAAGTGGGTGGGTGTATTAATATTTCATGATATATTAATTGTTTTAGGTGGGTCCCATATTCCAAAAAGAAAAACGTAAACATTGAAATAAGACGCGCAAAATAGAAACGTAAACATTGAAACAGGACGGAGGGAGTATAAACTAATAAATAAATAAAAATATATATACTTTGTTAGCGAATTTTCTTTTTAGTTTTTTTAATAAAAAACTGAGTTTAAAAAATTATACAAATATTAAAAATATATATACACTATTGAATAAAAAATAATTCACATATGAATACACGTTTGCACCCGAACGAACACACGGGATATCAGCCCATTAAAAAGCTTGCGGGTGACCATTATATATTAAAGAGTTTGTGTATACATACACACATATTTGTATAAATTGGATTCACTGTGTAAACTCTGTGGTCATCCCTTCTAATTTTATATACCATATATGTATTGTTAGGATGTTTTAATTAAGGGTTACTATAAAAGACAAAGTGTCTTGTAAGACAGTGATTGTGTGAGACATGATGTTACACGTGTTAAAAGTATATTTGTTATATAAATAAAATATGCATATTGGTAGTTAAATGTTAAAGTATGTTTTTCAAAAATATGATGAATGTATTAATATATAATTTTAGGTGTTATAATATTATTTAATATGAACATACTTTAATTATATACCCATAAGGATATTTTTATTTATATAATAAATACTCCATCTGTCCCGCGTTAAAGTTTACACATTATATTTTGATTTGTCTCAAGTTAAGATTTACGTTTCATTTTTTATCAAGTTGGGCTCACAAAAAATAATTAATTTTTTCATGTAGGGCCCACACACTAATACAACTACCAATTTTATATTAAATATTATTTTTCTCACCTAACTATATATTAAAATACTACTATATTTCTTAATTTATGTGCAAAAGCAAATATAAACATTAATGCGGGACGGAGGAAGTATACTTTAATAATGAGTTGATTCACCCATTTACCAGCCCCACGAATATTACTTTTAATATGTTATCCCAAAAGAATAGAGATAATTTCAAATTTAGTCCCGTAAGAATTCCTCAATGTCAAAAATGTTCCAAAATTGACAGATTTAGTTCCGTAGGAATTTTTCATCAAAATTTGTTAATATTTGACAAAATATTTTGAACCATTAACAAGACAAAAATGGACTATGTCTATTTTGAAAGAAAGAAAATAATATAAATCTTGTAGTTTATAATAATATAAGTTAATTTGGGATGAAATTTTTTAAAAAATATGATTATAATATTCTTATGGGACCAAAACCGCTAGCTATGAGACCAGCGTATTTCTACGGGACTATAATTGAATTGAAGGAATTGTTATGGGATCAAATATGATATTTTCCCCAAAAGAATATGATATAAATATATACTCCCTCCGTCCGCCCCCAAGGGTCTCATTATTTTTTTACACACATGGGACCCACACACCCACTAATACAACAAAAAATGGGCATGCACACCCACTAATACAACTACCCACTACACATTAAATAATAATACTCCCTCCGTCCCGGCATAAGAGGGTGATTTGCTTTTTTGCACGTAGATTAAGGAGTATTATTATTTAATGCGTAGTGGGTAGTTGTATTAGTAGGAGTGTGGGCCTCATATTTTAATTATATTAGAGGGGGTGTGTGGGTCTCATGTGTGTAAAAAAAGAAAAGGGACTCTTTGAGTGGGACGACCAAAATGGAAAAATGACCCTCTTAGCCTGGGACAGAGGGAGTATTTCTTAATCCACATACAAAAAGCAAATGAATCCCTTTGTAACGGACGGAGGGAATAGTTGTGATTCAATATTTCTGATTTCATATTTAATTTTTATTTCATTTCTTATTCCACTTATATCAAGTGTTTTTTTTTAATTGATGTCAGAGTAATTAGGGTTTAATTATCACTCCTGAGTTTAGAACATTTCAATACTTATTATAATTGGCATAAATTTGAATGAGGAAATTATTTGACACCATTTTATGAATGAAATTAGGGATGAAATGAGGGATTGGATTAGTGATTAAGAGGATACGGGGCGAAATATTAAATTATGACAAATTGAGAAAGTGTTATAGAAGAATTACACGAGATAGATAAAATGATAATATTCTAATAGAAAATAATATTCAAATTATTAAAAAGTGATGGTATTATTTCAATTATTTATTTAATAAATAATTTATAGAGTATAAAAAAATAATAAGTTTTTTAATAAATAACTAAAAATATTTTTAATAAAAAAATATAACTATTTAAAAAAATGTAAAAATATCTCATATCACCCTAATTTAATAGGAAGTCTAAATATTTTATTAGACCAAAATTTAAAATCTAGAATTAAGAAACAACCCAAACCCTTGAATCCTTCCTTCGTCGCATGTCGTGATTTTCATATAAATAGTTTAGGGAGGATTACTACTAGGTACACAAAAAAACCCTAAATTACTATGAGATACAAACATACAAAAGTATTACTACTAGGTACAAAAATATATAGTGATATTCCAATATTACCCCTATTAATGTGCTGCACATAAATATTGTGTGCAGCAAAAGTTCATGTGCAGCAAAGTGTGTGCAGCAAAAAAAGTGTGTGCAGGAAAAAAAAAGTGTGTGCAGCAAAAAAATGTGGTGGTCCGGCGGCGGCGGTCCGGCAGCTTTTCCGGCGGCGGCAGTTTTTCCGGCGACCATTTTTTTTTTTTCCTTTTTTTTTTTGGACGAACAGTTTTTCCGGCGACCGGCTGCCGGAGCTCCGGCGGCGGCGGCGGCGCGGCAGCTTTCCGGCGACCAGTTTTTTTTTTTTTTTTCTTTTTTTTTCCTGACGAACAGATTTTTCGGCGACCGGCCGCCGGAGCTCCGCCGGCGGCGGCGGCGGCGGCGGTCCGGCAGCGGCAGCGGTGGTCCGGTGGTGGGTGGAGGTTGGGGTTAGTGTTTTAAAGGTATATGGGTTTAGGGGTATATTTGGTATTTTACTTTAATATTTTGTATTAAATAATAATTATTTTAAATCAATGTATCTAGTAGTAATTAGGGGTACAAAGTGTGTACCAGTAATTATTTCAATAGTTTAATTGTACGATTGTTAATATATAAAATGCACATATACTTCAATAATTTAAATTACTTTGCAGTTACGTCGTCGTTGACTTACATAGCTTCAATTTGCATGTTTCTAGAAATTGGACGGTGATCAAACCGATTGATCCGTCAGGTAATTATAGTTTAATCGAAAATAATTTTTTTGGACATCATGTAAGAGTGGTTGTATTTTAAGATACTGTATTTTCGAATTAATAATTTTGAAATAAGATAGTTTAACTTTCGCTTTAAAAAGACGATTTGGGTGCAGATGGATTAATTCAAAGTTAAGATAATTTATATAATTTTTTTAATAAATATTAATTTATAATTTCGTCAGATTTTATATTTACATTATGATTTCAAAAAATGTATTATTTTATTATTTAATGAGTGTAGAGTTGGAATGATTTTTTTTTGTTTTTTAATTTAAAAATCCCATTGAATTTTGGCAGTACCTATGTCTTTTTCAATATTTTGTGATCTAATTTCTTGATTTCATGATTGGAGGTAATGTAATGGTTTAGGCAAAATTTTTTATACATTTTATAATATTTGATTTACATGTAGTGACTGTAGCATATGATTAAATGTACTAAAAATAATCAGAATTCAATGGTATATGTTTTATGTTTTACTGTATAATTTTTTTAAGCCAATTGTATGTATTTTTCTGGTTAATTGTATATAAATATCTTGTGAATTGTACATGGGCATGATGAGTACTCCTCCGTCCCACACTAAGAGTAGTTTTTTGCTTTTTTGCATGTGGATTAAGGAGTATTATTATTTAATGTGTAGTGGGTAGTTGTATTAGTGGGAGTGTGGGTCCCATATTTTAATTGTATTAGTGGGTGTGTGTGGGTCTCATATGTGTAAAAAAAATGGGTGGGAGGACCAAAATGGAAAAAAGTGACTCTTTGGGTGGGACGGAGGGAGTATGTTGGTAGCATTGTGCATTCGAGTTGATGGATTTTTCTTCACTTTATATGTTTTTCGTTAATTGTATATATATACTCCCTCCGTCCTAGGCTAAGATGGTCATTTTTCCATTTTGGTCATCCCACCCAAAGAGTCTCATTTTCTTTTTTACACATATGAGACCCATACACTCCCTCTAATACAATTAAATGTTGGGACCCATACTTTTACTAATACAACTACCCACTACATATTAAATAATAATATTCCTTAATTTATGTATCAAAAAGCAAATGACCCTCTTAATGAGGGGCGAGGGAGTATCTTCTAAATCGTACATGAGGATGATGTGTATGGTGGATTGTTTTAATTGTATGTATTTTTCTGGTTAATTATATATAAATATATTTTGAATTGTACATGGACATGATGAGTATATTGGTAGCATTGTGCATTCGAGGTGATGGATTTTTTTTACTGTAGATGTTTTCTCCGTTAATTGTATATAAATGTCTACTAAATTGTACATGGGTATGATAAGTATGGTGGTTTTTTTAATTGTATGTATTTTTCTGATAATTGTATATAAATCTCTTCTGAATTGTACATGGTCATGATGAGTATGTTGGTAGCATTGTGCATTCGATGTGATGAATTTTTCTTTACTGTATATGTTTTCTCTGTTAATTGTATATAGGTATAGTGTGAATTGAACATGGGCATGATGAGTATGGTGGATTATTTTAATTTCATATGTTTTCTCCATTAATTGTATATAGGTATGGTTTGAATTGTATATGGGCATGATGGACATCTTGGCGTTGTGCATTCGATGTGATGGATTTTTCTTTACTGCATATATTTTTTCTGTTAATTGTATATAGGTATGGTCTGAATTACATAGGCATGATGAGTATGTTGGATTATTTTAATTGTACATGTTTTCTCTGTTAATTGTATATAGATATGTTCTTAATTGTATGTAGTCATGATGGGCATCTTGGTAGCATTGTACATTTGATGTGGTGGATTTTTATACTGTATATATTTTCTCCATTATTGTATATAGGTATGGTCTGAACTGTACATGGGTATGATAAGTACGTTGGTAACATTGTACATTACAGTGATTGATTTTTTTATTGTATGCGTTTTCCTCATTAATCTTATAGAAATTTCAAGCAGAATGTTCGATCCTTGCAGAAGTGTTGTGCGTGGAAAAGTTCCCAGAAGATAGGTCAAGTATGTCATTTGTGATGTTCATGCTAAAAAATGAAGTTAAACTTTGAGAAAATCCCCGAAAGATAGGCCAAGCATGTCATTTGTTGTGTTCATGCTCAAAAATGAAGTTAAACTTCCTCAAAGACAAGAAACCTTCCTTAACGCAAGGAGATTTTGTTTGCTCTAGTTTTCTTGATTGAGAACTTTTCATGCTAAATTCTGAGTTGCAAAATTGTAAAAGATATTGTCTTCACTTTTCGGCAGAGAAATTCTATAGCATGTAATAGTTCATGATTTTAATATAATTTTTCAATTTTAATCACAAGTTTTTTTGTAATTTTTTAAGTAGATTCACATAAATACATGATATTGTCCTCATTTTTTAATTTCCATCATAATATATTAATGAATTAGAAAATAATACACTCATTCAAAAAAAATATACAATAACAAAACTACACAATTAAAAAATAAAAAATTAAATAACTAAATTCTATGAGGTATAAAATACAAAGCACATTAAGTCACAAGCACAACAGTGCAAGTTAATAGGAAAACTATATCAAAAGCTGTCTAAACAATCGACCAAATCAAAAGGTGATATTAATGTGATAACTAACAATCTAGCATGTTGCAAACTTATAATTGAATAGCAAAAAAAACATGTTATATATCAAAACCCAGCAAGCTATAGCTTTAGATTTTGAGCCAGTGTAGAGGTGGACTTGCCTTTCAACTAAGGAGGTGGACCTAGCAACTACCAGACTTAACTTAGTGGAACCACATGATTCAACAAACCAACACAATTTCAAAACAGACTGCAATCGATTGCAGAGGCCATGAGTAGCAGTAGCAAATTAGTGTGGACCTGAGTAGTTGTCAAAAAGATCTTGTTGTAAACAGTTCCAAGGTTGAAGTATCAAGGCAGAAACTGCAATAATACATAATCACAACAAAACAGAAAATAAGAAAAATATCAGCATTAACAGAACATCCTTAGTTGTTGAAGGGTGCTACAATGCCTGCCCAACACATTTAAACACTTCTTGTAGTAAGAACACGATTCGGAGACTGACATTCTTCTATAAAGCAAAAGTAGCTAGACCAATTCGTTATCACTGGACAAATCAAGCAAGCTAGCTGCCTATTTATGAAAGAGCCAGAGCATCGAAAACAACAATAACACCATAGTATATACTCACAAATACAACTTAATTAGATACCTGGTTTACAAAGCAGTAAACCATAACATTAAACCAAAGGAATAAAACTACACAAATGTGCTTCATTCACATAGGCTTCCTGGTAGTAATAGAACCATGTAAGTTCTTTAACTTGATTATTAGTTTTTTGGTTTCGAAATTGGTCGCATTTCTACATAGCCCAACGATTAATTCAGAAATACAAAAAAAACATATGTTTAGATTGGTTGGTCAATTCATTCATCATCTACATTAACAACATAACTTGCTTTATATAACACGTCAAAAGTGTTATTTAATAGTAAAAATGTGTAACTGTAGGCAATATATAATATTTTTATGGTGCAATGTTTGCTCGTGCTGCCTATTGTCTAAGGCAACACTATTTCGAGCATTAATAACACTTTTCAAAAAATGTTACAATATATAAAAAACTTTATTTAATACTTTATGAATGTTACATTTGATATTCTTTTTATAAGGGAAAAAAAAGCACTACAAAGATTTGAACCCTTGACCTTGTTGTTAAAAAGAGTTATCTCTACCACCTAAACTAAACTACAATCTTGGTTATATTTTGAGTTTTTATTTTATTACACTTCAATACTTTTTATTTATTTTTTAAAAATATAACTTTTAAAATAATCTAATAAATTTAAACTTGAATGTTACTATACTAACTGATTTTTTAAAAAAAATTAAATAATATTTTATATTATTCGATATAATTTTATTATAAAATATATTGATTTAAATAATTAAAAGCAATCAAATTATATGTAATAAAAATCTATTATTGCATAATAAATTTATATGAATTAAAATTATTTAAAAATAAATATAAATAATTTTTATACATTATTAATATTTTATATAATATAATAAATATTTTACATAATAAATATTTTATTTATATGAGTACATATTTTTTCAACTCGTATAATATAAAAATTACTTAATAGTGCTTAATAGTGTGTATTAAATAGTTATTATAAATGTTATGTATTTAAAATATACTATCATAGTATTAAATATACCATAATGTTACATAAAAAGTATAACATATGAAAAATGATACTATTAAAATGTTACATATAAAAAAGTGTAATCTAAAAAATGTTACATTTACAAAAATATTATTTAAAAAGTGTTACTTTCATAAAAATGTTACATATAGATGTTACATATTAAACAAGTGTTATATATTATTAAAATTTGAATAGTGTTACAATTATGTTTTATATATATAATAAAAATGTTACTATGAGGTGTAACATAAGATCATTTATGTAAAACAGACTTCAGTGCTATATAAACTATTAGATCATTAAGCAAAGATCAAACGTATCCGATATAATCACAATTTTAAATATTAGGAATAATAATCGTCCATACAGGAGGCTCACCACTCGCACTAGTGATGCGATCCCTGCGCCACCAATTCGTATAAAATTGAGCGATTGTCATATACATAAACACAAAAGGTATCAATTAAAAGTGTTGTAATTAAAGATAAAAATAAAATTGATTAATTATATAAATAAATACCTGAATTAACGATCATAATGAACATAGAAAGATTGATTAGAAAGCATAATTTCATCAAGTCCAAGCACCCAAACATTCTTGCCGTCGGTGGTGGGTTTTACGCCCTCCGCGTACTCAATTGCGGCATCCGCCACCGCATCGCAGTTGCAGCGATGCTGCTTCGTGAAGACATATGGATGTCGGTATAATTAAACTCACATGATTTCGGGAATGCATTCCAGCAGCTTGGAGGTTGTTTGTCTCCACCGCAAGCCACCGCCGTACACTATGGCCGGATTAATTAGTCGGATCTGATTTCTGTTCAAGAGAGAAGAGAAGAATCGCGGCGAATGAAATGAGAGGAAAACAAGGAAAAACAAAGAATTGGAGAAGAATCTGGGATGGATGAAGAGCGTATATCAATTGGGGATGAATAGAAGGGCAAGTTGAATTAGCTAGAGACAATGGCGAGAGGTGAGAGAATGACGAGAGAAAAAATGATGAAACGGGTAATTGTATAATTTATATTTTGGGTCAATAATATGGGTTGGATCTGGTTGCAACTTGCACCCAGTTGCATACAATAAATTGTCTTATTTTATTGATTAATACTCAAATTTAAACTAGCCCGTATAAGTGAGATCGAACAAATTATTAGTTTTATCAAAATTGTTATATATCGAGTATTATTTTAGGTTTTACTATATTCTTATTTTTATTTAATTGGCTAATCTATGACAATATAAATATAGGGTTTATTATATTAATTATATATACCTATTTAGAGTTGTACGGATATATAATATTTACACAGGGTGACTCACTCATTTTCTTATATAATGATACAATACAATGCAATGCAATGTTTTATTATGCAAGTTTTCGTATAAATTAAGAAAAAAATGCAAATAGAAATAAGAAATTCATAAACTATTTTAAATATGTGTCAAAATTAAAATAAAAACAATTATTTTTGTCAATCATTATTTAAACCGAAGCATTAAATAGGTGCAGTATGTGATGATGTGAACCTGAGAATATATATTATTGCCACGACAAAATTGCTGAACAGCTATATATCATGTCAACGAACATTATAAATTGAAGGAATATTGCACAATATTTGCATTGTCATTATTATATAGAGTAGTCAAAGTTAGACTTTTTAAAACAATATATATTTTACTTTTAAGAATTACTAGTAATTCCCGTATATGCGTTGCACGGAAAGCATTTTATTATAGGATTATTGTTAATTATATATTTATATTTTTATATTTTTATCTTGAGGGATATATTTGTACTTATTTCGTCCATATTTTGTGTAGTTTGAATTTTGTTTTAGCATTTTTTTTGTTTTGTTTATGTTTATAAGTATCCCATTTGTGTTTACACGGATATTATTATATTATATGAATTAATTGTGTACTATCATTGATATTCTTTCTTTTACTCGTCATGTACTCCTGTGAGGACGGTATTATTTTTTTTATCCAAGTAAATTTAAGGAGTATTCTCTTCGTCACGTCATATTGATTTCATTTGTCAAACTATCTTTTGATTTTGTGTCTATCCTGTTAAATATGAATCCTTCCATTGATTTTGGTTTCATTTCCCGTTCGTGGTGTGTTGCACGGAAAGCGGTTTATTATAGGATTATTGTTAATTATATTATAGTTTTAATAGTTTTATCTCTACGAATATGTTTGAGCTTGTCTCGTTCGGTTTTGGTTTGGTTAGAATTTTGTTGTAGTATTATTTTTTATTTATGTTTATAATTATCTCATATGTGTTTTGCACGAAAATAATTATAAATATTTTATCTATAATTGGTTTTCTTTCTTATACTTCCTATGTCCTCCCGGCCTTATAGTTACATATTTTAAATTTGGGGATCAGTTAACGATTAAACTATCCCCATGTGACCAACATACGATTCTAATACAACTATCCACTATATATTAAAATATTATACTCCCTCTGTCCTACTCAAAGAGTCCCCATTCCCTTTTTACACACATAAGACTCACTCACACCCACTAATACAAATAATATATGATCTAAGTATACTTAATATGTAAATACAACTTAAATTATGTATAAGATTTAATTATATTAATTATTAAGAAATTAATAATATTTTTATTATTTATAAAATAAAGTTAAAACTTTATCTAATTAATTGCATCAAACAAAATTTAAATTGGTTGAAATTGATATAAAAAAACATATATCACATTCAGTTTATATAATAGGTAATTACATTATTTATCTATAGATAATTTCATTGATCGATTTGATTCAGAATTTAAGATAAATATTAACTTTGTTTAATTAATTATATTAAAATTATTTTATTTTAATTGATATTTATCTTTTAAAAAAATATATTTAATTTCTCTATAAAACTCAATTATTATTTTGTTTTAAAATAAAGATATAGTTTACTAAAATATATATATTTCTAATTAAATAAAATATGAATAAAATAAAATATAATATTATTTAATATAATAAATTTCAAATATTGAAATAATATTTATAGAGACGATACTAATGAAAATAAAATTGAATGAATAATTAAAATAAATAAAAAAAACTTAAAAAATAGATTTTATAAATTAATTCTAAAGATTAAATTAAAAGAATATATATATAGATATTATCCTAATAAAAATAAAATTAAATGAAAATTTAGAATAAATTACAAAACTTTGAAAATAGATTTCATACATTAATTTTAAAGGTTAAATAAAAAATAAAAAAAATATAAATGATATATGCTTTGAATTTTCTAAATCTAAAATTTTTGAAGTTAAAAAAATAAAAAATATAAAGAAATTTTGATTTCAAATTTTCAGGTGAAGTTTTTTGTGAAATGTATAATAAATGTAATATTTAATTAAAAGTAATATTTAGATTATAATGAATAGTGATAGTAGAACTATTTCAATAATATTTGTAACATAAATAAAAATTAATAATAGAGTACAGAACTTGGAGTTCAAATCTACTCGAATGCATGGGGCTGTAGATTAATTCTAATTTTATTGATTTTGTTACGTACTGTCGTTGTGTTATTTGGGTATTTCTTGTACCCCTTTATCATTATTAATAAAAAATTTCTTTATCAAAAATAAATAAAAATTAATAATATTTTTAATAAAAAAATAATTATTATTTTTTTAAAAAAAATGTAAAAGCGGTATCACATTGTCATGCAAGTTGTTATGAGTATAAACTAAGCTTTTAAAGTGGGTGATGAAGATTATAGAAGATTTTGGATAATTATAGTATAAATTAATTTGATATTAATATGATTTGATTTTGATTAGTTTCCTTTATATAGTTTTATCATTAATGTAATAGATTTTGTTATCACTTATTTATAGGTGTTCTTATTATTGTATGAGGGAGTTGAATTGATTAATGAAAATTGTCTCATAGCCTCTTTTACGCTATTTGTTCTTAGCCACATTTTTGGTATTAAAATGATTTTAGAGTAAGAGTACTCTATCGTTGTTGTACACGTGTGACCAAATAATAAAATTTATAAGTATATCGTCCCAAGGAAAAGTAAACTCAAGTTTGTATCCGGATTCATCATCAATTATGCTTTGTAAGAGTGATAAGATTGAAGGTTTGGTTTTATACTATTGCTTACTCTAATCAATTAACTAAAGAAATCAATGAACAACTAGTAGTATCAATTATTAATCAAGTAACAAGATGACTGGAAGGTGGATAGAATGTATTTAAGAAGAGAGTAAGGCTAATCATACTCATGGATGAAAAGCTAGCTAGACATGCATGACTTTCAACATTGAACTTCATTAATTATGGACTAAAAGCAATCATATTTTTACCCCTAACCCCTATGGCCAAGGTGATTAGGTTCTCGACTCTTTTACAAGTCTAAATCTCCTAAGATTGTCTTACTCTCAATTCCCATTAAGGTACTATGATCATAAGTTGGTTCTTTTCACTTAATTTCTTAGGTGTCCCTCTATGAATGTTCTAAGCATAAGAAGTGTATGTCTTACCTCCCCTCACACTAATATACATGCTTATCTTAACAAATGATTCAATTAAACACCTAGTCATACTATTGGAATTATCATCCTAATACCATGAAAAGAGAATTTAACCACACAAATATTGAAATGAAACATGAATCATTAATCATAAAAGGAAATCCAAAATTAACTCAATTCAACATCTAAAATCCTACATATCTAGCATTCTTCTCAACCACTCATATGATTAGCGCTACTATAGGACTAGCCACTACACATTGTGTTTGAATCAATACAATCAAAGACTTGCTCCATTTGAGCCAAAATATGAAGAAAAACAACAATTGAAAAGTAGATCGACTTCCCTTTTGTGAAAATGGCCTCCCTTCTTTCCAACATGCTCAATTCTTCAATCTATGATGATCTTCTCTTCTCAAATTGATGGAATGATGAAGTGATGGATCGATTTTTGAAGATCAAGTGGATTTGATGGATTAAAAGTACGGAGATGAATCAAATGGATCTAGTGTGTGAAAATGTGGTGTGAGAGTGTGTGTAACTGCTCTAATTCTATGTTCCTCTCCATTTTTTTCACTTCAAATGGGTTTTTATACCCCTTGTTACCCCCTGGAATCTTCTAAAATTTTTCCGACTTATCACTGGATGCTGCACCTAAACGGGTCGTGTAGCATTTGATTAGCCATAACTTGTAGTCGGGATGACCAATTCAAGAATTTATTGAACCACAGGGAGGTCGATGCTAGCACTTAAGCGATATCACGTTTAGCACGATTTTATAGAAACGAATCATAGATGGATGGTTTGGGTAACAAGTAATTAAATGAAAGTAGACAAGCAATAATCAAATGACAAGATAAAAATGATGAATGAGTGGTTTTCCAAATTAAATAGAAGTGAGATTAACAACACTATTGAAGTGGTAACTTATGGAATCATGCATTAAACTCATATGTATCAAGGGTTAAGACTAAGGGCCAACACTTAAACCACCTAAACTTCCTCTCGAAATGAATAGGATGTAGATCATTTGCACAATCTCTAAATAGCTCAAAGGTTGGTTCTAAATCAAACTATTCCAACTAGGTACTAAGTTCAATTATAGAATCCCTTCATATAATCAATTGACTTCTCAATCTAACTAATCACATGTTCCATCAAAGGGTTCTAAATAATAAAGAACTTCTCAATCACTTTACCATTTATAATGCACATGAGGTGTTTGATGAAATGATTCACTTGACTATCCTAAGCACATAATTGATTTCTCAATCTAATCATATAATTAGAACAATCAAACACACAAAACATCATAGATCTCAAGATATATAAGCACCAATGATAGAAAATCAAATATCCCCATCAACATATGATTTTAATTACATAGATCCACAAATTAACCAACAACCTTCATGTTGCTAATCTCACAATGGAGATTAGCCTACAATCTTCATAAGATCCATAACATAGACATTATAATTCTTACAAATCATGATAAACTAAAGGATTAACACAAAATTGGAATGAAAACTCCCTTGGAAATGGATCCAATTGAATCTCCCTTCTTCCTTTGGTGATCACCCAAGCTTCCTTGCTTCTTCACTTGATTTGGATGGAGGAAATTAATGAGAGATGATGTAGATCTAAAAATGGATGAATGGGATGGAGAATATGGTGTGAAATCAAAGGAATGGTGTGTGAGGTGTGTGGGAACAGTAGAATTTCGGATCTCCC
This sequence comes from Pogostemon cablin, assembly GCA_023678885.1. Taxonomy (NCBI): domain Eukaryota; kingdom Viridiplantae; phylum Streptophyta; class Magnoliopsida; order Lamiales; family Lamiaceae; genus Pogostemon; species Pogostemon cablin. The sequence continues at coordinate 14,025,406 of CM042961.1, read as the reverse complement.
TCAAAATATTGAATGGATTGGTATTTATACCCCATGGAGACCTTCTAGAAGAAATATAAAAAAATATCCTGTTCTGGTGCCGACACGAGTCGTGCTACGTAGCACGGGTCGTGTCGTGTCAGGGCATGCGGCACACGAGTCGTTCTGAGTCGTACGGCCAAAGGGTGGCCGTGTTGAATGTCTAGACGTCGCCGCACGGCCTCCGCTTACAGGCCCGTGTCTGGTACACGGGTCGTGCTCCGCAACACGGGTCGTGCTCCATAACACGACCAAGTGGTGGTCGTGTTGGATAAATAGATGCCGCTGCACGAACATTCTGGACAGGCCCGTGTCTGTCACACGGGCCGTTTGCTGCAACACGAGTCGTGTTGCCAGCACGGCCGGCCGTGTTCTTGCACCTTTGTTTCTTCTTCTTTGTTTGATCTTTCGTCTTCATTTTTACTCCATTTTCACCTGTTATATATATGTTTAAGATCATTCTCACACATTCCTATGAAAACACATAACACCACCAAAATACACGAAATTACTGATAGAACAATACGAAAAATATACTCAAAAAGGCACTAAAATCTAGGTGAAAATAACGACAATCACACCCCCAAACTTAAAGTATTGTTCGTCCCCGAACAATGAAAATGATAGACCGAGGGAGAATTTTTCACCTAGTAAAAAGACTAAATGAACACAAGTAATAACACATCATTAGCCACAAGAATTTCAAATCATGCTAAGCTAACCTACAACATTAGATTCATGATAAGAGAAATTAACAAGTTCAATTAAAAGAGAATAAAGAGCAATATAGTCCTTTTAGTCTAAGCCTCACATAAGTTTAGCAATTGCACTCGACACTCTTTAAATAAGGTAAATCAACACTCATCAATCAATTGGCTCGACTCACCATACACTTGCTCGTAGACTCTATTCACAAACCACCAAAATTTTAATCAATGATCAAAAAGGTCTTTAATTAAGGATGTAGTGATAGACTCTTTGGTAGGGTAGGGAGAATATAGGTAAAAGTGACTAAACGAGTGTAAGTAATCGAAGAGGTAGCTACTTTCTTCCATTCCTTCACATTCTTTTTCTTCCTTTCTTTTCTTTATTGATCAAAAGCACTAATCATCACTTCCTTGGATTTCTTGAGCTTCTTATAGATTCATGCCTCTTTTCTTTGATTCTTAAGTACTTGAGCATATTATTGTTGCTTTGCTCGTTTTCTTATTTTGAAATTGCATGTCCATTCTTTCTTATGCTCTTTTCATCCTTTTTCTTACTTATTTACCATTTCCTTTTTCACTTTTGTTATCTCATCACACCTTTCTAGCCACCATCTTCTTTATTACTCACACTAAAGGTATATATCTTAGGCTCATGTGGGTAATTAAAGCTTGTAATGTGCTCTCTTCACAATAAATAGGCTTATAGGCTCAAAGTGGTTGACTAGGGATGATTTCAAAGGTAAGGAAATATTTGGCAATGGCTATACATGACAAGGATGGCCTTAAATCATTTCATCGATCTCCATCAATCGGATTCATTCCTAAAGTCTTTGAGCAAGTATTTAGTTTATCAAAACTCAACCAATCCACTCATGAAAAGATCCATGTATACATGGTTGAGGCTCAAATTCTCACAAGTTTATGCTCGACTTAAAAGGACTTATTACAACTTATTCATCTTTTAATTGAATTAGTTAAATAAAACATATCACAATTCGAAAGCGTAGAGTTCCTTAATCATAATTCGACCTCACTTATCACCATAATACATCATCACTCATATTCAAAATGACTCACAACCTCCCAAACAAACCACCAATTCAAACCTAAACACGAAAAAAAAAAACAAACAACACACAAACACAAATAAACCAAAGAAACAACAAAACGACAAAAGTAAAAACACAAAGACAACAATAAAAGAAAAGACACAAAGAAAATTCACCCCATCCATAGTCAATACACAACAAAAATCATCTCAATCCTTAATTGAAAGAAAAGTACGAAATTAAACATCCCAAAACAAAACAATACGAAGTCTCAAATCCAACACAAATTAAATCACTAAAGAAGATGAACTAATGAAGTGTCGAGCACCAAAAGTACTCCCTTAGTTATCCGGAGGCGGAGGGGGTTGATTATGCCATGATCCCCAAGGAGTATAAGCACGAGGTGTGGTAGGGAATTGGAAATTAAACATCCTTGTGATCATCTCCTCCATGTTGTTCGAGCGTGATCGTGTATTCTCTTCATAGTACTCCCTACGACGCTGCCCTTCATGGATCTCCCTTATCATCGCACCCTGCCTCTGCTGCTCCTCTCGGAACTCTCTCATCTCATCTCCAAGCGCCTGCTGCGTCTGCCTGATTTCCATGAGTTCGTTCTCCAGAAGATTCCATCTTGCATTTCCTTCTCTTGGTCCATTTCCTTCCTCTTGTTCTTCTTCTTCTTGCTCAAATACTGGAGGCTCTGGTGCATGTTCTTCAAATTCCACCTGATGATGTTGCTCTTCCTCCCCTACATCTATATCCACCGGCTCAGCTCTCAGATTCCTTAGCTCAGGATTTTCATCCACTCTCATCTGCTGGAGCACTGCTTCCACTCTATCTCTATTCTCTCTGTAGAAAACTCTCACGACTGCTGAGTGGTTAGGACTCGCCATTGCTAGATTCTGATGCTTTCTTCGTCCTTGCAGTGTGGTGAGCTCAGGAGCAGATAGAGGAAATGGAGCTCCCTTATCTTGCTTCAAACAATACATATTTCCTATGAATGATAGGAACTCCATCCTTATGAGTTGATTATAAGTGAGCCCTTCACTAATCATCGAGTGTTGCATCCCTCTGAGGTCGATGCCTAACTCTTGAGCAATCATTGTCACCATTCCTCCAATCATAATCCCTCTAGTGTTCTCTCTCTTCGCCACTCTCTCTACATGCTGAACGAATTGAGCTGCAATGTTAACTGTGAACTCTTTGAACATACTGTACATGATGTACAACTGCTTCTCCCCAACAGATCCACTCTCGAACCGACCCAGAATAGTATTTGATACTATCTTCTCAAGGTACCTCATGACTGGGTTCCTTATGGTTGTCCCTTTAGATGAACTTGGAATGTACTCTGGAGGCTCAGTCCCATCCTCAACCAACTTTCTCCACCATATCTGTTGATTGAAACCCCCTTGTGGTAGGAAGTTTTGATGACCTCTCATGATTGGGCACCCAAAGAATCTATTCAGCTCATTCACAGGTATCTTCTCTCACATCTCATTGTTTAATTGAAATGTGATAGCAATAGGAAACTTGTTCCTATCTCTGTGAACCTCCAAGGTGCTCATGAACTCGGCTGTAAGGTGGAGATAAGTGGGAGGTCTCTTATCGAAAAACTCCTCCATTTCCACTCGACGGAATAGAGTCCTCAGATCACCTTCTATTCCAAGGCCTTCCATGGTTGCTTGATCTTGGAATCAAGTTGCCCTAATCTTTGGGATTATGTACTCCCATCTCAATGCGTACTTCTCCCATTCCATGAACTCTACTCTAAAATTCTCAGGGTGTTGGTCTTTCATTAGCAGTTTGGCATCAAGGTTGGACAGTTCCATATCTGACTCAATGAAAATGAAGTGCTCATTGCGTTTCCTCACTCTTCTTTCAGCCATATACAATGTCCAACATAATTCAAATTAATTTCAAGTAAACTCAAAACAAAATGTCTTATCTTGATTAGAATTATCACTAGTTATTCAACTAAGTATTAATTCTAGCACATATTTAAGCACAATAAACACTTTGTTTTAAGACTTAACATTTAGGTCCAATCAACTTAACACAAAGTTATTTCAAAAATTTCATTCAATCACTCACTTTCAACATCCTAATCCTCTCATATTTTCATAACATTTCACTTTTTCAATTGGCACAATTCAATTCAATAATGCTTCATGCAAAAACTTTGAATTCCAATTTGAAGTTTCATTTAGGCATTTCATCAAACACTTGGCATGCACATATTTCACAATTCAATTCAACAAGTCTTAACTATGCTTTCATGCTCAATTCCTCAATACCTAAACTAATTTACATCCATACAATCATCATAGAAACATTATTGATCATTTTAACAATCACATGCCTTAAATTAATAATCCTAAAACAATTATCCCCAAATTCTTCCTTCATGAACCCTAATTCCATCCAAAATTCAATCAATCCAACAATTAAATATGCAAATTCATGTTTCACTATCCTAGATATGCTTCATACATTCCATCATTCAAAACCCATACATGAATTTCGCCATTCATACCTCGAATTGAAGATTAGGGCACAAGAAGACATACCTTGAATTCTATTGAACAAAATGAAAGGGATTGTTGTTTGTGCTTTGAAGTTCACCTTTTACACTCACAATCTTACCACTCTTTGGTGTTTAGAGGATGATTGGTGGAGTTTCGACTGGATTATCACGGTGGAAGTGTGTTTTAGCCTTCGAGCTGTGTCCAGAATTCTGCCTTTTAAAACGCTTCTTCGGACCCGACACGAGTCGTGTCACGCAACACGGCCATAAGGTGCCCGTGTTGCATGTTCTGGTGCTCCCGCACGGCCAAAACGTACAGGGCCGTGTCGGTTACACGACTCGAGTCTCGCGCTTGGACACGACCCGTGTCACGCAACACGACCAAATCCTGCTCGTGTTGGGCTAACTGATGTCGCCGCACGGCCAAAGCTAACAGGGCCGTGTCGGCGACACGAGGCGTGTCACTGCTCCCCTGAATCTTCCACTTTTCATCTTCAACTCTTGTCTTTCCTTGTTTCCATGCTTCCAAAACTCCCTATTCATGCTCACACTTCATCAACATCATTAGTTCAATCATAATATCAAAACAAAAGGACTATCAACTTCAACACCACCAAACGAACCAAAACTAAACCGAACTTATGAGAAAATTTCAAACTTGGCTCAAAAACACACGAATGCATGTTAACATAGAATATAACATATCGTATCACATCATATCATATCCCCCCAAACTTGAATTGAAACAAGAGTTTCAAAGAAAGTTTGCAAAAAAAGTGGTACGATATACCGTTCACATCAATGACACACACTTAGAGTGTTTAAGAAATCTTCTCCTCATAAGCACAATCCACCTACAAAACCAAAAGAAAGCAAAACAAGAAAAGAAATATATACAAACCTAAACTACTAAAAGGATACGGATCTCACGAAGAGAAGGTGTCAACATATACCAACTCCCTTTGAGAGGGAGAATGGTAATGCTTAACCCTATGACCATTGACAATAAAAGAATTCCCATCCGATCCCTCAAGCATTAAAGATCCATTTTCTCTAACTTCAATCACCTCATATGGACCGGTCCATTTTGAACGAAGCTTTCCGGGAAACAGTTTCAATCTAGAATTGAACAAAAGTACTCTATCCCCCGGTATAAACTCCTTTGCTTTGATTCTTTCATCATGCCATCGTTTCAGCTTCTCCTTGACAATTTGTGAGTTTGAATATGCTTCCTCACGAAATTCCTCAAGCTCAATCAATTGAAGACATCTTTTCTTTCCCGATTCTTTCTCTTCAAGATTCAACTTTCTCAATGCCCATAAAGCCTTGTGTTCTATTTCAACCGGAAGATGACATGCTTTCCCATAGACAAGTTTATACGGAGAAAGACCAAGAGCGGTCTTGTACGCCGTTCGATACGCCCAAAGTGCATCATCTAGTTTAGAAGACCAATCCTTCCTATTCCCCTTGACTGTCTTCTCAAGTACAAGCTTCACTTGCCTATTTGATACTTCCGCCAAACCATTTGTTTGTGGATGATAAGGTGTTGACACCTTGTGCTTCACTCCATAGCTTCTCAAAAGCTTCTCAATGATCTTGTTTATGAAATGAGTCCCTTGATCGCTAATGATTGCCTTTGGTACTCCAAACCTTGCAAAAATGTTCTTCTTCAAGAAAGCTTTGACAACTAGAGCATCATTTGTTCTTGTAGGAATTGCTTCTACCCATTTAGACACATAGTCTACCGCAAGCAAAATGTAAAGAAAACCATTGGAAGACGGAAATGGTCCCATGAAGTCCATCCCCCAAACGTCAAACACTTCAACTTCAAAGATGTTCTTCATAGGCATCTCATCTCTTTGTCCAATACTTCCAATTCTTTGGCATCTATCACACTCCTTAACGTATTCTTTGCAATCCTTGAACAATGTTGGCCAAAACAATCCCGACTGTAAGATCTTAGCTCCTGTCTTTTGAAACCCAAAGTGTCCTCCACATGGTAAACTATGGCACATCTTCATGACACTTACTTTTTCTTCCTCCAGAATACACCTCCGTATGATACCATCCGGAAAATTCTTAAACAACAAAGGATCATCCCACAAATATTCTTTAACATCATGGTAGAACTTTTTCCTTTTTGACTCGGTGAGATGGTCCGGCTTGATGCCACATGCTAGGTAGTTTACCAAATCCGCGTACCACGGTCTTCCGGTCTCACACAAAGTGTACATCCGATGAAAATCCACTTGAAGTATCTCTTCATCCGGGAACATATCATTTATGAGCTCCATGGTTCCTTTTTCATCAACATTCTCCAATCGTGACAAATGGTCAGCTATGACATTTTCGACTCCCTTTTTATCACGTATCTCAACATCAAACTCCTGCAACAAAAGAACCCAACGAATTAGTCTTGGTTTAGCATCCTTTTTACTCATCAAATACCTAATGGCAGCATGATCCGTGTAAACAATGGTTTTCGTGCCAACTAAGTATGGACGAAATTTTTCAAAAGCATAGACTACGGAAAGAAACTTCTTTTCCGTTGTGGTGTAATTCTTTTGATTGGCATTGAATGTCTTTGATGCATAATAGATAGCTCGAAATTTCCTCTCTCGCACTTGTGCAAGCACTACTCCCAAGGCATTATCACTTGCATCACAATGGAGTTCAAATGGCTTGCTCCAATCGGGAGAGACAAGGATTGGTGAAGAAATCAAAGCTTCCTTTAACACCCTAAAAGCATCAAGACATTCATTATTAAATTCAAATGGAGTATCTTTCTCAAGCAATTTACACAAAGGTTTGGCAATATTAGAAAAATTCTTTATAAAATGTCGATAGAATCCGGCGTGACCAAGAAACGATCTAACCCCTTTTTCGTTTTTAGAAGGGGGAAGATGTTCAATGGCTACAACCTTCGCTCTATCAACTCTCAAACCTTTTTCGGAGATATGATGACCAAGTACGATACCCTCTTGAACCATAAAGTGACATTTTTCCCAATTCAAGACGAGGTTCGTATCTTGACATCGCTGCAAGACCATGGACAAATTAGTTAAGCATATATCAAATGAAGATCCAAATACGGAGAAATCATCCATAAAAACTTCCATCACATTTTCAATCAATCCTCCAAAAATAGCCATCATACAACGTTGAAAGGTGGCGGGTGCATTGCATAACCCAAAAGGCAATTTGTAGAAAGCGAATGTGCCATACGGACAAGTAAAAGTTATTTTCTCTTGATCCTCGGGGGCTATCATAATTTGGTTATACCCCGAGTAACCATCTAGAAAACAATAGTACTTGTATCCCGCCAACCTATCAAGCATTTGATCAATAAAAGGTAAAGGGAAATGATCTTTATGAGTATTGTCATTAAGTTTTCTATAATCGCAGCAAACTCTCCACCCCGTTTTCACCCTTGTTGCAAGTTCTTCATCAAATTCCGTTTTAACAATGGTTAACCCTCCTTTCTTAGCCACAACATGCAAAGGACTTACATGAGAACTATCACTAATGGCATAAACAATTTTAGCATCCAACCATTTTAAAACTTCTTTTCTAACAACTTTTTGCATAATAGGATTCAAACGCCTTTGAGGTTGTATACATGATTTGTTCTCATCAATCAACCTTATGTGATGCATGCAAATTGTGGGACTAATTCCCTTCAAATCATCTAAACTCCACCCTATCGCACTCTTATGATCTCTAAGTACTCTTAACAATTTACTAAGTTCTAGAGGAGAAAGGGATGATGATACAATTACCGGAAATGTCTTCTCGTCCCCCAAATATGCATACCTAAGGTGATCGGGTAGCGGCTTCAATTCTTCCTTTCCTTTATCAACCTTTGACTCTTCATTCTCTATCTCTAATGGAAGATATTCCCTCTTTCCATAGTATGCCAACTTTGCTTCATCCTCTTGCATTTCCTTACAAGCATTCAATTCATGTAAACAATCATTAATATCTTCATCTTCTAGACAATGAAAAGAATGATTAGAGTTTAAAGATAAAGTAAGAGAATGGCTTATGCTCATTTCAAGAGGATCTTTAGCTAAGATGAATGGTAGATTCTCTTCAACAACTTCATCAATCATGTCTATCCTTCTACATTCTTCTTTCTCATTTGGATATCTCATAGCACTCTTCAAAGAGAAAACCACCTCTTCCTCATTTACTCTCAACTTCAACTCCCCTTTTTGTACATCAATTAAAGCTCTTCCCGTTGCTAAAAATGGACGCCCCAATATCAATGGAACATTTACATCCTCATCCATATCAAGCACTACAAAATCAACCGGGAATATAAACTTTCCAACCTTGACTAACACATCCTCCACTATTCCTCTAGGGTAGGTTAAAGACCTATCCGCTAGTTGCAATGTAACGGATGTAGGTTTCACTTCCCCTATACCAAGTTTCTTGAAAATGGACATAGGCATCAAGTTAATACTTGCCCCAAGATCGCAAAGAGCTTTATGAACCTCACTCTTGCCCATTTCACATGTAATAACAAAACTCCCTGTTTGCCTAATTTTATAGCACTCACGAGCAAGAATACTCGATCGTTGTAGTAGTATATCCCAAGAAAAATTATCAATCCAATAAGGAGTTATTTTCGTACTAGCAAAATACGTGAGCTCATGTTCATTGTTGTTTTTGTAAAGATGATCGGGGGTTTTGAGATTGGATAACAACTAAAACAAGAAGCAAGTAAATAAGATAGCAAATAAGATAAATGACAAGTAAAGAAAATGGGTGCTTAAGTTCAAGTATGGAAAAACATGGGATTAGAAACATCCAAGCACACTCGATTCATATTATCATGCAAACGGAATTCAACTTAATTGATGTAGACTAAGGGTGATCATGATTGTATCCTAAGCTCCCTTTCGGGTTACAAAGGTTGTTGATCCATTTTAGACTCCCAAAAGCACTTAAGATCAAAGCCCAACATTAACCCCTTCCATCTAGGTACTAGTTAGATTAAACTCTCCCTTTTTGTGTACTAAGGCCAACAAATGGATTGGTTCCCCTCATTGAATTCAAATATCCTTTCGGTCAAACCCAAACTCAATGTCTAATCATGCCTTCCTAATACTATAGAGGGTCGTTTCCGTCTCACTCCAAGCAATACATACATGAACATCATAATAGCATTTAATTACCACAAATAATCCATTGATCAATAATCCATTAAACCAATAAACATTCATGAATAACAAACCATGCCATCACAATATCAAGACAATTAAACTCCATGAATAGAAATCAACATCAATTAAATCAAAAACCAATTTAATCCACATGATAATATAAATCTAATATGCTCTTCATATTCCTAATCCCACTAGAGGGATTAGCCTAACATGATAAAAGTAACAAAACAATTAAATGATTCATTACAATTATCCATAGTCTAAGATCTAAAGAAATACAAAATGAATGGATTCTTCCCTATCAATTTCTTGAAGAGAATCTTCTATTCTTCTTGATCTCCACCTCTAGCTCTTGATTCCTTGAGATCTCTCACACCCAATAGAAGGGATGAAGTTTTGAGGGAGAATTAATGGAGATGATGAAGATGGATCAAAATGGATGAAGGTGGATGAAGATGATGGTGGGAAATGGAAGAAATGGTGTGTGAGGTGTGTGTAGATGATAGGATTTTCGGATCTCTGCCAATTGTTGAATAAAGGGGTATTTATACCCCTTTAGAGGCTTCTAGAAGGATCTGGAAAATTCTGCAGGAAAATACCCAACACGAGTCGTGCTCTGTAACACGGCCACGGGGTGGCCGTGTTGTGTCTTCTGATGCTGCCGCACGGCCTCGCCTTACAGGGCCGTATTACGCAACACGGCTCGTGTGCTGCAACACGAGACGTGTGTTGTAACACGGGCACATGTGTGGTCGTGTTGGCTCTTCTGATGTCGCCACACGGCCACCTTCTTACAGGGTCGTGTTGGCGACACGGCTCGTGCTCCCGACTCGACTCGTGCAACTGGACACGACCTGAAGTTGCCCGTGTTGAGTGACTAGATATCGCCACACGGCCAACTCTTACAGGGCCGTGCTGGCTACACGGCTCGTGTGCTGGCTCCTGCATTTCTTCACTGTTTTGGCTCGTTCTCCCTCGTTTCAACTCCGAATTGAGATCCGTTTTTTCCTACATCTTCCTTATCATGTTTAGCATCCAATAAAAAGTGAAAATCTTACGTTTAAGCTCATTCACACACATTTCAATAAAAATACAAAACACAACCAAATAACATATAAAATACGGATAAAATAATACGAAAATATATATAAAAAGACACTAAAATCTAGGTGAAAATAGCTCTAATCAACCCCCCAAACTTAAGGTGTTGCTCGTCCCCGAGCAACGAAAATGACAAATCAAAAGGAGAAATTTTCACCTAGAAAAGACTAAACGAATATAAGCAATAACACATCGTTAGCAATAATAACAACAAACTATGCTAAGTCATCCTACAACATTAAAATCATGACATGAGAAATTAACAAGTTCAATCAAAAGAGAATAAAGTGTAATATAGTTCCTTTTAAGTCCAAGCCTCTCAATGAATATTAATGTCTCTCAACACTCTTTTGAAATAGGGTAAATCACACTCATTAATCGATTGGCTCGACTCACTATAAGCTTGCTCGCGGACTATATTCACAAACCACCAAAGTTTCAATTAATGATCAAACAGGTCTTTAATTAGGATGTAATGATAGGCTCTTTGGTATGGTAGGGAAGATATGGATAAGAGTGACTCAACAAGTGTAAGTAATCAAAGAGATGGCCAATTTCCTCAACTTCTCCACTTTTCTTTCTTCCTTTCTTATCTTTACAATCTCAAGCACTATTTATTAATTTTCCTTTGGTTGAGCTCTTTTGATGCATGCTTCCTTTCTTTGAATTTTGTTTACTTGAGCATTTTGATGTTGATTTGCTCCTTTTCTAACGTTGAGGTTGCATGTCCATTTCTTACTTTTGCTCTTCTCATCCTTTTTCTTGCTTGTTTACCATTCCTTTTTCTTCTTTTGCTAATCAATCAATCCTTTCTATCTACCATCTCCTCAATCACCCACACAAAGGTATATATAAGCTTGAATGGGTAATTAAGGCTTGTAATGTGCTAAATTCACAAGAACTAGGCTTATAGGCTCAAAATGGTTAACTAAGGATGATGTTCATGGTATGGAACATATATGACAATGACTATAATAACAAGAATGGCCTTAGATCATTTCACCAATCTCCACTAATCGGGCTCATTCCTATAGTCCTTGAGCAAGTTCTAACTTATCAAACACAACCGATCCACTCATGAAGAAATACCATGTATGCATGGTTGAGGCTCAAATGCTCACAAGCTTGTGCTCGGATCTTAAGGAACTTATTACACCACATTCATCTCAAAATTGAACAAGTTAAATAAAACATGTCACAATTTGAAAGTGTAGAGATTCTTAATTATAATTTGTCATCACTTATCACCACGACATATCATCACTCACGTTCAAAAATGACTCACGACATCCCTAAACAAACCACCAAACATCCCAAGACAAGAATGAAAATACACACAACATACAAATAAGGACTCAACAAACAAGACACAACAAAAACACAAAACATGCAAAAACACAAAATACCATCATCCATAAGAAAATTAAGCACACATTCATCCCAACCTTTATTGAAAAGAAAATCCTAGATTACGAAAGTAAACCTCCCACAAACAAAACAAATGAAGTAGCATGCTATTCACAACAATCCAAATCAAACTCAATTCATTTCAAGTAGTAAAATGATAAGGTGTAGAGTACTCCCTCAATATGCATTTGGTAAGGAAAGCGTTAGCTCCAAACTCCATCATGCTTCCAATACCTCTCATTCATGCTCAAACACTCAACAAACACCATTATTTCAACAATTCATTATAAATATGGACTATCATGCACTTCAATACCACCAATAATGCCAAAATCAACCCAAACTCATGAGAAAAATTTTAAAATTTGTCCAATTTTACAAGAATCATACTCAAGTGGTGAGTCACACCACACACTCTCCCCCAAACTTAAATCGAAACAAGAGTTGAGACTTAAGTTTGCAAAAAGTGGTGAGACTTACCCTTATAGTTTCCATTGATGATCTTCTTGTAGAGAAGTAACCGCATCCACACGACTCAAGCTATGTCCACCAAGCACTAGCACCCCCCAAACTTAACTCGAGACAAGAGTCACGAATTAAGTTTGCAACAAGTTGTGGAACATGTCAACTTGAATCCATGAAGCATTTCTCTTTTCTTCAATGTGCATTTTTCTCCATAAGCACAATCAACCTAAAAGGCCAAAATAAACAAGCAACAAAAATAAAGCAATAAAGATAGTGATGGGGTGCCTCCCATCGAGCGCTAAGTTTAACGTCTTCAAGCTAGACGAATGTTTAGCTCATCTTTCACTTAAAGTATCCACAAAGAGGGTCTCCCTTTGTGATGGATCCACATAGTGCTTCACACGATGACCATTGACCAAGAACTCTCCACCGTTCTCATCTATAACCTTTAGAGCTCCCCCATCAAGTACTTCCTTTACCACATAAGGTCCTCTCCATTTGGACTTCAACTTGCCCGGGAAAGTCTTAGTCGAGAATTGAATACCAACACCTTCTCACCCTTTTCAAAGCTCTTCTTCCTCAAACGAGCATCATGCCACCTCTTGGTTTTCTCCTTAAAAATTCTTGAATTTTCATAAGCGTTTTCTCTAAATTCCTCAAGCTCATTCAATTGTAAGAATCTTACCTTCTTCGAAGCTTTCATGTCAAAATTCAACTTCTTAATGGCCCAATAAGCTTTATGCTCTAACTCCACCGGAAGATGGCAAGACTTACCATAGACAATTTGAAAAGGAGACATACCAAGAGTGGTCTTGAATGCGGTTCGAAAGGCCCACAATGCATCATCAAGTTTATTTGACCAATCCTTTCTACTCACACTCACTGTTTTCTCCAAGACTTGTTTGATTTGTCGATTAGAAATTTCAGCTTGACCATTCGTTTGAGGGTGATACGGAGTAGACACTCGATGTTTCACTCCATAAGTCTTGAGAATGTTCTCCATGAGCTTATTTATGAAGTGACTACCCCCATCACTTACCAATACTCTAGGTACTCCAAATCTTGTGAAGATATGCTTCTTTAGAAACCCCATGACCACTCTAGCATCACTTGTTCTTGAAGGTATGGCCTCAACCCATTTCGAGACATAGTCAACCGCCAATAGGATATATAGGAATCCATTCGATTGAGGAAACGGTCCCATGAAATCGATGCCCCACACATCAAATATCTCCACTTCTTGAAAGCTCTTAAGGGGCATCTCATCCCACTTGGAGATTCCTCCCATCCTTTGACATCGATCACAACCCTCTACAAATTTCTTACAACTCTTGAACAAAAATGGCCAATACAACCCCGATTGTAAGACTTTTGCAGCGGTCTTTTGAGCTCCAAAATGGCCTCCACTAGGTGAAGAGTGGCAAAACTCCAACACACTATTCCATTCTTCCTCGGGCACACATCTTCGCACAAGAGAATCATTGCACATCTTGTACAAGAATGGATCATCCCACAAGTAACTTTTAACATCATGAAAGAACTTCTTGGATTGATACTTATTAAGCTCATAAGGCCTCCTTCCACTAGCCAAGTAATTCACATAGTCCGCATACCACGGGCTTCCTTCTTCCTCCACTAAAGCCTCAATTTGATAGCAATCACACTCCAAGATTTCTTCATCGGGAAAAACCTCTTTGATTAACTCATAAGTACCTTCACAATGCTCCCTCGACTCTAACCTTGAAAGATGGTCGGCTATCACATTCTCCGTGCCCTTCTTATCTCTCACTTCAATATCAAATTCTTGAAGAAGTAGTACCCATCTTATCACCATTGGCTTTGCATCCTTCTTTGCCATGAGAAACTTGATAGCGGCATGGTCGGTGTATACAATAGTTTTCGTTCCTACCAAATAAGGACGAAACTTATCAAATGCGTATACTACCGCCAAGAACTCTTTTTCGGTAGTGGTGTAGTTCCTTTGAGCCGCATCAAATGTCTTGCTTGCATAGTAAATAGCTCGGAATTTTTTCTCTCTTAGTTGCCCCAAAACCACTCCAAGAGCTACGTCACTTGCATCACACATCAATATAAATGGCTCCTTCCAATCGGGGGTGATCAAGATGGGTGATGAAATTAAAGCTTCCTTTAGCACCTGAAAAGCATTTAAACAATTATCATCAAACTTAAATGGCACATCTTTTTCAAGGAGATGAGATAGAGGTTTAGAAAATGAAGAAAAATCCTTGATGAATCTACGATAGAACCCGGCATGGCCAAGGAACGATCGTACTCCCTTCTCATTTGTTGGTGGTGGAAGCTTCTCTATAGCAACAACTTTGGCTCGGTCAACTTGCAATCCCTTTGAAGAGATGTGATGTCCAAGTACAATGCCATCATTTACCATGAAATGGCACTTCTCCCAATTCAACACTAAATTAGTGTCTTGACATCGCTTCAAAACAATAGCAAGGTTAGACAAACAATTATCAAAAGAAGAACCAAACACCGAAAAGTCATCCATGAAAACTTCCATTATATTCTCAATTAATCCTTCAAAGATTGCCATCATACACCTTTGAAAGGTGGCCGGTGCATTGCAAAGTCCAAATGGCAATCTTCGAAAAGCAAATATTCCATAAGGACAAGTGAAAGCGGTCTTTTCTTGGTCTTCGGGTGCTATGAGAATTTGGTTATACCCGGAATACCCATCAAGAAAGCAATAAAATTCATATCCGGCCAACCTATCCAACATTTGATCCAAGAAAGGTAAAGGGAAGTGATCTTTACGTGTGTTTTCATTAAGCTTCCTATAATCAACACACACACGCCACCCCGTCACCGTCCTAGTGGCTATGGTCTCATCTTTATCGGTCTTCACTATAGTCATACCCCCTTTTTTAGATACTACATCCAACGGGCTCACATAGGGGCTATCACTAATAGGAAAAATCATATCGGAGTCTAACCACTTAAGAACCTCTTTTTTTACCACTTCTTGCATGATAGGATTAAGTCTTCTTTGGTTTTGAACACAAGCTTTCCCTTCATCCTCAAGCCTTATCTTATGCATGCAAATTGTTGGACTAATTCCCTTCAAATCATCAATACACCAACCAATAGCCGACTTATGCTCTTTACGGACATTAAGCAATTTATCAAGTTGACTAGAAGTTAGAGATGATGATACAATTACCGGATATGTCTCACTTTCACCAAGGTAGGCATAAGTAAGATGATCGGGTAGAGGCTTCAACTCCACCTTCTTTTCCTTTTTCTCTTCTTGCTCGAGTGAATCTCTAAGTGTTAAGAACTTTTCATTTCCTCTTGAGATGGCGGCTGCAACCTCTTGAGCTTCACTACAATCACCTAGATCAAGCAAACAATTAATCAATTCTTCATTTAAATCAAGAGAAGTAGTAGAAATATTAGAAAGAGATAGAGAATTGCTCAAGCATAGTTCAAGTGGATCCTTGGTTACAATGGAAGGCCAACTCTCCTCGACACTTCCCTTTACAACATCCACACTTTTACATTCTTCATCATTCATTGAATATTGCATGGCCTTGTGTAGAGAGAATACCACTTCCTCATCATTAACCCTCAACTTCAATTCTCCTTTGTAGACATCAATAAGAGCTCTCCCGGTAGCAAGAAACGGTCTCCCAAAAATCAATGGCACATTTTCATCCTCCTCCATATCTAGAACAACAAAATCCACCGGAAAGACGAACTTATCAACTTTTACCAACACATCTTCAACTACTCCTTTTGGATGTGTCATAGATCGATCCGCCAATTGAAGTGTGATGGAAGTTGGCTTTACTTCACCTAATCCAAGCTTCTTGAATATGGAGAGAGGCATTAGATTAATGCTTGCACCGAGGTCACAAAGAGCCTTGTTCTTCTTGTTCTTTCCAATTTCACATGGTATAATGAAACTACCCGGATCCTTCAATTTTTGTGGAAGTTTCCGTTGTAGAATGGCACTACACTCTTCGGTTAGATTAACCGTTTCATTGTCCACAAGACCTCTTTTCTTTCCCATGATGTCCTTTAAGAAACGAGCATAATGAGGCATTTGATCCAAAGCATCGGCGAAAGGGATATTGATTTGAATCTTCTTGAAGATTTCAAGAAACTTTTTGAACCTCTCATCCAAACCCTTCTTCAAGAACCTTTGAGGAAAAGGAACCGGTACTTGAGTCTTGGGTATTCCCCAACTATCTCTTTCAACTTCAACTTCCTTTTCCCTTAACTCCTTTGCCTTTTTCCACTTTGGAATTCTCTCTATTTTCTCTTCATCTTTCTTTTGCTCAACAATTTCTTTTTTCTTGCTTACTTCCTCCATTTCAATCTCTTCTTGCACCAACCCTTCTTCCACCTTGCTTTCCACTTCCCTTTCAATGACAATACTATCTTCTTTAGGCATAGGAGGTTCCTCATACTCTTTTCCACTTCTAAGAGTGATAGCTTTGCAATCTTCTTTAGGATTAGTTACCGTGGTAGATGGAAACTTTCCTTGTTGGTGTTGAGATCCCACGGAAGAAGCAATTTGACCCATTTGATACTCAAAAGCTCTCATCCTATTGTCGGATTTCTTTTCATTTTCCTCCAATCTAGCCTCCATCTTTGCTTCTCTTTTTTCCATGTAAGCCCTTGTGTCTTTCATGAATGCCATCAATGTCTCTTCTAATGATGCTTTCCCCTCTCCATTAGGCGGCTTAGCACTCGGATCGAATCCCGGAGGATATGACACGGCGGCTTGTGGATTAGAGTAAGAAAGATTTTCATGCTTCCTCGGAGCTTGATAATTTCCACTTGATTGATTGAAATTGCTTCCCCGAGCTTGCCCTTGATATCCTCCTTGATAATTACCTTGGTTAGAAGGATAGTTACCTTGAAAATTCCCTTGACGTTGAAAATTTCCTTGGTAATTTCTCCTATCTAAATAGGCAACATCCTCTACACTTTGCATAACATTGCTCTCTTCATTCACCATAGAACTTGTGCTTCCCCCTTGACTTACTCCTTGAGTGATCAAATTCAATTGCTTAGTTAAAGCTTGAATGCTCTCATTGAATTCTTTCATTCCCTCACTTTGGAACATATCACTCTTCACTTTGTTCACACTCTCCACTTGAGCTACTTTTCCAAAGGCATAACCTCCCATTACTCGCTCGGAAGGCCATTGATAAGCATTCATTGCAATGTCTTCAAAAATATCCATGGCTTTCATAGCATCCACTCCAAATATAGACCCTCCGGATGAGGCATCTACATGCATCCGATTTTGTTGATTCAACCCTTGGTAAAAGAAAGCCACTTGTTGATTCTCATGAAAATCGTGTTGAGGACACTTTCGGAGCATCTCTTTGTAGCGTTCCCATGCTTCATAAAAATTTTCATCCGGAAGTTGCCTAAATTGAGTGATAAGGCTTTTCAATTGGAGCGTCTTTGAAGGAGGAAAGTACTTGTTTAGGAACCTTTGCTCAAGATCTTCCCATGTATTACAACTTCCCAAAGGAATTGTATTGTACCATGCTTTAGCCTTGTCTCTTAAAGAGAAAGAGAACAACCTCATTCGAATAGCATCCTCCGACACTCCCTTCATCTTGACGGTATTTGCAACCTCCAAGAAAGTAGATAGATGAGTGTTCGGGTCTTCAAGAGGACCTCCCCCAAACTGATTTGCTTTAACCATATTGATCAATCCGGTCTTGATTTCATAATCATTGGCTTGAACCGGAGGAACCATATTGTGTACGGCTCTCGGTTGGAAGTAATCCCGAATTGCTCTAGGCCTTGGCAACTCTTGTTGTTGAAATATCCTTTGAGCTTCTTGATTGGCAAGCAATTGCATATACTCTTGATTTTGAGCAAAGACATTCCTCATTATCTCCGCTTGATTCTCTTGCACTCCTTCTTGTACCCCCCTTTGATCTTGTAAAGGATCTTGGGGTGGGTCATAATCAACATTGTCTCCCCGTTGATTCTCCATATTTTTTTCTTTTCTAGCTTTACGCCTCTCTCGTTTCCTTTGTCGTGCGGTCCTTTCAATCTCTAAATTCAAAGGAATGATCGATTGATTTCCCTTTGATCTTGTGATCATAAAACACCTACGAAAAGGCCAAGAGTGAGACCACAAACACAAATAATAAATAAAAGAAAATAAAAAGAATCCTTATCAAGAACAACTAAAACAATAACACAGTACTCGACTAGTCCGTCAAACTCCCTGGCAACGGCGCCATTTTCTTGTTTGCCTAATTTTATAGCACTCACGAGCAAGAATACTCGATCGTTGTAGTAGTATATCCCAAGAAAAATTATCAATCCAATAAGGAGTTATTTTCGTACTAGCAAAATACGTGAGCTCATGTTCATTGTTGTTTTTGTAAAGATGATCGGGGGTTTTGAGATTGGATAACAACTAAAACAAGAAGCAAGTAAATAAGATAGCAAATAAGATAAATGACAAGTAAAGAGAATGGGTGCTTAAGTTCAAGTATGGAAAAACATGGGATTAGAAACATCCAAGCACACTCGATTCATATTATCATGCAAACGGAATTCAACTTAATTGATGTAGACTAAGGGTGATCACGATTGTATCCTAAGCTCCCTTTCGGGTTACAAAGGTTGTTGATCCATTTTAGACTCCCAAAAGCACTTAAGATCAAAGCCCAACATTAACCCCTTCCATCTAGGTACTAGTTAGATTAAACTCTCCCTTTTTGTGTACTAAGGCCAACGAATGGATTGGTTCCCCTCATTGAATTCAAATATCCTTTCGGTCAAACCCAAACTCAATGTCTAATCATGCCTTCCTAATACTATAGAGGGTCGTTTCCGTCTCACTCCAAGCAATACATACATGAACATCATAATAGCATTTAATTACCACAAATAATCCATTGATCAATAATCCATTAAACCAATAAACATTCATGAATAACAAACCATGCCATCACAATATCAAGACAATTAAACTCCATGAATAGAAATCAACATCAATTAAATCAAAAACCAATTTAATCCACATGATAATATAAATCTAATATGCTCTTCATATTCCTAATCCCACTAGAGGGATTAGCCTAACATGATAAAAGTAACAAAACAATTAAATGATTCATTACAATTATCCATAGTCTAAGATCTAAAGAAATACAAAATGAATGGATTCTTCCCTATCAATTTCTTGAAGAGAATCTTCTATTCTTCTTGATCTCCACCTCTAGCTCTTGATTCCTTGAGATCTCTCACACCCAATAGAAGGGATGAAGTTTTGAGGGAGAATTAATGGAGATGATGAAGATGGATCAAAATGGATGAAGGTGGATGAAGATGATGGTGGGAAATGGAAGAAATGGTGTGTGAGGTGTGTGTAGATGATAGGATTTTCGGATCTCTGCCAATTGTTGAATAAAGGGGTATTTATACCCCTTTAGAGGCTTCTAGAAGGATCTGGAAATTTCTGCAGGAAAATACCCAACACGAGTCGTGCTCTGTAACACGGCCACGGGGTGGCCGTGTTGTGTCTTCTGATGCTGCCGCACGGCCTCGCCTTACAGGGCCGTGTTACGCAACACGGCTCGTGTGCTGCAACACGAGTCGTGTGTTGTAACACGGGCACATGTGTGGTCGTGTTGGCTCTTCTGATGTCGCCACACGGCCACCTTCTTACAGGGTCGTGTTGGCGACACGACTCGTGCTCCCGACTCGACTCGTGCAACTGGACACGACCTGAAGTTGCCCGTGTTGAGTGACTAGATGTCGCCACACGGCCAACTCTTACAGGGCCGTGCTGGCTACACGGCTCGTGTGCTGGCTCCTGCATTTCTTCACTGTTTTGGCTCGTTCTCCCTCGTTTCAACTCCGAATTGAGATCCGCTTTTTCCTACATTTTCCTTATCATGTTTAGCATCCAATAAAAAGTGAAAATCTTACGTTTAAGCTCATTCACACACATTTCAATAAAAATACAAAACACAACCAAATAACATATAAAATACGGATAAAATAATACGAAAATATATATAAAAAGACACTAAAATCTAGGTGAAAATAGCTCTAATCACTCCCCGGATCTTTGAGCTTTGGAGGCAACTTTCTTTGAATTATTGCACTACACTCCTCCGTCAAGTTGACGGTCTCATTCTCTATCAAGCTCCTATTTCTTGACATGATGTCCTTCAAAAACTTCGCATAGTGAGGCATTTGTTTCAAAGCATCCGCAAAGGGTATATTAATGTGGATTTTCTTGAAAATTTCCAAAAACTTTGCAAACTTTTCATCCAAGCCTTTCTTCAAAAATCGATGTGGAAAAGGAATAGGTACTTGTGTTTTTGGAATTCCCCAACTATCCCTTTCCACTTCAATTTCCTCCTCTTTCTTTTTCATCGCCTTGGTTCTTTCCCATTTCTTTTCAACAACCTTGTTATCAATCAATTCCGGTTCCTCATTCAATTTATCCTCAACTTCACTTTCAACATCGATTTCTTCTTCAACCAAGGTGTTCTCCATCTCCTTCTCTTCCACTTTATCATCTTCCAATGGCATAGATGGTCCATCATAATTTGTTCCACTCCTCAAGGTAATTGCCTTGCATTGTTCCTTTGGATTTACAATGGTAGTGGAAGGAAATTTCCCTTTTTCATTAGCACTCATTGAGCTCGTCATTTGACCAAATGAATACTCCAAGGCTTTGAGTCTTCTATCACTGTTTTCTTCAATGGCTTTTAATCGTCTTTCATTTACTTCCTCAAAAGCCTTGAATTTTCTTTCAATTACTTCCTCTTGATTTTTGTGGGAAGCAATCAATTTTTCAAGAAGTTCTTCGGTAGTCGCCTTCCCTTCATTATTTGGCGCTTTAGCTCCCGGATGATACCCCGGAGGATAAGCAACCGCATTACTTGGGTTTGCATAAGAAAAATTATCTTGCCTCCTTGGTTGTTGTGGATAAGAACTTCCACTTCCTTGGCTAGTGAAACCTCCTTGCCTTGGTTGTTGTTGCGGGTGCGAACTTCCACTACTTTGGGCATTGAATCCTCCTTGTCTTTTGGATAACTTCCTTGATTTTGGTTGAAATTACCTTGGTAATTATTTTGATAATTACCTTGGTAATTTCTCCCTTGCATATATTGAACGTCCTCCACACGTGGCATTGTTGTGGCCCATTGTTCCCCACTAATACCAATTTGAGGAAGCACACTTTGATCCATTCTACTATCAACCATATTGACTTCTTGATTAGTAACTCCTTTGTTCAAGCTCATTTGCTTCATCACCTCCGCAACTATCATATCCATACTTGTAGTTTGTGGCTCAACCGTCACACTCTTCACACTAAACTGTTGCCCTTTATCATAACTCTCGAACCCATAGCTTCCACTAACTCTCTCCGATGGCCATTGATAGACATTTGTAGCAATTTCATCAAAGATTCGAATAGCCCTTTCTGGAGTTACACCTAGTACGGATCCTCCTGCCGAGGCATCAACAAGCACTCTTTGCCCATTCACCAGTCCTTGATAGAAAAATCCAACTTGTTGATTCTCCGGGAAACCATGTTGTGGACACTTGCGTAGCATTTCTTTGAACCTTTCCCACGCTTCATAAAAACTCTCTTGAGGCATTTGCTTGAATTGTGTGATCAAGCTCTTCATTTGAAGCGTCTTAGAAGGTGGAAAGTATTTGTTCAAAAACATTTGCGCTAGCTCATCCCAAGTGTTGCACGTACCGGGAGTAAGAGTGGAGAGCCATGTTCTTGCTCTATCCCTCAAAGAAAATGGAAATAACCTCATCTTTATGCAATCCTCGCTCACTCCGTTCATCTTTACTATGTTGGCAATCTCCACAAACTGAGCTAGATGAGCGTTAGGATCTTCATTCGGAGCTCCACCAAACTGTTGCTCTCTCACCAATGAAATCAAGCCCATTTTAAACTCAAAATTGTTGGCATGAATTGGTGGTCCCATCATTTGTGGAAGTGCCCTCGGCATGAAGAAATCCCGGATCACCCTTTGATCATTTTGAACTCCGTGTTGAACCGGAGGTGGAGGTACATATGCTTGTTGTTGAGGAGCATAACCTTGTTGAAAACCTTTTTGAATCATAGCTTGTTGTACCATTTGTTGAATGTAAGCTTGATTGTTAAACTCCCCAAATTGTTGATAACCTTGTTGAGGAAGATTGGCATTGGCTTGATCTTGCAAATTTTGCATTCCGCCTCCATCATTCCTAACATTGCCTCGTTCATCTTGATTGTTCTCCATTTGATCACTCTTTTTGGTATTGTTCTCCTTTCTTCTTCTTCGGAAAGTGTGTTCAATTTCTAAATCAATAGGTTCAACTTGTTCCCCTTTTGATCTTGTTTGCATACACCTTCAAATAAAAGAAGTTAGAACAATATTTTCAAAAAAAAATACAAGTAATGAATACAAGAAAAAAAAAATGTCTCTAGTAAGATCACTCTAAACGTTCCTTCTTTAAGCTACTAGCAACCGTTACCTCCCCGGCAACGGCGCCATTTGATTAGCCATAACTTGTAGTCGGGATGACCAATTCAAGAATTTATCGAACCACAGGGAGGTCGATGCTAGCACTTAAGCGATATCACGTTTACCACGATTTTATAGAAACGAATCATAGATGGATGGTTTGGGTAACAAGTAATTAAATGAAAGTAGACAAGCAATAATCAAATGACAAGATAAAAATGATGAATGAGTGGTTTTCCAAATTAAATAGAAGTGAGATTAACAACACTATTGAAGTGGTAACTTATGGACTCATGCATTAAACTCATATGTATCAAGGGTTAAGACTAAGGGCCAACACTTAAACCACCTAAACTTCCTCTCGAAATGAATAGGATGTAGATCATTTGCACAATCTCTAAATAGCTCAAAGGTTGGTTCTAAATTAAACTATTCCAACTAGGTACTAAGTTCAATTATAGAATCCCTTCATATAATCAATTGACTTCTCAATCTAACTAATCACATGTTCCATCAAAGGGTTCTAAATAATAAAGGACTTCTCAATCACTTTACCATTTATAATGCACATGAGGTGTTTGATGAAATGATTCACTTGACTATCCTAAGCACAATTGATTTCTCAATCTAATCATATAATTAGAACAATCAAACACACAAAACATCATAGATCTCAAGATATATAAGCACCAATGATAGAAAATCAAATATCCCCATCAACATATGAATTTAATTACATAGATCCACAAATTAACCAACAGCCTTCATGTTGCTAATCTCACAAGGGAGATTAGCCTACAATCTTCATAAGATCCATAACATAGACATTATAATTCTTACAAATCATGATAAACTAAAGGATTAACACAAAATTGGAATGAAAACTCCCTTGGAAATGGATCCAATTGAATCTCCCTTCTTCCTTTGGTGATCACCCAAGCTTCCTTGCTTCTTCACTTGATTTGGATGGAGGAAATTAATGAGAGATGATGTAGATCTAAAAATGGATGAATGGGATGGAGAATATGGTGTGAAATCAAAGGAATGGTGTGTGAGGTGTGTGGGAACAGTAGAATTTCGGATCTCCCTCAAAATGTTGAATGGATTGGTATTTATACCCCATGGAGACCTTCTAGAAGAAATATAAAAAAATATCCTGTTCTGGTGCCGACACGAGTCGTGCTACGTAGCACGGGTCGTGTTGTGTCAGGGCATGCGGCACACGAGTCGTTCTGAGTCGCACGGCCAAAGGGTGGCCATGTTAAATGTCTAGACGTCGCCGCACGGCCTCCGCTTACAGGCCCGTGTCTGGTACACGGGTCGTGCTCCGCAACACGGGTCGTGCTCCACAACACGACCAAGTGGTGGTCGTGTTGGATAAATAGATGCCGCTGCACGACCATTTGGACAGGCCCGTGCTGTCACACGGGCCGTTTGCTGCAACACGAGCCGTGTTACCAGCACGGCCGGCCGTGTTCTTGCACCTTTGTTTCTTCTTCTTTGTTTGATCTTTCGTCTTCATTTTTACTCCATTTTCACCTGTTATATATATGTTTAAGATCATTCTCACACATTCCTATGAAAACACATAACACCACCAAAATACACGAAAATACTGATAGAACAATACGAAAAATATACTAAAAAAGGCACTAAAATCTAGGTGAAAATAACGACAATCACAGCACACGGCTCGTGTAGTGCTCACACATTTCGGCGTGTTCTGCGCGTTCCTGAATATGGCTCGTGTAGCAGTGTACGGCCTCTCCCATGGGCGTGTAGTATTTTCTGATGACTGCACACGGCTTTCTCGAATAAGCCCGTGTTCCGCACATGGGGCGTGTGTTGGCGCATGACTCGTGCACCGGAACACGGCCTTCTCCTAGGCGTGTCTTGCATTCTGATGCTTGAATACGGCCACCTTGGATAGGCCCATGTTCTGTACACGGGGTGTGTCCGAGTGTGCCCTGTTCTTCCTTCTCCGTTTTGCTCCCGATTTCATTTTTCTCCATTTTTTTGATATGTTTTTCACATATTTAAGCTCATTTACACATTTCTATCAATCCATATCACATCTCTCCTAATTACATAAAACTCCACCAAAAGTTTCACAAATACGGATGAAAATATCCAAAAATCCACCAACAAAGATACTAAAATCTAGGTAAAAATGACAACGATCAACCCCCAAACTTAAAGTGTTGTTCGTCCTCGAACAACGAAAAATAATAAACAAGAGGAGTAAATTTTACCTAGAAAAATAACTAACAAACATAAGTCACAACACATCACAAGTAATAACGACTACAATATCACATTAAGTACTCATACATCATCAAACTCATAACATAAAGGATTAACAGTTCAATCTCAAGATGACAAAAGAGTAATCAAATTCCTTTCAATCCAAGCCTCTCTTAGGATATCACATTCACTCAACACTCTATGAAGTAGGGTTTAAACAACACTCATCAACTGGTTAGAACCGACTCACCATAGGCTTGCTCATGGACTATGTTCACAAGCCACCCTAGTTTCAATAAGTGATCATATAGGTCTTTATCTTTGGATGTAATGTTTAGGCTCTTTGGTAGGGTATGAAACTTTGGGTAATAGTGACTATTCAAGTGTAGATATCGAAGAGATGATTCTTTTCTCCACATCTTCACTTTCAAACTTCCTCCCTTTGTCAATTATTCAAAAGCACTAAACATCAACATACCTTGGATTCATTGAGCTTCTTTTAACTTGCATACTTCCTTTCTATGACTTTTGACTTTCCTTGAGCATGTTTTATGATTTTGCTCCTTTTTCTTCTTTTTTTTTGTTGAAGTTGCATTTGCATTTATCTCTAGCTCTTTCATCCTTTCTTGATTCACCATTTCCTTCATTTTGTTGCACCTTTTCACCATCAAACCTTGTAGACCATCATCCCCTCAATCACCCACACATAGGTTATATATATAAGGCTTAAGTGGGTATTCAAAGCTTGTATTGTGCTCAAATCACAAAGAATAGGCTTATAAGCTCAAAATGGCTAATTAGGGATGATGTTTGGGTAAGGAATTTTTATGGCTATGACTTCACTTAACAAGGATGGCCTAAGGTCATATCACAAATTTCAACCATTCGGACTTCGTTCCTATAATCCATGAGCAAGTTCTAGTTTGTCTAAGTTCAACTGGTTCTCTCATCAAGAATTAACCATGAAAGCATGGTTGAGGCTCAACTCTCACAAACTTTTACTTGGACCAAAAAGAAACCTAATTAACCTTCGTACTTCTCAAAATTGAACAAATTATGTAATCTATGTCACAATTTTGACTAGTAAAAATCCTTAACATGCTTGCCATCTCCTATCACAAATAATGCATCATAGCTCATATTCAAAAATATTTAACACATTCTCAAAACATATCACCAAACTAACCCTACAAGAATAAAAATTACAAACATATCACAATAGCAAAGACTCACCAAACAAGTAACTTAACAAAAGCACATAACCTACATGACCAAAATTATCCATCATAAGAAATTAAAGCATATCAACTCATCATCCTTAACAAATAAGCTCAACATACATCCCATCCTTAATTGAAAATGAAATCCTAGATTACGAAAGTAAACCGCCCACAAATATAACACATGAAGTAGCATGCTAATCCAATACAATCCAAATCAACTTCAATTCATGTCAAGCAATTAGAAGTGATAAGATGTAGAGTAAACTCCCTTAAATATTTGATATGAAAATGGTTGGCATGAGCTTCCGAATTGCATCCGCAACGACTTCTCTATTTGATCTTCGGGCTCACTTCGTGCTTCCACTATACTTTATTTTTGCTCAACAACTCATCAAAAACTATTAACTCAACAATTGCAATAAAAGTAAGGACTATCATACACTTCAACACAACCAAACGAACCAAAGTTATAACCAAACTCATGAGAAAAATTTTAAAATTGACCCAATTTTACACAAGATAATCCCTCAATCAATCATTAATCATGATCTATAGTACATTCAAGTGGTGAGTCACACCACGCACTCTCCCCCCAAACTTAATTCTCAACTTGTTTCGAATTAAATTTGCAAAAAGTGGTGAGACTTACCCTTGTAGTTTCCACCAATGAACTTCATAGCAATCCTCTTATGTCAACGTGTGTGCACCTCCAAAATTCAAGTATGGCCACCACGCACTCTCCCTCTAAACTTAAATTAATACAAGTGTTAAATTTAAGTTTGTAAAAAGTAGTGAGACATACATCTTCATTCCAAATCGAACACATTTCGTCTTCTCCATATGTATTTTTCTCCATGAGCACAATCCACCTACATACCAAAAATTTCAAGAAAATAAAACTAAATAAGAAAACTTACTAAAATGGGTTACCTCCCATCAAGCGCTCGATTTAACGTCATCGAGCTAGATGCATTTAAGCTCTTAACAATCAGAGAAATCCAAGACCCCATTGGGCCTCATCTTCACTTTAATCATTTCTTTAACAACTTTCTTATCTACACTTCTTGTTCCTTTAACATTTGAACTCAATTTATTGCCTCTTTTTCTCGTGTTTTCAAATCCCGGAGGCCCTTTATCAATCTTCCAATTAATATGTTGATTACCCCCGAACTTGTACCTCTTTGTAGAAAAATTTCCTGCAAATTCAAGTAAAAAGTTAGTTAAATCTTCATCTTTTAAAATTTCACTTACCACTCGATTTCGATCATCCGGAGGCTTAATGGGTGGCTTCAAATGAAGATCTTCTATTACTTGATAACACCAATTCTCTTTCATTTGAATAAAGTGTGAGTTCCTTATTATCCATGTCAAATTTTGCTCTTTCGGTTGCTAAAAACGGCTTTCCAAAAATCAATGGGATCAAAGGATCCGCTTGCTTCTCAACTATCATAAAATCCACTGGAAAGACAAAATCTTCTATTTTCACAAGCATATCCTCCACAACTCCATGGGACTTTATCATTGAATCATCCATTATTTCGATTTCCACATCTGTTTCCTTTAACCTCCCAATGCCAAGTTTTTCAAAAATTTCCAATGGCATTACATTAATGCTTGAACCAAGATCACATATAGCATTAAAATATTCTCCATTTCCAATTTTACAAGTAAGAACGAATTTATCGGGGTCCTCCACCTTCAATGAAGCATCAACTTTAACTATTTTATGGTCTTGTTTCAACACCAAATTTTTACCACAATTACTCTCATCATCAAACGAAGACAAAAATTCACAAATGATACTCTCATCATCAAAAGACAACTCATCCTCAATATCAACTACCTCCTCCACTTTAGACACGACTTCATCACAAACTACTTCTTCAACCTTTGGAACAAAGTTTGTTGTTTCCACCAATCCTTTCTCAATCTTACTTTCCATGTTACAAACGGTAACATACAAACATTGCTCCTTATGATTAGTAATGGTGGTAGAAGGAAACTTACCCTTACGATGTATTTTACTTTGCTCGGTTGCCATTTGACTAATGTGAGTCTCAATCGCTTTAAATCTCCTCTCATTTACATTATTTTGTTGTCTCATTTCATGTTTCACTTCATCTATTCCTTCTTTCGCTCCTTTCATAAATTCTAACACTTTAGCCATTTGATCTTCCATTATAGGATTCCCTTCACCATTTGGAGCTTTCTCCCCCAGATTAGTGCCCGGTGGAAAAGTAAGGGCATTCTCTTGATTCCTATATGACAAGTTCTCATACCTACGAGGTTGATTCAAACTTCCTTCAAAATTACTTTACCCGCATCCTCCTTGCCTTTGTTGATATCCCCCTCCATGGTTACCAAAATTACCACCATAATTCTCTTGAAAGTTCCTCCCTTGCATGAAGGCAACTTCCTCAAGCGACATTTCTGGTTGGTACTAAGTATCTTGACATCCAAAATTAGGAGACATACTTTGTTGAGGCATAGGGGTAGGCACTTGACAACTTTGGGAAGATTGACCCATGTTAGACATAGAATCGTCTTGTTGAAGACTTGGAAACACTTGTTGATTCATCAAAGGCATAGGCATACTTTGTTGAGGACTCAGAAGCATTTGTTGATTCACCATAGACGTAGAATTCGGAGACACTTGCAAATTAGAATTCATTCTCTTAAGTATCTCTGAGATTGCCTTTTCGGTTACATCCTCATTGGGCACCTCCACCTTTTTCACTTGTTGCAAGCACACATCTTCCATCTTAGCTATTCTCTCCCTTTCATACATACTCGAAACTCTATTCATCGGCCATTGACCCATATTCAAAGCATTCTTTACACATATAGCAATAACTCTTTTCGGAGTTTGCCCCAATATAGAACCTCCTGACGAAGAATCAACAAGCATTCGTTCACTCCCATTCAATCCGGTATAGAAAAATCCTACTTGTTGATCTTCGGGGAATCCATGTTGTGGACACCTCCTTAGCATCTCTTTGAATCGGTCCCATGCTTCACTAAATATCTCAAGCGGCATTTGCTTGAATTGAAAGATTTGCCCTTTGAGATGCAACATCTTTGAAGGGGAAAATATTTGCTCAAGAATCTTTGTACTAACTCTCTCCACGTGGTATAGGATCCCGGCGGTGTAGTATGATACCAAGTGATAAGTCATAATTTAGCATAATTATTTGGTTGAAATTCATATTTATTTGATTAACTTATGTGCTTATTAGGGTGCTAAATTGACTTATCTCGTCTATGGTTATTTGAGGCCTTTATGTTGTAAAATTGATGAGAAACGGGCTATTTTGTGCAGGAAATTCGTGCTGCCAGATTGACTGACACTGACCCCCTCAGTGTCAGAAGGGACCTGCGAAAATTCAGGATAATTAAGGAAAGTCCAGATGGAAAATTCCTACGTATTTCCCATGTATTCCAGCGATTTGAATCACTAAAAAATGAGGCCAAATCTGATTTAGAGAATAAAATATATGAAAAGGATCTTGGAGATATTTATGGAAGAAGAGATAAGGAAAGAAATCAAGATTACTTGGAGATCAAGATAGAGATAATTGGGGGATATGTTTTAATTATTCCGGGGGCAGCAGAACACGAGGAGTGAAGAGAAAAGAACAGGAGAAGCAGGAAGATCCCCAGGAGAATTAACGTGAAGTTCAAGAAGCATCGACACAATCGGTTTTTATTATTTTAATCTCATTTTTGTTATGAACATGTGGGGCTAATCCCCTTTTCTAGTTTAGGATTCGTGAACCTCCCGTTGAATTATTAATTTAATTATTTAGGATTTTTATGTTGAATCTTGTGTGCAAGTTTATTTTATTACATGCGTTGATGTTCCTATAGTAATTTAATAATTATTTTGGCCTGATCAACTAGATTAATTATTTAATTACTTACTGTTATTCTATGAACTACAATCCGTAATTGTTGTAGGAATTGGATTAAGTAACAAATAGAGATAATTCCCTCTAGGTGTAATAAAATCTAAGTTGTATGATACCTAGCCGGATTTCGTAGCCTAGTAATCCTATGTTTAGAGTTTTAATGCGTTTATGAGTTTGAATCAATTTAGAGGTCGTACCCTAATTGATGAACATAAGAACATTTGGGTTGATTGGTCGTACCGTCAATCTAGGGATTTGAGTTTGTGCACTAGGCTAGATGTTTAATTCTTGTAGTTAATTAATTTAGTAAACGGGAGGGGATCGACATCCTAAACTAGGCTTTAATCACTTGGTTAATTTTTTAATTAATTTTTATCTTCTTTGTCACTTAAGAATTGAATTAATTTTACTTTTGTTATTTTCAATTTATCACAATCATAATCCCCCTTTTATTTATTTTGTATGTTAGAAACATTTTAATTTAATTAGAATTCATAATACTCTCTTGGGTTCGACCCTACTTGCTACTATACTACGTAATAGTGTGAGTTGGATTTATATTTATTTTGGTACGCCTGCGACAGCTTATCAAATTTGGCGCCGCTGCTGGGGAGTGAAATTGAATTTCATTAAATTTTTTGTGTTTCTGACATTATTTTGCATTGTTTCAGGTTTTGGAATTTTTTTTTGAATTTTTCTGGAATTTTCGAAATTTTCAGTTACACTGACGCTGACCCCATCAGTGTCAGAAGGCCCTGTTTTTGAAATTTCTTTTTCTGTGGATGATTACTCGATCTTCAGGTAAAAAACAGCTTGAATACATATCTGAAATTGAGAGAACTGCCCGGAGGTTGAGAAAGGAGCCTCGGAAGAAGAAGGAAACAAGTTCGTCCATTGGCGAAACCGCAGAAAACATTACCGAGTCCGAACTTGCAGCTGGTCCACTTCATCTTGAAGAGGAGAATTCTGATTTTTCTGATCTAGAGGAGGAGGATACTGTAGGATCTGAGTCAGGAGAGGAAAATATGGCTGGAAATAATGAGGAAAAAACCTTGAATGAATTGGCAAATCCGGACATAGTCCATCAGCCGTTATGCATTAACTTTTCAGCAATCACTGATAATACGATATTTGAATTGAAATCAGGATTGATTCACTTACTTCCTGCTTTCCATGGTCTTTCAAGTGAAAATCCTCACAAGTTTTTGAAGGAGTTCTCGGTTGTATGCATGAGCATGAAACCAACCGGAGTGACGGAGGAAATGGTCAAGCTTAGGGCATTCCCCTTTGCAGTGAAGGACATGGCGAAGGATTGGTTGTATTACCTCCCTCCCGGATCGATTAATACATGGGCCGAAATGGAGAAGTTTTTTCTCTAAACGTACTTCCCAGCCACTAGAGTTGTTGTATTGCGTAAGGAGATATCTGGAGCTCGTCAGTTGCATGGGGAAAGTTTGCATGAGTATTGGGAGAGGTTTAAACGCCTCACATCAGCATGCCCCCAGCATCAGATAAGCGATCAGTTGTTGTTGCAGTACTTCTATGAGGGGTTGTCGATCATGGATCGAAACATGCTTGATGCGGCTAGCAGTAGAGCTTTCATGATGAAAACACCTACTGCTGCTAGAGACTTGATTGCTAGCATGACTGCCAACACTCAACAGTTTGCCACACTTGATCCATCAGTTAGAGAAGTAAAGGAGGTCCATGATTCTAAGTTGGAAGAAACTTTGAATAAGTTGACACTTGCTGTGGAGAATCTTGCTAAAGGAAAAGAGGTAAACCCACCATCATGTCAATATTGTTTAACTAACGACCACTCTACTCTTGATTGCAGGGTTACACCTAGTGATGAACAAGTAAACGCCATGGGGCAATATGATCCTTTTTCTCAAACCTACAATCAGGGTTGGAGAGATCATCCCAATCTGAGGTATGGAAGTGGACAAGGAGGAAATAGGGGGCCACAACAGTTTCAAGAGCAGAGAGTTGTGAATAGGCCACAAAATTACCCGCAAGATGGTGGAAATCGCCAACAAGATGGTTCAAGTTCCGGAGCTTCATTTGAGGAGATGATGAAAGAGATGGCTGCAAACAATCTCAAATTCCAAGAGGTGACACAGTCATCCATTCAGAACTTGAAGATGACAACTCAATCGTCAATCCGGAACTTGGAAAATCAAGTAACCCAATTGGCTACAACTGTAGGCCAAATGCAGACTCACAACAGTGGAAAGTTGCCCTCACAAACGGAGGTTAATCCTAAGAATGTGAGTGCTATTACACTGCGGAGTGGAAAACAGTTGGAGAAGATTGCACCGCCCAAAAAGCCTGACCAAAACATGCAAGAAGATGATGAAAAACCTGCTGGAACAGTGGAGGATCAGACTGATCAGTTTGGGGCTGAAAAATCTGACGTGCAGAAACGAAACACTGACACTGACCCCATCAGTGTCAGAAGGTAAAAAAAATCAGGTTAAAAATTCTGACCCTATTCCTTTTGATATTAACCGTTTATCTTTTCCAAGCAGAATAAGGAAATCGGACACTACAGAGAAGGATAAGCAGCTACTGAAGTTTTTTGGAAAGTACAGATCAATTTACCTTTCCTTGAGGAGATCAAGCAGATTTCGAGATACGCCAAGTTCTTGAAGGAGTTGTGTACTAACAAGAAGAAGTTGAAAGGAGATGAAAAAGTGGTGATGGGAGAAAACATTTCAGCTGTCTTCCAGCAAACGTTACCTCAGAAGCGCAAGGATCCTGGCATGTTTGTAATTCCTTGTCAGATTGGGAGTTGTAAAGTGGAAAGAGCCATGTTGGACCTTGGAGCATCCATCAATGTGATGCCTCGATCAGTGTTCGAGAAGCTGGGTGTGGGAGAGTTGAAAAAGACTGGAGTTTTCATCCAGCTGGCTGATCGAACCCATGCATATCCGGATGGAGTCATAGAGGATATTCTTGTTCAGGTAGATAAACTAATATTCCCTGCTGATTTTTATGTGTTAGAAATAAATGACCACCCATCAAATTTCACTCCTATTCTGTTAGGGAGACCATTCCTCAACACGTCATGTACTAAGATAGATGTGAGTGAAGGTACTCTAACGATGGAATTTGATAGGCAGATCATCAAATTTAACATATATGATACTATGAAATATCCTGATGATGCTAACCTGCTTTCTGTTGTGAGTACTATTGACCCTATTGTCCAGGAACACTTTGAACTCACCAGTAGGGATGCATTAGACACAGTAATTGATCATGGAATCATGAAGGAGGATGCTGAAAGATGTGATCATGAAGAGCTGAATCACTACGTCAATGTTTTACATAGTTCCTCTCAGAGACCAAGCACCTTAGATGTAGCTTCTGTTAAATTGCCTGTGAAGTCTCCTAAAGACATTAATTCAATTTTTGCTATGAATGTTGTTGAGCCTTTGGTGCAGGATTGTTTTAAACTAACTCGCAGGGGTAACTTTGGCACCATCATTGCAAATGGAAGCATGATAGTGCATGAAAATAAATTGAAGAAAGAAAAGCTTGGTGAAGTGCCTAAGCTAGAGTTGAAAGTGTTCCCCGAACACTTGAAGTCCTCGTTCTTGAGGCCGAACCATGAACTCAAGGAATATCATAAGGGGTTTCGCACTGTTGAGATCGATAGGATGGAGTGGAACGAAATTTCACATACTTGAAAGATATACCTTACCTAAGTCGAGCCAACGACAATAAATAAAGGCGCTGATTGGGAGGCAACCTAATTTTCTCGCTTTATTTTTATTATGTTATTTTATTTCATTTTTCAATAAGGTGTCTGATTGTTTAATATTAATTTCTGGGGGTTGCAAGTATGTTAGGTGAATTAAACTGCTGCATAATTTAGAATTTTAATTCCAAGATTGAAATACTAAAATTGGGCCAGGAAATAATGTTCCTGCCTTGATTTGAGTTTCACTAATGGCCCAACTAATTTTCATTATTTTTTTTTACAGGAAATAGGCCCAATTATATTAGCCCATGAAGAATTGGAGTAGCAATTAAAGGCCCAGATCAAATCACTCAGAGAATTTGGAGAGAAGCCCCAATTGCACCTGTAATTCGAGAGAACACTACCCCTAAATTTTCACTCAATCCACTTTGAGAGTTCACGGCAGAGGACTCCGACTTTCACTTTTTCGAATTGCAGCAGCGAATAGCCTCCAATCATGGTGAAATTGTGCTCCAGTAAGCGAGCGAAGAAGAAGCCACGGAGAGAGGATGAGGAGGACATATCGCGGGCAATCGTCGTCTACCGCGACCTTAACCCCGCCGCTGCAAGCTCCGATTTCAGCATGCAATTGCCCGTTCCAACTGCTCCGTCGCCCATCCGCCGTCCCAGTATGATGAATCGGGCTGCAGTCCCAGTCTGGCACCGGACCAGCAAACGGCCAGCTGCCTCTTCCCGATCAGAGGATGTAACGCCAGCTTTGCTGGCGACAGAAGCTTCCATCCTACCCACTTTCGGCGGAGCACTTCCAACCCGTCGGAGAAACCCCAGCCTGATACTCATTCGAATCCGCCACACCCCCCACGCTGCTGCATAGTGAGGGCCACCACTGCCGGTTTGAATTCCAGTGGGCAACCACCCGCTCAGACGGCGACTACGGCCACCGTCACTGCCGCAGTCGACCATCCCAAGTGCAGCAAACAACCAGCAAAACTGACCTGGCATTCTGTCCCTACCGCTCTCGCTCAACAGGCCCTGCTGGTTCTGTTTCCGGTGAGCCTTCTGCCGTGATGGCTGGTAACGATGATGCAGTAGGCCCGTCCGTCAATGTGGAAGAAGCTGCACTCGACAATACTGATCCGATTACGGGATCGTGATTGGAATGCAACTCAGCAATAAATCAGGTGTACTTATCCCAATTTCATATTCAGTTTCTCCTTTATACTTGTTTGCTTGGGGACAAGCATTTGTCTATGTGTGGGGGGGATTTTATATGAAATTGTGGGTAGAGTTATTTTGTGAATATGATTTCTGATTTGATGCTTTGATGTAGTTTTAGTGGCTGTATATTGTTGATTTGGCGAAAATTCTTCTCTGTGAATACTGAATTTTGGGTAACTTTTGCATAGCTTGGTGAATATTTGTTGAAAGGTGGAATTAGAAAGCATGATTTGGGGTGTGTGGGTGTGATTTTAATGCTGAAATTTGATTTTCGAATTTACTGAATTCTTGGGTTGCTTTGTTGTCCTTTTAATCTTATTTTGATGTGGAGTTAGATAATTGAGGAACAAAGATCTTTGAGGTGATGAGAGTAATGCATGATTGAGAGGGTAGCATTGATGTTTAGGAACTGTTGAAATTTGAGTTTCTTTATAAAATTTTTGTGATTGTAGTGGTTGATTTTTTTTCAAATTTCATGGCAAATATAACCTATTTTTGATGAGCTTTTGAGCCTTATCGAGCTATCATCTATGAGCTCCATTGAATTTCTTTCTTGAGTGCATTGAATTTAAATTGTTCATTCTAGAACTTGCTCTTTTGAATGGATTTCGAGATCATGTGATTGGTTGTGTGTGATAAAATGGTAAGGGCACTTAGGTTTAACCCTTTTGGCTTAAATTGTCCCACCTGATTGTGAAAAACTTTAGGGAAGCCACGTTGAGCCTAAGCCTTTTCTTTGGATTATGAGCACATAAATGAACCTTAAATTCCTATTTCTTTCTTAAACTTCTCCATTTGAACCCTTCATCACTTTGCTATATGTGAGTCTTATGAAAGTACTTTGTGGTTGAATTGATGATGGTGGGGGGAGAAAGTTGAAAAAAATTTGAAATAGTTGGAGAAGGAGAATAAAAAAAAGAAAAGGAATGAAGGTTGGATGATAAAAAGAAAAAAAAAGGGGGTGAACTTAGTCTCAATTTTGGTACAAATTAATAAGAGTAAGCGTACTCTATCGTTGTGTGTAGACGTGGTGACCAAGTGCAAAATTTATAATATCGAACCCAAGGGAGAAAGTGATGTATCCATATTCGAAAGATGTTTCACTCTAGAAGAACTAATCAATAAAAGGATGGAGATGATTAACACTACAATCTACCTAAGAAAGCAATTAAAGGATAGAAAATATATACATGTAATGGAAGATGGATGACGGTGAGATGGATGAAGTAACAATCCAAAGAGGTGCAAGGCTAACCACATTCAAGATTAAGGATATTACATGTACTTGTTAAATTTAAATGGCAAATATTAATGACAATTGGAATAGAAGCAATCACAAATGTTCCCCTAATCCCTATGGCCAAGGTGATTAGGTTCTCAACTCATTACAAGTTTATAGCACAAAAGATTGTCCCTTACTCTCAATTCCCTCAAGGGTACTATGATTATAAGATTGGTTCTTCTCACTCAATTAATAACCTACTTAGATCCATTAACTAAGTGTCCCAACAGGAGTGTTCAAAGTATACAAAGATGCTACCACATACTTCACATACTAACATACAAAATTCATATTATAATATGATTCAATCAAATCCCTAAGCACAATATTGGAATGGCCATCCTAACATCATAAATAGTGATTTCAATCACACACATCATAATACAAATAAAGTGAATCATAAATCATGTAGGAAATTCCATATATCATATCAAAATACCATTAAAATCCAACAAATCCAAAAAGCCCTAATCCATCTTGTGGCTAGCCTCACTAGAGGTCTAGCCAACAATAAACATTATAAAAACATCCACAAAATGCTTACAAATATTCATTGTTGCAAACAAAACAAAGAAAATACAAAATAAAGGTAAATTTCTTCCCTATTTGGATTTGGGTTGAATCTTCCCTTCAAGTTGCAAAATCCCACTCTTCAAGCCTCAATCCTCCTTAGATTTGTGATGGATAGATGGAATGTGTGAAGATGAAGGTGAAAATGGTGGAAAATGGAGTGAAATTTGGATAGAAATGGTAGTGTGTGTGGAAGATGGTGTTGGAGTGTGTGAGGGGCAGCTGCCCCTGCCAAAACCCTCGAT
This sequence comes from Pogostemon cablin, assembly GCA_023678885.1. Classification (NCBI taxonomy): domain Eukaryota; kingdom Viridiplantae; phylum Streptophyta; class Magnoliopsida; order Lamiales; family Lamiaceae; genus Pogostemon; species Pogostemon cablin. Next base: position 13,988,054 of record CM042961.1, on the reverse strand, counting down.
TTTTCTGGTGCAAATGGTGTAATTGGGGGTATTTATACCCCCTGAGGAAGTCTGGAAGTCGCACTTGAGTTTTGACACTTTTGCATAAAAACACGCCCGTGTTTTTATGCATCTGCCCGTGTTTTCTTGCAAAATTTCAGCTCTCTGTACATTTCTTGCACTTCTGAATAGACAACACTTTTCTGAATAGTATTGTCTTTTCTGTGTTGTTTTTGGTTCGTTCTCCCTCGTTTTAACTCCGAATTGAGATCCGCTTTTTTCTACATCTTTCTCTTCACCTCTAGAATTCATTTATACCTGAAAATTACACAAATTCCACCAAAGTACAAATTCTCCAAATATTTACAAATATCGCGCAATCTAGGACACTTAAACAATCAAACTAAGCATAATTGTATGGAACCATGCTATAATTGGACCCTAAATTCATGTGATTTCTACACTCATCAACCCCCCAAACTTAAAGTATTGTTCGTCCCCGAACAACGAAGAAAAGAAAAAGAACATGAGGGTAGAAATTGAGTGAATTGGAGAATGGATCAAAGAAATAGTATAATTATTTTCAACTAATCAATCAAATCAAACCACATGACGTAAATATCAATAAACTTATGCGCAAATCATGGTGGGAATAATGCAAGTACAATTCTCATTCTCACTAATCCTTTCAAGGTAGTTTATGCACTCACACTCATAGTGGAAATTGTGGACATGTTTACACTCATAATCTATTCACATGTACGCATTACCATAAGCTTGCCACAAGTCTCAAACTCTACATTACTATTGAAGTGTGTCAATCATTGAATCAAATAGGACTTTATATTTGGATGTAATGAAGGCTCTTTGGTAGGGGTAGGGATATATGGATAAAAGTGACTCAAATATGTGTGTGGATGATTAGAAAAGACGTCTCCCTTCTCGTCAAGCACTACTCCTTAATCATAAATTCACTTTTCATGTACTTTACATCCCTTCCTTTCTTAACTCTTGAACTTAAGCATTTCTTTTTGTAGCTCTTTTTCTCCATATCTTTTGCAATATAAATTTGAGCTTTTCTTTCTTTTTTATAGCTCTTATGCTCTTTTGTTTTTTTTTTTAGAGCTTCATTCATTTTATTTTCTTTCTTACACATCATCATTCACTAGCTCTCATTACATTTCAAGCACAAAATTCTTAATTTCCTTTCCAAGCACAATTTTTGCTTTTCACTTCATAACCTCCTTTAATAACCATCTCCAACAATCACCCACACAAAAGATTTTATGTAAAGGCTTAAGTGGGTTTTATTGGCTTGTAATGAGCTAATAATCAAAGAATAGGCTTCATAGGCTCAAAATGGTTTACAAGGGAACAATGTTATGGTAAGAATATTATTTGGCTAGTGACTTCAATTTTCAAGGATGACCTAAGATCATTTTCAACAATCTCCACACAATGTAGCCTCAAGCAAGATGAATGGCAAGTTCTAGAATACATACACATGAATGATGCACACATAAAAAAAATGAATCACATAATATTTGTGCATTCAATGCTCAAAATCTCACGGTTCATCAATAGTGTAAAAAATAAGCATCACACAAGCAAATTCCCAACCATAACAAGTAAACAAGCTCATATCTATTCAACCACATGATCTAACTCAATCTCATAGTCTCAAACAATCACCAAATTAGCTCCACAAGAGAAGATTCAATAATAAGCAATCAAGGAACGGCTCATAAAAATAAGAGGAACAAAAAGTGCGCCGGTTAAAAATGTACAACTAAGAGCAATACGAGCATGTAACAAAATGAACTATCCCGGCCCCCAAACTTAAATTTAACTAAGAGTTGAATTTTAGTTTGAATAGAGTTTTGTTACCAATTTTGTTGCACTTCTTTCTTCTCTTCAAGACCATCACCGGAAGCTCCTTCATGTTCCTAAAAAAAGACAAGAAACACGATAAAAACTAAAAACAACTAAGAAAAGCAATTAAATGAAAGAAATAAAGATAATGATGGGTTGCCTCCTATCCAGCGCTAAGTTTAACGTCTTCAAGCCGGACGGGATATGGAAAACTCATCGAAATGGCCAAGGATATCGTTCGTTCTTGCCATCAAATTTTAATCTTTGTGCTTCTTCCTCTATTAGGCATTTGTGGCAAGTAACGACCTCGGTAGCATCCTTCGAGATTGGCTTTAAAAATTCAACTCGCTTGAGCTTGCATTCCATTAACCGCTCTTTTCTCGACCACCACTTATTCCTTTTTATCAAGTAAGTTCCCAACACTTCTTCAAGCTCTCTTTTGTACCTAAGGCATTGAGAAGAATCAATAGGTAAAACAAAGTCAATATAAACAATATTTTGAAATTCAATGCAACTTGAAGAGTTAAAAGATGTAGAAATGTTCATTTCACTCCCAAATCTTGTTTGCCTATTTTTATAGCACTCACGAGCAAGAATACTCGATCGTTGTAGTAGTATATCCCAAGAAAAATTATCAATCCAATAAGGAGTTATATTCGTACTAGCAAAATACGTGAGCTCATGTTCATTGTTGTTTTTGTAAAGATGATCGGGGGTTTTGAGATTGATTAACAACTAAAACAAGTAACAAGTAAATAACAATATCAAATAAGTAGAATGACAAGAATAGAAAATGGGTGCTTAAGTTCAAGTATGGAAAAACATGGGATTAGAAACATCCAAGCACACTCAATTCATATTATCATGCAAACGGAATTCAACTCAATTGATGTAGACTAAGGGTGATCACGATTGTATCCTAAGCTCCCTTTCGGGTTACAAAGGCTGTTGATCCATTTTGGACTCCCAAAAGCACTTAAGATCAAAGCCCAACATTAACCCCTTCCATCTAGGTACTAGTTAGACTAAACTCTCCCTTTTTGTGTACTAAGGCCAACGAATGGATTGGTTCCCCTCATTGAATTCAAATATCCTTTCGGTCAAACCCAAACTCAATGTCTATTTATGCTTTCCTAATACTATAGAGGGTCGTTTCCGTCTCACTCCAAGCAATACATACATGAACATCATGATAGCATTTAATTACCACAAATAATCCATTGATCAACAATCCATTAAACCAATAAACATTCATGAATAACAAACCATGCCATCACAACATCAAGACAATTAAACTCCATGAATAGAAATCAACATCAATTAAATCAAAAACCAATTTAATCCACATGATAATATAAACCTAATATGCTCTTCATGTTCCTAATCCCACTAGAGGGATTAGTCTATCATAGTAAAAGTAACAAAACAATTAAATGATTCATTACAATTACTCATAGTCTAAGATCTAAAGAAATACAAAATGAATGGATTCTTCCCTATCAATTTCTTGAAGAGAATCTTCTATTCTTCTTGATCTCCACCTCTAGCTCTTGATTCCTTGAGATCTCTCACACCCAATGGAAGGGATGAAGTTTTGATGGAGAATTAATGGAGATGATGAAGATGGATCAAAATGGATGAAAGTGGATGAAGATGATGGTGGGAAATGGAAGAAATGGTGTGTGAGGTGTGTGTAGATGATAGGATTTCGGATTCTCTGCCAATTGTTGAATAAAGGGGTATTTATACCCCTTTGGAGACTTCTAGAAGGATCTGGAAATTTCTGCAGGAAAATACCCAACACGAGTCGTGCTCTGTAACACGGCCACGGGGTGGCCGTGTTGTGTCTTCTGATGCTGCCGCACGGCCTCGCCTTACAGGGCCGTGTTACGCAACACGGCTCGTGTGCTGCAACACGAGTCGTGTGTTGTAACACGGGCACAGGTGTGGTCGTGTTGGCTCTTCTGATGTTGCCACACGGCCACCTTCTTACAGGGCCGTGTTGGTGACACGGCTCGTGCTCCCGACTCGACTCGTGCAACTGGACACGACCTGAAGTTGCCCGTGTTGAGTGACTAGATGTCGCCACACGGCCAACTCTTACAGGGCCGTGTTGGCTACACGGCTCGTGTGCTGGCTCCTGCATTTCTTCACTGTTTTGGCTCGTTCTCCCTCGTTTCAACTCCGAATTGAGATCCGCTTTTTCCTACATCTTCCTTATCATGTTTAACATCCAATAAAAAGTGAAAATCTTACGTTTAAGCTCATTCACACACATTTCAATAAAAATACAAAATACAACCAAATAACATATAAAATACGGATAAAATAATACGAAAATATATATAAAAAGACACTAAAATCTAGGTGAAAATAGCTCTAATCAACCCCCCAAACTTAAGGTGTTGCTCGTCCCCGAGCAACGAAAATGACAAATCAAAAGGAGAAATTTTCATCTAGAAAAAGACTCAACGAACATAAGCAATAACACATCATTAGCAATAATAACAACAAACTATGCTAAGTCATCCTACAACATTTAAATCATGACATGAGAAATTAACAAGTTCAATCAAAAGAGAATAAAGTGTAATATAGTCCCTTTTGCGTCCAAGCCTCACAATGGATATTGATGTCTCTCAACACTCTTTTGAAATAGGGTAAATCACACTCATTAATCGATTGGCTCGACTCACTATAAGCTTGCTCGCGGACTATATTCACAAACCACCAAAGTTTCAATTAATGATCAAAAAGGTCTTTAATTAGGATGTAACGATAGGCTCTTTGGTAGGGTATGGAAGATATGGATAATAGTGACTCAACAAGTGTAAGTAATCAAAGAGATGGCCAATTTCCTCAACTTCTTCACTTTTCTTTCTTCCTTTCTTATCTTTACAATCTCAAGCACTATTCATTAACTTTCCTTGGATTGAGCTTCTTTTGATGCATGCTTCCTTTCTTTGAATTTTGTTTACTTGAGCATTTTGATGTTGATTTGCTCCTTTCTTACTTTGAGGTTGCATGTGCATTCTTGTTTTGCTCTTTTCATCCTTTTTCTTGCTTGTTTACCATGTTCTTTTTCTTCTTTTGCTAATCAATCAATCCTTTCTAGCTACCATCTCCTCAATCACCCACACAAAGGTATATATAAGCTTGAATGGGTAATTAAGGCTTGTAATGTGCTAAATTCACAAGAAATAGGCTTATAGGCTCAACATGGTTAACTAAGGATGCTGTTCAAGGTAGGAACATATATGGCAATGACTATAATAACAAGGATGGCCCTAGATCATTTCACCAATCTCCACTAATCGGGCTCGATCCTATAGTCCTTGAGCAAGTTCTAACTTATTAAACACAACCGATCCACTCATGAAGAAATACCATGTATGCATGGTTGAGGCTCAAATCCTCACAAGCTTGTGCTCGGACCTTAAGGAACTTATTACACCATATTCATCTCAAAATTGAACAAGTTAAGTAAAACATGTCACAATTTGAAAGTGTAGAGATTCTTAATCATAATTTGTCATCACTTATCACCACAACATATCATCACTCACGTTCAAAAATGACTCACGACATCCCTAAACAAACCACCAAACAACCCAAAACAAGAATGAAAATACACACAACATACAAATAAGGACTCAACAAACAAGACACAACAAAAACACAAAACATGCAAAAACACAAAATACCATCATCCATAAGAAAATTAAGCACACAATCATCCCAACCTTTATTGAAAAGGAAATCCTAAGTTACGAAAGTAAACCTCCCACAAACATAACACATGAAGTAGCATGCTAGTCACAACAATCCAAATCAAAATCAATTCATTTCAAGTAATAAAATGATAAAGTGTAGAGTACTCCCTCGATAGGCATTTGGTAAGGAAAGCGTTAGCTCCAAGCTCTATCATGCTTCCAATACCTCTCATTCATGCTCAAACACTCAACAAACACCATTATTTCAACAATTTCATTATAAATATGGACTATCATGCACTTCAATACCACCAATCATACCAAAATCAACCCAAACTCATGAGAAAATTTTTAAAATTGACCCAATTTTACAAGAATCCTAATTCAAGTGGTGAGTCACACCACACACTCTCCCCCCAAACTTAAATCGAAACAAGAGTTGAGACTTAAGTTTGCAAAAAGTGGTGAGACTTACCCTTGACCCTTGTAGTTTCCATTGATGATCTTCTTGTTGAGAAGTAACCACATCCACACGACTCAAGCGATGTCCACCACGCACTATCACCCCCCAAACTTAACTCGAGACAAGAGTCACGAATTAAGTTTGCAACAAATGTTTGAAACATATCAACTTGAATCCATGAAGCATTTCTCTTTTCTTCAATGTGCATTTTTCTCCATGAGCACAATCAACCTACAAGGCCAAAACAACCAAGCAACAAAAGATAAAAAGAATGGGTTGCCTCCCATTTAGCGCTAAGTTTAACGTCTTCAAGCCAGACAAATTTAAGCTCTTAACAATCGGAAAAATCCAAGACCCCATCGGGCCTCATCTTCACTTTGAGAAATTTCTTGGCTCTTTTCTTTTCCATCAACATGATTTCTCCATTCTTGCTTATAATTATCAAATCATCACGAAGAATTGTGGATGGAAATGCTTCGTCTCCATAAGGCCAATGAAATTCTTCTTTATCAACCTTCCATTCAATGTCCGAGTCCTCATTCCTATACATATCAAGCAAATACAAGTTAAGATTAAAATCTTCAATATAATCATGAAAAAGAGAATTAGAAGATTCAAAAGAGTAAGAATTTTCAAATCCATAAGGATCATCCGGAGGTAGGATTGGAGGCTTGAGGTAAGAATCTTCCTTCTTTCTTGTCTTGTTACATGAAAATGTAACACTCTCCGTATTTGAACTCAAAGAAAGTTCTCCTCTTTCCACATCAATATGAGCTTTTCCCGTAGCTAAGAATGGTCTTCCCAAGATCATAGGCGTTTGAGGATCAACCTTCATCTCCAAGACAACAAAATCCACCGGAAAAGTCAACTTCTTCACTTCAACCACTACATCCTCCACCACCCCTAAGGGCTTAATAGTTGATCCATCCGCCACTTGAAGGCATGTAGTGGAAGGCTTGAGCTCTCCAATATCCAATTCTTCAAAAAGAGAATGAGGCATAACATTCACACTAGCTCCCAAGTCACACAATGCATTAACAACCTTCTTTCCTTCAACTTCACAAGGGATAACGAACTTCCCCGGATCACCAACTTTCATAGAAGGCTCCTCATGCAATGGTTCATTTATTTCAACTAGCTTCGCTTTCTTTCTCTCTTCAAATTTCTTCTTCAAAGTTTCAACAAACTTTTGAAATTCCTCCATCTTTTCTTTTTTAACAAATCTTTGAGGATAGGGGAGTGGATAAGGAGTAATCGGAATTCCCCAATAATCACGTTCATATTCCACTTCTTTTTCCCTTTTCTCCTTAGCCTTTTTCCACTTGGGCACATGTTCTTCTATCCATTTCTTCCTCTTTTCTTCTAACTCAATTTCTACTGTTTTTGCTTCTTCTTTTTCTTCATCCACCGTGCAATCCACCAAACCTTCTTCAACCAAGCTATCCTCTTTCACCTTTATGCACATGCAATGCTCTTTTGGATTTATTTCCGTGGTAGATGGGAATTTTCCTTGTTGGTGTTGTGATCCCACGGAAGAAGCAATTTGCCCCATTTGATGCTCAAACGCTCTCATCCTATTGTCGGATTTCCATTCATTCTCCTCCATTCTAGCCTCAAGCTTTTTCATGAATGCTAGCAATGTCTCTTCCACCGATGACTTTCCTTCTCCATTGGGCGACTTAGCACTCGGATCGAATCCAGGAGGAAATGACATGGCGGCTTGAGGATTAGAATAAGAAAGATTTTCATGCTTTCTCGGCGCTTGATAATTTCCTCCATGAAAATTTCCTTGATTAGAGGGAAAATTACCTTGGAAATTCCCTTGATGTTGAAAATTCCCTTGGTAATTTCTCCTATCCAAATAGGCAACATCCTCTACACTTTGCATCACATTACTCTTCTCGTTCAAGGTAGTACTCGTACTTTCCCCTTGACTCACTCCTTGAGTGATCAAATTCAATTGCTTAGTTAAAGCATTGATGCTCTCATTAAATTCTTTCATGCCTTGGCTTTGAAACACATCGCTCTTCACTTTATGCACACTTTCCACTTGAGCTACCGTTCCAAATGCACAACTTCCCATTACTCGCTCGGAAGGCCATTGATAAGCATTCATTGCAATATCTTCAAAAATTTCCATCGCTTTCATAGCATCCACTCCAAATATAGACCCTCCGGATGAGGCATCTACATGCATCCGATTTTGTTGGCTCAACCCTTGATAGAAGAACGCCACTTGTTGATTCTCATGAAAATCATGTTGAGGACACTTTCGGAGCATCTCTTTGTAGCGTTCCCATGCTTCATAAAAATTTTCATCCGGAAGTTGCCTAAATTGAGTTATAAGGCTTTTCAATTGGAGCGTCTTTGAAGGAGGAAAGTACTTGTTTAGGAATCTTTGCTCAAGATCTTCCCATGTATTACAACTTCCCAAAGGAATTGCATTATACCATGCCTTAGCCTTGTCTCTTAAAGAAAAAGAGAACAACCTCATCCGAATAGCATCTTCCGATACTCCATTCATCTTAATGGTATTTGCAACCTCCAAGAAGCTAGCTAGATGCATGTTTGGATCCTCAAGAGGACCTCCCCCAAACTGATTTTCTTTGACCATGTTGATCAATCCGGTCTTGATTTCTAAATTGTTGGCTTGAACCGGAGGAACCATGTTGTGTACGGCTCTCGGTTGGAAGTAATCCCGGATTGCTCTAGGCCTTGGCCTCTCTTGAGGTATTTGCACATTTCCTTGCATTGCTTGGTTATTGAACATATTAACCATCTCTTGGACATTTCTACGAACATGTGGTTGTGCCTCTTGTTGTTGGAGTATCCTTTGAGCTTCTTGATTGGCAAGCAATTGCATATATTCTTGATTTTGAGCAAAGAAATTCCTCATTATCTCCGCTTGATTCTCTTGCACTCCTTCTTGTACCCCCCTTTGATCTTGTAATGGATCATGGGGTAAATTATGATTGACATGATCTCCATGTTGATTTTCCATCTTTTCTTTTCTAGCTTTACGCCTCTCTCGCTTCCTTTGTCGTGCGGTCCTTTCAATCTCCAAATTCAAAGGAATGATCGATTGATTTCCCTTTGATCTTGTGATCATAAAACACCTACGAAAAGGCCAAGAGTGAGACCACAAACAACAATAGTAAATAAAATAAAATAAAAAAAATCCTTATCAAGAACAACTAAAACAATAACACAGTACTCGACTAGTCCGTCAAACTCCCCTTTGGCAACGGCGCCATTTTCTTGTTTGCCTATTTTTATAGCACTCACGAGCAAGAATACTCGATCGTTGTAGTAGTATATCCCAAGAAAAATTATCAATCCAATAAGGAGTTATATTCGTACTAGCAAAATACGTGAGCTCATGTTCATTGTTGTTTTTGTAAAGATGATCGGGGGTTTTGAGATTGATTAACAACTAAAACAAGTAACAAGTAAATAACAATATCAAACAAGTAGAATGACAAGAATAGAAAATGGGTGCTTAAGTTCAAGTATGGAAAAACATGGGATTAGAAACATCCAAGCACACTCAATTCATATTATCATGCAAATGGAATTTAACTCAATTGATGTAGACTAAGGGTGATCACGATTGTATCCTAAGCTCCCTTTCGGGTTACAAAGGTTGTTGATCCATTTTGGACTCCCAAAAGCACTTAAGATCAAAGCCCAACATTAACCCCTTCCATCTAGGTACTAGTTAGACTAAACTCTCCCTTTTTGTGTACTAAGGCCAACGAATGGATTGGTTCCCCTCATTGAATTCAAATATCCTTTCGGTCAAACCCAAACTCAATGTCTATTTATACTTTCCTAATACTATAGAGGGTCGTTTCCGTCTCACTCCAAGCAATACATACATGAACATCATGATAGCATTTAATTACCACAAATAATCCATTGATCAACAATCCATTAAACCAATAAACATTCATGAATAACAAACCATGCCATCACAACATCAAGACAATTAAACTCCATGAATAGAAATCAACATCAATTAAATCAAAAACCAATTTAATCCACATGATAATATAAACCTAATATGCTCTTCATGTTCCTAATCCCACTAGAGGGATTAGTCTATCATAGTAAAAGTAACAAAATAATTAAATGATTCATTACAATTACCCATAGTCTAAGATCTAAAGAAATACAAAATGAATGGATTCTTCCCTATCAATTTCTTGAAGAGAATCTTCTATTCTTCTTGATCTCCACCTCTAGCTCTTGATTCCTTGAGATCTCTCACACCCAATGGAAGGGATGAAGTTTTGATGGAGAATTAATGGAGATGATGAAGATGGATCAAAATGGATGAAAGTGGATGAAGATGATGGTGGGAAATGGAAGAAATGGTGTGTGAGGTGTGTGTAGATGATAGGATTTCGGATTCTCTGCCAATTGTTGAATAAAGGGGTATTTATACCCCTTTGGAGACTTCTAGAAGGATCTGGAAATTTCTGCAGGAAAATACCCAACACGAGTCGTGCTCTGTAACACGGCCACGGGGTGGCCGTGTTGTGTCTTCTGATGCTGCCGCACGGCCTCGCCTTACAGGGCCGTGTTACGCAACACGGCTCGTGTGCTGCAACACGAGTCGTGTGTTGTAACACGGGCACAGGTGTGGTCGTGTTGGCTCTTCTGATGTCGCCACACGGCCACCTTCTTACAGGGCCGTGTTGGTGACACGGCTCGTGCTCCCGACTCGACTCGTGCAACTGGACACGACCTGAAGTTGCCCGTGTTGAGTGACTAGATGTCGCCACACGGCCAACTCTTACAGGGCCGTGTTGGCTACACGGCTCGTGTGCTGGCTCCTGCATTTCTTCACTGTTTTGGCTCGTTCTCCCTCGTTTCAACTCCGAATTGAGATCCGCTTTTTCCTACATCTTCCTTATCATGTTTAACATCCAATAAAAAGTGAAAATCTTACGTTTAAGCTCATTCACACACATTTCAATAAAAATACAAAATACAACCAAATAACATATAAAATACGGATAAAATAATACGAAAATATATATAAAAAACACTAAAATCTAGGTGAAAATAGCTCTAATCACCAAACTCATCATCAAGTGCTCTTAGACCTTATTCCACTTCATCGAATTCATACTCATCACTTGATTCTTCATCTTCACTTGAATTTTTCTCATCAACAAGAGACAAGAAATCTTGGATAATCTCTTCATTCTCAAAGCTCTCTTCTACCTTATGCTCTTTACTCCTCTCACTTTCCTCCTCTAAACTTTCTTTTACCTTGTCTTCCTTATCCTCAATAAGCTCAGCATCTCTTGAGTCTTCTTCATAATTACCCGAACACTCTTCTACATATAACTCTTCTTCAATATTTTCATCAAAATTCTCCATTTCATGAAGAGTGTTCCGTTCTTGTATCATTTGACTCAATTGGCATTCAATGTCCTCAAATCTCCTCTCCTCTTCCTCAACTTTTCTCTTTCTTTCTTCCCTTCCTTCTTCAAGCATTTTCATTATTTGACTTAATTGATCTTGCAATGAAGGTTTCCCCTTATCATATGGTGGACACTCTTTTTGGAAATTTTCTCGGACATACCCGTTGTGCATACATGTTCCATTTTCCATTTGGTAATTGGGCATGTTCCACATTTGTCCCCCATTAAAGTTGGAAGTAGGTATTGAGTAGGCATTTTGAGGCTCATAGCTTGAAAGACTTGGTTGAAAACTTTGCCTTGTATCACTTCCATAAGCATATCTTCTAAGCATTTCCATCAAGGCATTATTTTCGGATAGAGGAGTAACCGTAGGAACTTGATTGTTGTAACAATTTGGTATGGAATAAGTATTTCCTTGATACGGTTGAAATGTATTCACATTGTAAGCTCCTTGCCATCCCTCGTATATTCCATTATTGTAGTATTGATCCATTTTTACTCTTGTTCTCAAGATCTACTACAATTCTTCTCCACTTACTATTTTTGATTTTGCTCCTTCTCCCCTTCTTTCAAGGTTGATGTACCTATCAAGAAGAACAAGTAAGAACAAATTTTTCCAAAGCAAATATAAAAGCAAAAATAAAAAAAATGTCCTAAGTAGAGCTAGCAAATTCAAACATGTTACACCAAAGCCTTTCTCCCCGGCAACGGCGCCATGAACTTAGTCTCAATTTTGGTACAAATTGATAAGAGTAAGCGTACTCTATCGTTGTGTGTAGACGTGGTGACCAAGTGCAAAATTTATAATATCGAACCCAAGGGAGAAAGTGATGTATCCGTATTCGAAAGATATTTCACTCTAGAAGAACTAATCAATAAAAGGAGGGAGATGATTAACACTACAATCTACCTAAGAAAGCAATTAAAGGATAGAAAATATATACATGTAATGGAAGATGGATGACGGTGAGATGGATGAAGTAACAATCCAAAGAGGTGCAAGGCTAACCACATTCAAGATTAAGGATATTACATGTACTTGTTAAATTTAAATGGCAAATATTAATGACAATTGGAATAGAAGCAATCACAAATGTTCCCCTAATCCCTATGGCCAAGGTGATTAGGTTCTCAACTCATTACAAGTTTATAGCACAAAAGATTGTCCCTTACTCTCAATTCCCTCAAGGGTACTATAATTATAAGATTGGTTCTTCTCACTCAATTAATAACCTACTTAGATCCATTAACTAAGTGTCCCAACAGGAGTGTTCAAAGTATACAAAGATGCTACCACATACTTCACATACTAACATACAAAATTCATATTATAACATGATTCAATCAAATCCCTAAGCACAATATTGGAATGGTCATCCTAACATCATAAATAGTGATTTCAATCACACACATCATAATACAAATAAAGTGAATCATAAATCATGTAGGAAATTCCATATATCATATCAAAATACCATTAAAATCCAACAAATCCAAAAAGCCCTAATCCATCTTGTGGCTAGCCTCACTAGAGGTCTAGCCAACAATAAACATTATAAAAACATCCACAAAATGCTTAAAAATATTCATTGTTGTAAACAAAACAAAGAAAATACAAAATAAAGGTAAATTTCTTCCCTATTTGGATTTGGGTTGAATCTTCCCTTCAAGTTGCAAAATCCCACTCTTCAAGCCTCAATCCTCCTTAGATTTGTGATGGATAGATGGAATGTGTGAAGATGAAGGTGAAAATGGTGGAAAATGGAGTGAAATTTGGATGGAAATGGTAGTGTGTGTGGAAGATGGTGTTGGAGTGTGTGAGGGGCAGCTGCCCCTGCCAAAACCCTCGATTTTTCTGGTGCAAATGGTGTAATTGGGGATATTTATACCCCCCGAGGAAGTCTGGAAGTCGCACTTGAGTTTTGACACTTTTACATAAAAACACGCCCGTGTTTTTATGCATCTGCCCGTGTTTTCTTGCAAAATTTCAGCTCTCTGTACATTTCTTGCACTTCTGAATAGACAACACTTTTCTGAATAGTGTTGTCTTTTCTGTGTTGTCTTTGGTTCGTTCTCCCTCGTTTTAACTCCGAATTGAGATTCGCTTTTTTCTACATCTTTCTCTTCACCTCTAGAATTCATTTATACCTGAAAATTACATAAATTCCACCAAAGTACAAATTCTCCAAATATTTACAAATATCGCGCAATCTAGGACACTTAAACACTCAAACTAAGCATAATTGTATGGAACCATGCTATAATTGGACCCTAAATTCATGTGATTTCTACACTCATCAGGGGGTCTGTTAGAAAAAGAAAAGAAAAAATAAGAAGTTGAAAAAAAAAGAGACACTGATTTAAGTGTACGCCTGCTGTTCCAAATATTGAAAAGGAGCAGGTGTGGGGAAGTTTTAGGTATAAAAAAATATTTTGAAAAGGAAAATGTGAGGATAATGAACGTTTTGATTTATAGAAGATCACATGATGTAAAGTGATGCATATAGCCATTCTTATCTCTCTCTTTTTACCTTACCCTGACCTTAAGCCCCATTACAACCCTATCAAAGACCCTTTGATTATTGCACATGATTCATCCAAAATTGGTGGAGAATTGATTTGGGAACAAGCTTATGGTAATGACTGTTCTTGTTCAATTTTTGAGTGATCTTGCTACCTTAATCATACATTTGAGTGTTGTTGCGTGAATCTTTGTGAGGCCATGGAATTTTGAAAAGATTTGATGCCATGAAAGTTGCAAACTTTGAGTGAAGAGTCATGTTTCATTTAGTTCCGAATGCTCATTGGTTGCTTGTCTCTTGAAGTGTGTAACTTTCATTTGCCTTGGTAGATGTTTCTTGGTTTTCTGTTCTCTATGGTTTTGATTTGCTTGAGGACAAGCAAAGTTTAGGTGAGGGGAGATTTGATAAGTCATAATTTAGCATAATTATTTGGTTGAAATTCATGTTTATTTGATTAACTTATGTGCTTATTAGGGTGCTAAATTGACTTATCTTGTCTATGGTTATTTGAGGCCTTTATGTTGTAAAATTGATGAGAAATGGGCTGTTTTGTGCAGGAAATTCGTGCTGCCAGATTGACTGACACTGACCCCCTCAGTGTCAGAAGGGACCTGCGAAAATTCAGGATAATTAAGGAAAGTCCAGATGGAAAATTCCTATGTATTTCCCATGTATTCCAGCGATTTGAATCACTAAAAAATCAGGCCAAATCTGATTTAGAGAATAAAATATATGAAAAGGATCTTGGAGATATTTATGGAAGAAGAGATAAGGAAAGAAATCAAGATTACTTGGAGATCAAGATAGAGATAATTGGGGGATATGTTTTAATTATTCCGGGGGCAGCAGAACACGAGGAGTGAAGAGAAAAGAACGCGAGAAGCAGGAAGATCCCTAGGAGAATTAACGTGAAGTTCAAGAAGCATCAACACAATCGGTTTTTATTATTTTAATCTCGTTTTTGTTATGAACATGTGGGGCTAATCCTCTTTTCTAGTTTAGGATTCGTGAACCTCCCGTTGAATTATTAATTTAATTATTTAGGATTTTTATGTTGAATCTTGTGTGCAAGTTTATTTTATTACATGCGTTGATGTTCCTATAGTAATTTAATAATTATTTTGGCCTGATCAACTAGATTAATTATTTAATTACTTACTGTTATTCTATGAACTACAATCCGTAATTGTTGTAGAAATTGGATTAAGTAACAAATAGAGATAATTCCCTCTAGGTGTAATAAAATCTAGGTTGTATGATACCTAGCCGGATTTCGTAGCCTAGTAATCCTATGTTTAGAGTTTTAATGCGTTTATGAGTTTGAATCCATAGGGTCACTCATAGATAGTTCAATTTAGAGGTCGTACCCTAATTGATGAACATAAGAACATTCGGGTTAATTGGTCGTACCGTCAATCTAGGGATTTGAGTTTGTGCACTAGGCTAGATGTTTAATTCTTGTAGTTAATTAATTTAGTAAACGGGAGGGGATCGACATCCTAAACTAGGCTTTAATCACTTGGTTAATTTTATAATTAATTTTTATCTGCTTTGTCACTTAAGAATTGAATTAATTTTACTTTTGTTATTTTCAATTTATCACAATCAAAATCCCCCTTTTATTTATTTTGTATGTTAGAAACATTTTAATTTAATTAGAATTCATAATACTCTCTTGGGTTCGACCCTACTTGCTACTATACTACGTAATAGTGTGAGTTGGATTTATATTTATTTTGGTACGCCTGCGACAGCTTATCACCAAGCTTTAGCTCTATGTCTCAATGAAAAAGAGAAAAGCTTTATTTTCACAATATCCTCACCCCATTTATCTTGATTGTGTTGGCTAACTCCATGAATTGGAATAAGTGAGCATTTGGATCTTCCATTGCACCACCATCAAATTGATTTGCTTGTACCATGTTAATCAACCCCGTCTTTATCTTGAAGTTGTTCACATTCAATGGTGGTCCCATTCCATAATTCCCATATTGCAGTTGGAAGTGATCATGGATATTCATTCCCGCTCCATTATTTTCATTACCACGGGGCTGATTTTGCACCACCGGAGGATTATTCATTGCTTCTTATTGTGCCATCAAATGTTGAATGATTGCTTGCAATTGTTGATTATGCAAGTGAACTTATTGAACATTAGCTTGTGGCACAAACTCCGGATTCACATGTCCTCCTCTAACATTATCACCCTCTTGTTGAAAATTCCTCAAATTACCTTCTTCATCAACCATATTTGCATTATCCATTACGTTTTCCATAACTTTCTTCATAGGCTCTAACACTCCTTTTCTTTGTCTTCTTAAGGTAGTTTCTAATTCCAAGTTCAAAGGTTCAATAGATTGAGACCTTGAATGTGTTTGCATGTACCTACAAGAATTTCCAAATTAGTTCTCTAAATAACCAAGACAAAGTAAACAAGTAAACAAATAAAAGAAATACTCTTATCAAAACTAATCAAATTCAAACTCGTTACAACCAAAAGTTTAACATTTTTCCGACAGCGACGTAATGTTCTTAGCCTCATTTTTGGTATCAAAATGATTTTAGAGTAAGAGTACTATATCGTTGTTGTACACGTGTGACCATGTAACAAAATTTATAAGTATGTCATCCCAATGGAAAGTAAACTCAAGGTTGTATCCGGATTCGTCATCAATTATGCTTTGTAAGAGTGATAAGATTGAAGGTTTGGTTTTATACTAATGCTTACTCTAATCAATTAACTAAAGAAATCAATGAACAACTAGTAGTATCAATTATTAATCAAGTAACAAGATGAATGGAAGGTGGATAGAATATATTTAAGAAGAGAGCAAGGCTAATCATACTCATGGATAAAAAACTAGCTAGACATGTATGACTTTCAACATTGAACTTCATTAATTATGGAATAAAAGCAATCACGTTGTTACCCCTAACCCCTATGGCCAAGGTGATTAGGTTCTCGACTCTTTTACAAGTCTAAATCTCCTAAGATTGTCTTACTCTCAATTTTCATTAAGGTACTATGATCATAAGTTGGTTCTTTTCACTCAATTTCTCAAGTGTCCCTCTATGAATGTTCTAAGCATAAGAAGGATATGGTTTACCTCCCCTCACACTAATATACATGCTCATCTTAACAAATGATTCAATTAAACACCTAGTCATACTATTGGAATGATAATCCTAATACCATGAAAAGAGAATTTAACCACACAAATATTGAAATGAAACATGAATCATTAATCATAAAAGAAAATCCAAAATTAACTCAATTCAACATCTAAAATCCTACATATCTAACATTCTTCTCAACCACTCATATGATTAGCCCTACTATAGGACTAGCCACTACACATTGTGTTTGAATCAATACAGCCCAAGGCTTGCTCCATTTGAGCCAAAATATGAAGAAAAACAACAATTGAAAAGTAGATCGGCTTCCATTTTGTGAAGATGGCCTCCCTTCTTTCCAACATGCTCAATTCTTCAATCTATGATGATCTTCTCTTCTCAAATTGATGGAATGATGAAGTGATGGGTCGATTTTTGAAGATCAAGTGCATTTGATGGATTAAAAGTAAGAAAATGAATCAAATGGATCTAGTGTGTGAAAATGTGGTGTGAGAGTGTGTAACTGCTCTAATTCTGTGTTCCTCTCCATTTTTCACACTTCAAATGGGTTTTTATACCCCTTATTACCCCCTGGAATCTTCTAGAACCTTCCCAACTTATCACTGGATTCTACACCTACACGGGTCGTGTAGCAGCACACGGCTCGTGTAGTACACACAGATCGGCGTGTTCTGTGCGTTCCCGGATATGGCTCATGTAGCAGCGCACGGCCTCTCCCATGGGCGTGTAGCATTTTCTAATTACTGCACACGACTTTCTCAAACAGGCTCGTGTTCCGCACAAGGGGCTTGTGCTGGCACACGACTCGTGCACCGGAACACGGCCTTCTCCTAGTCATGTCCTGCATTCTGATGCTCGAACACGGCCATCTCGGACAAGCCCGTGTTCTGCAGTGCCCTGTTCTTCCTTTTCCATTTTGCTCCTGATTCCATTTTTCTCCATTTCTTTGACCTGTTTTTCACATATTTAAGCTCATTTACACATTTCTATCAATCCATATCACATCTCTCCTATTACATAAAACTCCACCAAAAGTTTCACAAATACGGATGAAAACATCCGAAAATCCACCAACAAAGACACTAAAATCTAGGTGAAAATGACAACGATCAGTATTCTTATGAATCAACGTATTTGAGTTGTCTATCTTTCGGTATTCTTTAAGAATCAACAGATTATAGAGTTTATTCTACGTATTATCTTTTAATACGCTCTCGCTGCATCAGTTGGTATCAGAGCCAATTTACGATTCTCGATGTTTTATTCGAGATTTCAAATGTTTTTGATATCGTTGATCAGTCATCGTATGAAAATGATGTTAGCAGATCTACCAACAAAACAATTTGTTGGTATCCGATCCCATATCGTTTGATGGATATGATGGCCCACCAATCTTTGATGAGGAAGATGTTGGAGTTTCCTACGGTGGCTATGATGGCTCACCGATCTTTGATGAAGAAGATTCATATGGTGGTTATGATAGCCCACCCATTTTTTATAAGGAAGTCGATGTAAATTTTCACGTTGCTTGTGGTGATCCAATTTTTGATAAAGAGACGTTGGACGTTTCTATTGATGATGCGCTCAATCCCAAAAATTCATTTGATTCAAAAGATTCGTATTTTCTGGATCTCATAATTAGAGATAATATTGACTCTGAAGGTTTTTGATTGAAGGAATTTGGGTTACATGAATTTAAGGATATTCCAGCCCGTCTTCGTACTTATTTTGTACGTGATACGACCCTGCACGATTCGAGGGCGAATCGTCTCCAAGCGGAGGAGAATGATGAAGATTATAGAAGATTTTGGATAATTATAGTATAAAGAATTAGATATTAATATGATTTGATTTTGATTAGTTTCCTTTATATAGTTTTATCATTAATGTAATAGATTTTGTTATCACGTATTTATAGGTGTTCTTATTATTGTATGAGGGAGTTGAATTGATTAATGAAAATGAGAGTTTTCTCATAGCCTCTTTTACGGTATTCTTATGAATCAACGTATTTGAGTTGTCTATCTTCCGGTATTTTTTAAGAATCAACGGATTATAAAGTTTGTTCTACGTATTATCATTTTTATTATACGCTCTCGATATATCAGTGGGTATGTGTGCAAATTGTGAAGCCCTAAATAAAATGTTATTAGCAGTAATACAAATTAAGCTTTTAAAGCGGGCATGTGTGCAAAATTGTTGAAATCCCTTCATCGTTGATTAAAAATATAACTATACTTTAAAAATTAATACTCTATCGAATAAATAAACTCTAAAACAACTTATTATGGATTATGAAATAAAGTTACAGTAATATTTTTAAATTTGACATTAAATACAATGTATAAAAATTAAACCGTATGAGTATAGTAGTCTACAAATAAGTAATTGGGAATTCATAAATGATACCGACAAAACTGAGAATGCAATTTAGACCATATCACAAATTAATCAATAATAATCTAAACATTAATAGAATAATGGGTTAATTGAAAAAAAAAACTACGAACTTTATTCCTTTTTAAAAAATTTATATTATACAATTCTTTTAAGTTATGTTTACTGTGATAATTGGCCCGGCATTAATAACATACTAATAAAAAATGCATATGTACTCCACAATTATCAACTAATTCGCATTGATTTAAATATAATATAATTAAGAAAAATCAAATTATTTCAATTTAATAGCAAGATATAAATCGAAATCGTGTTTATATAAAGTGAATAGATTTTTCAATAAATAAATAAATTTAAATTTATTTATTAATAACTAAAAATATTTCTTTATCATAAAAGTAGATTTTATTCAATTATTAATATTTATTAAGAATAAAAATATAATTTATTAAAAAGTTACATTTTACCTTAAAATACACTCATTGATCAGAAAAAAAAAACTGCTAAAGCAAATAAATATGATTACATTAATAAATCTTATTCTAATTATTTAAGTACACTTGTATTGTCTTTCATACCATCATCCATTACAGAATTACCTTTTTTTACACCTTATAAGAGTTATTTTTCAAACTCATCCGCACACATATTCTCACAATCTTGCAAATAAAATGTTATTCAAATCATCTAAACGTTTGAGACATAACACATTCTTTTTTCAACATATACCCCGATTTGTCTACTAAACTTCATCTAATTGATACTTTTTCCCCTAAAAAATTCATTACAACTTGTGTTAGAATACACTCTCTTCGCCTCATTATAAACTTCACACTTTCTATTTTTGTCCGTTCCACATTAAATTTCACCACCCAAAAAGAAAATATCACATTAATCTCCACCCCTAAAAGTATATCTTAATTACAAATTTATCACCCCTACCTAACACACATAACATACTTTATCATTTATTTATTACCTAAAAATACTACATTACCCTAAAAAAATCAATAAAGTTGATAAAAAAATAACTTTTCTTAAATTCCATGTCTACAGTAACGGTGAAGTTTATCATGAGACGGAGATAAAGAAAAAAAAGAATGCATTATCGAATCTGTGTTTAGCCCGCACGATACATGGGATTAATTAATTGATCTGATATTTAAATATTAAATTTTATTTTAATTTTATTTTATGAAAATTTATATTTAAATTTTAGTTTATTTACTAATTTTATTTATGGTCAATTTTATTATATAATTCCTCCTTCTCATCGAATCCTTCATATTTTTATCATTTTTTTTTTGTCCTACAAAACTTTTTACATCCTAAAAATTTTGAAAAAACAATACATACATCTAATAACATCAAAAGATACTTAATTTCAAAATTGTCACTCTCACCTTATGCACAAAACATTAATTTATATTTTATTTATTTGTACTTAAAAACTAAAATATCTCGAAGTAAATAAAATTAGCTAAATAATAGATTTTCTTAAATAACATGAAAAAGTAAACATTAATGATTCTATAAAACCGATGAAGTATATGATATTTTCATGTACTGTTATACAACTGTTTCTACTTATTTTCAATCTTTAATAGTTATATATGGTTCAACATTAACACATACTTAAAATTAGTTAGCTCATTCGTTAGTATTAAGCACATGCGATGCAATTTCAAGTTATTTAACAAAATAATACTACTATGAAATAATTTTAATTTATAATGCAAGATCACACATGCAACTTAAATAACGATTAATTTATAGTATACAAAAAATTACTCTTTAGTTAGATGAACTATTACTCTTTTGAATAAAAAGGAGTATTACTTTTCAAATTCTGATTTTCAAGGTGAGAAGAGTAGAGAGAGAAACTCATGTTCAGTATGGAAGAGAGGAAGATAGATGGAGAAATTGAATTTCGATTGTGAAAGGAATGATCAATCAAAAAATAAAAGAAAGTAAAAATTTAAATTAGGAAATAATAATAATAATAATAATAATAATAATAATAATAATAATAATAATGTAAAAATAGAAAGAACTCAAGAGACTCCCACCAAGACATGAGACGTAGAGGCATCCCAAGTCAGAAAAAAAAGTCAGATATCTTTAAATTACTATAATAAACGATTAATATTAATACATAAAGATTATTGACTTAATTATGCGCTATTAAACCATAACCATAAATAAGAGAATAATATTAATGATGATTATATATATTTTCATATTCCAAAAAATTGTCATAGATATCTTTAGATTACTATAATAAACAACTTAAAAATAATATTAATGTATAGATGATTGTGCACTTAATTATGCGTTATTAAACCATAACCATAAATAAGAGAATAATATTAATGATAATTATATATATTTTCATATTCCACAATCTACGCTAATTCAAAGTAAATTAAGGATATTCAATATTTATTAATGTTGAAAATTTTTAATTAAATGCAAATTGTATCGGTTAAATAAGTAAATTGATGTTTTAATTTTTTACATTTATCTATAATTAATAAGTAAATTAAGTATTTTGTTATGCATAAATTAAGCTTTTAATTAAATATAGAATTATATTAATTTAATATGTGTTCCCTTTTAATTAAATATAGAATTATATTAATTTAATATGTGTTCCCAATCTAAATTAATCCATTACTTTTCATGACATAAAAATATTAAAATAATTTACGGGTTAAACATTAATGTTGACTAATTTTTCATAACACAAACAAACAAAGAAGCGACTGGGCGTATTGTATGTGTCAATTGCCATTTAGCTAATGAGCACGTGGATATTGAGGTTCCACAAGCGGTACTACATGATACTGTATTTGAAGCAGTTGTTCGAATTCCTTATGATAAGCAAGTTAAACAAGTTCTTGCTTGCAAATCACAAATTCTGTCTCGGTAATTAATAATTGAACATAGCTATTAGTAATAAAAGTAAAATCAAAACATATTGGTTTGAAGTTGTTTACCAATTTTAATCTAAATTTTTAGTATGATAACTTTAGAGTTGATTTTATATTTTAACAGTATTAATTTATTATGATTGGAACATAAAATTTTTTTGTGGTTTATAATTTAGATGATTATAGATGCAATTATTGTGAGCCATTTTTAAGAAATTTTTCAAAATTAATCATAAATGAATTAATATAAGGGGTGGCTATTTACACCCCTGATTTTACTGAACATACCCCATAAACCTATAAGACTAATTAATCCTTATATGTTAAGACATAAATACCTCTATATTAATTATAACTAATATTTTTTATTTAATAGTATTTCTTTAAATTTCTATATGTACCCCAGTAGATTTCTATTTGTAACCCAATAAGATTTCTATATGTATCCCAATCTCATAGAATTATAAACCCTATTAATTAATTTTTCATCATCGTGATGTAATGAAACAAGCGATAATCATGAAAAAGGAGAATGATGAAGATCAGCAAGCAATAATCATAGAGAACATTGAGGTTAGTTTTCTCAGATGAACGCTGCCTTGAAATCGTGAAAATTCAATTTGTTCGGATGGTATAACCGAACAGATTTTGAATTGTTCGATTACTATGATAGAACGGTAAAAATTAAGGGAGAAGAAATGATATTCAATAGTCCACTGGTGGTGATGGTGGCCAGGTTTTCTTCTAATGCGTGCCAATATAGTGAAACCACTTAGCCATCTCAGCAGCAGACATCGTTGAGATGATGACGCCACGGGACTGCAGTAGTGCCACGGCATCTGATTTTTGGATGTGTGCTACAAGATTATTTGCCAATTTTATTTTTTCCCACAACAAGAGATTGTGCCATTGTACACATATGTATTAATACATTCTTTACTTTCCCCATCTTACTCCATTGGCCCCATCTTACTCCATTGACCTATTTTTATGTGGTTTGATGATAGCTTTGTAAGGATAAACTGAATATATGTATGTGACATTTCATTTTTTTTAATTAATGTTGGAATATGATTATCTGTAAACTCTATGATAGATCTGATAATAAGTTGTGATTGAATCTGATGTTTCTGGTGGCAATATGAAACTTTAGTTTTATTAAAAGGGGTGGGGTTTAATTAATTAAAAGGGTAAAAGAATCTAAAATGGGAGTATGTTTAGCAATTTATATAAGTATCTTTTAATTTTATTAGGGTACATTAAGTAATCGGGGTATATTTAGTAAAATTTGGGGTGTAAATAGCCGCTCCCTTAATATAAATAAAAGAAAGAATCTGCAGATAAATAGATACAAAATATATAATATTTTTTAGATTTTTTACAATATTGTCCATAATTCATGTAAATATATTTATATAATTAATGCACAAAATATCTACGGAGATTCACCTTTTCATAATATTCATATATTTATGCGAATCTTCAAACCGTGATAATGTAAGATGAAATATATACTAATAATTCTTTTTAAATTAAAATCGAGAATAATCGCTCATATTTTCCTCGCAAGTATAGATTTTATATTGATTGAACTTAATTGGATGTAAATATTGCAGAAGCTATGCAACGATCTTTTTTTAATATTGCAGAAGCTATGCAACGATCTTTTTTTGTTGTTGCTATGCCCATATTTGAGCCCGCGGAAACATAAACAATCCATAAATAAAACATAAAGAAAAAATCTTTTTTTTTTGTTGTTGCTTATCCTTCTCAATTTTCACTATGACATATTTAAATTTTTTTAATGTTGTGGAACTTGCTTTAATTTGGGATCCATCGTGTCCATGAACTTCAATCGGTGTATTCAACGATAGCGCATGCTTAGCCAATGTAACTTCATTTTTCCTCCTATAGAAAGTATCAAGAAAGATGAATGACTACAGAAAACATTATCATCATATATTAAAAAAACAATATGTAAAATATCTTTTTATGAAACAATAATCATGATAATAAAAATTTTAAATATATAAATATAAAAAAATAAAGGACAAACATTAGAATATATGTTAAAATTAAAATTAGTCCAAATTCAAACCTTTGAAATTTGAATGGTAGACCGGTGGTAAGTCCCTACTACCCATGACTAATGAATACAGCTTCAAATCTTCAACCGCTTCACACGACTACTTTATCAATATCATGTAAATACAAAAAATTTAAACAATAATGAGAAAAAAATTGATTCACAAACATAAATATAAAATAGATGAACAATTAAATATACACAATTCTCAAAATACACCTAGTGCATTGAGGCGAACATACTCTCAAAATGATTAAATTACGAACAGATCTAATCTCATGAAATCTCAAATGATTAGATAGAAAATTAGTGGATCCAATATCATGAAGTAAAATTACATTAAAAAATTTTAAATTATGATCCAATTCACTCTTAGAGTATGAATAATTTTCAAATTAGCAAGAGTGAAATGTTTGTTTAATGAAAAATTGAGGAGAGAAACTTGTGAGTGCAAGAGATCAAATGGGTTTTAAATGAAAAAAGAAAACATAATTTAAGCATAATTATTAATTGCAATAATTACATGCAGTTATGACACAAATAAAATTAAATCAAAATTAAACAAAAAATATAGAAGATTAAGTATGGAAGATTTGAAAAAAAATTCAGTTTATTCAATAATTACATGTCATCATGGAAGAAGGAGAGTGATGACACATAGGCATTAGAAAACTGTCAAAAAAATAAATATACTTTTTTTTAAAGCAATTTAATCTAGTCAAAAAAATGAAATTACATATATAATGAAAATAAATTCCAAAATGGGAAAGGAGAAAATATAATAAAGATACTCTCTACACTGCTCAATTCTAAGCTAGGGTTTAAAAATGAGGGGGGTCAGGAGGGATTAAATCTGGATGAATGGGAAGCTAATGTTCGGGTCTGAATCTTCTGTGTCACTTTGGTGTGACATCTATTGTATCACTCCATTGGATGATTGACATGTGGAAAAGAGGAGGACAACTATATCCTAAGTCAATGCTTAAACCCTTATTAGGGATTTGATTTCTCAATCCCATCATGTGTCATTCTCTAAAGACCTATTATAGGATATGTTACACCAAGTGTCATAGGATATCTCGTGTGTCCTTATGCTCTTTCATACGCCCTTATGCTCTTTCATGGGATGGGATTGTCTGTTCCCCACCCTGTTACATCTCATATTTCACAGGGTGGGGAGTGAGTAATTGAAAATTAAAAAACCCACAATTAACATGAGGGAGGCGTGGTATGAAAGAGCGAAGGAAGATCCCTGTTCCCCACCCTGTTACATCTCATGTTTCACAGGGTGGGAAGTGAGACATGTGTCCCATTTACATGCACAGTTGTATGTAAATGGGACACATGTCTCACTCCCCACCCTGTGAAACATGAGATGTAACAGGGTGGGGAACAGGGATCTTCCTTCGCTCTTTCATACCACGCCTCCCTCATGTTAATTGTGGGCTTTTTAATTTTCAATTAATCAATATTTGGGCCACAAATAATTTTGATCATATTTCAAATTGGAGGAGTGTTGAGCGGCTGCAATTGCTACATGAATTGAGTGGTGGGCCCATCTTGTTCATGATATGGCACATCTATCCATCATAATATAATATATCCACTTAATTGATGTTAAGGCTGGAAAAAAGGATGGATGGGCCCAAAAATATACATTGGGCCGTGGCAAGTGTAGTTTAAATTTCAGACTGAGCGTTTGTTTTTGTTTTGGTCTTGTTTATACTTCAAATACAGCTCCATTTCTTCTCATATCTTTGTAGATTGTAATTGATTAAAGAAGTTCATCTAAATTTTGAAGGGAGCGATTATTTGCACCCCACATCAATTAATCGAACTCCACTCATTTATAAATTTAAAATAAATTCATTTGAAAAAGACATAAATATCATTTTATAAATAATAAAATAATATTAATTATAATTAAATTTCTAAATCTAAACCCACATCTCCGCCCCATCCTCTCCGAAGGCTTTCGCCGCGGCCTGCACATCCATGGTCCTGCTGCAGCCCAGTCCGTAGTCGCTCCTCAGGTTAGCAATATCATCATCCACCTCAATCCCGACGAAGGTGAAGTTGGGATTCAGCAGAAAGTCCTTGATTGAGTCCGAGATTCGATCCATGTAGAAGAGCTGCAGGATTAGGAACTCGTCGTTGATGCACAGTTGGAGAGTAGCCGATTGTTGCTCATGGATTGGATTTGGTGGGGCCGCCACTTCGTCAAGCCTAACCACCATCGGCGTACCGTTGTATATGGATGTGATGGTTTCGGCCCACTCGGTGGCGGTGGTGGCCCTGTCCATTACGGTGGTCTCGATGGTGGTTCCGACGAATGTGACATAGTATTTGGAGAGGGTACGGTTGAATGATATGGTGCTGGGAGAAGAGATTGTCAAACATGTATAATACATATTACTTCTGCAACCAATGAGGCAAATTTAGGAGGTGGAGTAGGGTGGGTAGAGATTGGGTTGATGTGCTGGTTGTGGAGGTAAAGATCCGGCGACTCACGATTTTGGCTGCCAAAACTTTTTTTTCCCAAATAAAATTTTAAAACTTGTAATTTACAGTAAGTTCAAAATATTGGATTTGTAGTTTGATTTTTGATTAGAGAAATCGGTAAGAAATGACTGTTGAAATCGTATAAATCATCATCGGCATCATCGTAATTGGAGAAAGCAGCGGTGCTGATTTGGGATTTAGGGATTTCGAATTTGTGCTTCCAGAAGGGGATGGCAAAGACCGCCGCAGGTTGGGTGCCGTAGAACCTGTTGGCGAAGGTCTTTAGAGAGGTGGGGTGGGGTGCATTTACAAATCTGTATTTAGTAATTTACTTATAATTAATATTATTTTATTATTTATAAAAGGAAATTTATGTCTTTTTAAATAAACTTATTTTAAATTTATAGATTAATGGGGTTCGATTAGTAGATTTGGAGGTGCAAATAGCCGTCCCCAATTTAAAATCCTGCAATTTTTAGCAAGCAACTATTCTCCACAAAAATCAAAGAATTAGAAAAAATAATCACCAAAAAGCAACCATAATTATGTAAAATCTAGCTAAATTGATTCAATTATTGAGAAATAATTTACTAATTAGTATACACAGTAAGAAATTAAAATTCACGCTCCAATCAAATGGCGATACATGGATTTTCTTGATTAAATATAAATTTTAATTTATTTTGGAATTTAAATAAATTAATTCCTAAAAAATAAATTAATAAATATTTGATAATTAATTTAAGCCCAACAAATTAATTGAAGCTTAAATTAAATAAGGTCTGATCCAAGTCAAGTAAGCCCAAGTCAAATGAGGTCTGAGTCAAGTCAAATAAGCCCACATAAATTAAATCAGGCCCAAGTAAAATAGGTCTGATTACAGGTCAATCAAGTTGGAGGCCCAAGCCCACAGAATAGGGCCCAAATAGCCCTGGACCAATCAGAAGACGAGTTATTTATGGGGTGTCTTCATCCTCCACCTATAAAAATGGGCCCTCCTCCATTCATTTTGGACACACATACATTCAAGTACTCGAAGACGACGACGCACTTGAAGAGATCGAGAATATGAACAGCGCTCCCTCAAATCTTCAAACTTCAAGCGAGGATCTTTAAGTCTTCAAGTTAAGAACAAGCGAGGATCTTCAAGTCTTCAAACTTCAAGTGAGGATTTTTAAGTCTTCAAAGCTTCAAGCGAGGATCTTCAAGTCTTCAAAGCTTCAAGCGAAGAACAAGTAAGGATCTTCAAGCAATCTTCAAGTCTTCAAAGCTTCAATCAAGCAAAGAACAAGCGAGGATCTTCAAGCAATCTTCAAGTCTTCAAGCTTCAGACATCTTCAAGCAAGCTTCAAGTCAAGAACGGCCACCAATCTGGGATTAAGGCTCCAAGTCCCCCAGATCAAGTGTTCTTCGCGAAAAGCTCTAAAGTCAACGTTCAATCCGAACAAAGGTTCAAACGCTTCCGAATCGATGTTACAAGGCTACACATCCGAGCTCGGACAAGCATCATTTGAAGATCCAGTTCAACACACACGCTGTCAATACAGTCAGCATACACTCCAGTCAAAAAAGTCAAAGTCAACACACACAAGTCAAGTCAAGCCAAATTGGTTCGAGAGAAGAATCAGAGTATTGATTGAGATTGTAACCCGCTTACATATTCTCCAAATTAAATCCATTAGAAATTATCTTTGTGCTCAATTTGTATTTATTTTATTATAAATACAAAATTTGTTATTAAATACCCCAATCAATATAAACTTTAATTAATAAGGATATTATTTTTTTACTGAAAAAATTGAAATATGAAGAATACAATCTAAATAAGGATATTATAATATTTGATTAAACAAATTAATGTTTTTTTTGAAGAAAATCAAGAATATAATTTATTTATAAACATTCAATATTATACTTGTGTAGGTAAAAACTTCCACTACTAGAAAAAACACTTGATACTACACAAATTTTGATACATTTTATATAAAGTGTCTTTATAGATTTTCTATTAATACAGTGGTTTATCAAAAGGCCTAAAACTACACTTTACAATGTTTATTAATGCATTTTTTATTAAATGTATCAATGTAACCCTATTAGGACATTAATCATAATGTATTAATAGCCTTTTACACACAAATATATATAACCTACTCATAATATATATTTTTAATATAAGCAAGTTTAAAAAATTTATAAAATATATTTAAAGATTTAATTCAATATTATTAACTGCTAGTTAATTGGGAACAAAATTAATATTGACAAAAAAAACGTACTAAATCACTTAATTAATCTAGGTAGAAAAAATTATCAGCAAAATAATACTATTTAAATTAATTATTAAAATAAACACGTAAAATAAATTATGAGTGAATTATAAATTTAGTAGTTAATTAAATATAGCATAATAAAAAGTATAAAGAGATTAGTTCATAATTAAAAAATAATAATCTAAATGATATATTAATTATAATTATTTTATATTTGTTAAAATTATATAGGTCTATATTAATTAATTGACATATATAAATTAATTAGAGGCGAAAGTAGAAAAAAATAGATTTGAAATTTTAAGCAGAGATATAGTACATTTAGTTTAGAATAATAAGAAATTTTATTTTTTTTTTAAATAATTATTATTATCATTAAGTACAAAATAAAAAAAAAGTCACAAATATAAAATAAAATGAAATATAAGAAAATATCATGCGCATCGAAGTGATCGAACGGTTACCATTATTAAGAAAATATAAACAATAATAAAATACATGAAAGAAAGTTAAATTAGTTTTCCTTTTTTCCTGAATAATACTAGTAATTAGTTAACCTAATTTACCTATTTCTCTCAAGCCGTTAGGTTCATTCCTCCACGCCGCAGTTCAAAATTAAAGAGCTTGAAAGTTCAAAATAAAAATATTATATGTTGACAAAATTAGAAGAGGTGAATCGACTTATAATGGGTGAGAATTCTATGATTTATTTATTTGTTACCGATTATAAATTTATGTTTTCTTTATTTGTTACCGATTAATGTAGCTGCGATTAATTTATGTTTTCTTTATTTGTTACTATTAATTTAGCTGCGTTGATTAAAGAATGAACGTGAGAATTGCTGGGAACTCAAAGGACTGATAGAGTGTGTGAACTGCTAGGTGAAAGGAGTACAAAGATTAAAAGAACGCAACGAATTGAATATTATTGTTGATTGAGATTATACGGAGAAAATAGTGGATTAAAGGATTTATGCTACCTAACGAATATTCAAGGTATGCTCTGTTCTTTTTCAATATTGTCATGTTTTGATGGATTTTTGTATATTGTTGAGAAATTGATTGTATGCCCTGTTCTTTTTCAATATTGTCCTGTTCTTTTTCAAAATTGTCATGTTTTGATGGATTTTCGTATTAGTTGTATCATATGTTATTGAGATTTGATTGTATGCTCTATTCTTTTTTAATATTGTCATGTTTTGATGGATTTTTATATACTTAAACTGTGACTTAAAGTATTGACCAATGAGTTTGATTTGAAATTGTATTATATGTCGGAAGCGATTGCAAATCTATGTATCATCCAGAAGCCATAGAAGGTTTACATATTTAGAATTTTTAGAATAATATTATTCAAATTGTGAATTAAATGCAAATAGAGTATAGATTTTTATTTAGAAGTGACAAAGTCTCTTGTAAAACGACGCTTATGCGAGATGGATTGTGAGACTAGTAATGTCATTATTAAAGTTTAATTTACTAGAGTATGATGAATGATGCATTAAATTATAATTATAATGCATTATAATATGTTTCACTAATTTATAATTATTGGATAATTAATCATACTCCAACATCCTAAAAGTATACTTTAAGGAATCATCCATCATACTTTAGTAATCATATTTTAACCAATTAATGATATACTTTACCTATATAATAATATTATTATAATAATGAATTGACTCGTCTCCCATATAACTGTTCTATAAAAAAGTTTCCTTTAAAAGTAAATAATAATATATAATAAGATTTAAAGACAATTCGAATATGAATAAGCATCACAAGTCAAAATAATAAATATATAATTGCAAATTCAAAACTACAACAGATATCTACTATTCATTTAAACATGCATTACTCATGATTCAGTATTGTTTTAATTTTTATATGAAAGTTTTTCAAAATTTAACAAAAAGATTTATTTTCTTTTATGTAAAGTTAAAAATGATAAAATTCCATAAACAAAGACAACATTCCTTTACATATTTGTTAGTTGTTGAATTTTATATTTAATGAGTTTAATTATATAATTTACTTTATCAACACCTTTGCAGCAACCTATCATACAAGATGGATAAGAGCTGGATGACTAAGTCAAGAGTGAGTAAAGAATACCAAGATGGACTTGAATTAATTTTTCTAAACTTTGCCTTTTCAAATTCATCCATTAATGAAAAGATAATATGCCCATGCAAGGAGTGCAAAATGGGTGTATTTGTGAGCAGAGAGCAAGCATCTGAACACTTGACAGTGATTGGGTTTATTCCTGGGTACACTATATGGATAGCTCATGGAGAGCTTCACATAAATTCTTCATCTTCTTTTGAACCCCAGCATGATGGCCTAGGAATGTCAACACACATGGATGGTGTACGAAGTTTAGTTCATGACATACTTGGAGATCCACAAGAAAATCTTCATATGGACACTGGTGATTTTTCAAGAGATACAGAAATCCCCCATGAGAAAGAAAAACAATTTTATGACTTGATTGATGCTTCACAAAAGCCATTATACGAGGGATGTGATAATTTCACTAAACTTTCATTCATCATTCGTTTGTTGCATGTTAAATGTGCTGGAAGATTGACTAACACTGTTTTTGATATGATATTGGGCTTATTAGGAGATGCATTCCCAGAAGCCATGGAAGGTTTACCCAAGTCATACTATGAAGCTGAGAAGATGATGAAAAAATTAGGACTTGGTTATGAAAAAATTGATGCATGTCCAAATGATTGCATTTTGTATTGGGGTCCGAACAAAGAAAATAGTTCTTGTGGCACATGTGGGGAACTTAGATGGCAAACTTCTGATAAGGATCCTATGGGTGATAAAAGAAAGATTGGACGAAAAGTATTATGGTATTTTCCAATCAAGCCTAGACTGCAAAGATTGTTTATGTCTTCCAAGACAGCTCGTCATATGAGATGGCATTCTAAAAGGCGAAAGAAGGATGGAAAATTAAGACACCCTGCTGATTCTCCGGCATGGCATACATTTGACAGTTTGCACTATGAATTTGCTAAGGATCCTCGCAATGTTAGATTGGGGTTAGCTTCTGATGGATTTAATCCATTCAAAAATATGAGTACTACGCATAGCACCTGGCCTGTGATACTCTTTCCATATAACCTTCCACCAGGTATGTGCATGAAACAGCCTTACTTCCTATTGTCTTTATTAATTCCTGGCCCATTAGCTCCTGGGAATAATATTGATGTTTATCTACAACCACTAATTGCTGATTTGAAGGATCTATGGGAAATAGGCATTGAAACATATGATGCATCAAAAGGGAAGAATTTTCAGTTGCGTGCCTCACTATTATGGACTATAAGTGATTTTCCTGGATATGCAAATTTGTCAGGATGGAGTACAAAAGGTAAATATGCATGCCCTGTTTGTCATAAATATACGCATTCACTTAGACTAAAACATGGTGGAAAGTGGTGCTATATGGGTCATCGAAAATTTTTGGCGATAGAACACGAGTTTCGAAAGATTCGACGACTCTTTGACGGCCAGGTAGAATTTGGAGAAAAGCCACCTAAATTGTCTGGTGATATGGTGATAGAAGAATTAGAGAAATTTTCATTTAAATTTGGGAAAGAAGTAAAAGATAATCCAACATTGCCTTACAATTGGAAAAAGTTGAGCATTTTCTATGAATTGCCATACTGGAAAACTAATGTTATGCGCCATAATCTTGATTTCATGCATATAGAGAAAAATGTGTGTGAAAGCCTTTGTGGTACCATTTTAGGTATGGATGGTAAAAACAAAGATAATTACAATGCACGAAAGGATTTGAAAGAGTTGGGCATTAGACCAGAGCTTCATCTAATTGATAATGAATTTGGAGAAGACACTAAGCCTGAAGCTTCTTTTACAATGAGTAAGAAAGAGAAGAAAATTTTTTGTGATGTTCTCAACAGAATTAAAGTTCCAGACGGTTACTCGTCAAATATCTCACGACGTGTTCAAGTCAAACCACCCAAGCTTCTTGGCTTAAAAAGTCATGATT
This sequence comes from Pogostemon cablin, assembly GCA_023678885.1. NCBI lineage: Eukaryota > Viridiplantae > Streptophyta > Magnoliopsida > Lamiales > Lamiaceae > Pogostemon > Pogostemon cablin. The sequence goes on along the minus strand of CM042961.1, from coordinate 13,954,711 downwards.
ATCACATTTTGATGCAGCAGTTGTTACCTATAGCATTAAGAAAAACTCTTCCAAAGTTTGTACGGTCTTCGTTGCTCAGATTAAGTAAGTATTTCAGAGAATTATGCTCCAAAGAAATCCAGCCTTCAGATGCAGTTCGTTTAGAAAAGGAAATACCTGTAGTACTTTGTGAGTTAGAAAAGATATTCCCACCATCATTTTTTGATGTTATGGTACATCTAACTGTACACCTGGCTACAGAAGTAAAGCTAGCTGGACCAGTACAATATCGTTGGATGTACCCAATTGAAAGGTAACTTTTATATATGTGTTTTTTAAGTTATAAGTTAGAATTCATTATATTTTTTTGTTAAGGAATATTATGAATATATTAAATTTTAATGGTATTGTATGGTTTTGTCTTAATGTTTAATAGGTATCTAGGTACATTGAAGTCGTACGTTCGTAATAGAAGTAGACCTGAAGGGTCCATTGCTGAGGGTTATTTAGCTGAAGAGTGTATATCATTCTGCTCTTTATACCTAGCAGGTTATGTGGAATCAAAGTTTGAAAAAATATCAAAAAAAGTTGACAGCAATATGGACAAAGATGTTGCAGTAGAGTTAGATGTCTTTCAAAAGGTAGGTCACGGTCTTGGAACTGCCACCGACACAATGTTTGATGCTGACACATTGAGGAAGGCACATCAATATGTGTTGTTTAACTCTAGTGCACTCGGTTCATATATTCAGTAAGATATGTGAGTTAGTTTTGTGTATTGAATTATCTAAGTAAATTGTGATTTTCTAAAATGTGATTACTTTTTAGGGAACACTTAACCATGATTGAGCAAACTCATCCACGTGCCGTGCGCCATCGAATTGAACAAATTCATAGTGAAGGATTTGCAGATTGGTTTGCTGAAAATGTAAGTTGTAGTTGAGATTTCAGTAACTTTGATTGTATAATGCAGCTACTATTTATATATATTTGATGATTCTATAGGTTAAGGAGTTGCAACTTAAAGAAAATCCATTATCAAGAGATTTGACATTTCTTGCTAATCGTCCAAACTTTATAGGACTGAAATATGAAAGGTTTGCTGTGAATGGATTTAAGTTTCAAACTAGGGATCTGGATAGTGGAAAAAGGACCCAAAATAGTGGGGTATGTGTTAAGGCCACAACATCAAGCTTTTCAAGTACTCGAGATCAAAATCCAATATTAAGTGATCTAGATTATTATGGTGTTTTAACTAATATCATTGAGCTAGATTATGGTGGTGCACGTAGAGTGGTCTTGTTCGAGTGTGATTGGGTTTCAAAAGGGAAACGATTGAAACAAGATAGTGATGGATTTACTTTGGCAAACTTTTCGAAAGTGAAAAAACATAATGAACCATTCATTCTTGCATCCCAAGCTAAGCAGGTATTCTATGTTCAAGATCCAACTGAGCCAAACTGGCATGTCATTGTGTCGACTACTTCACGAACACATTATGACATGGAACCCATTGTTGATGTGGAAACATACTTGCAAAGTGATGTTTGTAATCCTCCATTGAACACTGAGAGTGATGATTTTAGTTGGGTTCGCGGAGACATTGTAGAAGATGAAATTGACAGTGATGAGTAAAGTCATATCAGAATTTTCGAACTACTGACACATCTTTATTTGTTCAGGTTGGTTTATTTATTTTGTGTCAATGCCATTTAGATATATATGACTGAGTTTTGAAGGTATTATGATTTCTTATTTAATTTGTGTATAATCATGAATTGTTTAGAATTGGCGGTGCAAATTAGCTATTCATGGATAATTACGTGGATTGGATCGATGAAGAAATGTAGAGAAATTTTTTCTATATTTGAATTGGATCGATGAAGAAATGTAGAGAATTTTTTTCTATATTTGGTACATTGAATTATGGATTTTCTTATTTATCTTTCTCTTTTTTTCCTTGTTAAGGAAATTGCAAATTTGAAAAATTATTTTGTAAATTTATTACATGTGCTTTAAATAATTACTCCCTCCGCACCATAATTATTGTCATCGTTAATGTAGACATGGAGTTTAGAAAAAGTTATTTTTTGACCAACTTTATTGACTTTTTAGGGGTATTGTGATATTTTTAAGTAATAATTAAATAAATTATAAAGTATGTTATGTGTGTTAGATGAGAGTGATATTCTTAAAATTAAGATAACTTTTGAGATTGTTAGTTAATGTAATTTTTTTTATGGTGACACTTATTGTGGAACGAACGAAAATGAAAAGTATGAGACGGAGGAGTATAAGCTTGTGATAATTACATTATTTCGTTTATCACATCATCTTTAAAGTAATTCATAAATAAAATTTGAAATCATAAAATTGTATTACTCAAAGTTATAAGTTAACTATCTAACTCCAAGTTCTTATGCTTATGAACTCCTTCTAAGATATTCATTTACTTTTTGCATGTGGATTAAGGAGTACTTCCTCCGTCCCGACAAGTATTTCATGTATTGTGGGGCGAAGTTTAAAAAAAAATTACTTTTTTATATATAAAGTAAGAAAGAGAATAAATACTTGAGTTAATTTAATGAAAAAGTTGTATAAAGTTATTGGGATGTGTGTAAAAATTGGTATTATTATAGTGTATTCTTTACCAATTTTAGTAAAAGTAAAGTGTGAAATACTTTGAGGGACGGATAGAAAAGGAAAGTGTGAAATACTTTCTGGGACGGAGGGAGTATTATTATTATTATATGTAAAGTGGGTAGTTGTATTAGAGGAAAGTGGTGGACCATATTGTGTACTTTTTTACTAAATACGATAAATGGATACCTTGAAGTGGACACCAAAAATAGTAAAATGAATACCTTAGAAGCAGAGGGAGGGAGTATATTGTAAAATCACTCAAAGAAAATCTATTTATTTGAAGTTTATATTAATTTAAAAATAAATATATACTTTTTAAAGTGATGTGCTACTACTAATTTTTCATATACCTTATATATATACCAATTGTGAATACACTGCTATAAATAACTTTTTAAAAGTATTAAGTGTCGTGGTTAATTGTCATATTTTTATTTTTTATTTTAATAACATATATATAATTATATAATCTTTCTACTTTTTATTTATTTATTATTATCATAGTATTCATGTATATCTATAAATTAAATATCACTTTTAATTATATTTTTTTGATTGGTTAAGAATATATAATTAAATGACAAACTCTCTTGTGAGAAGTTACATATGTGAGACGGTTCGTGAGACTTATTAAAGTATGTCTATTATATATATATAATATGTTTAATGATTGTTAAAATATATTTTTTTAAATATGATAAATGATGAATTAAAGTATGATTTTAGAGTGTTATAATATGATTTATTGTTGACTTACTTTAATTACAAATAAACATATTTTACCTATGTAATAAGCATACGTTAATAATGGGTTGACCCGTCTCACGAAAAACCCGTCTCACAATAGAGTAATTCTAATTAAATTACCAATCAATAATATATATATATATATATATATATATATATATATATATATATATATATATATATATATATATATATTTTAACTTATTATTATTCATGTATATCTTCAAATTAAACATCACCTGTAATCATAATTGATTAGGAATATATATATTTTTTTTATTTTAATACATATAATCTTCCTATTTATTATTATTATTATTATTATTATTATATTAATAATGTATATCTTTATATTTAAAATTAAGAATTTATTATTATTATATTATTCATGTATTTAGATACCATCTTTAATTATATATTTTTTGATTGGTTAGGAATAGATAATTAAACCAATCAATAAAAATATATCCGACTTATTATTATTATTATTATCATTATTATTACTATTATTATTTTTATTATAACTTTCAAATTAAACACCACCTTTAATTATTATTTTTGATTGATTATGAATAGATATTTTTATTTTTTATTTTAATATCGCATATAAAATTTATTTTTTTAATTATTATATTACTAATGTATATCTTTATCTTTAGAATTAAAAATTAAACCTTCAAATTAAATAAATAAACCGATTAATAAAAATATATCTTCAAAAATTTTAAATATATCCTCATTATTAAATTACAATATACATTAAATATTAGATTATCCAATTAATTTTCTTATGAAATATAATGCATCCACATATTATGTGGGAATATGTACTCGAGTATATATATATGAATTATTGTTATTTATATAAGTTGGATAATTTTTTTTATTAATAATTAGGTACTAATCTTTTATATTTGCAAATATTTTGAATAATTTTTATAAGTTATAAATTGCATAATTAATATCTATTTTATTAAAATAATTTTAATACTATAAAATAATTACAACAAAAGATATTATATTTAAAATTTATTAACAAAAATATTAGTTTAAGTCAATTATACCATTTTTCCTTTCATTAAATTACGTAAAATAAATTTAATTTTTTGAAGTTTATATACTTATTATTTAAATAATTTATTTTTATTTTTATAATATAAATATTTTATAATATTTTAATTTTGATGTTATGAATTCATTGAAATCATTAGCGGGAAGGTAAAGCGCCAATAATTTCCTACAAGAAGAATTTCTAAAAGTGGGCAGTTTCTTAATGCTTACCGTTTTCTACTCAACTTCTACTTAGAATCTTAGATGGAAGGAATTGGGTTTAAAGCTCCATTTCATTTTAGATTTCTGTTCTTGAATTATCTGCCAATCTTCCAAATGTGTTAATTTATCTAATTTCATTTCTATTGCTCACGGTCTTTCATTCCTGATTTCTCTCTGTTCAACCACCATCAGAGGCCTACCGATCACTACTGCCGCCATTGTGGAGCCCAACGACCGCCGAGTTACGATCGCCACCATTGAAGAGCCCATCCACTATCGTTTATTTTACAACTTGTCCAGGTATGCATGCAGGGGGACTCATCTTTTTTCTATTCTTTCCAATGTTAACCAATTTAGGTGTTGGTGCTTAATTTGAACGAGAAATAGGGGTTTTGGATATGGTTTGGGTGAAATGAGTACAAAGTAGAGAATTAGGAATTGGGGGTGCGGTGATCTATTTGATTGAATTAGTATCGTAATATTGACCCTTTCTTCCTTTCTCCATCATTTGCCATCCCTTAATGTAAAAGTGTAAATAAATTGATAGGTTTATCTTTAATTAAGGCTTTAATTGATATCTGTATGTCTGTTGTGGCATGGATTATTTTTTAGTTTTGAGATACGTTGATAGAGTGTTAGTGTGAACTTGAAGCCAAATCTACTTGTATATCTGTGGCATGGATTATAATGTTTGCTGTTGTATTGAACTTGTAAAAGGAGTTTTTTCCTAGGCCACAAAAACATAAAAGGTGTATTATCTTCTTTTTTACAGGAGCTTGACAAATCTGTTGTATGCTGCCATAACTTAGACTATCTATTTGTTTTTTTAATTTTAAGTTTTTATTTTTAAATATATATATATATATATATGGATAATTTGTCTTCACTATTTTTGTTGTGCGAGTAATTATTTTTTCAAATCTTGCATTTTGAAGCAATGGGTAGTAAAAGTAAAAAGCATACACAAAAGAAATTTTCTCTTCGGGATGAGCCAATTATGCAACCATCCGAATTTATTACACCTGAAGATTATCATCAGAGTTTTCTAGATCAAATTGGAATGCAAAATCAAGAGCACATGGGTATGTCTTTCTTTATATATTTATTTGCATTACGATTGTTTGTAAACCTGAATTTCCTCTTTTATTGACAACTAATTATCATCTGAAATATTGACCTTGATATGATAATATAATGGGATAGCCGCTAGCATTTGTATGTCTTCTCAAATAGTGCATTTTTTTTTAGTTTAGAAAGTTCAAGGTAGAGCTATCTAGAACCTGTATTATATAATATTGTATCTCATTTATTGGTGTGTTATTTTTATGTCTGCAGAAGGTACACTGCCTTATATGTTACTAAAAATAGTTGTGATTAGAGATGAGAATCAACTTGATTTGAAATATTGTATGATTGAATTTAAGGAGCCGGCATAATCTGTTATGCTTAATTAAGTCATTTCTCTTGTTATATATATTAAACTCTAAGTTCTTTTCAATATTTTTTTTATTTAATAGTAATGACAAATAGAGCTCAAGTACCAACTATGGAAATACGCTACCATCCCTTGAACGAATGGTCGAGAATACCTATCGTTGGCCAAACTAGTATGAACAGCCAGCCCTATGACATACTTGAAGAGGAATTAAGAATCGAGAATGAACTTATGAATAGAAGTTATGAGTTGAACAATCAAGCCAACCACAGCATAGAGAACGAGTTTCTTATTGAAAGTCATGTGACAAATAGTCAACTTAACAACACACTTTTAAAAAAATCAAGACCCGGGATTGAGATCAATGGAAGCTATGAACAAGAATACGAGCAAGGTACTAAGCTCAACATACTACTGTACTTTGTCTAAATATCTTAAAACTAATATTTTTTTGAACTGGTTTTAGGTGGCGAAACTAGTGATGGAACAAAAAAGAAAACTCGAGGTCCCACATACATGCAATCTGTTTGGGGCCGACCTTCCAACATTGAGCGGTTTCATGTTGGATATAATAAGTACGACCAGCCAGTTGATGGCGATAGTAGCAAGCTAACTCATTTCTTAGGTTCAATTGCAAGAAATGGTAAATATTGTCCAATTGATGTGACAGATTGGCGTGAGTTGTCAAGTACAAAAAAAAAGAGATTCTTGATGTTGTAAAGGTAATCAATCACCTTTTATTTTACGTTTTAGGTTCATTTGTAGTTTTTTTCTGCTAATTTTCTTACTCCTTCATTATTAGTGCCACAAAATTTTATTCGGTTAATCAATATGAATTTGAGTTGAATATTTATATTAATTGAATATGCATGTTATACAGTTTCGTTTTCATGTACCCAACAAAGCTGAGAAATGGATATTAAGTTCGATTGGGGATAAATGGAGAAATTGGAAACATTATTTGAAGACCAAATATTGGAAAGAAGATGTTCCCGTGGTTGATATGATTAGTAATAAGCTGGATGGTAGAGTTTTAATTGAGCAATGGACTGCACTTCTTACACATTGGAACTCGAAGAAGGCAAAGGTTTGTAGAGATTTTTTAATATTACATAAATTTAGTTCTAACATATCAATTAATTTGTCTTCTACAATTTTTCAGGATACCAGTGCCAAAAATAAGGAAGCTAGGGCCTCAAAGTCAATGGAGAAAAAAACTGGAAAGACATCCTTTGCACAAGTTCGACATAAATTGGTACTACAACTACATATCTTTTTAATTTCATCATTTTTATTATATCATAATTATGAATACACAAGTTATATTCTCAGGAAAAGAAGTTAAATCGTCTCCCAAAGCGCGTCGAAATATTTCATGCCTGCTATGTCAAACCACATTCAAACTCTAGCGATTCTGGCAACTCAGATAACTCAAACAGGGAGTCAAATGATGTTTCGTTAATTAAAGATGTAAGTATGCACAATGATGGGACGTCAAGTGACATTGCGCTAACTAAATATGTAAGTACGCTTAATGCCCTCCTTTCTATCTACATTGAAACTGATCAAAATCAGAGAGAGTTTTTACAATATGGTTAGTATGGAGATTCAAATGGCATAAATATCATATATGCGGCTAGAAAGATACGTGCATGTTTATGTGAATTACAATGTGGTTAGTATAGAGATTTAAATGAGATAAAATTTGAATTACAATATGGTTAGTATACAGATTTTAAAGCCAGAAATATCATATATGCAGCTACAAAAAACTACGTGCATGTTTATGTGAATATGGTTTGTAGGGATGAAGGAGGATTATCTAAAATTTGGTTGTCCTCTGAATTTTTTGTTGCCATTTAATGGTTGGTTAATGATTATGCTTTAAGCCTTTGACACTTGATTGTATGATCAGTTGGAAATGGAAAAACTCAGCAGCCAACTTGCTGAAAATTCTGAAGATACAATAGGTCGAAATGATGTCTTTGCTCAAATCATGGGGGCGGACAGGCCTGGTCAGGTACGGATGATGGGTAAAGGAGTTTGCCCATCCAATTTATATGGTCAACTTCCTAGAGGTGAATCCAACCGCTTTTTGTTAGAGCAACAAGCAAGAATTGCCCATTTGGAATCTATGCTTTTGGCGCAATCAAGAGGTAATACTTCAGAAGTACTCTCCAGGCAGCGAATTCGACCGGTTAACCCTCTTCTAAACAATGCTACTACAACTCCACGTCTTTTGGTAATGTCTCTATTAATTTTTATTTGTCATTTTCTACTTCATATCCACATCTATCACCCATGTTATTTCCTTTTATTTTCATTTTTTATGCTCTTATATAAACATCAGATTCTTATTACAATTACATACATGACATAGATTTTATTTGTTTCTTTTTGAAGATGGGAGCACATGTTTATCTCCAAAGTCTATGTGATCCTAAAAAAATTGTGGCTAAAGGACATATTCAAAGCCTTAACCCAATAACTGAAGTTGGGGGACAAGTCTTGGGCTCGCAATGGTGTTCAATAAATGTGACAGTCATACTTGAACCTGAAGAAGAATTGATTCGACCTCAGGATAATCTTCGAAGGATTGCAGATACACTTGGAGAAATTATTGATTGGCCTTGTAGATTGGTATATTTTATCCTTCTAAAATGCACTAGCAATTTAGTTCATGTGTTTACTTTGCATTAACAGATTAATATTATGTGCAGGTAATGCCTAGCAAAGATTGATAGATGGTGACATATTGCAACATGATTTCGAACTTACTGTGTAATTGATTATAGATGGTCAGGCTTTAGATAGTTAAGTATTGTTAAACTTCATAAGACATAAAACTTTATGCAAATTTATCCTTTCTCTGTATATGTATTAGAAATGTTCTGAAAATTTTAATTATTTCTTAGAGATGCGTGTATAATTTATTTTATTGTTTCTTTTAATGTATTTAATATTTTTATTTTTATTTCTTGTTGCACCTTTTTTTTCCATAATATTGTATTTAATTATTAAATAATTGTATATATTGCATATACAAATTTATTATTATTATTATTAATTAGTAATAATTAATAATCAAAATCATAACTGTAACAGCATACTATATAACAACTAACTAACTAATATATATATAATTTATTTTAACAAAATATATTATAAATAACTAAAATATATTAATTATGTACGTGTTAGTATAATTATAATAATAATTATTATTATTATCTATTAATACACTTCACTTATAATGCATTAATATAAATTAATTAAATAATAATTTTAATATGGTGAATAATGTAGGCTTAGGTATTTAAACATGACACTTAAAAAATGTATTAATAGATGATAACCTATTAATACACTGGAATATAAGACATTTTCAAGAAATGTCATGATAGAGAAAGTGTATTAACATATGAGTTTTTAAGACATATTTGAATGTCATTAAAAGCTAATTTTCTAGTAATTCCTATGTATAATTATGTTAAGATACATCCATAAAAATAAATTATTATTAAGTACAATTTTTAGAGTTAAAATTCCAAATTTATCCTTAATTAAAATATATCTCAATAATATCTCTTCCACCTTCAACGCATTTCACTTTAAGATTTCTTGACTTGCCATAATGAATTATGATTAATTCCCATGAATTATCGCCAAACAAATCTGCATTTCGTGCAGAAAAATATCATTAATTGCGAGAATTGGAAGATAAATCTGCATTTCGTGTAATTTCGTGCAGAAAATTAACTACAAAAAAAATCTGCATTTCGTGCAGAAAATTAACTATAAAAAAAATCTGCATTTCGTGCAAAAAAAAATCAACTAAACCCCCTTAAAATTGTATTTTTTTAACCAGAATTTGCATTTCGTGAAAAAAAATCAACTTAACCCCACTTAAATTTGCATTTTTAACTAAAATCTACATTTCTTGCAGAGCATTTCAAATCTAAATTTGGATATTGGGGCAAAAAGAGAAATACGGACATAAATTTTGTAGTTAGTAGAAAGAGTTAATTTAGAATGTATCTTATCAGTTAATTAGGGAGTGTAGTGGATAGTAACCAACTCATCATACAAGGGTTCCAAGACTATGTCATATATTTGACCTCATCTTTATTAGATTAATCAAAGTTCATTTATTTCTACCGAACTATAACTGTGTACGTATCATGACAATATAGATAATTAATAGGCTATAGCATATAATATTCTCTTTTTTCCGATGAGGTCTACACATCTAATATGGATACGGAGTTTAATATATAGTCTCTCCATCCACAACTGATCATCTTCGCTTTTTGATTTTTACAAATATTAAGAAAAGTTGCTATATACTTTCTTCATCCCATAGTTACATATTTTGAATTTTAGCATCTCACCTCAATAGTTACATTTTTTAAAAAAAAAATTGAACTCATACAAAAGAATTAATATATCTTTGTGGGGCTCACATACAACACTAATACAATAATTCACTTTATATTAAAATATTATACTATTCCTCAATTCCGTACAAAAAGCAAACAAAACTATTAATATATATTTGTGGTGCTCACATACAATACTAATACAACAATCCACTTTATATTAAAATATTATACTATTCCTCAATCCCGTACAAAAAGCAAACGTAATTATTATTGTAGGAAGGGAGGAGTATTGATTTACTTTTAAGGGTAATTTGGTATTTTACAATAATAAATAAATTATAAATTGTATATTTATGTTTGTAAGGAGTTTTGAAATCAAATTATATTATAAGGTTATTAAGTTTAGTATTATTTCGGGGTATGAAGATGAATTATGGATTAATGAAAACAAATAGCGTGAAGATTAATTATGGACATACATAGGGAATATATAGAGTAATTTTTTTTTACCAACATTATTAATTTTTTTAAGGTATTGTGATCTTTTATAGTTATTATAAATAAATGATGAAGTAAGTTATGCATGTTAAATGAGAATGAAATGAAATTTTTATAAAATATAACGTATTTAAAGGTTTATTTGTTTTGAAATTTTTAATTTTTTTAGTGAGAAAATTATAATGGATTAATGAAGGGAATAATAATAATAATTCATTGTTTTAATTTAATTTTTGCAACGCTGTGATTAGTCATTGGTGTAGTGACTGTAATGCTGGCTGCATTTCCTAATGATAGGATATAGGATATCAGATTAAATTAATTAGTGGTATTGATTTTTTCGCATTTAAAATTTAATATTTTTGTGTACTGACATTGTATTAAAAGTTGTAATAAGGGGAGCTTTAAATAATTCTGGTTTCTACAAATATAAATGCAAAAACACCGAATTCAAAACATTTATTAGAAGGGTAGGTGTCTCACGAGAACATTTCACACTTTTAAAAATAGTTATCACTCTCGAGTTATTACTTTTTATTTACAATATAAATTATTTATAAAATTGCATTATCACTTTTCATTAATTTAATACTTCCTCCGTCCCAAAATTTTTTGCAAACTTCCTTTGTAAAATACAAAGAAAGTGTGCAAAAAATTTTGGAACGAAGGAAGTATTACTTTTCGTCAGTCTCACGTAAGCCTTTATGTGAGACGGTCTCACACAAATCTTTGTCTTTTTTAAAAAAAACACAACATTAAAAAAAATGAACAGATTCAGTTGACTTCAAATAATTACTTATGTATTATTCACAAACCAAAAATTACATCAATGATATTAAAAAAAAAAAAATTTAAAAAGAAGGAAGAAAGAAAGTGAATGAGCTAGTGATGATCGACATAAAAACCAAAGCAATTCCACATCTCTTTACCTTATTCAAAACGGTTTTTAAAAAAGTTTTAAAGAAAAAGTTCAACTTAATTTCATAGCTTTTTAAAATTATATTAATTTAGTTCAAATTTCGTTAGAAATTACTAATTTTCACCAAAATATACGTGACTTCCAAGTAACAGCGCCACACGTATGCGATTCAGGTTAAATTTATAATTTCCGACAAAAATTTAAACTAAAATAATGTAATTTCAAAACATGCATATATGTGAGCTTAAATTGAATTATTTTAACTTTTTAAAACCATTTGAAATCAAATAAAAAGTTGTGGTACCATGATCCTTAATCATGTTTCTTTTCTTGACGGAATGCTTTGTTCATTTCTGAAGAAGTTGTCCGGATCAACCATAGTTTTCACACGAACAAGCCGATCGAAGTTGTTCTTGAAATATTTGAACCCCCAAATGCTGGCTTGTGCGTAGCTTGTGTCGTCGTCATCATGGTTGTCGTTGACTCCGATGTCGAGATCTCTGTAGTTGATGTAGGCAGCCCTGGGATTCCTGGACACATATGGAGCCATGTAGCTGTACAGCCTCCTTATCCAGCTTATGTACCTGTCCGTACTTGCAACCTCGTTCGCTTGCCAGTACACCAGATGCTGGATTTTATACAAGTTACCTGCCCTGTGAGGAAAAGGAATGTCGGATTCCGGAATTTCATCCATTCTTCCACCGTACGGGCTCAAGATGATCTCCGCCTCGTCGGCTTCCGGTTCGTAAAACAGTCTCCAGAGTCCCTCAAGCCCCAACTCCGGAATGGGAGTTTCCACGTAATCTGATTTTGCTTTGAAGTACGGAACATTAGGCTGTGTTCTGTTGAGCAGGACTTCACGTGAGTCGATAGGAAACCCTGCAAAGTATAAAATGGATTGGATCCAGCTCATCTCAATACAGTCTTCTCTTACTAAACCCAACTCAGGGAAACTTTCTTGCATCATTGGAAGCAATCTATCGATCTCTCCGAGGAAGATTGCATTGAAGGCAGCACGAATAGTCATGTTTCTTCCAGCTTGGCTGGAGTTAACCCTAGTTATAATGATCCTAATGAACAGATCCTTGTCGAATCGAGGCGCCACGGATTGCCAGCGATGAACAAGCTGAGTAGCATTTTGTTCCAGAGTCTTTTCCACGGTGAAAACTGTCACCTTTTCTGGCACATCCACCAGTTGAACCTTCCATGCAGTGATCACACCGAAGCTGGCACCGCCACCACCGCCTCTGATAGCCCAGAAGAGGTCTTCTCCCATTCCCTTTCTGTCGAGAATTCTTCCATTGACGTCGATTACTCTTGCATCGATGACCTGATCGCTGCCAGGCCGTATTTTCTCAGCAGCGTGCCGTAGCCGCCTCCACTGAAGTGTCCACCAACGCCAACAGTAGGGCAAACGCCGGCAGGAAACCCTAGAATCGGGCTTTTCTCTGCGATCCTATAATATAATGAGCCAATGGTGGCGCCAGATTGAACCCACGCAGTTTTCGCCTAGGCGTCGACTGTTATGTTATTGAAGTTGATCAGATCAAGGATCACGAACGGGACATGGGATACGTAAGACAGTCCCTCGTAGTCATGGCCGCCACTTCGAGTTCTGATCTCCATGTCATTTTCCTTAGCACAGTAGATGACAGGGGGGATTTCGGATTCGTGTTTCGGGGTTATGATCACGTTGGGTTTTGGGGTGGAAGCTGCTATGTATCGAAGATTTTGGATAGAAAAACGAAGGATGGAAGTGTAGGAGGAGTTGCTTGGGGTGTAAGTGTTGTTGGAAAGTGAAGGGTAGTTACGAAGACATTCGAGAAAATCTTCGTGATCATCGTCAGCTGAAGCTGAAGATGAGCACGAAAAGATTACGAGAAGAATGAATGAAAGGGCAAAAATGCTTGGAGTCTTCATGTTTTTATGATGTTTGATCAGTTTGTGGTATTGAGAATCTTACATTATTTGTGTTCTATTTATAAGGTTTTTTTTAGGTGAAAAAGTTTGAATGTGAACATCATGTTTGAATTCTGTTATTAATATCAAGAATTGAATTCACCACGAAGCCCACATTTCCTTGAAAATTATTTTCGTTCTCATGCATGTTTCAATAATATTAAAGTTACAAAGATACATCAGTTTACCCTCTTAATTTTGTTGTGTAACTCTAATTGAATTTGAGTTTCTTGAAAGACAAAAATAGTTTAGGTTGTTATGATATTGGATTTAGTTTGTTGTATGTATTTTATTCTATAATCTTGGATACTTCTCGAAAAAGTTCATTTTACTAAAAGAATAATAATAATAATAATAATAATAATAATAATAATATTAATGTTGATCTTTTTATCAGGTTTAATTCTTGTTTTTTGATTAATTCAAATTGGAAATAATTGTTGCAAAAGGAGTTTTAAAAAAATAAAACTTGTATCGTAACTTTTTACTTTATTCGAAAAGGTTCCAAAACAGTTATGACTTTCATTTTCGTCTCAAACTTTTCAGTTTTGCTCCAATCTCGTCCAAAACCAATATTTTTTATCAATTGCGTCTCATGACTTTTGTAAAAGCAACGATTCAGTCCCATGTTCTAGTAATTCGAAATTACAAAATAGGGCCTTTTTTATAGTAAAAATGACTATTTTGATAAAAATTTAAAAATTATGAAATTATTTAAGAGAATTAAGTTTTTTGGGATTATTTTAAATAAAGTAAATTTGTATGAGATAATTTTGATTTTAAATTAGTTGGAAAACTTTGAAATTCTGGTAGTTAATTTAATGTAAAATTGAAACATATCGAGATGGAAGCTGCCTCTGAAAAGGATACAAAATTCTAAGAAAAGTATTCATGTTCCCACATTTTACTTTTCTTGTTCTTCATTGGTGCTTCTTAATTTACATATCCTCTCGAAGGAACACTTTTCGTATTTGACAAAGAGATTAATCCCAATTATCGAAATCTATTATTCTATTGTTTAAATTTCAAATTGCATGTGTAATTTGTCAAGATCCCGTTATATGAAAACTGCATTTTTAGTTTATGAGAAAAAGTTTGATTTGAATAATGGTCATAACCATTCATGTCTAATACCCTCTTTAAAATTAAAAAAAAAAATTATATGATGATTTTGGTTTATTAAATTTGGAGAGAAAAAACAATACTTTAAAATTAAATGTATTAACTATTTCATCATTTCAACAATTTCTTCTCTTGAAATTTTCATAAAAAATATGGCTTTTTAAAGGCAAACTAGTGTTAGGCCGTGAGACTATTTGATGCTGCTTTTGTAATTGGTTACATCTTTTATTAAGGATGACAACACTTATCTTTTAAAATATAGTCACTTTTCATTTATATTATAAAGTTTATCAAATAATTTACAAGATAGTTATTACTTTTTAAACCAATCAATACTACATTTCATTATAAAAGTTATTAATTCTTAACCACATAGAGTCCTATAACTATTTTCTAAGTAGATAAACCGCCACGTAAATGTGAAGACAAATCTCTCCTAGTGTAGAATTGATTTTAACATTGATGACTTGGAAATTTATAGATAAACCATTAGGTGAGGAAACCTATTTTTTTGCACGAAAAATTTTCCCCGTGACTATGATTGTCTACGATTGCACGTAGTATGGTGGAATTTTTATTTAATATAAGATTTGTAAGTAAAGATAAATGTGGACAATTTTTATTTTTTATATTTTAAGGCGCCCCTAGTTATTTAGATTAGAGGCTGCTTGTAATAAATAAAAGAACAAAATAATTTCGTCATTTCTTGCGGAAATCCGTCAAATTTTCGTTATGTCATGCGGTATTCATCTCGTTTATTGGTCAGTTGAAATTAACAGTTTTACATTTTTTTTATTTTAATTAATAAAAAATCTAGTCCAACGCCTCGATAATAATAATAAGAACATATACTGAGACTTGGAAAAGACTTGTGTGAGATCGTCTCACATAAGTCCTTACGGTCAGAAAGTAATAACTTTTATAAAGAAAAGTGATAATAAATTAATAAAAAGTGACAGTGTTATTTCTTGAACAATTTATAGTATAAATAAAAAGTGATAACATTTTATAGCGAAAGTTATATATTTTATAGCAAAAGTGAAAACTATTTTAAAAAGTAAAAATTTGTCTCATTTGAGACGGTCTCACGTACGCAAGACCTACCCTTGAGACTTTGAGTGCAATTACTGTTTTATATAATTTTTTTATAATATAAGTTGGACATATAATTATATTCAGACAATTTGTGTTTCTCTTAAATATATAAACTAAAATACAAAAATTTCATGAGATTAATTTTCGCGAGATAAATAAGAAGTAATAACTTTTATAATAAAAAATAATATTCAATTAGTGAAAAGTAATAATGATGATGTAAATTATTTCATAACCAATTTATAATATAAATGAAAAGTGATAACATTTTAAGAAAAAAGTAATATTATCTTTAATATAAAGTGATAACTAATTATGAAAGCGTAAAATGATCTTACCGTGAAACGCTGTGATATAAATTTGCCCCAAAATAATACTCCATGGATCATGAACCACAAAAATATAGTAGTATTAAATGAATCATAAAAGTAAAAATTACAATTCGATCATTAAAATTAAGACTAAAAAAACTATTTTTTATTAACAAAATATTTTATTGATAAAAGTTTTAATTTCATTGTTAAATTGACTTTTTAATCTGTTGGTAATTTTTTGTTGGTGAAGCAGTGGTGAAAAAATTTGTATCAATGGAAATCAAATTTTGTTGGTAAATATTTTAGTTGGAAATTTATATTGCTAACAATTTTGTTGATAATTTATATAATAATTTTATTAATAATTCGTTGTTAAATAATATATAAAATTATTCAATAATTAAAAACATTGTAATTCCGTTGGCATTCCATGAACTAATATAATTTTTATTGATAATATGTGTATAATTTTCATCGGAATTCTGATAAATTCTATTAATAAAAAAGATGTTTTTTTAGTGTAAATCATACAGACACATATAAAACCTTATAAATAAAATAGTTTCATATAGGTTTAAGTCATGAATTATATAAAGTGTAGAATACACTGAGATGTTTAAATGTAATTGAAATATTTTCGATAAGATACATTATATACCTAGACGTGTGTGGGACAGGCTCACAGAAAAATTTCTATAAGACAGTGATAATATTTTAATAAAAAATAATATTTAATTTAATGAAAAGTTATTATTGAATAATTAATTATTTTATAAACAATTCATAATTTAAATAAAATGTAATAATATTAAAACAAAAACAAAAAGATCTGAGGTGTGAAGATGTCATGCAAGTACTGTTGTCTTTATAACATAAAACTGCAAAAATATCGACATTACCAAAAGGAAAAAATTAATTGACATACCAAATTTACGTAAAATTCAGTTTTTTTTTAATGCAATAAGTGCAATGTAGAAAAATTCGATTATTTTAATATTTTACCCATACCGGATCTTCTACGCCATTTTCGTGTATCATCTTCTGTGTCACACGTTAAGTGATTGACACGTAAGAGGGGAGATAAATCTAACCATTACCCTTTAAGGTTTAGGGTATATATAGTTTTTTTCTCCTACGTGTCGTCCATCTAACGGTATGACACATGAGATGATGTACCAAAATGGCACAGAGAATTCGAGTCGTATTTTACCCACCCAAAAATCAGGCTATAGGGATTGGAATACATAAATGAGATCACATGTTTCACAATGGTGTTTCATCTACTTTTTCATAAATTAAATGATTGACACGTGGCACAATCAATGCCCAAAATTTAATACTTGTCCAAAGGGTTTAATGGTCATTTGTAAGGTATAGTATTTTTATGTCGTGAAACACCAATGAAACACCGAAAATGTAACAGGGGATTCATGGAATACATAGTCCACAAATTTTGATTGCTCACAAAGTTGTATTACTCCCTCCGTCCCGGATATTTTTACCCATTTGTACGGGCACGGAGATTAAGATGTTTTTTTTTAATATATAAGGTAAGAGAAAGTAGGGATAAATTAGTAATTTAAAAAGAAAAAGTGAATAAAGTTATTGAGAATGATGAATAAAGTATAAAAAAATAATTAAAGTTGTTGGGATTGTAAAAAATAGGTAATAAAATATTATATATTTTTGCCAAAAATTGAATGAATAAAAATACGTGGGACATCCCAAAATAGAAAGTGAGTAAAAATACGTGGGATGGAGGGAGTATTAAAAAAAATACAAAGATATATTATTTGGTATACGTATTATAAAGAACAGGCGGCTATAGAAATTAAAACAATAAATATTGACCAAATCAATACACTTAAATATATTAGCCATGATGTAACATTTTATTTTATTTTATTTTATTCAGCAGCACTATATGAGCCTTCTTCATCTTTCTTCCTACTTGGACATCACTGGAGGAACGCTCTGTTCATTTCTAAAGAAATTCGATGGATCCACTTTGGTCTTCACACGAACCAATCTTCTGAAATTATTCTTGAAATATCTTCTCCCCCAAACACTGGCTTGCTCGTAGCTCGTGTTCCCTTTAAGGTTGTTCCTTCCAATATCAAGATCCCTGTAATTAAAATAAGCTGCCCTCGGAGATTTTGTCACGTAGCGAGCCATGAATTCGTACAGTTTTCTGATCCACGCTATGTGTTCTTCTGATTCATTAGGACTAGTCCATCCTATCCCGTAATGGATCATGAATATGTTCCCCTTTCGATGGGGAAACGGGGTTTCGGATTCCGAGAATCTGCTGAGTGCGCCTCCGTACGGACTGAACTGCAGCTGAGAGTTCTCTTCTTCCGACAGGATTTTCCATATCTCTCTCAGACCATCCAATGGAATCGGACTACTGACATAGTCCGATTTCCCTTTGAAGTACGAAGGCGCGTAGTCGCCCTGTGGCGTACGGTCCAGAAGTACCTCGAGTGGCTGGTCGGGTAAACCAGCGAAGAAGAGTATGGAATCGATCCACCTCATTTCCGTACAGTCCTTTTCGACCAGACCGAGCTCGGGAAACTGCTCTTTCATTAATGGAAGAAGTTCGCGGATTGGGCCCAGGTATAGTGTCGTGAAAGAAGCGGAGATTGTTCTGTTTCCTGTTGGAGATCTGACTGTTGTCAGGAAAACCCTTAGTAGAAGCTTGTCGTCAACTTTGTCAGCGATATGCTGCCACCGGTGCACCAGCTGCGTCGCAGTTTCCGACGTTCTCGTGACGTTGAAAATGGTCACTGTCTCCGGGACATTGACCAACGACACCTTGAACTCGACCACGATTCCGAAGCTGGTCCCTCCGCCTCCGCGGATGGCCCAGAACAGATCCTCTCCCATTGTTCTTCTGTCGAGGATTTCTCCGTCGACATTGATGAGCTTGGCGTCTATGATGTGATCCGCCGCGATTGCATGCTTCCGCGATATCATGCCGTATCCTCCGCCGCTGAAGTGGCCGCCGACGCCGACGGTGGGGCAAACGCCCGCCGGAAAAGCAAGTGTCTTGCTTTTCCGTGCGAGCGTGTGGTAGAGTTGGCCTAACGTGGCCCCGACTTGAACCCACGCGGTTTTCTGGTCGGAGTCAATGTAAACTGATCGGAAGTTCCTCATGTCCACGATTACGAAGGGGATTTCCGAGGTGTAGGAAAGGCCTTCGTAGTCGTGGCCGCCGCTTCGGACTCTGATCTGCATTCCGAGCTTCTTGGAGCAGTGGACTGCTGCAAGAACCTCGGATTCGTGGTACGGAGTGACGATGAGGTCGGGTCTCTCGGGGGAGGTGGATTGTGGTCTTAGATTTTGTGCTTGTAATAAGGTTGTGTAGGTTGAATTTCTTGGGGTGTAAATGACATCAGTGGCAGAATTGGAATGTTGGAATTGGTCGGTAAGGCAGTCGAAAAAATCATCGTAGAGATTCGAAGAAGAGCCAAAAACCAAGAGGTTTGCAAAGAGTAATAAGAAAGCAATGCGAGGATGCAGCATGTTTAAGTATTATTGTAGTTGTGTTTCTTGTAATTGGAAGACAAACCCTTGTATTTATAGATGTTATGGGGAGACTTTTCAACATTAATGCAGTTGATAATTCATAATTAACTTGTTTAAATGTTTTCATGACTTCATATTTCGTATATGTTTCATTATTTGAATTTTAACACCTGTAATTTGTTTGATCGTAATTATCTCAGTTTGTATTTGAGTTTTGCCCAGTTTTATGTTTTAATCGAATATTAATTCTAAGTTCATTAGTATTAAAGATACATATTATAAATATAAGTTCTTTCCATTATATGATCATCATTATAAAAAAGAAAAATCACAATACTTAATACCATCTGATTCGGATTCTATGTGTCATTTTAATACATCACCTCATATAGTTTATCTATACTATAAAAAGAAAGCTTAAACCAAAAGGCAATGGTTGGATTTTATTTTCCCTCTTACATGTCAATAATATAATGTGAGACACAGAAAATGATATACGAAAATAGAATAGAAGATCTGGTGTGAATGACATCACCCTTGGCATGTAATCTTTCAAAAGTTTAGGTGAAGAAATCAAAACAATTTTATACAAATTTATTTTATTTAAAATAATTTCAAAAAATTTAATTTCTCTAAAATAGTCTCATAATTTTTAAATTCTCATTAAAAAATGGTCATTTTTTACTTAAGAATATTCAATTTTACTAATTCAATGAGACTGGACCATAAGAATGAATCGGTATTTTTACAAAAATTATGAGATGACATCCATCCTCAATATATCCATTTACTTTTTGCACGTAGATTAAGAAGTATTATTATTTTATGTGTAGTAGGTAGTTGTATTAGTGGAAGGTGTGAGTCCCATATTTTATTTGTATTAGTGGAGGATGTGGATCCCATAATCCAAAAAGGAAAATAGATAGATTAAGGATAGAGGCCCAAAATGGTAAAATTGATAGATTGACAGTGAACGGAGGGAGTAAAATATATATATATATATATATATATATATATATATATATATATATATATATATATATATATATATATATATATATATATTATTTCAGAACGGTTTATGTTATAAACTAAAAAGTTTATTGTTGGAAAATTCACGATCATTAACACACGAACCCTACACATGCATGGAGAGGAATCTCTTACCTCTCACCGTAGGATTGTATTGCAGCGGAAGAAACACGAACCTGTTGGTACTCACGTTGATACACCGTGATCTCTGGATCAACCATACAACACGGGGTTGTAGATTGTATTACATGAATGTGTATTTATCTGCAGTATATAATGATGACTGGATTTGTGTTGTGATTTTGGGAGAAAAAATTAGAAAAAATGCTTTCGCTTGCGTTCTGTGTTCTTCAACGCGTTTGAACGTTCTGCGCACACCCGTTCTGTAACGCGTGTCAGCGTATGTATATACTTTTAGACAACTGCATGGCGCAGTGTCTATTTTCCCGAAACATGGGAGTTGAGACTGCCGTTATTCAACTCCCTCTCTCTATCTCCCTTATCCACTTGCATATGTGGAATATAAATAAATAATATTAATAATTATTTACATCTCCCACTCACATATGAAGTCAAAAAGTCACCTGACTCATTTTCTTCATGAATCATATTCTCGCACAGATTAATACATCGTGTGACCCACGAGATATGAGTTTTAAACGTCATACACTTGTTAGAGATATATAGCAACTCAACCAGTTTATCAAAGAAACTCAACAAGCACGTTATACCCCAGAACTCTTGAACATTTAACATAAGTTGACATATCTCTTTTCAATCCCTAAATTTGTCAGAGCATATTCAACTCTTTTGCAAAATTACTATGTATTCATAATCAAGACACTGCTTGATTGACTAGTCAATGAACCACAATAGTATATGTTAAATTAAGATGTTCTTCCCATCTCACTAAGTATCTACAGTCTCCCACTATAGCTGCTTACCTAGACATGTACCGCATCACCGTTATTAACCATAGCTCTTTTGGTAGCATGCTAAAGTAGCAACACCGAAGTGAAGACTTAGAATATAATAGAAAATCATAAGGGTAACCAATAGATAAGGACTCATACTTTTGAGAAAATATGGATAATTTTCTCAATCCTGTTGTGGTCAACGTAGCACATGTCGTTTTCCTAAAACACATGTCACAATATCTTTAACTTCTTTCCAAGAAAGCGTATGTCGTATTTCATTTAATTTAGACATCGTGTAAATCAAAGTTCAAGTGTGTCCCATACACTTAACCCGGATATCCTCCCTCTGATTGTCGTCATTTTCACCTAGGTTTTAGTGTCTTTATGTGTGTATTTTCGGATGTTTTTATCCGTATTTGTGTTAAGTTTGGTGGAGTTATTGTTGTTTTGAGGAAAGTGGTACGAACTTATAGAATTGTGTAAATGAGCTTGAATATGTGTAAAACAGGTCATGGAACGGACAAAAACGGAGTCGGGAGCGAAAGGGAGACGAAGAATAGGCCAGGCAGCTGCACGGGCCGTGCGCGGAACACGGCCCTGTAGCAGCTGGTCGTGTAATGTCATCAGAGCACGCTGCTCGCCCAGGGATTTGGCCGTGCGCCGGTGCACGGGCCGTGTGCTGCTGCACGCCCCGTGTGCGGAGCTCGGCCCTGTAAGAAGAAGCCGTGTATTGTCGTCAGAACGTGCTACACGGCCATGATCAAGGCCGTGTATTGCAGCTCGAGCCGTGTCCGGAAGCACGCACAAAACGCCGAAGTAGGTGTGCCCTACATGGGCCGTGTACTGCAGCACGGGCCGTGTAGGTGCAAAATCCTGTGTAATTTTCAGAAAGTTCCGGAAGCTTCTAGAAGGTCCATAAGTGATATAAAACCATGATTTATGCGAAATTAGAGGGAGAGATACAGATTATATCAGATTGAGAGCAGTTACACACAATCCACACCACATTTCCTCACACACTAGATCTACAAGCCATCTACACCATCTAAATCCATCAATTCACCTTGATCTTCATAAATCCATCCATACATCCATTCATTCCATCATCTAAGAAGAGAAAATCAGATTTGTTTGAAGAATTTGGCATGATCAAGGAAGAAGGAGTCTACCTTCAAGGGGAAGCTCAATCTCTTTTATTTTGCTACTTTCTTCATTTTATTGCTCATATGGAGCTTGTATTGGATTGTAGCCAATTTGCAATGAATATTTGTGGCTAGTCCTCAAGTGAGGCTAGCAATATGATTGGTTAGGAAATATGTAGATTTTTGCACTATTAAAGCTTGATGAATTGATTGTTATGATTACTTTCTATCATGAATGCTTATTCTCATTTGATGCATGATGTGTGTGGTTAAATTCTCTATGCATAGTGTTAGGATGGTCATTCCAATATTATGTGTGGTAGTATCCATCATATAGTTCCACCTTTCATCTCCTTGGCCCGGTGCAACTGGTGGCGGTGCCTCTTCCTCAAATAGTGGTGGATCAGGGCCTTGCTCCTCAAACTCAATCTGCTCCGGTTGCTCTCCTTGCTCATCACCGTTTCGAACTCTCCCAAGCTTCTTTTCTTTGACAAGATATCCTTCAAAAATTTGGCGTAGTTGGGCATTTGAAGTAAGACCTCCGCAAAAGGCATATTCACATGTATCTTCTTCAACATTTCAACAAACTTGGCAAATTTCTCTTCTAATCCCTTTTTCAAGCATCTTTGTGGAAACGGGATTGCCATGGGCAACTTAGGAATCCCCCATTCATCCCTTTCAAACTTTTCCTCTCTCTCTTTCCGTTTTGCTTCTCTACATCTTTCCCATTTCTTTGGAGACTTTACTTTTTCTTCTTCAAGTGTAGGGGTACTTTCACCTTTTTCAACAATATCAACTTCTTTCTCTTTCCCTTCTTCACCCAAACTTTCCATAGGCTTAAGTTCACAATCCACCTCCTCTACTTCCGTTGGCATTGAAGGCCCTTCTATTTTGTTCCACTACGAAGTTCAATCACCTTACATTGCTCCTTCGGATTAGTAATGGTTGTAGATGGAAACTTCCCTTGGTGATGAACATTACCCCTTTCACTTGCCATTTGACTAATGTGAGTCTCAATTGCTAGCGTGCTCTGATGACATTACACGGCCAGCTGCTACAGGGCCGTGTTCCGCGCACGGCCCGTGCAGCTGCCTGGCCTATTCTTCGTCTCCCTTTCGCTCCCGACTTCATTTTTGTCCGTTCCATGACCTGTTTTACACATATTCAAGCTCATTTACACAATTCTATAAGTTCAGATTGAGAGCAGTTACACACAATCCACACAACATTTCCTCACACACTAGATCTACAAGCCATCTACACCATCTAAATCCATCAATTCACCTTGATCTTCATAAATCCATCCATACATCCATTCATTCCATCATCTAAGAAGAGAAAATCAGATTTGTTTGAAGAATTTGGCATGATCAATGAAGAAGGAGTCTACCTTCAAGGGGAAGCTCAATCTCTTTTATTTTGCTACTTTCTTCATTTTATTGCTCATATGGAGCTTGTATTGGATTGTAGCCAATTTGCAATGAATATTTGTGGCTAGTCCTCAAGTGAGGCTAGCAATATGATTGGTTAGGAAATATGTAGATTTTTGCACTATTAAAGCTTGATGAATTGATTGTTATGATTACTTTCTATCATGAATGCTTATTCTCATTTGATGCATGATGTGTGTGGTTAAATTCTCTATGCATAGTGTTAGGATGGCCATTCCAATATTATGTGTGGTAGTTTAATTGAATCATTGATTGTATTAGGTGACTTGGTTAGTATGAGGGGAGGAAAGCCATTCCCTCCAAGTGCTTAGAACCTCATGATAGAACATTAGTGATGAACTAGTGAGGGGAACCAACTTATGATCATAGTACCCATGAGGGAATTGAGAGTAAGACAATCTTAGGAGATTTAAACTTGTAAAAGAGTTGAGAACCTAATCACCTTGGCCATAGGGGTTAGGGGTACAATTGTGATTGCCCTTAGTTTCATAACTTGAAAGTCATCAATGCTTGAGTAAGTGTGAAGTCTACATAAGACCTTGACCATGATGTTGCTAGCCTTGCTCTCTTTTTAGATACACTTCATCCATTCCATCTCATCTTGCTACTTGATTTGATTGATATTTGTTATAATTAGTTGTTTGTCTAGTTCATTAGTTAATTGATAGAGTAATCATAGTTCTTAAATCAAAACCTTATCTTGATCATCCTTACAAAACATAAATCAATGGAAAATCCGGATACAACTTGAGTTTACCTTTTCCCTTGGGACGACAATACTATAAATTTTGCACTTGGTCACGCGTATACAACAGCGATAGAGTACACTTACTCTTGACATTTCACTAGAAATGCGACTAAGTTCATGGCGCCGTTGCCGGGGAAATGTTAAACTTGTGGTTGTAACGAGTTTGAAGTTGATTAGTCTTGATAAGGATATTTCTTTCATTTGTATAGTTGTTTACTTGTCTTGGTTACTTGGAGAGCTAATTTTGGAATTCTTGTAGGTACATGCAAACTCGTTCAATGTCTCAATCTATTGAACCTTTGAATTTGGAATTAAAAGCTACCTTAAGAAGACAAAGAAGAGGAGTGTTGGAACCAACGGAAGAAAATATGGAAGAAGTAAGGGATAATGCAAATATGGTTGATGAAGAAGGTAATTTGAGAAATTTTCAAGGTGGTGATAATGCTAGAGGAGGTTTTGGTAATCAAGAATATGTGCCACAAGTTTATGCTCAACAAATGCACTTGCAAAACCAACAATTGCAAGCTATTATTCAAAACTTGTTGGCACAACAAGAAGCAAGGAATGATCCTCCGATGGTGCAAAATCAACCTCGTAGAAATGGGAATAATGGAGTGGGAATGAACATCCGAGATCACTTCCAACCGCAATATGGAAACTATGTTGTGGGACCACCGGTGAATGTTAATCATTTTGAGATCAAGACGGGATTGATCAACATGGTGCAAGCAAACCAATTTGGTGGTGGTACTATGGAGGATCCAAATGCTCACTTAGCCCAATTTATGGAGTTAGCAAACACGGTCAAGATAAATGGGGTAAGTGAGGATGTTATTAAATTGAAGCTCTTCTCGTTTTCATTACGAGATAGAGCTAAGGCTTGGTATCATACTTTACCACCGGGATCCTACAACACATGGAGAGAGTTGGCACAAAGATTCTTGAGCAAGTATTTCCCACCATCGAAGATGTTGCATCTCAAAGGTCAAATATTGCAGTTTAAGCAAATGCCTCTTGAAACTTTTAGTGAGGCTTGGGACCGATTCAAAGAAATGCTAAGGAAATGTCTACAACACGGATTCCCCGAAGATCAACAAGTAGGATTTTTCTATGCCGGTTTGAATGGAAGTGAAATGATGCTTGTTGATGCTTCATCGGGAGGTTCCATTTTGGGGCAAACTCCGGAAAGAGCAATTGCCATATGTGAAGAAATAGCATTGAATACGGGACAATGGGCCATGGATAGAGTTGCGGGCTTATATGAAAAAGAGAAGATTGCTAAGATGGAAGAAGTGTGCTTGCAACAAGTGAAAAAGGTGGAGGTGCCTAATGAAGATGTAACCGACAAGGCAATCACGGAGATACTAAAAAGGATGAATGCTAGTATGCAAGTGACTCCAACATCTACACCAATGGTGAATCAACAAATGCTAGCTAATCCTCCGCATGTGATGTCAATACCTTTGATGAATCAACAAGTGTTTTCTAATTTTCAACAAGGTGTATCTACACCAAGTATGGGTCAATCTTCTCAAAGTTGTCAAATGCCTACCTCTATACCTCAACAAGGTATGTCCTCTAATTCTTGGAGCCCATCGGAGATGACACTTGAGGAAGTTGCCTTCATGCAAGGAAGGAACTTCCAAGGAAATTACGGTGGGAATTTTGGGAATAATGGAGGAGGATATCCACAAAGGCAAGGAGGTTGGGGGCAAGGTAATTTTCAAGGGAATTTCAATCAACCCCGGAGATATGAGAATTTGTCGTATGGGAATCAAAGTAATGCACTCACATTGCCACCGGGCATTCATCCGGGGGAGAAGGCTCCAAATGATGAAGGAAAGTCTACATTGTCTACATTGGAGGATAAAATGACAAAGATGTTTGAGTTTATGAAGCAAGAGAAACAAGAGAATGAGAGAAAGTTTGAATATGTGAAGCAAAGAGATGAGGTAAATGAGAATCGATTCAAAGCAATTGAGACTCACATTAGTCAAATGGCAAGTGAAAGGAGTAATGTTCATCACCAAGGGAAGTTTCCATCTACAACCATTACTAATCCGAAGGAGCAATGTAAGGTGATTGAACTTCGTAGTGGAACAAAATACGAAGGGCCTTCAATGCCAACGGAAGTAGAGGAGGTGGATTGTGAACTTAAGCCTATGGAAAGTTTGGGTGAAGAAGGGAAAGAGAAAGAAGTTGATATTGTTGAAAAATGTGAAAGTACCCTTACACTTGAAGAAGAAAAAGTAAAGTCTCCAAAGAAATGGGAAAGATGTAGAGAAGCAAAACGGAAAGAGAGAGAGGAAAAGTTTGAAAGGGATGAATGGGGGATTCCTAAGTTGCCCATGGCAATCCCGTTTCCACAAAGATGCTTGAAAAAGGGATTAGAAGAGAAATTTGCCAAGTTTGTTGAAATGTTGAAGAAGATACATGTGAATATGCCTTTTGCGGAGGTCTTACTTCAAATGCCCAACTACGCCAAATTTTTGAAGGATATCTTGTCAAAGAAAAGAAGCTTGGGAGAGTTCGAAACGGTGAACCTTACGGAGGAATGTAGTGCAATCTTGCAAAAGAAACTTCCCCCTAAATTGAAAGATCCGGGGAGTTTCACTATTCCTTGTGAGATGGGAGAGCAAAGGAACTACAAAGCTTTATGTGATCTAGGGGCAAGCATTAACTTAATGCCCTTATCAATCTTCAAAAAGTTGGGTATTGGTGAGGTCAAACCGACGTCGGTTACACTTCAATTAGCAGATCGGTCGTTGACACATCCCAAGGGAATAATGGAAGATATTTTGATCAAAGTTGGCAAGTTTGTGTTCCCCGTTGATTTTGTGGTACTAGATATGGCTGAAGATGATAGTGTCCCATTGATACTTGGACGTCCGTTTCTTGCCACCGGGAAAGCATTGATAGATGTGGAGAAAGGGGAGCTAACTTTGAGGGTGAATGAGGATGAAGTCATATTTTCTTTAAGTGAGGCTATGAGGTATCCTAGGGAGGAATGTGGAAGAGTGGAGGTTATTGACGACATGGTTGAAGAGCATATGTATCACCTTCACTCCAAGGACCCTTTGAAAATCATCATAAGCCACTCTTATTCTCTTGAATCTATAAAAGCTAAATCTTCTTTTGGTGTAGAAAATGATGAAATAATTGACGAATTGCATGGTTTAAATGCTTGTAGGGCACTCACAAAAGATGAAGCAAAGGAGGTAAAGGTGGAGAAACTTGATGAAAAGCCATTTTTGGAAGTGCAAGAGAAGAAGAAGGTAGAGTTGAAACTATTGCCGGATCACTTAAAGTATGCTTACTTGGAAAAAGATAAAACGTATCCGGTAATTGTATCCTCTTCCCTTAATGATTTAGAAGTAGAAAAATTGCTAAGAGTCTTAAGAGATCATAAGTCATCTATTGGTTGGAGCATTAAAGATTTGAAAGGTATTAGTCCATCTATGTGCATGCATAAGATCCATTTGATTGATGATGAAAAGTCTTGCGTGCAAAACCAACGTAGATTAAATCCTATAATGCAAGAAGTGGTAACGAAAGAGGTGTTAAAATGGCTTGATGCGGGAATAATCTTTCCAATTAGTGATAGTCAATATGTAAGTCCTCTACATGTAGTGGCAAAGAAAGGTGGTATGACAATTGTTAGATCCGATACAAATGAAACAATTGCCACTAGAACTATCACGGGTTGAAGAGTATGTGTTGATTATCGTAAGTTGAATGAGAATACTCGTAAAGATCATTTTCCATTGCCATTCATAGATCAAATGTTGGATCGTCTTGCGGGGCATGAGTATTATTGTTTTCTTGATGGTTATTCCGGGTACAATCAAATATTGATTGCACCGGAAGATCAAGAGAAGACAACGTTCACATGTCCCTATGGTACATTTGCTTTTAGAATGATGCCATTTGGTCTATGTAATGCCCCTGCCACTTTTCAGCGTTGTATGATGACAATCTTTGATGGTTTAATTGAAAATATTATGGAGGTGTTTATGGACGATTTTTCCGTGTATGGATCTTCTTATGATATTTGCTTAACTAATCTCACGATTGTGTTGCAGAGGTGTGAAGAGTCGAGTCTTGTGCTAAATTGGGAAAAATGCCACTTTATGGTGACCGATGGGATAGTCTTGGGACATCATATTTCAAAGAATGGGTTAAAAGTGGATAGAGCTAAAGTAATAGCCATAGAACGTCTACCCCCTCCTACTAGTGAGAAGGGGGTGAGATCGTTCTTAGGACATGCGGGCTTTTATAGACGCTTCATTAAGGATTTTTCCAAAATTGCTAAACCCCTTTGTAAATTGCTTGAAAAAGATTGTCCATTTAACTTTGATGATGAGTGTTGTGTGTCATTTCAGGTGCTTAAGGATGCTCTCACTTCATCTCCGATCCTCGTTACCCCGGATTGGAGTTTACCATTTGAACTTCATTGTGATGCTAGCGATCAATCCATTGGAGTGGTGTTGGGGCAAATGAGAGAGAAGAAGTTTAGAGCAATCTATTACGCCTCAAAGACATTGAATTCGTGCCAAATTAACTACACCACAACGGAGAAGGAATTTTTAGCCATAGTGTATGCTTTTGAGAAGTTTCGACCATACTTGGTTGGAACACAAACGATTGTCTACACGGATCACGCGGCTATAAAATACCTCATGAGTAAGAAAGATGCTAAACCTCGTTTAATTCGTTGGGTGTTGCTTTTGCAGGAATTTGATGTGGTCATCAAGGATAAAAAGGGCGTGGAGAATGTGATTGCGGACCATTTGTCTAGGTTAGAAAATGGAGGTGCAAATGAAGATTTGAAGCCCATTGGGGATGAGTTCCCGGATGAGGACATTTTACTACTAGAGGTCAAGCAAGTGAGTACTCGCATGGTGAATATGCCGCCTTGGTACGCCGATTACGTCAATTTCTTTGTGTGTGGAATCAAGCCCACGTTGCTTAATGAGTACAAAGAAAAGAGGTTTCATGTGGAAGTTAAGAAGTATTTTTGGGATGAGCCGTATTTGTTTAAAATTTGCAATGATGGAGTAATAAGGAGATGTGTAGCGGAAGAAGAAGTTATGGGGATTCTTGAACTTTGTCACTCGTCTTTGTGTGGAGGTCACTTTGCTCATCAAAAGACGGGGGCTAAGGTTTTACAATCGGGCTTCTATTGGCCAACATTGTTTAAGGATGCAAAGAAGTTTGTTGCAAAGTGTGATAGATGCCAAAGGATAGGGGGAATAGGCAAGAGAGATGAAATGCCCATGACCTTAAGGATTGATGTAGAAATTTTTGATGTATGGGGGATTGATTTTATGGGACCATTTCCCTCGTCTAAAGGATATGTGTACATCTTGCTAGCTGTGGATTATGTGTCCAAGTGGGTGGAGGCAATCCCCACGAAGACGAATGATGCTTTGATTGTGCAAAGGTTTTTGAAAAAGAACATTTTTGCTAGGTTTGGAGTTCCACGGGCTTTAGTGAGTGATGGAGGATCACACTTTGTAAACAAGTTGATGGAGAGTTTGTTGAAAAGATATGGAGTGAAACATCGAGTGGCTACACCTTACCACCCTCAAGCAAATGGTTTGGCGGAGGTCTCAAACCGCCAAATCAAGTTAGTTTTGGAGAAGACCATCAATGGAGGGAGGAAGGATTGGTCGGACAAGCTTGTCGACGCTTTATGGGCTTATCGGACGGCTTTTAAGACCATTCTTGGTGTCTCACCGTATCAATTGGTCTATGGTAAAGCTTGTCATCTCCCCGTGGAGCTTGAACACCGTGCATTATGGGCTATCAAACGTCTTAATATGGACGAGGGGGAAAGTGGTCAAGCAAGGTTGTTGAAGTTAGTTGAGTTGGAGGAGTTTAGAGGAAGAGCATTTGAAAACTCAATTATCCATAAGGAAAATATGAAGAGATGGCATGATGCTAAGGTCAAGGAGAAGACGTTTGCTCTCGGGGATAAAGTGCTTGTATTCAATTCGAGGCTCAAGTTGTTTCCCGGAAAGCTTAAATCAAAATGGATGGGACCCTATGAAGTGCTTGAAGTGTTGAATGGACATACATTGAGGTTAAAGTGCCCAAATAATGAATTTGTGGTAAATGGTCATAGAGTGAAGCATTACCTATCTCCTTCTCAAAAGGAGAGGGTGTATGTGGTTACTCTCTCTTCTTAAACTTCTTTTGAGTAGTGGTTTAGTGTAGATTTTTTTTTTTTTTTTTTAGTTTTCTTGTAGATTTGGTATGAAGGTGGTTAAGTTCATGAGAAACGCATAAGAGAAAAGACACGGATGCTAAAGGTGGAATGATGATTGTATGCCTCACCACTCTTTACAAACTTAAATTAAGAGGTTGCGTGGTGGTCACACTTGATCAATTGGAGCTTAAAGTAGGCATAAGAGGTGGAGAAGTTCATGAAGAGCATTGAGAAAACGAATAAGGTATGTCTCACCACTTTTGCAAACTTAATTCGTAACGTGTTTCGATTTAAGTTTGGGGGGAGAGTGTGTGGTGTGATCTATAATTTGTTCAATTGATTGTGTTATCTTGTGTATATATATCATCTTTGCAAAATGGTCATCTTTGATTGAGAAAACGAATAAGGTATGTCTCACCACTTTTGCAAACTTAATTCGTAACGTGTTTCGATTTAAGTTTGGGGGGAGAGTGTGTGGTGTGATCTATACTTTGTTCAATTGATTGTGTTATCTTGTGTATATATATCATCTTTGCAAAATGGTCATTTTTGAACAATTTTGAATATGTTTCTCATGAGTTAGGATAGTTTTGGTGTGTTTGGTGGTGTTTTGAGTACATTTCGATCCATTCTTGATTATGAGTGTAGCATGGATAACATTGAGTAGTGTTTAAGCATGAATAGGGTATGTGAAGAGTGAAAAACAGGGCAAGGATGGAGTGAAGCAAGAAAAATGGAGAACAGGGCAAACTGCTACACGGGCCGTGCGCCGTGCACGGCCCTGTAGCAGTTAGCCGTGTAGCGAGCTCAGAATATGCTACACGGCCAGGATGATGGCCGAGTTACGCAGCTCGAGCCGTGCAGGAGAAACGGTACACGGGCCGTGTTCCGCACACGGCCCTGTAACAGGTGGCCGTGTAATGGGATCAGAACACGCTGCACGGCCTCACTTGAGGCCGTGCTGCGTAACACGGGCCGTGCAGGGCTTGTTCCAGTTTTTTTTAAAAGGGCTGCTCCGTACACATTCCATACGCACCCCTTCACCCAATTCACACGATTCAAGCACACGAAACTCCACCAAGGTTAGTATTGAAAGAGTGTGAGTAGAGATTGTAAGTGTTCACACCAAATTCACATCTCCACATCCAATTGGTGAAAGGTATGAAATTCTTGAACCCTAACTTGAACATTTTGATATGAATTGATTGAATTGATATATGGGCTTTATTTTTATGATGTTTTCATGCTTGATTGATGATATTCACACATGTGTGTCATTATGAACTGTGGAATTTTTTTTATTTTGAAAAAGTTGAAATAGGGTTCATGAGGAATAATTTGGGAATTGTGTGAGAATTATGAGTGTGAATAATTGTGTTGTGCCATTGATGAATTACATGAGTATGATGTTTATTTGTAAGAGATTAACTTTAGATATTGAGGATTTGGGCATGAGGATATGCAAATTGTATGTTGAGAGGATGTTTAAATTTTGTGCATACCAAGTGTTCGATGAAATGTCTAAGAGAGGAATTCGTTGGAAATTGATGGTCAAATGTGAATAGCATTTTAAGATAATTGAAGTGAGGATTCATATGTGTGATCATGAGTAGAAATTGGTTATAATTGTTGATAGTTGTGATGAATGGTGATAAGTTGTTAAGTGTGAATATATTTGATAAGTTGTATATTGTTTGTATATTGTAGATGGCTGAGAGGAGAGTTCGCCCTAGGACCGAGGATTTCATTGTGATAACCGACCCTGAGGAGTTATCTAACTTGGATGCCCAGTTGGTTATTGAAGGAATTCATCCACAAGAATTTGGAGTTGAGTTCGAGGATTATTGGGGAAAGTTTGTGCTTCGCTGGCAAGTTCTAGCTCCGAAGATCAAGGCTACTCGTTTCCAAGACACGGAGACGATGAGGGGACTAGGTATAGAGGAAGATCTGAGGAAGTTATTTCGCTTCTCTCAGATGGAAGCTTTCTTCGATAAGAGGCCTCCAACCTACTATCATCTCACTGCGGAATTCATGAGCACTTTACAAGTGAAGAAAGATAGGAATGGGTATCCACTGTGGGTGACTTTTCAGCTAGATAATGTGTTGAGGGAAAAAGTTCCATTGGCATTTTTGAATGAGTGTTTTGGGTGCCCGCCATGCGAATTCCATCGGAGCTTTTATGCCGGAGGAACTTTCAACCAACAGGAATGGTGGTCAAGCCTTGTGAATGATGGAACTGAGAGAGCAGGGTACATCCCTAGTGCTTCAAAGGGGACGGCCATCCGGAATCCTGTAATGAGGTACTTAGAGAAGATCGTCTCCAACACTATATTGGGAAGGTTTGAAGGAGGCTCAGTTGGAGAAAAGCAGCTCTACATAATGTATTGTATGTATAAAGAGTTACCGCTTAA
This sequence comes from Pogostemon cablin, assembly GCA_023678885.1. Taxonomy (NCBI): domain Eukaryota; kingdom Viridiplantae; phylum Streptophyta; class Magnoliopsida; order Lamiales; family Lamiaceae; genus Pogostemon; species Pogostemon cablin. Next base: position 13,920,906 of record CM042961.1, on the reverse strand, counting down.
TGTTGCAGCACATTTTGTGCAACATGCGGAGAGAGTTGCAAAGAGGCAGAGTTCTCAAGGGTTAATGCTAGGAGGGATGATTACAATGATAGCTCAAGGAATGGGAGTTAACTTCGCAGGGATGGAGAATCGTATGGTTAGTGAAGGGTTGAATTACTCACAGCTGATGAGGATGGAATTTTTGACCATGGTAGGAAATCAATATTGTTTAAGGCAGGAGAAGGGAGCTCCATTTCCGTTGCCAATGCCGGAGCTCACTACAGTTTATACAAGGAGAAGGCTTGCAAATTTGGCTATGGGAAGTGTGAACCATTCCAGAGTTGTCAAGGCATTTTATAGAAGAAACAGGGATGAAATGGAACAGGTTCTGAGGCAGGTTAGAGTTGAAGAAAATGAAGAGCTAGCCAATTTGAGGGCCGAGCAAGTGCCCATGGAGGGTGATGAGCAAGGAGAGCAACCGGAGCAGATTGAGTTTGAGGAGCAAGGCCCTGATCCACCACTATTTGAGGAAGAGGCACCGCCACCAGTTGCACCGGGCCAAGGAGATGAAAGGTGGAACTATATGATGGATGAGGTACGTGACATGAGGCATGTGCAGCAGACATATGGGACTCAGATCAGGGAGATTCGCGAAGTCCAGCAAGAGCATGGAAGACACATTGAAGAGTTGAGAGCTGGACAACGAAGGAGGGAGTACTATGAAGAACAATCAAGGGTGCACTCCAACAACATGGAGGAGATGATGACCATGATGTTCAACTTCCAGTTTCCTGCGAACCCTCGAGCCTACATTCCATGGAACACCTATCGTCCACCTCCTCCGCCTCCGGAACAATGAGGGAGTATTTTGAGTGCTTGGCACTTTTGTCCATTCATCTAGCTATTATTTAGAATTTTGGAAGTATTATTGCTTAGACATTTGATTTGATTTGTTAGAATTTGATTGGATTGTACTTAAATTGTTGGTTTTTGGGAGGTTTTACTTTGGGATTTTATTTTCAGTTTTTTTTGCTATTTTCAGTTTTTTTTTGTTGTTTGGATGCGATGGGAGATTGATCTTTATCGTTATGGGTTTGAGTTGATGTGCTTTATTTTCTTTTGATGGATGATTTGATTTATGCATGTTATATGTTTGTATTGTTTGTTGGTCCCTTGATTAGTAGGTGATGTTTGTTGTTATTTTAATTCTTGTATAGGTGTGGTTTTGGTGGTATGTTTTGGGAAGGAGTTGAGTAATGTTTTTGAATATGAGCTATGATGCATTGTTTGTGATAGGTGATGGCAAGCAAGTTAATGGTTTCTACTTGTTAAAATTGTGACATGGATTACATAATTTGTTCAATTTTGAGAAGTATGAAGGTTAATTGAGTTTCTTTTGGTCCAAGCAAAAGCTTGTGAGAGTTGAGCCTCAACCGTGCCTCCATGGTTAATTATTGAAGAGAGGACCGATTGAACTTAGACAAACTAGAACTTGCTCTTGGACTATAGGAACGAAGCCCGAATGGTTGAAATTTGTGAAATGATCTTAGGCCATCCTTGTTGAATAAAGTCATAGCCATAAAATTTCCTTACCTAAAACATTATCCCTAGTAAGCCACTTTGAACCTTTAAGCCTATTTCTTGTGATATAAGCACATTACAAGCCTTGAAAACCCATTTAAACCTTATATATATAACCTATGTGTGGGTAATTGAGGATGATGATGGTTTACAAAAGGGAAGATGTGGAAAAATGTGCAAATGTATATGGAAAGAAAGGTGAGTCAAGAAAAAGGATGAAAGAGCTCAAGATAAAAGCAAGTGCAACTTCAACAAAAGTGAAAAAGGAGCAAAATAGAAAAATATGCTCAAGGAATACAAAAGTCAAAGACAAGAAGTATGCCATTTAAAAAAAAAAAAAAGAAGCTCAAGAAATCCAAGGAATGATGATGCTTAGTGCTTGTGATTAAAGTAGAAAAGAAAGGAAGCATGAAAGTGAGGACGTTGAAGAGAGGAATCATCTCTTCGATCAACCACACTTGAAAAGTCACTATTATCCAAAGTTTCCTACCTTACCAAAGAGTCTAAACATTACATCCAAAGATAAAGACCTTTTTGATCACTTATTGAAACTAAGGTGGCTTGTGAACATAGTCCATGAGCAAGCCTATGGTGAGTCGATTTTAACCGGTTGATGAGTGTTGATCAAAACCTTACTTCAAAGAGTGTTGAGTGAATTTGATATCCTATGAAAGGCTTGGATTGAAAGGGATTTGATTACTCTTTTGTCATGCTTGAGATTGAACTCGTTAATCTCTCATGTTATAAGTTTGATTATGTAGGGATACTTAACTTGATTTTGAAGTCCTTATTACTTGTGATGCGTTGTGGTTTATGTTCGTTAGATGTTCTCTAGGTGAAAATTTCTCCTCTTGTTTATCATTTTTAGTTGTTCGAGGACGAACAACACTTTAAGTTTGGGGGGTTGATTGTCGTCATTTTCACCTAGGTTTTAGTGTCTTTATGTGTGTATTTTCGGATGTTTTTATCCGTATTTGTGTTAAGTTTGGTGGAGTTATTGTTGTTTTGAGGAAAGTGGTACGAACTTATAGAATTATGTAAATGAGCTTGAATATGTGTAAAACAGGTCATGGAACGGACAAAAACGGAGTCGGGAGCGAAAGGGAGACGAAGAATAGGCCAGGCAGCTGCACGGGCCGTGCGCGGAACCTCCAACGTATAGGATCTTCGTCGATTTAGCTTTATAACAAGTTGGATTAGATTCATGGCGAAATCTTTCCCGATTACATTAACTATCGTAATCTCATCTCTGCACTCCCACTGAGCCAGAGGCGATTGCTCGTATGAGAGAGCCAATCATAACTTGCTGACATACTATTATATATGAACCATCATATACATTATATAAAACATGTATATAGTTAAACCATTAACTATTCCATTAACATACATAAACATATTCGATTCATCGTTTTAAATCCTTTGCAAATCCAATCCCTTTACTATGTATACATCTCTAGGAATTGGTTTAGTAAAAGGAACCTAACATCAAACGAGTAGAAATGTAAGTAAGAATCACTTTCTTCTTATCTATAATATCTCTAACAAAATTGAACTTCATGTCAATGTGTTTGGCCTCTTCATGATATTTGGAGTTTTTTGTGTAAGCAATAACCGTCTGATTATCACAATTAATTAAAAACAGCTCCCACTTGAGTATTTGAGACCTCCAAATATTTCATGAATCTTCTCAACCAAATAGTCTCTTGAACTGCTGATGAAGTCTGTTTCTTGTTACACCATGAGATTGCTTCATCATTGAGCAAGAAGACATAACCGGGAGTTGATTTACGTTTATCTAAATCACCACTCCAGTCAACGTCTGTATACCCATTTAGTGATAACAGGAAGAATAATCTGCAGTCAATCACATTGGCATATGGTACTCTGGCCATTTTATTCTTCTCATCTAGAGCCTTGGGACATATTTGCTGACTCAATGATTCGTCTTTCACAATAGGAGTATCATTAGGTTTGCAGGTGTCCATCTTGAATCGTTATAAAAGTTTCTTGATGTAAGTCTCTTAAGACAAACTCAATAACTTCTTTGAACGATCCCTATGGATCTTCACACCAAGTATGTACTCTGCCTCACCCATATCTTTCATTTCGAATTTTGAAGATAACCACCTTTTAATGGTTTCAAGATATTCTTTTCTATTTCAAGCTAGAATTATGTCATCCACATACAAGGATAGAATCACAAAACAACTGTTGGATCATTTAACGTAAACACAGTGGTCTTATGAGATGACCGTAGTGAGAAATCTCAAATACCACTGTCTGGAGGATTGTTTGAGTCTATAGAACGACTTCTATAATCTACAAATTTTATCCTCTCGACCTCAAAGAAATAAATCCTACAGGCTGTTGCATGTAGATCTCTTCTTCTAATTCTCTATTGAGAAATACGGTCTTAACATCCATGTTGGTGTAATTCTAATTCCATACTAGCCACTATAGCCAACAGCAGATGAATCAAGGCAAACCTCACTACAGGTGAAAAGGTTTCTACGTAGTCTATACCCTTGTTAAGTATAACCTTTTTGCCACCAAGCGAGCTTTCTACCTCTCTATTGAGCCATCAGCATTTTTTTTTTATTTTGAAAATCTATTTATTCTCAATTTCCTTTCATCCCTTTGGAAGATCTACAAGTCCCCAGACTTGATTTGACTTCATATACTCCATCTCCTCTTTCATCCATTTCTTCTTTTTCAGACAAGTTAGAGCTTCTTTAACGTTTCTGGGCTCTTCCTCATCAGCAGGAAAAACATCTCAACTTTCTGGTGAAACCAAGAAGGTATGTCCTTCAATGTTATAATGCCTTTTGTGCACATGTTTCCTTGAACTTTTCGAGATGAGATAACTTATGATGGTCTTCTATAGACAAAATGCTCTCATTGAGAATCACCTGATTCTCAATCGACAAATATCTATCAAGATCCACACCATATGATGCTCTCATTGAGAATCACCTGATTCTCAATCGGCAAATATCTATCAAGATCCACACCATATGATGGTCTTCGGTCTTCTGTAGATAAAATGCTCTCATTGAGAATCACCTGATTCTCAATCGGTAAATATCTATCAAGATCCACACCATCAACTTATTACTCCCACTTGGATCTTGTGGGTATTGGTTTTCTACCATCTCGAAAATAGGTCCGGCATCCCTGATGCCCCTTCTACTAGAAAATTCATTTTCCAGAAAATGAGCATTACGCGATTCTGTCTCAGTTAAGCTCTCATCCTCATCTCCTATGAACATGTAACCCTTAGAATGTTTGCCTCTAGGACCCAACTTTTCATACTAACTCGATAAATCATGTACGTAAGCTGCTGATCCCCAAGCTCTAAGATTACTTAAGTCAGGTTTTCTACCCGTCCAAAATTCATATAGAGTCGAAGCAACTGACTTTGAAGGCACGCGATTAAGCACATAAGCTGTCGTAAGCAACGCATCTCGTTAGATTAGCTTGTGCCATCATGGATCTAACCATCTCCAACAAAATCCTATTCCTTCTTCCAGTAACACCATTTTGTTGAGGTGTATAAGGAACAGTTGATTGTCGGATTATACCTTTTCATTACAAAATTCCTTGAATTGTTCTGATAGATATTCATGTCTTCTACTTTACTCAAGTATCGTCTAAAACAATCCAATGCTTCAGACATATGAGATATTGTATAGACTAAATAATCATCAATGAACATAATGAAATAGTAAGCTCCATGTCGTGCTCTCACATTTACAGAACCATATATATCAGAATTGATTACTACTAATGGAGATTAAGACACAATGGTTTTAACAAAAAGTTTTCTAGTCATTTTGCCAGCAAGATAATGTTCGCATTTGGATAATTCGACCTTAGAAGAAAGACTCAACAATCCTTCTTTCACAAGTCTATTCATCCTATCTTGCCCAATATGACTAAATCTAGCATGTCAAACATCATTCACATTTGCATTACTAGAAGAACGAGCATTTAGCGAATATGAATAATCATCATAATAACTAAACGTCATTCTATTACTATTTAAAACCATAAAGCCATCTGTTATATGTCCAGATGCATAACAAGTATCATTGATGCTCATTACCATAATGCCTTTAGAGATATATAACCCAAATTAAGTAGAACTAAAACAGAAATTAAATTTCGCGTGATTCTACGGAGCATATAGAACATCATGTAGGATAAAGTCCGGACCATCATCAAGATCCAATATGCAAGTCCCAAGTCCTTTTGACTTCAACTTATGCATTGTTTCCCACATATTTCTACCTGGTCCCCTTCGGAACATAGCAAAAATCTACAAAAAACTCCTCTGTCTCTCGTCACATGATCCATTGCTCCTGAGACTATAATCCTCAAAGGATAAGAATCAGATAACCAGAAAATACTCGAGACATTAATTTCACACAAAACAGAATAAGTTGAATCCACCTTTACCCACCTGGGATCAGGTCATTCACGAGCATAATGACCAAACTTACTATAGTTGTAACATGGCATCTTGCTTTTATTTTTTCTTATTCGTTTTGTCACGCTTGTTTTCCCTTTTCAATTCATCAGTTTTGTAGTTGGATTATTGTCAGGCTTACCACCACTGTCATCAAATCGTCTTCTCTTCTTTTCCTTCTTCCAATTCCTTTTACTTTTGAAGCCCGAAGCTCCCTTGGAAGAAGAACCAGTATAGAAGGCCCCAGAAGAAGGCTTTGAAGCTCCAAGCCTCTCATATTCTAGCCCAACATGACGAGCAACATCATTGAAAGTTTTGATGCTTTCAATGAGAGTCAAGTTGACTTTTAGATGATTTCAATTATTAGGACAAGAGTGGATTGGGCTTGGATTGTGTTGTTCATCAAAGAGCATATGACCAACAGTCTTAAGTTCGATTATCATATTAGACATCTCCCTGAGATGTTGTCTAATGATATGATCTGGTTTCCTTTTGAAAATATCGAACTTAATAGAGAACTGCCTAAGCTTCGTAACTAATGTACCACCATACTTCTCACGCAGATACACTCAGATATCATGAGCGGTGAGATTTATGAATCATCGTATCGATTACTGAGCTTATAAGAATACCTCGTGCAATGGAATTTTCCCTTTCCATGCCTGGTACGCTCCTTGGTCACATCTTCTTTGGTTTCCAATACCCACGCCTGGATCAGCAATCACTTGGTTTATAGCATCCAATGCATCTTGTTCATACAATATGTACCAAATTTTATGATGTCTGTGTCATAATTGTCACTATTGAGTTTCTCACTTTTGTTCAACTCAACGACAATAGATTTCGATGTTCATTTCTTTGATAGAGATTATAGTGATTCAGTATGTTATTAATGTTTTATTAAGTTTTACGTTAAGCCAAACATAGACATCTCAATAAATAACATAAGACTTGATCTCGAAAAATAGCTCGGAGACTACTAATCAACAATCTCATCAAGTGTCATAATACCAGATTCTTGCTTCAAAACGTAAAATCACAATTTTCAAGTATTCAACAATAACATTGAACAGCCACTTATAAATTGAACTTAAACAATCATCCATCATTGCAAATAAATCAAGTCTGACAACACATAAATTCTAATGAACTCCACGAGTATTCAACTAGAAAATGGAATTATAAATGTCTACGAATGGAACCTCCATATACGTCACTTGATTCAAAATAACGAATATAATCAAAATCTCTAGTCCCCACACTATAGATAGCTCGTGCCAAAGGATATGCAAGAGGATTCTTAATCTGATCCTTTCTTCGACTTTTCAGTCTTAGAAAATCAGATCGTCGAACCCCACCCATACTTAAGCAAGCTGATCTTAGTGCTAGTCTATTATCTTCTTCTAAAGAAGCAATCATCAGATCACACATCAATTGACGACCATTTGATTCCACACTATAAGTCTTCCTTTGAGCCCAAAACTCCTTTTGCAAGTAGGAAGGTAAAGTGTTAGCCCAGGTCTCACGACTAGAAATCTTATTATACTCACTAGATGGGAGAAGTTTTTTATCGATCAATAACAACAAATGGTTGTATCGTTCAAATAGTTCCAATGCATGGTCCCTAACGTTGTGTTGTGGTTTCATTTTGTAGTTCAGAAATTCATTAAGGACTATCCGTTTAGTTTTGATATCCCTTGTTGAAACTGTTCTCCTCCTTGATGTCATGCCTATGCAAAAATGAGCAACCAAAACAAAAAATACACCAGTGTTAGTCAAACTATATCACATGAATTTCCTCTCCATATAATGCATAAGGAAACAAATTTCCAAGATGCAATAGGCATATTCACAAGTGAATAAGTTCAACTCTATTGGCTCTCACTTTCATAGGCTACAAGAGTTTGAACAATTCAACATTACAATGAACTTATGATTAAATGACATTATAAGGTGCATAATCAACATAAAATGCAACCAAATAGCTACCATAAAGGTTTTTATTCAACAAAAATATCATATAACGAAGTAAAACCACACACACACACTAAAGATGTCGTCAAGCGCTCTCGAAAACATCATCATCGGACTCCATGCATCGAAACACGTCAGAATACATTGGACAGACGTCGGAAAATGCAGCCACGCGCCCTCACGCGCCGGCTGGAGTATCCACGCGCTTCCCACGCGCCGCCACGTGCGGCTGTCAGCAGACTGATCCCGGCGCGTGTATCACACGCGCCACCACCGGTGATGGTGTTAGTCGGCGCGTGGGCCTCACGCGCTCGGACGATCAACGGCGCGTGAAACTCACGCGCCACTGCCTCGTCGGAGCGTCTCTTCCACGCACCTCCGTATTCCGCTTGTTCACCTGTGGATTCGGCTCCGGGCTGACCCACCTGGTCCGACCCGGCCCAATTTTGCTAACACGGCCCGACCCAATACAAAAGCAGTTTTGAATAATTGCATAAATGTCCCTCAACAGTTTCTAATTTTCAAAAAACAACCCCTGAAGTTTCTGAAAATCTGCAAATTAAGTCCAGTTTCGTGAAAATCTTTGAAAAATCATAACTGGAGTTATAGAAGGCCAAAAAATGCACAAAAAATACTGACGGACTCCTCTTGACGAGACCTATTCAGTAGTATAAACAAAACATGCTTTTGCTTGCACAAAAAAAATGACAAAAAATACACACTTGTAAGTTTCATGGTGAATCACACTTTCATGTATTCATAGTCATTCAAAAAAATATAATCTGCCTTATACTCACATAAATAACCCATTAAAGTCACACAATTCACCAATCATATAACTTCAAACAAAATCCATGTGAGAATATATTAAAAATATGAAAGCAGAATAAAAAACTCATGAATTCCAGAGAAAAAAAAAACAAAGTACCAATCATTGGCTATGATACCAATGTTGGAAAACTCACGATTATAACACACGAACCCTACACATGCATAGAGAGGAATCTCTTACCTCTTACCGTAGGATTGTGTTGCAGCGGAAGAAACACGAACCTGCTGGTACTCACGTTGATACATCGTGATCTCTGGATCAAACCATACAACACGGGGTTGTAGATTGTGTTTCACGAATGTGTATTTATCTGCAGTATATGATTACTGGATTTGTGTTGTGAGTTTGGGAGAGAAAATTAAAGAAAACGCTTTCGCTTGCGTTCTGCGTTCTTCAACGCGTTTGAACATTCTGCGCACACCCGTTCTGTAACGCGTGTCAGCGTATGTATATACTTTTAGACAACTCCATGGCGCAGTGTCTATTTTCCCGAAACATGGGAGTTGAGACTGCCGTTATTCAACTCTCTCTCTCTCTATCTCCCTTATCCACTTGCATATGTGGAATATAAATAAATAATATTAATAATTATTTACATTTATAAATTGAATAAACGAATTTCGTGTGAATTTTTATTGTTATATTCATTTCTGCACGCTAAAATTCTTGACATATAAAATTGATAAATGTATGTTATGTTCATTCATTACCTTTAGAAAGAAAAAATAATAATAAAAAAAATCTCATGAAGCAGTAGTACCGAGTTATAACTAATTATAGCGATACGATTTTATGTTACATTTATCAAAGTCAACAACTGAGTTAAGGAAAAATACATACCATTAAAAATAAGATTTAAAAAAATCTAAAGAAAAAAATAACTGCTGTGCATTACTTCTAGATTTTTTTTTTCTCTATTTATTACGAGTTATTCTTATAGTTAGTGTTACAAGAAATTATATACAAAAAATAGCGTAGCACGGGACTTATATCGACTTTAATCCATATATCATTTTTATATCACTAGCTAGCCGTATAAGTGGCATACAGGATAGAAAAAAAAATTTTATTATTATCAATTTGTACTTTTCTATTATATACTTCTTTCTTCCATTCTTAATTTATCAATTTTACTATTTTGAGTCGTTCATTTTTAATCTATCTATTCCCTTTAAGACATATGTGATCTATACTCATACTAATATAATTAAAATATGAAACACACACACTCTACTAATATAATTATCCAATAGTATAAAATAATAATACTCCTTAATTTACGTGAAAAAAACTAACAAATAGTTTAACAACTTCCTAACGAGTATAATTTTTCTCTCTTTTACATTCACACATTCAATAGCGAATGATGCAAGATGACGTACTAAAATAGTGTATGAAATTCGGATCGAGGTTGCTTACCGGATTTTATTAGGAGTATATGTCTCTCATTTATCCACTAATTGATCAGTCTGATTTTTCATTAATAGTAGTATATATTAATCTCATAAAATAATAAGTGTCATTTTCATATTCATATATAGAAATCTCTAATTAAGTATTTGTAGGTTGCGTACGTGGATAGTATGATCGGTGGGTTCCTTGTTTCATTTCTTTGGCAAATTCGTCGAAATTTTCGTTATCATTTCAAATTTTCAAGATTTGAATTTATACATGTCATAAAATAATATAAATTCCCTTCAAATATATATAACATATTTTCCTTATAAAATATTTAGCGATAATACACATGAGACCGTCTTATTATAGACTAAAAAAGTCATACCATAAAGATATAATTGTCACTATAAATGTGGCGGATTTAGATAATGTTTTTTAAGAGCTGATTTAATGTATTGATTACAATATACTTATTTTTACCTACTAAGAGCTCAATTAATGTATTGATTACCATATACTTATTTTTACCCTTTTAGTTTGTTTGGGTCTCAAAGTATCTTTGCATCCGAAAATATAAAAATATTACTCAACACATGAATAAAATCATTATAAACTTTAATTAAATTGTATAATTTCACCTAACATAATAACTTACGTAACACTTTATTATTATTAAAAATATTAAATTATTTTAAAAATTATATAATAATAAAATATACAGTACCATCCTCTATTCAGTTTGATATATGTTGGTTTCAAAAGTAACATCAAGTTTTTTATGTTCTGAAAAATGAGAGTTTCACACCTAACTAACACACGTTCTAAATTTTTTACAAATCCTTTTATTTTAAAAACCTTACTTTTTGAAACAATAAAATAAATTTCACTAATTTTAATCTAAAAGAAAAAAAAAATGACTATCTTAATAGTGTTTGGAGAGAGTATATAAAGTCCACGTTTCTTATTTTGCAGATAATTTCTTCCACGCAATGCCATTTGACAAGTTTATTATAATGAAAGTACCTCAACCACGATTTTCCTCTTTTTATTATTTATTTATTGGTAATTTTCTTGCAAGTCATTAAAACACTCCTCCGTAGAAAATAATATATATATTCAATTCATCCATAAAATTTCTCATAATTTTATCCTTCAATAAGAATAGTCAACAAATATATGTTGTTAAGTGTAACGTCAAGAAATACATGAATATGTTTTGGACCAAACGGGATCAATTCATACTTTTGTTTTTACCAAACTTGATAAAGAGATATTCGAGTTGATATTTTTTAAACTTTTAGGTATAATTAAAAAGACAATTATATTTCAAGGTTAAATTTTAATAGTAAATCATGGATTACAAGGTAAAATAGACCATGAACATGAAGGCGAAATGCTCGATAAACCATAATACTAAACCTGTTTATAAATATAAATCCTACATTAAAATAGCACATGAATTATAATGATATAAAATACATTAAAATCTTAAAATGTAACATGAAATATTATAATGGTAAAATTATAATTATATTATAAGAATTAATATTAAATCTATTAAGTAAAATAGGATTTGATCTAAAGGAGTAAAATAGCACAATGGTAATGGTAAATTATAAGAGTGCACGTGTTTGACAGCTTTATCATTCAATAAAATACCCTTTGGATTTAATTTTGATCATGTAATTTTGCTTGAATTAAAGTTTGATCCTTCAATTTTTTACTTTATCAATTAAATTAGTTTGATTCTTTTTCAGTAAATTAAGAGATATATTATTTAATGTGTAGATGAGTATAGAGATATAATATTTAAATGTATAGTAAATAATTTTATTAGTTGTATTAGTGTACATGAGCGTACATCATAAAATAATAATAATAGAGTTGGTATCTTTTATCTCCGAAGGCACACCGTGCGCCATATTTTTTAGTATTAAATTGTACAATTTAATACCAAAAAGTATGAGCGCACGGTATGGCACGTGGACACACAAGTTTTTGCCATAATAATAATAATAATAATAATAATAATAATAATAATAATAATAATAATAATAATAATAATAATAATAATAATAATAATAATAATAATAATAATAATAATAATAATAATAATGCAAGACTTGAGAAATAGTATCAAGGCATTCAAGATTATACTCTTTATCATTTATATATTAACTATTTTCATCTCTTATTTCTTTGTTAATTTCTTTTAATTATCTTGATAACTATAAACGTCAAAAATGTCAATAAAATTTACAATTAAATAAAACCACAACTATAACAACCAACCAAAAATAAATTCTTCTATTAACTAAAGACTAACTAAATTAGGTTTAGGCCCATGTTTAATGGACCCTTTTTTATTTATAGCCCAAACTAGTGTTTCTGTCTTATGGCCCCATTTCCTTACTAACTACTACCCACAAATATACTCCCGTTAATTTCCTTGCTAACTACTACCCACAAATATACTCCCGTTAATGTTTATATTTGTTTTTTCATGAAAATGACTTTCGTTTCTTTTAAAGGTTTTTTTTTCATTTTGGGCATTTCATTCTAATAGTTCCCTTTCCTTTTTTATACATATGGGACCCACACACACCTACTTATACAATTAAAATATCGGGTCTACATACCCACTAATGCAACTACTCACTACACATTAAACAATAATACTCCTTAATCCACGTACAAAAATCAAAAGCACCACTTTGCATTGGACGGAGGGAGTAAAATCTATACGTATTTTAATATATAGTGAGTTGAAATATATATTATTTAATGTATAGTGAGTAATTGTATTAATATTGAATGTGTGTCTTATAATGATATATTAATTATTTTGTGTGGATCTCATCTACCAAAAATTAATATGTAAAAATTAAAATAAGACGCTCAAATTAAAAATATTCAAACATTGAAATGAGATTGAGGGGAGTTCAACTTTACAGTTCCATATTATTTTTTAAAAAAAAATTATTGACTAATTTTATTGATTTTTTATGATAATATGGTAATTTTAAAATAACAAATATATAAAAAATATTTTTCGATTAAATTTTAATATGAATATGAATACTTCTTCCATTTTTTTTGTTTATATATATATATATATATATATATATATATATATATATATATATATATATTCCTAATATTATTTTTTCGCATCATAAAATCAAATGTCATCTAATTAATAATTTCACATACATTCTACTTTTAAATTTATTATTCTCCATAACACACATTATATTTTCGATCTATTTTTCGGATGATTTTTCTCTAAATCAAATGTATGAATATAAAATTCTAATTTAAATACTGAACAAATATTATTAAATTAATTTAAGGTAGAAATATTCTTTTAAATTACTTTTATTATTGTTATTTTAATCAATTATAAACTAAAATGTAAAATAAGAATGCATTGATTAAGGCAATAATTTAAGTGATGTGGACATAAGAAAATAATAAACAAGAAATGATATTAATTAATAAAAATTATAAGTAACGATAACAACAGGTGAAAATTTGAGTTATAAATAATGACTTGGGTTAAGTAAGTAATCGCTATAGGGGATTAGTTAGGTGACCGGGTCACCTATTACCCCAAATTTTTACCTATTATTAATGATATATTTCATTTCTTCTTAATTACCACGTCATCCATGTCCATTATTTACGGTTCCACTCATAAAGTGAATTCTATTTATTAAGCTTTTTAATAATCACCCCCAAAATATTAATTTCCTTTTATGAATATTATTAAGATTTTTAAAAAGAAAAAATTATTTCATACAAACTTCTTAATATTTCAGTATTCAATAAGGCTTTTAAATTGTATAAAATGCTTATAATTTATTCTAAGAATAAAAAATAAAAAATTCTTATTCATGCATATTATTATATATAAATTTATATTTATATGATTTAATATAATTAAAATTCATTTTAATAAAATAGGGAATACTGTTTTAAAATTTAAGATTAATTTTTTACTATTTTTTTTTGTTAGATACAATTTTTTTATTAAAAGAATCAATTTTATTAAAAGAATCATTTTTAACTATTTTATAAATTGTGTGATAATAGTTTAATCAAATGAATATATATTATTTATATTTTTATCTGTCGTGAAATTTATTCTTAGACAGTTTAACGCAAATTTACTCACGTTAAAATTAATTTTTATTAAAAATTTAATCAAAGATTAAAATAATTAATTAATTAGAAAATAATTAAAGATTAACGTGGTAACTTCCTAGACAAGTAATTATATGGTTACTAGTATATTACCGCGTGTCACGCGGGATTAAATACACTCATATATTATATTTTTAAATTTTATAATAAATATTATGTGTTTTATTTTTATTAATTTTAATTCAATAATGAGAACATAAATATTTTTTTAATAAATATATCATTTTTTATTTTTAATTGTAACATTAATTTTGCATATAAAACTGCATAAATTTTTACTACACATATTTATGACACTTTGCATCAAATTTAATTCAATAACGAATTGTATTAATTTCTATAAATTAATGCTTCCACCATTCGCTGAATAGGTGCACATTTGTTTTTTACACATGGATTAAGTAGTATTATTATTTAATGTATAGTAGATAGTTGTATTAGTTGGGTGTGTGGGTCCCATATAGATTAATTATATTAATGATGTGTGTGAGTCTCATGTGTTTATAAATGAAAATGTATACCTTTGACGTAGACGCCCAAAATGATAAAATGTATACTTTTCCGGGGATAAAATATTTTTTTGCATCATAAGTTTGGCCATGTACAATTTTTGCCCCAAAAAAGATAAGATTTGTACATTTATCCCATTATCTTCAAGATTACGTCAATGTTGCCCCATTTTCGCCGGAATTGATCACGTGCATGTCACGTGATCATCGGAGTTGACATTTTGCTGATCAAGATAAAATATTTTTTGCACCGTAAGTTTTGTCATGTACAAGTTTTGCCCCAAAAAAGATAAGATTTGGGCATTTATCCCAATATCTTTATAATTGCACCAATGTTGCCCCATTTTCTCCAAAATTTGATATTTTTTATGGAATCAATCACATGCATGTCATGTGATCGTCTGATTTGCCATTTCCCGGTGAATTTGCTGACTTAGCGAAACAGTGGCATCCCCGACAACAATAATAATATTTTAATAATAATTTAATAAAAAAAAATTTCTCCATCGATGAACTCAGTTTTCACGTGCCTTCCTCATGCTTCTACCATCTTCGCAAACTTCCTCCTCTTGTCAATCAGAGGATCCCCCAGTATCTTCTCACCAGCAAGGGCGGCAGCCGTCAGATCTTCTCCTCTGGGACCCACCACCAACGAACAGATCATAGTAAACGTGATCCCGACCTGCACCCTCCGGCAGTGCAAGCGACCATAGGAGATCGGAGCCATGCAGAGGGAGGATCGTGTCTTAGCAGTTTTTAGCTCTGATTCAGTCCTTCACCCCCTACTGAAGAACGACTGGTTCATTATTAGTCCCACGAATCTGTTTGGCTGGAGATTGATATCCAATGCGTGCATTCCCACGCAGTAGACCGTGTTTCCGCCAGCGCAGCTTTCCATTAGGAAAACCATAGAGAAGTTGCCGAATTCTTAATCCAAGGATAGGCACCACAGCCGACAAGTGTTTAGGTTTTAGCCCACTACACTGCATCCATGATGTTGTCATACGCCGTCGAAAGACGATTCTCCGACGCTAGGCGGTACTCAATGGAAGCGATGAGGGTAGGGACGTGAGCAGCCATATGGTAGCATGACTTGTGGAAGAAGGCAGTAGTGGCGCTCTAGAACATGAAAATTCCACCTTGGAAATAGATGATGAGGGGGGAGCTTGGTGACGGGAGTGGGGTGACAGGGCGGAAGATCCAACGGTTGCTGCTCATGGTGGTGAGAGGGTACATGGGGATCCTCTGATTGACAAGAAGATGGAATTTGCGAAGATGGTGGAAGCACGTGGAAGACACATGAAAACTGAGTTCATCGATGGAGGAAATTTTTTTTATTAAATTATCATTAAAATATTATTATTATTATTGTTGTCGAGGATGTCACTGTTTCGCCAAGTCAACAAATTCGCCAGGAAATGCCAAATCCAACGATCACATGACATGCATGTGATTGATTCCAGCAAAAATATCAAATTTTGGAGAAAATTGGGCAACATTGGTTCAATTATAAAGATATTGGGATAAATGCTCAAATTTTATCTTTTTTGGGGCAAAACTTGTACATGACCAAACTTACGGGGTAAAAAATATTTTATCTTGACTGGGAAATTCCAACTCCGATGATCACGTGACATGCACATAATCGATTCTGGCGAAAATGTCAAATTCTAGCGAAAACGGGGCAACATTGGTGCAATCTTGAAGATAATGGGATAAATGCTCAAATCTTATCTTTTTTTGGGACAAAAAAATTGTACATGGCCAAACTTATGGGGGAAAAAATATTTTATCCCTACTTTTCCGCCGGATAGAAAGAGTATATATTTATTTATTAATAAATATATTTAATTAAATTTAACTGCATGAATATTAATTCGAGCACCGAATGTACATTTTATTTTGTCAATTTAAATTAATCACAATTTATGTTTTAGTTATAAATGATTTTATAAATCTTGATGAAATAAAATTACCACAAAGTAGATATTAAATTATTCATTATTTATTTTAAAAAATTTATAGTGTTAATTATTTATTCATTATCCATAATTTTTTCATAAAATTTTAATTATATATGTAACTTTATAAATAATTGAAAGTTAAAATACTTTAAAATCAAATTAAAAGAAGTTTTTATATATATCTTAATTAATATTTTAAAGTAATTAATAGTACTAAATTAGATTCAACCAATAAAATGTCAACACGTATATTTTATAATTTAACATTACATGAGAGAGTGCCACATATGTTTTTTTAAAAAATTATATAAGGAAACTACTTATCAATTATATATATTAAGATTATCTTTACCAAATTTACTTCATCCAATGGCACATTTATTTTTGTTTGTATTCAACGGTGGTTGTGATTCTTGGTCATATATTACCAAGGTGACACAAGAATCTGGCTAAAATATCTCGTGTGTAATAAGAAGTGAAAAAAAATTAAAATTAAAATGTATTTTTAAAGTTTTTGAATACTCTCTCCGTCCCGAAACAACGTATACATTTACTTTTTGCATGGAGATTAAGGAGTATAATATTTTAATGTGTAGTGAGGTGAGAGAAATAATATTTTAATGTGTAGTGGGTAACTGTATTAGTGTAGTGTGTGGGGGCCATGTGTGGATATAATAATGGTATTGTATGGGTCACATCAACCAAAAAAAAAATGTATACTTTGTTATGGGACTGACCAAAATAGGAAAATGTATACCTAGTTGTGGGACGGATGGAGTATAATTTTTTTTAAGGGTGAACCTCTTATTGTGAGATGGAAATGAAAAAGAAGAGGTGAACTTAATGATAGACAGATAGAGTATATATTCCCTTCGTCCCGTTTCAGCTTTCACGTTTATTGTTCCACGTTATTTAAGAAAAATTATTTTTTTACTAACTTTATTGACTTTTAAGGGTATTGTAGTATTTTTAGGTAATAAATAAAGTATAAAATAATGTTATGAGTGTGAAAAATGAGTGACAAATTTGAAATTAAAGTAACTTTTGAGGTTGTTGAATAAGGTTGAGTTTCCTTTTTTTTTGGTGTGAAAGTTATTATGGAATAAATAAATAAGAAAAGTGTAAAAGATGTTATGGGATCGAGAGGTAGTATAATTTATTTATTTACTTTATAAGCAAACAATTTGTTTATTTGGAAGCAGTTTAATAATGGCCTATCTGGTCAAACCCAGGACATTTCATATAACCTAAAATATGTACTAATTAGTTTTATTTTATTCAGCAAGTTTATTTTCATTGAACATTACATTTATTCTCATTGACTAATTCTTCTGACAGATAATATTCGTTTGACAACAATAGGATTAGGAACAGTTCAATTTTCTTGATAAATACATGTGAGCTATCAATTATTCTTGGAATGCGAAATTGATTACATACCCTTCCATTTTAATTCTCATTTTATAAGTATTTAACAGATTAAATTAAATTAGAGAAAGAAAGTCCTATATTTTCAATGATGTACTTTTTTTTTATTGGACTTTGATTGATTTAATGTGTGATAAATTTTATGTTTAATGTTTCGTAATTCATCTGTCCATCCTCAATGTATTCATTTTCTTTTTGCACGTAAATTAAGAAGTATTATTTTATGTATAGTAGGTAGTTGTATTAGTGGATCCGTGGGTCCCATATTTTATTTTTATTAGTGGAAGGTATGGGTCCCATAGTCCAAAAAGGAAAATAAATAAATTAAAGATGGACGGCTCAAAATGATAAAATTGATAGATTGACAGTGAACGGAAGGAGTAATACACCTGTATAAATGTATCATATGTTTTATTTAAGAAAATTAAATTTGAATCTTCTGAAATAAAAATGAGGTCTTAATATACATGATAGAATTATTTATTTTATTTTATTTTTCCAAATAATTGAAGTATATGTTAATTAGTGGATTATCCATGTATCTGGATCGTACCTTACTCTGAAGATGGATTTAGGGGATTAGAATTGTATAAAAATAAAAGAATTACACATTTTGATAGGTAATAATGGTATATTTTTTTATTAAAATATTAATTTAAATAATAAAACATAAATATATACTTTATATATATAATAAATACTCCCTCCGTCCGGATTCAAGGGTGCAATTTGCTTTTGGGCACGGAGATTAAGGAGTATTGCTATTTAATATGTTGTGGGTAGTGTAAGCAATTAAAATTCACGGTCCAATCAAATGGCGACACGTGGATTTTATTGATTAAATATCAATTTTAATTTATTATATTTTATTTTGGGGATTTAATAAATTAATTCCTAAAATAGATTAATAAATAATTGATAATTAATTTAATACCCAACAAATTAAGTAGGGTTTAAATTAAGTAAAGCTTGACCCCTAAGTTAAGTAAAGCATGGAAGGTTCCAGAATTAGGTCAAATTAAGCAATGACCAATCAAGCTGTGATATATTTGGAACGACCCAAGCCCGCAGAACCAGGCCAAATCTGTCATGGACCAATCAGATTGCAAGTTATTTATGGGGCATGCTCATTCCTTCACCTATATAAGGAGTCCTCCTTCATTCACTACAGACACACTCAAGTACTTGAAGACATAAACGTTCTGAAGAGATCAAGAACACGAGCAGCGCTCCCTTGAGATCTTCAAGCATCTTCAAGTCAAGAACGGCAAACGATTCGGGATTAAGGTGCGGAGCCCCCCAAATCAAGCGTTCTTCATATACTGAGTTATTCGGTGTTCTTCGCGCCAAGAACAACATACGACCCGGGATTAAGGTGCTAAGCCCCCCAGATCGAGTGTTCTTCGGATCAAGTACGTTTAATCCAAATAAAGGCTCGACGCCTCTGGATTAACGTAATAAGATCCAAATCTGAGTTCGGACAAGCTTCAACTGAAGATCCGACTCAAAATACACAGTCAACGCAGTCAAAGTCAAAGTCAAAGTCAAAGTCAAGCCAAATTGGTTCGAGAGAAGAATCAGAGGATTGATAGAGATTGTTTCCTAATTTTTCAAGTTTAATCCTTCTGGATTATCATTGTAATTCTTTTGTGTTTATTTTATTATAAATACAAAATTTGTTATTACAAATTTTGGCACGCCCAGTGGGACCGTCTCTACCTCTCATCTCTTCTCTCTACAAGCTCGAAGTACGATATGACTCCTGTCAGGATTACGGTAGGTAGGACTGCTGCTTCTAAGCTCTCAGAGGCATTGACTGAATATGTTGCTGTTGTTACAAGGAGCATGTCAGAAAAAGCTCGTTCGGAAGCCTCATCTGGATCCAACCCTTCGGTTGAGGAGGTTTCGAGAAAACAACTACTTATGAAAGATGATAGTGATGATGATTCTGCATCTTCAAACTCTTCATCTGACTCCGTTGCAGCTCCAGTAATGATGGCAGGCGCTACGACTGTTGAGGAACAATTAGCAAACATGATGAAAGCTATCGAGGGGCTCACGAAACACATAGAAGCTCAAGACACAAAGATCTCCCAATTGATGAAAAGAGACATCGCGGAGACTAGCCATGCAAATGGAAAAGGAGTCATGGACGATAGTGAAGTTGAAGAGGTCACAAGGCGCCAGGCTATTGAAAAGGAGCAAACTCAAGGAACGTTGCCACTTTCAGCTGATGGAATGCTCCAAGTAGATCAACTCAAGGATATTATACTTGGAACAATAAAAGAAAGGTTTGAGGAAAATTCCAAGCCTACTGTTACTTATGTCAAGCCATACACAAAAAGAGTGGACAACTTGAAGTTGCCAGCTGGCTACCAGCCTCCCAAATTCCAACAGTTTGATGGCAAGGGAAACCCGAGGCAGCATATAGCACACTTTATTGAGACCTGCCATGACGCTGGTACTTATGGAGACCATATGATAAGGCAGTTCGTTCGCTCTCTCAAAGGAAATGCATTTGATTGGTATATCGACTTGCAAGCTGAATCCATTGATAGTTGGGCACAAATGGAACATGAGTTCCTTAATCGTTTCTACAGCACGAGGAGAACTGTTAGTATGACTGAGTTAACTAATACTCGTCAATTGAAGGAAGAACCTGTGATTGATTATATCAATCGATGGAGAAATTTGAGTTTAAATTGCAAGGACCGATTATCCGGAGAGTCTGCTATTGAGATGTGTATCCAAGGGATGGAATGGAATCTCCTTTATATACTCAAAGGAATTCAACCTAAGACTTTCGAAGAGTTGGCTACTAGGGCCCATGACATGGAATTAAGTATGGCTGCTAGTGGAATCAAACATTCACCGATGTCGGACTCCTACAAGTCTAAAGATAAACAAGATTTCAAAAGGGGGGGCAAGTCCTATGCTAAAAGTTCCAACAAGGAGTCAATGGCTACAAATATTATGACGGTCAGGGTTCGAAAGAATGAAAATGATAAAAAAGACACAGGGAGGCAAGTTGCCCAAGAGTGGGGGCAAAGAAGGTTAACTCTGAAGGAGATGCAAGAAAAAGAGTATCCATTTCTGAACTCAGACCTTTCTGGCATATTTGATGATCTGATGAAAAATAAGCTCCTTGACCTTCCTGAGATGAAACGTCCAGAAGAAGCCGGCCGAACTAATGACCCAAAATACTGCAAGTATCATAGGTTGGTGAGTCATCCAATTCATGATTGTTTCGTTCTTAAGGAAAAGATCATGCAACTGGTTAAGGAAGGAAAAATCGTGTTAGAAGATGAGGCGGGCACAAACTTCACTTCTGTAGAAGAAAGTCATAATGGAGGTTCATGTCATGTCGTGAATGAGGACAATGAAAGCGAACAACTTGAAACTAAGGGTAAAGCTTACTCCATGAAGGTAACCTTCACGGATGAAGATATGTTGTTGGGTATGCAATCTCATAATCGACCTCTATTTGTGACTGGTTATACTAAAGGGATGCGAGTGAATCGTATACTTATTGATGGAGGTTCGGCAGTGAACATTTTGTCCTTGAGAATGTTGAAGAAGATAGAAATACCAATGGATGAACTAATCCATAGCCGATTGATGATCCAAGGGTTCAACCATGAGGGACAAAGGACTCTCGGCACAATAGTTCTTGATTTGCTAATTGATGAGATGAAATCCACAGTCCTTTTCCATGTTATTGATGCAAAAACTTCCTACAACATGCTTTTGGGGCGTCCATGGCTACATGAGAATGGTGTGATTCCTTCCACATTGCACCAGTGCTTCAAATATAGTGAAGGTGACAACGTGAAAAGAGTATTCGGTGATGACAAGCCATTTACTGAAGCTGAAGCTTACTTTGCCGATGCTAAATATTTCTTCAAGAGTACAAAGGAAGTAAAACGTGAAGAAGCCCCGGTGCAAGATAATGGGGGCAATAAACAAATAAATGATGAGGAAGGTAGTACATCATCTGCCACTCTCAAGGAGAACAAAGGCAAAGGGCTTGAGACCTCGGAAGAGTTGACATTGCCTTTAACAAAAATTGATGCTAGTAAACTTTCTTCTCCACCACTCAAAGGATTCACACGTCCTATTGAAGGACCAAAGACCGAACACGGTGAAGTGTTTGAAGCTGAAATAACCAAGTCGTATAGTCCATAAGCTTATAAACTCCTTATCAAGGCTGGTTATGAACCAAGGGAAAAAGCGATGGTGAGTAAGGTGTGTCAAGAAACTATCAACCCACCAGGCCAGGGGCTCAATGTTATTCAGAAAATGATGAAAAATAGTGATCACACTATCAAGAAGGCTAAGCCAGGTTTGGGGTATGTCCCTCAAAAGCCAGTCCGCATTGCAATTAGAAGAGCAAGTACAAATTATATCACCGAGGGAGAAGCTTTATCCACGGAGGATAGGTTTGATGCGAGTAGTAGGGAAGTCAAGAGAATATCAGTTTTTGAAAGGCTTGGGAGTGTCTTCGAAAGGCTTGGACCCTGTAAAGGGAAGTGTAGGAGGCAAAATCATGTCAAGTCCCTTAACCTCCGAAAACTCCGGAGTCAAAATCCTTTTCGCATCAAGCGACGAAATATCTTGACTGTCTCAAGTGGAAGAGTGTTGAAGGATAAGGTGCAAAGAATCATCTTTACTAAAGATGATAGTGATGATAAAGAAAGTGTAGCTTCTACCAATCATATTACTGCTGTGGAAGATTCTCAAATGGAGGAAGTAGATGCTGAAGATGCCCCTCCACAATTTGAAGAAGGAGTGAAAGCCACTGTTGATGAGTTGAAAGAAATTAACTTAGGTGATGAAAATGATCCACGTCCTACCTACATAAGTGCTCTGCTAAATGTTGAGGAAGAAACAAAGTATGTCAGTCTTTTGCGAGAATTCAGAGATGTCTTTGCATGGTCGCATAAGGAAATGCCAGGCTTAGATCCGAAAATCGCAGTGCACCACTTGTCCATTAAAAAGGGAACTCGACCAGTTAAACAAATGCAGCGTCGATTTCGACCAGAGTTGATTCCTTTGATTGAGGACGAGATTAATAAGCTTCTTGAAACAGGCAAGATCCGAGAAGTCAAATATCCTACATGGATTTCCAATATCGTGCCGGTAAGAAAGAAAAATGGACAACTCAGAGTATGTGTTGATTTCCGAGATTTGAATATGGCATGTCCGAAAGATGACTTTCCATTACCGATTACTGAGCTCATGATTGATGCAACAACGGGGCATGAGGTCCTTTCATTTATGGATGGATCATCTGGCTACAATCAAATTGGTTTGGCTCCTGAGGATCAAGAGAAGACAGCCTTTCGTACTCCGAAAGGAATATATTGCTATAATGTTATGCCATTTGGCTTAAAGAATGCTGGTGCCACTTATCAGCGAGCCATGCAAAAGATATTTGATGACATGCTTCATAAGATTGTCGAATGCTATGTTGATGATATTGTGGTGAAATCAAAGGAAAAGAAAGATCATTTCCGTGATCTAAGACGAGTGTTTGAACGATTAAGAGAGCATCAACTCAAGATGAATCCGCTCAAGTGTGCATTTGGAGTTTCATCCGGGAAATTTCTTGGGTTTATTGTTCGTCGTCGAGGGATTGAGATTGAGGAAGCAAAGATTGACGCAATCATGAAAATGCATGTGCCTCGGAACATACATGAACTCAAAAGTCTGCAAGGAAAGTTGGCATACTTAAGGAGATTCATATCAAACTTAGCTGGCCGATGCCAGCCATTTAGTCATCTCATGAAGAAGGGCAGCATATTCGAATGGGATGAAGCTTGCAATAATGCTTTCAATAGCATTAAGGAATACTTGATGAAGGCACCAGTGTTGAGTGCTCCAACACATGGACGTCCGTTAATTCTCTATCTAGCTGCTCAAGAGCGTTCTGTGGGAGCTTTGCTTGCGCAAGAAAATGATGATGGCAAAGAAAGAGCTCTATACTATCTAAGTAGAACCATGACTCCAAACGAGTTGAAGTATTCACCCATTGAGAAGATTTGCTTATCCCTTATCTTCGTAATTCAGAAGTTGAAACATTATTTTCAAGCTCACACAGTTCGGCTAGTTTCGAAAGCCAACCCACTAAAATTTGTCATGTCAAAACCAGTACTCTCTGATCGGCTTGCAAGATGGTATCTCCAACTGCAACAGTTTGAGATCATGTACGTCCCTCAAAAGGCCATAAAAGGACAAGTGTTGGCAGATTTTCTAGCTGATCATCCAATGCCTGCTGAATGGGAACTATCTGATGAACTCCCCGATGAAGATGCTTTCACTGTGGACATAGTTTCTCCTTGGAAGATGTATTTCGATGGAGCATCTCATAGAGAGGGAGCTGGTGCGGGAGTCGTGTTTGTAACACCCAGTGGTGAAGTTCTACCTTTCTCATTTTCCTTAACAGAAAATTGTTCTAACAATGTGGCTGAGTATCAAGCACTCATACTTGGTTTGGAAATGGCCGTCGACATAAAGCAACTACACCTTAGAGTGTATGGTGATTCGCTATTGGTAATAAATCAACTCCTTGGAGTGTATGAAGTGAAGAAGCCTGAGTTGTTCCCCTATTACAAATATGCTTAAAAGCTTATGGGTTATCTCGGTGATGTTGATATTAAGCATCTGTCTAGAAGAGAGAATAAGCAAGCTGACGCCCTCGCTAAGTTAGCATCAACTATAGCTATGCCAGAAATGCAGATTCAAATACCGGTGTGTAGAAGTTGGGTTGTACCACCAATCTTTGAAGATGATGATTATGAAGAAGTTGAAAATCATGTGGTGGAGGTTTTCGAAATTGAAGAAGAAGATTGGCGCCAACCGCTTGTGGATTATTTAAAATATGATAAGTTGCCTAACGATCCACGACAAAGGATTGATATTCGGCGTCGGGCACCTCGATTCATCTACTTCAAGGGTACACTTTATAGAAGATCATTCGATGAAATTTTCTTGAGATGCTTGGGTAAGGAAGAAACTATTCAAGCAATGGAGGAGGCTCACTCCGGGATTTGCGGTGCTCATCAATCCGGACCGAAGCTACATTTTAGAATTAAAAGGATGGGTTACTATTGGCCAACCATGGTGAAGGATTGCATGGATTACGCACAAAGATGTCAAGCTTGTCAGTTCCATGGAAATTTGATTCATCAACCTCCGGAGCCTTTACATCCGACAGTCGCTTCATGGCCTTTCGATGCTTGGGGTTTAGATGTGGTGGGGCCGCTTACAAAGTCTTCTGGTGGTCATCTCTACATTCTTGCGGCAACCGATTACTTTTCAAAGTGGGCCGAAGCTGTGCCTCTAAGGGAAGTGAAGAAAGAAAATGTTGCTGATTTCATCCGAATCAACATCATTTATAGATATGGTGTTCCGCGCTACATCATCACTGATAATGGAAAGCAGTTCAGCAACAGTTGGATTGATAAGCTATGTGAGAAGTTTGATTTCAAACAAAAGAAATCTTCAATGTATAACGCAGCTGCTAATGGTCTTGCCGAAGCTTTCAATAAAACTTTATGCAGTTTATTGAAGAAAGTGGTCTCCAAGTCAAAAAGAGATTGGCATGAAAGGATCAATGAAGCTTTATGGGCGTACCGTACCACCTATAGAACACCTACGCAAGCCACTCCGTATTCCTTGGTGTATGGTGTTGAGGCTGTTGTGCCTCTTGAAAAGCAAATTCCTTCTTTGAGGATAGCCATACAAGAAGGCCTCACCGAGGAAGAAAATGCAAAGTTACGTCTTCAAGAGTTAGAAGCGTTAGATGAAAAGAGGTTGGAAGCACAACAAAGACTTGAGTGTTACCAATCTCGCCTTTCTAGAACATACAACAAGAAGGTGAGGGTACGTTCTTTTCAAGTTGGTGATTTGGTGCTTGCTGTGAGAAGACCTATAGTAGTCACCCATCGCGTTGGAAATAAGTTTCTACCCAAGTGGGATGGCCCTCATGTTGTGAAGGAAGCCTATACAAATGGCGCATACAAGTTGATCTCAGAAGATGGCGTGAACATTGGCCCTATAAATGGGAAGTTCTTGAAACGCTACTACGCGTAAAATAAATACATGTACAACGCTCCTTGACGCACGAGCCTAAACTGCATGTTACTCCTGGTCCGCATGAGTATAAACTGTGTACGACAAACTCCTGGTCCACATGAGTGTAAACTGTGTACGACAAACTCCTGGTCCACATGAGTGTAAACTGTGTACGACAAACTCCTGGTCCGCATGAGTATAAACTGTGCATGACACCCACCAAAGGTAATTATATGTGGTTAAACTATCAATTCACCCCACTCAGATATTTTAAGTGGTTAAAGCATTAAATATCTTACTTTGTCTAAAGGGGTTAAAGAATAGTCACTCCTGGCCTGCATGAGTATAAACTGTGTACGGCACCCCCCCATTCAAATCAAATCATGTCCCCTTGAACTACGTAATGACTTGATCCTCTGCGAAGAGGTACGTAGGCAGCTTAGCATTTTACTAAGTTCAGTCATAATCCAAGCAATTCGAGTCGAGTTTGCGAGGCAAGCGATAAATTGAAGTGTGAACGAGTTAAGAAGAAAAAGGTTGACAAAGAGAAGATGTGTTGAATGCAAAGACAGTGGTGAAATGATGAAGGTGGTAAAGTGATGAGGGTGATCCATGTTGTCCCTTAAAGCTAGCAAAGAAAGAGGTTTAAGCTAATTTAAATTTATGGATTTAATTAATTAAAAGGTCCTAAATAAATTATGGGATCAATTAATTATTAAAAACCAAAATTATAAATTAAGCCCATGGAGAAGCCCAAGATGCTTAAGTGAGCCATTAAAATAATTCATGTGTGTTTAATTAATTTAAGCCCCAAATCATGAAAATTAAAATCAATATAAGCACTCTTGGCCCAAAATATGAAGCAGTAGGCGGCCCAAGTGAATAAGAAGGATCAGATGGCCCAAGTAGAAACTGAAAATAAAAAAAAAAATAAAAAAATAAAGGGCCCAATTAATGTTGGAAGCACTTGAATGCAGTAAGCAAGCTGATTTGAGATTGGGTGAGTTTGAGCAAGTCAAAATTAACTTGATGGGGTCAAAATTGAAGTTATTCTTTTTTCCTCTATGAAATTGCGTGGAATGGGTTTCTCCAGCAAAAGGGGATTAAGCTGCTCAACCAATTCCTCTCTCTTCGAAAAACAACAACCAGCCATCAGTACCCGTCAACACCACCGGGGATTCACCTCGCATCGCCACCGGTCACGCACCCGGCCGCCTGAAGCTCGCTGTTGCCCTTCACATAAGAAAATCATAGCCAAACACAGTCAGATTCGCGACCCAAGGAGCGCTGCTCGCTGCCGATGTACGTTTCCGCGCGCGCTACTTCCAGAGCTCGATCGACGTGCCGCCGCCAGGGTTCACGCCGGATTCTCGCTAGCGAGCAGCCGCCGCGAGCAGTCGTCGAGAGCAGCCATCAGCCGCCGCTCTCACACGCCATTCTGCTTCCCAGTCGCCAAGAGCATTACCGAATCCAGTCTGAATCACACTAAAGCGACGAGACCATCTTCCGGCTGGTCAGATCGAAAGCAGACATCAATCGCCCTCCCGCTCTTCAAATCAATGCTGCCAGAGGCATGAGCTCGATAAGCAACTACCATGGGTAGTCCGCTCTCGTTGCATCAACACGTCGGAGGTGTGAGCCCAACAAGCAACCACCATGGGTGGTATACCGTTGACTGCTTTCCACCTCGCGGTATGAGCCCGACAAGCAACCACCATGGGTGATCCGCCGTCAACCGCTCTCTACCTCGACATCGTTGGTTCGACTGCCTGAGTATGTTAAAAAGCTTCTCTTTGGTCAGGTTTCTTCATATCGTCGCCAAAACGTCATCGGAGATGTGAGCCCAACAAGCAACCACCATGGGTGGTCTACCGTTGACTGCTTCCCATCTCACGGTGCGAGCCCGACAAGCAACCACCATGGGTGGTCCGCCGTCGACTGCTCTCCACCTCGACGATGTTGGTCCGACTTGAGCCTCCGTCCCAACGTCATCGGAGATGTGAGCCCAACAAGCAACCACCATGGGTGGTCCACTGTTGACTGCTTCCCATCTCACGGTGCGAGCCCGACAAGCAACCACCATGGGTGATCCGCCGTCGATTGCTCTCCACCTCGACGATGTTGGTTTGACTTGAGCCATTGAAAGTCTTCTCTTTGGTCGGATTTCTGTCACCTCTTCGCCAAAGCATCGTCGGAGGTGTGAGCCCAACAAGCAACCACCATGGGTGGTCCGCTGTTGACTGCTTTCCACCTCGCGGTATGAGCCCGACAAGCAACCACCATGGGTGGTCCGCCGTTGACTACTCTCTATCCCAACATCATCGGAGGTGCGAGCCCAACAAGCAACTACCATGGGTAGTCTACCATTGATTGCTCTCCACCTCACGGTGCGAGCCCGACAAGCAACCACCATGGGTGGTCCGCCGTCGACTACTCTTCACCTCGACGAGTTGAGTCTTGTGTGTTGGATAGCTTTGATAAAAAAATTGAGTTCATGAAGTACCATTATATAGCAGTGGATTCATGGATAATTATGGAAATTACTTGTGGACTCATGGATAATTATGAAAATTATTCATGGATAATTATGGAAATTACTAGTGGACTCATGGATAATTATGGAGATTATTGTGAGGTGCGCAAGCTCTTTAAAATTGTAGGAGATTCTTTACTACAAATAACTTTGATAATTTTGGGTAAGGTTCATGAAGCTTGGTGAACAAGAAATAAATCTTTTGCGATTCCTTCACAACAAGACATACTGTCCGTGAACAAATCGCAAGGGGGCATTTGTAAGCAATTAAAATTCACGGTCCAATCAAATGGCGACACGTGGATTTTATTGATTAAATATCAATTTTAATTTATTATATTTTATTTTGGGGATTTAATAAATTAATTCCTAAAATAGATTAATAAATAATTGATAATTAATTTAATACCCAACAAATTAAGTAGGGTTTAAATTAAGTAAAGCTTGACCCCTAAGTTAAGTAAAGCATGGAAGGTTCCAGAATTAGGTCAAATTAAGCAATGACCAATCAAGCTGTGATATATTTGGAACGACCCAAGCCCGCAGAACCAGGCCAAATCTGTCATGGACCAATCAGATTGCAAGTTATTTATGGGGCATGCTCATTCCTTCACCTATATAAGGAGTCCTCCTTCATTCACTACAGACACACTCAAGTACTTGAAGACATAAACGTTCTGAAGAGATCAAGAACACGAGCAGCGCTCCCTTGAGATCTTCAAGCATCTTCAAGTCAAGAACGGCAAACGATTCGGGATTAAGGTGCGGAGCCCCCCAAATCAAGCGTTCTTCATATACTGAGTTATTCGGTGTTCTTCGCGCCAAGAACAACATACGACCCGGGATTAAGGTGCTAAGCCCCCCAGATCGAGTGTTCTTCGGATCAAGTACGTTTAATCCAAATAAAGGCTCGACGCCTCTGGATTAACGTAATAAGATCCAAATCTGAGTTCGGACAAGCTTCAACTGAAGATCCGACTCAAAATACACAGTCAACGCAGTCAAAGTCAAAGTCAAAGTCAAAGTCAAGCCAAATTGGTTCGAGAGAAGAATCAGAGGATTGATAGAGATTGTTTCCTAATTTTTCAAGTTTAATCCTTCTGGATTATCATTGTAATTCTTTTGTGTTTATTTTATTATAAATACAAAATTTGTTATTACAGGTAGTTGTATTAGTGGAGGTGTGAGCCCCATTTTTTTAGTTGTATTAGTGGGTGTGTGTGGATAAAAAAGAAAATGAGACCCTTGGGGACGGACGCCCAAAATGGAAAATGATACCTTAAAAACGGACAGAGCGAGTAAGTGTTAAACGGTAGGGATAACTTGTGATTATGCATAAGCAAATTTGAGATAGATATAAGTAATACCTCATAATGTTTTAACTGAAAAAATAGAGATATTGATACAGATGGCGAATATTTAAAGACACGAGTACATCTTAATATCTTACTTGTTGTCTATCCCTAGTTTTGGATGCTACTTTGTTATTTTGCCCTCATTTTTTAAATTAAAATATTGACATAATATATCATTTTGAGTAATTTTTTTGGTAATTTGTTATGGAATGTGAGTTCAATACCAAAATACAAAATTCATACCACGTTTTAATGAAGAGTTAATAACTCTTGTAAATCGAGTTTACATCATAAATCCTTGTAAATTCTGTGGTCCCCTAATTTAAATACCCTAGCAATATATAGGGTATATAAGATTGGAAGGGGACCAAGTTTACACAGTAAACCCGGTTTACACAAGTATTTATATTGTTGTATATGTAGACCATGCATGCATGTATACATATGTGTGTGTGTCACTACAAGAAAAAATGCTTATTACCACACATATTTTAATGTCATTTTAAAGTCGATGTAATAATAGGTATTGTATTGATACATTATGTTTTTAAGGGTGTTAATATATGATCTATAAAGACACTTAATAAATCGATGTATTGATATTTGCCCTATCACCACACTTCAGAAACAACACTTATCTATTACTACACTTTTATTACACATTTTTTAACACACAAAAAAGTGTCATTATATGTACTCTCTAGAAACACTTAAAAGTATATGTATAAATAGTATTTTGTTATCACAAACGTATTATAAAGATTACTAATCATTAAATTAATTTTTTTTTAAAATTTTTGTTTCCTCATTAAAATATGAAATATAAATTATTTCATTATAAAGTTAAATTAAAATTTTAAAATTAAGAAAATTAAATTAATAATTTTTTACATTTTATTTACTTAAATTGATAATTTTTTATTGTTAATTTAATTTAAGGTTATATTTATTTTAAAATATTAATTATTTTAATTAGTCTAATGATTAAAAAATAAAATTTATTTTTATTTAAAAAAAATATTTGACGTTAAAATTTAAGATAATAATAAATATATAAAAATGCTAAATATTTTAAAATAATTATTTATATATATTTTTTTATATTACTATTAATTTATTTTAAAAATATTAAATTTGAATTATAATTAATAAATAATTCTAAATTTAATTTATTATACCTATTAAATTGATAATATAAAATTAATATTATAAAATTTAAATATTAAAAATTAATTATGTATTCTATGTATATATACTATTTTTATAAAAAAATCACAAAAATTATTTATGGTTTAATGGTTTCTGACTTAATATAGAGATCCCATCAGGTGATACGGTGACACATGTTCGAATCTAAGAGAAATATCTTTTTAATTTTATTTTATTTAATATTACAATATTGTAACATTTAAAAGTGTCTTAATAAGTCACTTTTCTTCACACTTCAA
Source organism: Pogostemon cablin (assembly GCA_023678885.1). Classification (NCBI taxonomy): domain Eukaryota; kingdom Viridiplantae; phylum Streptophyta; class Magnoliopsida; order Lamiales; family Lamiaceae; genus Pogostemon; species Pogostemon cablin. Next base: position 13,889,152 of record CM042961.1, on the reverse strand, counting down.
AGTGTATTAATAGATATAAGTGTGTTATTATGTCATAATTCTTTACACCTTAAAGTGTGGTATTAGGGGTACTACCTATCCCCACAGCAGAATGGACCGCACAAAAAATCAACGTAGTTATAGGTAAAATGTGTTAATATATTACCTATAACAACACTTTAAAATGTGTTTAAATGTATTTTTTCTTGTAGTGTGTGTAATATATAACAAATAGAGATATGGAAGATGGTATTTTGGCAGCAAATTGAATAAGTGAGTAAGATCAACAAGCTGCATAAGGGGAAGTAAGCTTCAGCTGTAACAGGTTTCTTGTCATGCATTGAGGTGTTAATTGATTAAGTGGAGCATAGGTGATAGTGAGTTAGTTGTAGCTGTTAATAACAGCCAGAAGAAGTTAATGATCAGTTGTAACCAACTGATAGATTGTGTGGATATTTCATACATGATGGCAGTTGAGAAGATGCAAGCTGTTCACATGATGATGTTTCGGTTGTTAGTCCATCATCAACACATCAGTTAGTTTGGCAAGGTTCTTCAATTGGAATCAAGAAGATAAGATGTAGGATTGAGGGTGGAGATTCAACATAAGAACATAATGTGATCAACATGGTTTGATTAAGTGGAGCATAGGTGATAGTGAGTTAGTTGTAGCTGTTAATAACAGCCAGAAGAAGTTAATGATCAGTTGTAACCAACTGATAGATTGTGTGGATATTTCATACATGATGGCAGTTGAGAAGATGCAAGCTGTTCACATGATGATGTTTCGGTTGTTAGTCCATCATCAACACATCAGTTAGTTTGGCAAGGTTCTTCAGTTGGAATCAAGAAGATAAGATGTAGGATTGAGGGTGGAGATTCAACATAAGAACATAATGTGATCAACATGGTGTTAAAGCCATAGGATCAAGAAGGGTGCTGTTTTAGGAAGTTGAGTGGCATGGAAGGCAGTTGTAACTGAACTCAACTAATCACATGGGATGAAAGGCACTTGCTGGTGCATACTGATATTGTATCAGTGTATTATATAAGGAACATACCATGTACAGCAAAGAGTAGAGTTGATCATCATCATCATATAAGCTAGTTCATCAAATTAGGGTTTCTTAAGTGGTTTAGTTCATCATCATCTTCAAGTTGTAACCTGTTTTCATCATATAGTGATTACTCTCCTTTAGAAAGTGGATGTAGATCAACAAGATCGAACCACTATAATCCTTGTCTTCCTTCTTCGTTTTAGTTTTGTTTTCTGTTTTGATTGAATCCAACACACAACTTTAGAGATTAGGATAGAGTGTGAGCATTCTTTGGTAATCAAGTTTGCATACATTCATAAGAATTGGCGCTCTATAAGATATATAGAGGCAGACACAGTATCATATGCACTGTATGTAGTATCAGACATTGATGTCTATGAACCTAGGACATACTCAGAAGCAGTATCAGGTAAGGAGAGTGTGCAGTGGTTGGATGCTATGGAAGAAGAGCTGCAATCATTAAAAAGGAATAACACTTGGATGATTGTTGACAAACCTGCTAATCAGAAGCCTGTAGGTTGTAAGTGGATATATAAGAAGAAACCAGTTACAAGTAAGGAAGGAGGAATCAGATATAAGGCAAGACTTGTAGCAAGAGGTTTTTCACAGCAAGAGGGTGTAGATTATAATGAGATTTTCTCACCAGTAGTCAAACACTGCTCAATAAGGATTTTGCTATCATTAGTTACTCAGTTGAATTTGGAATTACATCAGATGGATGTAACAACAACTTTCTTGCATGGAAATTTAGAAGAGAAGATTTACATGAAGATTCCTGAAGGTGTTAGTTTAAAAGGTGCAGATTCAAAGGCTTGCTTATTACTTAAATCATTATATGGTCTGAAGCAAAGTCCAAGACAGTGGTATCTCAGGTTTGATGATTACATTACTTCTAATGGTTTTGTCAAGAGCATGTATGATAGCTGTGTGTACATAAGATGTGATAAAGGAAGCTATACTTATCTACTACTCTATGTAGATGATATATTGATAGCATGCAAAGATATGATAGGAATTAATTCAGTAAAGGATACTTTGAGAAAGGAGTTTGACATGAAAGATCTAGGTGAGGCTAGAATGATACTTGGTATGCAGATAGAGAGGGACAGATCAGCTGGACTGCTGAGGTTGTTTCAAGAGTCATACTTGGATAAAGTTCTAAAGAGATATAATATGAATCTTTGTAAGAGTGCATCAGTACCAGTCAAGCAAGGCTTGAGTCTGTCATCTCTTCAAGGTCCTCAAACAGATAAGGAAAGGTCTGAAATGAGTAAAATACCATATGCAAGTGCAGTTGGCAGTTTGATGTATGCTATGGTATGCTGTAGACCAGACTTAGCTTATGTTATGAGTGTGATCAGTAGGTTTATGAGTAACCCTGGTCTTGTTCATTGGGATGCAGTGAAGTGGGCATTGAGATATATTAGAGGAACTATATCAGTTGGATTGAAGTTTCAGAAACAAGATACTTGGGATAAGGCTGTAGTTGGTTATGTGGATGCAGATTATGCAGCCAATCTTAATACAAGAAAATCAATGACAGGTTATGTGTTCAATTTATTTAGTACACCAATAAGCTGGAAGGCTACACATCAACACATAGTAGCACTGTCCACCACTGAAGCTGAGTTTGTGGCTCTTACAGAAGCAATAAAGGAAGGTGTTTGGTTGATTGGTATTTTGAGAGAGTTTGGAGTTCAGCAGGATAGTGTTGAAGTGTATTGTGATAACCAAAGTGTTGTACATCTCTCAAAGCATCAAGGATATCATGAGAGGACTAAACACATTGATGTGAGACTTTACTTCATAAGAGACATGATAGAGGAGAAGCTAGTTGCTGTTAAGAAGGTTAAGACAGCAGATAATCCTGCTGATGCATTTACTAAGGCTCTACATGTTCAGAAGTTTGAATTGTGTAAGAGTTTTATTGGTCTTCACTAAAAGGGAAGAAAGGAAGGTGTGTTGCAGCCTATATTTGCAGCAAGGTGGAGAGATTTAATTACTTATGAAGAAGCATGGTCTAAGGTGGAGATTTGTTGTATATGTAGACCATGCATGCATGTATACATATGTGTGTGTGTGTGTAATATATAACAAATAGAGATATGAAAGATGGTGTTTTGGCAACAAGTTGAATAAGTGAGTAAGATCAACAAGCTACATAAGGGGAAGTAAGCTTCAGCTGTAACAGGTTTCTTGTCATGCATTGAGGTGTTGATTGATTAAGTGGAGCATAGGTGATAGTGAGTTAGTTGTAGCTGTTAATAACAGCCAGAAGAAGTTAATGATCAGTTGTAACCAACTGATAGATTGTGTGGATATTTCATACATGATGGCAGTTGAGAAGATGCAAGTTGTTCACATGATGATGCTTCGGTTGTTAGTCCATCATCAACACATCAGTTAGTTTGGCAAGGTTCTTCAGTTGGAATCAAGAAGATAAGATGCAGGATTGAGGGTGGAGATTCAACATAAGAACATAATGTGATCAACATGGTGTTAAAGCCATAAGATCAAGAAGGGTGCTGTTTTAGGAAGTTGAGTGGCATGGAAGGCAGTTATAACTGAACTCAACTAATCACATGAGATGAAAGGCACTTGCTGGTGCATACTGATATTGTATCAGTGTATTATATAAGGAACATACCATGTACAGCAAAGAGTAGAGTTGATCATCATCATCATATAAGCTAGTTCATCAAATTAGGGTTTCTTAAGTGGTTTAGTTCATCATCATCTTCAAGTTGTAACATGTTTTCATCATATAGTGATTGCTCTCCTTTAGAAAGTGGATGTAGATCAACAAGATCGAACCACTATAATCCTTGTCTTCCTTCTTCGTTTTAGTTTTGTTTTCTGTTTTGATTGAATCAACACACAACTTTAGAGATTAGGGTAGAGTGTGAGCATTCTTTGGTGATCAAGTTTGCATACATTCATAAGATATATTAAATGAAATATTCTCTCCGTCCCAAGAATACTTGCACACTTTCTATTTTGGTCCATTCCAAAAATATTTACACATCTTAAAAATGAAAACAATACAAAATATGATAATCTTACAATATATTATAATATTACAAAATATTACTCCCTCCGTCCCAAAGATATTGACACACTTTCCTTTTTGGGTTGTCCCACAACAATTGACATATTTCCTTTTTAAGGATATGGGACCCACACGAAACCAATTTATTTATTTACATGGACCCACACACACATCACACTCACCACTAATACAACTACCCACTACACATTAAATATTATTTCTCTCACTTCACTTTACATTAAATTATTATACTCCTTAATCTCCGTGCCCAAAAAAATGTGTCAATTGTTTTGGGACGGAGGGAGTACATTCTTTTTACACTCTAGTTCTAATAGACTATATAATACACTTTATTCAATTCAATTACTCAAATACTCATTTTCTTTTTTATATCGTTACAACAATTGTTTTTTTTTTTAATTTTATGTCACACAATACATGCGGGGAGTATTTTTTTTTTTTTCACAATAAATGTGTGTGTTTCTTTTAAATGCAGATAACTCATGTAAGAGCTCTATCTTTCATAAATCCGTAGAGAAATTTTAAGTAAATTTGAACTTAGTAGAAAACGTAATTAAAAGTGAAGAAATAAAGAGGAAATTAAAGGGATTAGATGATATAGTAATTATGATTAAGCGTGATTAAAGGGGGAGAAATGAATGATTAAAGAGAGGGAGTGGGGCCAATAAATTGAGAAAGAAAAATTAGCTGTAATCCAGGGTAGCACAAATTATAACAGCCTCGGACCCATAAAGAATCCTTTAACGGCAATAACGTGGGATGCCAACAAGGAAATGACCGTTGTGGGCTCCCCCCTTTCCCCCTCCTCTCTATATAGCCGTTGCACTCCTTCCCTCTCTTCTCACTCTCTCTCTAAAACCCTCAACAAACCCCCCTCTCTCTCTCACCGCAAAGTAAGTTTCTCTCATTCGATTTCTTGAAATTTCTTGAAATTATTCTGTCTCTTATTGATCTCTCTGTGTGTATGTTTTGCAGTTCAGGCATTAATCTGAAAGCTTGAAGGAAGCCATGACTATTGAGGTTAAAGCTGAGTGTGCGGCGTTGGAGGAGGTGGCGGCGGAGGGAGAAGAAGTGAATCCTAAGTTGGTGGAGAAAATCTCTTCTTACAGAGAAGAGAGCAACTTTCTGTCTGATCTGAAAGACCACGAGAAGAAGGCGTTAAACGACCTCAAAACCAAGCTCGAAGAAGCCATTCTTGGAAACACCCTTCTCAACAAGGAAACGCCCAAGAAAGAAGAAGTGAAGAAAGCAGAAACATGTGAAGAAGAGAAGAAAGCAGAAACATGTGAAGAAGAGAAGAAAGAATCGTGTGAAGAAGAGAAGAAAGAAGAATCATGTGAAGAAGACAAGAAGGAAGAATGTAATGAAGAGGGTGTTGACAGAGAAGTCTCAATCTGGGGAGTTCCTCTTCTTCCCAGCAAAGGAAACGAGAGCACCAACGTTGTCCTTCTCAAATTCCTACGAGCTAGAGAGTTCAAAGTTAACGATGCTTTTGAGATGCTGAAGAAGACCCTCCAGTGGCGGAAAGAGTTCAAGATGGACACAATCTTGGATGAAGAATTCGGGTCGGATCTAGCCTACATGTGCGGCGTGGATCGCGAAGGCCATCCCATCTGCTACAACATCTTCGGAGCCCTCCACAACGAGGAGATCTACGAGAAGACACTCGCAACAGAGGAGAAAACAGAGCAGTTCTTGAGGTGGAGGGTTCAACTCATGGAGAGAGGAATCCAGAAGCTTGATTTCACGCCAGGTGGCGTCAATTCATTGGTTCAGATCAATGATCTCAACAACTCTCCTGGTCCATCCAAGAAGGAAGTTCGAGTTGCCCTCAAAAAAGCTGTTGCTCTTCTGCAGGATAATTACCCTGAATTCGTCGCAAAAAACGTAAGCTTTTTCTTCTTTTTTTTTTTTTCAAATTTGTTATCATAGATTTAAAGTTGGATTTGAGTAGTAATTGTTGATGGGTTTTATGGTTGCAGATATTCATCAATGTTCCATTCTGGTACTATGCATTTCACTCCCTGTTATCTCCATTCTTGACTCAAAGAAGCAGAAGCAAGTTGGTCTTCGCTCGTGCACCCAAGGTTACTGATACATTGCTCAAGTGAGTAACCTTTTGCAATCCACTCTCACTGGTTTGATTTATTCTATACATCATTGGTCTGATAATCTTGATTGTCCAAAAGGTACATTCATATCCAAGAAATCCCAATTAAATACGGTGGATTCAAGAGAGAGAACGACTTCGAGTTTTCGACCACTGATGGTGAGGCTACGGAGGTATTGATCAAACCAGGGTCAACTGAAACCATTGAAATCCCAACACCTGAGGTATGTGAATTCTTGAATCCATTCTGCTCGATTATCATCGGATTCAGATTTTGAATCGAACAACATCTGATGTTATGTGTGTTTCATTACAGTGTGGAACTACATTCATCTGGGACGTTGTAGTTTTGGGGTGGGAGGTGAATTACACAGAGGAATTTGTTCCGACAGATGAGAATTCATATACTATGATTATTCAGAAAGGTAAGAAGATGGGGTGTGATGAAGAAGCAGTTCGTAAGACATTCAAGAATCATGAAGCTGGCAAAATTGTGGTCACTGTTCAGAATTGCTCTGGCAAGAAAAAGAAGCTGTTTTACAGATACAAGGTCAAGAAGGCTGGCTTCTGATTCATGAATTTTATTGCAGAATTGTTGGATTTTAATGATTCTTTTATTCCATTGATTTGTTTTCTTTCAGAATATATTATTCTTTTTTTATCACATTTTTTTTTACCCGATTCATGAACGCACCATTGTTTTTAAGGTTTTTTTTTCCCCTCCATTTTTTTGACTTAAAGGATCTGTAATTCTGCATACGTTGATTAATTGAAGAGATATTTTTTTATACTTGTTCAGTTTCATTTCTTATGTAATTTCTTAATTTAGCAGGATGAATAATATATATTCACGACAAGAACACATCAAATATTGAAACAACCATTTTATGATTGACAGGAAAGAAAATGGCCAACTCAGAAGTTTAAACTTGATTTTACACATTTTTTTTAATTATCACCTTTTATCAAAATATAACTTTTATTAATTACTAAAATGTCATCATTTATCCATCTTCAATTAAGAGACCGTTTTGTTCGAATTCTTCAATCAAATTGACAATAAGTATTATTAAAGAATAAAAAATAGTTATTGAGTCAATATTACATTGAGAAATTTTAATTCTCATTAGATCAAACAAACAGCAATTATACCCACCTCTATTCTCATTAACCCAATCAAGCATTTCCTAAGTCTTATTTTCCTAAGTCTTTCTATAAGACGGTATCACACTAGTGTTTATCTAAAATTAAACCCTCAAATGTTCGTGTTCAATAAGTTCGACATTACTATATATTTATGTATATATTCTCCAATATGATTTTAAACTCTAATTTTGAACATTTCCACCAATATGATTTTAAATTGATTTGATCGTACGCATACGCGACTTGTACACGAGACTAACCTACTATTAACAACACAACAATAGTGATGTAAACTCAGGCATAGCTATATAAGCGCAAAATTGCCTGAAAACAAACAATCAACCTCGTACGCAAATACCAATTTACCAAATAATTACGCATTAATCTACCTTACATCATGCCATCAAGAATTTTACATTGAATCCAACATCTTGCAGCCATGAATTGCCCAAATACAAGGATTAGCTTCTTGAGCGTTTGCTATTCTGGGGCGACCGATCAATGTCCAAGTACTCACCAGTAATTCTGGTAAGATGATTATGTGCATCATCAGTGAACAGAGTTACAGAGGAGCATCAGATTAGGAGACTAATGAAATGCAGTGGGAAAATGAACCGAGTTTCTTGTGTTTCATTCTTAGTATTTTTAATTTAATCTGGTAAGAAGAAGTTAATTACCCGAGTAGCGTGATCCAGTTCAACATTCACATATTCCACGTTTGTTTATTTCATTAGAACTTTCACTTCTCAAATGTAGTAAGAAGTTAAAAACAAATAACCTCCCAATACATTATATTTTCAAAATTATCATCCCCGTCTAACACGCTCATACAAATATATAGCCTATATTTCATTTATAAATTGATTTACCAACAGATTAACAGTTGGTAATTTGACAACAAATATTATTCCATTGGTAAAAGAAAACATTATAAAGTCGTTGGTGTTCTGTTGCTAATGTACAAGTTTAATTGGATGGTTTGGGATAGGTGTTTTGATGTGTGTATTAGGATGGGAGTATATAACCTTCTAGTCTTTTATCATGTGGGTGAGTGTTTTGATGTTTTTTTGTGAATATATCAATATGGGTTTACTTGGTAAAATGTAACGTGTAAATAGCAATCTCCATGATTTTATTCGAGCTAGATAATAAGAGATACAGACAGAATCATACCTGTCATATGACAGAAACGCCTCTCCAATTGTTCCTGCAACTTTATTACGAACTTTCCTCACACAAACCTGGTCAAGCAAATGAATGGATAAGAACACCATAACTAATGATCAGTGGTGTTTAACTTGTCATGATATAGCCACTATGCAAACCTGAACTAGATCCATAGGACCAGCCTCTGGGTCCCTGTTTCGGTGGACAACAATTCCGTTATCGCATTTGTTCATGAAATGTGCACTCCCACTGATATCGTACAAATTTGGAGGACCTCCGACCCAGTTATGCAACTGCCACAGTAAGAGAACAGTAGAGGTTATAACAAGAAAGATGGACATCAAACGTAAAGTACTGTGATTGCCAACCTGTCTTGGATGAGCAACAAACCAAACATGACATGAATGATGTTGAGCAAATCTTTTGATTTTTGTCAGCATCTGACTTACATATTCTGTTTCAGTCCTGTTATCAAGTAAAGTTATACATTACACCACCACATTAGAATACATCGGTGATTCACCCAAGAGTAGTAGCATCAGGAGTAAATAACTTTATTTCACAGCACAGGGCTATCTTGCTATCTAAGGATCATGGTCAGATGAAGATGCTAAGAAATTAACAAGTAAACGGAGATGAAAAATATCCAGAGGTTTATGAACATGATCTCGAACCTAATCAAAAGGGGTATTTCCATTCCGGCATTGAAAATGAGGATGTGTAGAAAAACAAGAAAATGAAATTAGCTGTCATCAGACAAGTTTACAACAGAAATGAGAAATGAAAATATGTAATTAAGATAATGCAAGTACAAACTTCTTTAGATCGAAAAGAAGACTACTCACTGACTGGCATGACGTTGATGATCAAGTTCATTATATGGATCAATGACGAGTCCATTAACCCCATGGCGCAGAACTGCGATTCTTGCAAGATCAAGAACCCAATTTATGCTTGGAAGGCAATCATCCTCACACCTGTTTAATAACCCGTATAACCATGGTTAACAAAGTAGAAACCTGATTACATCACAACTCACATTATAATATCCTAGGCCTAGGGTCTCTTAAAAAAATCATATGCTACAATTAAAGCTTCATGGCAGATAACAAAAATAATTACTTTTCAATTGATACGACTGTACACACACACAAAGAACATTCAATTTCCCTTGCATTATATTCATTGTGTGTGCGTGATCAAACTGCTTACTTCAACTATATGTTTTGAGCTCAAATACATAAGCTCTTCTTAGCTTATGAACTCAAGCTACAATTCAGATGCAAAATTCATTCGCTGAGCAAGATTAACAATGGATCCCAAGTAGCAAATAGAAGTAATTTTTTCTGCATCTAATTTCTTTAGGTTGTGTTTGGATTGAGGGATTTGAGGAGGGATTATCCATATAAAGTAAAGGTCATTATATGGATGAGTACATGCAATAGTCTGCATATTTAGTGAATCTGCCTGAACAACTCGTGAACTTTCTACTTTAATTTGCCGCCCCCCCCCCCCCCCCCCCCCATGATTCAATGAGAATAGATTAGAAGCTCGTTTACATGGTGTTCATCTGGAGTACCTTATTAGAGAGAAAGAATCTCTGAGCCACTTCTTTCCTTCCTCCAACTCCTCAGCGCTCATCCTCTCAGCATGCTCCCCATACCTGTCAACACAGCAAACGACTAAGCAAAACCAGGAATTGTCCAGCCAAAAATAGCTTGTTCATTTTCTGACCACTGATTCACAAGATGGGCCTCTGACATAATTAAGGATTTTTTTCCTCTCAGCAATCAACTAAAGTTAATTAATTTCAGCAAACATTGGCAAGCGCAAAATGCTCATAGCACTAAATCATTAGAGACTATGGTAAATACTTCTGACAGGCAGCAACATCAAAGTACAGTTATGCCTATAGTTTAACATGAATTAACATCCACACAAGAAATTTTAGCTCCTTAGCAAGGAAGATAGAAAGATTCTCGGCAGAGAAGAAGGTATAGCAGGGAGAAAGATGTACTGGAAGCATAATTAGACAAGGATCAACAGTGCTAGATTTTGGTTTTCTTTATGAATGGATAGTTACATGAGTGCAAATGATGAAAACATGGCAAATCAACTACCAGACTAGAAAAACCAAATTAAGGAATGACTTAGGACCCGATCCACTGGGTGCAAAGTATTTTCCCTACTTTTGAAAGATCTAACACTGTCCTAGCAAAAATATTTTGTGCAACTTATCCAAAAGATACCCTAGAGGTCTAAACAAATCATTCACAATGGACCCATACCTAACTTTAAAGAAAGGCTTTTTAACATGTTTCTCCAAAAGTTTTCTTGCATGCTCCCGAACCTGAAATCCAGAAAATCATGTAATGTAAGATACATATGCAATGTGTACATGTACGAATTTTAGAAAAATAGTGCTCGATTTTAGAAAAATAGTGCTCGCTTTTAATGAAATATACATTATTACTATAAAATATGACAATAATTGACATCACAACTACAGGCTCTCTAAACATATTATGAATACAGTAGTTATTAATCACTAGAACAGCTCAGTAAGACTTATACAAGATATAATCTGAGAGAATAAAAATAGTACTCCCTCGGCCCCACAAATAGATAGGCCAGTACATTTTTTCTTACGGATTAAGAAACATATTTAATTGGTTGTGTGAGTTTAAAGTGTATTAAATAAGGACATTTTGGTCAACTGCAAAATCGTAAATGACTAAAAGAAGCTATGATTTGGAACAGGCTGAAAAGGAAAGGAATCTTAGTGGGAACAGAGTAGAGAAGGGAGTATAATCATGCTGAGTGAAAACTCTGCACCAACAAAATGACTTGAATCAAACACTCAAACTTCCAATTACTTTTGTCACGTAAGAAGCACAATTAAAGAAAAGTAAGATTGATAATTTGTTGTGCCAACAAAAAAAAAAATCCAAGTATATACAGGTTATATATTATTATTATTTTTTAATATAAAACCCCAAAAATAATACCACTCCATATGTATTAATTTGATATCTAAGTATTTATCATCAAATTGAAATAAATTATATAGGCCGTGTTGTAAAAGGTGTGTTGTAAATGATGTGCTGTTAAATTAGTGGAAATAGCTTAAATTTTTTAAGAAAATAGTCAAAATGTCTATTGGTTTAATTTATAAAAGATAAAGGGTTCATTTGATCCAATTATAAAAGATAAAGGGCATAGATGATCAAAATAAAAGTTCGAGGGCCCATTTGATCCTTGGGAATAAGTTTAGGGTCCTCCATGACCCTTTGCCCTTTATTTATTTATTGGTAATTTGATTCAGTATTACTCTTCAACAAGCATAGAAATTTTCCAGACTGATTTAAGCCTTGTACGTTTACAGGGATTAGACACATCAGAACATGGTTTAGTGCATCATGTTACTTTCTGTGAATTTCACACATAAGCTGTAATGAGCATTCATCTTATGGGAGATTGATATCTACAACTTTAGCTTAACACTTTAAAAATATGAAAGAATGATTAGGATAACCAGGTTACCTTATTCTCCATTGAACAAAGAGCAATATCTACAACTTTAGCTTAACACTTAAAAAATATGAAAGAATGATTAGGATAACCAGGTTACCTTATTCTCCATTGAACAAAGAGCAAATTTCCAACCAACACTATGATTGAGATTGCATAATAGAGCATCAATCCACTCACTCTTGCCTGAATTTGGAACTCCAGAAACAATTGTCAATTCTCCAGGCACAACCTGTCCCAAATTAGGAAATTTAAAAATCCTCAGACAAAATATATAATTGATCCATGCATTCATCTTCAAAGTTTGTTATGAAATATTAAATAGGACCCACACCCAGCAGGGAATGAGATGTTTCAGAACTTTTATGAATTCTACTTTAAGGAGTTCAGTAGGATTTGTGGCAAGATCTTATATAATGGTATATAAAAATATCTACTTTATTTGTAATATGCAAGCATATTTCACGTTCGATTCAGCTATGTACGACTAAAAGATAAAGTTCTAATATAGATAGAAAAAATACACTATTAAACAAACAGTAAATCTATCAGATAAGCAAGCAGCTGGGAGTGAACCCCTTCACAAATTGACTACATTAAAAGTCATACTCACATTATACAATTCATTGAGAGCCTTCCAACCAGTTGGAACACCAAGATTAAAACCAAGTGTTTGATTATAGTAATCATCAATCTCGTCAAAATAATCTTGGAAATTAAACAACCCTCTTATTGGATAAAGTTCAGCAGTTTCGATGACTTCCCTCAGCGCATCAGGGCCCATATACATAAGCACCTGTAATAACAAATTAGACGTAGGACTTAGTAGAAGTCGCAGTACCACATGAAATAAGTAAGAGGCCAATATCCAGAAATATGGTTGAGATATTATCATATTCATGAATGTAAGACGTTTACAAAAATGCATGAACAACATTACTAAACATTTGCTACCAAAAATTGACATAAAATTGTCTAAACTAGCATTATATACTTGCAGAATAAGAGAAAAGACCTAAAGAGAAACTCTGGATTACAAATTGATCTGTATACATTAGAGTACAAGTGTAAGTCCAAAATAGTATATCGTACTTCATTTGCATCTTTGAAATGTTCTTTGGCATTCTTTTTGGGCCATTTGACTCTCCAACACCTAATTCAACAACAAAACCCTCAGATTTACTGAATTTTATTGAAACCACATGCATGATGACACATATGGAAATAAGTATGGCAAGACCGTTCTCTTCCCAAGCGTCGGGCAAGTTCTTCAGCCAAGGCTTGTCCAGGAGGATCACCATCAGTCGCAAGAATTATCCGAGATGCCTAGATAACAATATAATACAAACAGCATCAGATTTGGGCATTTGAATGAATACTATTAACAGGGAAAAAAATCGCAAGATCAACCTCTGCAGTATAATCTTTGCAATTCCATAGGTACAGATACTTCGTGTCCTAGCTTCATAAAAATACATACAAACAGAATTAGGAGCTGCCAGATACAAAAAATAATAAGTCATACATTTTAACATCAAATAAACGCATGTTCTCTGTTGTTGCAGTAAAATATACAACGTTAAAACCTTCAAATTGGAGTAACTTGTTATGAGCAGAGCAGCAGCTGCTACATGTGACAAAGGTGTAGTTGGCAAACACCAGCTAGTTGATATAGTTTTTTCCATTCTAATTCTAGTAAAACATTGAACTTCATTTCATATGCTGCCAAATAAAAAAAAATGTACAGACGACAGACAATACTTTCTTGTGTTATTATAGTAACAAACAGCCAATTCTCTAATAAGAGAGAATAGAGTTAGGGGCATTCTAAAGCACAAGGCTAGAGGCTCGTGCCTGAGGCATGACTGAGCACATAACATTATCCAAAAGTCCTAAACTTGAAGTAACCTATTTGACACATAATTACCAAATGAAATGAAGTTGATAAACACATAATAACTCACAGTGTAAATACTAATTAGATAAAAATATTAAAGTGGTAAAGTTCAACTTCAAATCTTCAAGACAATAACACAAAGTGCAACAGAAGTTTCAAAATGACCAGCAAACAAGTAAATTACTCCAAATGGTGGTTAAGGGCAGAGTCAGGTTTGAAGGAAATAGTTTCCATTGTGGAAGAATAGTGCTGCAATCTTCTTCTGTCCCATGTGTAAGAGAAGAATAAAAAAATAAAAACTCATGGAAGAGAGTGTGAGTAGTAATAACAAATTTTTAAAAGACACAACGAATCACAAAAAGATAATAATAATTTGCTATAAGGCCAGCTAGTCTGGCTGGGTAAGAGTCCTGTCTGAGGCACATAGAGCTGTAAAGGGAGAAAGTGATGACATCATTTTATTAAAATTACAACATTTTTTGTATGCATATAAATATTTAGACAATGAATTTGAGCAATTTGAAGATATACAAGCTACCAAAATTAAAGCAAATATTTATATACAACAGAAAATAGAAGAAAAGGTTGCTGTAGCAAAATAGCCAATATTAAAACTTAACTAGACAGATACCTCTTCTTCTGAAGGCAATTTCTTATCTGAGACTTTTGGAGGGGCTCCATCAGGAACACTCACGCAATTCTTGAAGCCAGCTTCTTCCATTGCAAGCTTGTCCATTTCACCCTCAACCTTACATAAGATGGATCACAAAATAATTAGTTCCCAGACTGTAATTGTAACTGAATATAGCCAGCAGAAGAGTAGTAATTACAATGATGACATCACTTTCTCCCTTTATATCATCCAGTCCATAAAAGATTTTTTCAGTATTGGCTTCCTGTATTACCAGCAGAAAATTATCAGATGTAAAGCACAGAAGCATAAGCATAGGAAATTGTAATTAGAAGTAAGATTGCATAAAATATTCAAGTGATGATGGAGAAATGCATCTTTTTACGTGAGATGAATCAGATGATACCTAAACGATACATGGAAAAGAACTAAAGACCAAGAACCCTTTATATTCTACCTGCCAAAATTTTTTGGTAATATCACGATACTTGCAGCTAATAAGTTCTCCATCTCTTCGGTAAGGAAATGCAATGGCAATCATCTGCCCAGAAATCATCACCGGTCAGTCAAGCAAAAAAAAAAAGGCTATTATACCATTTCAAGCAATCATCATCAGATGTCCTTGCAGGAGGTTGCCAGCGAAAGGCACAAAATGACTTTAAATGGGCCATGTATACAACAAAGGTTAAGAAGGCAGATTAAAGTCTAATTTGGATAACACTCAAAGACTGAACAACATCTACCATAGTCTAGTGCTTAAATTTAAAAGACTTCAGGAGTAACGGCATATAAGTGTGCACCATTTTAGAAGAGAATAAAGTTTTAAAACCACTCAACTATTATGCTCAGTCCTCTCTGGAAATCACTCAAAAGGTAGGTTAAGTGTGAAGATAGGACATTAAATGTTAAGCATTGTACACGAAATATTATTATTAAACCTGGTCCTGAAGTCCAATCTTTTTCTGCAAGACACCATTTCTCCGTAAGGTTTCACCTGATATCATGCGCTCAGCAAAATATGAAAGTAGCTGAGAGAAATTTTAAAGGAGAATCATCAGGTTGCATATGTTCGCAGTTACACGGAAATAATAAGAATACAATATACTCATGTAAATGAACAAAAGAAAGAAAAAGATGCATGAAAATAAGAGTAACTATAACATCACAATAAATAACATAGTGGAGTAGCTTAATCCAAAATAGTCATCATTCCTTCTCTAACCATTGACTGTAGCTTGATGAGCAAAAACGTTTTAGCTTGCCATTACGCTTTCAAGCTATTGTATAATATATCTTTATGTCATTTGTCACTACACATCACCTTTTCTCAAACCCATGGCTTTTGATTTATGACATTATAAGAGTTCCAATTTAATAAGCAAAATAAATTCAGTTAGTTAATGAGGTTTTTAAAATACACTTACTAACACATGACAATATTAAAGATAAATATGTGAAAACACTAACTTAACTAGAATGCAATAGAATAAAGAGAGGATGTGAGTATTAGAGAAATGTGGGTATGTGCTTGGGAGACCTTCAAATGCTCCAAATGTAAATGAGAAATGAGAATCAAGTATATGGCTCGAAAAGATGGATGGCACATAGCCAACCCCACATAGTGGTAAAAGCTTAGTTTGTTTGTTGTCATTGTTTCACTTTTATAGCAAAACCTGAAATAATTTGCTCAGCACAATAAAGTCAACACGTCTAGAGAGGATGTAATGAACACAATTATTGCAGCTAACACATTTAAAAGAAAAATCAATAAGGTGTTAGATAGACACATGTTAAAATTTTCTTTGCTAACAAACATATCTTCTGAACATGTTATCACTCAGATGGCATTTAAATTAGCCACTTGGAAAGAACTCTGCAAATCAAAAGTTCATCACTTTCTCAAGATGGCTTTTAAATCTCAAGTTTTATCTCGATGTTGACACAGAGTCTAAAGGATATTTGATTTTGCAACGACATCAACAATAATTACCTCATTGCCCAGAGGTTCCAGTCCCAAACTTTTCTCATCAATTGTTCTAGTTGGTTGCTTTGGTTTTGGTTTGTTCATTTGTGTATAACTTGAAACTACTCTTGCAAAGGCCTGAAAACACAAAAGAAATAACAATTTAGAATAGCACAAAGAAACATAATCAATTAGTTAATTCAAAATCTTACACGCGTGTTGCCCTTCCACCCACATTTACCACGAAAGCAATTCCACACAGCTTCACCTCTATGACACACATGCAGAGGTCAATAAATACTAAACATACATTCAAACAATTTAGCAAAAAAATGATAAGATGGTTAACAAATGAAGAACATGAAACATTGGAACTTACCCATCGTCAGATATATAAAGAGAAAGGCTCTTCTCACCTGTATCCCCACCTTTGCACTACAAATCAGCAAAGCAACTCAATCGAAAAGACAGAATATATAAATTAACGTATATAACATGATCAAGAGAAAAGGAAGTACAAACGTTATCTTTCCTCCATGACATTGGGATGCCCTAAAATATCTGCAACACTTTAATAGACACAAGTACACAACGGAAACAACAACAGAAGGCAGAAAATAATTAATGTCCAATTCAAATAGTTACAGCACTACAACAGAAGATGTGTATGCCCAGAAGTCAAATAAGGGACTAAACTGACACTGCACAAGGAAATCAAATAATATTGTTCCCAAAAGCAATAGGACATGCAATGTGTTCATTGGGTTAAGTAATAACGAATAAGAAAAAAAATTAATCGCTACATTCATTAAAAATTGCGCTGAAAATTTGACAAGAATTTGAAAAAGAAAAGTATTCAAAACCACGTACAATAGGACACATTAAACCACTTTGTTGCCCCGGAATACATTTACTCTCATCAATTCCAATTTCCTGCAACTTCTGTTTCAACACCATAAGCTGCCTTTCATCACCTAATAATTCCTTCTCCAGAGTCACCACACCTTCACCATTAACTACACCAAAAGACCAAGAAGAATTTAAAATATAGGGATAACCTCCTCAAAAAATTTCTTGAATAATAATTTAATATTTAAGCATTTATTCAATTTGTCCTAAAACACCATCCGAATTCCAAGACCAAGAAAGCATCAAGATTATCAAAAAGAAAAAAAGAAAAAGAAAGAGTTAAGCATGTCAAGAAAGTGAGAAAGAACGAGTTACCCGGCCTAGGAATAGGCATGGCGGAATAAGGGGAATAACTACAGCCAGAGACCATCTGATAACTTGGACAGACGTGCCTCGGAGGAGCGAAAATTCTGTAGTTTTTCCGACATTTTGAAGGGAGAGAAAGCGCTTGTGAAGAAGGAGAACAAGAATGGAGCAGGTGTACGTGTTTATGTACAGGAGAAGTAGCCGAGCACTTCATGAGCAGAAAATCCTTGGAACCCATTAAAATTATTCTGGTATTGCTTGAATACGAACCCAACAAGATTTTCCGAGGTGGTAATAGAAACATAATTTCCCACACTCGATTTCTTTTACATAGAAAAGGCAGAAAATGAAGAACAACGGTACTGAACTCCTATGGAACTTTGAAAGGGAGGGAGAGAGTGGTAGAATAAGAAAAGAAGAAGGGTTTTCGAATTATATATACTCCATATATATTTTCGGTTTCTTTTTTATATGGGTAATAAGAAATGGTAATGGGCTCTGACGAATGTTCAAATATTTCACCCGTCGGCCCAATTTAAGATCTCTACCACAGATCTGGCCCATTTTCTATTTAGGGAATCAAAGATTGGGTTGAGCCATTCAAATATTAAGATACTGTTTGGTGCAATGTATTTTAGTGATAATTATAATAATTTATAAATATGGAGTAACAAAAAACTGAGATTTCGATTTCGATAAATTTATCATAGAATTCAGAATTGTCACTAAAACAATATAATCTTAATTCAAAATCTTTAAATTGCACTTTAATTTCAAAATTATCGTGATTTATATTTTATTTATTACTCCCTCCGTCTCTTAATGTATTTCACGTAATGTATTTCACGTATTATTGTGCGCGGTATTTTAATAGAAATAAGATGTATTGTACCCCTCCGTCCCACGTATTTTTACCCACTTTTTATTTTGGGGTGTCCCACGTATTTTTACCTATTCTATTTTTGGCAAAAATACATAATATTTTATTGTCTACTTTTTACAATCTCAACAACTTTAATTACTTTTTTACACTTTATTCATCATTCCTAATAACTTTATTCACCTTGTCTTTTTAAATTACTAATTTATTCCTACTTTCTCTTACATTATATATTAAAAAAATAAAACGTTTTAATCTTCGTGCCCGTACATATGGGTAAAAATACCCGGGACGGTGGGAGTAGTTAGTTTAATGAAAAAAGTGTGTAAATTAAGTGGTTGGAATTGGTAAAAAAGTGAGTATTATGTTGTGAGATGTGTAAAAACTAAATAGGAAAAATAACTCCTAGGTACACACTTTTACCCTAAATTACTAGGAGATATAATGAATTCAAAAAATTACTCTCACATACAAAATATTAAAGTAAAATACCAAATATAACATTAATTCATTGTAATCTCATACACTTTTAAACCACGAACCATAAACCCCTCACACACCCACCGCCGCCGGACTGCCGTCGGACCGCCGCTGGACCACTGTCGGATCGCCACCGGCCGGCCGCCAGACCACCACCGGACCAAAAAAATAATTGTGCAAAACAAATTGTGCAAAATAAAATTGTGTAATACAAATTGGCAAAACAAAATTGTGCAATACAAATTGTGCAAAACAAAAATGTACAATACAAATTGTGCAAACACATAGGGGTATTTATGGTATCACAATCTATAATTGTGTAGTTATGAGTATTAATTCTTTAAGGCATGTAGTTTATAGCAATAATACATTATTTCATGTATCACATAGTAAGTGACCCAAGTAAATATTATTATAATATATTTTTATTATTTTTAGTAAAAGTAAAATGTGAAATACTTTAATGAATCGATTAAAAAAGAAAGTGTGAAATATAATGGTAACAGAAACAGAGGAAGTATATAAAAATACCAAGAACCATGGCTTGGTGCGCTGAATTTCAAAGGTTATCAAAAGTGAGGACCCGTTTTATGTGGGTAAACCTCAATATTACGTATTACGCATCCCGCACCCAACGTGGGATGAAACATCTCGTACTTTATCTGCATAGCGTAATGTCAATTTTAGCCTCCAAAGAAACTCACGTAACCACGTTCAGAATTGTTGACATGTATAACTGTAAACTACGGTAACACATCAATCAGAACCAAGAATATAAAAATTTCACTTTTCATTACTTTTGTACATTTTTTGTGATCGATGATTATAAGCAATAAAAAATAAATCTAACTAACAAAATCAATAAATTATGAGTAAATGAGTGATAAAAGCTGATTTGAAGAATTGTCGACTTATTTATATTTAAAATAAGAGTATCATCACCCTTTGTCAAGTGTCATTAATGAATTGTTGCAAGAAATTTTAGTTATTTATACTATTAGCTTATTTGAGAATAATAAGGGAGAATTAAGATTGCAAGAAATTTTAGTTATTAATATTAGCTAGTTAGCTTATGTGATAATAATAATGGAGAATTAAGAGGATTGGATATTGATGAAGTAACAGAAATCAATATTCGATAAGAAAGAAAATTGTAACTTTATAATTAATATACGACAAAGTACAACCTTCATAAAATCAATTAATAAAAATAAATTAAGATTTTAATAAATACTATATAGCAAGATCAAAATAAAAAAAAATTGACAAAAGCATATAGCGGTTAGCATATTTCGTGTGGAGATTTGAGATTAATAAAAAAATAATAATTATGAATATAATTATATATATATATTTATTTATTTATTTGGGCCTAATATTCTCCATCGCACGGGGCAGCACTGATTATGGATGATAGCGGGTAGTAGGGGTGTGCACGGATATTGGATTTAATCAAAACCGAACCGAAATCGCACCGAATTAATCCCGAACATAAAAAAAACCGTTGACTTTTTGACTTTTTCCAAACCGAACCGAACCGATTTTTCGTTTGGTATGGACTTGGATTTTTTCCGTTTTCCCGTACCGAACATTGGATATAACCGAAGCGAACCGTACCGAACCGAACCGTACCGAAAAACCGAATTGAAATTATGCATTAAAATTATATATAATATATTTATCTTATTATTTATAGTTTATACTTTATAAGTCATGAATTAATTAATTTTAATTTATTAATTACGATTACATTATATTATAATAATTAATTATAATATAATTATAAACAATAATTTAAAATTATATATAATTCTCTAAATATTTATTTGTTACTATATATTAAAAAAAAATATTTCATAAAGTAAAATGAATTTCTAAAAAAATAGAAAATAAATAAAATAATATGTTCAAAGTTCAAATTATTATTTAAAAGAACATAATAAATAAAAGTAAATGGTATCTCTAAAGTGTAAATTCAATTGTACACTTAATAAATAGTTATCATAGTTTATAATTATTTAATGAAGATAAAATGCAAAATTTAAATGATAATCCATATTTGTGTTTAAAATATTATTAGATGGACTTTAATTGAAATAAACATTAAATTTAAAGTTAAAGGTTTAAAGAAAAAATTTAAAATTATTAAGTTTTTTTAATCTTAGACTATTATTTTTTTAGGGAACACATGAGGTCGTCTTATGTAAGACTATTTACATTTTTTAAATAATTATCAATTTTTATTAAATATATTTTTACTTTTCATTAAAAGTTTATCATTCTTTATTTATAATATGAATTGTTTATGAAATAATGCAATGCATCACTCTCGTTTTTCATCAATTCGAGTATAAATTTTTATTCAAATATTATCTCTTCTTATATGTCTCATGAAAGTGAAATTATTAATGTGAATTTATTCTTAAAGTCAATTTTTATTCAAATATTAAAACTTCGAATTTGTTTGATGAATATTTTGGTTGTGTATTTATTCTTATTTGGATTTGGGAAATTTAGTTTTTTTTTGGTTTAATTGATATTTTTCTAAGTATTTATGTGTGCAAAAATCAATTTATCATGAGAAATTCGATCTGATCCGCTCCGATCCGTCAAAATCCATTTTCCTGAAAATCCGTTCCGAATCGAACCGAAATTTGGTACGGATTCAATATTGGATTTTTTATTTATGGATTCAATATCGCATTTTTTTTAAAAAAATCCGTACCAAAAATTTGGAACGGATTTTTTTAAAATCCGTACCGAATCCCGATCCGCACACCCCTAGCGGGTAGGGTACCCGCATTTTTTTGGGGTATTCGAACTCGTATCCGATAAAAATACCACTACTCATATCCGTTCCATAACCATTTAAAATACTACTTACAATACTCGTATCCGTCCTGTATCCGATTGTTCATACCCTTGGGTACCCGAACCCGTCAAGCTTTTTTTTTTTAACCTAAAATATTAAATTTCAAGTCTCAAACATTTAAATAAATGTGTTTACAACATTAAACATTCTTAATCTCAACCTTAAACAATAATTAAAACATGAAATAAAATTACCACACAAGTTTTAAGATCTTCAATTCAAACTTCAAATAACATACAAATAAAATAAAATAGTGGGTTAGACTTATGATTTGTATATTTATTGAAACATGTATATAACAAGAATTATTTGTGTCTAAACGGTGAAGGGTTTTTTTTTAATATGAGGTTAAGTGTTCGAAACCCTAATGGTAATTTTTATTTTTTCCCAAACCCGATTATAGGTACCCGAACTCGTCCCATTAGGGTTTGGTCGGGTCGGATCCCGGAAAAACCCGTGAAAACTGCCATCCTAACGGTAATTTTTATTTTTTTTCAAACTCGTCCCAAACCCGATTATAGATACCCAAACCCATCTCATTAGGGTTTGGTCGGGTCGGGTACCCGGAAAAACCCGTTAAACTGCCATCCTAATGGTAATTTTTATTTTTTTTCAAACCCGTCCCAAACCCGATTATAGGTACCCAAACCCGTCCCATTAAGATTTGGTCGGGTCGGGTACCCGATACTGTCATCCCTAGCACTGATCCTTACCCAACAACATTAATTTTTCTTCAAGTGCCTAAATTAATTAAAATTGCTCCATAACCACTTTTTTTTAAATTTATAATTATAGAGCAAACAAAAGATTGATGTATTATCTATTATTACAAATCGTCTTATTCATCAATCATTTGTAATCCCATCAAACTTACCAAACGAGTCGTTAGTGTCTAAAACTATGTATGACGTGAAATAAAGTTAACTAAAATGAACATATCCTCCTCAAATTAGACTCTAAAAGAATAATGAAATAAAAATAAAATTTAACAATAATACGAAAACCTCTCTCCTCCAAATCAAATACTAAACGAGGAGAACCTTACCACTTTAAAACCTAATCTCGTACCTAATCTCATGGTATCGATTTTTTAGTAACTTAAGAATTAAAAAACAAAAACAAAATTTAAATTAATAATAATATTTGAATATATAATACTGATATAATAACAGAAGTTAATAAATAATAAAAAAATAAAATAATAAATAATAAAAAAATAAAATATTATATGTCATATTAAAATATAAAAATATGGTGATTAACTACTTTACTTTAGTAAGGATTCTTTGGTGAGTAGCCTAAATAGTGAAAACCAAAAAAAAAAAAAAATCAAACAAAAATAGATAAAAGTAATATTTTATAGAACAAAAGAAAAATAACAAGTATAAAAATAAGAAGGAGAGGGAGAGATCATGTGATACTAGCTAGAGATTTATAAAATTTTATGTCATATTTAAATGAAAGACCTTCTAAGAACATAAAATTTTATGTCATATAAACGAAAGACCTTTTAAGAACAGTGATGTAAAATTTGTCAACGTCCATAAATATATGCTATATAATATTAATTATATTAGTGGGTTGTGTTTAAAAAATGTTCAAGTAATATATAAAATATTAATTGTATTAGTGGTGTGTGATATGTAGCTCATTTAATTAATTGACATGCAACAAAAATATCTGAAATATAATGTCTTGTAAATTTATATATTTGATTTAGAGTATAATTTTTATAAAATATGATAATGTAACTTATATCAAATTATTATATTATTTAAAAAAAATTATTTGATATTTTAAATAAGAGAATAGAGATACAAATCTCATCAACTTAAAATATATTTTTTTTAAATTTGATATGTTTAATAAGTAGAGAACAATCTTCTTAAAAGTATTGTACTTACTTAAATATTAAGAAAAGATGAAAAATAAATTGATATCAACTTTATTTTTTTATTTTTACAAAAGGTGATAAAAAGAGATTCCTCTACCTAAAACGTTGATGCTGGTAGATTAAATTTGAATGATTATTGGGAGTGATGTCGGTTTACATGATTGCATTTAAGCAGATTTATTGGCCCAGGGCATAGCTAAGTGATAGAGGGGATGGTGAAAAGACCTTCCAGCTGAGCTTGGTTGCTACAGGGTAGGGGTTCGAATCATGCCTTTGGCATGGATTTGGCCCCTTGCAAGCACAAGTTTAACAGTGAGCCCTCCCTATAAGCCACTTGAGGCACATCCTGCGATTTACCTCCTCCACCAAAAGTTTAACAGTGAGCCCTCCCTATAAGCCACTTGAGGCACATCCTGCGATTTACCTCCTCCACCAAAAGTTTAACAGTGAGCCCTCCCTATAAGCCACTTTCAAGCACAAGTTTAACAGTGAGCCCTCCCTATAAGCCACTTGAGGCACATCCTGCGATTTACCTCCTCCACCAAAAGTTTAACAGTGAGCCCTCCCTATAAGCCACTTGAGGCACATCCTGCGATTTACCTCCTCCACTAAAAGTTTAACAGTGAGCCCTCCCTATAAGCCACTTTCAAGCACAAGTTTAACAGTGAGCTCTCCCTATAAGCCACTTGAGGCACATCCTGCGATTTACCTCCTTCACCAAAAGTTTAACAGTGAGCCCTCCCTATAAGCCACTTGAGGCACATCCTGCGATTTACCTCCTCCACCAATCCCCAGGGCAGGGGCGGTGGGGGCCCTAATAGTGGGGTACACCATTTAAGTGAGCCCTCCCTATAAGCCACTTTCAAGCACAAGTTTAACAGTGAGCCATCCCTATAAGCCACTTGAGGCACATCCTGCGATTTACCTCCTCCACCAAAAGTTTAACAGTGAGCCCTCCCTATAAGCCACTTGAGGCACATCCTGCGATTTACCTCCTCCACCAATCCCCAGGGCAGGGGCGGTGGGGGCCCTAATAGTGGGGTACACCATTTAAGTGAGCCCTCCCTATAAGCCACTTTCAAGCACAAGTTTAACAGTGAGCCCTCCCTATAAGCCACTTGAGGCACATCCTGCGATTTACCTCCTCCACCAAAAGTTTAACAGTGAGCCCTCCCTATAAGCCACTTGAGGCACATCCTGCGATTTACCTCCTCCACATCCTGCGATTTACCTCCTCCACCAAAAGTTTAACAGTGAGCCCTCCCTATAAGTCACTTGAGGCACATCCTGCGATTTACCTCCTCCACCAATCCCCAGGGCAGGGGCGGTGAGGGCCCTAATAGTGGGGTACACCATTTAAGCAATCCCCAGGGCAGGGGCGGTACATCCTGCGATTTACCTCCTCCACCAATCCCCAGGGCAGGGGCGGTGGGGGCCCTAATAGTGGGGTACACCATTTAAGTGAGCCCTCCCTATAAGCCACTTTCAAGCACAAGTTTAACAGTGAGCCCTCCCTATAAGCCACTTGAGGCACATCCTGCGATTTACCTCCTCCACCAAAAGTTTAACAGTGAGCCCTCCCTATAAGCCACTTGAGGCACATCCTGCGATTTACCTCCTCCACATCCTGCGATTTACCTCCTCCACCAAAAGTTTAACAATGAGCCCTCCCTATAAGCCACTTGAGGCACATCCTGCGATTTACCTCCTCCACCAATCCCCAGGGCAGGGGCGGTGAGGGCCCTAATAGTGGGGTACACCATTTAAGCAATCCCCAGGGCAAGGGCGGTGGGGGCCCTAATAGTGGGGTACACCATTTAAGTGAGCCCTCCCTATAAGCCACTTTCAAGCACAAGTTTAACAGTGAGCCCTCCCTATAAGCCACTTGAGGCACATCCTGCGATTTACCTCCTCCACCAAAAGTTTAACAGTGAGCCCTAATGGTGGGGTACACCATTTAAGCAGATTTATTGATGCCGGGGGATTTGTGTAATTATACTGATTTCCGTAGATTAGATTTGAATGATTATTGATTATTAAACAATAGATTTGAATGATTATTAGGCGATGTATTTGTGATTATACTGATTTCCGTAGATTAGATTTGAATGATTATTGATTATTAAACAGTAGATTTGAATAGGCGATGTATTTGTGTAATTAATTGTATACTGATTTTGTTTGCGTGGGACTATTGTGCATAGGGTCACACAAGTTTGTGCCTTTGTGTAATTAATTGTATACTGATTGATTGTGTAATTAATTGTATTGTATATTGATTTTCATTTTGACCGTGGATTTGCGTAACAAATTGTATACTGATTTGAGAAAAGAAAAGATGAAAAATAACTGATAT
The DNA here is from genome assembly GCA_023678885.1 of Pogostemon cablin. NCBI lineage: Eukaryota > Viridiplantae > Streptophyta > Magnoliopsida > Lamiales > Lamiaceae > Pogostemon > Pogostemon cablin. Next base: position 13,862,903 of record CM042961.1, on the reverse strand, counting down.
CAAATTAATATTTATTTTACAAATTATTTTCTGTGATAAAAAAAAATTCCGTGCAAATAATGCTAATTTTATTTGTGTAATTATTTGTATATTGATTTATGTAGATTTGAGGTGGATTTGTGTAATGTAAACTGAATTAAGAAAAGATGAAAAATAGTACTAAATGATATCAAATTAATATATTTTTATCAAATTAATATATTTTTATTACAAATTATTTTCGGCGATAAAAGAGATTCCTCGTGCAAAAATATGTTAATTGGTATGAATGCGACCTAAAACATTGATACCGGTTTATATGTCTAAGCAGTATAGTTTTTATGTATAGATTTTATTTTCTATTGACTCCCAAAATCAGATTTCATTAATTTAATTATTTTGATATTTTCACATCTTTAAATCTATAATTAAAAGATAAAATTTAATTTAATTATTTTGAAATACTTCGCCTCCAAATTTATAACTACATAAATTTAGTATTTATTTAATTAAAATTAAGAGTTTAACTGCGGTGCACCTAAATAATCTTAGCCGTTAGATTGTATTTGTATTTAATCTTCACCACTCAATAAAATAAAATAATTAAAAATAAATTAAAAACTACACCACTACACTCTATTTTTACCCTATAAACTATTAAGTACATCGATGCACTACAGAATAACCCTTAAATTAATTATTACTAGATTTTCTTATTTTATATAGCCTAAAACAAATAAAAGTAATAACTTTTAGACAATAATTTCTACAGGCCAGTCTTTTTTTTAAAATTGGTACAATCGCATCTGTTTATTAGAGTCCACGTCATCTATTCTAATATCGGTGAAAGTCATTTGTTTCATAATTTTCTCTTTCAATTTTCATTCGCTTTCTCTCTCTCCTCTTATCAGATTCGAATGGAGAGTTGAGGTCACCGCCAACCTCCATGAGAGGTCCATGTCACCCACCACCAAAAATCGAGCGCTACCGTCTATTCGCCGCTGTTGTAGATATGTTCTCTTGTCGAAGTCGCGAACCCGCAGCCACGGTGTCGAGACCGCCGTCGTCGCTGCGTTCCCCATCCACCGAAAAGAGCCACCTGCTGCCTTAAGCCAACTGAAAAATACCCACCACGTTGCCGCCGTCGACTGCGAATGGTTGGGGTAGATGTATTATAGTGCCTATGGAACTCCCAACCCCATGGATACTGACAAGGTCAACTTTAATTTTTGTCTTCCTCCATTTTCAAATTTTTATTTGGGAATTATTAAATCTTATTTGAAATTGTTCACATTTTCTTTATCTTTTACCCCCTAAAATTCGTATGTGTTGACAATTCAAGGTAAATTTTGGTTAATAAGGGCTTCCAAAATGAGTCTTTTGTATTTGTCTGGGATTCTGTATTATCAATAGACCTTTATATTCTGTTTCTTCTCATTTTCTTTCATACAAGAATGTGAGTTACTAATAATGTAAGTAGTATATAGTTCCTATGCAAAATGTAATCAAGTTGGTTTCCAATCTGCATGAATTTATGTGCTTGTTCAAAATCTTGGATTAATAAGAAAGTTTGTTTGAATTTGAGTGAGTTGGGCACCATCTACTACTCTTGCAACTGGTTAGATTATCGCACTCAAATGAACTCTTCTGAGAGTTGGATTTGGATAGATTATGCGATAATGTGATAGTGTCAACGTGTAGGATTTTCCATCCAAGAAGATTTCTCCATCTGAATTGGTTGACACTACTGGTGCTTGTGATTCGTTTATTGGAACTATCCTTTATGGTCAGTATACCATTTAAATTAATAATTAGACTCCACATATTTGTATGGAGATTGTGATCTAATATTTGCCTCTGTTTATGCTATGTTTATGTTATTGTTGGTTTTTTAAATTGCTTATTTTCCCTTTTATATTTACATGAGTAATTGTTTCTTAAGTTGAAAAGTTGCATGATTACATCTATGCATTAGTGATATATATATATTTTTTTTAACTTAGATACCACATCAATTAGTTTCTAAAGATAGTCAAGTTGACAGAGTAGTTGGGTTATGCTAAGATATATTTTACACGTGAATATGGACGCTTTCCTAATCAGCGACTAATATTTAGTTTCATTTCAATAGATATTTACTCTTTTCTTTTTTTTTATTTTGCAGTTGTTTAGTCCTGAATGCGCCTAAAGAAGATCGATAGACGTTGTTCAAGAGAATCTTATTTCTTGTGGAGTATGCACATTGGTTTAATGAAGATCACAACTCTGTAGAAAAGAATCCATCTTCAAATTGCTAAATTTGAAAGAATTTTGCTTTGTGTTAATTTACTAGTTTAGTTTTGTGTTGATAATTTTGTTGTTGATTTACAAGATTACTCATGACATAGACTTTCCAATTTCTCCAATTATTAGCACTTAGTTGTTTATCATAAAATTAAGTGAGATCCACCAACCTTTTTGGGTAAATTTTGCTCCTGTGATAGAATCAGGCAACAAGCATCCTAATATATGACTTACTTAATAGTGTTAGCTCACACTGTTTGCATGTGGAAGTTCTAGGTTAACTTGCTTCTTTGTTGTAGGTTGAGATCAAGAAGGCTGAACCAAAGAAACCCTCGAACCCCACCTGCTCCTGCATATGGAAGTGATTCTAGGGGACGTGCCTATGCTGATAGTTATGGTGGTTTCAGCAGCTCCTATAGCAGTTTTGGCAGTGGTGGCTTTTGCCCTGCTTCTTATAGGTCAGTGGGATCATTTTTCTTCCTTTAGATATAAAAGATCAAGCCTTTTGTTGTCTTGTGTTGTTGCCTTTTCAATTTAGAGCCCCTCAACATGTTTTGTCATGTATCTGTTCAATATTGGGAAATCTTGGCATTTTATTAATCTGCTTGTGATGTGAAAAAAAAAATCCATTTTAGTTTGTAAATTTCTTATGAAATTGTAGTAATTTTCTCACCCCATAAAAATCCTCCTTATAAATAAATCCTCCTTATAAATAGACTTACATGCTCATTATTCAGTAGGAAATAAGGGAGACGGTAGGACGCCATTGAACTGGGAGATGAGGCCGTCTATAGCCCTCGGAGCAGCGCGAGGGGTGTTCTACCATTACTCACAAGGTTCCTCCACCTTCCATGGCAACATTGAATCATCCAACATTCTCCTCACAAAATCAAACAAAGCTTGTGTTTTTTACTTTGAGCTTGCTAGTCCTAATTGTATGGCCAGCTACCCAGCGAAGAAAAAAGAATGTGCTATGTTTTTCAAGATACTTCAGAAAAGAATTCTTATTGTTAGTGCAATTAGATTATTTTATTGTTGATTCACAATGTTACTTTTTATAATGGATTATTATGTTACTATGAACTAGTTTTTTTATTACTCTTTACGTTGATTTGTTTATATATTGTTATTTTAGGTTATTCTTTTCTATTTATTGAGTTACTTTTTTTAATAATTTGGGTTACTCTTTAATTTCATATTCGGATTTCCATACAAGCGCCGCCTTCTCTTCCATCAGCGACGCCGACATCGTAGATAGGTAGTCGACCTTGAACCGAATCCAGTGCCAAATTATAAACCTAATTCACGTTTGGACCAACAAAGGACTGCTGAATCTGTAGGAGTCGCGGCGGCGTGAGTTGTTTGATTAATCGACGAAAGCTGGTGGCGAAGGCTGAGAAATTAGGGCCTTCTGGGCTTCAATTTGCGGGAGGTGGATTGTCGTTTCTTCCCTGGTGAGCCTTGCTATCCGTCACGGACAATGCAGTATCAACCCGCAAGATTTTTAGCAACCAGCGCGATTTTCTTGTCTTAAATCCCAAAAAGAAGATGGTGGATCCGCGAATTTATTTGTTATTGCTGTAGGATCCGATTGCACCAGTTAATTCATAGGCCTGGTTGTACCCTAGTCGTCCTCTAACTTTTATAATAAAAAGTGTTAGCTCAATTAATTAAAAGTGATAATACTATTTCATGAACAATTTATAATATAAATGAAAAGTGATAACTTTTTTAGTGAAAGTGAAAACTATTTAAAAAAATGTAAAATGATATCTCGTGAGGATCTCACGCAAAGCCTACGCTTAAATTAATTATAATTGGATAATCTTTATTCATATTTATTTAATTAAAATTAAAATTTTAACTAAATGATAATTTTTATATTTAAAATTATTTATAACTAAATATTAAACAATTATATTCATATTAACCATGAATCTTGTGTGTCCCCATGGAAATACAACTCCCCCCATATTTTATTTAACCCTATGCATTGCTAGGGGTTTAAATTGCAAAAGGACACAATATCCCGGGTACAAGCCTAAACAAAACGAGACCAGTTCCTTCTATTAGTTTCATTCCAGCATTTGACTTAACAATGATTTGTGGCCTAAAGTTGAGCAGTTTGGATGACTTCCCTCAGCGCATCAGGGCCCATATACATAAGCACCTATTCTTACAAACATTATAAGAGCTGGAATTAGCACGTCACATGAAATAAGTAGATGCATGAACTAAACATTACTTTCCAAAAGTTGACATAAAGTTGTCTAAAACACATGCAGAATATGAGAAAAGGCCTTAAGACAAACTCATCTGGTAAACATTATCAGAGTCTTACTTCATTTGCATCTTTGAAATTTTCAGTGGCATTCTTTTTGGGCCATTTGACTCTCCAACACCTGATTCAACAACAAAACCCTTAGATTTACTGAATTTTTATGCATGATAACACATATGGAAATAAGCATGACAAGACCATTCTCTTCCCAAGCGTCGGGCAAGTTATTCAGCTAAGGCTTGTCCGGGAGGATCACCATCGGTCGCTAGAATTATCCGAGATGCCTTAATAACATTAGAACATCAACAGAATCAGATTTGTGCATTTGTATCAATACTATTAACAGGGGAAAACATCGCAAGATCAACCTCTGTAGTATAATCTTTGCTGCTCCATACGTACTTATACTTCCTGTCCTAGCTTCATAAAAAACATACAAAGAGCATTAGGAGCGGCCCAGATACAAAAAGTAACCAAGACATACGATTTAACATCAAATGATGACGCATGTTCTCTGTCGTTGCTGTACAATGTACAGCATTAAAACCTTCAGATTGAAGTAACTAGTCATGAGCAGCAGCGGCTGTATATGACAAAGGTGCAGCTCGCAAACATTTGATAGTTGATATAGTTTTTTCCATGCTAATTCTAGTAAAACCTTGAACTGCCAAAAAAATAAATGTGCAGACAGAAATGTTTTCTTGTATTACTACAGAAGAAAACAGCCAATTTTCTAATAAGAGAGAATAGAGTTCGGGGTGAGAGGCGCAAGAGGCATTCTAAAGACCAAGGCTAGAGGCTCGTGCCTGAGGCATGACTCTAGTGATTGAGCACATAATGTTATCCACAAATCCGAAACTTGAAGTAACATATTTGGCACATAATTACCAAATGAAATGAAGAGGATAAACACATAATAACTCACAATGTAAAAACTAACTAGATAAAAATATTAAAGTCGTAAATAGAAGAGGCTGTAATATTATAATAAAACAAAAAACACAAAAAAAGCACAGAATGCAGATCTTTCCAAGGACAGAAAATAAAAGAAAACGTAGATGTACCTAAATAGACAATATCAAAACCTAACTAGACATATACCTCTTCTTCTGAAGGCAATTCCTTATTCGAGACTTTAGGAGGGGCACCATTGGGAACACTCACACAATTCTTGAAGCCAGCTTCTTCCATTGCAAGCTTGTCCATTTCACCCTCAACCTTACATTAGATGGATCACAAAATAACTAGTCCCAAGACAGTAATTGTAACTGAATATAGCCAGAAGAAGAGTAGCAATTACAATGATGATATCACTTTTTCCTTTTATATCATCCAGTCCATAAAAGATATTTTCAGTATTGGCTTCCTGTATTACCTGAAGAAAATTATCAGATGTAAAGCACAGAGCCATAAAGGTAGGATATTGTAATTCAGAGTAAGATTGCATAAGAAACTCTTCCTTTCTTTTCTAAGCATAATTGCCCTTTCGTGTGGTGGACAGCTGCGCCTCACTTTATCGAGGGTCTTCTTGCACAGGACATGTCGGGTAGAGAGCAGTTTAGGTTTTGTTCCAGATTCGAGATCTCATTTCTTGCTTTCTTTTCTTGTTCAATCATTACATTAATAGGGGTCTTTCCAGGAATTGACCAAGCAGGATTTGGTAAAGGAAGACTCTCCCAGACGGCACGTTTACAAGTTCGCGCCCGTCTAATTGATTTCGTAAGTGATGTGAGACAAAACCAAAGTGATGATGGGGCAATGCATTTCATTTTTACATAAGATGATATCGAAACCATACATGGAAAAAGAATTAAAGACCAAGAACCCTTTATATTCTACCTGCCAAAATATTTTGGGAAGAGAACGATACGTGCAGCTAATAAGTTCTCCATCTCTTCGGTAAGGAAATGCAATAGCAAACCTCTGCCCAGAAATCATCACCAGTCAGTCAAGTAAAAATAATGGCTATTACCATTTCAAGCAATCATCATCAAAAGTCCTTGCAGAAGGTTGTCAGCAAATGGCCAAGTAAAACAAAGGATAAGAAGGCAGATTAGAGTGTAATTTGGATAAAACTCAAAGATTGAACAACATCTACCACGGCCTAGTGGTTACATTTACATGACTTAATGAGTAACGGCTTTTAACTGTGCCCGTACTAGAAGAAAATAATAAAGTTTGAAAAACTACTCAACTATGACGCTGAGTCCTCTCTGAAAAGCACTCAGAAGGTAGGTAAAGAACGTAGTGTGAAGATAGGACACATAAATGTTAAGCATTCTAGATACAAAAGGATTATTCTAAAACCAGACGTCCAATCTTTTTCTGCAAGACACCATTTCTCTGTAATGTTTCACCTGATATCACGCGCTCAGCAAAATATGAAAGTAGCTGAGAGAAATTTTAAAGGAGAACCATCAGGTTGCATATTTTCACTGTTGCAAGGAAATAGTAAGAAAACAATATACTCATGTAAATGAACAAATTAAAGAAAAAATGCAAGAGTATTTATGACATCAGAATAAATAATATAGGGGAATAGCTTAATCCAAATAGTCAACATTCCTTCTCTAACCATTTACTGTTGCTTCACGAGCAAAAAACATTTTAGCTTGATATTAAGCTTGACAAGCTATTGTAAAATATATCTTTATTTCATTTGTCACTACACACCTTTTCTCTAACCCATGGCTTTCTATTTATGACATTATAAGAGTTCCAACTTAATAAAAACAATAAATTCAGTTGGTTAATGAGTTTTATAATACACAAACTAACACAACAATGTTAAGATGAATATGCAAACACACTAACTTAGCTCGAAATGCAATTGAAAAACAGAGGATGTGAGTAATAGAGAAGGGTGGGTATGTGTAAATATAAATGAGAACAAAGTATCTAGCTCGAAAAAGATGATTGACACATAGCCAACCCCATAGTGATAGAGGCTTAGTTTGTTTATTGTCATTGTTTCACTTTCATTGCGAAAGCTCAAATAATTTGCTCAGCAGAAAAAACTCAACATGCTTAGAGAGGAAGTAAAGTACACAGTCATTGCATTCAACCCATTTCAAAGAAAAATCAATAAGGTGTTTCACAGACACATGTTCAACTTTTCTTTGCATATCAACATATCTTCTAAACTTGTTGTCACTCAGATGGCATTTAAACTAGCCACTTGGAAAGAACTCTGCAAACCAAAAAGTTCATCAGTTTCTCTAGACAGCTTTTAAACATCAAGTTTTATCTAGATGTTGACACCAGAGTCTAAAGGATATTTGATTTTGCAATAACATCAACAATAATTACCTCATTGCCCAGAGGTTCCAGTCCCAAACTTTTCTCATCAATTATTCTAGTTGGTTGCTTCATTTTTGGTTTTTTAATTTTTGAAACTACTTTTGCAAAGGCCTGAAAACACAAAAGAAACAAGTTAGAATAGCATAAAGCAAAATAATCAACTAGTTAATTCAAAATCTTACACTCGTGTTGCCCTTCCACCCACATTTACTCCGACAGCAAATCCACACAGTTTCACCTCTATGACATTCATGCAGATGTCAATAAATACTATACGTGCATTCAAACAATTTAGCAAAACGAAGAAAGAAAGATAAGAAGGTTAAAAATTAAGAAGATGTAAAGTTGGAACTTACCCGTCCTCAGATACGTAAAGAGAAAGGCTCTTCACACGTTTATCCCCACTATTACACTACAAATCAGCAAAGCAACTCGATCAGAAAGACAGAATATTAATGTAAAAATAATTAACATTCATTTTTCTAGTCCCTACATGTGAAAGCAGTATGTGCAAGATTTCAATATATAAACTAACACATATAAGATGATTATATAAAAAGATGCACAATCATTATCTTTTCCATGTTAGTAACACTTTAAATAGACACAACGGAAACAACAACAAAAGGCAGAAAATTATTAATGTTCAATTCAAACAGTTACAGCACTATAACAAAATGTATGTCCAGACGTCAAATACGGGAATAAACTGACACCGTACAATAAAACTAAATTGCAATATCAAAAAGTATAAGCAATAGGTTGTGAAATGTGTCCATTGCGTTCAGTAAGATTAACTAATAAGAAAAAAATTTAATTGCTTCATTCGTTAAATATTCAGGAAAATCACACTGAAAATTTGACAAGAATTTGGTATGAAAAGTATTTGAAACCACATACACTAGGACACATTAAACCACTGTATCGCCCCGGAATACATTCACTCCCATCAATTCCTATTTCCTGCAACTTCTGCTTCAACATCATCAGCTGCCTTTGATCACTAAATTGCTTCTCCAGAGTCACCACATCTTCACCATTAACTACACCAAACGACCATGAAGAAGTTAAGATATAGAGATAAGCTCTTGAAAGATTTCTTGATTAATAAGTAATATTGAAGCATTCATATCTATTCAGCAGCTTCAGCTTATTCAATTTGTTCTAAAACAACATCCAAATTCCAAGACCAAGAAAAAAAGAATTCCAATACCAAGAAAACATTCAAGATTATCAAAGAAAATAAAAAAGAAAAAGAAAGCACATCCAAAAGAAAGTTACATATATCAAGAAACTGAGGAAGATTACCCGGTCTAGAAATAGGCATGGCGGAATAAGGGGCATAACTACAGCCAGAGACCCTTTGAAAACTTGGACAAAAGTGCATCGGAGGAGCCAAAATTCTGAGGTTTTTACGACATTTTGAAGGGAGAGAAAGCGTTTGTGAAGAAGGAGAACAAGAATGGAGCAAATGTACGTATTTATGTGCAGGATAACTAGCCGACCACTTCATGAGCAGAAAATCCTTGAAACCCAAAAAAAAATTTCTGCTACTGTTTGAATACAAACTCAACAAGATTTTCCGAGGTGGTAATGGCATTGGAAACATAATTTCCCACAATTGATTTCTTCTTACGTAGAAAAGGCAGAAAATGGAGAACAACTGTATTGAACTCCTAAGTCTCCAATGGAAGTACGGAACTTTGAGAAATTGAAAGAGGGGGGAGAGAATTAAGGAATGGAAATGGGCTCTGGCCCAGCTTTCAAAGAGTTCACCAGTCGGCCCAATTTAATTGTTCAAGGCTATCTAAGATTGGGTTGGGCCATTGAAATATTAAGTTACTGTTTGGTGCAATGCAATGTATTTTAGTGGTTTTTTTTTACAATTTCTCAAAAGTGGAGATTAATTTGCAATAGAAGTAAAATTCGTGATTTTTTTTGCAATTAATCCTAAATTAAAATTAATGACTGAAATTTCGATAAATTTAATATTCCCTCCGTCCCGGCGTAAGAGGGTCTTTTACTTTTTTGCACGTATATTAAGGAGTATTATTATTTAATATGTAGTGGGTAGTTGTATTAGTGGGAGCGTGGACCTCATATTTTAATTGTATTAGAGGGGATGTGTGGGTCTCATGTGTGTAAAAAAGAAAAAGGAACACTTTTAGTGGAACGATCAAAATGGAAAAAAGACTCTTTCAATGAGAGGGAGGGAGTACCCCAGTAACTCCACCCACCTATGAATCTTTCACTTTTTACTCATTTATTTACCTTGTAAATAGTTCACTCAAAAAAAACATCTTAATTCAAAATCATATAAGTATATTTAATTTTAAAATTATTGTTCAAAGTACACATAATACACTTTGTACTTTATTTAGTATATAAAAATACCTAGAAAATCAAATGAACACAGTTTGTTGCAATGAAAGAAAATTATGAAAGTTGAATTGGAACGAAGTATAATAACACTAATCATTGAAATTTTCTTTCAAGAACTCAGAGAAGATTTTTACAACAATATTTCAAATAAGTGGTGAGTCCTCAATCCTCAGACTATCAACCTAATTTACATTCATCACTCTACATTCTGCATCTGATATAGTTTTGCTTTCTCAATTGCATCTCTAAGAGCATCTGCACCCAAGTTCTTTAGAACCTACATAAACAGATCATATTTTTATATGTAGCATACAGAGCATCGGCTTCATCGTTCTCCTCCAAGAACAAAAAAATAAATTCACAAAGGAATGGCAAAACACAAGCATCAAACAAACCTCATTTGCATCTTTGAACGAGCTCGCCTCATCTTTCTTCGGCCAATCTACCCTCCAGCATCTATCAATCAACAAAATAAGAAGAAATTAAGATTCATGTTTGGTAAGATCAAACAAACTTATTCTATGCAACCTTTCTTTTCCAACACGACGAGCAAGCTCTTCAGCTAAAGCCTGGCCAGGTATATCGCCATCAGTTGCCAATATTATACGTGATGCCTAACAAGGAGTTCAGAATAGTATGAGACTATCATCATTATTCATTACTTGTCTTTTTGAGGGATTGGAAATATTAGAAAAATTAAGTCCTCTGACCTTGTCCAAATAGTCTCTGCAGTTCCATAAGTATTGAAAGCTAGTGTCCTGATGTAAAAGAAGTATAAATAACTTCAGTCTTAAACATAAAATGACTTGTAAGACGGAGAATAAAGTTTAAAACCAGCACTAGTGTCAGAAATCTGAAGTCTAACTGAACCTTCTCTGGAGGTGGTAATTCTTTGAGTGAAACTATTTGTGGGGCACCGGCAGGAACACTAACACAATTATAATAACCAGCTTCTTCCATTGATAGCTTATCTATTTCACCTTCCACCTATGATCATAAAGAAGTCGACATCAACACCAATGATGATTTAGTGTTGAGATCCAAAATATAGCAGTTGATTAATGTATACAATAATTATCTCGTCTGCTTCTGAAATGTCATCGACTCCATAAAGCATTTTCTCGGTATTTTTCCCCTGAAAATTAATGTGAATAATTAACAGGATAATGTTAATATCCATTCACCAGTCATTAGAGTAACTGAATAAATGGGTGTACCTGCCAAAATTTCTTTTCAACAGTCCGATATTTGCAGCCAACAAACAGTCCATTTCGTCTGTAAGGAAAGGCAATTATTTTCTGCATTGGAGAAAACGGCTAGCAAGGAGTTATTATGCTAACCCAACTAATAACTCAAATCTTTCCCTTAACATGAAAATTGTGTGTTGCATGCATGTCAAATTAACCATTGTTTATGCCTTCTGCACTAGATTTATTTATTTATCTACCAAGAGTTTGACTTGAAACTAACACCCTCTGTGCTTGCCTTCAACAATGTCTTGATGCTTTATTTTCTTAACACCGATGTATGTTCAATTCAAAATTTCATACATGCACTATTCTTGATTTCACGTTACATTTACGGTACCAAAATTCACTTTTTTAATCTCGAGGGGCAATTGCACCACCCTGCACCTTATATTGTAGACCAGCCACTTAAATCCGTCCAATACTTGATGAAATAACTCACACACTTATGTCCTACATCAATTACCTTGCTGAAGTTCTAATAGGTATACGTTATAATTCTCTATTAGTGTCCACAATCGTTGAAATAAGTAATGTACCACGAAAATGTAAAGCAGGGAGGTTACTGGATTTTTAATAAAGAAACTAGACCCAATTGTCTTGTTTAGTTCTAATAGGTATATGTTATAATCTAGGCAAAGTATTCCTTGCATTAGGGTTCACCTTGCACCTTGATTTTACCAAGATTACTCTTTAGTACATTAATTTTTTTTTCTTTAAAGTGATGAACTGAGAAGAGTAATATTTTTCATTCACACAAGTAATAGTTCATCACTCTAATGAGTAATTTTAATGTACTAAAGAGTAACTCCGGTAAAATCAGGGTGCATGGCAACCCGGGTTCATAGGAGACAAACTCTATAATCTATTAATGTCCACAAACATGAAATAAAAAATGCAACACAAAGATGCTATGAAGCAGGGAGTTATTAAATTCTCAATCAAAAATAAGACCAATTTGATAACGTTCATGAGATGATGAAGGTATTTTCTTACCTTACTGCCAGCAACTTGCATAACATTATTTCTCTCCAGTGTTCTCTTTGAAATCATTCTTTCAGCAAAGTATGCAAGCAACTGAAAAAATGAAATTTTGAATAAGTCTACTGGAGTACAAGGGGTAAACAAGTAGGGTAGTGATATGGATGCTATAATCCCTTTCGATAAGTGTCGTAGCACGAAAGGAAGATAGGCAAAAGTTCTCTTCAGTTCTTTGCTTACTTGAGAGCTATGTTACAGGACATAGAGTCAAACAAATACGGAAACTAACCAGGTGGGCTAGCCCACCTGGCCACTGGGCTCCTCACTTAAGTGAGAGACACCCAGGTTCGATTCCCATTGGGAACGAATTAGGAGTGGAGATATAAGGAGCCTTGGAGAAGGGGGAGTAAGGAGACTTGGTGTACACTAACTACTGACTATACTAACAACTAACATTTACCGATCAAAAAAAAAAAAACGGAAAATAATGTATAGAAAAACAAAATCTTCAATTCTGAGAGTCATAAGCAATGACCATTAGTGATAAACAGGCAAATCTCTTTAGTATGGGGTAATTGTGGTACCTCATCATTCAGAGGTTCTAGTCTTAGACTTTCCCCTGTCAAGGTCTGTGAGGAATTGAATTTACCATGCGAGTTTATATGAGGATTAGCTTCTCTGTCATCAGCAAAAACCTGCTATAAAATTCACCATCTTCATAAAGGAATATCACTAGAAGGTTCAAAAGAGAAGAGAGGGAGAGTAATCTAAACCATATGTTATGGAACCTTGCCAGCCCATCCACAGTGTAAATTAAAACACCTCCACATTGCATAACTCCTGAAATTTGACATCAATAGACATACTTTAAAAATCTTCAGAAGAATCAGACCTTATCAAATAAATAAAAATTTGAACATACCAATGTTGGCTTATGTGAAATGATAGAGTCTGTATCGATCTTCCACCATTGCACTGATTCAAAAGAATTAATCCAAAGATAAAATAATTTTGAAACGGAAAATAAACCTAAAGTATCTGAACATGTTTATGGTTGCTAGGACAGAAATTCACCAGTAAACTACATCCATGTCATTTAGGTACCAAATCTAGACATATTTGAGGCATTTAACAAGATCATCTACATGATTTCCAGTAGCATTGGCTAGTGCCCTACACCATAACATATCTTCTTCAAGATGTACCAAATTATCAATCAATAAGGAATTAAGGATGCATATACCTTAATCCACCTAAACATGTCAAGCAATTCTTTCAAAAAACCCCCATAAAATTAAAGAACAGTAGCGAATAGAAGACAAATTAAAACTGAATCATTCTAAAAATTTAAGATATTGGAGTAGTAAATCCAGTAAATACCTTAGGACAATACAAGAGAACATATTTTCCTGGCGTACAATAATCAACCTTCACTCCAAGGGCTTCAATTTTTCGCTTCAGTTTAGCAAAATCTGTAATCTCCTCACCCTCCTCATTCGTATCAGCTTCAATTTCTATTGAATTAAACGGACATAAATATTTACTTTCTCAGATATAAAACAGAAAAAAGGGGCAACACAATTTGATCGTCACGGCGGGAGATTGTGAAATGAGCAGCACCTGCAAGCTTGGATGGGCGGATGTGAGATGACGCTGGAAACCCATGGCTGCGTAACGAAATTCTTAACGTAGATTCGGTGGAATAAGGCAATAAATTGGTGGGACGGCTGAAAGACAATAAATTTGATGAAGTATTGAGATGCAAACAGCAAGGCGGTGGAGATGGCGGTTCACGGAGGCGCGTCATAAGAGGCATTTCAAGTAATCACGTTCGAGCGTAGTGAATTACCCATGCAGCGCTCTCTCACTCCTTCCGCTTGTTGTTGGCAATCGAAGAGGATAATACTGTTTTGTTTATATTTTTCTTCAAGATATTATGGAGAAATGGTAAAATGCCGTGGTAAAATTAGGGTTAGGCTATTTACACCACCCAAAATTTCTTTTACATACCCCAAAATTAATATAAAACTCTAATTCTTGCCTTAAAAAATACGAGAATCAACCTAAAAGAGAAATTAGAGAATTTAGGATCATGTTTCTTTTTAAGAGTTTGAAGAGAAACTAAGCAGTGGAATTAATGTGGAAGAAGAGTAACTGAGAAGCCACTGCCATAGGCGAAGTGTTTCCTGATTGATATTCTATCGTGGCGTGCAATTTCATCATTTTGTGTTCAATGGTTTCGGAAATTTCATGATTTGCAGAGCATTTGATTTTCTCTTTCGTCTTAATGCCTTGAATGATTCGAATTCTTCATCTTTTATTTTGGTTGTTCGCAAATCTCATTAAACTGGAATGACAAATCTCGAACACAGAGATCCGTACGGCTGTGAAATACTTTTACAAATTAAACAGGAGAACATTATAAAGCATGATGAACAAGTGTAATCTCAGAGGTGGAGTCATCATCATTATAAAACATTGAATTAGAATCGGTGCCATAGCTTGACTCCTCTTCATTAACTCCAACATGAGGCGATTCAGATGGTAGATTTGGAATTTCCAGATGCTCCAAATGGCCTTCCAACATATCCAACACCTTATTCATGGAAGGACGATCACCTGGATTCATCTGTATGCAACACAACGCCACAATTGTTATCTTCCTGACAATTTTCCTACTGCATTCATCTTCACAACTTATCCCAGTTTCGATGTCCTTTCCTAGCTCAAACGAGTCGTATATCCAACTCGGAAAATACTTGCTAGAACTTTGATCCTTCCTCCTCAGATCCCTCTTCAACCCCGCCATTTCTATGAGCAGCATTCCAAAACTATACACATCAGCTTTATGAGAAACTTCACCTATGCCCCTGTTGATGAGCTCAGGAGCAACATATCCTACTGTTCCTCTAAGTGTAGTCATGGACACAGTGTCTTTCTCTCTGGAGCAAAATTTTGCCAGTCCAAAATCGGCTATCTTTGGAATAAATTTATCATCAAGAAGTATGTTGTGAGGCTTGATGTCGAAATGCAGGATTTGGATGTCACACCCTTTGTGCAAATAATGGATCCCTCGAGCCACTCCAAGTGCAATCTCAAGCCTCATGTCCCATGTCAAGGAACTCAGTTTTTCTTGATTAAAGATGTACTTGTCGAGGGAACCATTGGGCATGAAATCGTACACAATGGCACGTTTGGATCCGACTGCACAATAGCCAACAAGCTTTACAATATTCACATGATGGATCCTTCCAATGGTTGAGATTTCATTCATGAAGTCTTGGTCATTTTCTCTTGGGTTTACAAGTAGTTTTACAGCCACATGATGACCACTCTGAAGCTTTCCTTTGTAAACTGATCCATATCCTCCTTGTCCCAGTTTTTCCCGGAAACCTCTAGTTATCTTTTCGATGCCAGAATAAGAGTACCTGATTGGCTTGAGTTTGTTGTCACCTTGTAGGAACCTTTCTATTACATCAAACATGGACAAATGCCTTCTACGAAACTTGTAGTAAAGGAACCCCACAAGACTTGGACATACAAGGATCCTTACTGCTATGATGAGCAATACTGGAAAAAAAAAATCATATAAATAAATAAAGATAAAATGATGAGTGTTTCTAAATTTGTAATAATTAGGAACACAAACCTGTGAAGAGAATTGTTATCTCTGGGAATGCAACTGCAAGCACAGTACCACATACATAGTAAGCTGAGATGATTAATATGCTAAATATTAAATAACTTGTCCTTTTCATCTGCTCAATTGTTTTCTTTAACTTCTCCTTTTTATCAGCTCAATTATTTTCGTGCTTTTTACCCACAAAAGGAGTGTGAATTCTTACTAATTAAAAGGCTGTAAGTCGAACTCCATCTATTGAAGCAGAGGAATCCAAGAAAAATCAAGGCGAGTACTATGATGATCTTTGCTGGAATAGTTACCCCAACACATACACAAGCTGCATGGACTTATCATTAGAATTGCAGAAATAAACAGCAAGTAATAATGCTTCTAATTTACCTAGCATTGCAAGTATGACGAGGATCATGGATGCACCAACGTTGATGCCTAAATCAGCTGCGCAAATAACGGTACGACCATCAAAAGCTAAACACAATGATGGAATTTTGCACTTGCTGCAGCCATATTTCAACCAAGAGAGTTCAAATCCGTACACCAGAGAATCGTGGATTTCCGAAAGCGATACATTCTTGAGATGATGAAATTTCCAGGATGTCATGACTATGAGTTCAGTTGTGCACATGTAAGGAACATCTGAGATGTTCATGTGCCCCACCTTGACATAAGTATGTCTGCTGTGGACAGTGGTGGCACATGGAGTGGGCAATTCTGTGAAGATGGAAGTGTTGTACAGTGGGTGTGGGCAGGTCAGGATATTGATAGGCGAAGCTACTACTGGAAGGCCTTGGGAAAGGGAGTAACTGATATTCAAGGGGTTCCCCTCGAAGCCGGTGCCATAAGGAAAACCAGAGGGGAAGTCGTATGGAGATAAAGAATGGTTGGGGAAAGAACAGGGGTTGTTGTTGATGGAAACATCAACCAGTCTGATGGTGGTGTTGTGGTAGTTGATAGCTTTCACTCTGTATTCTTGGGAGTTGAGGTATAAAATAGTGGTGACATTGTTTTTGCAGGATAATTCATAGCTGGGATAGCCACAGTGAGGAGGATCATTTTTTAGTCGGAAAGGGAAGCTGATGTTGTGGATGATGCCACAGGAAGAAGGGCTGCAGATGTCTCCCGCATTGGATGCATCAAGGACTAAAAGTATCAACACAGAGAAGAAGATTTTCAGCATCATTGATTCTTGGTTTAATTTTGAGAGAGAAGTCCTTGAGTATCAACACAGAGAAGACTTTTCAGCATCATTGATTCTTGGTTTAATTTTGAGAGAGAAGATAGGATCAGATGGGTCCAGAAGCAATTACAACTTCACTAATTCAACAAACATAAAACAAATTAGGCCAAGGAGAAGAATAAACCAACCAATGTCTATCATATTCCCACAAATATCCAACCAGGATACACTACAATTCCTGGAGTTAACATCAATTTATTAAGGAATCAGCTATTTATACCCTGAAATTACTAAACGTCCCCATCAATATTTAAATTATACTTAATTAATATGACATAAATACCCCCCTATAAACCTTAATATAAAGGAGTTTTCACATAAAAAACTGCTATCATTAGATACCCAAGGCATTCCCCACAGTTTGATTTTCAAACGGTTAGGCATATAAGCAAGGGAGCCCTTACTCAACCCAAAACCATGGTCAAAGGTCAAGGTTTGACCCCCACTTATATGCCCTTCCACACTTGCGTGCGGAATCGATGTGGGATCGTAACAATCCATCCCCTTTGAACCGGACGTCCACGGACGGCACACGCCGGGTGGCAACCCAATTACCAGGCCCACATCCCGGGTGGCAACCCCCTCTTGGGCCCACATCCAGGGTGGCAACCTCCGGGCCCACATCCGGGTAGCCCCTTCCCGTGACCCGTCCGAATCCGGCAGGTCGGACCAAATTGTTAGGCATATAAGCAAGGGAGCTCTTACTCAACCCAAAACCATGGTCAAAGGTCAAGGTTTGACCCCCACTTATATGCCCTTCCACACTTGCGTGCGGAATCGATGTGGGATCGTAACACAAACCATCACCAATCTTCCACCTCACTTCCTTCTTGACAAGGTCTTGAGAAGATCAGATGCTCCTCCTAGTCTCCTATTTATGCATTTAAAAAGCCCCCTAGGAAGATATTTAGCTTTGAGTACTTTGCAAACAAGTGTATTTGGGTTAGAGAAAAATCGCCAACCAATCTTTCCAAGCATTGCCAGATAGAAAATGTGTAGATTTCGAAATCCCATACCACCTGCATCTTTCCAAACACATAGTTTATCCCAATGCATCCATTTGAGTCCTTTCTTTGCATCTTTCTTGTTCCCCCACCAAAATGAATTCATCATCTTTTGTAATTCATCTGCAAGAGTTGAAGGTAATAAAAATGTGCTCACACAATACACTAGAATGGCCAGTGCCACTGATTTGATAAGAACCTTTTTCCCCGCCCTGCATTCAAAGATACTTAAATTTATGTTTTAAATTTTAACCGCTGTAAAACTGCATTCAACCGCAGTTGTGGCTATTTGTGATCTTCACATTCCAATGGTAAAAGCAAAAAACTGTTACCTCTCTGCAAGTATTCGCCATGGTGCCATTCATCTCTCCCCATCATCTTCTCCATATATTTGCTGCCATTGCATCAATCTCACTTCCAGTAATATTCACAGCCACAGTAATTGAAGACATTAACAAGCTGCAACCACCCCCAGATTTCAACTCCACAATCACACACAACTGCATCCACAACCCTTCTCTCAGATACTGCAATTCCACCCCCTTTGATGTTGTCGAAATCTTCAAGTTCACAATCGTTGCAAGCCACCTCTGCAACGTTTCCAAGAATCCCAACTGCGTCGAAACCTTTCCAAAAATAGATCTTCATAGCAGTCCAAAAATAGCACCACTTTATATGTCATTCACATTTTTCTGGAAATACTGCCCCATTACAATACTTTCCATTGATCTTTCCAACAGTTCTTTGAAGGGTGGTTTCCCCACAGAGATTCTTTACTGCACTCAAATACAGACTCTTGATTTGAGCCATAATAAGTTGTCTGGTGACTTTCCTGTACATAAATTTTCTTCTCTGACCAATTTAACATTTCTTAACCTGTCTTATAATGACTTCTCTGAGTGTAAGGTCTCGGAAACGCGCTTCTTCAGGCGTTTTAACTCGTCGAGTTTTGTTCATTCTGGTGTTTTACCAGACCACAGGGAGTTAAGGATCAAAACTGTTGTCTTTTTTGTTGGTTTTCCTGTTTTTGTGATTGCAATGGTGGTTTTCTGGGGATGGTTCTGTTTTTGGAGGTCTGATTTTCATCAGTTTAAGGCTTCAACCTTGAAGGAAGCAACTGATGGATTTTCGAGTCGGAATTTAGTGGGAAGAAGAGGTGGAGCTAGTTTATACAGAGGTGTTCTGAGAGATGGAAGTGAGGTAAGGATTGAGGTTTATGTGGATGATATGTCGAGACGCGAATGGAGTCGATTCGTGGAACATTCTAAGGCTCTTGTTCAGTTGCAACATAGGAACATAGTGTCTGTACTAGGATGGTGTGGTAGCCGCAGATTGAAAGCCATTGTCACAGAATGGCTGGATGGAGATCAGAACATTGAAACATGGTTGGTTGAATCTGTTCCTCCATGGAAGCAAAGGGTGAAGGTAATGTCAGGAGTTGCAGCTGGGATAAGTTATCTGAATCAAGAATGGCCAGAAGCAGGGTATAACCTTAAAACAAGAAACATACTGCTGTCTGAAGATGGAGAGCCAGTCATAACAAGATTCAAACTTGATGATCATCGCAGCAATACAAAGAGTAAGTCGAATCAAAACAGTTATCTACTTCTGTCTCATGATATTCTGCTGACGATCACCAAAATCTGCAGAAATTTACAGGTTTGGAATGTTTCTGTTGGAGATGGTAACAAACAGGAGGACACATGAAGAGTTCGAGTGGGAGAGATTGAATCATCCAAACAACATGGAGAATTTGATTGATGCGAGGATGAAGAAAACGGTGGAGATTGTTTCTGAAGCATTGAAAATCATTGAATTGGGAGTAATGTGCACGGATTTATCAGGCAGGAAACAACCAAGCTGGGATCGTATCTGCGACCTTTTGTCGAACACCTTGTCTACAAAAACATCGGATCGTCATGAACACAAAGGCAGAGGCCATAAACATGTGCATTATAGAGAACACTAACATGTAAGAATTGCAGACGAGAGAAAATGTTTTCTTCTGTATATGTTGCTTACATGATAAGTACTAACACAGCAATTTATCAGTAAATATAAAAAACATATGAAATTCATCCATATCATGTTTATGTTTACCTTATTGTTTAACGTTACTAATTTTTTTTTTAATTTTTTATATTGATTTTGAGGGTAATATAATATTAAATCTTACCCTAGTTATTAGACCAATAACCTCATCTAGACTTGAACGCTTGTAACCACATGGATTAAAAAAATGACAGCTATTTGCACCCCAAAATTACTGAACGTACCCCAAAAATATTTAAATTGACATAATTATCCTTAGAGCTGTTAAGTGACACAAGCTACTCGAAAGCTCGGCTTGGCTCATTAAAGCTCGAGCTCGGCTCGGCTCGTTAAGGCTCGATTATTTTAATAATAATAATAATATAAATATTAAATAAAATAATAAATATAAGATATATTTATTAAAACTCGGCTCGATAAGCTCGATAAACTCGACTCGATTTGCTTAACGAGCCAAATCGAGCTCGAGCTTATTTTTAAGCTCGTTTCCTAAATGAGCCGAGCTCGAGTATGCAGTACTCGAGCTCGCTCGACTCGAATAACAGCTCTAAATTTATCCTTATAAAATTTATATCTGTTCGGTTGCAACAATCGAACAGTTATCCATCTTATGTGTTCGGTTGCAGCAACCCGAATAAAGAATTCATCTATCTTATCCGTTCAATTGCAGCAACCGAACAAAATAAATAATTCATTTATATTATCTGTTCGGTTGCAACAATTGAACAGAATAAGATTTGTGATTTTTTTAATTTATATCTACATTACCGATAGATAAGATAACATATAAGTTTCATGAATCACCATCGATACCATCTTTGTTTAAAGATTGATGATGTCCATGAATGTTATCTTATCTATTCGGTAATGTAGATATGAATTAAAAAAATCATAAATCTTATTTTGTTCGGTTGCTGCAACCGAACACATATGATGAATGAATTCTTTGTTCTGTTCGGTTACTACAACCGAACAGATAATAGATGAATTCTTTGTTCTGTTCGATTGTTGCAACCGAACAGTTGTTAGATAACTGTTCGGTTGCAACAACCGAACATATATAAGTTTTATAAGGGTAATTATGTCAATTTAAATATTTTTGGGGGTACGTTCAGTAATTCTGGGGTGAGAATAGCCGCTCCCCTAAAAAATATATTTTAAGAATGTATAAGATAAAATGTGAGTATTTTAGTTGATTTAGTGAGAAAAGTGAAATCTTATACTCCCTCCGTCAGCCCAAAGGGTCTCTTTTTTCCATTTTGGTCGTCCCACTCAAAGAGTCCCCTTTCATTTTTTATACACATGGGTTCCACACTCACCCACTAATACAATTAAAATATGGGGCCTACACTCCCACTAATACAACTACCCACTACACATTAAATAATAATACTCCTTATTCCACGTGCAAAAAAACAAAATGCACTCTTGGTGCGGGACGGAGGGAGTGTACTTTTATGAGTGGTACACCAATGCACCTAGATAGTCTAAGCTATTAAATTATAATTATATTTAATCCTAACCATTAAATAAAATAAATTAATTAAAATTAAAAACAATAATCACCCACTAACTATCTCATTTACTCTATAAATTCTCAGGTGCACTAGTGCAATAGGTGTACCACCACAGAATAACCCTACTTTTATCAGTAGACGATATTCTTATAATTTGTGCTAAGAGATTTTAATATAATTTAGTATGGCCATTTTTAAAAAATTGCATAAATGTGGGACATACAAATGCAAAACTAGGGTTAACTAAAATATTAGGGAAAGTAAGACATTTATTTGATCAAATTTTAACTAAAATACTAAAATAAATACCCCTTAAATGAAAAAAAAAAGGATTAGATTACAAAAAAGATTGAAACAAAAAATTCAAATAAGAAAGATACGAGAAGAAATGGGTATTTGAAATACATAAATTCGTACGGAAAATGAAATATTGATCAATAGAAAATGGAGTAATTTATATCTGGAAAATAGAAGAGATTTCAACAAATCAATACTGTACAAGAAAAACAAAGAGTAAGAAAGTTTTATTTTCTTTATTAAAAATAGAGTATTATGAATTTAGTGACAGTTTTCAATCCTCAAATGAAAACTTGAAGGTTAAGTAACGGTTAAAATGTAAATAACTCGTCATTATTAGAAAGCCTAAAATCCCATTAACTATAATCTCCTCATAATTAGGAGAGTAGTTACTTAACGGTTATAAAGATTACACTATCTCTCCTCCCAACCCAATAACCTCCATTACCACGTCTTCTCTCTCTCTCATACTGTTTCTCTTCAGTCCACTAAAATTCAAGTCTCTAAAAACAGAATCTTCCTCAGGTAATTGTCTCTTTTAATTTTCCCTCCTTTACATAATTGCAGTTAATTACACTAAACTTCGTTTTGCTCGCAGGTTAATTACTTCCTCCACCAATGGCGTTGAGCTACTACTCTAACTGGGACTCCGACATAAACTTCTGCGATCCCGAGCTCCAATCGTTTTCCGACACGTGGAATCTCGACTGTCTCTTCGACCCCACCACCGACAACAACCTCTTCATCTCCGAAGCAGTTCCGTACGACGACAACATCAACTCTTCCTCCACCACCATTGCAGCACTGCCGCAAGACCATAAACGACAAAAGATGTGCCATGATTTCGGACAGGTGTACTCCGACACCACTGATCAGTTCATCAACCCTACTTACTTCCTTCCGGACCAGTACCTTCAGTTTCAGGATTATCCTTTGCCGTATGAAGTGTTCATGCCGCCGCCGCCGCCTTTGCCTGAATTGACACCCAGGAAGGAACCCGGCGGCGGGAGCTTGTCCGCGCAGAGCGTAGCGGCCAGGCAGCGGCGGCGGAAGATTACGGAGAAGACGCAGGAGCTGGGGAAGCTTGTTCCGGGGGGACATAAAATGAACACTGCTGAAATGCTTCAATCTGCTTACAAATACGTCAAGTTTTTGCAGGCTCAAGTTGGGGTGCTTGGATTCATGGTAATAATTAATTAGTACTAATTAAGAAAGAATTAATCCATACTCTTTGTCCTAATACTCTGTTTTTGAATACTGTTTTTGTAGGAAAACGCAGTGGAGAGTTGTGAAGAACTGCAGCTACTTCTGGAATCGCCATTAATTCAAGAAAAGCTCTATTCGAGTGAGAGCTGTTTGGTGCCACAGAAATTGGTTGAAGAAGTTGGCAGAGATGATGAAATGTTCAAATCGAATCAACGTTTGATGCCATTTGTTATGAAGAAAGACCATTGATTAATTTTGCAGTTTTTGATTAATTGAGTTAATTTGATTAGTTTTGACGTTTAATTAGTTACTTAATTAGGCACTGTCTTACTGCCTGCCTTATGTTGTTTCGTTGACATAGGTTAGGTTAGATTAGATTAGCGAGAAAATTGTAATTTTTTTTCTAATTAATCTGATTTTAACATGATTTATCATCTAACTATGTTGTTTTATTTTTCTAGTACCCTCTGTCTTGCAAGATTAATTTTTCAATCCTGAATATGATTAATTGTATTTAAAACTGTCATTAAAGTATTAAAACGGTTAAAGAAGTGAGAGAGAGTATTAAATAGCATTATCAATTAAATTCACATATGCACACTAGCCAGAGCGGTTAATCTTAATTATCGATCATTGAAAAAAAAAACTTTTTTTTTTAGAAATAGTAATTCATAGAAATTAATTCCTAATAATATAATAGATCAGTCTATTACTAAGTCAAAGTAGTTGAGGAATTCATGTAAGAGACTAATTATTTATATTAAAAAAAAAAGAATTCCATTTATTTCACGTTAATTAATATTGGAATAACTAAGAAAATTTGGACATTACATTACACAATTTATAAACCAACGTGTATAACATCATACATGTAGTAGATAACTAGAATTACTTAATGTGTTTTTAATTTTATTATACTTCAAATATTTAATTATTTTAATTTTAATTATGATTTTATGTACTTACTAGTTTTAAAATCTTCCGCCTGTTAAACTTTCTCAAATAACATTTTCATTTAATATTTTTCAGTATCAGCAAACTCAAAACCATGTTAGATTTATAATTTTTTATGCTTTTTTATTTTTATGTGTAATAATGCATGGTTTGATTATGATTTTTAGATTTACCGAATCAATAAATACTTAGTTAGCTAGGTGCACCCGATGCAAATAGGGATCTTTTTCTTGAAGTGATTTGTGATGATTTATTAGTTGAGTTTTTATTTATTAAAATGAATTAAAAAGACTTCAGTAAAATTCATGTCTCATAAAATATCAACTAAAATTGCATTGGACAATTTAAGTTAAAAATAAATTCATTATTTAACAATCTGGATTTGATGTCTGATCATCGCAAATCCTAACAAGTGGAATACAAAACTTCAATTCTGTTCCTATTTATTTCAATAAATATCAATGACATATTACCTTCAAAAAAACAAAAAAAAGTATTAAAAATAACATGGTTACATTAATAATACTTAAAAAGACGAGTTATATTATTACATGAAAATTAATATAATTTAATGCAATATTTATTTTTAGTACATTTTAAAACCTTAATTAATCATGCACTAAAATCTTAAAAACCGCTGATGAGAGAGCATGAAGTGATCATGGCGGTTATCCAGATTAATCTTAGATAAGCTGTTAGAGTGATTACAGGAGAACTTGTTACTAACAATTTACTATTTCATTTTATACAAGTTTTAAATGTTACAATTAATGCTCCATTTTGTAATTTCTTGAAAAAAAAGATCATCCTTAATTCCTTATATACTCCATGATTTAATCCCTTTACAACCCTTATGTCATTACAATGTACCAATGGATTGAATTTAAAAAAATAAACAAAAAAACAACTACTTACTAACAAACTGTAGCTGATACAAAAGAGAATTATGGGTAAAAAATGGAATGTTTCAAAATTGCAATAATAGTAAAGAAAAAAAGAGCTGTCTTCATCCTTTCACTTTCAAACAGAGAAAATTTAACATCATTTGATGATGCCAGGTCTATTAACGCGCTTCTTATATTTCAAAACGGCGGCCTTCTTCGGAGGCGAATCAGTCGTTAATGCATACATCTTTACGGCAAATAGCTCATTCGGAAACCCCTTTTGATCCTGGTCGCGAACACATACGACGACTTCAATGAGCATATACGGATAAACAAGAAATACTGTATAAATGTTTGATGTTTTGAGGAAAGAAAATAACATAATTAGAATTCAGATATATAGAAGAATATTCAAGAACTCAGTTACTTCGATCGCTATCAGCATTTCTTAGCAATGTTCGACCAAGAACAATTTACACATGATGGCCTCTCTCTATAGAATGCATTCCAACAACAAAAATTCTCAAGAAAAAGCAGTCAAATGTACCTTCATTTTGTAAATATGCAGTCCACATCTTTTGATGAGCTGCTTGAAGTACATATCCGATCTGGTAACGCTCTTATCCGCTTTATCCAACACAAAGCCTAGAAATCAGGAATTAGCATCATTGTCAATGTGAAGTGTGAAAACCACCAATGGGCCAGCTATTTTTAGAGAAACGGAGAACAGGTAAAGAGCTTGATGCGTGAAGAGAATCAGAATGCATGCACTGTACTAAGGAGAAGTAATGAAACCCATAGGTTTATAATATAAGCAGCCGGTCAAGGAATAAAAAAATCATTACCATTTCTCGCTATGTTTTCCTTCAAAACAAATAGTCCACCGGGTCTGAGACCACCCTGGAAGAGGTACAGAAGAAGCCAGCATTATAAAAAAACATAATATAATTTTCAGAAGTAAACAGGAGAAAATAAAGTAAACTTGGACCATATTTAAGGTATTAAACAGTATTTAAATTATTATTGAGAGCTGCAGATATAAATAACATGGAATCATTTTTATAGTTTTTGTTGGAAATTGATTTAGTTCAAATGCTAATCCTTTCTCCAAAAAGCAGGAGCAATACAATGCAATTCTATATGGTCCATCACAAGATGTTTTAGTGCGTTGTTTTGGAGCTTACACAGCCTCAGTAATTCAGCAGGATCAAGTAAGACAAGAAAATTGATAATGTATTTAGTCTAAGTCAGACCAAAATATTATATTTTTATTAATATATAAAGCAGAAACTAAATGAGAAACATTTACATGATAATTGTGTGCATCATATTCATACCTAAGACGTAAGCGCCATTTGGTTAAAAAAGTCGACACAACATAGAAAATTCAGAAAAATATGAAAGAAAAAATCTGAATATCCATTGGGGAGTAAGAATGATAGAACATTTAAAACTGCACATATGTTTTTTGTATCAAATAATAATGGCGGTACCGCAATAGATAAGAAATATATTCCATAATAGAAGCTGGATTACTATGGTCTATTCACCTTTGCTCTATTGAAGAATGACACGAAGTCATCATCTGAAAGATGTCCTATACACCACTGAATCCATATAACATCATACCTCTCAGCCTCAGGAGTAAAGTCCTACAATAAGGCATGCCAAATGATTCAGCAAACAAACAGTCACTGATTTGTATGCAATTATAAGGATAAGACTTTGTCTAAAGCTTATGTTGACACAGGCACTAAACCAGGGAATAGTTAGTAGAAAAGAGAAAAAGAAACAAGAAAGCGTATACCTTCATTGTATAAAAGAGATAGATATTATCATATTACGTCTGATGATATTCTATATATAGCATAACAAAGGATGCATGCCAGAAGGACTGAGGGGGACTGGAGGCATAATAATATTCATCAGCTTTAAAAACTGTAATAATATGGCTGTAACTTGATAACTGTATTTTGCAATCTAGTTACAGTATGCTTCGAATAATTCGAGTTATAGAATGCATAAAGTGACGAAAAATAGAGGAACATTTAAAAAAATTTCTCAGAACAAAAAATTAGAGAGTTAACTGCATAATGGAAAAATAAAACGACAATTTGTAGCTATGTCATATCCAATTACTTTTAGCTTTTTACAATTAACTATATGATTTAAAATTTCAGATTGTAGCAACAAATTATGTTCCTTAGCCGTATCATATCACTGTAATTAAATGTTTGGCCTCAGCAGACTTCCTTTTTCAAATGAAAGCCAACTACACAAAGAAACAAATAAACTATGAGCAAATAAATACATAAAATTGATGATGGGCCTACTTCTAACCTGGAGAGGAACACAAAAAAAGTTCACAGCCTTGTAATCCTGTGTGACCATCAGATTTTCTGAGGCCAAATTTTTGCGAGCAGTGTCTAGGAAATGAGAAACAGGCTCGAGAAGGTCAACCTGGATTTAAACAAGCCTATAAATAAATAAATAAATATTTCAAAATTGAAAGTAAAGCTGAGAAATAAATCATTTAAGAAAACTTAATTGATTGTCTGCATTTGTCAGTACTCAGTCGCATGTAGTATGATTTATTATTCCACCTCCAAAAAAACATAATATGTTCCCAGAAGCATGATAACTACTAATTGAAAAAAATTAACAAAGAGCAACCACCATAAGATTACCTCATTAAAATACCTTATAAGAAGGTTCTTGGTGACCCTGCCTATCCCCGAGCCACAATCTGGAAACACCGTAGCAAAACATCAATCTATAAGCAATATTCTAATTCGATCTCTAACGAATATTCAAGGCAGAACCTAGGAGCATGCAAACCTTAATTACATACAACAGATCATATTTCAATGCTACTTTCAAGCCAGCACAAGAAAATGGATTGGAGAATAAACCACCAACACACGATGTAACCACTGTTTAACCAACTATAACACCAATCTTAACTAGCATTCTTGAAAGAAAACGAAATATAATACCAAGTGCAACTAGACGCCTTCCTCTGGAAGCTGAATCAGGAAATCGTTCAGCTAAAACGGAATTCAAGAACGCTTCACTATCCTCTATATCAGGTTTATTCACATATCCATATCCTCCAAGAACACCATCCACCGTCGCCTCCACGCCCTTCTCTTCCGACACATACATTAAACATACAACATTTCATACATTTTCAAGAGTAAAAAATAGGCGGGTGAATTTCCCCCCATTTTTAAATTCAAAAGTAGGGTTTACACACCCATGTACCTGCCAATAACCGACGCCCTCCGAGTACCACTCTGATTTCTTGAGGGGGTCGCCGTCCCCCACCTCTTCCCGCCACATCTCCTCTGCGTTCTTGAACTCACGACCGTCGGAGTCAACCCCGCCGCCGTCCATCAGGAGACAGTTCAGCGAGTTCACACCAACTCTCAACAATCTCGAGCGCCGCGATGATAGATGACGGGGGAATTACGTTGATTGGGGTTTTGTGCAGTACATGGTGGTACATTCTTATTCACGTCATTGTACCATTGTACCATTAGGGGTGTACTTGTCTCCTCTAGCATAACAAAGGACAAACATTAATTAGAAAGGCCCATAAAGGAGAATATTAGAAGAGCCCATAAATATTTTGAGGCCTTAGCCCAATTAAATTTCTCTGTGGCATTTGTGGCCCAATATTTATTTTGGTCCAATTTGAGAAAGCAATATGAAATATCAACAGAGATGCAAATCAAGAATGCTTCAGTTTCGCTAGCAAATCTACTACAAAATTGTATTGATCATAAAGCCTACAATTCAGGAAAACTCATTCAAGCTCATATCTTTCGTACGAACGAACTCTCCAACACTTTTCTTGTCAACCGACTGATCGAGCTTTACTCAAAATGCGGCCAATCGACCGCCGCTCGCCACCTGTTCGACCAAATGCCTGTAAGAAACATATTCTCCTACCACGCTATTTTAGATTCTTACTGCAAATCAAATGATTTGAATAATGCGTTTCAAGTGTTTGATCAAATGCCCGCGAGGAACACCGTCTCTTGGAATTTGATCATTAGTATGTTGGCGCGAAATGGGCTGAAAGAGAAAGCCTTGACGAGTTATTACTCGATGAGGTCGAGTGGTTTTGTACCGACCCACTTCACTCTGGCGAGTGTTTTGAGTGCTTGTGGGGGTTTGGGTAATGTGGAGTGTGGAAGGGAGTGTCATACCGTCGCTTGCAAGCTTGGGCTTTGTGGAAATTTGTATGTTGGAAATTCGTTGCTGGGAATGTACATGAAGTGTGAGTCTCTAGGAGACGCGATGATGGTATTTAAGGAATTGCCGGAGCATAATGAGGTGTCGCTTACTGCGATGATGGAGGGGTTGGTGGAAGCTGATCGCATGGATGAGGCATTTGACATGTTTAGGTTGATGCATAGAGAGAAGATCATAGACTGTGTTTCTGTGTCTAGTGTACTGAGTGTCTGTTCCAAATGTGCGTCTGATATAGATGATGGCAATGTGGGGACGAAGCATAAGACGCATGGTGGACAAATTCACGGTCTTCTCATTAAACTAGGGTTCGACAGAGACCCACACGTAAACAATTCATTACTTGATATGTATGCAAAGCAGGGATGCATGGATTGTGCCGAAACATTGTTCAACAGTATGTTGGAAGTCAGTGTTGTTTCATGGAATGTCATGATATCAGGCTATGGCAAGCAATATCATTTGCAGAGGGCAATGGAGTGTGTGGAGAGAATGCAGAGTTGTGGATTTGAGCCTGATGAGGTTACTCATGTCAATATGCTTACTGCTTGTTTGAGAAGTGGTGATGTTGAAACTGGACTTCATGTATTTAATACTATGCCGTCACCAAGTTTGGCTTCGTGGAATGCTTTACTCTCGGGATACTCACAGAACGAGTACCATAGGGAAGCAGTGATGCTTTTCAGAGAAATGCAGTTCAGAAAAGTGAGACCTGATCGAACCACTTTCGCTGTAATTCTCAGTTCTTGTGCTGCTATGGGGCTTTTGGAGGGTGGAAAGCAAGTCCATGCTTCCTTATTAAAAGCTGAGCTGTCTACTGACTTGTACGTTGCGAGTGGATTGATTGGTGTTTACTCAAAATGTGGCAAAATTGATTTGGCAAAATATATTTTTAATATGATGCCCCAATATGATACTGTCTGTTGGAATTCAATGTTAGCTGGTTTATCCCAAAATTCATTAAATACAGAAGCTTTTACTTTCTTTCAGCAAATGCTAGGTAGAGGGATATTGCCTACTGAATCTTCTTACGCTACGTTACTGAGTTGTTGTTCGTCTCTGTCATCACCATCTCAAGGGAGGCAGATTCATGGTATGATAGTTAAAGATGGACATGCGAACGACGTATATGTAGGAACAGCTCTGATTGATATGTACTGTAAGTGTGGTGACATGGATGTGGCGAGACAGGTTTTTGATACAATGCCATGTAAGAATGTGGTCACCTGGAATGAAATGATACACGGTTATGCTCTAAACGGCCGTGGAGAGGATGCAGTTCATTTATTCGAGAGCATGGTTCAAACCAGTACTCTCAAACCCGACTCCATAACCTTTATTGCGGTGTTAACTGCTTGCAGTCATTCCGGATTAGCAGATACTGGATTGGACATATTCCATTCAATGCAGCAAGAACACGGCATAGAGGCACTTAGCGATCACTACACTTGTATAATCGATTCACTGGGTCGTGCTGGTCGGTTCAATGAAGTGGAAGAAATCATAGACAGGATGACATTCAAGGATGATCCGATCATTTGGGAGGTGTTGCTCAGCTGTTGTAGGGTTCATGGGAATGTAAAATTAGCAAGACGAGCTGCGGACGAGCTATTCCGGCTGGACGCTAGTAATTCGGCCCCTTATTCACTTCTAGCCAACATGTATTCATCGTTGGATAGATGGGATGATGTGAAAGATGTTCGAGATATGATGGAAGTGAACAAGGTAAGCAAAGAAGCAGGATACAGCTGGGTTTGAAACAGATATGCATACACCAAGTGGCAATGAAAAGAGTGCCACTAGAATATGTATGTAGGTAAAAGGTTGTAGGGAAGGAGAATACATGTTAGATCTGTGCGTAAAGGGGACCTTGCATTTGATTGACAATTAATTTTAATTTTTTTTACCCAAATTCATGATTTTTTATTCGAATTTTCTGTACTATATTGTGTATCGTCTCCTTATTACGACTGGGAGAGGAAGAAATTATATCTAAAATTTTAATGGCAACGACTAAATTTTGTTATCTTACATGTATCGATAGCATTGTAAATGAGTCGAGCTGAAGAGCTATTCAAACTTGTTTGAAATATTATCGAGCTTAAAAAATATGTTTGAGCTAGTTTTAAAGGATTCGGCTCGAATTTGAACAAACTTTTATCGAGCCAAAATGAGCTGAGCTCGAATAGTTTAATAATTTTCCATTTACTTTACCTATCTTGCCAAACTTTTAATTTTATTGAACACAAAAGTATGTTCAAACTAGTTTGATATTTTTATTAAATTGAGCTCAAATACCGAACTAACTATAATCGAGTATCGAGTAGTTTGATTTGATTTTCACACCAATCCGTTTTAAATATTGGAACAAACATAGCTCGAAAATTGTTAGATATCAAATAAAAAAAAACGTGTTATGGAATACGAATTGAAACACCGATTTGAAAAAAATATTTTTAGGTTTTGGCCCTTCTATTGTGTGCAAAATATCAAATAATTATTCTTGAATTGCGGTCAAGTAGTAATATTAAGTGCAGTATTGATAACATGTTTCATCAATGGCCATATTAGCTTTCATCAATCCCAACAAAATTGATATCAATGTGATCAGATTGCATTGGGAAATTCAATCTCCACATCTATATAACCCCAATTTCCTCCATCAACTTCTCATCATCCTTCCTCCATCCCACACACAACATAATCACCACACATTCTACCAAGATGAAGACTACTATATTCTCCTTCTTCTTCCTCCTCAGCCTCATCTATTTCTTTGCTCATACGAGCAATGCGGCCGTGCCATGCGGCACAGTCGACGTGAAGGCGGCCTCATGCATTTCGTTCGCCACCGGGAAGGATGCAAAGCCATCCAATGCATGCTGCACCGGACTACAACAGCTCGCTCAAACCGTGAAGACGGTGGACGACAAGAAGGCCATCTGCCGGTGCCTCAAGGCCGGCGTCAAGAACTTCTCCGGCGTTCAGGACAAGTACTTGAGCAAGATCCCTGGAGCTTGCAAGATCCAAGTCAATTTCCCTGTTTCCCTCAACACCAACTGTGAAACGTGAGCACTAAACTACTACTATTTGATATTGATTCAAGAGTTAGTCTACTGTAAACTGGGTTCACGGTGTAAACTCTGGTCCCTCTTTAATTTAAACCCTAAGCAAAACACAGGATATAATAGGATTGAAAGGGGACCACAAGGTTTACACAGTGAACTACACATTATTTCAACTCATAAGTACTTTTATGGCCAAAGGTGTCTGAAATGATCATGTTTGATTTTGCAGGATCCGTTGAGATTTGTCCAATGGGATATCAGAGATCTGCAGCTGAATTAGATGAGTAGAGGCTGTGTTAGAATAAAACTGTACTGCACTCTGTTGAGAGTAGGCTAAATGGGGGTTATCCATTGTGAAACCCCACAAATTTTCCAAGTGATATTATGGCAATAAGAATATTTTGTGATAACAGTGGAGATTGGTTTTCTATAACAATTGTTTAACCTAGCTACATGCAGCTAAAATATGAATAAAATTGGTCTAAAGATAATAGACAAGAAAGATGAGGCACCTAATTCATTGTTCAGTCTAATGTAAGATTGATAGCTATTGCATTATATATGGTATTATGCAAATTAGCTTATGCTTTTTAGATCATAATCAAGCAACACTATTACATCACCAAACTACTACAGCACTTGAAAAAGAAAAAAAATTAAAAGGCTAAAACTGTATTTAATTTACACTCAAGATATGCAACAAAAGTAGTATACTACTCCCACCGTCCCAGGTAAAGGTTCTCATTTACTTTTTGTGCGTAGATTAATGAGTATTATTATTTTATCTATTGTGGGTAGTTGTACAATTAGTAGTGTATGGTGGGCCATATGTGGAGCCCTTTTACTAAAAAGGGAAAATAAAAACATTTGAATGAAACATCCAATATAATAAAATGTGGACCTTTCGGTGGGACGGGAGGGAGTACTTACTTACAAACAAGAACCATATATCAACATAAATAGGACATTAAAAATAAGAAATTTAAATATTTTTCTTTGAAAAGAATATTCAATAATCAAAAGATCTTGCACAAATACGCCTAAATGCCCTTATAACCTCACGGATCAACGGTTTGTTTGGACATTTTGATGTAATATTTTATGTACCACTCCGTTGGATGAATTCCATATTGTAGAGGAGAAACTTATGCACTAAACATAAAATGTAAATATAAGGCAATGGTTGCATTTATTTTTAAAAAAATCATACACTAAAAAGAAAATATAAATCTAAGACAATGTGACAATCATATATTAATTGAACAGGATATCTATAATACATTTTCATTATATCATTCAAGTATGCTGCATAGAACATTTGCATAGAGTTATCCCCAAAAAACGGAAAAAAGTATTTTCTGACACATAACGGTAATTAATATAAGTGATCGACGCCTAGCATTCAGATAAAGACAAAGTCTCTTGTGAGACGCTACCTTCATGAGACGGTTTGTGAGACGTGTTAAAGTATGTCGATTATTTAAATAAAGTATGTTAAATGATTGTTAATGTATGTTTTTTAAAGTATGTTGGATTATGTACTAACTCTCAGATAAAATGTGATTTAAATATCGTTTTAAGGATATATTATTATTGATTATTTTAATAAGAATACGAGCATTTCCAGCCATACACCATGTCATAAATTTGAAATAAAAAATGGTGTGTGCCACATTTTATTTTTTATTTTTATTTATATAATTTCATTAACGTTAAAGCTCATACCAAATAATTAATTAACTAGTATATTATCCATTTTATTTTTGCTTACAAACCAACAAGATGGCGTTTCCCGTAAGTAGGTGGCAAATGCAACACGTCCGGCAGATTTTACGTAATATTCCTATGTACACAAATTAAAAGAAAAAATAAAACTTTCCACAAAAAGAAAACACACAAATTTGTAAACAATTATTACTCGACATATGATTAAACTTCTACTCCTCCCACATTATATTGAATCGATAATGTGGAAACGGAGTTTTAAAAAAATTACTTTTTAATATTTTTTTTATTTTTTAAGAATAACATAACATTTTCAAGTAATAAATAAATTATAAATTATATTAATTGTGGTAACTAAGAGTAATAATTTAAAATTAAAGTGTATTTTGAAATTGGGAATTAATGTTTTGTTTTTGTTTTTTTGGGTGAAGTTTATTGTGAAAATTCCGAAAGCGAAAATGTGAAATTTATTACATGGAGCGAATGCTAAATAATTTAAAAGAATTTTACCATTTAAAATTAGAAGATAACATGATTCATCAATCTGCTATGTAAATTTCATCAATCCCACCACCACCTGCAAAATCATTTTCAACAAAATCAGAATGTATTGGGAAATTAAACTTCCACATCATCCTCTTCTCTATATAAACCCAATTTCCTCCAACTTCTCATCATCACTCCACCCTTCTTCCCTAACTTCTCACTCTAAAACACACAACAAAAACTACTTTCCTGCAAAAATGAAGGCTAATTTCTTCTACTTATTCCTCGTCCTCTGCCTCGTTTACTGCTTTGCTCATTCGAGCAATGCAGCCGTACCATGTGGCACTGTTGACGTGAAGGCAGCCTCATGCGTTTCGTTTGCCATTGGCAAGGACGCAAAGCCGTCTGCAGCATGCTGCACGGGCCTGCAACAGCTTGCTCAAACCGTGAAGACCGTGGAAGACAAGAAGGCAATCTGTAAGTGCCTCAAGGCTGGCGTCAAGAACTTCGCCGGTGTTCAGGACAAGTTCTTGAGCCAGATCCCGGCAGCTTGCAAAATCCAAGTCAATTTCCCTGTTTCCCTCACCACTGACTGTGAAAAGTTAGCACTAAACCATCTGATTTTGATTCAACTCTTTGTATGATAAAATTAATCAAAGGTTTCTAAAATGATGTTTGGTTTTGCAGGCTCCACTGAGATCCGTGGGAGACGAATTCAAAGATCTGAGGTTGAGTTAGAAATGGCGAAGATGAGTCGAATAAAACTGTACTGCACTCTCTTGAGAATGGGCTAATGGGCAACAATTGTGAAATCCACAAAATTTTCAAGAATTATTATGGAAATAAGAATATTTAGTATTTCTATCTTTCGTGATAACAAGTAGAAAAGTGTTAGTGGAATAATAATTCATCCTACAACCTAAAACAGAATATTTGATACATCAACATTACCAAGGAATCTCTTGGCCATCCCAGGCAAAGAACTTTCCGTTGTCGGATCTCTTTGCACTGTTGATGATGCTAAGTAATTTCTGAACTGAAAACTCTTTGGTGAAGAGTTTGTCTTGTGGAACATTTCTCTGAAATGGTCTAGATAAATCTGTGTCTACTGTGCCTGGATGCAGCAGTATGCATATTATTGGATCTTTCTTTTGAGCAAATTCCACCGAAGCAGTTTTTGTCACTACACCATTTGAAATAGACAATCTTATGAATCAAACACCACGCCACCATTTTTTTCCAAAAGTAAATTAGTGAGCGAAGAATTCATACATTGATTGAGAGCAGTCTTAGAAGATCGATAAGAATGCCACCCTCCTAGGCGATTATCTCCAATTGATCCCACTCTGGCACTTATATTGGCAACGACAACAAAATCCCTTTCGGTACCAGTACCTCCTCCGGCCTTAAGCAAAGGCCACATATGCTTTTCGTGCAAATCACGAATAAGAAAAGATTTGATATATGAGTTGCTAAATTTAGGTCATCATGCATATAAAATAACTATGTTCAAGCACCCAGCCCCAGCAACAACTAATCAGTATTGATATTTCCTAATTTCGGCCTCTTCTACATCTCAACTCTACCATCTCAAAACACTCCACCACACAGAGAAGAAACTAATAGCACTAACAAAGTGGGATATCTACATTAAGCATACCTTGATAACCAAAATAGGACCAACAGCATTGACCTCATATGTAAGAAGTAAGGAATCTCTCTCAACTTTTCTCAACGTGGTCTCTGTACTGAACATCACATGACTTATTAAGTCTATTATTCAAGATGATCAGAATCCAAATTGAGAGGAAACGTTTAAATAATTAGACAATTTCTCTACCTGGCTGGAGAACATTTGGTATCGAGAGAATTCCAGATGCATTTATAAGGAGGTTGAGATAACCATACTTATCTTTCACAGACTTTGCCGTTTCCTGAAATTCCACACTTGGTATAAGAGAACAGCATGATAATGTAAGAAAAGGTAACAGCTAACAATGAAAAACCCAAAAAAGAAAACTATAACAGTAAATTTAGCTGGCACAAGAGAGAAAAAATACACCCCCTTCAAAGGACCTGTGAAAGCTCCGCTGGGACTGGGGGAGTATAAGAAAAACTGAACATGCTACACAAACAATTGCTGAAATTGTATGATTATCTACCTCCATTGTGCTATCAACAGTAAGATCTAGACGATGAATGTCTAAGCGATCGGCAAACTTATTCTTTAATTCCAGAAGCTCATTTGCCACTTCAGGATTACGGCATGTTGCAACAACATGTTCTTTGTTGCTTTTCTTTAACAATTGTTTAACCTATAAGTAGCCAAACATCAAACTAAGATTGATATAAGATCAAGATAAACAAGAAATAGAATTTTATGAAAGATATTGATTAGAATTGCATTGTAGAATTATCTAAATTAAATTACAAGCTGATGCTACTGAACTCACCACTTTTAATGAGTAACTAATTGCACAAAAAATCAAAGTAAACTTGATCAAACAAAGCCATGTCTTCAATTAATCACTTCATCAATTGATAAACAGAAACTAAAATCATAAACGAAGAACTTTTTTTATCCAACATTTAATTTACATCTAATGAAGGCAACAGATAATTGCCTTCTCGCACATTGACGTAAATAAAGTCTGCAAACATCAAAGTTCTAAAATTAGAGGGATGGAGTGAAGAATGAGCTCACGAATTCAAGGCCGATGCCTCTGGAGGCACCCTGTACCATCGAAACGCCACCATCCAATTGTTTGATTTCAGACGAAAACATGCGAACTTTAGGAAATGATTTTTGACATCGCCTCCCCATCAATACCCATCGCCCAACAAAATTTAGCTTCATCGTCGAATTTGGTTTGATCGACAGTTGTGTTTCAAATTCCATCTATAAGACTGCAATGTTGCTTTTCTTATCTCCACCAATTGTGTCAACCAGAAACCTTCAAATACACAGCAGTAAAACGCGACATGTAATGCAAGCGGAGAGAATTGGAGGGTTTGCAACGAATTGTTTGCTACTCAACGAGACGACGCCGTATTTTAACTTCCTCAGATCCAAGTGGAATGTGGATGGCATAAAGTGGAATGTGGATGGCATAAAAAGGCCACCTTCTTCCTTAGCGACTTTAATTTTCACATATAATGGGCCTTTATTAGGCCCAACTAGCCATTTACTGTCCAGAATTAGACACCCTTATTAATTAAAATATACAATTCCATATCTTTAAGAACAAAATGTTATACTCTTACACACATTATATACTGGGACACATGAGACCAACTCTAGTTACACTTCATTTTTTGGTAGATGGAACTCACACAAAATAATTACTCGATATATATGATCCACATACAATACTAATACTAATACAATTATTCACTATAAATTAAAATATTCATTAAAATATTATATCTCTTAACTTTTTACACATTAATACATTAATTAATTTTTTTATGTTCATACAAAAAGCAAATGTAATATTCTAAAGCGGTTCGGATCTTCTGTTACATTTGGTGTTACATCTCCTATTATAAACTGTTGGATGATTGACACTTAGGATAGACTAATTTATACCCTAACAATCAACCCTAAGGTGGTGTTTGTTTTGGGTTTAAAGTGATTTAATAAACCGGTGAATAGTGTTATTCCATGTTTGTTATGTTTGTTTTTTGTTTAAGTAGGGTAAGTTTAAACTTTATGTCAAATCAAGTATTAATTGAGGTGAGAGAAGAGGTAAAAGTAAGTGAGAGAAAGAGAGAAAAAAATATTAATTGAATAGAGATAATGTATAGTAGGGGTAGGTAAGTTGTTAGTAGGGTTTGTAGGTGTATATAGGGGAGATTTATTAAATCTAAAATCGGGTTATTAAACCCAAATCAAACATTGCCTAAGAGAAAATGTTGAGATTTTTCTCTCCGCATACGTGTCATTCATCTAACATGTGTAACAGGAGATGTAACACCAAAATATAACAGGACATCCAACGTCATTCTAACGGGACAGATGAAATAGAAGGAGTACATTTTTTTTCCATTCTTATAATATGGATTGGACTAGATTTTTCTTTTTTCTTTTTCTGAAAAAAAAAATAAGAAAATGAAATAGGAACTTATATTTTTCAAACAAATAACGTGCTTGAGACATTGGATAAAAAATTTACTAATCAAAATTTATACTTCGTGAAAGTCCTACAAGAAACCTTTTTTCTTTTTTAATTAACTACTATCATTTTTTTAATTAAAAATGTTATAATCATTTTTCATTTATCTTATAAATTATTTATAAATAATTTAATTGAACTGTTATCACCTTTATTTTATTATATATATGTCTTTTTTATTATTAAAATTATTATAACTTTCAAATCTGTGTCGCAAAATTCTATATATCATGTCACGAAGTATTGCATGCAAAACATTTTGAACTTATAATTTGAGATTGATCAAATTAATTTAGTTAGTTTATTTAAAAAACAAGCTGTACATTATGACTGAGCTAGACGGATAAAATTAAAATTTATCTAGCTCATCTTAACATGAATTAATTGGTTTTTTTTCTAATAGAAAAATACAATCATAGGATTGTGAGGCACGCGCGTTGAAATTAAATGCATCGTATGTACGTATTCGATTTTGCATTTCCATATTTTTCTATTGTTTAGTTATTTTAGTGGACTTTTAAATTTGCTGGAAAATTACATGAAGAAGTTCATTCATCCACGCGAAAGCTACATTATATATTTTGTGGATAAACTATGTTTGAATAATATATCCATTAAATTCGTCCAAAGTCATATTTGATGGTGAAGGAAATTTATAATTAAAATGGTAATTAAGAAGATAGGCACGTTACATACATTTTAGTATTTTAAATTTATAACTCTCTTTAAATAAGCAACTTTTCATTTTAGAGTTTATTTGTT
Organism: Pogostemon cablin; assembly: GCA_023678885.1. Lineage (NCBI taxonomy): Eukaryota > Viridiplantae > Streptophyta > Magnoliopsida > Lamiales > Lamiaceae > Pogostemon > Pogostemon cablin. The sequence goes on along the minus strand of CM042961.1, from coordinate 13,823,186 downwards.
CTTATATTATAGAATCTATCCATATCCATTCTTCGATACGTTATTTATTCAATATTAAATTGAAATAAAAATATAACGTAACAAAAAATTATGAACGTTAGTAATTAGTTTGGGTTTCTGTTTACATTTTGATATGTTACATATGCAAATCATTATATGAATGTAAGAGAGATATAAAATTTATATTTAAAAAAAACTACAGAGAAAATTTTAAAATTTTCATTACATGCGTGCTTGTTATTTATTTACATACGTCGATAGATGTAAACTAAAATGCAACAAGAAAACGTTACTCATATATATAGTGGAGTTTGAATATCACACCAAAGAAATATAACTCGCTTGAGATCTAATGTGATCGGAATTGTGAGTGTTTAGTTACGTTGAATTTTCTATGCATTTTTATTGGTGTTAAAAAAAAAATAATAAAAAATAAAACCATACCCTATAATTAAATGATCATTAAATTCTTGGGAATGTGGTATTAATGTAGGAAGCATTATCACACATGTCATTTATTTAAGGTGGAATACAAGACTAGTACTTATCGGCTTGGATTCTCTGTGTCATTTTGATACATCATCTCCTGTGTCAAATCGTTTGATGGACGACACGTAGGGGAGAGGAAATTATACCATAATCCTTAAATCCTAAAGGCAATGGTTGAATTTAATTCCCCTCTTACGTGTCAATCACTTAACGTGTGACACAAGAGATGATGCATGAAAATGACGCACAAGATTCGGCGTGAGTACCGATGAAATCAAATTCTAGAATTAGTGGCAATTTCAAATAGGTTTGGATAATTAAAATAATCAAAGTTAATTAACCTATATAATTTCCGTATGAAGAAATTTCGATGGACAACACCGTTGACTAATCAGACATGCAATAATAAACTTTTCGTATTAAATTAATCAACTAAATTAATTAATACTTATTATATATCTTGGGTTATCTATATAAGGAAACCCTAATGACCCTCCACTAATGTATATCATCAACATGGAGTCTCATCGTATAATCAATACTACATCCTTTTTATTATTTTTTGCAAACCTTTTACTCCTACATGGCGTTTCTTCATCTAATCATCATCACTTGGATGATTTTTTTGAATGCCTTCAACATCAAAATCAACCCTCAAACATAATCAACACCCCACAAAGTTCATCTTATTCATCTCTCTTACAATCGCCAAATCTCCGACCAGCTTCCATTTCCCCAGAAAGACCTAATCTCATCCTCACACCATTCCACGAATCCCAAATTCAGGCAGCCATTTTCTGCTCCAAGAAGGTCGGAATTCAGATCAGAGTCCGGAGCGGCGGCCATGACTTCGAAGGCCTTTCCTACACTTCCCCCTCCGGAAAACCCTTCGTCATAATCGACATGAGAAACCTCAACACGATAACCATCGCCGCCGACGAGAAAACAGCGTGGATCCAAGGCGGATCCACGCTCGGCGAGCTTTACTACGCGCTCGCTCGGAGGAGCAAAACCCTCGCCGTCGCGGCGGGGGTTTGCCCTACCGTTGGTGTAGGAGGCCAGTTCAGCGGCGGTGGATACGGCATGATGGCGCGTAAGCATTCCATCGCTGCCGACCACGTCGTCGACGCCAGAATCATCAACGCCGACGGGGAGATCTTGGACAGAAAGGCAATGGGAGAAGACCTCTTCTGGGCCATCCGTGGGGGCGGTGGGACCAGCTTCGGAATCGTGGTTGAGTTTAAGGTAACCCTAGTTACCGTCCCCGAAACGGTGACGGTTTTCAACGTCACCCGCACTTTGGAGGAGAACGCGGCGGAGCTCGTGCACAGGTGGCAGTACGTCGCGGAAAAGCTAAACGACGACGTTCTTCTCCGTCTCTTCCTCAGCAGCGCGAGGTCTCCGGTGACCGGGAGAAGGACAATAGAAGCCAAATTTCTGACATTGTACCTCGGCCCGGCCCGTGATCTACTTTCATTGATGGAGGAGAAGTTTCCAGAACTTGGTCTGTCCGAACAGGTATGAGAATTTGAAGAATGAATATTGTCTGTCAAACATGAATCGTACAGTGTATGAATTATGGAGTATACAATAGGATTAATTCCGTCCCACAACTATTGAAGAATTTGATTTTCGTCCCAAAATAGTTAAAACTTTTGAAAAGGTCCCGTAACTTTTTAATTTCAATCAGAAATAATCATTTTTTTGGGACGGTTTTAGAAATTATAAGTAGTTATAGAACGACTTCAATCAGAAAATGTCCCATAAAATTTTGGAAGCTTCCAAAAATTTGGGGCGGTTTTGAAAATATTTTCAAAAGTTATGGGATAATTTGCAATGAAAAAATTAATTTTGGGACGAAATCTAAAATTTTGAGATATCTATGAGACTAAACCGAAAATTTTAAGTAATTTGAGACGGAAGTCAAATTTGACAAAAATTATGGGATTGAAAGTGTATTTAACTCTATACAATATGAATATAAACTTACAAAGAATCAATCTAAAGAATATATGGAATCCCTTTAGATGAGTGATATATATGCAGGGAGAAAAAACTCAAGTTTTCCCCTTGTGATTGATACTTTCATTTTAGAGTGTATGTTTTATTATACTATTATATACATAACTTGTCAATTATGCAATGGTGCGCTATCAGGAGATGTAACATCAAAACAAAGAATAAATCTATTTTATTTAATGCTATTAACAGGATTGCATGGAGATGAGCTGGATAGAATCCATACTCTATAACGCCGGTCTGGAAAACCGGCCACTGGAAGTCCTTCTCGACAGAAACCCACAAGGGATCTACTCACCGGCGTACCACAAAGGGAAATCCGACTACGTCTCAACTCCGATTCCGACTAGTGGCCTGAGAGATATATGGAGGTATCTTCACGAGGAAGATGAATCATCGGCTGAGCTGCAGTTCAGTCCATACGGAGGAGCAATCAACGCGTTGTCGGAATCCGACACTCCGTTCCCACATCGGGAAGGCAACATATTCATGATCGAGTACGGGGTGGGGTGGACGAATCCAGAAGATTCTGGAAGACACGTGGAGTGGATTAGAAGGCTTCATTCTTACATGGCGAGACACGTGACGAAATCTCCGAGAGGTGCTTACGTCAACTACAAGGATCTTGATATGGGAAGGAACAACGTTAATGGGAGTACTAGTTACGAGGAAGCCAGTGTTTGGGGGAAAAGATATTTCAAGAACAATTTCAGAAGATTAGTTCGTGTTAAGACCAAAGTGGATCCATCCAACTTCTTTCAAAATGAGCAAAGCATTCCACCTCTGTCCAATTCTAAATAGGCTATGCAAGAAATTAATCCCAGTGTATAAGAATAATGGGATATTTAATTTGTGATATATGTAGTTACTTAGTAGTATTATTTAAGTTTGTGTTGCTCATTTATGTGCTATTTTATGCACTAGTATATACTATACATGTATAAGTTTGATCATAAATAAAGGCATCATGCCACTTTTGTTTTAAATATGAGATTTATTCATAAATTTCTAGCTACTTTTTTTTTTTATTATTAACATTGCCTTGGGGGATTTAAGTATTTGCCATTTCTAGTTTGTGTTATATTAGTTTAGGTTTAGGATTGCATTAATTAATGCTTCAGTTAATATATGTATGTATTAAATAAGTGTTACGAATTATCATATTCAATTACATGAGAGTTTTTGTTTTTGTTTTTTTTTTTTTGTGGTTTCTTTTTTTTTGTGTGTGTTTTTGTGAATTTTTTTTATGTGTGTTGGTCTATTTTGCATGACTAATTACTAATTAACTACTAATTATTTCATTAATTTAAAAATAAAAAGTTGATAAATTAATAAGATGTTCGCACACGACACAAATAATAGTCAAGATTTACATGGTTAAGTAGCGTGAAATTTCTCAATAATTGGATCTATTTTTGCCAGGATTTGAATAATTAAAGTTGTTTTAATGATTAATTTATTTTTATTCTTAATATTTGTGGAGAGGGTAGTTTTGATGGAAATTGCAGGATTTGGAGTTCAAACGTGTAAAAACGATCGTAAATAAAAATGCAACATATATAAGCTAAAGTTTTTGGTGCAGCATTTTGGGCCTTCCACTCTCATGATGGCCCATTTCATGAAGTAATTGATGAGTTGTTACAACCCGACTTGGCCCAATATAAAGAAGTAGCCGTTCAACTCTTATTAAAGACATCCCTCATTCCTCATTTCTCCCCCTTCTCTTTATTTCAAAACCACGTTAGAGAGTAGTGTAGAGAGAGCATCCATTATAATTTCTCTTTCATAGAGAGAATTTTATTTTCATTATGCAATTTTCATTCCTAAATTAGATTTAATAATATCAATAAATTGTATTAGGCAAAATCTTGCATGCACCTCAACTAAATCAAATTTTATATCCTCTTTGGGGGTGTTTGGTTTTTGTAGTGGAATAAGAAAGGAAATTGGAATAAAAGTTGGGTGGAATCAAAGTGATTCTTCCAAAAAAAATGTGAAAAATGGATGATTCTCAATTGATTTTGGGAATCAATTTATTATTCATCGAATGATCATATAGTAGTAACAAATATCCACCCTACTATTGTTCTCATTTCATACCTTCCAAGTTCCAACCAAACACCTCCTTAATATTTAATGCCATATTTAGGGATGACAATGGGCCGGGGAGAGCCGATATCTAGGTGGCCCGCCCCGCGCCGGCCCCGAACCGAACCCCTCTGCGGGTTGGCTATTGAGAACCTTGCCCCGCCCCGCTCCAACCTTTTTTTTTTAAATCATTTTTTATAAATTATAATACATTCAAATAGAAAATTTTAAATTAAAATAAAATAGAGTAAATTTAAATTTTAAATTAAATAATTAAACTTTATTTTCATTTTTAAATTTTTTTATTACATTATATATTTAATGATATATATAATATTTTAATAAAGTATTTTGTAATAGTTACATATAATTACCATACATGATTTTTTTTATTTAAATTAAATAAAAATGTATGTATAATATTTAATATATATCAATAAATTAAATTATATAATAAATATTTTAAATAAAAAATTTTAATATTTTAATACGGGACGAGCCGGGGCAAGGCTAGGACCTAGACCCGAACTGCCCGTGCATAGGGCAGGGCGGACCCACCCCATTCTCTGGGCGGGCGTCGAGTATGGGCCGGACCAAATTGCCATCCCTAGTCATATTCGACCATGATATTCTATTTTGTGTTTTATTACTTATTTTTTTATAAAATACTATACTTTAATTAATAATCATTAAACTTAATTTTACACTCATAATGATAATTTAGACATTGATTACAGAGGCGGATCTACATGGGGCAGCCCTGGGTTCGAGCCCAGGTCTGCCCACCAAAAGCCCATTATAATATACGTAAATAATTTATATTTTTGAAGTTTAGCTCAATCCAAAAATATTTTAAGCCCATTCTAAAGAAGTTCAAAATTAATTTTAAGCCCACCCATTACAATAAATATTAAAATTTAACCCATTCTTCATCCACCTTTAATTGAGAAGGTGATTGTGTGTGTATAAATAAATAAATATATATATATATATATATATATATATATATATATATATATATATATATATATATATATATATATATATTATATAATTTTTTATTTTTTTAATAAACTTAGCCCACCCATCATGGATTTCTAGATCCGCCCCTGGTTGATTATAACATATATGAAAAGTATCCATAAGTGAAATATGAGATGAAATAGTGAAATGAAAGATCACACTTTATGCATATTTGGATCAAGATTAGCTACTAAGAGTGGAGGTAATTATAGTTTAGGATTAAGGTTATATAAATAGAGTAAAAGAAGGCGAAAGGATGTTTTATAAGAAAACACGAGTTTAGTTGAATTAATGATGATTGCATGGTCATTGTATGTAGTGCGATTTCTTTCCTATCAAAATCATGACTTGAAATAGTTGCTCCAATTCACATATTAATTATAATCGCACGAACTTTACACTTTTTCAACGTAGGAAATGACTTGAGTTGCACACCTACATTAACTCCCTCTTACAAAAGTTGATGGATGACTTCTCTTTTGCTCACTTATTTGGAGCATCCGAAATATGCGGTTTTACTTTAATCATTATTAATATAAAGCATCTCATCTTTTTCTTAATTTCTTTTATATAATTTAAAAATTAATTACTAATTAATTTGTTGACTTTTTTTCACGTGGTAAACGTTAAGCGAGAATGTCTCACGAAACCATTTCCTTTAGTAAGACATGCATCACTTTTCTATTAATCTCAAGAATACTAATTTAGTCTCAGTTTATGTTAAATTTTCGTCCAAGAAAGATAAAATTTTCAATTTAGTACTACCAGTTCTAAAATAAAGCAAGAAATGACTTTATTTGTATTGATTTTTGTTGTCACGTGACAATCACATGCCGTTTTTCAATGATTTCAGCATTTTTCGACGAAAATGAATCATTTTTTCCCTATTTCAGAATTGGTGGTACTAAATTGAAAATTTTTACTCCCTCCGCCCGTTGATAGGTATCCATTTATTTTTTGCACGTGGATTAAGGAGTATAATAATTTAATGTGTAATGCTTGATGAATATAATATTTTAATGTGTAGTTGATAGTTGTATTAATGTTGAGTGTGAGCCCCATGTATAGTGGGTGGGGTATAATAATATATTATTTTGTAGGTCACATCAATGCAAAAAGAAAATAGAATATAATTTGTATTGAGACGAATCAAAATGACAAAATGAAGGGAATATCTTTTTTTGAACGAAAAAATGAACTTAAAGAAAAATTATGAGACATAATTTATTTTAAAAATTATCTTATTACACTTTAATTTCAAAATTATCATCCATTTTATTATCAAACTACCCAAAAAGTCACTTAATTATACAAGACTATTTCCTAATTATTTTCAGAGATGTACCAACTTTGAAGAATAACATGCATGGGTCATGACATAATGTGGCACGCACCCCTCATACTCTATTTATTCCTGCTTAGTTTCTGATGATAGCTACCCTTATTATTCTAACCTAATATAGCAAAGCATTGTCAATTAATTTTTCCACTCTCCATGTTTTGTATGGCCAATTAATTAATTAAAGGAGAAGTATTTTAAAAAAAAATATTTTGTACAAGATTCACAATTTTTAAAAGTGGACAAAAATTTGCTTAAACATACTCCATTTCTAGATTAACCCCAACAAATATTTTTTAGAAAAAAAACATAACATATTCACTATGCATACCTAATTTATGACCATTAATATACCTTTTTGAAGATCAAATGATTCAAATCTAATATACTCTTCCTCAAAGCTCCTCGAACGCTCATTTTATTTACCATGGAACATACAAAGAGCCAATAAACCAAAAAATAAATTTCTAATAAAATAGAGTTAAGACTAATTTTAAAGTAGACTTATAGATAATAATAACATCAATAATTTCTATTGCGATTTGGGCAAAATAAGAATACAATTTAAGCATATATTTTAGAAAAATAAATATGGCTAATCCTAGAACTAGAAGAATCAAATATGTGGATTTTCCAAAAACCAAACAAGAATGTATCCTTAATTAACCCTATAGTAAAACTCAGAATGATGGCTATCTATGTTTGGGAATGCACTGCATGGTGTATCTTGAAAAACAGGAATTATGTGATCTTCAATAAGTTGAACTTGACTCAGAAGATATAATTGAAGAAATTAAAGGACACCTATTGAGCTATTATTTGAGAAAAGAAACTTAGTGAAAAACATATATAACTCCAATCAAGAATGGAGGATAAATCTCTTAGTGAATACTAGGTGTATTTATTGTATAATCTATCTTGTCGTATATATGGGTATTTCTCATAACTAAAATCCTAATTATCAATAAAATCAATTCCATTCCTTAAAAAAAAGGGTAGTTACCAATTAATTTCCATAAATTGCCTCAGTAAGACTCTCTTCAGATGCTCTTCGATCCACATTAATTAATTTTATAATCTTGATTGTTAACCCGGTCATAAATTAAGCTCAACACAATCCATCATAATCCTCAACTACCTTGATAGCAGATTGAAAGCTACAGAAACTAAAGAAATTAAAATGATAATTAATGATTAATTGTAATTAAATACAAGATTAATTGAAGTATAAAAGAAAGAAAGGGGAGGAACCCAAAGTTTAATTCTCAGCACCTTGTTTTTTCTTTTTCTTACATACATACATGGATTACATGAAATTAATACTGGGAAAATATATATTTAATTAATTAATTAATTCTAAGTGTAATAATTGATAAATTAAAGAGCCATATAATTAATCCCACTCAGAAAGATTGGAGTCCCATCCAACATCATAATCCCTTCATTGAGCTATCCTGTCATGTTTCATAAATGAACCTTTTCAAACTATTCAAACCTTCTGTTCCTCAGCTTTCTGTCCCATCCTCCAAAACAAATTTATGGTAATAAAAATTTAAAAAAAAAATTAAAAGAAATAATTTATCAGATGTAGTTGTAATAAACTTTCCCACGTGGAAACTCATGCATGGCTTAAAAAAAAAGAACTGCTAATCGATTGAAGGTGTATAGGGTTGTCCTTTTTTTGTAAGTGGGGTGGTTTCTGTTGCCCTCTTTGCCTCTCCGTAAGAAGTGGCGGTAGTGGTGGTTCCTGCACCCCAATCATAGAAGGTGAATGGATCCAAAGTTGTACCCTTGCTATCTCTTCCATCGAATAACAACAATTGATCCAATGAATCACCCTCGATTTCTCCTAAATCCGCGAAGAAACTGTCTTCCGATTGATTAGATTCTGGTAATTCCGGTAATGTGGGCTTGTACGAGGATGGAAACCCTTGGTCGGATTCTGTTTCCTCGAAATCTTGCTCCATCTCCTCCTTAACGGTAGTTGCGGCGTTGGCTTCCTCCGGCGGGAGGGTTAGTGTGGTAATTTCTTCGTCCTTTGGAATTGTGGGTTTTTGTTGCTTTGATGAATTTGAGGTGGTTTTGGAGGGCTGAGATCGAGTGGATCCTGCGAGGGCGTTCCGTTGGGTCGGCCATGGATGGTTGTGCTCCGATGTGTAGGTTATGACGAGCATATTCGGGTCGGTTCGGCTCCGCTCGACTTGCTTTCGGGCCGAACATCCTTTTGAGCTGCTGCACCTGTAGTAACCTCTGAACAAGTGTGAAATAAATGCCGATAAGAATGAAATTAATGAGAAAATTGAAAGTGGAAAAAATGTGAAAAAATGGATTGAGTAATTAATTAATTATTACCTCGGATATGGAGAACCTTTGATGGGTTTCTGTCCGTACTTCCTCCATGCCCATAGATCAGAAGGAACAATTTCTCCACTGGGCCTACTGTTTGCAGGAGCTGGTGCTGGTATGCAGACAACCTTCTTGGCCTGACTCTTCCTGCATCAATTTCAGACAACCATAATTCGGACACTATAATTGGCTAAACAGGGTTTTCTTACATCAATATTTATATATAGTAATTCATGCATCAATTTTTGGGAGGATTAATTACGTGTTTTGAGATTGTGAATCAACATGTGATAGCCAGAGTTGAATACAAGCTAGAGCTGGTTGGTCAGGATCAATTTAATAATCTCCCAATAATTAAGTTTAATACAGAATTTAATCATTTTTTCAAGGAAAAAAAAAAAAAAAAGCCCACCTTCTACTGATGCCCGTATTTCGCGGAGATGAGATCTGTAGAGCTGGGCTCTCCACCAAGCAACTTTTGGAGTTATGTGTAGAAATCAAACTCTGATGATCATTTGATACCAACATGGGCGGCGGAGGTGGCGGAGGAGGGCCTTTTAATCCAGCCACCGCCGCCGGAGACTCACACGTTGACGTCGATGGAGAGATCTGCAGCATCCTCGAAAAGAAATTAGGTCTTTTCATCATCTGATCATCGTCAACACTACTACTGTGGTGGCTAAAATTCATGTTACTTCCACCGCCAAACCCTCCGCCGTCTGAGGCGTGGAAGAATTCTGATACTGGGTTGTCGACATCGAGGAGCAGCGGATCTCTTAACTGGGTAAACGGATCGCCGAAGTATTCTGCCGGGCAAGACGAGTAGTTAATCGGGAACTGCCAATCGGGCAGGGCGGCGGCGGCGGCGTCTGCCTCGGCGGCTGGATTGCCACCGGTGGCCCTAATTATGTCGGTTAAATCTCCCTGAAAATTGTCCATCCTCTTCAAGAATTGACTGCACATAGTTGACACAAACGCTGTCTCATTTGACTCTGATTAATTGATGATTTTCTTACCACTAAATCAACGTAGACGGCATGCACTTCGATCGGATTAAGAATAAACCAGGGGAAGTTTTGCTCTTTTGTTCTTCGAGTTTTAGACCAAAGGAAGTACGACAGAATGAGGAGAGAGAGAGAGGGGGAGTCGCTGACTTATGACATATAAAAGAGCTCTACTCTATACGCAATGTAGCATTACCAAGAGAGGGGGTGGGTGGGTGGATAGGGGTACATGTAAACAAGTAAGAACAAGTAAATAATGTTCATATTCTAACAGGGATGGGGAGGTGCAAAATTAATTAATTAAATAAATGATGGAAAATTAGACATAAAAAGGGTCAAATCTGCGAAACTGTTTCTGTTAATTAAAGAGTGTAATATTTTAGCATATATTTGTTCCTCTACCATCTCTATCCATTTAATCACCCTATCTTGGGCCACGCCTTTTGTTCTGTAGCTAAGAACAAAATACTCCATAATATTCCTAATTAAATAAGGGCAAAACTGTCTGTAGAACACAATCATCTCTTTATATTCTATTTAAATTTATGTAATAATAGGGGTTTAAATTACAAAGGACACGCGAAAATTGAAAAGGGACACGATGTCCCAGGGACACAAGAGCCTCACTCTTAAATATGACTCCCTCTCTGCCTCTCCCCATCTTCCGAAATATTTCGCATTTTTTTTATCCGTCCTACAAAGTATTTTACCCTTTATTTTTATTAAAAATAGTAAAAATACACTATAATAATACTTATTTCTTATACACATCTTATAAATATACTAATGGAAAGTTATGTATGCCATGATCGTCTCTACAATTGTTCGTCCTAGTGTCGAATTAATATGAAGCTTGGATACTTATATGGCGTGTCTAAATATTATTTGCCTATGTGTCTAAATAATAAAAGAATTTGATTAAATGACATTTCAAATTTATGTTATACTTAATTATTATGAAAACTTTTATGTGTATTAATTATTTATTGTATTAATTGTGCAATTATCATAATTATGAATTCTATGAATATTATTTATTCCATTTCTTTATTAAATTGACTATAATTAATTAATTTAATTATTGTAATATATAAATACACAATAATTCACTATAAAAATCTTTTATGAGTTCCTGTTCATTATATTTTATTAATCGGTATGTGTATATTTATATTTTATTTTACTTTGAAAATTGATTTCTTTATCATGTAATTCACGATGCATAATGCTATAATACATCATTTAAAAGAATAAAATTTAATATACATGTTATAGTATTTTTTTCAAAATAGTTTGTATTTTCAAAATTTTATAAAATTATTAATTAATATAATATATTATCATGTTTAATGAAAGACATGCATATATTTATATTTTATTTTATTTTATTCTATATTTTTTTTACTTATTTAAATTAAAAACAATTATATAAATTTCATTTTAAATTAATATGTTTTCTCGTGCGATGCACGGGACATAATACTAGTTCTAACATAATACTCACTTTTTCACATATTCTTATTAAAATACAAATGGGAACAGAATGGTGAGTATTAAATACAACTCCGTCCCGCAGATATTGTTAAATACGTCCATAATTAATGTTACTTTTTTTAGTAGGAGGGGCCTACCTAAAATATTTAAGTATCTCCATGGGCCCACAACATTCAAATATTACTTTACTAGCTTTCAAAAAAAATAAAAAATTACTCTACTATATACTCCATCTGTCCCGCGTTAATGTTTACATTTTTCATTTTAAGTTGTCCTAAGTTAAAGTTTACATTTCCTTCTTTGTCAAGTTGGGCTCACACAAAATAATTATTTATTTCATGTAAGGCCCACACACAACACTAATACAACTACCCACTTTACATTAAATATTATTTCTTTCACCTCACTACACATTAAACTATTAGTCCCTCTGTCCCTCACTAAGAGGGTCTTTTACTTTTTGACACGTTAAATAATGATTATTATTATTTAATGTGTAGTGGATAGTTGTATTAGTGGAGTGTGAGTCCCATATTTTAATTATATTAGTGGGTATGTGTGGGTCCCATGTGTGTAAAAAAGGAAAGAGGACTCTTTGGATGAGACGCCCAAAATGGAAAAAAATCCTCTTTTAAGGGAACGGAGGGAATATATCTCTTAATTTACATACAAAATGTAAATGTAAACGTTAATGCGAGACAAAGGGATTATTAAATTGCAATACTATTTCTTAATGTCAGTGAAAATAGTAAACTTAACAACAAAAAGGGGGAGAAGGGAGTATTTAGATTTATTGAAAAATTCATTTTACAAAAACAAGTACTAATTGAAAAGTTAGATGGGGTAGGGTGGTGTGGGGTGGAGGTGGGGTGGCAAGTAGCCGCATTTCTCGGAGAACGCTACAAAGCGTTTCGCCTGGGTCCGGTGGCCTACTAATTTACCTAGAGAAAATTACATTTCTAAATATTATTTAAAATTAATTAATTATTATGATGATTGGACAGTCTAGATTGGATTTAGTGAAATAAGATGTTATTAATTATTATAAAAATAAGGGTCACTTACTACGAAATAGACAAAAAAAAATGCATAATTTCTATAAACTACATGACTCAAAGCACTATTACTCATAACTACACAATTATGATTGTGATACCATAAATACCCCTATGTATTTGCACAATTGTTCTGCACAATTTGATTCCACACAATTTGATTCTGCACAATTTGGTTCTGCATAATTGTTCTGCATAATTTTGTTTTTCACATTTTAAATTCCGGCAGCAGGCGGCGGCGGCCAGCGGCGGTCAACGCCGGCCAACGCTGGTCAGCGGCCGGTCAACACCGGTCAACGGCCGATCAACGTCGGTCAACGCCAGTGAATGGGTGAGGGGTATGATTGTTGGTTTAAAAGTGTATGGAGTATAAGACTATATTTGATATTTTACTTTAATATTTTGTATGTGAAAGTAATTATTTAAATTTCATGTATCTAATAGTAAATGTGCTTAAAAATGTGTATATGAGAGTAATAAACCCTAAAAATAAATATTGAAAAGGTAAGATTTTTGGCTTAATTCGCAGTGGCCTTTTTGAGTATAAAAGGGGTGGATGGGTTGGATTGTCTATTTGATAGGTGTGGTATTATTATCATTTGGAATGTTGAGCTAAAAAGGATCAAAATTGTGATTCATGATTTAGGGCTAAATTAATTTATTGATTTCAAATTAAATGAGTGTCATTTGAGTTTGGGCTGACCCTACTACATTGAGCCATTTTTATAATAATCATAAGAAATGACTTTACCATATCTCCTAAATCTTATCTTGTGGGATTCACACAGTGTTCATTATTCACTCATTTAACTCCCTTATTCCATTTAGATGAATGAATAAACTTAAAAAAAAAAAAAAAAAAAAAAGAGGAGAGGAGATTCATATCACTTTATTTTAAACAACATTTTAAAATACTCAATAAAAAAAAAACTATATCTCACAAATATGAGATTCATATCACTTTATTCTAACCAACATTTTAAAATACTCCCATCCTCAAGAAAAAGTGCAATACATTTGTTGTTTTCCTCATGTTTTTAAATTAAGGGAAATGATTTTTTAATGGGACAAACACTTGTGCGAGAGTTTCACATAAAGACTTTTATGAGACGATAAAAAGTGATAACATTTAAGTAAAAGATAATATTCGAATTAATAAAAAGTAATAGTGGTACATTGAGTTATTTTATTAATTATTCATAATATAAATAATAAATGATTACATTTTAATGAAAAATGATTACATTTTTAATTAAAAAAATTATAACTATTTAAGAAAATATAAAACGAGTTCACATGAGACGGTTTCATGCAAGTATTGCTCTTTTAATGAACGGTGTGAGTAAGTTTTAGTTATACTTTTATTTTTTTTATCTCCAACTTTAATTTAAATTGATGATTAATTGTATTATATGATAAAATTTTTAAGGGTAATTATGTGTGATGGAGTGTTTATTATTTTAATATGTTAACCTAAACCCTTATGTAAGCAGCCACTACAAGAATGACACCTCTCAAATATTTTTAAATTATAAACTTATTTTCTTATTCGATTCATTATTAACTATTTTTCAGTGAACCAAGTTCTATTTAATTACTCAAAGCATTTAAATCAAATTAAAATACTTCAAAAGTGCGAAATTTTGAGTAGAAATTGAAATTTCAACCACATCAAAACTATTTTTCAACCAAATTGTCAGACATTCATATTGTTGTAACATTTTAACGAATTTTAATCTCTCTTAATTCAACGTTTCATATGTTTTCATGATTTTTTTTTCATTACACATTATTAACACGCATGATGCATCAAAAGCAATAAAATATAAATGAAACAAATAAATGAATAAATAACTAAATAAATTTGAGCAACCTGCTAACCCATTTTTAGCATTCCATTATTAATTTCCAGGAATGTTCCAAGGAATTAACAACATGATTATAAAATATGCATACGTATACACATACATCATACTCATGTATACATGCGCATACACACCTTTTACTATGTGTACATACTCATGTATTAAATAAAAAATGGAGTAAAAAATAAAAATGAAGGGGTGGATATTCCAGAGGTGGCTTTATTGGACTTTTGAAATTTGTTGAATGGGCCAATGTAACCTCTTTATTTTTGATGGGACGCAACGAATTAAATTACTGTTCATTTATATTATTCAATGAACTATTATGAATATATTTCAAATCAATATAAATTATTTATGTAAGCTGATTAATTTATAAAATATAAATACGATTAATTAATATTTTAATTTGGAATTCGTCTGATAGATCAATGTAGACTAGCATATTTGAGTGTGTATGTACGTATGACATACTAGCTACCATACTTTAATTATTGTTTAATTATTTCACATTTCAAAATAATTACTACTATAACCTAACACCCCCCCCCCCCCTCCTCCTAGGGATATATAATTAATTAATTTTTGGTCATTATTAACAAATCATCACACTAGTCTCTAGGTCATGATCTGGAAATTAAGCTACGCTGAGTATTTTTTTAAATTTTTTTAAGTATTTAAAAATACATTTGGGAATTTAAGGATCGCAAAATACATGGATCCAAATACCCTACACAGCTAGTCTCTAGTCATACATAATTAATTATTTTTCTTCTTCTTAATCACTAGATTAGTCTAAGAAAGAGGACTTTACTAATCCCTTAGAAATAATTAATTAATATAAAAGTTAGTTCATAAAATATCTTTAAGCATGCTCTAGTGTATATTTAGTTAGAGTTAGACATATGCACGTCAATTTTATTTTTAATAAATTGACTGGTAAAATAGGTAATATATCATATTTTCATATATTTGGATTCATGAATCATTTAAGAGAAATGGTGAAAAATACCCTAATAATAGTTGATTTTGAAAAAAATATCCTTCTACATATTTTTTTTAAAAAATACACTTTTTGATTTTTTTCTCTTCTTTATTATATAATTAATATATAGTTGCACATACATTTATGTGCACCGTCGGACATATATTAGTAAATAAAATATGTGTATGATCGCGCATATAGTCGCGTGTAGAGTTGTGCATATAAATTCGTATAGAGTTGCAGGCGTAGTCTCATACTAGAGTTACTTATGTTCAAAATTATAAAAAAAAATATTTTTCGAAAAAATTATAGTGTATAACATTTTTCAAACTAAATTATTAAAAGGCATTTTTTTTGTTACGTCTCTTTTATCATTTAATTATGAACGGAAATCATAAATGAAGAATGCAATAAATTATAAACTCTAAACTAAAATATTAAAATGATAACATAGCACTCAATTACATATTCTTAAATACAATGTTTAATTTATAAGCTCACCTCCACTAATTTCCCATGTTCCAATCCCAAATTCCAATAAACTTGATTTTATTATGAAAAATAAAAAGTAAAAAGAAAAGAAAATTTTATAGGGCCCTTCACTTGAAAGATTTGGGGTGGTCCATCCATAATAAAATAAAATAATATAATATGAAAATATAAAAAAAAACCAAAATATCTTATAAATTAATAAATATTTGGAATCATTGCATATATAATTGGGGGGGTAGAGAGTAAAGACAACACATAACCCATGTTCATGCATGAAACAAATAAAACAAGGTTAACACTGGGATTCTCTGACACAGAATTTGTCCTCTTTTAATCTTAATTGAGGAGAAGTAGAAGCATCCTTCCATGTGATCCACAGTCATTATATTAATTAACCCCCATTTGTCATTAATTAAACTAAGGATTAAACAATTAATTAAAGTCGTTAGTCACCCCTCATAATGACGACAATTAAAACGCGATTTTATTATATTATTACGGAAGTCGTGTTGTTAATGGCTCTTCTCAAAAGTCTTTATTTGTTGGTGTTCATCCGCACGCGGCGGCGGCCACCGCCTGACGTCGCCTCAGCCGCATCTCCGCCGCACGATCTGTGTATGTGGACGGATGAGATTGATTTGCCACCACCCACATTTTATTTTTAATATTTATTGGTGAGTGATGATACTATATGTTTATACTGTGGTAGAATAGAAATAAGTCAAATCAGTTATCCTTTAATTAGGCAACTTACAGTATGTTTGTGTTCAAGGGTTTTAGCTTCTTTTTATTTTTTTAAAATTAATTAATCCTATAAATTATGGGATTACGTCAAAATCTAATTTAGGCACCAATTAGTACTGTTACTTATTGTATTGTATGATGATTTGTTTAGTGAGGGTAAGAAGACAATAATTTTCCTTAACATTTTACTTTAAAATACTTCATCCGTCTCACCGTAACTTACGTATCCGATTTTTCATTTTAGTCCATTTCAATTTAAAATATATTCCCTCCGTCCCAGAAAAGTTGATATATTTTTTTTTGGGCACGGAGATTAAGGAGTATAATAATTTAATATAAAGTGAAGTAAAGTGAAGTAAGAGAAATAATATTTAATGCGTAGTGGGTAGTTGTATTAGAGGTGATATGTGGGGCCCATAATAATAGATTAATTGTTTTTGTATGAGTCTCATTTATTAAAAAGGAAATGTGTCAACTTTAGTGGGACAAACCAAAAAGGAAAGTGTGTCAACTTCTATGGATGGAGGGAGTACAATTTTTAATTTGGTAGATTAAACTAACATACAATATTAAACCAAATACCCATGGAATACTAAAATACTCCCTCCGTCCCACACTTATGTTCACACTTTTCATTTTCGTCCGTCCCACACTTATGTTCACCACCCAAAAAAGGAAACTTCACATTAACCAACAACCTCAAAAGTTATCTTAATTTCAAAAATATCACTCTCACCTAATACACATAACATACTTTATAATTTATTTATTACCTAAAAATACCACAATACCCCTTAAAAAATCAATAAAGTTGGTCAAAAAACAACTTTTCTTAAACTCCGTATCTACAGTGCCGGTGAAATTAACTATGGGACGGAGGGAGTATTATATTTCTCTACTATACTACACATTAAAAATCTTTCTTATTTATAATTTTTATGATATTATATATGCGTATAAGACATATGTACTAATTAATTTTATTTAACCAAAAAAAAAATATATATAGCTGAAACACATAAATAGAGAACTTGTACGTTTCACAAAATTTGATGACATTTAAGAAGAAGCATATACCATAAATTGTAAATATGGATTTAATATATAATAAAATTTAAATCACCTCAGGATTATGAATTAGTCTAGAACAATAACATTTTGCAGTTACAAAAATCCCCAATCAAGATCAATGGCAAAACACAAAACAAATACATCCGTACACCATTTTCATAAAATAAAAATAAATAAATAAAATATCTTGTTAGATTATTTGTTTTTTTAAATTAATTTTTGCTTAATTTCCATTATTAAATTAGTGAAGTAGTTGGGGTAAGGCGAGATCGATAATATATATTTAATAAAACTATTGATCATCTCGAGAAGATAAGGGCCTGCATCCAAATTAAGTATAAACAAGATGCTTAAAAAAATATTAGATTTATAAACTTTCCATGAAATTGATGAAATGAAATAAAAATAAATATATTTAAAATTAATACTCCATAAAGCATGTAAGTATGTAAGAGGTAAATAAAAAAGAGTCCCTAGAATTGTGTGGCAGGTTTGGCAGTTGCATGTGAATTATAGTATAACAAATCACTACTTTACTTCCATTGGCAACAAAATGAGTGCTATTTCCAGATCCCAACTCCACCCCTTTAATTGCTTTTTATTGAACTCACAAAGAATTATCCAAAAGTCTTTTAAAAATAATATTAGTTCATTTGAGAGCATAATATTCAAAAATTGATCTTGTAAAGGCAAATGAGTAGACTAAGACCCTAGAAAAATTATACAAAAATTTTGGGTCCAATATCTTTTGTAATATCCCTAAACTCTCATCCAATAAAAATATGTATCTAAGGTCTAAGTATGGAGGACTTAAAACAGCGGACCCAACCACATCGACGCTTGGTAATCCGTTGGTAATTAGCAACAGATTGAATTTCGTTGCTAAAATAGAGAATAATTCCGTTGGCATTCCATTACTAAAACAAAAATGTTATTTTTGTTGCTAATCCATTGATAATTAGCAACGGATTGAATTCCGTTGGTAAATTCGGCTGCTAAAAAAACTTTTTTTTAGTGAAATGAGATATAAAATAAAAAAGAAAAACAATTAAAGAATTTCTTTGATTTCAATTAAATTTTAATTAGTAGTAATAATAATGTAATACACTACAATTTAAAAATTAAGTAATTTTAAACACACAAATTTTATTTATTTTCTTTTTTTCTTGGCTCTCTTTAGGACCTTAGGCATGAAATAGTCACATTATGTGAGATGATGTGGTTAAGATTTGGGTGAGTTAAAGTAGGGTTGTGATATAGATAGGGAACATAATTAAATAAAATTTAATTAGTGTTAATTAATAATTAGCAATTAAACAGGGATTTGGTGGTTGGGTAATCTGTAGGTGCACGATGAAAGCCGGCATTTCTCCTGGCTTTGTGTCTGCCAACTTGTTATCATTCTTAATTAATTATTTTTATTTTTATTTAATTACTATTATTATTTAATTTCTACTAGAACATGCCAACATGTCTATAAAATCGGACAATTGTCCAACTCAAATTAAGACATGCATTACCATTGAAATTTCTATTTCTCTCTCACACACAAACACATTCATTATACACTTAATTGCTCTATATATATACTACTACCACTAAGACACACATTAAAGATGAGTTTAGAATTTTATTAAAGATGAATAAAAATATTTTTTTATATTTTATTCTTATAGATATGGGTGTATACGGTTAGATAAAGATTTTGAAAATTAGCAAAAACTTGTGTTAAGGTTAAGGGTAGGTCACTTGTGAGATCGTCCCACGTAAGTTCTTACGTGGAACGGATAAAAAGTGATAACATCGTTAAGGAAAAGTGATACTCAACTGATAAAAAGTAATAATGATGCAATTATTCATGAAACAATTTATAGTATAAATAAAAAGTGATAATACTTTTTAGCGAAAGTGATAACATTTTATAGTAAAAGTAATGATATATCAACTTTTATTCGTCTCACGTGAGAAGTTTTCGCTTAAGGTTAATGACATACTCTGCTTCCACCAGTTGTCAACTTCACACACACACACTATATATATATATATATATATATATATATATATATATATATATATATATATATATATATATATATATATATATATATATATATATATATTTATATTTGAGTAGGTTGGTTGTTAAAGAAGGATGTCAGTTGCTATTGTGCCGAAAGTGGGCTAATCAGCAAATATACAGAAATTGGGCTTGAATAAAATGTCCCTTTGGACTTTGCATTCAAGGGTTAAATATTTATTTTTGTAAAGATATGTTACATTGGGCTTGCATGGAAATGTTAGTGTATTTTAACTTTGAAGCTCATATAATATGATATTTTTAAAGTTTAATATTTATTTTTAGGATTTAATATTAATTTTAGACTATAACGTCTCATAAAAGACTTTGTCAATATGTTATATTTTGCATTTTATTTTTTTGGTTCATGATTTATTTTACTCTTGTGATTCATAGTTTACACTTAACGTCTCATAGTTTACTCTTATAAAACATCTATTTTTTTAATCACGTATTGGGAGAAATATCTAAATTTTAACATTTAACTCATTCATCAATATATGGCCAAAATAAATTTAAGACAAATAAAAATAAAAATTACTACATTACATCTTGGAATTGTCCATATCTCTTCTTCATTGGAATCAGTATCTCCATGTTGGGCTTTCTCTAGAAAAGTAACTAAATCTAAAAAAAATTAAGATTTAATAGAGAGTTAACAAAAAAAAAAAATAGTTACACAAATTTGATCCCTTCAATCTTTAATATATATAAAGATACATGATGAGCTGGTGACATCTTACTCAAGTACTATATATGATCTTCAAAATATATTAAATTAAAAAATAAACCTAATAACTTATAAAATATTCATCATAAAAAAATTTGAGAAAATAGTTTGACATGCTCGACTCCTCGTATGCCACTCGATTCGACAAATTCATCGATTGAATTAGTGTCGTCAAGTGGCATACAGGGAGCCAAGCATATCCAATCATTCTCTTTTTACATTTTATGATGAATATTAATATAATTTTTCATTTAGCTTTGCCTAATACTACTTGTTAAACAATGAGAATGAAATAGACATGTATTACTCCAAAATTTCTCAAATAGCCAAGAGAATAAAAATGAAAGTATAAGTAACACACTAAGCTTCTCAAACCAATCAATACAAGTAAACCTTGTCATTTGTAACCTACAATAATATATCATGTTAAAATAATAATGTAAAATAACTAAAACACATTACTCCACTAAATAAAGATCATAAAAAGATTAGAAAATTTATGATCATTTTGACTCAATCAATCCATTCGATGGATTAGCTTTGACGACTAGCATTCAAAGAGCCAACATATGTCGATTCTCATCACAAAAAGAAATCATTTTTATAAACTTCTGCCAAAAACTAACAAAAAAATATGAAGAATATATATAAAGATAAGAGTAATAATTTAGTATGTGATTGGAGACTGTAATGATGCAAATTGATGGAGTGGAGAAACACAATTTATAGAGGTGAGAAATGAAATGATGGTACTTACCTTGTGAGTAAAAAGTTGGTGTTAATAGTATTAATTAATTATAATTTTACAATATTGAGAATATAATATAATTACCACAATCAAATCTCAGTCCTGATTTTCCATTTACTATGGTGTTTTAATTGAATAATAATAATAATAATAATAATAATAATAATAATAATACTACTACGTACATTATAATGTGTATAATTTATGGAGTATTACTAGTATTATCATTATTATTAATTAATGTACTTTCCAAAAAATGGTTTCAAATTATATATATATATATATATATATATATATATATATATATATATATATATTAATTAGAATATTGAGAATCTAATATAATTACCACAATCAAATCTCAGTCCTGATTTTCCATTTACTATGGTGTTTTAATTGAATAATAATAATAATAATAATAATAATAATAATACGTACATTATAATGTGCATAATTTATGGAGTATTACTAGTATTATCATTATTATTAACTTATTATTAATTAATGTACTTTCCAAAAATGGTTTCAAATTATATATATATATATGAGTGCATATTAGGGTGTACCCTTGCACCCATATTTGTATAACTTTTTATTCTATTTTGTATACATGTTATTCTCTTTTGTATACGTGCTTTGTAATATTTGTATACTTTTTTCACACTAAGTTTTTCATTAAAAAAACAAGCATTCATATGTGTATAACTTTTTATTCAATAGTGTATACATGTATTTTAATAATTGTACATTTTTTTACACTCAATTTTTTATTAAAAAAATTAACAATTAAATTGTATATATTTTTACTCATAATTGTATATGTTTTTGCTTATATTTGTACGTGGGTGCACACTATATTTAGCATATATATATATCTTAATAAAAAAAAAAAATTAATTACGGAAATATATAATGAGGATGGTAACACACAAAATTGTCATTCCTAAAATGGTTTTAAATAATTTTTCCAGTATTTAAAACAAAAACTTAAATGTGTAAAAAATTAGCTACTATATTTGAAATATTATTGCCTACTTAAAGTAGCATAAATCTGATTGCTAGAATTTGAAATTAATGTAATCACAGCGAAATTTTCTGAATATGGATTTGAAAAGATTTGTGTGGTAGTATTACTAAAACATTATTAATTAGGTTAAAGTAGGAAAAGATTGTGGAAGAATTCATGTAACTGCAACGAGATTCTTGAATGCGATTTCCCGATGAATCGCACTTTGGAGGAAAGGAAATTTCGATGACGAAATAATTACCTTTGATTATAATCTCCGCCGCCGCCGCCATGGACAAATTTTCCGTTTTCTTCGAGCCTTCTTTCGACCCTGTAATTTGCTTGCATTTAAAGTTAAAAGAACTTAGGGAGATCAAGATTTGGACATTGTTAAGAGTGTTGTGAAATTCCAATGGTAGTTTCAACTTTGGAATTAGGGATTCGGCAGATATCTTACTTGGTTTCTTCTCACGATTTTATCTGTTTGAGTCTTATGCATTGTGTCCAAGATTGTACTCTAATGGCGGATTTCACAATGCTTGCTCAATACAAAGCTTCGTCATTGCTCTCTCTCTCTCTTTATTTTTGTCTCTCTCAAAGCCTCCGTCAACTCCAATGTGATAAAATTTTTCCATTGCAGAGTTTGCATTTACATTCTTCATTTGGGTGGCTAACTTGTTGCAAACATGAAGTCCACCACTATCTCTCATGCAGTTGACTCTGATCATCGGGTAAGTCAGCCTTCAACCCTGTATTTCACTATTGTTCAGTTTATAATGTATGACACATATGAATTTGGTAAGTGAACTGTGTGACATGATTGAAGATAGATTACAGTGTATTTACCTCAGGCTTTGATGACACTAGAAATGAAGAGAAAAGTGAGTTTATGGTTCCACAAGTTATTCTATTTATAGATGTGTAGAAATCAATTACAATGGGCAAACTTAAGTGATAGTTGATTTGGTTAGTAGGAAAGAACGGAAAGTGTCTTTTATTCTGGGGCATGTGGAATAATTTCTGGTTGAGTTAGCCCTTTGGCATTACAGGTGAAGATGCCTATTCATCTCAAATGAAGAGAAAGGTGCCAGAATATCAGTTGAGATGCTAACTTTTTCTGGGCTTATCTGATGAAGAGTTTTGTCCTATGCATTGATGGACTCTAAGTCTATGAGATGCTTTCTATATTTTTATTTTGTGGTATTTTCTTTTTAACTAATGTAAAGCTATGAATTTTGGGTCGGTTTCTCATGTGCCAGTTATTATGCTGTAGTGATTACTGGCTGCAATGCTATGCTTCAGATGACTAGAGGATGCAGCAGCCAATAATAGAATTAACAATGTTCAGTTGTTAACTTCGTCTTCTTTACCCTAAACAAGTTACCAGTTTAGCACCATTCTTGACTAAATGAACATAGACAAAAATATAGTAAGGGCACAAGGACTATATAAAATAGATTCTGTAGCGAAATAAATAGCATAAACAGATTTTGAAGCTTTGGATTAACATTATGGATACATATCAGAGTCTGGTTGCGGATGCGCAATTACATAATATTAGGGAAACATGCTTAAGATGGTTTAAATATGTGGACAAGAGACCTTTGGATGCTGTGTGCAACACTTGTAAAAGTAGAGAATCATTAGCTCAAACTTTATGTGAAGAGGAAGAAATAAATGAATTGGAAATAAACTATTAAAAACAACATATTACACTTAAACATAAGAGAAACTTGTGTAGACTGGAAAAGTTAGCAAGATATAATCCTATAGTTGAGCTGACATGATGTGCGAAAAAGTTTAGCTTTTCGTTGATGTTGTATTGATTGCATGTTAAGAATTCAGTAATTGAATTCTTAAAGTAATTACTGAATTATATGCATCAATTAGGAAATTAATTTGCATGTGCCACAGACTATGTTGTCTTAATGAGCCTTGCTACTCTTTAATTACGTGGCAAATGCTTCCGTCACTACAAGAGATAATTAACTCTCTTATACTTTGTTGGGTACTGTCCATTTTCTACGTATCTAATATACACACTAAATGGATGCCAAATGGGGAAGTCTAAATCTGCATTCGTGCATCTTGATTTAATATAAGAAGTCTATTTTGTCTTTCATGAGTTGAAATTTGATATGATTTTTTCAACATGGTCATGCTTATCCTACGTTTGTGACCTACACTGCAGGAAGTATATATTCGTACTCGTGATGATCCATTCTTTGATGGTATGCGAAGAGGTGAAGTAGCGACAAAAAAAGGCTTTGCCATTGATCTTCAAGAAAAATTGGCAAGGAAAAACAGTTACCAATCCGCCACAGATATTGGTAATCGAGGACCCAGAAATACAACTATTAGTGCAACTGAAGAAGCCTCTAACAGTCCAAAGGACACCTTTGATATTGATCTTGAACCTATTGGCCGGTCATTTTCAGGGAGGTGGTCCAAAACTTCCTCGCCATTAGTTTCTATTCAGTCTGATCTAGATACTAACTTCCATTATCTAAGCGGACCATTAACAGTTTTTAGTCCAGAACCTAGGGAAGTAAAGAAAGAGTTGGCTCCTCAAGGTGGCTTGACAAGGCCCACAGCTGAGTCGTTATATTATGCTAGGTTGAGGGGGACAGATATTTCTGATGTTCCTCTTCCTCCTTCAGCTGCACTCTTTTACTATGGGCGTTCACAACAATTGGAAGTTACTCAATCTTGTGAAGGTATTCACAAGTTAAATATGTATCTGAAGGCCAGAAGAGCTGATGTGAATGCTGGTATCCCTGGAAAGTTCTTGCATGTCGTAATTGGGACAGATTTTGCTGGTAATTTCTTTTAAACTGTGCTAGAGATACTTTGCCTGTTTTGAATATTTTTTAAGTCTGTAGCTGTCCGCATTCATTTTCGGTTCTAAAAAGGACTGTTGCTAGCTATAGAGAACGAACCACAACGCAGAAAAGTAGTACATGTTTCCTTTCTTTTACAGTAGATTGATAAGGGAATCATAAAATGGAAAAAAGTGATTGTTCTTTCCTTTTCTTTTCTTGTGTAAACTTGCAATAACAATAATATGTAGACTAATCTTGAAGTCTGCTGTCTGAAACATGACATATGTTATGCAGATGTGGGATCTGTGGCATCAACCATCATGTATGCTTTTTATCTTAATCAGAATGTTAAGAGCACGCAATTCTGTACTGTACCTGTAATCAACATGAAGAGGGCTGATTTAGTTTCACATGCTGTTCACTGGCTGCTTGATTCATGCCATATTGATATCTCATCCTTAATTTTTATAGATGAGGTACATTAGCAGCTAGCCTTTCTAATATTGTGAACATCATAATTACTGTGGGTTTCTCTACAAGTACATCGTCAGCAATTTGTGGATTTTTTACCTGCAGGGTTGTAATGTAAGATCCATTAGTTAATTGATGGGACTGTATAGTCTGTATATCTTCTTGTCTGTACAGATATTTTTTCTGTTCTAAGTCCATACGAGCTCCTTCTCTTCCAGTACATTACAATTAATTACTGGCTACTAATTCTTTGACCCCCCTTTCCCCATTGAATGTTCTGTTCTTCAAGTTGAAATCTCATTTTTCGTCCTATGCCATTGACCAGATTGATCTATCTTATTATAATCTTTTTGGGTGTCTGAAACTGGTTTTGATCAATTGTGATAATATCCCCTCAGAACAAGAGGTAACTTCTAAACATTAACTTACTGGTTTTGCTCCCAACCTCATGGAAATAAATGACAAGTGTATCTTGCCTATTGATCAGGCACTCAAAGAGACAATAGTTGAAGTGTTTCATTGCACAAAGGTTTGCCTAACCTTTTTATGGTGCATTATATCTATGTATACTTTGCATATTTTAACATTTTCTGTTCTTTATACAGTCTGATGTATATTCATGGGTTGATTCTGTCATTGTGCGACAGGTAATCTTATTCACAATGCAAACTAAATCTTTTTGTTTGTTCTTCGCTTCTGGTCCTCTTATCAATATGGAAAGCTGAAGACCATTGCCTCATATCGCTGAAATATATTTGAATTGTGCTTTGTCCTATAAATTGGTAATAGTGAGAGAGTGATTGCCTCAGTAATTTAAGATTACTTCATATGAATGTTCATAGACTTTATATTTAGGTTGGTAGATCTCCCTGATCAATTGAAAAATTATTTGAATGTTAACATGTGTCACTCTTGCCTCCATGTTCCAGTGATGTACACTGTAATATGTATGATGGGGCTTAATTTCATTCAGTGATGTGTTTTCTTCACAGATGCAAGATAAATATGATATGTTCTTTTTTTCCCTCAGGATGTGTCGTGCTGTACTGTAATTGCTGAAAAGTTCGCCATTGAGTCACCAGAGATATTAGCTGGGCTAGGATTCAGCAGACTTCTGGTATGTATCCTTAACTCAGATGCTTTAAACTTCTCTTATTTGAAGTTCTATAGTTTGCTCAATGATTTAGATGCATGAGAATTGAGGTCCTTAATTGCTTCTTTCTCTCTCACCAGAAAATAAGAAAAATGGTCCATTAAATTGCCTGTCATTCATATATGTTGGGAGTAAATTAAAGAAATATTTCTACAGTTTATTGGGATCTTGAATATGATCCAGACTATCCAGTTAATCTTGCTTAGAGATACTACTCTCGAGTTTTGACCTTGACGTTGACTCCGGGGAATCATAGTCAATTGACTATTTTGTGATTCAGTTTTGTTTGAAAGGAAATATTTTGTCAACTGAAAAACTGTGGTCTTTTATTACGGGTTATTAAAATATATGCTTCTCATTTATGTTTTCAAATTGGCAGTTAGCAGGCATCCTTATGGATAGTGGAAATCTATCGAGCTCACATTGTACCTCGAAAGATAAATACATGGCCACCTTGTTAATTAATGGAGCTGGTCGGTTAGGATTCAATGGTCTTTACCAAATACGTGAGAATTATTTTTAAAACGCCTCAACTTATCATCATTATAAATCAGATAGTAAATTATTTGACTCAACTTCTCATTTACCTTCTCTTTTTCTTTCCTTTTGGGGGCAGTGAAGTACAAAATCTCCGGTTCATCTGACGTTAAAGTGAAAGATATTTTGCAAAAGGAATACAAGAAGTGGACCGTATCAGGTTTGGGCATAGATTCCATTTCTAAGCCTTATTTCATCCACATTTAATTTGAAAATCTAGAATGAGAAGAATTGTATGTTTTTTATCACATGCCTACCGATATGCTGTCTTAGTTTGGTAATTTCACTATACTTTTTTTTTTCCCCACTCAAAATGTTGTGTATCATATCTCAAAATTTAGAATTAACGAAACTGGCTGTATAGATCAACTTCTACTCTCATGCATTTGCATTGGTACTGAAATTTGTTGGAACAGGCAATTCAAATGCTATCTGGAGGTCGCTGATTCCCCGAATTGGAATGAGTTCAATTGGGATGTCAATTGCACAACTGCTGTCTCATGATCCTGCTTCAATTCCTGAAATTGTACACTTTCAAAGTAATTAATTGGTTGGAGATATTTACTATAGTTTACATTGTCGTCACATGAATCTGTCTTGGAAGTTCCATTCCTCCACAAGAACTTTCACATTTTTCATCTTCACTCAATCTTTACGATACTACCCGTGCAATATCACCCTTACTCTTTTAATATATAATGAACGTATGGTAGATGATACGTACACACATATAAATAAATTTAAACAAAAGAAATATTAAAGTAGATTTGGCTCCATTTTTTTATATATTTTTTTTTTAATTTCAGGTTTTGCATAGACTGCATCTGGTATATTTCTTTCATTTCTTAATGATTATTACTGATTTGGAATGTAGAATCGGAAGCACTTGGCTTATTGTTGGTTGTTTCTGGTTATTATGATTCTCAGAAGAGGTTCAAGGTTCGGATACTCTTCGTTTACTTGGACATTACTTATCATGTTTGTCTTCAAATCATTCTAGAATAAATCTTCACCTGGTTTTTTAAACTCCTTCAAGCATGCTCTTGAATTACTTTATTTTATAAATTTGCAGCTTTTTGCTCCTTTGACCTAGAAAATCTTGAGTTTCTGCTCTTGTTATTATAATTATTTTGTCGGTATGACATGTTATGTGTTCACCCCTCCATCAATATAAGTTGGAGTTTCACATTCCTACTGTGTCCCATATTCACATTCCTACGAGTCTGACACTTACGCCTGATAGATTATGCTCAATGATGATCTTCAAAATCACAGATATTTGAGATATATTCTTCGCTTTGTGTTCTGCATAGAGAGTCTTGAGTTTCCAACAAGAACGTCTCGTTGGAAACTTGAGAGCATATTTTTCCATGCATGATGTGTGCCTTTTCTGGTTATTA
This sequence comes from Pogostemon cablin, assembly GCA_023678885.1. NCBI lineage: Eukaryota > Viridiplantae > Streptophyta > Magnoliopsida > Lamiales > Lamiaceae > Pogostemon > Pogostemon cablin. Next base: position 13,794,228 of record CM042961.1, on the reverse strand, counting down.
TATCTTCCTTATCTGGTGATGCAAATTAGAGAGAAATTCTTATATCTTCGGAGTCGTCTGAACTGATGAAGAATCTTCTAATGTTCATGGATTCAAGTGAAACCAACGATCTTTCTCTCAAAGTTGTACATCTACCAGGTTTGTGTGTTGTTCATATCTTCTGAATCTCACAACGTCTAGTCCTAGACCAAGCCCTCTGTCGTCGTAATTTCTGCAAGATAATCGAGATCGTTTCTCGTGCAGGTTTGAAAGACGAGATGAGAGTGTTTGAGGTCGACAAAGTTACGTCGAGGAGAGTTATTGAACTACTACTCGAAGATTTTATATCTGCATCCTACTCTTCTTAATCTAAACTCTTGTTTATGATTCTACTCTCTTTGTTAGTCCCACGTAAACTTATTATGTGGAATTTAGTCTGAAATGAAATGTTATACTATTACATGTATGGAATTTATTTGGGGGAATACTCCCTCCTTCCTACGGTTTACGTTAGCTCGTAATTTAAGAAAACTATTTAAAAAAAAAGAAAAAAAAAAGAAAACAACCTCCTTATGATACATTTTGCGTTGGTCCATGTATAAACTAATTTTATATGTTCTAGGTGAGAGCCACAAAATCTGAAATTAAAGTAATTTTGAGAAAATTAAATAAACAAATGAGTGAATTAATTAAGAAGAATTTTATAGGGTGAATGTGATTTTTTTTTATAAGTTGTGATTTTTAATCTTTATTAGACATGAGAGTAATGTAAGTTGAATTGTTCAGACAAATAAAAGTGATTAAAATTTGTGAAATGCAAACCGTTTCACTAAAAAAACAAAAAATTAAGGTATCACTCTCATAAATATAATCATTTTCTTTTATCAAATATAAATCATACCTTAAAAAATATAAAATTGAGATATTATTATTTATTGTGGTATTTGCAAAAAAAATCACTTCATAATTCATTTTGAAAAAAATTCACCCATAATATTTTTTTCGAAAAAATACCACTTTTTTAAAATTTTGAACATAATTAACCATACTCTACAATTTCTTATGCAACTACGCATGCAACCCTACACGCTTATGCGACTATTCACATGTTTTATTTACTAACACACATGCACGTGACTATATGTGCGGCTATACGTGCGACTATGTATAAATTATATAATAAAAACGAGTAAAAAAGTGATGCAGCGAGAGCATATTAATGGATGATAACACGAGAACAAACTCTATAATCCGTTGATTCCTAAAGGAATACCGTAAGATGTTATGAGACAACTCTCATTTTCATTAAACAAATTCAACTCCTTGATACAATAATATGACCATCTATTTATAGAGATAAATCTATTACAATATTGACAAACATAAAAGGTAATAATGACAGACATAAATAAAATCAAATCAAAATTAAATCATATTAATATCTAATTAATCTATACTATAATTTTCATAATTCTTCTCTGATCAGGATCAGCCCAATTCTATGGACTACTCTATTATTGAACAGGTAATCCCGTCGGTTGTGACGCCGGAAGACAACACAGAGTTAATCCGCATTCGTTTAGGATTTTTGTTTTATTCTGTATTTTATTTTATACTCTTCTCGACTCAACTCTTGTAAAACTAGAGAGTCCTACTATTTTTTTAAGTGAGCTCATAAAGTCGATTCTTTCCATCATAAAGTGGATATTGATCGAGGATTCTACTTGATGCATCCGCAGGGGGGTCTATCTTGGGGGCAAACACCGGAACGAGCCATGGCTATATGTGAGGAGATTGCTTTAAATTCGGGACAGTGGCCTATGAACCGTGTAGCGGGAAGTTTTGAGATGGAAAGGATAGCTAAGATGGAGGAGAATTGCATGCAACAAGTAAAATAAGTGGAAGCACCGAAGGAAGATGTGACGAAGAAGGCAATCACGGAGATACTTAAGAGAATGAATGTCAATGATGAATCAACCTACTCAAAGCTCAATGAGTAAATTGCCTCTCCAAATACCTCAACAAGGATCTTCGTCTAGTATGGGAGGTCAAGAAAATTAGGTCCAACCCGAGATGTCACTTGAGGAAGTTGCCTTCATGCAAGGAAGGAACTTTCAAGGAAATTATGGAGGGAATTTTGGGCACCAAGGAGGAGGATACCCACCTAGGCAAGGTGGATTTGGTCAAGGAAATTTTGGTGGTAATTTTCAACAACCTCGGAGGTTTGATAACTTGTCATATGAAAATCAAAGTAATGCTCTTACACTTCCACCGGGAATCAATCCGGGAGCTAAGGCTCAAAACAATAAAGGAAAGCCTACGGTTGAGGATCAATTGAGCAAAATGTTTGAATTCATTAAGCAAAATAGGGAAGAGAGAAGGCAAAAGGATGAAGTGAATGATAGGAGGTTTAAAGCACTAGAGACACAAATGAGTCAAATGGCAAGTGAAAAGGGGATGTTCATCAACAAGGGAAGTTTCCGTCTACTACCATTACCAATCCTAAGGAGCAATGCAAGGCTATCGTGCTTAGAAGTGGAATAAAATATGATGAGCCTCCGATACCAAAGGAAGATGATGAGGTAGATTGTGAACAAGAGCCCATGGTAGTTGAGGTAGAAAAAAAAAGAAAAAGGATGTAAAGTTGAAAAAAAAAAAGAGCAAGATTCTAAGAAAAATACATCATTGATGATCAAGTTCTCATAAGAATTCAACAAGAGCTCTTAAGTTTTGAGGTACACATGGAAAGGATAAAAAGTGCAATAAAGAGGAGATGGAGTTTGAAAGAAGAAAACACATGGAAGGCCTTCTCTATAATCATAATACGCATTAAAGTCACTTTTATCCATATTTTCCTACCCTACCAAAGAGCCATCATTACATCCTTACTACAAGTCCTTTATGATCTTTGTGTGACATTAAAATTGGCAAACAAGCATGAGTTCACTTGCAAACCTATGATGATTCGACTATGATCAATTGAATGAGGGATCGTAACCTTTTTAATCACAAGAGTGGAGTGTTATGCTCATCCGTGAGGTTTATGGTTGAGGGTTATAATTGTGTTGCTTCCTCTTCATCTTGATCGGTTTAAACTCCACATATGTTAATTTCTATTTTAGTAAGGTTTCCTAACAAAAATTTGCGATCTCTAATTGCTTGTAGATATGTTAGAGCTCATGTTGTTTTGTAGTTTGTATCTAGGTGAATTGTTACTTCTTTGTTCTTTCACTTTTGTTGCTCGGGGATGAGCAACACTTTAAGTTTGGGGGGTTTGATTGTCGTCTAATTCACCTAAATTTTGTGTCATTTTTGTGTGTCTTTTTATTACCTTATTCCGTATTTTTGCATCTTTTGTATATAGTATTTTGGGAAATTGATGATGATGATTTTCATGTCTTTGAATAGGTGATTATGAAGATATGTGGTGATAAAAAGCATGAAGAATGGAGAAAGTTGAAGAAAATAAAAAATTGGTCAAAATACATAAAAACATGCCTGTGTTTTTATGTAGTGCCCGTGTTTTTCTGCAGGGACCAAAATATACAGAATGCTGAAATTTTGCAGAAAAACACGGTCAAGTGCAGTAAAACACGTCCGTGTTTTCTTGCACTTTGGCCAAAAGTTGCGTTTTTCTCCTTTATGCGATTTTCAGGTGTATTGGGGGTATAAATACCCCCAACATCAACATTTGGAGGGAGATTTTTGCAAGGGGGAGATTCTAAGAACACACCACACACACTATTCTCTACATTTTACACCTTCATCATCATCCATCCACCATCCTACCATCCATCCTCCTCATTTTCTTCATCTCTTCACCACTTGTCTATTGAGGATTGAGGATTGAGATTGGGAGCTTGCAAAGTGAAGGAAGACATTCAACCTACCTCAAGAAGGGAAGATAGCTTGCTTTTCTTTTGTAATCTTTTTGGTTTGTGATGAAACAATGAATATATTTGAGCATTTTGGGGATGTTTTGATAATGTTTATTGTTGGCTAGACCTCTAGTGAGGCTAGCCACAAGATGGATTAAGGTTTTGTGGATTTGTTGAATTTTAAATGATAGTTGATATGATATTTAGTTTTTCTTACATGATTTATGATTCACTTTACTTGTATTATGACTTGTGTGATTGAAATTTCTATTTATGATGTTAGGAAAGCCATTCCGATATTATAACTAGTGTTTTGATTGAATCATGTTATAGTATGAATAGTGTATGTTAGTATATGAAGTATGTGGTAGCATCTTTATATACTTAGAACATTCATATGAGGACACTTAGTTAATGGATCTAGATAGGTTATTAATTGAGTAAGAGGAACCAATCTTATAATCATAGTACCCTTGAGGGAATTGAGAGTAAGGGACAATCTTTTGTGCTTAAAACTTGTAATGAGTTAAGAACCTAATTACCTTGGCCATATGGATTAGAGGAACCTTTGTGATTGCTTCTAGTCTATTTATCATTGATACTTGTCATTTGAATCTAACAAGTCTATATAATACCCTTAATCTTGAATGTGGTTAGCCTTGCTCCTCTTTAGATTACTCACCTTTCACTTCATTTTTATTCTTGGTTATTTGTCTCTTGCATCAATCTCATTTAGTTGTTATTTAGTTTACTTGCTACTTGAGTAAATAATTTATCTTTTCATTCTAAAACTCATAATCCCGATCATTCCTATAAAGTATGATTAAAAATGAATACGGATACACCTCGGATTGAACTCTCCCTTTGATCGATATTAAACTGGGTCAAACTACACACGATAAGGTATGCTTACCTTGCACAATTATACCAAAATTGGCTCTAAGTTCACTTGTCCCACCATGGAGGTCGGTCTCGGTGACTAACCCGAGATATCGATGCTACCATTAACACGGGACATCGACCTGGATTGACCTGTCCATATTCGCCCTCGAATTCGGCCTTGTGTCATAGTGAGCCAAAAGGTTTGAAGACATGCAGGAACATCCTTAAACTCTTGTACCCAAATTCCTTCAATTGACAGCCTTTATATTCAATATTATCTCTAATTATAAAATTCAGAAAATATGAATCTTTTGGATCAAAAAAATCTTCTGGATTCAGCGCTGAATCGTCTCTTTGTTAAAAATTGGATCACCATAAGCAACATGAAAAATTAAATGTTCTTTGTTAAAAATTGGATCACCGTAAGCAACATGAAAAATTAAATGTTCTTCCTCATCAAAAATTAGTGGGCTATCATAACCACTATACGAATCTTCTTCATCAAAGATTGGTGGTCCATCATAGCCACTATAAGAAACTTCATCATCTTCCTCATCGAAGATTGGCGGTCCGTCATATCCATCATATGATATGGGATCGGATACCAACAAACTCTTATGTTGGTAGATCTGCGTAACATCATCTTCATACAATGATTGATCATTATAAAAGGTATCATAAACCACTTGAAATCTCGAATCCAACATCGAGTATTTGGCTCTGATTACCAACTGATGCAGCGAGAGTGGATTTAAGGATAATAATACGAGAACAAACTCTATAATTTGTTGATTCCTAAAGAATACCGAAAAATAGACTTCTAAAACGTGCAGGAACATCCTTAAACTCTTTTAACCCAAATTCCTTCAATTGACAGCCTTTATATTCAGTATTATCTCTAATTATAAAATTCAAAAATACGAATCTTTTGATCACCATAAGAAACATGGAAAATTAAATGTTCTTCCTCATAAAAAAATTCGTTAATTCATAAAAATATCGTAAAAGAGGTTATGTGACAATTATCATTTTCATTAAACAAATTCAACCCCTTGATACAATAATATGACAATCTAAAACATAAAAGATAATAATGACATACATAAATAAAATCAATCAAAATTAAATCCTATTAATATCTAATTAATCTATACTATAACTATTTTAAATTTTTCATGGCAAAAGCTCCTGTGCACCCGGGCGCACGGAACACTTTCCGTGCGCCTTTAGAAATTTGTGCTAAATTGTATACCTTTTAGTATACAGATGTGTACCCTTTATTTTCTAAAGAAAAATCTGGGCGCACGAACAACACTCCGTGCGCCTTTAGAATTTTGTGTTAAATTGTATACCCTTTAGTATAAAAATGTGTACCCTTTATTTTCTAAAGAAAAAAAAATATTAATGAAAAGTGTATACCCTTTAGAACAAAATTGTGTACCTTTTAGTAATTAAAGTGTATACCCTTTAGACCAAATTAATGTACCCTTACCCATAATACAAAATTTCTAAAGGCGCACGGAATGTGTTCCGTGCGCCCGGGTGCACGCATGCCTCACTCATTTTTCATATCTTCATAAAAAGTCAAAACAATTGCATTTTTCCAAAAAAAAAATTATATTAGGTGCCAAATTCCAAAATCAACAATTAAAAATAACAATTTTCAAATTTCTAAAATATTAAAGTGGGCCTTTAAAAATATAAATAAATAAATAAGAAAACACAAACGAGAATGTCGCGAGAAAAATTCAGAAATACAGTCACAGAGAATAATGCAAAGGTGGAGATGTTCAAGTCACGTGAGGGCCACATGGTGCAACCGCTTCCGGGTTAAGCGGCGCCATCTGTCAACTGTATTAATCGCGATCCCGAAGGCCGACCTCTCTTCTCACTTCTTCCAATTCAACAGGCGGAATTCCCGATTACTCGATTCCATTCAAATTCCTCTCGATTCAACCAATTCCCCTCTAATTCAATCCTCCATGGGCTCCGCCGTGAAATCCCCATGCATTCCCGACGAGGCCAAGAAGATTCTTCTCAAAGTGGCGTCCGCATGGCCCGACATCGTCGATCCGGAGGCGCTGCAGGTCGTTCCGCTCAAGGGAGCCATGACTAACGAGGTTTCTCAGATTAAATGGGTTACCAATTCTAACACCGACGATTCGCTTCCCAGATCCAGGAAGGTGTTGATGAGGATCTATGGTGCGGGGGTGGAAGTATTTTTCGATCGCGAAAATGAGATCCGTACGTTTGAGTTCATGTCGAAGCAAGGCCAGGGGCCTCGGTTGCTCGGACGCTTCTCTAATGGCCGCATCGAGGAGTTTATTCGTGCTCGGGTATATTTTTTTCTATTTCTTCGCTGTTCTGTTTTTTTGGGATTCTATTTTGGTTTATTTTGATTTCTGTACTTTTTGTTGTAGTTGTTAATTAGGAGGATTATGGAAGCAAATGAATAGAATAGCCTATTTAGTAACATGTTGTTCTTGATTGTGTCGCCAGACTCTCACAGCGGCTGATTTGCGTGATCCTGAGATTTCTGGTATCATAGCAACCAAAATGAATGAATTTCACAAACTGAATATGCCTGGGACTAAGAAAATTGTACTCTGGGATAGACTGCGGTGCACTCTTCTCTCCAACGCCTTCTTTTATTTATTTTTATATAATATATATGTCCAGGAAAATACAGCTTGCTAACTACATGCCATAATGTTTCAGCCACTGGATTAGGGAAGCTAAACGTGTATGTTCACCGGAAGAAGCTAAGGAGTTTCGTTTGGATGTGTTGGAAAGTGAAATATCAGCACTGGAAAAGAATTTCTCTAGTTGTCGCCAACTTGTGGGATTCTGCCACAATGACTTGCAGTATGGTAACATAATGATGGATGAGGAAACCAAATCAATAACTATAATTGTGAGTATTTATTTGTCATGAATTTAATTCAATGAGATCAGTTTTATATGTTAAATAGAAATTTGGATGCTTAAATTTCTAGGTGTCTTAATATGTTCAATTTCATAAATTTGGACTTCTATTCTTCGGCTGCTTGTGGCCATTAAGAAAATATGTAGAAATGGACATGGGTTTTAACAATGAGGAAGCCAACTGCAAACTCATAAAAGATTACTAGACTGGTTTTTTAAATTGCTGAGGACTTTTTGTTGTATGATTTTCGTGGAGGGTTCTTGCCATTCTCTAGTGCATTCAGTCTAATTATCATGCCTTTGAGTTTAGATGCTGCTATCCTGGTTGAGTGACTTATAAGACAATGATGGGGTGGCAGGTATCCTAGTGGAATTTGGTTGACGCGTTTCAATAATGAAGATGTTTTCCTCAGGTAAACCTGATTATAGGTGGCAATTGTTCTGTTTCACTCTGCTCTTTATGGACTAGTGTAGGCATAGTTTAACTTGTACTCTCCAGCTGCCAGCTTCAAACATGTAGGACCTTATAACCTCTTCCATTGATAGCTTGCCTTTAGTATTTTTCTCGTTGCAGTGTCTTCCCTGCTCCTTTATAACCACATTTTTTGATGTTTTTATTTAGCATTTTACAATGTGATACTTTTTAAGGATATTATCTGATTGAAATTTACAGGCTGCATGCTCTTTCCTCAAAATTAGTTGGAAATAGTGAGAAGCATTTGACTAAATACATAAATTTGATGTAATGAAGATATTTCTTCTAATTTAGTTAATTGGTTCTAATTTTTTTTTTAAAATTATGAGATTATCAGACTTGGCTCATATTGCACATTACAGTTTTCCAAATGACAAGCTTGGTTAGTTACTGTATGCTAAGACATCTGGGATTCAGAGATGGATCTAAAGGTTTTTGGAATTCTGTTCCCTGAGGTGGCCGTTTTTACTGCTATAAATCCTTGTTGCTTAAGTTTCCCACTCGTTGACGTAGGACTTTTCTGTCAACCAGTGTCTGGGTAGAATAGAAACAGAATTTTTGGACATCTGGTGAGTAAAACTAGGCATGGAAGGACAATTGCTGCGGGGTTCACATTTTGAGCAAGATTATCTTTCTTAAGAATTCAAATAAATTAGTTTCACTTCTGAAATGGATAGCCATTGAGCTTGTGCTTCATTTGTAGCTTCATATAATCTAACCTCTCTTTTCTTGTTTCTAGGATTATGAATACGCGAGCTACAACCATGTGGCCTTCGACATTGGCAATCATTTTTGTGAGATGGTAGCAGATTATCATACTGAAACTCCACATATCTTAGACTACAGTAAATATCCTGGTAAGGGGTCTGCTTCAATCACTTTTCATCCATCTAAGCTACCTTTAGAAACTGGATGCTTGACATTAGTTCTTGTTTTCTTTACCCAGGTTTGCAGGAACGTCAAAGGTTCATCTCTATCTACTTAAGTGCTTCTGGTAAAAATTATGTGGTTTTCATAAATATTTTTGTTGGTTATTGCTTGTGGCATGTTTTCTCTGTTTATGATGAGTTTTTTTGTGCATCAAGTTGAGTAAGAAATCTTTCGCCTACCACGTCTGTATCAGGAACAAGAAACAGCTACAACTGTTATTTTCTATCTTATGGGAGAACCTAAAACAAAGTGGATTTTTGTAGTAGTGTATTCTTATTTGATAAATTTTATTTTTTCACTGAGAAAAGTTCCCTCATTTAAAGCATGCCCTTGAAATACTAGAAACTCGATGCAGGAAATCGACCTAGTGACTCAGAGGTGGAGCAACTGCTGCAGGAAGTGGAGAAGTATACTCTTGCTAGCCATCTAACTTGGAGCCTCTGGGGAATAATCTCGGTACATCACTCGAACTCATTTTATTTACTTCTAAATATTCTAGGGATGATGAATTTAGTGACTGCTCACTACTTATGTGTTTTCCTCCTAGACTAGATCAAGTTTGTTGTGGATCTATACCCACACTTTTGTGTTTGTATAATTGCAGGGGAAAGTTAACAAAATTGATTTTGACTACAAGGAGTATGCAAAACAGAGATTTCGACGATACTGGGACATTAAATCAGAAGTACTAAAATTTTGATGTTTGAAGTCACCACAGCTGATGGTGGTACTTGTTTTTGTTGGAACGATGTAAGAGAGTTGTGTAGGTGGAGTTTTGGGCGTTAGAATGACTTGGTTTGGTTAAAGAACACAATAGTGATTTAGCCATTTGGAGAAATATTCATTTGTTCTTATGTACAGCTTTTTCCAGTGATTTTTGATCTTCTTATGTCCTACTCTCTCCGTCCGCTTTCAAGGGCATCATTTTTTCATTTTGGGTGTCCGCCCCCCAAGGGTTTCATTCATTTTTTTTATATATATGGGACCCACACGCACACTCACTAATACAACTAAAAAATGGGATCCACACCTCTACTAATACAACTACCTACTACACATTAAATAATAATACTCCTTAATTCACGTGCAAAAAACAAATGACACCCTTAAAGGCATACGAGGGAGTATTTTGTAGCATTGGGGATCAATGAAAAGAGGCACTGGTGCTAAAATTGGCCCAACATGGTATATTAGAAAAGAAATAGACGTGTATTATAGATTGTTAAAACTTGGTTTGTGTTTTAATACAAAATACTAACAAAGTAAAGCATTTGACAGTGGAAATTGATCTTTTTTTCTTTCCCATAGAAACAAATTTAATTTTACATCAATAGAGGGGGTTGTTTTACTTTGGTTTTTATATGGGATTTTCAATATTACTTTTGTATAATATTTCATATGTAACTAATTGTATAGTATGATCATCACATAGTATGATCATCATGTAATCAAATTTTTATTGAGTTTATGCTTCTTTTTATTTTTTTCACATATTTTTCTTTTAGGGTTGATGTTCATCCTTCACATGTATCAATCATTCAATGATATGATACAACAAATGATGTAGGAAGTTTGGGCCAATTGTAAAAAATCACTATAATTGTATTTTCAACTCATATAAGTATTGAATATGGAGCTATATACCCCACTTCGACAACATACGTTTGGGTTCGGAGGTGTGCCAAAAATGAGTATCGATCGATTTTGTTAATCAAAATGTGTGTAGTTTTTGCAGATCAGTGATTAGAAAATCGGACCGGAGAATGAACCGGAAGAGACAATGGTTCGAGGTTCAACCGGTCGGACCGGTTCAACCGGGCGATTTAACCGAAAAATTGAATTTTACATATTTTCAATTATATTTTATAAAATTACCAATTATAAAAATATATAATCACCTAAATTATTTTTAAAATTTTAAAATACAATTTAAAATCAAAATATAATTAAATAAAAATATCTATAGTTATACTTCATACATAGTTTATAATATACCCACTCAATATTATAATTCATAATTTAATCCAAAATGTAAATATTATGTTCTAAAATAAATAAAAATAAAGTGAAATATCATAAAAGTTTAAAAAAATTAAAAAAAGTAAAAAAAAAGTAATTAAAAATAAAATAAATAAAAAAATAATATTGAAACCGGTTGAACCGGTCCAATCGATTTTTCCAGTTTGACCGGTTCAACTCCATAAACGGTTTTCTAACCCTTCCGGACTGGTTTCCGGTCCAACCGGTTGAACCGGCCGGTCCGGTCCGATTTTTCGATCATTAGTTCAGATGTCCAAATTCCAATAAAATGAGTATTTAATTGATAAGAGTGATAATAATCTAAGTGAACAATGAACAATTCATATTACTCCCTCCGTGGCAAATATATACATTTTGTTATTTTAGGCGTCTGCGCCAAAGGTATACATTTCCCTTTTAAGCACATGGGACTCAAACACATCACTAATACATTTAATATATAGATCCCACACAACTCACTAATACAACTACATCCTACACATTAAATAATAATATTTCTTAATGTACTTGCAAAAAGCAAATATATACCTATTGGGCAGACGGAGGGAGTAAAAATTAAAAATAATACTCCATCTGCTCATTCATAATCTATCAATTTTACCATTTTGGGTCGTTCACCTTTAATCTATCAATTTCTCCTTTTAGACATATGAAACACATACACACCACTAATACAATTAAAATATGAGACCCACACACCTCACTAATAAAATTTACCCACACATACTCATTAATTTACACATAAAGCAAACGGACAGATTTACGATGAACGAAGAGAGTAACTAATTATAATTTATTTTTAAACAAAAAGCCATTCTAACCCTGAATGCATATTTATTGCACCTTGTGGTTTTAGTGCACTGTTTTGTGTATGACATAAAAATTAATTTTTAAAAAAAAAAAAGAAATTATAAAGCATGCATGAAAAAAAATTTGTTAAAGGTGTGAAGTTATTTTATGATGTAATTTTATTTTGTATAAATTTTGAAAAGAGAAAGGCTTACATAAAAAAAAAAAAAAAAAAAAAAAAAAAAAAGAGGAGATGAGTAGAGTCAGTTTGTATTTTAAGCGGGAATTCAAGAAACCCCTCTCTGTGTTCCATTTTGTCACCACGTATATATATACAGTATAGATACAGAAGCAACACCACTCAATTCCCATGCAACTTGTCATCTCCATTAATCTCTGTCAAGCAACAACTCCGCCGCCAATTTCATAATCGATGATTCGCAGATCACGCAGCCGGATAACTTCTCTAACGCAGCCTTCTCCGTCCACGGCATCAACAACATTCTCGGTTACTCTGAATACGGCGGCGGAGCCCTAATTCAATCCGGTGATGTTGAGCCGCAGCAGAAGGAAACACCGAATATTCCGGTGGATTAATTCTACTTTGATTTTGCAGTTACAATTACATTTATTCTTGATTTCTTCATCTATTCTGAAGATTTGAATCGTATGATAGTTCAGTAATATCTTTTCATTGTTGATTCTGTTTTTTTTTATTATTATTATTATTATTATTAGATCATTTACGTACATGATATAACGTCATTAACTATTTATTTGAGCAATATAATAATGATATTAAACTTGTTAAGCGTAATAGAGTATAAGCATTGTGACATATAATAGATCACCTTAATCAATTTTCCATCTATATATCACCTCGTGTTGCAAAAGTTTAATAGTCATTAATTAAGATATAATATTTTAATAAAAAATTAATTAGATGATAACTTTATGTGTTTACAAAAGCAAATTTTGTAATATCCTAATTATGAGCCAGGTAAATTAAACCAACAAATAATGGAGAGCCTGAAAATTATGTCAATAATGAAGATGTCTTCTTCAGGTAAACCTGATTATATAACGGATGGGTTTATTTAGCATTTTACAATATGAGTACCTTTTTAGGATTGGGCACCCCAAAATCACTAAATTTATCAAAAATAAGAATACTAATTCCAATGCACTCTCTCCCACTCCTTCAATAGCATATAATAAACAACTATCGTCAAACTAATTCCACCAAGATTAGTGGTATTATTACAGAGTTGTTTGATGTTGTGTGTTGGCTGCACTCCCTTGTGCTATCCTATATGACTATGTCCCGTTTCACATGATCACTTGTGGCTACGACCACCTATCCTATAAAGACTTTAATGGGGGTAGCTACCTCTAGCTAGAGCCATCGAAATGGGCCGGCAGGGTGGGGTGGGCCAAATCTCACTCTACCCGCCTTTTGAAGGGCCTAGGCGGGTACGGACTAGAATTGCGAGGCCCAACTCATTTAAAGGCGGGTGACGGAGCCAACCCGCCTCTTTTTTTTAACGATGTTATTATAATTATCATTATTTGAAAATAAAATATCAAAATGATGGACACTCTTGCAAAATTATAATTATCACTATCATTATTTGAAAATAAAATATCTAAATGATGGACGCTCTTACAAAATCTATAATGTCAATTAGATAATTAAAATATAAATATAAATTTTATAAAATAGCTCCATGAACAATTAAACATTAACAAAGATCATTAATCAAACAACATAAAGTTTATTAATTATATACTCCGTTTCTTAAGAATCTCGAATAAAACAACATAAGTCTAATTATCCTCAAATAAGACAAATTAAATCACAAAAAATTTACTAGTTCTAAAGGCCAATCACAAAGCTCAAAACATAATTATAAAGTCTATTCAAAACTCATCCTTCATAACATCATAATATAAACATCTCAATCTTCATGTTGATCAATTATATGATTATATCCTTGCCAATCTTCAAATGATTAGATATCTTAAAAGTTATAATTTGCATTTGCTTCTAATCCATATATATACATTTATATATTAAAATTTCAAAAATTCAAAATAATTCAAAATCAAGCAAAATAGGATTTTAGATTATTTATATATTTTGTATACTAATCTATGGTACAAAATGTTTAGGTTTTAAAATATTCATGTTATGATTTAATTCATTATTTTAAAAAATATTTAAAAAATAAACAACAAATATTTGGAATATTAAACACTTGATCATTAGCAAAAAAAATTATGGCGGGCCCAAACAGGCCAACCCGCCCCATTTGGGTTTAGCCCGTCTAGGCCCGTCCCCATTTGGGCCAGCCCATTTAGGCTCGCCTCCAAACAAGCTGCAAATTTTACGGTCCAATCCACCTTTTTTAGAGGCGGGAGCGGGCCGGCCCGCGAGCCTAACCTGTTTTGACAGCTCTACCTCTAGCCTCCATTTCATTATATGATCTAATTCTTATCCTATTTTACATCCATCATCATTCGGATACTCATGATAATTATTTTTTTCATGATCAGACATTTGATGCAATTGTTGGAGACATCCATCGGACCATCACAGTGAAGAGATCTCTATATTCTATAGTACCTGTAGACTTCAATCTCCCAGTCGAAGATGGAGGAATCACCAAAATCTAAAAACATGAATATGATGACTACAATAATAAAGACATTAAAGTCGTGGTTTAGAGAACTAGAGCTCTTTTGAGGTTTTGGAAGGGATGAAAAAATGTGTTTAAGGGGGTAAGTTTAGTAATTTGAAGTAGGAAACCAGAGTTTAATTTTAAATTATAAGAGTATTTATGTCTTATTCATTTAAGATAGTTTAGTTTAATTTTTTATGGAGTTGATATTGGGTGCACCCGAGTGCAAGTGTGCACCTATATTTGTATAATTTTTTATTCTATTTTGTATACAAATTTCTTTATAATTATATGTTTTTTTTCATACACAGTTTTTCATTAAAAAAACTAGCATCCATATGTGTATAACTTTTTATTTAATAGTGTATACATATTTTTTAATAGTTGTAAATTTTTTACACTCAATTTTTCATTAAAAAAAACAAACAAATAATTTGTATACATTTTTGTTCAATATTTTTTAAAGTGGGTGTATCGTATCATGGGGTGCACTCGGGTGCACAGTATAATTAGCCTTATTTATGTGGTACAACTAGTAAATTCGGGGGTGCGAATAGCTGTTCTCTTTAGAATATTATCTGATTGGAATTTACAGGCTGCATGCTCTTTCCTCAAAATTAGTTGGAGATAGTGAGAAGCATTTGACTAATTATAACATACTCCAAATTTGATGTAATGAAAATATTTCTTTTAATTTCACAAAAAAACTATTTCTTACATTCTGTTGGTAAAAACCTTAATTCCATTGCTAAATTGGTTTATCAACAAATTAGCAAAAGAATCCGTTGGTAAATTTACGTTAATTTTACGTTAATAAAGTGGTAGTTGGTAAATTTTTAGCAACGAACAATCAATTCCGTTGCTAAAAAATATTAGTATTTGGTTAACTGGTTGTAATTTTTTTAACATTATGAGATTATTCATATTGCACATGATAGTTTTCCAAATGACAATCTTGGTTAGTTACTGTATGCTAACACATCTGGGATTCATGACGTTATAATTTCTTGTTTTCTTTACCCAGGAACGTCAAAGGTTTTTTTTCCATGACGTTATAATCACTTTTTTTTATATATATTTTCTTTTAAAGTTGGTATTTTAACCTTCACATATATATCATTCAAATATATATATGAGATGATATAGGAAATATACTATATACTAAAGGAAGGTTTTGGATTTATTATGTGGCATTATTTGAGCAATTTAGGTGATGTGTCATTTTTATAGATTTTTGAATTTTTTTTAATAATAAACATGCTTAGGAAGGAAGATAATGTAGTTACTTTATTTTAAATAACCAATCAAAATATTTCATTTTTCTTTATCTTATTTAAAAATTTACCTAAAACTTTAAGTGTTTTAAATTTTTTATTTTTAAATAGGATTTATATAAAAATGATATAAAATTAATTGTCTTTTCATGATCTTTAATTTGACATCCATATTACTAATAATATATGATTGGAGAAATAGATTCTTAAATTTAATAACAATTCTTATATTGTAAAATATTTTTTAATAAAATATATTAATAAATAAAATATTTTTAGAAGAGTAAGAAATTATTTAATATATTTAATCTATTTATCCTTAGAATTTTAAGTTTAATAAATTTAGTTAATTATAAAATTCTAAATGAGGAATTTCATGAAAAAATAAATCTTAGTTTAATATTAATTAATTTTCATATTTTTTTTATCATTAGTTATTTATTATATATTTATTTTATTATTTTTAATAATTTAATTTTAATTATACAATAATTTATAATTATTATATACATTTATTAATTTTATTTATTAAATTATAATAGTTAGGGATGGTAATGAAATGGGCATTTCAAGTACCCATCCTATCCAAATTTTAATAGGGCACATATGGGTAATTGTAAACGAATTTGAGATGGATACAGATAGTTGTGAAAATCACATTAGGATTTGGAACGAGTACGGATAATACCACAATACTAGCGGGTACTATATATATATTACACACAAAAATTAATGTATTTATTTAAAATAATAGAATTCAATTTATATTTAATTCATAATAATATAATTTTAAATAATAGAAAATATATAAATATTCATATAATAAATTAATATTAAATTAGTGCGGGTATCCGCGTGTATATTGATAAACATGTATGAAATTGATACGGGTATCATAATAAATTTTTTAAATGGAATGTGTACAATTAGTTTTTATTTTAAAATCACATACGAATACGAGTACCAAAAAATAAACGGATACCCTACGCGTTGTCATCCCTAATAATAGTTTTATGTTTAATAATTATGATTTCTTAAAATTATACTTTTTCTGTAATAATTTAAATATGATAATATAAGAATTTAATATACTCCAAATAAATATTTTGTATTGGCAATATAATATTAAAAATTATATATAAATTTATATTATAATGTTATGAATTTTTTAATAAACTTTACAGAAGTTTAATGTGTTGTATAATTTTTTTTTGTTTAAAATTTTAATATTAAAAAAAAAACTTTTATGAATAAAATTATTCTTATTAATTTATATAGTAGTTGTTAATATTATTGAAAAAACTTTTTTGAAATTGTCTCGGGTGAGGACTTAAATCATAAGTATAAAAAGTAATAACTTGTATAATGGAAAGTGGTACTCCAACCAAATACACTACAATCGAATACAATATAAAATTTTAATTATTAGAATATTTATGTCTTATTAATTTTAAATATTTTAGTTTAATTATTTTTTGAAAACGTTTAGCAAATTCAAAAATACGAATAATTAATTTCATAAAAAATTCAAATATCTCGCGTAATACGCGGGCTTCGTACTAGTATGATATATACGAGATGATGTAGGAATTTAGGGCTACTTGAGTGTCAAATTTGAAAACTCACTACAATTTTGTTTTTAGGACATACCCCAATTCAATAACATACGTTTTGGGTTGGATATGTGTCAAAGAATGAGTATCGATTTTGTTAATCAAAACGTGTAGAGTTTTTGCAGTGTTCATCAAATTTCAATAAAATTAATACTATAAATGATGTTTGATTGATTAAGAGTAACTATTTATGAACCATTTATATTAAAAATATATGGTATGCATATTGGTTTTAGAGCACTGTACTGTGTAAGGACTTAATTTTTTAATTTTATTTTTTAACAAAAAAAAGGAAATTAAAAAGCATGCATGAAAAAGAAAAAGAAAAAGTGCGAGCTAGGTAATTAAAAGAGAGTATATTATACATCTAATTTATTTGAAGAGACAGTATTACATAAAATAACAATAAATAAATAAATGAAGAAGAAAGAGGAGATGAGTAGAGTCAGTTTGTATTTTAAGCGGGAATTCAAGAAACCCCCTCTCTCTGTTCCATTTTGTTAGTTACTTACTGGATCACCATCTATATATATATATATATACAGTATACATACACAGTTGTCTCCATTAAATCTCTACCAAGCAACACCACTCAATTCCCATGGCGATTCCCTTCTCTCTCACCCTTCTCCTCCTCCTCCTCCTCCTATTAACCACCACCACCACCGCTCAACAAACCCAACCACCCTCCACCGCCCCCACTCCGCCACCACCATCGGAGATCCAGGAAAACCAGCTGAGGAACATCATCGACGCACTCATCGGCGCCGGCGACTTCGGTGGATGGGCCAATTTACTCGCCTCCGCCGACTCCTCCGCCTTCCCCTTAACCGCCACTCTCTTCATCCCCAACGACGACGCCGCCGCCCACTCCGCCGCCGTCACCACCACCGGAATCTCCTTCGACCCCTTCCTCATCCCCTACCACATCGTCCCACGCCGCCTCACCTTCGCCGATCTGCAACAACTCCCCCTCCAAACACGAATCCCCACTCTCCTCCCCTCCAAATCCATCGTCATCACCAACAATTCAGCCTCCAATTTCATAATCGACGATTCGCAGATCACTCAAGCGGATATCTTCTCTAACGCCGCCTTCTCCGTCCACGGAATCAACAACATTCTCGATTACTCTGAATACGGCGGCGGAGCCCTAATTCAATCACCGCCTCCGCGCGGGTCCCTGTGGGCGAAGCCTAGTGATGTCCTGCCCCAGCAGAAGGAAACCCCTAACATTCCGGCCGTCGGAGTGAGCTCCGACGCGGCGGAGTTCATCGCCAACGTAGAGGAAAATCTTCCGCTTCTGCTTATTATTTTGGCTCTTAATTTGTACCTTTGGATTTCCATGTGCGGAGCGTTTGGGTTTATGCGCGAACGTGGTTATATCTGAGAAAAATTCCGGTGGATTAATTCTAGTTTGATTTTGCACAATATTAGTTTTCAGTACCAATTACGTATGTTCTTCATCTCTTCTCAAGATTTCAATACTTCAGTAATATCTTTTCATTGCTTCATTGTTGATTCTTTTTTTTTTTAATTCGATCATTTACACCACATATAAAGTCATTAACTATTTAATTGAGTTGTACAATAATGATATTAATCTTGTTAAGTGTACTATAACATTTTTACTACTTCAAGCATCTAGTATATATCAGATAATCAATTTCTTCATTCAATCTCTTATTTAACTTATTAGATTTTTATAGTATGTTATATTCGGTGCTTAAATTAAAGTTACGTGTAAAAGGATTAATAGTCATAATTAAGGTATAATATTTTAATAGAAAATAAATACTCGTGTAAATGTAGGCATATCATTTTAATGATAAGTATACGTATTAACAAAATCAAATTTAGTTATTATTGAAATTTTTGGAATACCATAATTTTTAGTTAAGTTTACCAGCTAAATAAAACCAACAAATAATGGAGGCCTGAAAATTAATTTTAAGGTTATGACTGGATATTTTTTTTAAGGTATGATATGAAGAGTATTACGAGATAAATAAATGAAAAATATAAAGAGTTTTTTGTAATTGAAATTAAGAGTATAATTTTATGTTTGTGATTTACCCTTATTATTTATATTTTATACTAAGGGAATGTTTAATTCCCTTTGAATTAATAATACTCATTGAACCTTAAAATTTTTCTAAAAATTAGAGAATTTATATACTAATTGAACTTATACGGACTTAATTTTCATCTAAGCCCATTAATAAAAAGTAAGGGGCCTGGTGAAATACAATCTTAAAGGGTAGTGTGTTAATATATCCCATGAAACTAATATGGAATCAAGGGATTTCTAATATCTATCCATTGCTTATCATATTTACAAGCTTTATTAACTCCCTTATTAACTTTAATTAATCAAACATTCCTAAAGGTATATTTTTATTTCTTTGAAGTTTTGTCCATACTTATTCTTATGATTGATTTAGGACAATCTTTCTATATAAATATTTATGCTTGTGGATTAAGATATATATTCAATGAGTGATAATTTCAATTAAATAGACACATCCCACTACAGAAGAATGACTCCATCAGCATATTTTATTTAAGAGAGAGAGAGAGGGATCCAAGTGCATCAAAAACTTATTTGATGACTTTAAGGATTAATTGTTTTCTTTAATCAAAATATTGTCATCATCTAATGTATACATGCTATGAGCTATCTGCTATGCAATTCAGCCCAAAAAAAAAGCCCTAAATCAAAACTCTTTTTTAATGTGAAAGTTAAAAAGGAATGACATTATGAGAAATACCAAAAAAATTAGTCCTAAATTGATGGCTATACTGATTATTTGTTCCTTTGAATCTCCTGTGTCAGTGTTTCAACAGCTACTCTCCATAAAGGGCTTCTTGGCCCTTTGCAGAATATCCTATGCATTATTTCCTTCTCCTCTGGACTTGCTTTACCTAACAATCTTCTGAAAACCGACATCGTTTCACCGTCGGTTAAAGAATCGTCGTTTCCTACCATTAACTCTGCATCGAAACTATCCGCTATCTCCCCTCCATCGGACGAAGAGTTCTTTTCTGCTGCTAAACTACTGCCAGCACTCGATGACTTCTTCGTAAAGGGCCTATTTTCCCAGTATTCCAAGCACTTGTGGTGAGGATCGAGCGCCTCTATTGCCTGAATATACATTACGCTAGTGAACATTTCTTGATGAATCTAATGTCATTGTAGAAGCACAGACTTCAAACGTCTGTCATAGAGCTGTTTGTAGATATAGATGACGGGACGAGAAGTCTACCTGAATAATGGACGGTGAGAGGAAACCGAACATTTCAAGCCCTCGGATGCTGTTTGGAAGCTGCAGTGAAGGCAGTCCTCCATTCCCCAAAAATTTTAGTCTTAGTATTTCTTGATTAAGTTTCTGTCTCACCATCTCCCAGCATTCGTCTATTGAGACGTGAACGAAGCTTTCGTCTGGATGCCCTTCCAGAGTAACCTGACATTGATTCTTTCAAGTCATAACATATTTTCTCAAGGCGACGTAATAGAAAATTTGTCAGGATAACACGAATAGCCATCTTTACCTTGAACAAGGGACCTAGGAGCCCGCCATCCATGATTTCCGACGTGTAGCTACTTTCAATGAGCGGATTGCAGACGTTAAAATACTTCACGCGGCTCTTATATCCTGTCAAAATGATTCAACCTAATTAACAAAATTTCGTCGAAGAATCTCTTCTTTAGTATAAAATCATACAGACCTTTGGGGAATATGGCATTCTTGTTGCACCATAGCTTACTAGAAACGAGGGACCCAAAATTTACGGGTTCAACGCAAAAGATGGGCCGTAGTTCAGAATCAGGAACATCATTTACTGACTCTTTAATTCTCCCATTTGGTGGATCATTCGAAGGTAGGAGATTTACACCGAACAATTTCCCATGATCGGAGAGGGTATCATTGCCTGGATTGTTTAAATCTAACGTACAATCTTGGTCCTTGGATGCCCAATTTCGTAGAGCATCCGGGCACTCTCCCAATGCTTTAACCAACATGTTTAACTCGTCCATGGTGTAACGAAGAAGCACAAATTTGTTATCTGGATCGCAGACGCAGAGTATTTTTGCATGTTTAAGACATGAAAACTTATCCGGTGAGCACTTGCAACTAGCAGCAGCGAGGTGTAAGTCGTAAAAGCAAGAAAAGCATTCCCTCTCTGTATTTAGATCAAAATCTTTTTCCATCTTCTGAAAACGCAGGATTCCTGGGAGATGCTCAATTCGTTTCTCCTCTAATAAACATCTAGTCTGAAATTTAAGAATAAATACAAGGCGATGATGAATGTAGTTTACGTGTAACCAAAAAATAAAATAAAAATATACATCTATATTGCTTTTTTAAGAGAATGTATTTTAAGGTTGATGCATCTGGGCCGAAAAGAAATAACACACTCACACAACTACACAAAACGTAAACATATACGTGTAAGTATATATGCCTAGATATACATGAATAAATACCTTAATCGCTTGAGTGAGCAACCCGTTCTTTCCACAAAAGCTTTTCCATCTCAAACTTTCGGGAGTTTCTCTTTTATGAGCGTTTATCTCACAAAGCTCACGAACAGCCTCCTTGGCTGCAGTCAAAAGCAACTTATCATGTGATATTGAAGTCTTGCGAACCTGTACGCTATACAGCTCGACTGCATTTTGTCCATGCTTCAGCCAATCAACTGGGGCCACATTTACTGCCTCAGCACAATTAAATCCGCTGTTGAATCCAGCATGGTAAGCCCTAGGGAAGGTAAGAACGAACTCTCCAGAATTCTGAACAACCCGATGCACAGATACACCTTCCGATTTTAGAACTGATGGTGATAGTTGAGTAACCTGTAATAGACTCATAAATAGTCCATAAGGAAGAACAAATGTGTATTGAATTTATGTCTATTTAACGAAGGAATTAATCTCTCACAGAATAGAATTCATTAATGATATGCGTCTGATTTTTATACAGAGTAAAGCTGTAACTTTTATCGAACATAACTTACCAAATCATTTAGTAGATCGGGAATTTCATCAAATAGATCCGGCAAGTGTTTCCTCATCGCATTCTCCAATGAAGAAGCTTGGTTTCCGGGAACTCCATACCAAACTTTTGGATCGCCCCAGTGCATATAGTTCAACGAATAGAGATGGTGATCTTCGACGTGCTTTAGAAAACATGAGAACTCATTAAAACTTAATGCTTCGGATCCAAGATCAAAAGAAACACTTAATTCTCATAAATACACGGCATGAATAAAAGCAGATACATTAAACTTACCCAGCAAAAAGATGAGAAGCACATCCCTACATATAGCCATGGTACAACTACCCCCGAGATGTTACACTCTTCAAAACTCAAAATAGAACTGGGGAGACGCGGTAAATTATTCAAATTCCAGCCAGATGTCATGTATTGCCCCACATTAGACTCTAACGATGATTTTTTGGGAAAACCACTCCCCAGCATTCCGGTTTCCAAATCAGCGCCATAGTATACCTAAAAATCCACATATAAAGCAGAATTTATTTACATTACATATAGCATGAATACCATACAAGAAAATTTTCATTAAGATCTCCTGTCGTCTCACCTCTACTTCATCCGTAGGCTGCTCGATTATCCTCCAGTACTCTCCTTCAATCTCTTCAATTGAGGGCAGCGACGTCTTATCTACTTCATTCCCAACCAAACTTTCTTGCCTTTTGTCCTTTAATCCAAAGTACGATTCTTTAAATTCAAGATCAAATCTTTGAAAATCCTCAAGTGTAAAGTCAGATCCGGACTGAAAACCAAACTTGTCTTCGCTGTCACCACCTGCATTAGATTCTGAACTTTCAGCACGAGCTCGTCTCCTTGGCCTTGAATTAAATTGCCTCCGCCTTTTTCTCTTTCGGTTTGATTTCTTCCTCATTGGTTCCCTGTTTTGAAGGAGGTCCACTTGTTGAATCCGAGTAGAAAATCTAGCATTTTCCCAAACTTCCTTTTCTTTCAGTGGACATGGCGGCTTCCAAGAAGGCGGCGGAACAATCTTACAAATGCCGTAAGCTTCTGCTGTGGATCGTATACTGGCTATATAACCAAGAGTGTCTCGGAACTCCTAAAGTAGAATTTCCATCAACACGTATTCATCTCTGATTAAACGCAAGGATATCAAAATTCTCTGTTTAAAATTGAAAATCGTACCTCCTCAGTTGGATGGAAGACTGGAGCATCATCAACTAAGGGCCTACATGCTTCATCAGGAACCCATCTCGCTGTTACCTGATACAACATATACGTGAGAAAAAGGAAAGAAGTTAGAAAGAAAGAAACGAAGTAGCAAAGCAAGGGTCTGATAATCTTCAGATGGCGTTCGCCTATATTTCAAATCCGAAAATATTATTTAGGCCTCCCCTCCTTCCAAGTAAAAAAAGTGATTAAACTGAAATGATCATAAGATAAAACCAAAACTAACGGAAGAGTAAAGAATTAGCCGTTCAATAGTACATCATTAGGGAATGTATATCACCAAAAGTTCCATAACTAGTTTTCGGACAAAAGAAACTTATTAAATGATAATTCCAATTTTAAGATATGCCAACAAAATAGCATATCATACGCACCTTTCGGTGCCGTGGACTGCCTGGACTCTCATGGCTGTCGTCGCTTTTCTGGGCACTTTTGGAGGCATGATCCTGAAGCAGAACTATTTTAAAATCCTTTCGTGTAACAAAATGAGGTCAAGTGTACTCGCCTTAATATAGCCGCAAACGCCACGTATTAGATGATACTAATAGATAAATATTTCTTAAATCCATGGAGAATACAGGATTGTAATATGATAAATGAGTTGCATGCTTTCCAATTGTTAAGGATTTTCATTTAAAACTGGAAGTACTCTATTTCAAGGAAATCCTGACAAGATTGCCATACGATCACTCGTATATCACTGTATTTACGGCAAATCTAACTTTAACTTATTACTTACAACACGAGTCATGCTTTTGTACATGTAATCTCAGCTCTAATTGAACTCATACAGAAAGTTAAATAAAACAAATTAAAAAATTAGAACTTCAAACAAGATTATAATGATATTGATGGATGTGAATACTTAAGCAACCTAGATTCGTATCACTCGAGGTTTATAAACAGATCTTGCTGATGAAACGAGCTATCCAGACAATAAGACAATGTATAAACATAAAAGAAATAAACGGCTGTAAAGAATTCAGCATATTTACTTAATCATGCGAACCTTCAGTTTCATGATTAGTAGAAAATGAGGCGAAGCTGATCGGCGGTTACAGCTGTCCTCAATCAGCAGAGATCCTGATAACAAATTGAAATCATTAGAAAACAACCATCCAAACATCTGCTATTATGTTTGATTAATCTTATCTTATAAAATAACAACCAATTAAACAACCATTAGCATGAAAAAGTCTACAAATAAAAGTCTTGAATCTAGAAGCTTCTTTGCACATTACCAAGAATCAAAATTTTCCAGAAATTCTACAGAGTATTACACCATACGAACAAATTCACAATCAATTTCTACAATTTATAATGACAAATTAATCAATCACTGGATATAACAAATGATAATTATTAATGTAAGACTGAATTGCTATGAAGGGGACATGAGTTTCAGATCTGAACATATTGAGATAAGAAAAGGACAAAACACAAATTCAGCAAGAAGAAATCAGAACTAAACCTAGGGCAGAAAAATAGGGGAATTTAAACGAGGAATTGAGAAAAAATAACAGAGAATGCTGAGATTATATAATAAATCAATGCAGGGTAAAATTCACAAACACTTAGAATGCAATCTGAAATTCAGAAGCAAATTGTAATTGTAATTGCAGAATTTGAACCTAAAATGTATAAATAAATCAAACCCTATTGAATGCCCCCAAGAATTTCCAAGAAATCTTGCATCAGCATCACAAAACATAGCAACGTTCTGATTACGATTGTTCAACAAGAACCCCTCTAAATTAAAGACAATTTCCAAGATATTGCAGTATGATAAATTCTTTACTGCAAACAGGGGTGGGGTGGGGTGGGGTGCAAAGAAAGCAGAACCAGCAGAAAAGATTAATATTTTAGACCAAGTAAAAGGGGGAAAACTAAATAAAAACCTTTTATTTATTTATTGACGGCAAAACAAAAACAATTTGTTATGAACATCAATCACTTAATTCATGTAATTCTGACAAGTATAGAAACTAAGATGCAAAAGGTGAAAACCACGGTTACCTCAATGACAGCTACACAATTCCACCTCCTAAATAATCTTATAAATAGGAAAATTGAATTTAATGCAAAAAAAATATAATCTTGAATATTAATTAGAAGAAAAAAAAAAGGTTGCTTAGGATGGATAGAATATATGAGTTTCTACTAAAACGAGGAAACTGGATCTGTAAGAGAAAAAACCGGGAGTTAACACCCCACCCCACCCCACCCCACCCCACCTGGTGTTAAGAGTTGTTCTTAACTTTTAACTGAAATCAAGAACCCCTTTGGGGAATCTAATTGATAAAGACGGTTTTGGGGTAGCAAGGAATTGAAATCTAGGGGCAGTGTCAGGGGTTGTCCCAATGTTGTTGAGTGAGTGCTGTTTTGCTTCTTTGCCAAACAAAGTACAAAATAATAAACTGCATATCTTTCAGCAATTTAGATTCTCTAATCATTTTATTTGTCCCCCCTTCCTCTAATCTTATTGGGTGGATTAGGGAGTGATTAGAGATTAAACTTCCTCCTTTTCACATAAACTCATTTTATATTGTTTCCAAAAGTGTTTTTTATTTAAGTATAATAATGATCTCTTTAGGAATGTTTGCTTAAACTTAATTTCCTTATTGGTGATGTCATTAGAAAGATTAGTTTTAAGTTTTTATATGATATGACAAATTTATATGAAATCCACTTAAATCATTTCATGTTTTGATAATTAGTTATCATTTTTTTTTATTAAAAATATTATTATTATTATTTTAATATCACTTTTTATTTATATTATAATTGATCATGAAAGAGTAGTTTATAATATCATTATCAATTTTTATCAATTGAATATCATTTTTTTATTATAAATATTATTATTTTATATTCGTCTTACAAAAATCATTACATGAAACGATCTCATACAAGTATTTCCTAACTATTAAGTTTTCTATAGATAATGATTTGAATAAACTCAACAACTTATCCTATGTGAATTTTGTTACACTAATATTATACTCTTTAAAATACTTCCTCAATTAATTAAAATATATTATTATTTTTATATATAATGGATTATTATATTAGTAAAGTATATGAGACTCATATTTTAGTTGTATTAGTTATATGGGTGGCTCTCATATATTTATATTTAAAAATGAAAATGTCAAATGAGACACGTTGGAGTAGGAACCTCCAAAAACGAAAAATAAGATCTTTGCTTAGCAAATGGAGGAAGTATAAAATATTTTACTTTTAAATTGATAAATAAATTATAATAAAGTATTACTTATTAAACAAGAAATTACACGATGACAAAATTTAAACATGTCTAATTATTTAGAATATTAATTGTAAATTAAGAGTACTTTTTTAAATAAAATTCAGGTCTGTGTACTATTTTAATATAGAATTAATGTTAAATATTACTCGATATAAAATTAAAATATTGAGATAAATACCACATTAATTAATAATTTTAAAAGTCATTTTAATTTTAAACATGTAATGCATTTATTCATCTTGTACTTATATATCTAATAAATGAAACACTGCATCAATTAATAATTTTAAAAGTTATTTTAATTTCAAATATATATGTGCATTGTTCCAAAATATGCAATTAAATTCATTCGTGCTAAAATTTGAGGGTGATTTTGGGTGCACCCCAAAATTTATGGTTAAAATGGGTAGTAGGTTTTTTTTTAAAATAATTATTTTATTGAGTGGTAGAGATTGAATTAATAATTAATTTAAATGTTAAAATTATTCAGCACATCCTAATTGGACTGATTTAAATAACTCAAATTAAGATTTACATTAACTCTCAACTCAAATTTAAATAACTATTTCCGTCCCGCGTTAAGGTTTACATTTTTTATTTTAATTTGTTGTAAGTTAAGATTTACATTTATTTTGTCATACAAAACAATTAATTATTTTACAGAACAATTATTAATATTCTACGTAACAATATATCGTGTGTGTTTGTTGATACTATGTGAGACTAATATATATCTTTGCAGTGCCGGTCCTGATATTTTCGAGGCTTGGGGCGAACAAAAATAATAGACCCTCGTTTGTTTTTATATATTTATTAACTAAAAAGTTTTCATTATTTTCTTCATTAACACTTTCTTTTCTTCCGTAAAAAAGCCAAAAATTTATTTTCAGCAAGGCATTTTATTATACCAATTATTCTCAAAAGAAATTGTCTCAAATATAATTTTTCTTTGGAAATTTGTTTTTGAAAATCTTTATTTATGGTTATTTATTATATCAATTATTCTCAAAAGAAATTGTTTCCAATGTAATTTTTCTTTGAAAATTTATTTTTGTAAATCTTTATTTATGGTTCTTTTTAATCTAATTTGTAAATCAATCAAACTATTCATATTAGTGATATGTTCCATAGTATTTTTATGCATGTTAAGTCTCTCATTAAGATGTTCTAATCATTATATCATTTATTTGCTAAAGCATTATATATTTTGAATCTTTCAAATTCTTTGAAAAAATTTATCTAATGATCTTCTTTGTGATAAATAAATGTTATGATCTTTTTCTTTTTTTCTTTCTCACAATTAGGTTCATACTTTTTAATATCTAAATATAGGGCTTCTTTTCAAGTCCAATAGATTGACGGGTCAAATTTTATAAATACTCTAATGATCTAATATAAAATATGTATTTTATTAAAATATAATTTTATCAAGTATTATATATATATATATATATATATATATATATATATATATATATATATATATATATATATATATATATATATATATATATATATATATATATATATACTAGTATGAAACCCGCATATTACGCGGGATATTTGAATTTTTTTATGGAATTAGCTATTCGTATTTTCAAATTTGCTAAACGTGCTCAAAAAATAATTAAATTAAAATATTTAAAATTAATAAGACATAAATATTCTAATAATTAAGATTTTATATTGTGTTCGATTATAGTACCCGAATAGTATATAATGTGTTTGGTTGGAGTACCCAAAAGATGTATTCGATATCATATTGTATTTGGTTGTAGTACCCGAACAATATAGTGTATTTGGTTGGAGTACCACTTTCCATTATACAAGTTATTACTTTTTATACTTATGACTTAAGCCCTCACCTGAGACAATTTCAAACAAGTTTTTTCAATAATATTAACAACTACTATATAAATTAATAAGAATAATTTTATTCATAAAAGTTTTATTTTTTGAATATTAAAATTTAAAAAAAAAATATACAACACATTAAACTTTTGTAAAGTTTATTAAAAAATTCATAACATTATAATATAAATTTATATATAATTTTCAATATTATATTGCCAATAAAAAATATTTATTTTTATATATTAAGTTCTTATATTATCATATTTAAATTATTACAGAAAAAGTATAATCTTAAGAAATCATAATTATTAAATTATTAGGGATGACAACGCGTAGGGTATCCGTTTATTTTTTGGTACTCGTATTCTTATGTGATTTTAAAATAAAAACAAATTGTACACATTCCATTTAAAAAAATTTATTATGGTACCCGTACCAATTTCATACCCGTTTATCAATATACACGCGGGTACCCATACTAATTTAATATTAATTTATTATATAAATATTTATATCATTTCTATTATCTAAAATTATATTATTATGATTTAAATATAAATTGAATTCTATTATTTTAAATAAATACATTAAATTTGGTGTGTAATATATATATATATATATATATATATATATATATATATATATATATATATATATATATAGTACCCGCGGGTATTAAGGTATTATATGTACTCGTTCCAAATATTTTCACAATTATCTGTATCCGTCTCAAACCCGTTTACAATTACCCATACGTGCCCTATTAAGATTTGGATAGAATGGGTACTTGAAATGCCCATTTCATTACCATCCCTAACTATTATCATTTAATAAATAAAATTAATAAATGTATATAATAATTATAAATTATTGTATAATTAAAATTAAATTATTAAAAATAATAAAATAAATATAAAATAAATAATTAACGATAAAAAAATTATGAAAATTAATTAATATTAAACTAAGATTTTTTTTTTCATGAAATTCCTCATTTAAAATTTTATAATTAACTAGATTTATTAAACTTAAAATTCTAAGGATAAATAAATTAAATATATTATATAATTTCTTACTCTTCCAAAAATATTTTATTTATTAATATATTTTATTAAAGAATATTTTACAATATAAAAATTGTTATTAAATTTAAGAATCTATTTCTCCAATCATATATTATTAGTAATATGGATGTCAAATTAAAGATCATGAAAAGACAATTAATTTGATATAATTTTTATATAAATCCTATTTAAAAATAAAAAATTTAAAACACTTAAAGTTTTAGGTAAAATTTTAAATAAGATAAAGAAAAATGAAATATTTTGATTGATTATTTAAAATAAAGTAACTATATTATTTTCCTTCATAAGCAAGTTTATTATTTAAAAAATTTCAAAAATCTATAAAAATGACACATCACCTAAATTGCTCACATGATGCCACATAATAAATCTAAAACCCTCCTTTAATATATAGTATATATATATATATATATATATATATATATATATATATATATATATATATATATATATATATTTTGGGACATGGCGGTCGCCCTTATCGCCCCTACTCAGACCACCACTGATCTTCGCAGAATAATATGCATGTACAATACAAAAGTAATATAGGAGTAGTATTATCATAATGCATCAACAAAAATATAATAAAATATTAATTTATATATTATGAAAAAATGTTTAAAAAATTTATGGAGTTAAAAAACAACAGCACACTATAAGTGGTGAGCACAAATCACTCTTTTTTTAATATATAACCTCGATTGAAAGGATCAAACTCCACATTACAGAATCATTAAGATCACGAATTTTGCAATATAAAATTAAAAAACATATTTACACAAAATAAGATAATTTAGATCGTGTATTTTGCAATATTATATATATAAAATAAGACATTTAATTAAGGAACAACAGAAGAGTTAAGGTCAAGTTTGTTGGTGTAATAATTGCGAAGCCTGACGATGGAGACGGAGCAGATGGTGACCATCACCATTACTCCGACGAAAGACGCCGCCATGGCGCCGCCGCTGCGGTCGCAGTAGCTGTCGAATTTGTCGCAGATTTTGTTCCATCTCGCATGCGAATTCCCATCCCGCCCCAGTTGCCCCATGAACGCCGCCGCGCTTGCGCCGCCGGAAAGAATTGCCACGTTCACCTTATATCAACAAAAAATTAATTTAATTTTTGTAAGTAAAAATAATACTCTATTCAAAAAGGCAAATACTTGTTAGTATTCTCTTCCAATCTTATTATACCTATGTATGGCTAGGATTTACACCGTAAATCAGTTAACAGGGCTAGACTAACTCAATTAAAAAATGTAAGCAAAGTATACATTTTTATTTTTTTAATGTGAGAAAATTTTAAAAAAAATTAAGTTGATAAAATTTTTAAAAATATTTAATGAGCATCTCTTGCCAGAAACTAATTAAAAGTTATGTTTTTATAATAAAATTATATTCTTCTGATTGATTGAGTTATCTTATTAACAATTCATAGGAAAGATAAGTAGTAATATTTTTAATAGAAAGTAGTAATTCATTTCACATAATTATTTCGTGAGACGAACCCACATATGCACGTTTTGTGTGAACTTACCAAGTCAAGAATTGGAATAGCCAAGGGGAGAAGATGAAACTTAGTTCCCACAAAACCAAGAATCATCATCAGTAAATTATGGACACTAGCATTCGCATTAGCTATCACGAAGAACCTGAATGATAAATAAATCAACTAATTAATTTCATCATGAATATTTTATTTATACTAAACAAAATTAATAGAGTGTTAATTAATCCTACACAAATGCTGGAGTGTGTTGAAACTTGGCAGTGAGAGTGGCTTGAATAGGCACACTTCCAATGGTAGCCACCACTATTGTTCTTGTTTCTTTGTTAAGTGCCATCACCAGGGTTGCTGCAACTGTTGCTAAAAAGGCCACCAATCTCAACAATAGGATCACTAGATCCACCTTTGATCTCGTCACCGGTGATTCGTTCTGGTGGATCTCCGGCTTGTCTCTGTCTTCAGAAGCCATTACAATCGTTGTGGTGGTGGTCAATGAAAAATGGTATGTTATATGGGAAAGAAAGTAGATTGATATTCATGTGTATATATAGAGAGGATTGGATTTAAAAATTGATTAGTTTTTGGTTAGTTTGTTGGGAAAATGAATCATGAGATGAAGTGTAGAGAGAGAGAGAGAGTAGATGTATATAGGTGAATCTTGATTGGAAAATAACATATATGACAATTGATTTATGGTAAACTTCAATCTTTAAACTTCTCAATACACTTAATTTATACATTTCTGAGGAATCAAATTGCATATATGCAGGTATGACTTTCAACACTGAAGTAAAGTTAGTATGAGTAGCAAATGTGCCTATCTACCACTTCCACACCATCAACACATGCTCAATGTGTAAAATGACTTCATAAATGTCCCTGAGCAATAGAAGAATCCTCGGTTTAACGTATAAAACAACGACACAATAACCACAGCGCATGCTTTGATCATCGAAAATGATGAATTCAGGGCATTCAAAGTATTGACATACTACGTGTTTGGTTGCATAATCGTACCAAAAGTTCAAATATACACTCACTTGTGAGATCGTCTTAGAAGTAATCAATTCATTGAAAGCAAAATGAGAAATGGTTGATGAGTTAGAGATTCAATTGAACTGTTATACACAAGAATTTATCAAGTTATAGCTCTTCAGTGGTTTAACTGCAAATAAATGGATAAAATAAATCCATATAATACAAAAGGAGCCAATATTTTTTTCTGGTCCTTTACAAACAATTTAGATATGCAAACATAATCATTACAGCATATATTCACAATACATCTCTATGCCCTCGAAGCATACAAGGATAAGAAAAAGTGATTGACAACAGAATACCAGAACCAATGGATTTCATTGCATTCCTACGTTGTAACGCCGACTACAACATTGTTCACCTGCGCAAAAAACCACACCAGTCACTCTTCTGTGCACAAGCAGTGTAACAAGTGCTCAAGTAATACGTAAAGAGGTTAGGGAAAAAAGGCAACAAGTAAGAGCAACTCACCAACTTGCCACTTTCATCAACGGTCATGGGATTCTGAACAACAACTGTTTGATTATGCGAGTGGGAGGTCGCCTGAAGCAAATCAGGAAGTTCAAATCAATGTGTGAAATTGATTTATTCATTTTAAAACAAAATACAACCATTTCAATATGTTAAATTATATGTGTAGATAGATTGAGTCCTTTTCCCTCTAATAGAAGAAAATACAAACCAACTCTACTCAGATCTTTTTGACTAGGTAAGTACATAGGAAACTAACCGAGGAAGTAGATGTGGACCCAGATGTAGGGCTCCCTCCGGTTCTATGTGCAGGAATGGGTACCCTTGGGTCACCAGTCTGCATAGGAAGGAGAATATTTATGAATGATGTAAAAACAGATAGCAATTTGTGTATCTACCCAGTGTCACAGTGATAAGTATGGAAGTGGAGAAAGAAAAAGGGATTCATAACTCCCCAGAAGTGCTTCAGATCTTTCTTTTTTATTTATTTTTTTTCCATCATTCTATTTTTTTGTCTAATTAGTCAGAAATTCATCAGCAAAGAGTTGACCACATTAAGTCATATATCATGGAATCTTCAGTTCTTGTATATTCTCTCAGTTATCTAGTAGTTAGTCCTACAACAAAAATAAAAGGATGGATCTCTAATTAAGAAATAGATGGAAACATCATTCCTCCGAAGACAATAAGCCTTTGACAAATGACAAGAGCACAAATATGGTTCAATGAGTCTCATTGGCCAGAATTTTTCTACAGCAGGAACATGAGAGGGAGAAAGTAACCACATAGGCCAACAAATAAAAAGAACAGTACTAACATTAACATTTGTGATGAAATGGCAAATTGCACATTTAACTGATGGAGCTCCAGCTGGATACATCAGCATCGTATGACAGTTGCCACAGTTCACATGAGCGACATTATTAGGTGCTGGAGCTGGTGCTGCTCCTGATGTAATATCACCATTCAGTAATACTCGGATAAAAATGCTAAAAATTTGGGGAAAGACAAATCTAGCCGAAAATAATTTGACAGAAGGCCGAGGCATTACATAACTCAATTATGCTACATCACATAAATACCTGGAACAAGGTTAACTGTGTGGCAGCAGGAGCATCGTACAGAGGTAGCCCCTCGAGCATGCATAAGTAGCGTGCGGCAGCCTCCACATACCAATTGAGCCATCTCCATCCCTGCATACAGCAATACAACTTCTTTTAATTTTACAACCAGCTAAAAAAGTACAGAGATTAGACACCAACAAAGGGAAATTGTATAACCCACACTTCGCTTGAGTCATAATTAACTGTTAAAGGAACAAAACCACTTGGTCGAGATTTGTACTCAAAGTCCCTCAATGGAAGGCTAGTACAATTCCTATGCTAGTTCCCAATACGATATCAATAGACATTCTTACTAAGCAAGATACTAATCTAACTCTATGAGCTGAACAAACTAACTGGTAGCCAGAAGAAGTGCGACATATTGAAAACAAGCAAATAGGTACACCACATCAGAATACATGGACAGAAGTCCAACCAACACTGAAGATACAGAAATCCATCTTTATTAGTAGGGTATGGTTCTGATGTGGGTGGAATTGCCATAGCCAAAATGTCCATTCATCCACAAAACATTGACCCTATTGTATAGGAATTTCACCTTCTTTTGTTCCACCCAACCTTCTTTTATTCCATCCCATTCCTTTTGAACCCCACATATTGCATGAATGTAGTCAAACTAAATAAACTGAATAGACAATACAATGCACCAAGATCTGAGGAAGACTGCGACAAAATCATAATGTTTCCATGGGATGGTTTATTTAAATTTCACACAGTTCGATTTACATATAGGTCAATCCACCCCGAAATTTTAGATAGTTGCAATTTACTTAGATACAAAAAAATGGAACATGACAAAGAAAGATTTGTTTCAAGAATTACCATGTGGGGGAACAGCAGTCACCATGTTGCATATTGCACAGCAAACATTAGAAGCTCCTCTGGGGTATAGGAGCACAGTCCTACACCCACTGCAAACAAGTTGGTTCTGCATATCTATGAAGACCAAATCTGTAAAAGAAAGAACAAAAAAGAAAAAAGTAAGCAATCGGTGCATAAAAATAAAAGACATAAGCTATGGAAGAATTAATGGTTTTAATTTAGCAGCATGAATAAATTCACTTCAAGCCAAAAGGAGCAGAATAGGGTACAATAATAAAACAGAAGATGAAGCCCAAAATTGCAGATGAGGCGAATAATGAATAAACTGAAAAAGAAGTTATCTTATCCAAATACAAAGAGTAAAGAAGGATGCCTCTGAAACCTAATTGATCCCAAATAATGAAATACAAGCAAGATTTAGACCTTCCCACAAGAAAATTGAAACGGGGAAAAATTATGCTTTCACACGATCAAACCCAAACCCCCAAAGGCGAAATAGAGGGCAGATCTTACAAAGAAAAAATCACAAATCAACTGCAAATAAGTCATAGCAAGTTTCAGTAAACAAAAAAATTGTATTTAAACAAGAGATCAAATGATCTAGCATAAGAGGATAATTCTCACCACGAAGAAACTGATGAAATTGAAGATAGCTTTCGTCGAATCGTAGGAGTGTAATTGCAGAAAATGGAATTGCAGTTGTGAAATGGATTAGATTACCTAAAATTTGAGTTCTTCTCCGTTGAAATTAGAGGAAAAGCGAGGGCTTGACTTTTTAGGAGAATGTCCCAAAGGAGAAGAGGCACAGTACCTGAAAAATATTTTATCACAACGTTTATATACTTTTTCCCTGTTTTTTTTTTTTTCCATTTAATCGAAATATTATTAGTTCCTTATTGTGCGTAAGCCCAACATAATATGGAGTATATTTTATTTTTTAAGTACTCCCCACCATCGATCGTATACATTTATTTTTTGCACGTGGACCCGTATATTAAATGTATGAGTGATGTGTGTGGGTCCCATGTATTTATAAAAAAATATATATATCTTGTAGGAAATAATTCCATAAATTCTAATGCCTTAAACCCTATTATGATTAAACGAGATCTTATCTATAAAGCGGAAGCGTACCTGATCCAATGAGTCTTCTAGGCGGGACACGAACCGGGATCAGTGGTTTTATGGCCTTCCTCAACTAAGCCTCCTTATTCCTTTATGAGACCGTCGTAATCTCTTCTGATGGGGAGAAAGGAAGATCATGTGCGACTTAGTATGTTGGGGACCATAACCTGTGAGTCTTTATATACTACACAATTGGGTCACCCATAATCACCTTAATTATGTAGT